>CP125976.1:453989798-455404262 GCA_030063025.1 Avena longiglumis
GACTTGATCGTGGATTGTGGGTAAAGTGCACCAACTCTCGAGAGTATTGCAATCTGATCGATCAGCCGTGTTCACGGAAACAGAACAACATTAAGCTTCTGAAGGATGGAGCCTCTGAAGGATCTTCCTCTCTCTTTTCTAAACAAAGTTTTGAAACCCCATGGCGTGAGTAATATCTCCAATGGGTGGGATTTTGGGAACTTGGTGTGTAATATTCAAGTGTAACTTGGTGCGTAATATCCAAGTGTCTCTTGGTGAGTAATATCCAAGTGATTGGTTGTTTGGACACTTGGTGAGTAATATCCTCGTGTGCCATTCGACCTTATTTTATCTAAGCAAATGTTTACAAAGTAGGGAAAATCTTCTCTTCTTCTCTCTACTTAAGAAAACTAGCTTTGAGCAAATGAACTCTACAGCCTAAATTAGCCTTGCATGTAGAGATAGTATTTCTCTCCTTGGTGTAATTTGCCAATACATTCAAAGTATTGACCCAACTTGTTGGTTGCACGTTTCATGTGCAGAATTTCGAAGATCGTTGAAAGGTGCGCTAGGATCGCGGGTCTTCACTCAACCTGCCTGTGGCATTGATGGGACTCATGTTGTATATTTTTCGCTTTTGTTGTAATAATGTAAACTCTGGATTATTCGATTCATGTAATAAAGACTTGTATTTTACATGATATTTCATCGACTGTGAGTGCTAGCTATTGATCCAGGGACTAGCATGTTAATCGCAGGGACTTAGGATCCTTACCGATCCGAGGTCACTACAAATTCGTAGAGTAGTAATGAGACCATGCAAAGGACTTGTTATGTGGACCTTCAAAGATATCTTTTTCTTTTCATTCTTTTCAATGATTATTGGCTATTTCTTGTTGCAAGTGTTTACACAACCTTTCAGAATACCAATACTTTTTCCCATACATTGACACTGATGCCAATCATGTCATTAACTCATAGCCGAAATCCGGGGTTATACCATAGATTGTTCAAAAGCTAGCAGAGTTATCGGCACCCCAAAGGTGTGCATTAGGAACATAAATAGTAGATTTTTCTTTCTTATTTTTTATGAGCTAGTACCCCGGTTTGATCCATAAGGTTAGCTTTGGAATGCATCACAATTACCACTAGACTTTATTTTAATCAAAAAATTCCTTTCATGAGTGCCGTCAAGAATATCAAGACGTCTATGGGGTTAAGTATCTTCAATGGTATACTCTCAATACAATCATTTATCAAACAAGTCGTAAATTTCAGACTTTTTCTTATCGTACTTGTTTGACATTCTTATTTCCAAGGCAAGACTCGGTTAGCTAAAAGAACTAGAGCAAGAGCTTCAACAACTAACCATCATACTAATAAAAAGCTTTACTCTAACTAAGTTAAATTACTCCCACAGACATAGTATCTTAGCAAATCGACCAACTAAGATAAATAACTCAATTTTCAAAAGTGGAAAACATAGGACATACCTCTCATAAGAAACTTCATGATTCTCTTACTTATAGGGATGTGTTCCTTCAAAACTCAAACACGATTACTCTCATAATAATATAAAAGCAAAGAGGCAAAGTGTGAATCCACATTTACGAAAAAAGGAAAAACGGAAAAATCTTTTTGTATTTTTGAGGATATGGATTAAAGAATATGAAATATCTTGCGACCAAGCAAGGGTTTAAGAAAATAGAAACAAACTAAAAGCAAACTAAAAAGCAAAGGAAAAAAGTGAAGTGTTGGAACAAGCCAACATGAGTGTTTCAAAGCTCCCAAGGACCTATAGTACAACCTCATTATTACACAAATAAATTTGCAAGAGGAACACATCCCCAAGCTTAGACTTTTGCCATCCCTTTTGTTGCTCATTGTGGTGGCGGTGGATAATCTCCCATGTTCCATTGGTTGTGCCAATCATGGAACTAGGTAGAGAGGCTTGCAGTAGCATCTCGAAGGTGGATGGTTAAGTCGATGGCGCCAAAAAGGAGATTGTTCTCCGATGCGGACGAGTCGAAGACTGCAGGTCCTAGGGCCGTCGAGATCGCAACATCAACGTTCCCAGTTCCCACAAACGGCGCCAATTGGCATGGTGTGTTCATGTCAATGCCCATACTTGATGGACTTGGGTTTAAGGAAGAGGGGTGCACTGGAGATCTCGTTCAGCTAATAGACAAGCAATGCGAGACACAATATTTACCCAGGTTCGGTCCCCCGGAGGGAAAACCCTACTCCTTTTTGTATGCTCTTGATTATCGACGAAACCGAGGATTACAAAGGTGCGCATATGAGATCTGGCGAGTGTGTACGCTAGGGTTTTGGTCGTCCTTCTCGCTGCTCCCTCCTAGCCTTTATATAGGGAGGCCAGGTCTCAGGATAGGGCCGAGTCGGTTAAAGATTAGGGTTTGCCTTTCAAACTTTCTATCTAAAGGTTTGCCTTTCAAACTTTCTATCTAAAGCTAGCCGTATCCTCCAAAGAACCGTATCCTTCATGGGCCTGGGCCACCCGAGTCCTTCCTGGGCTTCACCATCAGGTGCAGATCATCATGTGGGCTCCTGCCGAGCCAAACCAGATAGGCCAATATTGGGTACCGTAGGGCATACCCATGTCAATACGTGTGTAGAATTTCTCTTGCATATTCTCAATAATGCTCCAAAGGTTCTGCATCAAAGCTCATCTTCCTATTTTGGCGAGTGTCGCATGATCACAACATTGCTGCTCATGGTGATGGAAAAGCCTCGATTATAGCATCATCCCTCTACATCTTCAACTAGCACCGGTCTCTCACAGCGATCTCCAATCCAACCTTCCATGGAGATACATCAAGTTCTGAGGGCTCACCCGTTTTATCCTTGCGGGCAACACCAATGGAGGGAACTTTCAAACCAAACATTTGCTCTGGCTGGGATAGTATGTCGAAGAAGGCCGGCCTAGGTGTTGTCATCCGTGATCACCTAGGATGTCATGGTATTGCCGACGAGTACGCCATGGAGGGGTCCTCACAGTGCGTGTTTAGAGACGTGGGGTAAGGCAGACGGTTGACGGGTACGACGTAACACAGCTTACCTAGGTTTAGATCCCACAACGGTGGCGGAATCCTACTCCTGCTATAAATCACTATAAGGGCAATACGCCGAGTTACAGAGATTAGGTTCGCTGTGCGAGGTGTGAGTAAAACGATACTATGTTGTCTGAAGTTGTGCCCTAAAGGCTCCCATAGGCCCGACTTATATAGTCGTCAGATCCTAGGGTTACAGGGAAAAGTCCTAGCCGGACAGGTTACAGAGTTCTACACCGTCTATTACTAGTCTTGTGTATATTGCACTCCAAGGCTCGATGCACTGGTGACTCCAGTAGCCTTCCTTTATCCGGCCAAGATGGGCCTTCCTTCGGATCCACCTAATCGGGCCGAAGAGCCATAGGCCATGCTACTGACTATGGGCCACCCGGGTTAGTCGGATAAGAGACATTCTATGAGGATACCCATATAGCATATCCCCAACAGTAGCCCCCGGAGAACTCCGAGATCTTGCGCCGTCTTGCCTCTCCTCGTGGAATGCTCCATCTAGATGGATGTCGGCAAATCGTCAAGCAATATCTTGTAGTCCTCCCAAAGAACCCTGCAAGGTTTTCTCCGTCTTCTATGAGTAAGTCGGGAAATGCTGAATCTTCCATCGTACGCTCCCGTTGTCGGATCAAATCCATCCATGCCGGAATCTTTGATGGGACGGTTCATCTACCATGTCAGTTAAGGCGACGTAGGCTGTAGGTCAGCGACGCCTCGTAACTCACACATGCAGAGAACGCAATCATATCCGATTTTCCCGCGCGAGCGATACGAACCGTTGGCGGCGACGGTTGGAGACGTGGCGAAATTACCGGGCACTCTCACGAACACGTCGTCTACACGATAACCGTCCGATTAGCTGCACGAATCTTGATGCAAAGTAGGATAAATAGTAACCGTGGGACACTTGCCGCTTTTTCACCCCATTCCCTCGCGTCATCGTCTTCTTCCCCCAGCCGCGCGCCTCCTCGAGCTCTCCGCGAAAACCTCGAGAAACCCTAGCTTTCGCTCTCTGCACCAGTCGTGCTCTCTTCCTCCTCCATGGCCAGCAGTAGCTCATGCCCTTCATTGGCGGCGTCGAGCGAAGCCGCGACGAAGCCGGCGAGCTCCGTCGTCGTGCCCCTAGAGGGCCTGGTCATCCCTGCATCGGCGGTGATAGAAACCACCGGCGGTGATAGAAACCACCGGCGGGGACCATAACTTGGCGGCGCTGGAGCCCCTGGAAGAGGAGCCTGACTCGCACAAAGGCGATTGGCGCGGGTCGGACATCACCACGCGCGACATCCAGGAGATGGTCGCCGAAGGTTACCTCCCCGCGATGGAGGGGCTCGCCTGGCGGGCGGCGCCGGCCGGCGAGGTAACTCCTTCTCCCCAAGCCGGATAGAAGGTGTACCTCAAGGCGCAATTGGTACGCGGCGTTTCTCTGCCCATCTCCCACTTCTTTCTGTCCGTCTTGAATCACTTCCAGGTCCAACCCCACAACCTCTCCCCCAATAGCATCTTAGTGCTTAGCAACTTCGCGGCACTCTGCGAGGGTTACCTAGGGATTAGACCTAGGTTAGATTTGTTTGTATACTTTTTCACCGTAAAACATGAAGCCGAACACAGTAGGGAGGAGCTTAGGAACTGCGGCACCATAAGCTTCAAGATCTGTCCTGGCCGGCGGTTCCCCAACACCGTCGGCCACGAGTCGTGCAAGAACTGGCAACGGACGTACTTCTACGGCCCCGACATTTCTTTGGCGGGCCGAGAAGTAACGTACCCGGACTTCGCGGATGGAGCCGCCGCCGAAGTCTCCACGCGGCAGTCCCATGCCTCCCTTTCCTCCGACCTCGACGTTTCTCACGCAATAAGGCGGATAGATTGGTTTGTAGAAACGGGTCTAACCGGCTTGGACCTAGCCATGTGCTGGTTCATCAGGCGGATCCAACCTCTGCAGCACCGTACGAAGCTTATGCACGAGTACACTGGCGACCGAAGGGATACCCTCCGGATCTCCGAGGACAACTTCTCGAGCGACTCCGTCAAGTTCCGCCTCAAGGACATCGTCAAGGTGAAGAACAAGAAGCGTGGCTTCACCCTCACCTACGACATGTTCGTAGACGGAAAGTGCCCAAAGGTAGGTATTTATTTTCCGTGTATGACATTGCTCCAGTTTTTCCGTCTTACTAATATCATCTTGTCTAACACAATGATTTCTCACTTATCAGCTTAGCGATCTAGAGGAGGGCAACCTGGCTGCCCAAATCTACGATCCCAAGATGAAGGAAGTCACGGTCGTGTCCGACGATGATGTCCCGTTGGCGCGAAAGCGGAAGAGCTCCACCTCTGACGCTGCCGACGGAGGCAAGAAAAAGAAGACGGAGGGTGGAGCCTCCAAGAAGAGTATTGCCGCCCTGGAGGCGGAAAAGAAGAAAGCCACCGGGATGTTTGCCAAAGCGCCCCCCCTAGTGTAAGCTTCTTATTCTCCGACATTGTCTCATTTATTTGTCTTATTCCTGTACTTATGCATTTTGCACGTTTTAGGAAGAAAGCCACAACCAGCCTCAAGAAGCCCTCCAAGACTCTTGGGGCTTCTAGAAATATCAAAGATATGCTGCATCGCGACTCTTCCCCCGCCATCGCCCCTGCTACTCCTGCCGTCAAACCCTCCTCTGCTCCGACAAGCTCCCAAGCCCAGGAGGCACCGGGCCCTTCCGCCATGGAAGTGGATTCTGGCGCTTCTATCGAACTCGCAATTGTCGGCGAGCAGGCGACGCAGGAGAGCGCTGCTCTTCAAATGGCTAAAGCTCCGGCTAAGGATGCCATCGGTAGCGGCAAAGCGGTGGTGGGTGTTGGTACTTCTGCCGAAGGTGGCGCCTCTGCTCCCCAGAAACCCTTAGAACTACCGAAGATTATCTTCCCGGTTCTTACGCCAGGTAGCACAACTATGGTTCCTAGAGGAGTGTCGTCATCTCCGACATGCGGTCTTGAGGAGCTACTCTGTCAAGCATACATCTTGCAAAGTAACAGCGTTTCCTTTGGCAAGCTCCTGGCCGAGAGTGCTACAAACCTCAAGATCATCGCACTTGTAAGTTTTACTTTACCTTTTGCATTTCACATGAGTATCACACTGTAGCCCCCGAGGATGTAGACGGAAAACCATTGGTTTTGCATCTATATGCTCTAAGAGTGACTAAGTTATAAAAACTCTCACTGTAGCCCCCAAGCATTTAGATGGAATGAATTATTCCGACTAGATGCTTTAAGAGTAGCATACACAGTGTTCATAATTTTAAGTGTTGTAGCCCCCAAGTCTCTAGTTGTAACTGAATTAGTTTCGACTAGATACTTAAAGAAAAGCTAGGCATTTTCCGAGTTAAAACTTTATACTGTAGCCCCCAAGCTTCTAGTTGAGAACTGAATTAGCTCCGACTAGATGCTTAAAGAAAAGCTAAACATATTGCTAAGTTAAAAAACTCTCGCTGTAGCCCCCGAGCACCTAGATGGAAAATCTCCGACTAGGGGCTCCAAGTAGACTGAACAATGATTTGACTTTGTATTTGTTTCCACAGAACGAGAATACTCGGAGGGGCATGGCCAATGATAGGTACCAGAAGATGCGTGCGAACCTTGAAGCCGAAAAGGGTAAAACCGCCATCTTAAAGGAACATATCATCAAAAACAAGAGTCTGTTTTCTTTTTGCGCATTTCCGTCTTACTTTTGTGCCTTCCTTCTTCGAGTACTCATGGTGTACTTTGTTTTCTCCGACTTGTAGAGCATGTAGCCAAGGCCAAGGATATTGTCGAGCAGTCCAAGCACATCCAGCAGCTGGACAGCGAGAACAAGATCCTTAAGAAGGAGAGGGAAGAAATGCTAAAAATGCACGAGGATTCCATGAAAGCCCTGCAGGACTTCGCCTCCGCTGAGATCAATCGCTTGAAGGAGGAGCTTGCAATCCTAGAGGATCAGAAGCAAGCTGTCGATGAGCAAAACCTTCGCCATAGCGAGGCGTTTAAGCTCCTCCAACAAGAGAAAGAATCCTTGGCGGACGTCGTCTGGCAGGCTAAGGCCAGCATCTTCAGTAAGTATCCTCCGCCTTGTAGCTCTGTAGTCTGGGTACTTAGAATTTTTGAACTCATGCAATCGTTGTCGGAATTTTCAGCGCCCCTGGGTTTAACCCGCTCGCCTCCTTCGGACAAGGAATGCATGATTCTTGCCGGCAACTTCATCAACACCGCCATCACCCAAGCCAAGGAGATTGCCACGCCCCTGCAGATTTACATCAAGGCCTCGGACTCCATGGTGAATTACTCGGAGATTCTGCGCCGAGCCCCCGAGCGTGTCGCAAGCTGGAAAGCTTCATGTGCACGGGCTAGCGCAAGGATGGCGTTGTCCATGGTGAAGGCACACTATGAAGGTGCTGACATCGACACGGTGACATCTTGTATCCCTGACGTGGATGATGACGGCAAGGAGATCGATCACGAAGCCATCCTATCATCACTCGCGGGTTATGACACCAGGGTTGTCGAGTTGGTGGACGTCGACGTCTTCGTGCCTAGGAACTTTCTTGACAACGCTGACCCTGAATCCTCCGAGTCTCCTCACAGTGGCGACGCTGAGGGTGAATCTCCGGCTGGTGATGATGCGGTCTCCAAGTCCCCTGCACCCAAGGAGTGAAAAAACACTTTGTAATTCTTGTTTCACCTCTGGAGTGTGCATTGAAAAAACTTGGTGATGTAATCTTAAGGCGGAAAACAGTGGTTGTCGTATCCTGCTACATAAGAATTAATGCCCAGTATGTATATATTTTTTAAGCAAGTGTTGGCTTATCCATTACTCTGGTTCTTATGCTTGACTTTTTGTGAGTCGGAAGACTTGTTGTCGGAACCATGCGCTTAGGTGATGATACCCAATGGCACCGTCAATAACCTTAGCTCAAAATCGCCGACAATAAGTGCTGAAAGTCACTACTCCAGAATCCACATAAAAACAACAAAGAACGTGTAGACCAGAAAACTTAAGCTAACGCCCGTAGGCAGAATTTTCACAAGTGCAATCGCAAAGCTTGTGCATAAAGGTTTATATGATCCAAAAATGAACACTAAAGGAGGTAAAAGACTCAGCAATATGAGTGAACCAAAGAGCTTTATTTCATTGATCATACAAGAGGTACACAATTAGATAAAAAATGCTAAGTGTAGAAAGGACGTAGATGTGCTATGTTCCATGGCCGATCAAGCTCCGGGTAGTCATCATCCGGGTCACGTCGCTTACGCTTATGATCCTCATTGGGCCTATCCTTGAGTTCAAGATTGTCGACAAGGTAGTAAGACCCATTGAGCAGCGCCTTGCTTATGATGAACGGTCCTTCCCATGGCGGGGATAATTTGTGTGACTTCTTCTCTTAAGTCGGAGCACCAAACCCCCCTCTTTAAACGAGTGATGCCGGACGCGGCGACTATGGTAGCTGCGTAGCTTCTGCTAGTAGATGGCGGATCTTTGGCATGCCAAAACGCGCTCCTCCTCGAGAAGGTCCACATCTAGGCGTCTGGATTCTTCAGCATCATCTTTATCGTAGGCAGCAACTCTTGGTGCATCGTGGAGGATGTCGGAAGGTAGGATGGCTTCTGCTCCATATACCATGAAATAAGGGGTGTAGCCGGTGGATCTGTTGGGTCTAGTTCGTAAACTCCACAGCACAGATGGCAATTCTTCCACCCAGGCTCCAGCTGCTCTATGTAGCGGTGCCTCAAGACGTGGCTTGATTCCCTGCAGAATTAATCCATTGACTCGCTCAATTTGACCATTGGATTGTGGGTGCGCCACAGATGCAAGGTCAAGTCGGATGCCTTTGTCCCAGCAATAGGCCTCCACTTCTCCGAGTGACAAGTTGCTTCCGTTGTCGGTGATGATGCTATGTGGGAGACCAAATCTCACCACTAGATCCCGGACAAACCTGAGGGCAGTTGCCCCATCAAGCTTTCTAATGGGTTTAGCTTCTATCCATTTGGTGAATTTGTCAACTGCTACAAGCAGATGAGTAAACCCACATGGTGTCGTTTGCAACGGCCCCACCATGTCTAGCCCCCAGACTGCAAACGTCCAAGTTATTGGTATTGTTCGCAATTCTTCAGCAGGAACATGTGGTTGTCAGGCATAATACTGGCATCCTGTGCACGTCTCAACCAGCTTGTCGTCGCCTTCATGGTCACCAAGAGAATCCTTGCTAGAAGGCTTTCGCGACCAACGATCGAGGAGCGGCGTGATGCCCGCAATCTCCGAGATGGATCTCGCGTAGGATTTCCATAACTTCTACCTGGGAAACACACTTTAGGTATACACCAGTAGTGCTCCTTTTGTAGAGTTGCCCATTGATTATGGTATAACCCTTTGCTCGTCGTACTATCTGCCGTCTTTCGACTTCGTCGTCGGGCAAAGTTCCGTGTTCGAGATATTCCATGAACGGTTTTGTCCAAGCCGGAGGGGTCTTTGTCACCATGTTGACGAAAGAATCAGCTCTATCCGGGTTGTCGATGTCGGTGCCCTTCACAGATGGTGTGCGTAGATGCTCTAGGAAAACTCCTGGCGGAATCTGCTTGCGCCTTGATCCAAGTTTAGACAATAGATCAGCCGCCTCGTTTTGCACCCTAGGCACATACTTGACTTCGTAGCCCAAGAAGCTCTTGGCTATCTCGTCCACTTCGTCTCGATATGCCGCCATCATAGGGTTCCGCGCATTCCGGTGCCGACCACTGGGCAACCAAGTCGGAATCTCCACAGCAAACTATGCGCTTGATGCCAATATCCTTGGCTACACGTAGTCCGTGAATGAGTGCTTCATACTCTGCCATGTTGTTTGTAGCCTCGAAGTGGATCTGCAGAACGTAGTGTAGCTTGTCTCCTTTTGGTGAATGTAGCAATACACCAGCCCCCGATCCGTTGAGCAACTGTGATCCGTCAAAGTGCATCACCCGGTACTCTGGTTCCGGCAACGGAGTGGCATCCGGCATCTCCGTCCAATCTGCAATAAAATCCGCCAAGGCCTATGACTTGATAGCGTCGCGTCTCTTGTAGGTGATCTCGAAGGCGGCAAGTTCAATGCCCCACTTCGCGACCCTTCCTGTAGCGTCGCTGTTGTTGATAATGTCGGACAGTGGAGTCTTGCTCACCACTGTGATTGGGTGCTCCTGAAAGTAATGCCTCAGCTTCCGCGAACGAGGAATACTCCATAAGATATCTTTTGGTAGTGCGGGTAATGCTACTTGGACTCCGTCAAGACCTCGCTTACATAGTAAACTGGTCGTTGCACTCCGTGCTCATAGCTTGGTTCCTTCCGCTCTACCACGATGACGATGCTGATAACCCGGTTGGTTGTCGCCATGTAAATTAACAGGGGCTCTCCAGGCTCGGGTGCTGCAAGGATGGGCGTTGAGGAGAGAATCTCCTTGAGCTGCTTCAATGCTGCATCTTCCTCGTCCGTCCATGTGAATTTGTCCGCCTTCTTCAGAAACTTGTACAGCGGCAGAGCCTTCTCTCCAAGTCGGTTGACGAACCGGCTAACTGCTGCAACACAACATGTTAGTCATTGGATGTCCTTTAGGCATGTCGGACGATTTATGTTTAAGATGGCCTTGATTTTCTCCGGGTTGACCTCGATTCCGCGCTAGGAAACGATGAAGCCCAACAGTTTGCCGGCTGGAACCCCGAAGACGCACTTCTTAGGGTTGAGCATCATGTTATATTTCCGGAGATTATCAAAGGTTTATTTTAATTCGGAGATTAAGTCACTTGACTTTTTAGACATCACCGCGATATCGTCCACATAGGCGTGAACGTTCCGACCAATTTGATCGTGAAGGCAACGTTTCATTGTCCGCTGGTAGGTAGCACCTGCGTTTTTCAGCCCAAAGGGCATCGTGACATAGCAAAACGTGTTGTAAGGGGTAGTGAATGAAGTGGCCAATGGTCTGACTTCCTCATCTTGATCTGGTGGTATCCTGAGTATGCATCGAGAAAACACAAAAGTTCCGAGCCAGCCGTCGAGTCAATGACTTGGTCAATGCGAGGCAAAGCAAACGGATCTTTGGGACATGCTTTGTTCAAGCCGGTGTAATCAACGCACATTCTTAATTCATTGGTTCCCTTTTTGGGGACAAGTACAGGATTGGCCACCCATCGGGTGTGAAGGACTTCTCGGATAAACTCAGCTTTAAGTAACCTAGCTATCTCTTTGCCAATGGCGCGTCTCTTCTCATCTCCGAAGCGTCGTAGAGGTTGTTTCACTGGTTTACATTTTGGGTCTATGTTTAAGCTGTGCTCGGCAAGTTCCCTAGGTACACCTTTCATGTCGGCAGGTTGCCAGGCAAAGATGTCCCTATTCTCATGGAGGAACTCGACGAGCGCGCTTTCCTATTTGGGATCCAGGTTCGTCCCAATGGCGGTGACCTTGGAGGCGTCGCCTACCACAAGTTCCACCGACTTGGTCTCGATGGCGGCCTTAAACGCAGGAGCGGAGTCGAAGATCTGCTTCTTCGACGCGGGCATCTCTGAGTCATTGACCTTAATCTGGATCTCTTTGAATTCTTCGATGTAGAGGACACCTTCTGCAACGGTTGCTTCATTGATCTCGCAGTCCCTTGCCTTGGTAAAGCTTCCGGACACGGTGATGACACCGTTCGGTCCGGGTATCTTGAGCTTGTTGTAGACGAAGCATGGCTTGGCCATGAATGTGTGGAATATGTCGCGGCCGAATATGACGTGGTACACGCTCTTGAAGGGGACCACCTCAAAGGTCATGCGCTCTTTGGCGGTAATTATTTACATCGCCAAAGGCTACCTGGAGTGTGATGCACCCAAGGGACCGAGCCTCCCGACCAGGAACTATGCCATGGAACACGGTGTTGGTCCGCCTTAGGTTTGCCTCCGTCAAGTTCATCTTCTGTAGTGTATCCAGGTACATGATGTTGATGCTGCTTCCACTGTCCACCATGCACTTGGTAAACTCCACGCCGTCAATCAATGGGTTGATGACCATGCCGTACTGGTTCTCCGTGGGTACAAGGTCTGGGTGGTCCGTCTTGTCCCAAGTCATTGGAACTTCCGACCATCGCAGGTATTGGGGAACTAGGGGAAGAGTAGCCATTAGGATCCTTAAAGAGGTCTTCTGTTGTCGGACAGTGGGGGTGCCAAGGAAAGTGTGGTAGACTGGGGCCTTCTTTACGAAGGGGTTCTTGCCCTTGTCGTCGCTCTTGGCGACGTGCTTGGGGTCAACGTCCTCGTCCATGTCACTTGAATCCTTGGACTCCTCCTCCTTCTTCTTCCCCTTGCCCTTGCCTCATGATGCATTCTTCCGACTTTGCTTGTAGCCAGACTTCGGGTCTTCCTTGAGGTCGTTGACGAACTTGCAGTGTCGATTGGTGTGGGTGGCCTTGCCATTGGCGTCGAGGTGTACGAGGCACGTCATATCGCGGTACTCTTCGTAGGTTTGGGGAACGCGGAGCGGCGCCGGGTTGGTTTCACTTCCTCGCTGCTGCCCGCGGCCTGCTCCCCTTCCTCGGCCATGTTGTCCGCCTTCTCCTCGTACTGCAAAAGTCATGGCGACCATGTCGGTAGATTGCTTTTCTTCTGGAGTAGTTTTCCGCTTTGTACTGCTGTTCCTCCGAGCTTGAGTTGGAACGACCGTTGCCGGCAAAGAGCCACGAGCGTCGTCGTCAGCAGCTGCGAACTCACTAGCTAACTGAATCATTTGATTCAAGTCAAGTTGATGTTTGTCCTGCAAGCTCTTTAGCTTATGTCGGAGCAACGTGCCCCTTTCCAACCCATCGATGAAGGCGGCCATGGCGGTCTGGGCGTGCACTCCTGCGCATGAATTCTTCATATCTAGCCAGCGGGAGAGGTAGGCGCGAGATGTCTCGTCTTTCTCTTGCACGCACCGCTGTAGATCGCCCACCGTGCAGGGACGCTTGTATGTACCCTCAAAGTTCTTGGTGAATGCTTCTTGCATGTCCAGCCAGTTGTAGATAGATTTCTCCGGCAAGTCGTCGATCCATTGACGGGCTGTACCGGCCAACATTAACGGGAGGTACTTGACGGCGACGTTGGGGTTGCCTCCGGCAATCTCCACCGCGTTGCCGTAGTCCTGCAACCATGTGGCAGGATTGGCGGTGCCGTCATAGGGCTTGATGGTCTTGTCAATCCGGAAACCTTTGGGGTAAGTTGCGGTCCGTATTGCAGGTCCAAAACAACGTGGTCCCAGGTATGGTCCTTCCCGGGCCTCGTGGATCTTATCGATCCGCGAACATGCATCGTACATGCATCGTGCATCGAACGTGGTCCCAGTTGCCCCACGGTGGGCGCCAACTGTCGTGGTATTGCCGACGAGTACGCCATGGAGGGGTCCTCACAGTGCGTGTTTAGAGACGTGGGGTAAGGCGGACGGTTGACGGATACGAGGTAATATAGCTTACCCAGGTTCAGATCCCACAACGGTGGCGGAATCCTACTCCTGCTATAAATCACTATAAGGGCAATACGCCGAGTTACAGAGATTAGGTTCGCTGTGCGAGGTGTGAGTAAAACGATACTATGTTGTCTGAAGTTGTGCCCTAAAGGCTCCCATAGGCCCGACTTATATAGTCGTCAGATCCTAGGATTGCAGGGAAAAGTCCTAGCCGGACAGGTTACAGAGTTCTACACCGTCTATTACTAGTCTTGTGTATCTTGCACTCCAAGGCTCAAGATCTGTTGGTGACTCCACCGTAGCCTTCCTTTATCCGGCATGGGCCTCCCTTCTGGATCCACCTAACTGGGCCGCCCAGCAGTCCATAGGCCATGCTACCGACTATGGACCACCCGGGTTAGTCGGATAAGAGACATGCTATGAGGATACCCATATAGCATATCCCAACATAGGAATGCCGGTGCTATTTGCATGGAAATCAATACCTTCCTGCATGATTGAGGAAGAGGCAAAGATGTTGGCTTGCCTGAAGGGCTTAAACCATCTCATTAATCTACGATACTGGCCAATTATCATAGAGTATGACTGTCTACAGACAGTTCAATTGATCTATAGTATACGAGCATGACTCGACATGAGAGTTTGGCCCTCTATCATGAAGCTCGAGAGGTGCTCAAGGTTTATGGAGACATATAAGTTCACAAGGTGGATCGCATGAGCAACGTCGCATCACATATGTTTGCTCAATTAGGCAAATTAGGTCGTGATTCCTTAAGTGGCTCATCCCGGCCTGTGTACCGGATCTAATCTCATGATTGTAAAACATTTTATGCCTGATTAATAAAACATACGATTCCTTGTAAAAAAAATACTCAGCATTTGCCAGTCCAAATAGGGCTTCGATTTCAGGCTAAGCTGTCGCCGTCCCGGTGGCCCTAGCACATACTGTAATATGCTCAAGAACAGGTCTGCGGCACATTTAAGTGTTCCGGCCCAGGAGAGGGAATACCCATTCATATGCCCATTTAACAAGAGCCCGCCGCGTAGTCTAGTTGGCGCCAGAACAGGAAAAAAACGCATTCGTTTTCGATGCTCCAAGTCGCTGGCGCGCGCTCACCCGCCCTCCCGCCCTCATTCATTCGTTTCCTTTCCCTCCACGTTCACACACCCCAATTCCATTCCCTTTCCCTCCCTTCCTCCTTCCCACATCCGCGAACAAAAACCGCCCAGACGCAGACGCAGACACAGAGACTCCAGATATAATCCCAAGAGGAAACCAAAGGAGAAATCGAGATCTACGATTCTAGGGCAGCGTCGCTAGCCTAGCCATGGCGCCGCCGAAGCCGACCTCTCCCCCCAACCCCGCCTCCGCCTCCGACAAGAAGAAGAAGGTGACCCCCACGCAGGTCGCCTTCCTCGTCGAGCGCTACCTCGCCGACAATGGCTTCGCTGCCGCCCTCGCCGCCTTCCGCTCCGACGCCGCCCACCTCTTCGCCAAGACCAACAGCAAGCTGGCGACCCCCAAGGGCCTCCTCCCCCTCGCCGACATCCTCCACGACTACATCTCCCTCAAGGAGTCGCGCCTCGCCGTCGACTCCGCTATGCAGGCCATGAGCGCCCTCGTCTCCACCTACTACAGTTCCGCCTCGACCGCTCTTGTCGCCGCGCAGCCCTCCTCGCCGCCGCTCGTCCCGCCCTTCTTCGTCGGCCCCACCGCCTCGTCTTCCCCACCGCACCTGCCCATGTCCATGCCTCCGCCTCCTACAGGTACCTCCCTGCCTTTCTTCTCCTACTCTGTTCTGTGCAGCCCACCTGTTCGACATTACGCATTCTACTCTTACACGATAATTTCGGTTACTTCGATTACACTTGCGCTGTCACAGATGATATTTTCTAGATCCCAATTGTTCATGTTTGCTTGCATCTAATTTACCTTACAGGGTCGAATTTGTCTGGCAATGCCCTTACACTTGCAAGCCTGTGATATGTATGGACTGTACAAGCAGGCTGTTCTACATTGTAGTTTCTTCCTGAAAATTATTGTAGCTTCGGAACTGCTTTACTAGTTATATATATGGTGGCACAATCACAGTACTTATATTTTACATAGATCAGTACATGGCTTGTCAATTGGTTTACAAATTTTCAGAATTGGAGTGTGCATTCTGCATTGGTAAATTTAGGCAGACCAGCTTCATACTGATGCCAATAACTTCTCCCAACACGACAAGGCAAACACTATGGATTTCCATTTAAAATTCACACTTGTCTTTCTCCTTCAAATGCCTTTTATATGGTTTCACCATTCTAGTCTAGTTCTGTCCTGCTACATGTATATGATTTTGGTTCTGTCATCCAGGCATTATGTATGAGATTTCACCCTGTTCTCTGGTGCTATCATCGAATTAACAACATCCCTTTTCTGTTCTTCCAGGCACTGCTGGATATGCTACGCCTATGATACACTACACTCAGTCGTCCTCATCTCTTGTTGTTCAGAGCTCATCAAATACCAACAATGTGTCCACCCCAGCAGCCAGCTCTTTGCCTACAAAAAAGAGAAAGGCAGCACCTGCAAAGTCTGCAAAACCTACTTCAGCCTCCAAGAGAATATGCGCTGCACCCACAAGCTCGAACCCAAAAGGTATGTGTTCAGACTAAAATACCTTGCCCATAATTTCCTGAAACATTGCAACTATATTGACTTACTATGTTCTACTCCCAGGTAAAAGTGCAGCCTCCCAACTGCCAACTGCTCAGCAAAGTTCCGCTGAACATTCAGTGATCGTGAAACTGCCAGTCCAAGGCTCATCTGTTGCAAAGAGCTTATTCGAACCGGTCCAGCCTCAAGTCAGTTCTTCTTCCTGTACAACTCAACAAAGCAATCCCATTGGAGATGACCCTGCTTCTTATCAAACACAAAGGCCATCATCTGTGGATGCAACTGCTCATGCCCAACAGGGGGTTGCTTCCTCTCAGTACTCTATAGTTTCTTCCAAGACTCTAATCGTCAGTCCTATGAAAGGTGGCACCTACTATTCTGTTGAGAGGAGCTGCCATGTGAGCTCTCCTTTAAAATCATGCACCCAGAGGTCAAAAAGGGAACATGTCAAGGGGAGGTTAGATTTTGACAGTTCAGATGCAAGGCCAGGTTCAACTGAAAACGTTTGTGAGAAGGCCTCTACCTCTACCTCTGTGGAGAAGCAAGACAACTTTGATATCGATTTCACAAACTTTGGTATATTTGATAAAGACTTCTCAATTTCTGAATTTCTACAAGACTTTGATCTTGACAATGAAGGCGTCCACTGTGAGAATCCTTCCAGCAATGCGGAAATTCAAAGGTATGCTATATTTTTCTCATTGGTTGCTTTTGTGTTTTTGTACTTGGTTATAAATGCTAAGATGGTTCTGATGTGTACATCAAATGATTACAGACTACAGCCCACTGTAAAGAGTAACAATGTGATGGAAGTTCCAGTTCTTCTAGATTCAGTGAAGCAAATGGAAGCACATCCCACTGAAGATACCAGTTCACAAGGTAAGAGCAAGCCCTAATAAGATCCTGCAATATTTCGATGTTATTCATAATTTCTTTGTAACAAACCTTCTATGCTTACCTATTTATGCAGGAGGCTCATCTGTTACTTCTGTCAGAGCTATCACTAAGAGGATAAAGATTGTTAGCCCTGGTATGCTTATACTTGCCTATCGACTATCTGCTTCAAAACTTGTCTGCACTTTTTAAAACCATCTACTAATATGCTATTTGTATTTGCTTGCAGTGAAGGGCCGCACAGCTTCTTAGTGCAGCAAATGGAACTCAACACCACCAACAGCAAATGCCCTCTGGATTTGACTACTAACTTAAATGATCTAGATGGCTAGATGGCCAGCTAATTCGTTGCACTGTGTTGGATTGGCCAATCGCACCGCACCGAGTACTTTCAGCATTGCAAGTACACGAGGAAATTACAAAAAACCACCACAATTGGGGTCACTATAACAGAAAACCACCACAATTCAGATTCGTGACAAAAAACCACCACAATTGACCCAATTATGGTGGTTTTTTGCCCCAATTGTGATGGTTTTTTCCTCAATTGTGGTGGTTTTTTGTCACGAATCTGAATTGTGGTGGTTTTCTGTTATAGTGACCCCAATTGTGGTGGTTTTTTGTAATTTCCTCCAAGTACACAAGCATTTCTGATGGCAAGCCTGTGCTGTTTTGTTCCCTTTTCACATTCACTATTAAGTGTCTTCATGTATAGCTAAGTTGCACTGAAAGGTTTGAGCCTTGACACTAATTGTATCTGTCACTAGTTTGCTATATTAAATCTGTTGTGATATTTTGCATCCTTTACCTTAGCTTCTGGTTCTAAAGTGTAAAGTTTCTTGAACGAAGTAGAGCATAAACAGCCTTGTCGATCAACACAAAGGTTATCTCTGAATGCCTATGCAAGTAACTAAGGTGATGTAAAAGCATGCATAATCATAGGTGTTTGTTTCTCTTTTTTTTGCGGGTAATAGGTGTTTGTTTTGGCTGGACACTGAAAAAAACTTACAGGTTGTTGCTACTTGGGAAGATCAACACAATTCACCCTGTGGTTTGATTATAGTACACTGAAAATTTGATGAATTTGCTAGTTTTCCTGATTCTTGTCCATCTTTTGTAAAGTCCTCTCCTACTGCTTATCTAGACCTAGTTTCAGTTTGCATGCCTCCATGGTTTCTCCTTGTATGGTTCCCTATGATGTTCCTCTTGGCGTTTAAGTTACTGTCTACATAGAAACCGCTGACTCAACTGAGTGGAACAGAGAGGAAAGTGCAGTTCCTTACATGAGAATTTTCAACCAAACAAACCTAAACTACAAAACAGGTGTCAAGATGAAAGCCTATGAGGTGAGGAGAAAATCAAGTATGGATAAAGTACACCAATTGGTATTGTGATAATTTGCAAGTCCTACATATTGATTTCTGTTAAAAGCGAATAGGAAAAAACAGGGGAATAGTACGAGTGGTACCATCTCTGAACCAGCTTCAGAGTCTCATGGGAGCAAGCCGAAGAAGAAATCTTGGACAAAATAGCTTGGGGATACATCCTAAAGGATCGCATGATCCTTTCTTGATGGCATACTCAAGGTCGAGGATGGAAGAACGGATCAATGCGATCCCTTTGGATGCTTCCTCAGGTCACTTATGCATAACGGAGGTGGAGCCTGGAAACTTTGTCCCATGGGAGAATGGAGATGGATGGTACTTATAGACTTGCTCCCTCGTGTGCACACTCTGCCGTGTCTATTATGTGGCCAACTGCTAGTGATCTTGCTGTGAAAATCCCACTCGAGATATTTTCTTTGAACATTACAGCTGTAAATAAAAGAAAATTAGCAATACTGGCTTCCTATTTTCACTTTTCTGGCTACTTTATCACGCCAACATACCTCTCTCTCTCTCTCTCTCTCTCTCTCTCTCTCTCTCCCACTTGTTCTTAATTATTTAGATAAGTAATCTCTTCTACATTGAATTGTTTCCTAAGACGGTGTTGATTTCATTCTTGGTCAACAATATGACTAGGTCAGCAAAACAAAGAATAGGAATTTTTAAGACTTCTGCAAGACAAGAACATCTTACCCTCTTTCTCCAAGTAAAAATGCTACCGTGATTGATACTTGATAGGATTCATTTGTATGCCTGGTGTTGCTTGCTTGATTCTAGCAATCTTTCCACTGAGGCAGGGAAATATTTGGTGGGGAGTACAATCTTCCAGGACAAGGACCTATCTGCTCTGCTTTGCTACTTTCGTCTTGTACATTCAATTTGGTCGAGGCACTGAAGCTAAATAAACGGCATGATTTGAAGTGAAGGATTCATGGTACACTCGTTCGACCCATCAAGAGTGCACATCCCTAAAAGCTTTGTTTTCCCTTTACCAGACAATTATGCTGCTTCCTGCCCCACCTTTGTCACCCAACTACATATACTTTAGCTAGCATGTTTCATCCTACTTTCATCTGCATTAGCTCAAGACCTTTTGAGGCCACCCAGTGTGACTGTGTGAGGGTGTAACAATCGAATCAGCCTTGAACAAAATCACATGTGATTAGAGAGAGGAAAGGAATGCTACGCATACTAGTAGTCCCCTTGTATAGAAACAGTATGATACGGGTTATCCTCTAAGAGCATCACTAGCGGAGCCCCTAAAGGGCAAACCCGTATTCGCAGTTTACATGCCATGGAAAACCTGTTATGGGCCAGAGTCGCACCGGATAAGAGCAACACCCGTAAACACAACCCGTAAAATATGCTCCGCGCGTTCATCGTGTCCACCCGTAAAACAGGACTTTGGACAGTTTTTTTTGCATAATTTTATATACTCAAATATACACAAGTCATTCAAGCAATAGTAATAATCAATCAAATAAATAGTTTGAGCATACACGAATCATCCAAATTATTACAACAATGTTTCAATCAAATTACAATAAATAGTTCGAATCACACGATTAACAAATAACAAATGTTTCATCATACAAATAAATAGTTCATTTCACAAGAAGAACAAGAGTTTCCCATGCCGGATATATGCCATCGGCAAGGTAGTATCCCATTGTGTAGTCATTATCCATGACTTTGTAATTGTATGTGGGTGCTTCTCTGGCTGCTAGTTTTGCAAACAGATGGGATCTTTGCAACACGTTGATGTCATTTAGTGTCCCCGGCAACCCAAAATAACAATGTCGGGTATGTCGGTACCTTGGCGAAGTAATCTTCGATGAGCTTGGCGTGGCCGAGGGCGCGGTTCCGATAGATGCAGACGCGGCCCGGCACCGACCCGCGCCGCCGATCCAGCAGCCTCCGGTGGTCGTCGAGGTCCTTGGCGGCGAGGAGGAGGGTCATGATCTCCAAGTCGTTGTCCTAGAGCAGTTCGTCGAGGTCGGAATCGTCCGAAGACGACCAATCGAAGAGATCGACCTCCGCGTCAGAGTTCATCTCCGATTCCGATGGATCGGCAGCGGATTCCGGTGGAGGAACGGTGGGCGGTGGCGCAGGGGAGTCAGGGCCGCCGGGGCGCGTGGGGGAGCTTGCCAATTTTGGCCTTGGGTGGTGGCGGCGACGGAGAATCTGGTGGTGGCGGAAGCTGCGTGGAATAGGGAAGGGAAGGAGGCAGGTGGGAACTGAAATTTTCTCCCGTACGCGAGTGAGAGTTTCCCTACGGGTGAACCCCACTAGTAGAGGTAGAGAGGCGTTTTTCGGCCGAACCCTTAATTTTTTTTTATGAACCACGCTGTTTAGGGGTCCTGATATACGCCGTTTTTCGCTCGCAACCCGTAAATTGGCAGTTATTTTTACGGTTTGTCCCATTTAGGAGTCCTGCTAGTGATGCTCTGTTTAGATGAGTCAAGGGACACCAACAAAAGCAGGTGGTAAATAGGGAGTGTGTCCGAGAGCGGCTTTTCTATGGTGCACTATATAGCGTGCATGACCCACTCTCTCATTCATACTTTATGTGACATTGTATCAGCCTACTCTCTCTCTCTCCATCCACATTTTTTTATATTTTGAAGCAGAAGTTCGATTTGAAAACCGTTTGAACTTTTGAGTTCCAAGTGAAGAAAGCTTAAAAAAGCCAATATTTAATATACTTTTGACAATATTTGAAATTCGACTTTGCAAACATGACGAAACTTTGAAAACCTTTATGACACTGAGTGAAATTTTATTCTAAAACAGTTTGTTTCACCATGTTTCAAACTTTGTTCATTTTGTGTTTCACCATACTTTAAACTTGTGTTAGACACATTCTATACGTTTATGAGATAGTGAACCCTTTTATTTGTTTTATTATAAATCATGATGTTTTATTGTGTTTCATAATTAAGGTTTTTGAATTTTGTTCATTTTGGGCTTGTTTAAAAAATATCATTGAAAGAAGAACTCAAGTTCAAACATATTGTCTTTTGATAATTATTACGAAAGATACAACATTTTTTAATTTAGGCTTGAAAATTAAGTGGACTAGTGGATGCGAAAGAGAATGAGGTGTACTATATGCATGTACTCCCTCCATTCCAAATTATAAGATGTTTTAGTCTTCCTTCGAAACGCATGTGTAGGTTTGTGAAAAAATGAGCGAACATACACACTAAAAGGCATCTAGATACATGTGTTTCATAAAAAGGCTAAATCATCTTATATTTTAAAACAAATGGAGTAAAAGATTTCATGTCAATCCAAATCTTCTCAAAGCAAACAAGACCATATCAATGGCTCTGTTATGCACGTGACATAGCGTGCATGCTAGAGTTATGTTTCTCGAGGGCCCCTTTTGCTTTGTGAGTATCATCCCTGCCATTACCAATGGTGTCAAACTATTATTTTGCTTTATCCATCATAACCATGCATCTTATAGGGACTTCGTTCCATCAAGATATTATATGCTTGAAGCGACGCCTAATGACCATAGATGTTCAAATCTTATTCAAATGTATTATTTTATTCGGTTAAAATGTAAGCCTCATGTATGAGCTGAGATGAGTAGGAGTTATTAACACAATCTCATGATGCTTAGGAACCAGAAGTCAATGCTTAATATATATAGGGAGCATCCTGTATTTTTTTTGCTTTGCTTGGCAACTATTCTATATAAGATACTTATTCATGGTATAATTCGTCTCCTTGTTGCCAACTTACCATATTAGCTAAGTTTTGGGGGCTTTGTGCACAAAATGATGAGGAATGGATGTGTGATGACTATTCTATTTGGCATCAATGATTTCATCTGCCACATCTTGACTAATTTGTTATATGGACCATTGTCTTGTACTCATTTAGTGGGCCATGGATAGTGCTACATGTTTGGCAAAGCACAAGAATGATAAATTGTGCTACGTTATGAATTACAATCTAGGTGTTCTCTTTTGCCATCATGTCCCTTTTCTAGTGTTGCTTCTGTTATCTTTCATTAGTTTATTGTATAAGTGAATATATCCTCAGAAACAACATTAAACCAAGCTTATAGTGTATCATGATTTATCATTGTCGTCGCTATTGGTGTTGCTTTTCATCCCCAAAAGAGCCGAGTTACATGAGTCCACGGTTTTGTAAGTAATCCTAGTTGAAAATTTTGTCTCACTAATTCATGTTGGAATTTTTGTCTACTGTAGAAATAGCTAGATTTGCTGAATTTTCAATGGGTGGCATAGACATTGTATCGCCTCTGTCCCGAATTATATGTCGCATTTAAAAAAAATTCACATATACCTAAACAATAAAACATATATAGATTCACATGTATTTGACAAATTCACGACAATTAATTCGAGACAAAGAAAGTACTCGCTCCGTCAAAAAAAAAGTGGCTTGGATTAGTCTAGATTCACATACATGTCGACATGTTTTAGTGTAGATACATGCGAACCTAAACAAATCCGACTCACTATTTCCAGATAGATGTCGTGGTAATGTCGACGAGTACGCCATGGAGGGGTCCTCATAGAGCGTGTTTAGAGACGTGGAGAAAGACGGCGAGTTGGCGGGTAAGAGGTAACACAGTTTACCCAGGTTTTAGATCCCACGATGGTGGCATAATCCAACTCCTGCAATAAATCACTATAATGGCAATAAGCCGAGTTATAAGGATTGGTTCGCTGTGCGCGATGAGTTGATTGATATGAGTTATGCCCTAAAGGCTATCAGAGGTACGGCTTATAAAGGCGCAAGAACCTACGGTTATAGGGAAAGTGTCAACACCCGGATTTTAAATCCCAGATGCATGTTATGTCGTACATCACAATCCAGAATTACCATTTTTGCGAGACATAACAGATTGGTACATAGTTCATCATCCATTACAAACCATAATAGTCTTACAAATAGTTGATCTCACGATCAAGTCTGATTACAATCAACGCAGCGGAATATATAATAAAGGTAGCGTGGTCGAGGCTCCATTTTCAGGGTCACAGGCAATACTGACGATGGGAGATGATCCTAGTTATCGTAAGCATCCTGTTGTCCATCTTCCTCGTAGTCCCCTTCATAGTCTGGCCATGAGAATTGCCAAGGACAAAGCCATGAGTACTTTGAAGTACTCACAAACTTTCACTAAAACGGTAAGACCATTCTATAGGATTATTAAGCTCTAGCTTTGTTTGCCACACGCCAATTTTATTTTAACCAGTGTCTAGTAGTAAAACCTAACTTTAGTTGGCTAAGTTACTTAGGTGGGAACCTAGCTTCATTTCCACAACTTGTGGGGTCAAGTCAAAGTCATCTTTCAAGTCACGGTCATTTCGGAAAACATCTGACAACGGAATAGTAAGGCCATCCAACTGTCCATAACCACGGACGCGGCTATTCGAATAGTTTGACACTCCGCAGAGGTGGTACACTTTCACCAGAACATTTGATACATCCATTAGGAACAATCCTAAATCATCATACTTAGTATACAAATAATCAATCCTAACCTTTCAATTACACAACCTAGTATAGGCACCTCCCCTATGAGTTTGGCCTCCCAACCATGACCATCTGTCATCTTGGGCACTGCATAGGTGGATAGTCACATTCACAAGGTAGCCTCATATCACCTCGTTCCGCGAGGGGACCCATACTAAGACATATAAACTTCTTGTCAAGCCCTACCTAATTCGGGTATTGTGGTTGTATGGTAAACATTGGAATGGTATCGCATCCGAACCCAACTATCAGTTTTTATCAAAGTCAAGTCACATAATTCATTCATCATCATCTTCAAGTCATTGTGTCCATAACACATGTCAAAGCATTTTAATAGAATGACTCATCATTCCAAGGTTTTCATAATCATTTGTTCCCATCTAGTCATCAAGTTTAGATTAGCACTAGCATCTATCAAATGGGTGTGTGTGTCACTAGTTGTAGGGTACTAAGCTGGTGTATCTATCTTCAACAAGTTCCAAGCTCTTGGGAACATTTTCTCCTTTTCCACCAATCCTCCAATTTATTAACTACTGAACAACTTTGCGAAAGGTAAAGCTTGCAAGTAAAATTGGGATTTGGTATACTCAAAAGGGTATCACAAGGGTATGTATAATAAGGCTTGCATGGTCTAGCATGCTTAGTATAGCTTGAATAATTTAGCTTGCATGTTTAGCTTAGCTTGCCTTGGTTGGTAAGGTGGTCGAATTTATCTTCTTCGTCTTTGTAGAATTCCTCCTCGTCGTAGCCCGGATTGATACTAGCGTCTATAAATAAATATGAGGTACACAATCACCAAACAATACTTAAATACTTATATTTATCACACAAGGGTCACACTAGATGATCTAACATCATTTCTATTATTTCAAGAAAAGGTGATAGGATTTTATTTATCTTATTTTTAGGAAGGTAATTTCTACTCATTGAAAAGTTGTTTAAGATTTAATATTCTCCAAATTAAAAATATGGAATCATATTGACACATGTCATCACCACATACTCTAATACTTGGGAATGTGATTTAAAAAGGGTTGGCCCAATTTATAAAGTTTAACACTATTATTTAATAATATTTAAGTGGCTAAAAATGGCTAGAAAGTCATTCTTTAGTTTTGATCCAGGACTACTGTATGTAAGTATGTAGACTTTTACATATTCAGAAGGGTCTTATAAAATGTGATTTTTGAGAGTTGGAACCAACTCAAAATCACTTATGGTTGTTTTTATAAAAATATTTGAAATTGCAAAAGCTACTGGCTTGTTATTTTTACTGAGGATGATCCATAGTTTCATTTTTTTTAATCCAATGGGAGTGATTAGAGATTTTCATCTACTTTCAAAAAAATTTGGATTCATTCAATTTGGTGGAGTGAATCTCTTTGAATTGATTTTTAAAGTTCACTACAGAAAAGGTTTTTGAATAAAAAGAAAAAGACTAGATTTGAATTAATGGGCTCGCGTGGGCTGGCTGGTCCAACTGCACATCGCGCGTGCAGCGGGCTCACTCAGGTTGGTCCTATGCGTCAGCAGGTCATCTAACGCAAAGCGGTATCGATCAATACTAGCCCTACGATTACAACACGATCTACAGTCTAGGTTCATCATCTATGTCGTGGCGCTCCGACGAGATTCTGACCTAGCGGCACGACGAGGGTGGCTGTGGGCTTACCAGGGCTCCAGCTAGGGTCGACGGTGCAGGCGAACGAGCTTGTCGACGATGACGAGTCGAATGGCGGTAACGACAACTCCTGGGGTGGCTCCAATCGACGACGCCTTTCCCTCATGGCAGCGGCAGACTCCGATCAAATTCTGGCAACAGGGTGCTCGCCTTGCTCCGGGAACAGGTCAGAGGTGTTTCTGAGTGAGAGAGGAGTAGAATGGTTTGAAGATTGAAGCTGGGGGTGGTCTCTATTTATACCCTCGAGGGTGAGGCAGTGCGGCATGGAAAGGGCTCGTTGGCGACGTTGTTACAGGTGGAGCTAGGCATGGGTCAACGCTGTTGGGTGTGGCGATCGTCATGCGAGTGGTGGCTCGACAAGGGGAGGTCTCAGTTGGTCGGGCAACGTCGGCACTCTGTGCGGGTACGGCGGTATTCGTCAGCGAGTACGGTGGTCAAGGGGGCGCGCGGTGACCAATGGGCATGTCTGGGCGGTGGCTGGTGACGCCACGATTGCGAGTATGGGCGGAGAGGCCGAGTCGCGGTGTGTCTGCGCGAGGCGGTTGTGGCGCTCCGTCGTGATCTCGGCATGTCCGTGTCTTAAATGGGCTTGGACGTTCCAGTGTCTCCGCGTCTCGCCGTTGGTCTAGGGGTGGACAGAGAGGGACAGTGAGGTCACGGCTATTAGCTAGACATCATGAGCGAGTGAGGCACGGCCTGTGGTGTGCTGTCCATGTCCAAGTGACATAGGGAGCTCGGGTACCACTTGCATTGATCAAGGCAGTGAAGGAGAATGGCTCAATTGCACGGCTGGGTACTGGGGGTGATCGTGGGTGAGCTAGGGTAAAGATTTGGGGTATAATGGATGAGCAATTGATTGATCACAAATAGTAGATAGTTGGTACTTGTATTGTGATCACCAAGTGTTCGATCAAATGGCCGCATGAACTACACCATCACCAAATTCAATGATTTTTGGTGAGTGATCTGATACTAATCTTGGTAGTCTCTGGGCGCAATGGTTTGCCAAGGAGTGTTGGTTTGAGTGGTTTTCCAAAAATGGCTATCATGGTACATAAGATAAATTCAAATTTGAATTTCCTCTCAAAAGAGTTTAAAGATGTTCCTGCAAGGTTGGTGAGTTCCATTTGGTTCAGTGTCACTAGGTCTAGCAAGGTGAGAAAAGAAATGGGAAAGTTTATGTTTGAGATTAGTTGCTAGAGATGGTAAAAGTGAGCTAGTGGTTAACTTGGGCAGAAATGACCATTAGGTCTTATGCTTTATATTTTCATTTTCTTCTATTTTGATTTGATTTGATAGTGACCTAGATGATATGGTTTTTATCTATAAACCATTTCTCATCATTTACAACAATCAAACATGGCATTGCAAGCATTCATACACTCACTCAATAAGATATGAATTTAAGTAATAAGAGATTTTGTTAACCCTAATCTTGATTACTTAGGGAATGATCTCCATTAGTATTTTTGGGGTGTTATAAAAAGTTCCTAGCCGGACATGTTATAGAGTTCTACACAGATACTAACTAGTCTTCATGTCTTGCACTCCAAGGCTCCGGGTTGATCGGTGACTACACCGTAGCCTTCCTTTATCCGTCATTGGACTCCCTTCTGGATCCGTCTAACTAGGCCGCCCATTAGGCCATGGGCCTTGCTACCAACTATGAGCCACCCGGGTTAGCCTGCTTAGGGACATGCAATGGTGATACCCATTTAGCATATCCCCAATAGTAGTCCCTGAAAAACTCCGAGATGTTGCGCCATCTTGCCTCTTCAGTTTGAATTCTCCGTCTAGGTGATGTCGGCAATTCGTCAAGCAACATCTTGTAGTCCTCCAAAGAACCCTGCAATATTCTTCTTCAATACACAAGTCGGAGAATCATTGAATTTTCCATCTTACTCTTCTCGTAGTCGGACAGGATCCATCCATGTCGGAATCTTTGGATGGGACTGTTCGTCTGCATTTGTTAGTGAGATGACGTAGACCATAGCTAGTGTCGCCTCAAAAATCACACATGCAGTAAACATAATGATCGATTTTCCCGTGCGAGAAATCTGAAACATCGAGTGGCGGCGGTGGTAACATGGCAAAATCTCCACGCATTCTCGCACACGCGCTGTCCACGCGTCGACCGTTGGATCGTATTGCACGCATCTTGATGTCGGGGCTATAAAGTTTTCACTGTGCAGGTAAAATTCTTTTTACCCTCATTTTCTCCCGCATCGTCTTGTTCCTCTCGCCAAGATCCTCCTCGAGCTCTTTGCATAGAAAAAACCCTAACACTTACTCCAGTTCCCGTCTCCTCCTCCATTAATGGCGAGCAACAACGCACCCACATCCATGGCGGCGTCCGGCGAGGCTTCGGCTAAGCCATGCAGCTCGGTGCACGTCCCGCCGGAGGGGGTGGAGGTGCCAATTTCTGTGGTGGTGGAATCCACCGACGGTGATCATATTCCAGCGACGCTCGAGCCGGTGGAAAAAGAGGCGGATTCCCATAAGGGAGTATGGAGGGGCTTTGACATCTCCGCCGGGGACATCAAAGAGATGATCTCCGAGGGGTATCTCCCGGCGATGAAGGATCTTGTCTGGCGATGGCGACGGTCGGAGATGTGGTCCCTTCTCCACAAGACTGAGATAAGGTGTACCTCAAAGCTCAACTAGTGCGCGATGTCGCCCTCCCGATCTGCAACTTCTGCCTCCAAGTCCTCCATCATTTCTAGGTTCAACCTTAAAACCTTTCTCCTAACAGCATCTTAGCACTTAGCAACTATGTAGCTTTATGTGAAGGATACCTAGGGATTAGGCCTAGGTTAGATCTCTTTATCTATTTTTTCACCGTCAAGAGGGAAGCCAGAGATAACAAGGATGAGCTTAGGAATGACGGAACTATTAGCTTTAAGATCCGGGCTAGCTGGCGGTTCCCCAACATTGTGGGACATGAGTCCTGCAAGAACTGGCAACGTAGATACTTATACGGCCCAGATATCCCTCTATTGGGTCGAGAAGGCACATACCCGGACTTCAACGACGGGGCTGCCGCCGAAGCCATCACACGGAGGTCCCAAGCCATCCTTCCCTCTAACGATGAAGCCTCCCGTGCCGTAAGGCGTATCGAGTGGCTTGTCGAAACGGGTCTGACCGGATTGGACCTAGCAATGTGCTAGTTTGTAAGGTGGATCCAACCTCTGTAGCACTGTGAGAAGCTGATGTGTCCGTACACGAAGGACAGAAAAGATACCCTCCGGATTTCCGAGGATAACTTTTCCAGTGACTCCATCAAGCTCCGCCTCAAAGACATCGTCAAGGTGAAGGACCGGAAGCACGACTTCACCATCACATATGACATGTTCGAGGACGACAAGTGGCCAAAGGTAAATTTGATTCTTCGCATTGCTTTGACATATACTCCAGTTCTTCCGCCTTTAATATCTATCTGTCTAACACTACGATCACTTAACAACTGGGGGACTTGGATGAAGACAACATGGATCCCCAAGTCTATGACGCCAAGATGAAGGATGTCATTGTCGTGTCCGACGACGATGTCCTGGTGGCGCGGAAGTGGAAGAGCTCCACCTCTAATGCTGCTGCCAGAGGCAAGAAGAAAAAGACGAAGAGTGGAGTCTCCTAGAAATCCACCGCCTCCCTGGAGGCGGAGAAAAGAAATTTAGATGACATCCCCTTGACCAAGGCGCCAACTATTGTGTAAGTCTATTTTCCTCTGACTTTGTCGCTTGCATTTCTTATTCCTGTACTTATACTTTTATCACTTTGTACGTTTCAGAAAAAGTCCAGTTTGAGCTTGAAGAAGATCTCCAAGACTGCTGGGGCTTCTAAGAATATTTGTGATATGTTGATCCAAGCCTCTCCCGCCATTGCTCCTCCTACTCCTGCTGTCCAGCCCTCTGCCATTCCCGTCGGATCTCCGACCATGGCGGCATCAGATCCCTCTGTCATGGAGGTGGAAATCACTCCTTATCAGGAGGTCCCAGATGTTGCCGAGATGTTCGTTGTTCCCGGCGACCAGGAATGTAGGAGAGCACCTCCTCCCAAGTGGATGAAGCTCCGACTAAGGATGCCACGGAGAGAGGAAAGGATTTGGTGGTGGGAGGCAGATCTGCGGCGACCACGAGCCAGGTGGAGGCCTTCGAGCCCACGAGCTTGACAATTGTTCCAACGCCATCTGCCTCGGCTCCTGGTGTGGCACTGACTTCTCCGACGTATGGTCTTGAGGAGCTACTTAAGCAGGCGGAGATCCTCCAACGTAACACAATTGCCTTTGGCAAATTGTACTCGGAAGCCGCCAATAACCTCCAGATCATCGCCTTCGTAAGTTTTTTCTATCTGTGCACTTTACGTGTAATATACCACTGTAGCCCCCGAGGACTTAGACGATAAACCATAGGTCTTTAAGTAACAATATGCCCTCCGGATCCATCCACAGCGGGGAGGAGCTGGTCTACAGTTTTGTCCGCAACTTCAAGGGAACCTGCGAGTGGCTTGCTTCAATCAAAGAGTTGCACGCCTGCTGCCAAAGATCCAACGAATTACTCCACTCCTATGTCCAACGATGGTCTGTTATCAAAAACTCCACGGAGGATATCTCCGAGGAGAGGGCAATCGCCTCATTCAACGGTGGTGTGAGATGCCACGAGCTCAGGGAGGAGTTAGGCCGCGTCAATCCCAAAACCATCAACCACCTGATGGACATCGCGAATCGCTGCGCAGAGGGAAAAGACACCGTCCACAACAACTGAGTGCGCTTGGATGACGAGGACAACCTCGGCCGCATACACGATCACCGAGGAAAACAGAGAGCGCGACGCTACAACGACCGCGAGGAAGTCGAAATGGTCATGGCTGGCTACACTGATCGCCGCGATGACGGCAATCGTAATAGCAGCTACCTCCATAGCATCTAACATGACAGCGGAAAGACCACACAATCATGGCAGTGTCGCACCCGTGATGACATACCTTCCGTGATGGAGAAGTTGTCGGGTCCCTGCAACATACACTTCTACATCAACAAGCAGGACGACAAGAAGAAGTCCAGTCACCTGCTCAAGGAGTGTCGAGAGTTCCAAAAGCTCCACAACGGATACAACCAGCTGCAGCACAAGGCAGTTTGGTTTCGCTCCCGGGTCCATCGCATATGGATGTTGGAGATATGCCCTAGAGGCAATAATAAATATAGTTATTATTATATCTTTGTGTTTATGATAAATGTTTACATTCATGCTATAATAGTATTAACAAGGAAACATTAATACTTGTGTGATTTGTAAACTTAATTTGAAGTCCCTAGTATAGCCTCTATACTTCACTAGCTTGTTGGTTGATTAATGATTGTGGTTTCCCTATCATGAACATTGAGATGTTATCAACAACAAGATCATATCGTTAGGAGAATGATATGGTGGACATACTCCTATAGATAAGCGTAGCATAAAGATCAAGTCATTTCAATAGTTCAATTGCTATATTCTTTCTGATACATAGTAACCTAATTCCTTCGACCATGAGATCATGCATATCACCTTTGCCGGATGGATGCTTTGATGACATCAAACACCACACCGTGAATCGGGTGGCTATAAAGGTGGCATTGAGTGTTCGGAAAGTAATGGTTGAAACACATGGATCAAGAGTGGGATTTGTCCATCCATATGACGGATAGATATACTCTGGGCCCTCTCGGTGGAATGTCATCCAATTAGCTTGCAAGCATGTGACTGGGTCACAAGGGATCACATATCACGAACGAGAAAAGAGTACTTATCGGTAGAGGTTGAACTAGGTATGCAGAGATACCGACGATCATAACCTCGGATAAGTAAACTATCGTGAGACAAAGGGAAATTGGTATCATATGTAAGTGGTTCATTCGATCGCAAAGTAATCGAGAAATATGTGGTAGCCATGTGAATTTCCATATTCCTCTATTGGTTATTGTTCGGAGAAGTGTCTCGATCATGTCCGCATAATTCACGAACCGTAGGGAGACACACTTAAGGATTGACGTTGTTTTGAGTAGTTATGGTATTATGAGAAAGAGACCGAATGTTGTTGAGTCTCGGATGGGATCTGGATATCACGAGGTGATCCGGAATGGTCCGGAGAATAAGATTCATATAAGGAAAGTCCGTTTGAGTTCGGGAATGATTCCGTGTTTTCATCGGGAATGTTCTAGAAGGTTCAGTTGTCCGGTACTCGGGGGGGAGGTACATGAATGTGTCATTGAATGATTGCATCATGTACTAAGTGTTCTTGCTGTTCCAAAACTGAAAAGTCAAACCGCCGTTTGAAAGTCAAACGCTAAAAACAGAAAGCTGTGGAAAACAGAAACGTGGGAAGCAGAAAGCTGGGAAACAAGCAAGAGGAGGTTGAAACCAACTTGGAGGAGGAGTCCCTCTCCTCCAAGCCGGCGGCCAACCTAGGCCGAGTTGGGGAGGGACTCCCCTCCCTCCCCTGGCGCGCCAGCCCCTCCACCTATAAAAGGAGGGGCAGGGCCTCCTCCTCTAGACACACAAGTTCCTATCCTCTAATCTCCGGTTTAGAGCCGTTTTGGTTTAGAGCTTCTAATTGCTTTAGCCTGCGGTTTAGAGCCTTCTAATTGGTGTGTCTAATCTCTAGACCACTAATAGCCCTCTCTCATACTCCACCATACTCCGGCTTAAGGCGAAGCCTGGGATTTCCCTCTACTTAGGTACCACGCCGTTGTCTTGGGAATCGCGAGGAGAGTGCTACAACCTCCATTTTCTTTGGAACAAGGGAGAGGAAGGTCTTCGTCGAGTACCGAACATGTGACTGACTGCGGAAGCGCTGCCAGAACGCTGCGCCGGAAGGATCGTCTACATGATCTTGAGATCGGAAAGAGTACGACTACATCACCCACGAGAATCCGCTCTCGTTAAACACTTTGGAATCTTCGAGGGTAAGTTATTCCATCGACTCGTTGCTACAATCTATTAGATAGATCTTGGCTTGTTTGTTTGTACGCGATAGAAAATTTTTGTTTTCCATGCTACGAACCCCTACAGTGGTATCAGAGCCGTGTCTATATGTAGATCTGTTGCACGAGTAGAACACAATGGTCATTTTGGGCGTTGATGCTTTTATTATCGATTGCTTTTTGTGTACTTTGCATCTTGCGGTATGTTGGGATGAAGCGGCCCGGGCTAACCTTACATGACATCGTTCATGAGACTTGCTCCACGCTTGACATGCAACTTGTATTGCATAAGTGGCTTTGCGGGTGCCTGTTTCTCCTAGCATAGTTAAGATCCAATTTACAACGGGTGATCAACAATGCTAGTATCAATGTTGTGGTTCTTGTTCGTAAGTTAGAACGACACTTATTGAAAGCCCTAAACCACATAAAATATGCAAAGAAAGTAGAGGCGTCTAACTTTATTTTGCAGGGGTGTGCAGTGATGTGATATGGCCATGATTGTGATTATATTTGATGTATGCAATGTTCCTTATTGTAAGTTGGCAACCGGCAGGAGCCATATGGTTGTCTTTAATTTATGTTAAGACCCGCGTGTCTATTCAAAGTAGTTGTAATAGTTGAAGCCGTGGGCGACAACCATGGTGAAGCGTCATTGACCTTGATGCAATGCCGGTGATGATGGAGATCATGTTCGTGCTTGAAGATGGAGATCGGAAGCACAAAGAAGAAAGGCCATATCATATCACATATTATCGAATTGCATGTGATGTTAATCCTTTATACATCTTGTATTGCTTGGTAGGCAGCGGTAGCATTATAAGATGATCCTCATGCACATCAATTTCAAGTCATAAAGTGTTCCCTTAGTTAGCACCGTTGCTAAAGCTTGTTGTTTCGAAGCACCACGTGATGATCGGGTGTGTTAGATTCTGCAAGTGTATACAACGTGAGCAAGCCAGATTTGCTCATGCAGAAACTAAGGTTTGATCTTGACGAGCCTAGCATGTACAGACATGGTCTCGGAACACGGATCACCGAAAGGTAAAGCATGAATCATATAGTAGATATGATGAACATGACGATTATTCGCCATTGAAACTATATCAACTCTCGTGATGATCGGTGTTGATGTAGTGGATTTGGTTCGTGTGATCACTAAAAAAATGTGAGGGATGTTGTTTTGAGTGGGAGTTCACCTAGTTTAATTTCATTAATTAATTTGAACTCAATTTGTCATAAACTTAGTCTAAACTATTGCAAATATGTTGTAGATCAATGGCAGCCCCTACCATCAATTTTAATGCGTTCCTAGAGAAAGAAAAGTTGAAAAACAATGGAAGCAACTTCACGGATTGGTTCCAATTTGAGGATTGTCCTCACATGGTAATTTGACCTATGTCTTTGGATGCACATTGGTGACCCACTGCAATGATGCTCCCGATGAAGTAAAGAATGTTTACCTCGCTCGGAAGAATCAGTACTCCATATTTCAATGTGCTATCTTGTATGGTTTGGAATCGGAGCTTCAGAAAAGGTTTGAAGAGTCAGACCCATATGATATTGTCGAGGATCTCAAATTGATTTTTGAGACTCATGCGGCAATTGAAAGCTATGAGGCTTCTGAAAAGTTCTTTAACTGCAAGATGGAAGAAGGCAGCTCCGTCAATGAGCATGTGCTTAAGATGTCTGGGCACGCAAACAAACTTCAAAGCTTGGGTATAGTGATTCCTAATGCTTTGGGGATTTACCGTGTCCTCCAATCACTACCACCAAGTTACAAGAACTTTGTGATGAACTACAACATGCAGAACATGAACAAGACGTTGCCAGAACTCTTTGCCATGTTGAAATCTGCAGAAGTGGAGATCAATAAAGAGCACCAAGTGTTGTTGGTCAATAAGACCACCAAACTCAAGAAAGGCAAGTATAAGCAAAAGGGACACTTCAAGAAGGGTGGTAAGAAAGTTACCACGCCGGCGAAGAAGACCAAGGCTGGACCCAAGCCTGAAACTGAGTGCTTTTACTGCAAGGGAGAGGGTCACTGGAAGCGGAATTGCCCAAAGTACTTGGCGGATCTGAAGAACGGCAACATCAAGAAGAAAGGTATATCTGATATACATGTTATTGGTGTGTATCTCACTAGTACTCGTAGTAGTGCCTGGGTATTTGATACTGGTTCGGTTGCTCATATTTGTAACTCGAAACAGGTGCTGCAGAATAAACGGAAGCTAGCGAAGAACGAGGTGACGATGCGTGTGGGAAACGGATCAAAGGTTGATGTGATCACGGTCGGCACGCTACCCCTTCATCTACCATCGGGATTAGTTTTATACTTAAATAATTGTTATTTAGTGCCTGTGTTGAGCATGAACATTATATCGGGATCTTGTTTATTGCGAGACGGTTACTTGTTTAAATCAGAGAATAATGGTTGTTCGATTTATATGAGTAATATGTTTTATGCACATGCACCTTTGATAGATGGTCTATTCTTATTGAATCTCGATAGTGGAAATACACATATCAACAACATTGAGGCTAAACGTTTGAAATCAAGCGATAATTCGACCTATATGTGGCATCGCTGCCTTGGTCACATTGGAGTGAAGCGTATGAAGAAACTCCATTCCGATGGACTTCTTGAATCACTTGATTTTGAATCACTTGAAAGATGCTAAGCATGTCGATGGGAAAATGACTAAGACTCCATTTTACGGTATGATGGAGCGAGCTACGGACTTATTGGAAATCATACATACCGATGTGTGTGGTCCAATGAGTGTAGCATCGCCGTGGTTATCGTTATGTTCTTACCTTCACGGATGACTTGAGTAGATATGGGTATATCTATTTCATGAAACATAAGTCCGAAACTTTCGAGAAGTTTAAGGAGTTTCAAAGTGAGGTAGAGAATCAACGTAACAAGAAGATTAAATTTCTACGTTCTGATCGTGGAGGTGAATATCTAAGTTACGAGTTTGGCGAGCATTTGAAGAAATGCGGAATACTTTCACAGTTGACACCGCCGGGAACACCACAGCGTAATGGTGTGTCCGAACGTCATAATCGAACTCTTTTAGATATGGTTCGTTCTATGATGTCACTTACAGATTTACCGCTATCATTTTGGGGTTATGCATTAGAAACAGCGCATTCACTTTAAATAGGGCACCGTCTAAATCCGTTGAAAACGACCGTATGAATTATGGTTTGGGAAGAAACCTAAATTGTCGCTCCTTAAAGTTTGGGGATGCGAAGCCTATGTAAAGAAGTTACTGATGGACAAGCTTGAACCCAAAGCGGAAAAATGCGTCTTCATAGGATACCCAAGGAAACTATTGGGTATACCTTCTATCATAGATCCGAAGGCAAAATCTTCGTTGCCAAGAATGGATCCTTTAGAGAAGGAATTTCTCTTGAAAGAAGTGATGGAAGGAAAGTAGAACTCGACGAGGTTGTCGAACCTTCTCTCGAAATTGCGAGTAGCCTAGACCGGAAGAAGTTCCCGTGGTGCATGCACCAATTAGAGAGGAAGCTAATGATGATGATCATGAAACTTCGGTTGAAATTGCTCTGAGCCTCGGAGGTCAACGAGAACTCGTACCACTCCATTGGTATGATCCGTTATGAGTGTCATGTTGGTGGACAACACCGATGACCCCGAGACATATGAGGAAGCGATGATGAGCCCAGATTCCAATAAATGGCAAGAAGCCATGAAATCCGAGATTGGATCCATGTACGAAAACCAAGTATGGACTTTGGTGGACTTACCGGATGGCGAAGGTCGAGAACAAATGGATTTTCAAGAAGAAAACAGATGTTGATGGTAATGTTATCTTTATAAAGCTCGACTTGTCGCAAAAGGGTTTCGACAAATTCAAAGAGTCGACTATGATGAGACTTTCTCACCGAGCGAAGCTAAAGTCTGTGAGGATTATGTTAGCAATCGCATATTATGATTATGAGATATGGCAGATGGATGTCAAAACAACATTCCTCAATGGAGATATTGATGAAGATTTGTATATGATGCAACCCAAAGGTTTTGTCGATCCTAAAGATGCTAACAAGGTATGCAAACTTCAACGGTCCATCTATGGATTGAAGCAAGCATCCCGAAGTTGGAATCAACGTTTTGATAAGGTGATAAAAAGTTTTGGTTTTATACAAACTTATGGAGAAGCTTGTATTTACAAGAAAGTGAGTGGGAGCTCTATAGCATTCTTAATACTATATGTGGATGACATATTGTTGATTGGGAATGATGTAGACCTTCTTAATAGTGTCAAGGAATATTTGAATAATAGTTTTTCAATGAAGGATCTTGGCGAAGCAGCTTACATATTAGGCATAAAGATTTATAGAGATAGATCGAAACGCCAAATATCATTGTCACAGAGTACATATTTGGACAAAGTTCTAAAAAGGTTTGGAATGGAAGAAATCAAGAAAGGGTTCTTGCCCATGTTGCCCAATACGACCTTGAGTAAAACTCAAAGTCCGACATCGGCGTAAGATAGAGAAAGGATGAGTAAGACTCCTATGCCTCACCATAGGATCTCTAATGTATGCCATGCTATGTACTAGACCCGACATTGCATATCTTTGTTAGTTTAACTAGCAGATATCAAAGTGATCCAGTAGTGGATCATTGGACAACGGTCAAAAACATCCTTAAGTACTTGAGAAGAACTAAGGATATGGTTCTTTCTTATGGAGGTGATGAACAACTCGTTGTTAATGGTTACACCGATGCTAGTTGGAACACCGATCCGGATGATTCTAAATCACAATCTGGATAATGATTTATTTTGAATGGTGCAGCGATTAGTGGAGGAGTGCAAAGCAAAGCGTTGTGGCGAGATCTTCAACTGAATCGGAATACATGGCTGCTTCGGAGGCTTCACAAGAAGCGATATGGATGAAAGAGTTCATTACAGAGCTGGGTGTGGTTCCTAGTGCGCTGGACCCAATGTCTATCTACTGTGATAACATGGGCGCCATAGCCAATGCGCAAGAACCAAGGTCACACAAGAAGCTGAAGCATATCAAGCTGCGTTTTCATGCTATTCGAGAACATATCCAGGATGGGGATATAAAGATTTGCAAAGTACATACATATCTGAATGTGGCGGATCCATTTACTAAACCTCTCCCGAGGGCAAAACATGACCAACACCAAACTGCCATGGGTGTTCGGTATATTACCATGTAATCTAGATTAGATGACTCTAGTGCAAGTGGGAGACTGTTGGAGATATGCCCTAGAGGCAATAATAAATATAGTTATTATTATATCTTTGTGTTTATGATAAATGTTTACATTCATGCTATAATAGTATTAACAAGGAAACATTAATACTTGTGTGATTTGTAAACTTAATTTGAAGTCCCTAGTATAGCCTCTATACTTCACTAGCTTGTTGGTTGATTAATGATTGTGGTTTCCCTATCATGAACATTGAGATGTTATCAACAACAAGATCATATCGTTAGGAGAATGATATGGTGGACATACTCCTATAGATAAGCGTAGTATAAAGATCAAGTCATTTCAATAGTTCAATTCCTATATGCTTTCTGATACATAGTAACCTAATTCCTTCGACCATGAGATCATGCATATCACCTTTGTCGGATGGATGCTTTGATGACATCAAACACCACACCGTAACTGGGTGGCTATAAAGGTGGCATTGAGTGTTCGGAAAGTATTGGTTGAAACACATGGATCAAGAGTGGGATTTGTCCATCCATATGACGGATAGATATACTCTGGGCCCTCTCGGTGGAATGTCATCCAATTAGCTTGCAAGCATGTGACTGGGTCACAAGGGATCACATATCACGGGAACGAGAAAAGAGTACTTATCGGTAACGAGGTTGAACTAGGTATGCAGAGATACCGACGATCATAACCTCGGATAAGTAAACTATCGTGAGACAAAGGGAAATTGGTATCATATGTAAGTGGTTCATTCGATCGCAAAGTAATCGTAGAAATATGTGGGAGCCATATGAATTTCCGATTCCTCTATTGGTTATTGTTCGAGAAGTGTCTCGATCATGTCCGCATAATTCACGAACCGTAGGGAGACACACTTAAGGATTCGACGTTGTTTTGAGTAGTTATGGTATTATGAGAAAGAGACCGAATGTTGTTCGGAGTCTCGGATGGGATCCGGGATATCACGAGGTGATCCGGAATGGTCCGGAGAATAAGATTCATATAAGGAAAGTCCCGTTTCGGAGTTCGGGAATGATTCCGGTGTTTTCATCGGGAATGTTCTAGAAGGTTCCGGATTGTCCGACACTCCGGGGGGGGGGGGGGAGGGTACATGAATGTGTCATTGAATGATTGCATCATGTACTAAGTGTTCTTGCTGTTCCAAAACTGAAAAGTCAAACTGCCAGTTTGAAAGTCAAACGGCTAAAACAGGAAACTGTGGAAAACAGGAAACTGGGAAGCAGAAACTGTGGGAAACAAGCAAGAGGAGGTTGAAACCAACTTGGAGGAGGAGTCCTCTCCTCCAAGCCGGCGACTGCTAGGCCGAGTTGGGAGGGACTCCTCCTCCTGGGCGCCAGCCCTCCACCTATAAAAGGAGGGGCAGGGCCTCCTCCTCTAGACACACAAGTTCCTATCCTCTAATCTCCGGTTTAGAGCCGTTTTGGTTTAGAGCTTCTAATTGCTTTAGCCTGCGGTTTAGAGCCTTCTAATTGGTGTGTCTAATCTCTAGACCACTAATAGCCCTCTCTCATACTCCACCATACTCGCTTCGGCTTAAGGCGAAGCCCTGCGGGATTTCCCCTCTACTTCCGGTACCACGCCGTTGTGCTGCCGGAATCGCGAGGAGAGTGCTACAACCTCTCCATCTTTGGAACAAGGGATAGGAAGGTCTTCATCGAGTCTGAACGTGTGACCGATCATGAAGCGCTAACGCAGCCTTGGAAGGATCGTCTACACGATCTTGAGATCGGAAAGAGTACGACTACATCACCCACGAGAATCCGCTCTCGTTAAACACTTTGGAATCTTCGAGGGTAAGTTATTCCATCGACTCGTTGCTACAATCTAGTAGATAGATCTTGGCTTGTTTGTATGCGATAGAAATTTTTTGTTTACCATGCTACGAACCCCTACAATGGAACCCCACCACCACCACCACCTGGAGAACCCGTGTAGCCTGTGGTTGTGTCGATCCAAAACAATGGAGGAGAACAGTACCCACACACGTTGGAGACTATGATGATACATAATGGGTGTCCATCCAATAGGATCCAGAAGATGATCACCTGCCAGAGAAACCTGGCCGTCACCTACCCACCGGCCGTACCTGAGTACCTCAGCGGCTCTAAATCATGCATCACTTTTGACCGGTCCGATCACCCTTGCCAAATCCCTCGCTCAGGTCACTCTGCCCTAGTGCTCGAGGCTCAGATTAACGGGTTCGAGATGAGTCGGGTATTCATGGACTGCGGTAGCAAAATAAACCTTATGTTCGCCAGCACCTTGGAGTCCATGCGGATCCCACTATCCAGCCTGGAGGCATCCGATACGACCTTCCACGACATCGTCCTAGGAAAGGGAGTTTACCTCATGGGCAAGATATGGCTCAACGTCATCTTTTGCACCCCCAAGAACTTCAGGCGTGAGCGACTCGAGTTCGAGGTGGTCAACATGCCATCATAGTACCACGCCATCCTTGGTCGCGAGGCATTCACACAGTTCCTAGCGGTACCGCACTACGCGTACCTCCTGCTAAAAATGCCAAGACCCAATGGTGTCATCACCGTTCTAGGGATCTTCACGAGATCTAACATCTACGATAGGGACTTCAACAGAATCCCCTAGTATTTTGGCATGCAGGAGGAGCTCGCAAGGCTAAAGGATTCAATAGACACCATCCTCCCCCAGTGACCAAGAAAAACACTCCTGATCAGTCTTTCGACTCCACGATCAACACCAAGGACATCCAGGTCCACACTACTAACCCCACCAAGACGGTCCTCATCGCCAACAACCTGAGTTCTGCATGCACACTACTAACTCGCGCTCGTTGAATTCCTCTGTGAGAGCTGGGAGATCTTTGTCTGGTGTCCTGCGGACATGCCAGGAGTTCCTAGGAAATTCACCGAGCATCCACTCAACGTGTATCCTGATGCATAGCCAGTCAAACAGTTGATGCGTCAAATGTCCGAAGGACGAGCTAAGGCAGTCGGCATGAAAGTCAACAGACTCCTCGACGCCAACTTCATACGAGAAATCAAGGAAATCAGTTGGGTAGCTAACCCTGTGCTGGTACCAAAAAAGGACACATACATCTTGCGGATGTGTGTGGACTTCACAGCTCTCAACAAGCATTGCCCGAAGGACCACTTCCCATTACCGTAGATGGATCAAATCATCAATTCTACTGTGGGATGTGAGTGTCTCTCATTCCTCGATGCCTACTCAGGATACCACTAGATTCGAATGAAGGTGGAGGACCAGGAGAAAACAACATTCATCACGCCATTCAGAGTCTTCTGCTACAACACATAGCCCTTCGGGCTCAAGAACGCAGGAACAACCTATCAATTGTGCATGCATTCCTGCCTGAAAAACCAGATTGGTCGCAACATCCAAGTTTATGTTGACGACATAGTGGTAAATATCAAGGAGAGCAGAACATTGGTCGACGATCTCCACAAGACGTTCGACAACCTTGATCGCTATAGGATCAAGCTGAACCCAGAAAATTGTGCCTTCGGCGTCTCTTTTGACCAACTACTCGGGTACTTCATCTCCACAGGGGGAATTGAAGCAAACCCGAAGAAGATAAATGCCATACTAGCCATGGAGAAGCCAAAGAATGTCAAGGGCATCCAACATATGGTTGGGCGAATCGCGACGCTCAGCAGGTTCATCAGTCGCATGGGCAAAAAGGCTATCCCCTTTTATCAAATCCTTCGCAAGTCCAAACAATTCGAGTGGACGGCCGAAGCACAAGAGGCATTCAAAGATATCAAGCATCTAATCTCAACCTCCCTAGTCCTGGTGACACCTCAAGAGAAGGAGCCGATGTTGCTATACATAGCCACAACACATCAGGTGGTCAGCACCTCGCTCATCGTCGAACGAACCGAAGAGGGCAAAACCCATGGAGTACAACGCCCAATATACTACCTCACTATCAAAATCTGGCCTACGACATATTCATGACAACACGTCGACTGCGCCACTACTTCTAGGAGCATCAGATGAAGGAGAGCCATTGATTTACAGAGCACAACGTGTGTCACACATCGCAGGTACCGCCCGAACCATCGTCATCACGCTCCCCATTAGGCATGGAAATTTAGGAGAGGCAGTTAAATTCACGTAATCTACGCATGACTAGTCAAATTCTGGTCATAATGTGGGACCCATGATCGTCTCGTCCCATCAGCACTGCCGCCTAGGCAGATGAGTTCACATCATCAGCAATGATGCCACCATTGGTCATAACGGAGGAACCACAACAACGACTCTATACACTCTGAGTCAACAAATGATTTTTTACTCGAGTCTGCGACTCGACCAAATACTCAGGGGCTACTCCTAACAGGAGCGCTAGCCACGCACCTCAAGAATCTGCTAGGTTCCATGATCATCCAAAAATAACTCTTGAACTGTACTTTATACCTCAACTCCGTCGAGTCAATAACTCAACTACGGACTCGACGGGCTACTCCCATAGGGAGAACCAGTGATTATCAATGGAATCTACAAGATTAGAGTCTCTTCTCGAGTCTACGACTCGAACAAACACTCGGGGCTACTCTCATAGGGAGCGCTGGTCGCGCACCTTATGAATCAATTAATTTTGATCCTTCGGATCCTCTACAGCGAATACGTCGTAAAGATTGACATACGGTCGAAAAATGTGGAGACTCCGTCCAAAATTTATGTTAAGATATGACGTCTCCTTAACCACCCGAATCGTCTCTGTGATGACAAACATTCGAATGCTGTGTCTACGACACAAAGATAAGACCTACAAACGTAGTTTGATGGCCTGGTAACACACCCGAATACGCTCTACCAACAATATTCTGTACCTACAGGTGCGATGGAAAATCCTGACGGACGCCTTGGGTAAATACTTAATATCATTGGAATTCGACTCCTGCAAGACCTCCACGGCCTGAGTCAAATTGCGTCGGTACTTTTCCGGATTCGAGTATGAGTAGATAGCGTTGTTTTTCCCAAAGGCAGTTAACTGACCCCGATCCGTCGGTTGAGTCAGGCACGTATATCAAATATCCCTATGATCTAACACTATGATCCGAAGGTCTGTTCGGATGAAAGAACTCGAATACTTTAGAGTCTCCAACACTTAGGGGCTACTAACATGGGTATGCCCTACGAGTGCCTAATATTAGCCTATCCGGTTTGGCCTGACATAATCCCATGTGATGATCCACACCTAATGACAGAATCCCATGTGATGATCCACACCTAATGACGAAGCCCAGGAAGGATTCGGGTGGCCTAGGCCCATGAAGGAGGCGATTCCTTGGAGGATACAACTATCTTTAGATAGAAAATTAAAGGGTAAAACCCTAATCTGTAACCAACTCGACCTAACCCCGATATTTGGCCTCCCCATATAAAGACCATGAGGACATGGTGAGGAGGACAATCTGAATCCTGTAAAACTCACCGCCAGATCTAATCTGCGCACCCCGCTTCTCCAAAACCCAAGTCCATAACAATGGACATTGCCGAGTTAAACCCTCGTCAACCTTCGACCATAGTTTCATCAACCTAGCTAATGGAGGGGATGTTTCACCACCTCCCAAATTATACACAGTTCTTATTCAATTAGATTGTGCGCACCATCATCATAGATCTAAGATAGGTAAGTAGTACGAGTAACAAAGAAGCATAGGAAGGCCCTCCTCTCAGACGTAGTTCCTGCGAAGCCAGCACCTCAGCCATTCCCTCGTGTCACGTATAGCCATGGAAGCGTACAACCTTGTATCTTGTTATCAGCAAGGTGGTCCATAGCCCGGATCAACTGCTGGCTGTGTACATATGTTTCTCAATTAGAGGATTGGGCGTGAATATGAGCTCCATCTGAGCATAGTTCTCCACTGGATTAGAAAGGATATCCACCGAGAAAGTCCGAGACAAAACAAAACTCTGCTATGTTAGCAGAGAAAAATCTTGAAACAAGTAAACATGAATTGAACAATTCAGCACAACCTTTAATAGCTCCATTGCATGGCGTTGTCCATCTTGAATGGCATGGTGCCCGGACACCATTCGACGCCATCCAAACCCTGGAGGTTGCGCACATGAGCCCACTTCTTCCACTTCCTCATATGGTTGTACACCTGAATTGAGGTGACTACCTTTCCAGTGAAGTCATGAACATCACTGGACACAGGCTGCAAGTAAACCTTTTTGAATCCCCGGTCACACCTAAACCCTTCTTTGACGAACTCACAAAGCCTGCTCAGAACAAACAGAGATAGGGAAGGCTCCCACACTATTTGTTTTGGCACGTACATAACTCGAACGGGAATAACATTCTGAGGCTCCGTAGTTAAAACAACCACCTTAGGCAATTGTTTTGACTTGTCAAATGAATTGTCCTACATTAATGAATAAGACATTAAGCATGATGGTCTATAAAAAGTAAGTAGGAACAAGCAGAGCATTCACACAACAACGAAGAAGAGAGTATGATCACACTAACTCACACATCATGAACTGATCTATGAGCATCAAAGGTAATAACGAAGAATGGAGTATACATATGCTCACAGATCTATGTACAGCTATATGTACAACTATCCCAAGGTGGGAGGTTTCTTACAACAGCTTTCATAGGATGCATCAGTGAGGTAGGAGACGAACGATATGCCGGTCTGTGGACCGTCGCCACGGTCAATGGAGTTGATGGCAAGCTCACCATCTTCTTGGTAAACTTTGTTGACGACGAGCTCACCGTGGCCGCCTTCGCCGGAGTACCCGGAAGGACTGCCGTCGATGAGCTCCAAGGTGAAGCAGGACAGCCAACAGACGTCGTGCTTGCCGGCGAAGATGGCAGGACCACTGTCTTCGTGCTAGAGGAAGAAGAATCAAACGACATCGATTTAGATCTGATGGGTGAAAAGCTCGAGGGGAGGTAGAATGGTGGATTTGGATTTTGGGGGCGGAAGACCGCCCTTTGTAAATAGCGTGGGGAATAGGACGGCGGTGAGCGAATTCCTCTCGCCAGAATTTCGAGGCCGCGTGCGGCCTCCCGCCATCTCCCTGCCTGCACGAGCTCGGCTACTGTGTTCCCCTTTTTGCACACAGCTAGGGTGGCTCCGGAGAAACGGCCAATTCAAGCGTTCTCTCCCCGGGCCTGACTGAGGGATGCTTTAAGGTTCGGACTTATGCGGGCCAAAAAGACATGCGGACAACCAATCAACCCATTTTCGTTGTTTCCACACCTGGTTAGACCATCTGCATGCTACCAAACAAACGTCCTATATGCTTAATCCCGCTCTCGATGGACCTACGGAATGTACCGCTTTTCCGGGCACACATCTTGTGTAGGGATCGCGTGCGTGAAAACTGAAAACGGCTCCCATACGTCCCCATTTCATCAGTTCATCTGTTGTATGTTTAGTCCTAACTAGACAACCTAGAGTGGTTTTACCGAGCGTATAAACCAATGGACTCATCTTTGCTTAGCAATTTCATAGGCCTTGGAGTCCCTATGGAAATGCCTCAAATGTGGGTTTTTTTTCTCCGATACATGTGATTGATATTTCTATGCTACAACAGAACGGACACTGTATTGTAATACGCCTTCATGGTAAATGAATGAAACGGGATTAAGATTCGAGAGTCAAGAACGGTAATCAATCATCTAACATTGGGGGTAATCCGGCGGGGGTGGGGGAAGAACGGTGTCTGGCGTCGGGCCGTCATCCACCTCGAACGCCATGGCTAGCCCGAAAGGCAAATGAGCGTCCAGGTGACAGTGCATGACCCATACGCCTGGGTTGTCGGCCGTGAAGCGGATGACCGCCCACCCTCCTGCCGGCACGGCAACGGTGTTGCGTTGCTGCGGGTTGACGAGGTTGTAGGAGCGCACGGCCATGCGCGCGTCGAAGTTGCCGACGCCTTGCGCGAGCACGTAGAAGTTGAAGCCGTGCAGGTGCAGCGGGTGGTTCTCCGCCCCCAGGATCGCCGTGTTCTGCAGTACCACCTCCACCGTCGTGTTGAACCGCAGCGTCTTCACCTTGGTGCCCTTGGAGGTCAGCATCACGCTCCTGTTGCTGCTTGCGGCGGCGCTCGTGAAGTTGAACATCACCGGCGGCCTGTCGGGAAAGTCGCGGGTGTACACGCCGTCGACGTTGCCCCTCCGGTGCGCCTCCAGCAGCGACATGGTTGTGGGAAGCTGGAAGGACACGTTGTTCATGCTGGCCGCCACGGAGCCCCGCGTCCGGTTGCACAGTGTCTGCGTCGGACTGCACGGCATGACGCCCAGACCGTACGTGACCAGCATCCGCGTGTCCACGTGCAGGGGTACCGTAGGCTTGCCGTCCGGCAGCAGCCCGGTCAGGCTGCCGTAGAAGCCCTGCGCCGTCTCGCTGTCGTTGAACGCCGGCATGGTTGGCATCACGATCATACTCGTACCAGCAGCTGTTGCTTCTTCTGACGTTGCATCGTCATGCTCGTACCGGAGGAGCGCCGTGGTGGTGGCGGTGTAGGTGGCGTTGGCGAGGCTCTGGTACACCTGGGCGACCATGTAGTAGAGGCCCGGGGAGGCGTCCGCGCGCATCAGAGCGTCCACCGTCTGACCCGGCGCGAGAACGATGACATCCGTGTCGTAGGGGTCGGTGTAGCTGGCGTCGGCGGCCACGACCGTGAAGTCGTGGCCGGCAACCTTGAAGAAGAGCTGGTAATTGAGCGCCGCGTTGATGAGGCGGAGCAGGTAGGTCTCGCCGTGCCGCACGGCCAGCTCGTGGCCGCCGGTCATGCCGTTGATGGTGAGCGCGACGGAGTTGTTGGGCGCGCCGCCCGCGAGCATCGCCTGCCTCTCGACGTCGACGACGCTGGCGTTCCACCACTCGCCGAAGAGGAGGGTGGCCTCGCCGTGCGGCGTGGGGAACGGGTAGTGGGGCTTGTCGGGGCCGGGACGGATGAGGAGGGCGCCGTGGACGGTGGCGCGGAGGAAGGAGACGTGGGCGTGCCACCAGAGCGTGCCCTCCTGGCCGGTGATGTTGAAGCGGTACGTGTAGGCGGCGCCGCCGGGGCGGATCGGGCACTGCGACACCATGCTGGGGCCGTCGGCCCAGCCGGAGAGGCGCTGCAGGATGCCGTGCCAGTGGATGGTGATGTTGTAGGGCGAGTTGTTCACGACGTGTACCACGACGGTGTCGCCATCGCGAGCCTCCACCTTCGGCCCCGGGAACTGCCCGTTCACCGCCGTGATCACCTGACTGTGTCCCAGACGACTGATCGTCAGGTTTCCAACCTGCATGCAGTCGTACACCGATCACATCAGGCATCACCGTACCAAAGACGAAAAGCAACTGGCGATCAGCTGCACTACATAAACTTTTGCGTTGCCCGTGATTCTCAAAATAAAATTAATTAATTAACATGATAAAAAAGTTTTCCGCCTTTTTTCTACTCCCCCGCGGAAGTACATATTAATGGTTTCAATTTTTTATAAATTTATATGAATCTAATTAAATATTTAGACTAGATGCATTCATATCACAAAGTTGTGGCCATTAATATGAATCGGAGGAAATACAGAAATTTGGGCTTTGGTTTTATACGTTTGGTTCAGGTACTTTTGGCGTCTGAACGCACATGCCTTTTTCGTTCGTTGCCTATAATCGCTGCCCAATCCATTTCGCTTTTCAGATCCCTTTTTTCAGGTTAAGTTACAAAGTTTGGAACTTAATATGCAGAATATGTATATTTGTTATTTTTATACTTATCACAGATGAACATATATCAAGTTTTAAACTTAGCACCCACGTACCTGCAATGTTCTTTTTTTTTTTTACTTTCAAGTATGATTTTCTTAGGCCAGAAACAACTGTATTAGAATTTTTCTACTCTTTCGATTCATAATAAGTGTCGCTGATTTAGTGTAACTTTCTAGAGATGCAAGTTTTAAACCTTTAGGGTACCATCTATTTTAGTCTAGTACAAACAAATAAACTAGTTTTTTCAAAAAATTAAGATTTGTAAAATTTAGTTTATTTTTTTATACTAAGGAGGATAGAGGATACCCTAAAAGTTTCCGTTTACATCCTTACAACTTTCTACTAAACCAGCGACATGTATTACGGATCGGAGGATATACATTTTCTTCCTGGCACACACCCGGCCCTCCTCTCTCTCCCCATTAGCTAACGATTCAGATTCAGATGTGTTAACATTTGAAGTCTGGTTCCCTGGCCACCCAGTTTCAAGACCGGTGATCCTTCAGGCAATTTTATCACAGTGATAACATGCATGCATGTCAGGCGGTGAATGCAGGAAAGACAGATGCAGGTCGAATGAATAGCATCGATCCCATATGATGCATATACTTACATTGAACGTGTGCTCCACGACGGCAGCATCAGCCAGAGGCAGTACTCCAAGGCAGGAACACCCAAGAAGGGCGAGAACATATGCAAGCCCAAACAGTCCTCGATCCATCTTATTAGCTTTGCTCCAGTGTTTGCAATGCATGCAGAAGGAAGGTGTCTAGCTCATTAGCTGCTGCCTGCTAGCTGGACTGATCTCATGCGTATATAAGGGCGACGCCAGGATCGACGATCGACCGACTATAGTTTCATCAATTCAGAAGAAGAAGAAAAAAAAGATAGCTGCTGGCTGCAGGTAGCTAGTCTGTTTCTGGGACGGGTGCATGAAGTCTACGTGTGGAACACGGGCATCTTGAATCTAGATAGATCCTTATGGGCAAATGTCTAGGAAGGTACACGGGCAACGATCGATAGACACTCTACCTAGCTAGCAACATCCATACATGTATTGCTTAAAGGCATCGAGGCCTGATTTTCTAGTAGTATACTGGTAGTAAAGTTAGGAGGGCTAGTTTACAGAAATGTTCAGTTGGCGGGCTACCGGTGTGGTCATATAATTAATGATGATGCATGTTAAAAAATGTTTGAGTTAGTTTGAACTAAAGCGCTATTTCATCGGCTACGTTGTCCCTGTCACGCGCGATTTTATATATATACTCCCCATGCTGTTTAAGCCACATATATTAGTCCAACATGCATGGGTACCACGTGATATATTTTGATCTTGGTGCAAAGCCACACGTAAACATCCATCAAAATCACTGGCAGCAAGGGGCGGGGTTCCACCAAGCGTGGAGGTTTTCTAAGCACAAAGTATGTCTGACGACCGGGGCCACTCTCGCCCTCTCTTGGAACCAAATTTCCCTCTCTTTCTGCATCTTCTCCTCTACTCTCAACCTATAAGAATTAACAAGCCGAAATGCCACCTTCTGCTCATTTGTGTCTCACCTGCAGCACACAACCTACGGCCGGTTCATGTGTTGCCTCGATGCAGGGCAACCTTACACCTTTTCCAAAAAAATAAAAATAAATGACAATGCTTACCCATCGCATCCAGCAAAATGGACATCTTTATCGGAGAAAAAAAACAAAATGGGCATTGCTCAGGTCTAGGCTCTGCTCGATGTTGGGCTTTTTTTTTGCGGGTAAAACCTGAAATATATTAAGCAGGAAGGGTTACAGAGCGGTCAAGCTCCAGCAACCGGATAATATCCTCCGGTCCAGAGCTTAACCAAGTCATAGTACGGCGTTAGACTCTTGCAAAATTTGCAAGAGCATCACTAACCCTAACCTGCTTGCGATCATTTTTTACAAAAACACACACTCTGCTAACATTAGCTAGGTTTTTAATCTCATTGATCAAATGAGCTACTAGTGATCTATCAGGAGACGAGGAGTTGATGGCTTCAATTAGATTAAGACAATCCGACTCTACAATGATGGGAAGGTTGGAGACTTGGAGTGCAGTTCGAAGGCCTTCCAGACAGGCCCTGTTCTCAGCCTCAAGAGGGAGGTGACACCTATCCAGATGCGTGCATGACATAAAAAATGGATATCCCTCATTATCCCTAAGGTCCATACCGGCGTCTGCGTCATTGCAACCACTGAAGGATCCGTCCACTGATAATTTCACCCAATCAAATGGCGGCCTCGACCAAAGTTTCTCATGAATCTGCTTGGGCTTCCACTATGCGTTATAAGCAACCTCAGGAGGCTCCTTCCCTTTCAGAATGTTGGTTGTCGACTTATGCTTTATATCACGAAGAAGCATCAGGTACCCACACAGGAACCGCTTTGAACCCTCCATGGTGGGAAGTTGTTTGTCATGTGTTGCTTCATTTCTTGCATGCCACACTCGCCAAGCAACCAGCAAGGAATGGTTTGAAGCACCATCTACAGCCAATTATCCGAAAGAGCAGCCTCATCCGGTAACGCCCATATGTTTCTCATCGTCCCCCAGAGCGCCAAAGCATGGGGACAGTTGTATAGTGCATGAAAATCATCCTCCTGAGCTGATCCATAGATTTTGCATTGCCCAGTTACGAACAATTGGCGGCGCCTTTTATTCACCTCAGTAGCCAGAGAGCCAGAGGAAGCCTTCCAAGCAAACATCTTCACCTTTGGTGGTACAGAAGCACTCCATATAATTTTTTAGCACGGGTGGCGGCCATCAGGGATAGAACTCGTTGTAGAAAAGTTACATTGAGCTTGTTGTTCATTCAAGGCTAGCCAGTAGGCACTACGAACCGAGAAGACACCAGACTTCTCTGGGTGCCAGGCTAGGATATCAGCATCTAGTCTGCGAGATAGAGTAATTCTCAAAATGGCCTTGGCGTCCGTAGGAAGGAAATACCCACGCATGAGGTTGATATTCCATGTACCATCTGCAAGAAGGAGCTCTGAAACCTTCCGAAGCCGACAATTGCGCTTCTGAGAGATGACATGAACCTGAGATTCCCGCGGAATCCACCCATCCCTCTAGATACGAACACTCTGTCCATTGCCAATTCGCCAGATTAATCCTTTCTTCAACAACTCAACCCCATAGGAAATTGCGGTCCAGGTAGAGGAAGGATTTCCAGTAAAAACATTGTCATATAAGCATCCATTAGGGTAATACCGGGCTTTTAGAACACGAGCACATAAACTGTCAGGGTTGACTAGGAGCCACCATGCTTGCTTTGCCAATAAAGCTTGATTAAACAATCTTAGGTCTCAAAATCCAAGTCCACCATGGCCCTTAGATCTCTTAATTCTAGCCCAACTTACCCAGTGGATCTTCCTTTTACCATTTTCTGAACCCCACCAATAATTCCTTATAAGCTTCATAAGATCATCACACACCGACGCCGGGAGCTTGAAGACACCCATTACATAAGTTGGTAGAGATTGGGCCTACAGCCTTAATGAATACCTCCTTCCCATTCTGCGCTAGGAGATTGTCACCCCAATCAAGTACAAACTTTGTCAATCTTGACTATATATTCTCGAATTTGCCTCTATGCATTATACCATCAAGGGTGGGTAATCCCAAATATTTAGCCTCAAAACCATCGTGTTCGACCTGTAGAATTGATCGAATAGCAGCCTTTGTATTGTCAGGGCAAGAGGATCTGAACATAATGGAGCATTTAGCTGGATTAACCAACTTTCCCGTACAAGCCGCATAGGTGTCAATAGTGTTTTTTATGCAAGTAGCTGATAAGTAGGAAACGTATCTATAATTTTTTATGTTCCATGCTTGTTTAGTATCTACTTTCCTTTGCTTTGTCTACACTTTAAGGTATTTTTATATATTTTCTGGAACTAACCTATTAACAAGTTGCCACAGTTTCAGTTGCCTGTTTTCTTCTGTTTTGGTTCTAGAAAGGTAGAAAATCAATATTCTCGGAATTGGACGGGACAAAAGCCAAATTTAATATTTTACCGTGGGCGACACGAAGTTCAGAGGAGAGACGGAGAGGCAAGCCAGGGCGGCCAGACCCCCCCTAGGCGTGGCCAGGGTGGGCCCGCGCCTGGGCAGGGTGTGACCCCCTGGTCTCCTCCCGGCCTCGCCTCTTCGCCTATAAGAAGCCCCCGATGCAGAAATCCTAAACACCCAATAAATACTCCACGAAACCGTTTGTAGCCGCCGCCACCATCGTCCCTAGGTCGGGGGGTCTGAAGTTCTTCCGGCACCCTGCCGAAGGGGAGATCATCCCGGAGGCCTTCTCTCCGGTATGATGCGTGAGTAGTTCCACCTTGGACTATGGGTCCATGTAGTAGCTAGATGGTTGTATCTCCTCCTTGTGCTTTCATGTATAGATCTTGTGAGCTACGTTCATGATCAAGATCTAATCTATTTGTAATCATGCATGTTGTGTTTGCGGGGATCCGATGGATATTGAGATTACTATGTCAGATTGATTAATGGTTTTGTCTTTATGATTCTATCATGTCTGTGTTGTTTGTGATCTTGCATGCTCTCCATTGTTAGTATCTATCTTGGCCAAGTAGTTGCTAGTGACTCCAAGAGGGGGTATTTATGCTCGATAGTGGGTTCATGCCTCTAGTTTCCAAGGGAAGTGACAGAAATCTCTTCAGTTGTAGATGTGTTGTTGCTACTAGGGAGAAAACAACGGTCTCTTGTTCATGGAACAAGTGGATTGTTTACCTTACACACTTTGCTTAAAGAAGTTGTCTGTTGCTTGCAACTTAATACTAGAGGGGGTTCGGATGATAACCTGAAGGTGGACTTCTAGTCATAGATGCAGTTGGATGGCGGTCTATGTATATTGTTGGATTGCCTAATCGAATCTCATAGGATCTTTTTGTCTGGTATTGCATTGTTATGCCTAGCTCAGTTCTTGTCAATTGCCCTGTTGTAATTTGTTTACCCTTCATGCCATGTTGTTTATCTAAGGAGAGCACCTCTAGTGAACTATGGACCCTGGTCCAATCTTTACCATTGATACATTGTCCAATGCTACATGTTTACTTGTTGTAAACCATTACCTTCCACACCATATGTTTAATCCTTTGTTACAGCAAACTGGTGAGCTTGATAACCTCATTGATTCGTTAGGACAAAGTCTTAAGTTTGTGTTGTGTAGGTCTCCGCGTTGCTTGCAACACATGTGTGATGTTTCCTTCCTCCTTCTGGTTAGATAACCTCGGTCTCTACTGAGGGAAGACTTGCTGCTGTGCTCATCACATCTTGATCTTGGGGTTTCCAACGAAGTGCTCCACGTCAAGCACCAACAAGTTTTCTAGCGTCGTTGCTGGGGAGGCTAAGGACGTCTTCACAAGGGGATTCCTTCACTTACTTTCTCTTTACTTTGTTTTTAGTTTGCTTAGTTTCTTTTGCTTGGTTTTGTTTGCCTCTTTTCAAAAACCCCCAAAAAAACAGTCTAGTTTGGTTTGCTTGCTTTATTCAAAAACACACAAAAATTAGTTCCTGCTCTAGCTGCTGCTATTTTTGTCTTGCCCACCTTTGCCAAAATGAACTCTGCTGAGAACACCAAGGTGTGTGACTTCACTAGCACAAACAACAATGATTTCCTTAGCACTCCTATTGATCCACTTGATCCTAATGCTACCTTTTATGAAATTAAGCCTCCTTTGTTGAATCTTGTGATGAGAGAGCAATTTTCTGGTGCTAGTTCTGATGATGCTACTGCTTATCTCAATAACTTTGTTGAACTTTGTGAGATGCAAAAGTATAAGGATGTAGATGGAGATATTATTAAGCTCAAGCGTTTTCCTTTCTCCTTGAGAGGAAAAGCTAAAGAATGGTTGCTATCCTTGCCTAGAAATAGTATTGATTCTTGGACTAAGTGCAAAGATGCTTTTATTGGAAAGTACTACCCTCCTACTAAGAATATATCTATGAGAAGTGATATTATGAAATTTAAACAACTTGATAATGAACATGTTGCTCAAGCTTCGGAAAGAATGAAGTCTTTGGTTAAGAATTTCCCCACTCATGGACTCACTTCTTGGATGATTATCCAGACTTTTTATGCAGGTTTGAACTTTTCCTCAAGAAACCTGTTGGATTCAGCTGCTGGAGGTACCTTTATGGGCCTCACTTTGGGTGCTTCAACAAAGCTCCTTGATAATATGATGGTTAACTACTCTGAATGGCACACTGAGAGATCTCCACATGGTAAGAAGGTAAATTTTGTTGAAGAAACTTCCTCTTTGAGTGATAAGATTGATGTTATTATGGCTATGCTTGTTAATGGGAAAGCTCCTATAGATCCTAATAGTGTTCCCTTAGCCTCTTTGGTTGCTCAAGAAGAGCAAGTTAATGTGAACTTCATTAGAAACAACAATTTTGGCAACATTACTTATGGTAATTATAGGCCTTATCCTCCTAGTGGAAGTGCTTATCATAGTAGATCTGGAATCCCTAGTGAAGAAAGGATTCTAGAAGTAGAGAGATCCACTAATAATTTTATGCAGATGCAATATGAGCAAAATAAGATTTTCACTAAAACTATGGAGGAACAATCTATTATCTTGAAAAATATTAGTCATCAGCTTGAGAATCTGAATAGAGAAATTCCTAGTTTACAGTCAAAAATTTTGAGTGCTGAGAAAAATATATCCTCTTTGTCTGAAGCACAGTCCTCCTTGATTAATAAAATGGCTGCTAAACCTAGAACTATGGAAGGTACCTTTTCTGCCACTCATGCCATACAAGTTACTATTGATGAAAATGTTAGGTTGTTAGCTCAATTCCATGCTAAGTGGGAAAGTGAATCTGAAATTGATAGAAACAATAGTGTGTGCACTATCACCACTAAACCACAAGTAGTCCCTGTTCCTCCTCCTCCTATGCCTAAGCCTATTGACCCGACTACTAGTGATGCTAAGTTTGATTTTGATGTTGATGGTTGCAATATTTCTGAAGTGATTATGTTCTTGCAAAAGCTTGCTGGAAGTCTTGATGTAGTGATATGAATGTTGCTTTCACCAAACACATTACAGATGCTCTTGTTAACATTAAGGAAGAGAAGCTAAAACACAAAGCTTCTATTCCTAGGAAAGTAGAAGATAGTTGGGAACCCATTATTAATGTGCAAGTGAATGACTTTGATCTCAAAGCTTCATGTGATCTTGGTTCTAGTGTCTCTATTATGCCTAGGAAGATTTATGAAATGCTTGATTTGCCACCTGTGGCAGATTATTATTTGGATGTCCCACTCAATGATAATGCTAAGAAGAAACTCATGGGGAGTATTAATGATGTTCTCATTATGGTTAACTATGCTTATGTCCCCGTTGATTTCTATGTTTTGGATGTTGAATACAATGCTTCTTGTCCTATTACTTTGGGAAGACCTTTTCTTAGAATTGTTGGTGCCATCATTGATATGAAAGAAGGAACCATTAAATATCATTTTCCATTCAAGAAAGGTATTGAACACTTACCTATGAGGAGATAGAAGTTGTGTTTTGCTCCTCCTTTGAAAGCATGGTTTGATGTTAATGCTTCATCATTTGAAAATACTTGATTCTTCTTGCTTCTTGTGCCTAACTTAAAGGCGTTAAAGAAAAGTACTTGTTGGGAGATAACCCAAGAGTTTCCTTGAGTCTTGGAAGTTATTACTTCAGTAATGACCTCTCCTTATCCTTTTTGTTTGATTTTTGTGCCAAGAATGACCTCTAATGAGAGGGAAGTAAGATTTGGGGAGTTGCTGTCCCAAAACAGATTTCTGTCCTCCACCATAAAAAATTGTGAGGAGTCTCTGTAACTCGTATTGAGCTCAAAATTTACGAATACATCCCCCAGTATGTTAGCTAACTTTTTTTAGTTAAACACTTTTTTATTTGAGTAACATAAGATTTTCAAAAAAATCAATTTATACCTGCTGATCTGTTTGACAGATTTCTATCATTATTTGTATTTGCTTCTTATTCATTCCTTTTTTAGTTCTCTTTTGGGGAATTGAGCTTTTTGAAGGAGTTTATACAGTATCTTGTATTTTTAGTGAAAATTCTTGCTGTTCCAAAGTTTTGCCTAAGGTCTAATATATTTTGAATAAGCTAATGTTGCTAGTGAAGATTGTGTGAAGTTTTGTATGAAGGAAAAATTTCAGGTGTAGAGAGAGAATAATGTAATGAGATGAAGAATGGACAAAAGCTCAATCTTGGGGATGCATCCCCAGTGTCACCCCAAGAAATATCCAAGAGGTACAAGCGTCAAAGCTTGGGGATGCCCAAGGCATCCCCTTCTTCATCAATAAAAATCTTAGGTATGTCTAGACACTTTGTTTTTATTGTTTCATGCACAGTTATGTTGTTCTTGGAGCGTCTTAGTTTTCATTTGCTTTGCTTAGGTTGTTAAGTTTGCTTGAATAAAGTAGTTTGGACCCCTTTCTTGCTATGTTGTTGGAAATAAGTTGCTTGGTGTTGGAAAGGAGTAGAAAGTTCCTGTTTGAAAGTGCAAGAGGAGCCTGCATTAACTGTGACTTAGACTTTAGCATGACATGCTAGGTGTTTTTTTTGACCTTATGCTTAGTGATTATTGTTGTATCATGTCTTGTTCCAAACAATTGGGATTTGTTAGTGTGCCTTGAAGAAATTATGCGTTGTTTTAGCATGCAAAAGCTTAGTATTGTGGTATTCTCCTTTGATGCTTTTGTTTGGGTTGACTTGGCACATGCTCACACCATGTTATGACTACGATAAGTCACCATAGCCTCTATGATCATTTAGTCTTTGACTTGTAGTACCACGCTATGCTTTGATTAGTAATGTTTTCTTGCTCTGCATGATTATGGCCATTATGCTCTCTTAGTTGGTTGCTCCCAGTCTTTTGCTTGTCTCCACTTGTATGAGTAAGCTCTACTCATGCTTCCAACTCCCAAGAAACCAAGTTATTCCAAAGTGTCCACTATAAATTCCTATGCATGGTGTGTTACACCATTCCAAGTATATTCTTGTTTTCAGCTATCTTCCAATTAAAAACTATTTTGTTATGTGAAAACTTAGTGATTAAAGCCCTCACAAACTTGATGGCACACTTTATATTTGCCCCTAATAAACTTGAACCATTGTGTCGTCTATGTTGTATATGGTTGCACTTATATGTTGGAATTAGTAGAACCGTGTTGTCACGGGGAACGTTTTCAACATTGCACGTGTACTTTGTACTCAGTTGATATCATGCTCTTTTGTCTATGGATTTCACCGGTGTGAAATAAAGAGGGAACTTGTAAGTCCATGGAGTATGTATTTTGTGTTAGAGAAACATCTGGGCCGCTAGCCTAAGCCATGCCTAATCATGGTGGAAACTTGCAGCATCACCATAGTGAGCTATCTATGAAGCATCCTCAATAAAAAGCTGAGCATATAGTAAATAAAAAGATCGCTGAGATGCTCATTGTCTGCTTGCCTTGTCATTTTGGTTATGGGAAAGCTCCTGTACCATGTGCAAGGGGTACCCTGTTGGCGGTTCTCTATGATATGCAAGTACTTACAATGACAAGAACTTACAGGTGACTGAAGTTGAGTAGCATGAGGTGTGGCCCTCATATTCAAGGGACTTGAGATTGCCAACTTATACTTTGTGAAGCATATACTCCATAGTTTGTTCACTTTAAACCTTAATCACTTCAAGATGCTTATGATAGGGGCAATGAGGGCTGAAAGCTAACAAGTACCATAATTTTTGGAAGATCTTTTTGAAACTTCAAATCCCTGCTTCCCTTTACAAAGGTCCTTTCTTCCACTATTATTTGAGTCTCCATCTTCTACCTTTAGGCACCATTAAGAGAGCATAGTTGCCATTTTGTGTGCAGTGTCCCAAAGATTATTGATTGATGCATATTGTGATATTACCTGTTCTTGTGTTATTTGTTTATAGTCACCCTTGTGAACTTTGAAGGTGTCCTATGCATCTATTTGCTACTCTATGAGGGACAAGCTATTTACCACTATGTCATGTTTTCTGTATGTGAAACAAACAAACGTTTTTTAATACATGTTATTCATGATATTTGTTTGTAGCCTTTCATGTTGCATGCATAGTTACTATGTACTATTGTTAAAACTCCATCTTTCATGCACATGTTTAGAGTTCTTTGATCACAGCTTTCAATGCTTGCAAATGGTTTGATCTTGGTTTTGATGGTGCATGTCACCTCAAAAATTATTCTTTTTATCACTTACCTACTCGAGGACGAGCAGGATTTAAGCTTGGGGATGCTTGATACGTCGGAAACGTATCTATAATTTTTGATGTTCCATGCTTGTTTAGTATCTACTTTTCTTTGCTTTGTCTACACTTTGAGGTGTTTTTATATCTTTTCTGGAACTAACCTATTAACAAGTTGCCAAAGTGCTAGTTGCCTATTTTCTTCTGTTTTGGTTCCAGAAAGGCAGAAAATCAGTATTCTCAGAATTGGACGGGACAAAAGCAAAAGTCAATATTTTACCGTGGGCGACACGAAGTCCAGAGGAGAGATGGAGAGGCAAGCCAGGGCGGCCAGACCCCCCTAGGCGCGGCCAGGGTGGGCCCGCGCCTAGGCAGGGTGTGCCCCCCTGGTCGCCTCCCGGCCTCGCCTCTTCGCCTATAAGAAGCCCCCGATGCAGAAACCCTAAACACCCGATCAATACTCCACGAAACCCTCTGTAGACGCCGCCACTATCGTCCCTAGATCGGGGGGATCTGAAGTTCTTCCCGGCACCCTTCTGAAGGGGAGATCATCCCGGAGGCCTTCTCTCCGGTATGATGCGTGAGTAGTTCCACCTTGGACTATGGGTCCATGTAGTAGCTAGATGGTTGTATATCCTCCTTGTGCTTTCATGTATAGATCTTGTGATCTCCGTTCATGATCAAGATCTAATCTATTTGTAATCATGCATGTTGTGTTTGCGGGGATCCGATGGATATTGAGATTACTATGTCAGATTGATTAATGGTTTTGTCTTTATGCTTCTATCATGTCCGTGTTGTTTGTGAACTTGCATGCTCTCCGTTGTTAGTAGCTATCTTGGCGAAGTAGTTTCTAGTGACTCCAAGAGGGGGTATTTATGATCGATAGTGGGTTCATGCCTCTAGTTTCCAAGGGAAGTGACAGAAATCTCTTCAGCTGTAGATGTGTTGTTGCTACTAGGGAGAAAACAACGGTCTCTTGTTCATGGAACAAGTGGATTGTTTACCTTACACACTTTGCTTAAAGAAGTTGTCTGTTGCTTGCAACTTAATACTAGAGGGGGTTCGGGTGATAACCTGAAGGTGGAATTGTAGTCATAGATGCAGTTGGATGGAGGTCTATGTATATTGTTGTATTGCCCAATCGAATCGCATAGGATCTTTTTGTCTGGTATTGCATTGTTATGCCTAGCTTAGTTCCTGTCAATTGCCCTTCTGTAATTTGTTTACCATTCATGCCATGTTGTTTATCTAAGGAGAGCACCTCTAGTGAACTATGGACCCCGGTCCAATCTTTACCATTGATACATTTTCCACTGTTACATGTTTACTTGCTGCAAACCATTACCTTCCACACCATACGTTTAATCCTTTGTTACAGCAAAGCGGTGAGCTTGACAACCTCATTGATTCGTTGGGACAAAGTCTTGAGTTTGTGTTGTGCAGGTCTCTGTGTTGCTTGCAACACCTGTGTGACGTTTCCTTCCTCCTTCTGGTTCGATAACCTCGGTCTCTACTGAGGGAAGACTTGCTGATGTGCTCATCACACATTGCTCTTGGGGTTTCCAACGAAGTGCTCCACGTCAAGCACCAGTAGCCTCCTTCTCGGTAGCTCGGAAAAATAACAATCTGTCATCAGCGAATAGTAGATGAGAAATACCAGGAGCTCTCCTACAAACCTTGATAGGAGTTATTCGATTCAGGTTAACCTCCCGACACAAAAGAGTGGATAAACCATCAACCACAAATAAGAAGAGGAAATGGGATAAGGGATCCCCCTGCCTTAAGCCACGAGATGGAGAAAAATCTTCCAACAAGGTTCCGTTAAATTTTACTGAATATTTCCCTGTGGTGACACATGCCATGATCCATTGTACCCACCGGTGAGAGAACCCTATCTTATGCAATGTACTCTCCAAGAAGTGCCAGTCAACTCTATCATAAGCCTTAGATAGGTCCAATTTGTAAGAACAAAAGGATTCGGAAGACATACCATGTTCCATGTAATGCATGCATTCGAAAGCCAAGAGAGCATTATCAGTAATCATACGCCCAGGAATAAACACACTCTGATTTTCCGATATAATGTCACCAAGCAGAGGACGAAGCCTATTCACCAGGAATTTAGATACAACCTTATATAGAACATTACAAATCCCAATAGGCCTGTAATATTTTAACTCCAGTGGGTTGTCGACTTTAGGAATGAGGACAACTGAAGTATCATTCACACCCTCTGGCATAATTCCGGTATGAAAGAAATGTTGGACAGCTTGCACAATTTACGTCCTTAGAAGTCCCCAATTACGCTGATAGAATCTAGCATGAAAACCATCAGGCCCCGGTGCCTTGATGGGTCCAATCTGAAAAACCGCATTTGAAATCTCTTCTTCCGAGAAATCCTTGCAAAGCCCATCGTTCATCTCCTGAGTAATCTGAGAGGGAGTCACGTTTATAATGGGGTCTGCCTGAAGAGAAGGGTCTATAGTGTATAGATATTTGAAATAAGAAACCGCCATGCGCTGCATATCTGTGGGAACTGTGTTGATGACACCGTCACTATCACGAAGCTTGGTAATCTTTTTACGCCTCGCTCTCCACACAACCCAGTTGTGGAAGAATTTTGTGTTACGGTCCCCTTCCTTCAACCAGTCAATCCGAGACCGCTGTAACCAGATCATCTCTTCCCGATACATCATTTCATTCATCAAATCTTGGACGGCCCTAATCTCCTCTCTAGGTGCCCCATGCAACTACAGCTGCCCTAAATTCTCCCTGAGGCGGTTAAGTTCCTTAGTAATATTACCAAAGTTAGAGCGCCCCCAAGCATGCATTTTGTGCATAAGTTTGTCCAGAACCGTGTTAACAGATCCCAGATCATGCATATGACCAAGTAAATTCCACTCACGATCTATCAATTCCTTAAGAGTCGAATCAGTTTCCCAAAAAATTTCATACTACATGTCCCTCCTATACGGGCGCTCCCACGTCTCTCTAATCAAGCAAAGCTTAACAGGGGAGTGATCAGACCAAGGGGAAACAAGGTGCACCACCTCAGCCGCAGAACAAATGTCACGCCAGGCGTCATCGGCAACCACCCGATCAAGGCGTACTTCGACATTATGCGCCCCTGAACGCTTATTGTCATAGGTAAGGGGAGACCTGAGAAGCCTAGGTCTTTAAGCTCACACAACTGAAGGAATTCTCAAAAGGCCACCATTTGTGCCTCCGAGTGCGGAGAAACCGAAAGATGTTCATATTGCCAAAGGGCCTCATTGAAATCACCGAGGACAACCCACAGAAGAGAGGATGTAGCTTTTAGTGAAGTTAACTGATCCCACATGCGGTACCTGTTCTCCACTCTAGGTTCTCATAAACCAAGGTCGCATGGAATAATTGTTCATCCAACGCAACTCTGATAAAAGCATCAATATAACGATCGGTTGCCTGTCGAATGTCGACATAATAACTTTCATGCCAAAATAGGGCCAGGCAACCGCTCATGCCATTGCTATCAACACAAGAGAAGCCACGGAGGACCAAGCGATTTCGTAGCCGCCGAACACGAGCACTACTTTGCCGGGTTTCACATAAGGAAAACAGCTGGAAATGATTTGTCCGTTGAAGGACACAGAGCTCGCGAACTGTCGGGGAGTTTCCAATACCCCGACAGTTCAAGCTGGACCAATTCATTGGTCCCGGCGGTCGTCCTCGAGGGACGCTGCCGATGATGACACTGAATTTCCAGAAGATGTAGAAACAGTCTTCCGATTTTTGGACTTGTCCTTGTTCTTTACATATGAAGGAGGGGGTGGCGGAATAGTTGGGTCAGAATCCATGCCAACAAGCTCCACAGACACCTCCACATTTGACATATCAAGTGCCTTCCAAGCCGAGTCACTTTCTCCCTCATGCATAACAACATCCTTGGTTCGTTTGATTGGGCTAGTACCCGTATCAGCTAGATCATCATATGTTCCAAGCTCTGCATCAGTAGAGGAGCGCTTCCTTGGACCATTAGAGTTAGCAACACTCCTCTCGGCAAAACAGCCCCGGGTAGGAGTTCTAGGCACTGAACGGAAGGTGGATTGCACAGGCTGATTTGCACAACGGATAGCCAGCATCTAGGTCCCATGCTGCAATTGATTTTCCTCCCAAGCACCATCTCCGCATTCTTCATGATCGTGACCCATGAGGCCAGATCTCTTGTAGAAGAAAGGAACCTTCTCATATTTAACTGCAAGCCTCTTCTTCCCTTCAGGTAAGGACAGCAACACAAATCTCATTAACGGTTTGTTAATATTGATTTGAACTCTGATGCACACATAATTCCCCTCAAAGAATGCCCTTGGAGATAGCTGAACCTCCCAGACTATTCCCAGTCGTCGATCTAGGTCATCAATGATCTCAGTTTTGTGATAGAGTTCCAGTATGCCATGAATTTATGCCCAGACCTGCATGCCATCAAACACCACCTCCTGAGGATCACAGAGCCCATCAAAATCTTCCACGAGGAGATCCCAGCCACGAAATGTCCACGGTCCTTATTGAATAACCTTCTTCTAGTCCCCAAGGCATTTCATCTTGAATATGAACAGGTTCTCACCTGCCTCACGATACTTTGGATCCCGAGAGAGATTCTAGACACTCCTCATCTTCTCAAACAGTGCATCCACACGAAAGGACCGGGTGGTTAAAACCTTGTCGATCTCCATCCATCTAGCTTCCTTCTGGTATACCTTCACAGCCTCCGCATCAACAACCACGTCCTCCAGCTCATCATCGTTTAGCACAAAGTGGCTAAACAAGTCCCCGGCCTCTTCCTCCTTGCCGCTGATGTCACCAGCAAAATTCGCCAGGCGCATCGAATCCATGGCCACCAGAAACCCTAGAAACAAACCGAGGACCGCCACGAGAGAGCTCCACGTGAAAACAACTGGACCGAGGGAAAGGGTAGACGCTATGGGAACAAATCTGGGTGGTAGGTGGTATGGTAGAGGCCGAAATCCGACCCGATCTCACGAAGGCGACGCAGTCACCGCCGGAGCAGTGTAAACCCTAAAACAAGAGGGTTATTTTGCTCGATGTTGGGATTTATCTCCCTCTATTGCTGGTGGCGCTTCAAACTGCATTAAGATGGACAACTTGTCGTCATAAAAATCGTAAAAACATTCAGCTATAAGATTTTAATTAGCTCAGGTCAGTACCATTAAAAGGTCACTATGTGAAGTGAAATACTTTATGTGTTGTGAAGGAAAATATAAGTGTTGCACTTTTGGAGTCAAGGTCAAGACATCGATAGCCATAGTAATTAGATGGGTATCCTAGGAAGACACATGCAGTTGTGCGAAAAGATAGTTTATGAGGTGTTGTATCTGAGAGATTAGGATAACAAATACAACCAAAAACACGAAGTTGACCAAGATGGAGTGGGAGGCCACGGAGAACCTCGTGGGGTGAAGGTTAAAGATAAATGTGGCAGTGTGTAGAGGTTTAACCCAATAGACTGGGGGCATGCTGGCTTGAAAAAGAAGTGAGCGCACCATATTGTTTGTAGAACGAAAGACACGTTCATCTTTGCCGTTCCGGGGAAAAGTATAAGGGCAATATAAACAGAGGATGATACCTAGGGATAGCAAGAAAAGACGAGCAGCGTTGTTGTCGAATTCACGACCATTGTCACACTAGAGAGACTCTATGGTCGTGTTGTATTATGTAGAGACATATGGAAAGAAAATTTTGAGGGTAGGGAAAGTGTCAGATTTGACGTGCAAAGGAAAATTCCAAAGATAATGGGAGAAATCATCTAAAACAACTAGGAAGTATTTATAACCGAACACACTAGACAAAGGGGAAGTCCATAAAACACAGTGAATCAATTGAAAAGGGCGAGTCATTTGAGTGGATGAATTATCAAAAGGTAGGCGAAAATGTTTCCCTAATTGACAGGCATGACATAAATGATCATCGGAAGTATCTTTATGACAAGGAAAAGAAAAAGCGCTTTCTAGGTACGACAAAGCTTAACTACTGAGATGACCTAGACGAAGATGCCACAATGTTGATGTTGGAATTATGCCCTAGAGGCAATAATAAAGCTTTTATTATTATAATTCTTGTTCATGATAATGTTTATATTCCATGCTAGAATTGTATTAAGCGGAAACTTTAATACTTGTGCGGTTTGTGAACAACACCGTGTCCCTAGTACGCCTCTATGGACTAGCTCATTGATTAATGATGGTTAAGGTTTCCTAACCATGGACATGAGTTGTCGATTAATAATGAGATCATATCATTGGGAGAATGATATGGTGGACGGACCCAAACTAAGCGAAGCAATTAGATCGTGTCATTGTGTTCGTCTTTGCGAAGCTTTTCTTATGTCAAATATTGTATTCCTTAGACCATGAGATAATACAACTCCCTGGTATCGGAAGAAAGCTTTGAGGTCATCAAACGTCATCCTATGAGAGGGTGATCATAAAGGTGTCTCTCAGGTGATCGGAAAGTATCTGTTGGGTTGTATGTATCGAGATGGGATTTGTCCCTCCCAAGTTGGAGAGATATACTTAGGGCCCACTCGGTAATCGATATCAACACCGCTTGCAAGCATGTGGTTAAGGAGTTAATCACAAAGTGATATCGGATTACGGAACGAGTAAAGTACTTGTTGTGAACGTGATTGAACTAGGTATGACGGTACCGGCGATCGAATCTCGGGCAGGTAAAATATCGCGAGACGAAGGGAATATATATATGGGATTGATTGAATCCTGGCATCGTGGTTCATCCGATATGATCATCGATGAATGTGTGGGAGTCAATATGGGTTTCAGACTTACCGTTGATTATTGATAGAAGATCATGTCTGCATATTCTCGAACCCGCAGGGTCACACACTTAACGTGTCTAGACGCTAGGATAGATTGGATAATTGGTTTATGAGTTTTTGTTTGGAGTCTCGGATGGGATCCGGTACATAACGAGAGGTTCCAGAGTGGTCCGGAGAATAAGATTCATATAAGGCAGTGCAGTTTTTGGAGTTCGGAATTGTTCCGGGTTAATCGGTATTGTACCAGAAGCTTCTAGAACCTTCCGGAAGGGGACCAACGTGGCCCCACCTTCCGGGAGGGGGCATGGGCCTATGAGGGAGTGCCCTGGCCGCATTGGGCCAGGGGCACAAGGCCCCATAGGGCCCAGCCGGCCTAGAGAGGTTTAAACTCGAGATAGACCTTCTAGAAGGGGGGGTTTCCTTGTCCCCCACTCCTTATCCTTTGGGGCCGCCGGTTTGGGCTTGGGGAAGGGGCTAGGGCTGCGCCCCCCTCTATATAAATAGGGGTGGGGGCGCACCAACCCCCCACATCTTCCCCTCCAACCCTAGCCGCCCTGCTCCCTTCCTCTCTCCCTCCCGACTGTTTGTAGGCGAAGCCCTGCTGCAGAAATTCTCCACCATATACACCACGCCGTCGTGTTGTAGATCCAATCCATCTCTCCACCATACTTGCTGGTCCGAGGAAGGAGGAGACGTCGAGGTGCTGCACGTGTGCATCTCACGGAGGCACCGCCACTTGTGGTGCTAGATCAGATCGGATCGCGAGGAGGAGAAGCGAGTACGACTACATCACCCACATTCCGACGAACGTTCCGCTGTGCGAATCTTCAAGGGTATGAAGATCTAATCCAATCTCTCTCGTTGTTTGCATCTCCTAGATTAGATCTTGGATTTCCCTCTGTTCGCATCCGTAGAAAATTTTGATTTACTATGCCGCGAAACCCTTAAGTGGTATCAGAGCTAGATCTATGCGCATATGTGTTTCACGAGTAGAACGCAACATGGTTGTTGCGGGCGTTGATGTTTTCTGTTGCAAGCCTCTTGTTTGTGTTTTTCTTATGACGCGGGATAGTGAGATTGAAGCGGTCCAGGCCAACCTTACGCGACGTCGTTCGCGAGACCGGCTCCGCACTTGACGTGTGGCTTGTTCCACACATGCGGTTGGTGGATGTCAGTTTCTCTCACTATAGTTGTCATGGGATTAACACCGGAGTTTGGCAACCATAATATCACCGTTGTGGCTTTCCGTAGGTAAGAATCGTTCTTAGCATCTACTCCCATAAGCCACGTAAAACATGCAACAACAAAGTAGAGGCGTCTAACTTGTTTTTGCAGGAAGTGTTTTCTGTGATATGGTATGGCCCAAGATGTGATGTGTATAATGTATGCGATGATCATGTTTTGAAAATGTTTCACGACTTGCATGTCGATGAGTACACAACCGGTATGAGCCATATGGTTGTCTTTATAATTGTGTATGACCTGTGTGTCAACTTCTTATATGTGGCATCCCGCAAAACCACTACTAGAAAATCGCGTTGAATTTGTGCATTGCATCGTCATCATCATGCATTGTTTGCTTAAAACTATTTTCGCAAAGCCTGTTTTTGTTTTCTAAAACGCCCCATCTTCATTCAAACGCCAAAACCGGGTCTCCGGAATATTTTGTTTTGCCTAAACACGGGTTGCAAACGATCCGTTTAAAATGAATAAAACATTAAATTATTTTTAGTGGGGGCAGTCGAACGGGCCGACCCGACCCGAACGACCACCCCCAGGAATTATAATCGGTCCACCCTTTAATCCCTAGTCTACCCTGTCCTAGTCTACCCACCCAGCATCCACCTCACCCCACCCAATCGGTGCTCGCCACCTCAGATGTCCCTCCCCCATCCTCCAATCACCCCCTGCCACGTCAGCCTCTCTCTCCCTCACCCCTCTCTCTCAACCACACACAGCACACACACCCCACACAACTCACACCACCACACACACCACGCACGCCTGCCCCGACCCACCCAGACCACCACTCCCACTCACCGCCCCGGGCCCCACCGAGCCAGGCCCCTCCCCATGCACGCGCTCCCGCAACCACCCCGTCCCCGCGTCACCCTCCTCCCCACGCGCTCTGCCCCGCCTCTCTTCCTTTCTCCCTCCTCTGCGGCCCCCTCGCGCGCCTCCCTTCTCTCTAGCTCTCCCTGGCGCCGACCCCGCCTCGCCGGTCCTCTTCCTTCGGCCCCCTCGCGCGCCGCCAGCCCTCCGTCGCGCTCCCTCCCCTGCAACCCCGCTAGCCCCCACGGCCCCGCTCGCTTCCCTTCCTCTCCCCTCTTGGCTCCGTCGCCGGACCGTCCTCGAGCTCCTCCCCTCATGGCGGCCGCCACGCCGCTGCCGCCGCTCTCCTCCCGCCTCAGCTCGCCACCGCCAACCACCGCCACGCCTCCCTCCGCCCGATGACGCCGCCTCCCTCGCTCACCGCCTCCCGTCTGCAGCGCCTCCGAGCGCCCGTCTGCCAGCGCCTCGCCGCTTCGCAGCTCACCCGGCGACCGCTCCTCGCCGCTCTCCGCCTCCAGCCACGCTGCCACAGCTCCGCCCGCTCGGCGCGTCCCGGCCTCCGCCCGCCGTTCTCCGTGCCTGCCTCGCGTCGCCCGGCCCGCGTCCCCTCCCGCCGTCTGTGCGCCCCTCGCCCCTCTTTGGCGTCCTCCTCGCCGCCTACGGCCGTCGGCCTCCTCCCCTCGGCTGTTCCCTTCGCCGCCGCCTGCCGGGCTTCTCCGAGCCGATCCTGCCCCGGCCGGGCACCGTCGTCTGCTACGGCTTCTGGTGCGCTCGTCCTCGGCCTTGCGTTGCTCCTGTGACGCAGCTTGCTTGCATCTAAGTACGTGACCATCTGCGCCTTGGTGCTTCCTCGGAGCCTCGATGCCTGACATCGCAAGGTCTTCGTCCTGCTACCTGTGAACCGATACCATGCGAGTAATCAACTCCTAGAACCACACAAGATGCCACCTGAGGCCGGAAACCGTCAAGGTCTTCCCCCGGAACGTCGAGTGCTCCTTCCCGGATCCGAAGCCGTCAAGATCGCCCACACGGACTCGAGTACCCCGATGCCCTGATTCGAGGACCGATCCCGGCGCCCGAAGCCGAGAACCCCGACAAGAACCACGACATGGATACGCCGAGTTTCCATCGAGGACACCAAGGCCGTCGACATGGAACCGAAGGACGACAAGTACTCCATCCCGAACGCCATGACCGTCAACATGAACCGAAGACCCCGGATGCGCCAAGACCTACCCCGTTACCCGAGAACGATCCCGTCGAGACCGATCCCGTCGAACCCTGAACCCTGAGACCGACCCCGAACCCCGGAACCTCAAGTTCGTCGAGACCCCTCGATGTGTGAACCCCTTCCCGAAACCCTAATTTCATAATATAATACAATTGTTGCACATCAAATCATTCATCTCGCATGCATATCATGTGGTTTGGGGGCCTTATGCCGATTCACCTAATAATTAAATATGGGGCCCATATGCGGGCAAATCTAGTCTCATATTGGCCTCATTTAAACTTGTGTAGCGAACCGGTGATATATTTTGCATTGTTAAACAACATTTAAATTGCGGGGTAGATAAACAACATGAACCGCCATAATAATTGTCGGGACCCCGGTTCCGCTTAATATTGACCTTATTGCATCGCACCTTCGCCATGTCATACATCATACATGCATCATGCCGATCTTCTGCCGTTGTATTAAATATTGCATCCGGTGTTTCTTCTAGTGTTTTGCTTCTTCGCGGATAAGGCCGTTGAGTTGATGCGAGTGTCGACCCGATCTTCGGTTGAACCTTCGGCATTGTTTTTCAGGCGAGCATCTCCCCCTTTCTACCTATCTTACTTTTCTAGTATTTATTCCCTCCTGATGATCTATTGCTATCTGTGTTGCGATGCTCTAGTTCCCGTACCTGTGATATACTGTGCAGCCCTATATTGCCTTGGACACATCCTATTACCTGTTGTTTGGTAGATAGTTGGACTTGCGCGTCGTAGTCGCTTGCTCAAGTGCTGTTGCGTGTCGTCAAGTGCCACAGTTGTTGGAGTAATGCCGTATGTATGATGTTGGAGATTATCATGGTCTTACTTATCGTTCACTTTAATTCCTGTTTAACAACTAAAATTGAAGTAAGCAGAGGCATCGGTGGGTGATAGATAATATTTGGTTTCCGAACGCCCACTTGTGTCCCGTAGGACCCCGAGTACTTGATACCTGTTCCTTGATTTATCGCGCTATCCACATCGGGAGGTATATGGGACCCCCAGGCGAGCTTGATTCAGTCTTATTTCTTGGGGCCACAAACTAGTTTGAGGTTTTATTTACTATCCTGTACTTATGCCATGCTACTTATGTATTTACGATTGTGCGAGGAGCACACTGTATTGTTTAGGAATTGTGACCCGTTTACGCGGTATCGACAAGCCCAGTTTTGGGTTCCCAGTCGCTTACAACCGGCCCCACAAACCTTGAGTCCGTCTCGGAGCTAGCTTACTTCGTTGCGGGTGTACTCCAAGGGGTGGCCCCCTGAAATATTTCTGAATCCTGTGATTGTTTAGTCGTGAAAGCCTCGTTGGGTTTTGATTTGGTTTTTCCGAGGTTGATCGAGCGTGTGTTGCTATTGGTGCACCCGGCGGTAAAACTTTCAAAGCCGTGTCGCGGATATGGACGACTTGGAGCAGATATCTCGACCATAGACAAGCATAACTAAAGTTTATTGCTATAAATTTGACTTTATAATGACTAGTAATCAGCTTCACTATAATGGAATGGCTAATTAATACGCCACAACTGCTTGTTTGGAGTGTAAACGCGACCATTGTACCTGACTAGTAAGCATTGCAACTACAACGGAATGGCTGAATAAAAGTACCAACAACTGCTGGGTTTTGGGATTATATCATGCTATCTGTATCTGATTAGTAATTGCTGCAACTATAACGGAATGGTTAACTAAAAGTACCCACTGCTTACGTTATCAGGACGATTATCTAAACCTGACTAGTAAAGTGCCGCAACGATAACTGAATAACTAAAACTGCCAACTGTGTGAGTTCCTCGGTTGACTTCCTCGTTTGGTCTCGAGGGGGAAACACCAGGATGGGTTTGTTTGATGGTAGTATCAGGTCGGTTCCGAATAGGTCTTTCTCACCCCTCTCTGATTGCCGCCAGTTGTATCGTGTCTCTATAGGTTGTTTAGTGCATGCTGTCGCTGCCGCTTCAGTCCACCATACCTATGTAGGCGAGGACCGCCGAATTCTAGTCTCGCTGTCTTGGCCTCAAGATCGACGCTCCTCTTTTCCTTTGCCCTTTGCCGCACCCTTTTGTTTAAGCAGGTTTTGAGATCGACGCCGTTAGCGAGGTTACCTTCCGCTTGGCCGGGCAGGTTATGGGCCCTGGTTATTCTTCAGGGCTCTTAGCCCCATTTGCATCTTGTCCGTAGCTGGACGCACTATCGTTTTCAAGGTGATTTGGATCTTTGTATCGTATATCTGTATTCTTGACTCTTTGAGTCGCTGTTGTTATAAATCTGTTCTGTGGGTCCCATCGAGGACTGCTGTGTAATGTTATTCCTTCGTTTTCCACCCGCACGAAAGTGCCTGGTGGGCACCTTTGAATCGTTTCTATGCGGGTTTGGCGGGTTTCGCTAAAACTTGCATAGGTCCGATTCTGAGGGTGTTACATTATACGCCATGTAATAGTTTCACTTTATCGCTAAGTAGTTAGCAATAGTTGTAGTTGCTATTCGTGGTGGAGGCAATCATGGTGGAGTGATGGAGATCATGCCGGAGCGCACAAGATGGAGATCATTGCGCGAAGATTGGATATACCAGGTCACATTAAAGTTATATGCATGTGATGTTTATCCTTTTATGTATCTTATTATGCTTAGATTGCGACGGTAGCATTATAAGATGATTCCTCACTTAAAGATCAAGATAAAAACTATGTTCTCCCCAAGTATGCACCGTTGCGAAAGTTTGTCGTGTCCAAGCATCACGTGATGATCGGGTGCTATAGACTCTACGCTCACATACAATGGGTGCAAGCCAGTTTTGCACACGCGGAAATACTTGGGTCTAACTTGACGAGCCTAGCATGTACAGACATGGCCTCGGAACACATGAACCGAAAGGTTAAGCATGAGTCATATGAATGATATGATCGAAACTTCGTTGTCCACCATTGAAACCACATCTCTTCTCGTGAAGATCGGATTAGGTGTGGTGAATTTGGATCGTGTTCACTAAACAACTTGAGGGATGTTGAATTTAGTGGGAGTTCATCTAGTAATTTGATTAGGTTGAACTAGTTATCATGAACATAGTCTAATTTGTACTTGCGAATACTGTAGATCACATGGCCAAGTACAACTTCAACTTCAACGTTTTTGCTGAGGAAGAAAAGCTTAGAAACAATGGTTCTAACTTCACCAATTGGTTCCGCAATCTAAGAATCATTCTCTCTGGCGGTCAAAAGGACTATGTCCTTGGGAAAGCGTTAGGTGACCCCCCTGCTGCAACTGTGCCGGCTGATGAGAAAGCTGTCTATCAGTCGCGCAAAGATGATTATGGTGTGATTAAGAGCACCATGTTGTTTGCTATGGAACCGGAACTTCAAAATCGTTTTGAAGACTATCCCGGGCCCTTTGAGATTCTCGAAGAGCTGAAAACCATGTTTCAGACTCAGGCCCGTTCTGAGAGATATGAGATCTCTGAGAAGTTCTTTAACTGCAAGATGGAGGAAGGGAGTTCCGTTAGTGAGCACGCCATTAAGATGACGGGCTACACTCAACGCCTTGAGCAACTGGAATGCACGATTCCAGAGGAGCTCAAGATTGACAGGGTTCTGCAATCACTCCCTCCCAGCTACAAAAGTTTTGTAGTGACTCATAATCAGATTGGTTCCACTGATACGATCACCGAGCTCTTCGCAAAGCTGAAGGCCGCGGAAGTGGACATCAAAAAGGATAATCATGTGTTGATGGTCAACAAGCCCACCTTTTGTAGGGGTTCGTAGCATGGAAAACAAAAACTTTCTACCGCATGCACACAAACAAGCCAAGATCTATCTACTATATTGTAGCAACGAATCGATAGAGGAACTCACCCTCGAAGATTCCAAAGCGGTTAACGAGAGCAGATTCTCGTGGGTGATGTAGTTGTACACTTGCCGATTTCAAGATCGCGTAGACGATCCTTCCGGCGCTGCGTTCCGTCAGCGCTTCCGTAGTCGGTCACACGTTCGATACTCAACGAAGACCTTCCTCTCCCTTGTTCCAGCAGGCAGCGGAGGTTGTAGCACTCTCCTCGCGATTCCGGCAGCACAACGGCGTGGTACCGGAAGTAGAGGGGAGATCTCGCAGGGCTTCGCCTTAAGCCGGAGCGAGTATGGTGGACTATGAGAGAGCCTTGGTGATCTAGGGTTTAGACACACCAATTAGAAGGGGCTAAACCGGCGGCTAGGGCAATTAGAAGCTCTAACTCGGCGGCTTGGGAGAAATCCCTAGGCTGTGGCTAGGGTTTAGGTTTAGAGGGAGGCAACTTGTGTGTGCTAGGAGGGAGCCCTGCCCCTCCTTATATAGGTGGAGGGGCCGGCGGCCAAGGGGAGGGAGTGGAGTCCCTCCCCAACTCGGCTTGGGTGGTGCGCCGGCTTGGGGAGGAGGACTCCCTCCCCAACTCGGTTTCACCTCCTCCTCCTCTTTTCCACTTTCCAAATTTAGCCGTTTGACTTTTCAATTTAGCTATTTGACTTTTCAAACTAGGATTCGATTAATCCTTTATTTGGAACAACGATGACACTTAGTACATGATGCAATCATTCCAACTTGCAATGACACATTCATGTACCCCTTCCCTCCGAGTCTGGGACATTCGGAACCTTCTAGAACATTCCCGATGAAAACACGGAATCATTCCCCAACTCAAAGCAGGACTTTCCTTATAAGAATCTTATTCTCCGGACCATTCCGGATCTCCTCGTGATATCCCGGATACCATCCGAGACTCCGAACAACATTCGGTCTCTTACTCATCATTCCATAACTACTCAACAACATCGAATCCTTAAGTGTGTCTCCCTACGGTTCGTGAATTATGCGGACATGATCGAGACACTTCTCCGAACGATAACCAATAGAGGAATCTGGAAATTCATATGGCTCCCACATATTTCTACGATTACTTTGCGATCGAATGAACCACTTACATACGATACCAATTTCCCTTTGTCTCACGATACTTTACTTATCCGAGGTTTTGATCGTCGGTATCTCTGCATACCTAGTTCAACCTCGTTCAAATAAGTACTCTTTTCTCGTCCGTGATATGTGATCCCTTGTGAGCCAGTCACATGCTTGCAAGCTAATTGGATGACATTCCACCGAGAGGGCCCAGAGTATATCTATCTCATATGGATGGACAAATCCCACTCTTGATCCATGTGCCTCAACACATACTTTCCGAACACTCAATGCCACCTTTATAGCCACCCGATTCACGGTGTGGTGTTTGATGTCATCAAAGCATCCTTCCGTGATGGTGATTAACATGATCTCATGGTCGAAGGAATTAGGTTACTATGTATCGTAAAGCATATAGCAAATGAACTATATTAAATGACTTGATCTTTATGCTACGCTTATCTATAGGAGTATGTCCATCACATCATTCTCCTAATGATATGACCCTGTTGTTAATAACATCTCTATGTTCATGATCAGGAAACCATGATCATATATTAACCAACAAGCTAGTTTAACAAGAGGCTTTACTAGGGACTCTTTTATGTTTACAAATCACACAAGTATTAATGTTTCCTGTTAATACAATTATAGCATGGTATGTAAACATTTATCATAAGTATGAAGATATGATAATAACCTACTTTATTATTGTCTCTTGGGCATATCTCCAACAGTCTCCCACTTGCACTAGAGTCAATAATCTAGTTTCAAACCTTTGTGTATTCAACACCTATGGCTTTCTGGTGTTGTATGTACACGATTGCTAGTGGTCAACTGATCTCCGGATCTGACACTTCCAGGTCCGTGTGTAATTGCATGTCTTTGCGTCTCTACGCATCACTCATTCTCTAATGAGATGGCTCTGTATAATTTTTGTCCTTTGGTGAGACCTTTAGTTCTTTGGGGTTAAAACATGTTGATAATATTGTCGTACAATATATCTTCATAGTATTATCCCGCTGTGAACTACACCTAGTTTGATAACAAACTACTTGACACAAATGCCCTCTTTACCTGCTATTATAGCAGTCATATACTTAGCCTTTTGTTGTAGTATCTGTCACAATGTCTTAATTTTGGAACTCATCCAAATCCATTATGGAACTTACTTTCCATTATATTGTGCCACCCTTAGTTTAGATTGAGATAAACTCAATTTGTACTTTGTGACAAAACTAGTATCAATGTAGTACTTTTACAATGAACTAATCATCTATTTGTCACTACTACAAATAATATACTCTTAGTTCTTCCAAAAGATCATAAGAATATCCTTACTATTGTCCAATGATCATCTTATGAATCATTCTGGTATATGCTCATAACATTTAGAGCATAGGACATATCTGGATTTGTACATATCACAGTATGATTGATATAAATACTCTTTGTGATCTCATACATCAAGTATCAATCTATACTTGAATCTTTGTTTCACTTACCCTGTGTCAATACACTTGAATATATCATTAATATTGAACTCATTCAATCCTTTCTAGTGCGACAAGAACCTTTCTTGTAGTTTCTATATTGAACTCATTCAATATCTCATCTATGTACTTCTGGCACAACCATATTGGCGTCTATTGATGCCAATTATTTGGGTTTTGCCTAAGTCTTTCATCGATATGAAATTCTTATCTTGTGTTAATAAAAAGATACATCACTTCCAATCAACAATATGTCTCCTACATAATGTATTAGAAATATGTCTTAGCGCTCCCACTTAATTTCTTGCAAATGCAAGCATCTTCATTGTCTCTGATGAATTTAAACTCTTTTAACAATTTCATCATTGTGAAGATTCCAACTCTGCGATGCTCACTTCAACCATTGAAGTTTGCATATGCTTTTAGCATCCTTTGAAAAACCCTATGGACTGTGTCATGCACACGTCCTAGGTAACAATTCTATTAGAAGAACTTGTTTTGTTTATTCAACTACCATATAACAAAATTATATGCAGTGGTTGCTACATTTATCCGTCTAGACTAAATATCGCTATGAAAGATCAAATCTTGTCATATACAACCTTTGAACATTGTTGTGAATACTTTCCCAACATGTCGACTATTTCATAGATGCGAAACATCCATGTCTATTTCTTTATAGATCCAAACACAACTGTAAGGTCTTACACCTTTCTCGAGGGTCTTTCAAGTTCAAAGCTTGATCTCTCGTATATGGAACTATCACGGATTTTATGGCTTCAAGCCATTTTACGGAGTCAGGGCCCATCATCGCTTCTTTGCATGTAGTACGTTCATTATTCTCAAATAATGATTCAACCCTCAAATCTTGGTATTTGATTGTTTACTCGACCTACTTGGTTCAACAGAAACTTTGACCTTCGTAACCACAACCTTTGAGGCACGTGAGCCATGAGCATTGTTGCTGCCTCCGGAACACTTTTCGGCGCTGCGTAACTTTGCACATATAGCTAAGGTTCCTTTAACCTTATCAAAGTTCTATTGTCCTCCCACTTATCTTTTCACGAAAAATTCCTTCTCAAAGAAACTTGACGTTCTAAGCGACAAACACTTTTGTCTCCGGTGTTATGGAGGAACAATTATTCGAAATAACATACAAAGACAGGTTCATCCGACTTTGGTTGCAAACATCTTTCTTATGCATAGCATACCAATGTTTAAGAAGGGACTACTTGGGTTTTATCCCAAACCATAACTTTATATGGTGTCATTTCAACGGATTATGATGAAGCTCTTTTCAGTGGAAAAAAGGTAATCTCTAAAGCTTTTAATCTTTAAAATATAATGGCAGTTTTATGAATTATACCTTTGATCTTACCATGTCAAACAAGATTTAATTACATATCTCGAACGCTCCATACTCTTATGGTGTTTCGGGAAATGCAAATCCACAAAACGATTCCTTAAATCTTAGGTATTATGCTAAACTTGTAACTCAAATATCTTCCTTTATGATCTTATCATAAACTATTCATATTCTTGTTACAATGATTTTGCACTTCATCTTGAAAGTCTTTGAACTTTTCAAAATTTTCATACTTTATCCTTATTAAGTAAATATTCATATATTCACTCAAATTTTCGGAGAAAGCATATGAAGTTGAAATCCATCGCTCTTGACTACACATAATGGACTTCGTACAACAATATGTATAAGTTCCAATAAGCTAGTCATTCGTTCCTTTTTGGCCTATGAATGAAGTTTTAATTATCTCTAGGAAAGTTTCATAAGCGTCATTTGATCAAAAATCAAAAGACTCCAAAATTCCATCCACATGGAGTTTCTTCATGTTTTCTTTCCAATATAATTTAAATGGCGATGTCACTTCCGAAGTGATCTTTCAATCAATTTGTCTTTCGACATTTTTAGCATTAGTTTTATGGATGTGATTTCTCCAACGAGATTTGTGAATCATCCATCTTTTATGGATTACGAAAATTATTTGAACAACCCTTTTGTTCTTATAATACCTGATAAAACAAATCCTGAAGGCAAGCTTTGATGTTTAACGAGCAACACAATAACCCTTTATTTGTTCTCGATGAACATCATCACATATTCTTTTGCTAGTTACTTAGGCCATTGTAGTTCATGAATTGTGTTGTTTCGTATGACGATTCATACCAACAAATTCAGTATCAAATACTTAGAAACCACATTGTTTAATAAGCAAAGAATATAGCCATAACACGTATATCATCTATATACTCAAGCTGAACAATTCTAGTCTTTTCTTTTCTGCCATATATTTATGAGATTCTCTTTCAGTATTTCCTTTTCTATTTGAAAGAATCTATCAACATCAATAGTGGAGTCATACATATGACACATAGTCCAAAGCGTGTATAGTTAAATACCAATGTCTTTGGACTTGCACTTTGAAGTAGATCACCATTATCAAATGTTTGGTGTTCTTTCAAATTCCTTTCTTTAGTAATCTCTTGGTGTAGTAAACATTTTACCTACATCAAATATTCACCCTCATCATGGAATCATCTATGATCAAGCTACTTTTAGCTTGTACCGGTCAATCGCGAGTATAATGTTGCTCTCCAAAACCTTTTGGAGGATTAGGACAACTAGTGTCTCCAACCTTTTGCAAATTCTCATCAAATATGAGAACATGACTTTTGCCATATTATACTCTATCATGTTGCAACCAAAACTTCGTTTCAGATATCACAATATCTTCCACACATCATGGTTTATGAAACAACTCTTTCAGATCCTAGATAACCTTGATATTAAGACAATCCTTTGAATATCAAGAATCATGGAGACAAACATGATACTCATAGACTAACACTTAGAATTGCCACTCTTGTTTTAATACTAATTATTAAACTTCATGGAGTAACCGGAACTTACTGAAAGTTTGCAATAGGACTTTTAAACTTTAGATTAACACTTCAAAACAATACGATACCAGTTCGTAAAGTAACTAACCAGAATTATATAGTTCTATCATCTCAATTATAACTAAGCGTAAGGTGGTAAACGGATGCCAATGACTACAACAACTATGCAAATTCACTTTGATTTAATTTATGATAAATAATGTTCAACTTTTAATCATATTGCCGTTGAACTCCCACTCAAAACAATATCCCTCACATTGTTTTAGTGATCACACGAACCAAATCCACCACATCAAAACCGATCATCACGAGAGTTGATGCAACTTCAATGGCGAACAATCAACATGTTCATCATATCTACTATATGACTCATGCTTTACCTTTCGGTGATCCGTGTTCCGAGACCATGTCTGTACATGCTAGGCTCGTCAAGATCAACCTTAGCTTCCGCATAAGCAAATCTGGCTTGCTTATGTTGTATACACTCGCAGAATCTAACACACCCGATCATCACGTGGTGCTTCGAAACAACGAGCTTTAGCAACGGTGCTTACTAAGGATGAACACTTTAATACTTGAAATTGTGTTCTTGAGGGATCATCTTATAATGCTACCGTCGTGAACTAAGCAATACAAGATGCATAAAAGGATTAACATCACATGCAATTCATAATATGTGATATGATATGGCCTTTCTTCTTTGTGCTTCCGATCTCCATCTTCTAGCACGAACATGATCTCCATCATCACCGGCATTGCATCAAGGTCAATGACGCTTCTCCATGGTTGTCGTCCACCGGCTTCAACTATTACAACTACTTTGAATAGACACGCGGGTCGTAACATAAATTAAAGACAACCAAATGGCTCCTGTCGGTTGCCAACTTACAATAAGGAACATTGCATACATCAAATATAATCAAAATCATGGCCATATCACATCACTGCACACCCCTGCAAAACAAAGTTAGATGCCTCTACTTTCTTTGCATATTTTACGTGGTTTGGGGCTTTCAATAAGTGTCGTTCTAACTTACGAATATGAACCACAACATTGATACTAGTATTGTTAATCACCCGTTGTAAATTGGATCTTAACTATGCTAGGAGAAACAGGCACCCGCAAAGCCACTTATGCAATACAAGTTGCATGTCAAGCGTGGAGCAAGTTTCATGAACGATGTCATGTAAGGTTAGCCCGGGCCGCTTCATCCCAACATACCGCAAGATGCAAAGTACACAAGAAGCAATCGACAATAAAAGCATCAACGCCCACAATGACCATTGTGTTCTACTCGTGCAACAGATCTACATATAGACACGGCTCTGATACCACTAAACAACTTGAGGGATGTTGAATTTAGTGGGAGTTCATCTAGTAATTTGATTAGGTTGAACTATTTATCATGAACATAGTCTAATTTGTACTTGCGAATACTGTATATCACATGGCCAAGTACAACTTCAACTTCAACGTTTTTGCTAAGAAAGAGAAGCTTAGAAACAATGGGTCTAACTTCACCAATTGGTTCCGCAATCTAAGAATCATTATCTCTGGCGGTCAAAAGGACTATGTCCTTGGGAAAGCGTTAGGTGACCCCCCTGCTGCAAATGTGCCGGCTGATGAGAAAGTTGTCTATCAGTCGCGCAAAGATTATTATGGTGTGATTAAGAGCACCATGTTGTTTGCTATGGAACCGGAACTTCAAAATCGTTTTGAAGACTATCCTGGGCCCTTTGAGATTCTCGAAGAGCTGAAAACCATGTTTCAGACTCAGGCCCGTTCTGAGAGATATGCGATCTCTGAGAAGTTCTTTAACTGCAAGATGGAGGAAGGGAGTTCCGTTAGTGAGCACGCCATTAAGATGACGGGCTACACTCAACGCCTTGAGCAACTGGAATGCACGATTCCAGAGGAGCTCAAGATTGACAGGATTCTGCAATCACTCCCTCCCAGCTACAAAAGTTTTGTAGTGACTCATAATCAGATTGGTTCCACTGATACGATCACCGAGCTCTTCGCAAAGCTGAAGGCCGCGGAAGTGGACATCAAAAAGGATAATCATATGTTGATGGTCAACAATCCCACCTTTTGTAGGGGTTCGTAGCATGGAAAACAAAAAAAATTTACCGCATGCACACAAACAAGCCAAGATCTATCTACTATATTGTAGCAATGAGTCGATAGAGGAACTCACCCTCGAAGATTCCAAAGCGGTTAACGAGAGCAGATTCTCGTGGGTGATGTAGTCGTACACTTGCCGATCTCAAGATCGCGTAGACGATCCTTCCAAGGCGTTCCGCCGCTTCAGAGTCGGTCACACGCTCGATACTCAACGAAGACCTTCCTCTCCTTGTTCCAAAGAAATGGAGGTTGTAGCACTCTCCTCGCGATTCCTAAGAAGACAACGGCGTGGTACCGGAAGTAGAGGGAGATCTCAGGCTTCGCCTTAAGCCGAGCGAGTATGGTGGACTATGAGAGAGCCTTGGTGATCTAGGGTTTAGACACACCAATTAGAAGGGCTAAACCGGCTAGGGCAATTAGAAGCTCTAACTCCAAGCTTGGGAGAAATCCCTAGGATGTGGCTAGGGTTTAGGTTTAGAGGAGGCAACTTGTGTGTGCTAGGAGGAGCCCCCGCCTCCTTATATAGGTGGAGGGCCGGGCGGCCAAGGGAGGGAGGAGTCCCTCCCCAACTCGGCTTGGTGGTCGCGGCTGGGAGGAGGACTCCCTCCCCAACTCGGTTTCACCTCCTCCTCCTCTTTTCCACTTTCCAAATTTAGCCGTTTGACTTTTCAATTTAGCTATTTGACTTTTCAAACTAGGATTCGATTAATCCTTTATTTGGAACAACGATGACACTTAGTACATGATGCAATCATTCCAACTTGCAATGACACATTCATGTACCCCTTCCCCTCCGGAGTGCCGGACATTCCGGAACCTTCTAGAACATTCCCGATGAAAACACCGGAATCATTCCCCAACTCCAAAACGGGACTTTCCTTATAAGAATCTTATTCTCCGGACCATTCCGGATCTCCTCGTGATATCCCGGATCCCATCCGAGACTCCGAACGACATTCGGTCTCTTACTCATCATTCCATAACTACTCAACAACATCGAATCCTTAAGTGTGTCTCCCTACGGTTCGTGAATTATGCGGACATGATCGAGACACTTCTCCGAACAATAACCAATAGAGGAATCTGGAAATTCATATGGCTCCCACATATTTCTACGATTACTTTGCGATCGAATGAACCACTTACATACGATACCAATTTCCCTTTGTCTCACGATAGTTTACTTATCCGAGGTTTTGATCGTCGGTATCTCGCATACCTAGTTCAACCTCGTTACTGATAAGTACTCTTTTCTCGCTCCGTGATATGTGATCCCTTGTGAGCCAGTCACATGCTTGCAAGCTAATTGGATGACATTCCACCGAGAGGGCCCAGTATATCTATCCGTCATATGGATGGACAAATCCCACTTGATCCATGTGCCTCAACACATACTTTCCGAACACTCAATGCCACCTTTATAGCCACCCGATTCACGGTGTGGTGTTTGATGTCATCAAAGCATCCTTCCGTGATGGTGATTAACATGATCTCATGGTCGAAGGAATTAGGTTACTATGTATCGAAAGCATATAGCAAATGAACTATATTAAATGACTTGATCTTTATGCTACGCTTATCTATAGGAGTATGTCCATCACATCATTCTCCTAATGATATGACCCTGTTGTTAATAACATCTCTATGTTCATGATCAGGAAACCATGATCATATATTAACCAACAAGCTAGTTTAACAAGAGGCTTTACTAGGGACTCTTTTATGTTTACAAATCACACAAGTATTAATGTTTCCTGTTAATACAATTATAGCATGGTATGTAAACATTTATCATAAGTATGAAGATATGATAATAACCTACTTTATTATTGTCTATTGGGCATATCTCCAACACCTTTAAGAAAGGTAAGGGAGCAAAGAAGCTCTTCAAGAAGGGCGGCGGCAAGCGCGTTGCCCCTGCTAAGAAGAAGCTCAAGTCTGGTCCTAAGCCGGACACTGAGTGCTTCTATTGCAAGGACAAGGGTCACTGGAAGCGCAACTGTCTGAAGTACTTAGCGGACAAGAAGGCTGGCACCATCAAAGGTATATTTGATATACATGTTATTGATGTTTTCCTTACTAGCCCTCGTTCTAGTGCCTGGATATTTGATACCGGTTCAGTTGCTAATATTTGTAACTCGAAACAGGAGCTACGGAATAGACGGCGGCTTGCGAGGGATGAGGTGACGATGCGCGTTGGCAGCGGATCAAGAGTTGATGTGATGACCGTCGGCACGCTCTCCTTTGTTTTACCTTCGGGATTAGTTTTAAACCTTAATAAATGTTATTATGTGCCTGCGTTGAGCATGAACATTATTTCTGGATCGTGTTTATTGCAAGACGGTTATTCATTTAAATCGGAGAATAATGGTTGTTCTATTTATATGAGTAACATCTTTTATGGTCATGCACCTATTGTGAATGGTTTATTTCTTCTAAATCTCGAAAGGGATGAAACACACATCCATAACATTGAGGCTAAGAGATGCAAAGTAGATAGTGATAATACTACTTATTTGTGGCACCGCTGCCTAGGTCATATTGGTGTAAAGCGATGAAGAAACTCCATTCGATGGACTTTTGGAGTCTCTTGATTTTGAATCATTTGACACATGCGAACCATGCCTCATGGGCAAGATGATCAAAACCCCGTCTCCCATGATGATGGAGCGAGCAACGTACTTGTTGGAAATCATACATACCGATGTATGCGACCGATGAGTGTTTCGACGCGGTGGATTTCGCTATTTTCTCACTTTTACCGATGACTTAAGTAGATATGGGTATATCTATTTAATGAAACATAAATCAAACGTTTGAAAAGTTCAAAGAATTTCGTAATGAAGTGGAGAACCATCATAAGAAAGATTAAGTTTCTACGATCCGATCGTGGAGGTGAATATTTGAGTTATGATTTTCTCACGCATCTTAAAGCAAGCGGAATCGTTTGCAACTCACGCCACCCGAACACCACAGCAATGGTGTGTCGAACGCGGAATCGAACCCTATTAGATATGGTCCGATCGATGATGTCTCTCACTGATTTGCCGTTATCATTTTGGGGTTATGCATTAGAAACCGCTGCATTCACTTTAAATAGGGCACCATCTAAATCCGTTGAGACAACATCGTATGAACTGTGGTTTGGTGCTAAACCTAAGTTGTCGTTTCTTAAAGTTTGGGGATGCGAAGCTTATGTCAAGAAGTTGATGCCGGACAAGCTCGAACCCAAAGCGGAGAAATGCGTCTTCATAGGATACCCTAAGGAAACTATTGGGTATACCTTCTATCACAGAACCGAAGGCAAAGTGTTTGTCGCAAAGAACGGTTCCTTTCTTGAGAAGGAGTTTCTCTCGAAAGAAGTGAGTGGGAGGAAAGTAGAGCTGGACGAGGTTATTGAACCTTCTCTTGAGTTGGAGAGTAGCGCAGCACCTGAAATTGTTCCAGTGTCGCCTGCACCAACAATAGAGGAAGCTAATGACAAGGATCATGAAGCTTCGGACGATGCTGCTACTGAACGTCGCAGGTCGACAAGGTCGCGTGCCCCTCCTGAGTGGTATGGCAACCCTGTCTTAACTGTCTTGTTAGTAGAAGACAGTGAACCTACGAACTATGAGAAAGCGATGATGAGCCCAGACTCTGATAAATGGCTAGAAGCCATGAAATCCGAACTAGGATCCATGAGCGAAAACCAAGTATGGACTTTGGTGGACCCTCGTAGCGACCGTAAGGCCGTAGAGTGCAAATGGATCTTCAAGAAGAAAACGGACGCGGATGGTAATGTTACCGTCTATAAAGCACGACTTGTCGCGAAAGGTTTTCGACAAGTTCAAGGAGTTGACTACGATGAGACTTTATCTCCCGTAGCGATGTTTAAGTCCATTCGGATTTTATTAGCAATTGCTGCGTTTCATGATTATGAAATATGGCAGATGGATGTCAAGACTGCTTTCCTCAATGGCAACATTGATGAAGAGTTGTATGTGATGAACCCCGAAGGTTTTGTCGATCCTAAGGATGCTTGTAAAGTATGCAAACTTCAGCGTTCCATTTATGGACTGAAGCAAGCATCTCAGAGTTGGAACCTTCGTTTTGATCGAGTGATCAAGAGCTTTGGATTTGTTCCAAATTGCTATGAATCTTGTATCTACAAGAAAGTGAGTGGGAGCTCGGTGACGTTTCTGGTACTATATGTGGATGACATATTGATTATTGGAAATGACATCAACATGCTTAACGATGTGAAGAGTTATTTGAACAAGTGTTTTTCAATGAAAGACCTAGGTGAAGCTGCTTATATATTGGGCATCAAAATCTATAGAGATAGACAAAGACGCCTGATAGGTTTAAGCCAGAGTACATACCTAGACAAAGTTCTGAAAAGGTTCAGAATGGATAAGGCAAAGAAAGGTTCAGTGCCTATGTTGTCAGGTAATTGAGCAAGGCTTAGTGTCCAACTACGGTAAATGATAGGAAAGCTATGAGCAAAGTGCCTTATGCCTCGGCCATAGGTTCGATCATGTATGCCATGCTGTGTACTAGACCGGATGTGTCCAATGCTCTTAGTTTGACGAGCAGGTATCAAAGTGATCCAGGAGTGGAACACTGGACAGCCGTGAAGAACATCCTAAAGTACCTAAATAGAACTAAAGAAATGTTCTTAGTCTATGGGGGTGATGAACATCTCGTCGTAAAAGGTTACGTCGACGCTAGTTTTGACACCGACAAGGATGATTCTAAATCTCAGACAGGATACGTGTATATTTTCAATGGAGGAGCTGTGAGTCGAGAGAAGTCGCAAGCAAAGCGTGATCGCGGGATCTAAGAGAAGCGAATACATGGCTGCCGCAGGCGTCAAGTGAAGGAGTTTGGATCAGGAACTTCATCACTGAGCTTGGCGTGGTTCCAAGTGCATTGGACACACTGGAGATATTGTGTGACAACACTGGCGCCATAGCACTCGCTAAGGAACCAAGATATCATCCAAAGACCAAGCATATCAACCGCAAGTTTCATATAATCCGAGATTATATAGCAGATGGAGATCTGAAGATTAGCAAAGTACATACAGATCTGAATGTCGCAGATCCATTGACTAAACCTCTTCCACGTGTAAAACATGATCAGCACCTTAGTGCCATGGGTATGAGATTGTTGGCAGATGTAAACTAGATTATTGACTCTAGTGCAAGTGGGAGACTGTTGGAATTATGCCCTAGAGGCAACAATAAAGCTGTTATTATTATAATTCTTGTTCATGATGATGTTTATATTCCATGCTAGAATTGTATTAAGCGGAAACTTTAATACTTGTGTGGTTTGTGAACAACACCGTGTCCCTAGTACGCCTCTATGGACTAGCTCATTGATTAATGATGTTTAAGGTTTCCTAACCATGGACATGAGTTGTCGATTAATAATGAGATCATATCATTGGGAGAATGATATGGTGGACGGACCCAAAATAAGCGAAGCAATTAGATCGTGTCATCGTGTTCGTCTTTGCGAAGCTTTTCTTATGTCAAATATTGTATTCCTAGACCATGAGATAATACAACTCCCTGGTATCGGAAGAAAGCTTTGAGGTCATCAAACGCCATCCTATGAGAGGGTGATCATAAAGGTGTCTCTCAGGTGATCGGAAAGTATCTGTTGGGTTATATGTATCGAGATGGGATTTGTCCCTCCCAAGTTGGAGAGATATACTTCGGGCCCACTCGGTAATCGATATCAACACCGCTTGCAAGCATGTGGTTAAGGAGTTAATCACAAAGTGATATCGGCTTACGGAACGAGTAAAGTACTTGCTGTGAACGAGATTGAACTAGGTATAATGGTAGCGACGATCGAATCTCGGGCAGGTAAAATATCGCGAGACGAAGGGAATATATATATATATATGGGATTGATTTAATCCTGGCATCGTGGTTCATCCGATATGATCATCGATGAATGTGCGGGAGTCAATATGGGTTTCCAGACCTCGCTGTTGATTATTGATAGAAGATCATGTCTGCATATTCTCGAACCCGCAGGGTCACACACTTAACGTGTCTCGACGCTAGGATAGATTGGATAATTGGTTTATGAGTTTTTGTTCGGAGTCTCGGATGGGATCCGGGAAATCACGAGAGGTTCCGGAGTGGTCCGGAGAATAAGATTCATATTAGGCAGTGCAGTTTTTGGAGTTCGGAATTGTTCCGGGTTAATCGGTATTGTACCGGAAGCTTCTAGAACCTTCCGGAAGGGGTCCAACGTGGCCCCACCTTCCGGGAGGGGGCATGGGCCTATGAGGGAGTGCCCTGGCCGCATTGGGCCAGGGGCACAAGGACCCATAGGGCCCAGCCAGCCTAGAGAGGTTTAAACTCGAGATAGACCTTCTAGAAGGGGGGGTTTCCTTGCCCCCACTCCTTATCCTTTGGGGCCGCCGGTTTGGGCTTGGGGGAGGGGCTAGGGCTGCACCCCCTCTATATAAATAGGGGTGGGGGCGCACCAACCCCCCACACCTTCCCGTCCAACCCTAGCCGCCCTGCTGCCCTTCCTCTCTCCCTCCCGACTGTTTGTAGGCGAAGCCCTGCTGCAGAAATTCTCCACCATATACACCACGCCGTCGTGTTGTAGATCTAATCCATCTCTCCACCATACTTGCTGGTCCGAGGAAGGAGGAGACGTCGAGGTGCTGCACGTGTGCATCTCACGGAGGCACCGCCACTTGTGGTGCTAGATCAGATCAGATCGCGAGGAGGAGAAGCGAGTACGACTACATCACCCACGCCGATTTAACGCTCACTGCGAATCTTCAAGGGTATGAAGATCTAATCCAATCTCTCTTGTTGTTTGCATCTCCTAGATTAGATATTGGCTTTCCCTCTGTTCGCATCCGTAGAAAATTTTGATTTACTATGCCGCGAAACCCTTCAGTTGATGACGATGTAATGGTGGAGAGAGCATGCGCGCTGGAAGACGACCACCAGAAGGATAGAGGTCACTAGAACTATTGCATCTGACGATCTTGTTCTTGGCGTGGAGGTCCTTTACAAAGAGACCAAAAGGATCAAACTAGATAGAAACAAGATTATCAGTGGTGAATTTACATACGTAAAGAATATTTTTGATAAGGTTAGGCGTAACTAAGACATTATTAAGCTGAAACATATGAGTAGAAAGAGTGGTGTGACCGACACGGGTGATGGGAACGACATGTCCATTGCCTACGATGACATGTGGGTAAGGAGAGGCAGAGGCTAGGAAGTGTAAGAGATTACCCTGATTATTGTTCATGTGAGCAGAGGCGCCAGAATCCATGAACTGCTCATTTGAGGACGGTGGCATCAGAGATATGGTGTTGAAAGCATGTATGAGGTGGCCTTGGTCAAAGGACGGAGGCGGGCAGTGTAGGTCAATGCAGGTGGTGGAGCTATCTGCGACGGTCCTAGCGCTCCTGGTTGCCACGGCAAGGGAGGCGTGAGTGCTCCTGGTGTCCATGGAATGGGCGAGGAAGCACCATATGGCCATGGAGACGGGGGCAACATCATGGGCATGATGGGCCTAAGGTGGACCAAGGAGCGGAGGGCGTGGTGGCGGACCATGCCACATCTGGATGGAGCCCGCCGCCCAGTGGTTCTGCATGGATGGCTAGGGATTTTCAAGCCCTTCCCTAGTGCGTTGGAGGTGACGCCACCACGCTGCTGGGAGGGCTTGGAGTGGAGATAGCGGCACCTTGTGCCAAAGTGGCAGGTGCCAAATCGCTGGAAGTTGCCGAAAATATCAGGGCGCCGCGGAGGCGCCATGTTTTCGGTAGGACCACGTGGTGGCGGCGGCGTAGGAGCTCCGCAATCGATGAAGATAGACGGAGTCGAAGACGATGACTCAGACTGCTGAAGCGTTAGCTCCTCATTCAGCAGAGACGAGCACACATTGAGGAACGACGGTAGTGGGCGCTGTTTTAGGGTCAGCGTGCGCATGTTTCAAGTCGATACCCGAGACCACAGAGCGTGTTCTAGATGAGGAATTTTTCGGTGATGGGCATGCCCAGCGCATTGAGATCATCGGAGAGAACCTTCTTCTTCTTGCGGCAGTAATCAGCCACAGTCATGGAGCCCTGCCGTGGAACTCTTGCTCGAGATAGGAGGAGCGGGTTACTGTGTTGTCGTGGTAGATGTTGGAGAGTCGTGTCCACAAGGCATGGGCGGGCAACGGCTTGGTAGTATCAACGACCATGGCGAGAAGCTCGGGCGATGTTTAGCCATGATCGAACGATTGCGTCGTTCCGAACCCACTATGGAGTGGGATTGGCGAGTAGATGATCCTCGAGGGCGTACTTTTCCACAGCATCGGGAAACATGCCATGCCATTGGAGCTAATTGGAGGTGGAGAGATAAAGAGTGATCGGTACGACGACACGGATTGTTGGGAGCGTGGCCGTGAGCGTCCAGAGAGCGGCTTTGGCGGCAACCTCGACGGCGGGGGCGGCCACGAGATCTGCGGCGGTAGGGTCTAACGGTGCCAACAGGGAGGATCAAAACCCTAATCTGATATCATATAGTCAAATATAATTGTTGCATCTAAATTGATAGGATCCCACTGTGGAATTATATAGTATAAGAAGGTTTGACTGCCAATACAAATAGATAACAAGTTAAGACATATCAAAACTAGTCTATTACAGATCCTTGATTTTGGCCGGCCGGACTATCTTTCTCGTATACGTCTAATATTTTCAAAAACAAACATGTTGCCTAAAACCAGCTAACCTACCTTAGTTATTTTTATTAAACCTGCAAGAGAATTTTTTTTAGAAACACAGTACAAACACAGACGCTCACAATGTGTACACACTATATCCCTATGAACACACGCATGCATACCTTACCTCTATGAAAACCTTCGAGAGACCGAGCCGACCGACCTTGAGATTGACGAAGTCACCGTAGGCGTCTCGCTATTGACGAAAATATCGTCTCTCACTGAAAAAATATTCCGCATTTACGAGACATCAAAGTACCAAATCTAGGATGTAAACTCTGATGGATTTAAAATACCAACTGTTAATAGGACTGCTACAGATTTTGGGTGTAGTATATTCGTTGAGCCAACGGTTAATAGGGTTCCACTGATATTTGGTTCGAGATAGCATCAAACTCATATGAATACGTGATGGGCCATGCTAGGCATCCCGGGGGATAACTCCCTCCAATACCCCAGGTCCGAGGCTGCCACATGTCCAAAAACACTTCCAATCTCATTTTTTTTTTACAAAATCACTCTTTTTTGCAACAAATTGTTCAGATTTTGCTACAAGTAGTAAAAAATGACTCGCACGGACCAGTGCAGTGTATCGGGTGTGTGAGGTGCCCTGGTCCGCACGGACCAGTGCAGTGTATAGGAGCAGAGCCAGCAGTTTGAAAGAGTGGGCCTCATCCTAAGAATTGGGCCCGTACCATGTATAGTACTGAGATGAAAAAGAAAAAAATACAGAATTGCAATTTGATACGCTATCCACACGCGAGTTTTCTTTTGAAAGGATTAAGCCATTTTGGCCCGGTCCAGCAAAGATCCCTTTTATCGCTCGATCGCAAGTCCCGATCCTACTGGTCTTTTTTAATAGCATATATTAATATCATAAGATATTAATTATACATAGTGTTTGCATTAACGTATTTGTTCTAGCGGTTATATGGATGCACACAGCAAAAAAAAAGAAATTTAAAAAATAAAATCCCGCTACATTGACCCATTCGTTGATACAACGGTACTACCACCACCAAGACAAGATCAGAAGTCCAGCTTCTTCAAAAACGACGTCTTCAAAAAAGAACATGCCACAAATATCGTCATCGCTCGATCATAGATCTTATGTTTTCATCATGGAGAAAGTCCACGCTCTTAAAACAATTCTTCAACAAGGACATTGCCAGGCACAATCAATTAAGGTCGGACCCTAGGTTTTCACCCTGAAAGGTAGGACTGTGAACCTCTCATGTCTAGTCGCCCGCACTTGTATGCCACTACTCCAAGTCACGCGTCACCAAGCCAATTCATCATCACCATCCAGACTCGAACCACTATTGTCGATCCTTAGATCTCGGTCTCCATGACATTCTTCGTCAGCATCATGGAACGAGAACATGCTCCATGATGTTAATAGCCAACAGAGCTTTGAAGTGCTCCCTCTGAACCCAAACGGTCAAAGTAAAACATGGATGCGCATGGCCGAATCCCTCCAACCCGGCATTCTCCAGACATTATTCGCCCATAGGAGTTCGCCGACAAAGCCTTCCAAAACTCACTGATGAGTGCATATTTGCATCATATTTTACATAATTATTTTGCATTGTAGATGTAGGATCTTGGTATTTTACGGCGTTCGCACGCATATTTTATGTTTATTTTCACCAGGATCAGATCAGTTGATAGATACAAAGAACACAATTCTTGGAGCAGTTGTACTAGAGAGAAAATGAGCCAAGAACTACGTAAATCGCGTAATTGGGAAATATTAATAATATCAGAAGAAAACCCGAAGCGAGAAGCGAAGACAGAGAGCTTAACGACCAACTATATGGGCGGCGCCGTCTCTTCCTCCTCAAATAGTTTTACCCCGTGCAACTGGTTTGGGGAGACGATATACAGAACACCCAGAAATCGTCGAAACCTAACCTCCGGAAGGCATCTGGATGGGAATTTTCCCTAGAGATTCATCTTCGTCATACGAAGATCTAGGAAGCCAAGACATCGATCTCCATCTTCATCAACCGCCGCATCTTCATCACCTCCATCCATCCCATTTAGATCTTGTTGTAATTCTTGCAATAGTTGTGGTATATAAGTATTATTCATCGATAATCGTTTCCATTACCATTACTATGATGTTGTATGCCTCCATGTCTGAGTAGATCATTAGTTCTTGGGGAGATGGAGAAACCCTAGTATGAGATTGCAATAAGATAAAGTTTATTATGATAATCATCGTTGTGACCATGTGCTAGATTGTCTACATCTTGATGTTGGGAGAAGTCAACCTCTCCAATATTTGCCTCTTGTGGGGACTTGGTGTAGGTAACTACTTGTTGGTACACGGAGGGATGTTAGCACTTACACTGACTATAAAGCTATTAGCACCCCTTACATATCAACTTGGGAATCGAGGAAACTCACAAAACACTATTCATGCCATGGGATACGTCCTGCTTAATTATGTCCCTTAATAGCGCGATAATTCAATTGATGTTGATTGCTGTCTACTATGGTTATGAGGATGATTTGAGCAGTGGTTGCTGCATCTTTGTCCAAATACGGAGTTCCTCCCACACATACATAGTTGAGAATGTTCATGATGATAATCTTTACCTTATCCCTTTATAATGCTAGTGGTGTATCCGCTAATCCCTAAGAATGCTTTCTCCCACTGTAGTTTCAAATCTCTTTTACATATGAGATACTTATTTTCTATATTCAGTTTTGTTTACTTTACGCATTGACATCTTATACCAAAAACCCCAAAACACTTATTCACACATTACTCACATTTTATCTTGTCACTTAGAACTTTATTTAGCATTTCTATTTTCAATATTTACTTCAAGAATTCTTAGACTTCAGACTCCTACTACCCGTGGGATCGATATCTTTATTTAAAAACTAGATATGTCCGATCTGTGCACTTGCAGTCATCACTCACCACTCCGACCATATCAAAGAGGGCAAGCAACAAGTAGATCCTCGTCTTGGCGCGAGAGGAATCCTAGGACCGCCGCCTTTATTTTTAGCAGTCAAGCAGGAACCCACACCTCCTGTCATCTCCGTGCAACACCAAGAGAGGATGAGAGGGCAACCTCAACCATAGGAGATCGGTGTGGCTAGGCCACATCCTCACCCCCAGTGGCGTATGGCCATCGGCCCAACTAGCCGAAGCCAGCAGAACGACGACGTGCCTCCAACCCCTCGTCGGCCGCCACAGATCCTCAGGCCCCGGTCGAGATGGGAGCACCGCACCTCCCTCATGTGAATGCCTTCACAGACCCCTCTCCTACCCCCATCTTTGATGGACGGGGCACTACCACCAACGCTGGAGTCGGCAGCAGCAGCGACCGATACGGTGAGGGTTGGGGGCAGGGTTCTAGGGGAGGACAGAGAGGATCCCCCCGGAGATGTCGGAGTCTCCTGGGAGCGGCTTGGGAGAGGGTTAGGGTTATTGTAGGGGTTCGTAGCATGGAAAACAAAAAAATTCTACCGCATGCACACAAATAAGCCAAGATCTATCTACTAGATTATAGCAACGAGTCGATTTGAGTACTCACCCTCGAAGATTCCAAAGCGGTTAACGAGAGCAGATTCTTGTGGGTGATGTAGTCATACACTTGCCGATCTCAAGATCGCGTAGACGATCCTTTCGGCGCTGCGTTCCAGCAGCGCTTCCGTAGTCGGTCACACGTTCGGTACTCGATGAAGACCTTCCTCTCCCTTGTTCTAGCAGGTAGCGGAGGTTGTAGTTCTCCCCTCGTGATTCCGGGAGCACGACGGCGTGGTGTCAGAAGTAGAGGGAAGATCCCGCAGGGCTTCGCCTAAGACGGTGCGAGTTATGGTGGATCTAGGGTTTTCTCGCGATCTAGGTTTAGAAGGCCAGAGAGGAGGAAGAGGCGTCGATAGCGGCTAGGGCGACAGCGACGGGCCGGCGGCGGTGCTGGGCGGCGTGGTGGCGGCGACGCACGATGGGAAGGGCTAGGGCTTGTGGTCTTGGGGCAGCCCTCCCCCTCTATTTATGAGAGGGGGTCAGCCTTGGGAGGGGAGAGTTTGAATCCAAACCCAAACCCAAGTTGGATAAAATGAAGGACTCTTTCCTTCTTCCACTAGGAAACTATTGTTCCAGTTTGACTTTTCAAACCTCCCTTTTGACTTTCAATTGAGAGCTTTAATTCTCTCTCGCAAATGCCCAAACCAAGTGACCTAGGATATGATCCAATCATTCCACTGACCCATGACACATTCATGGACCATTACCCTTCCAGTCCGGTGAACCTTCTAGACCCTTCTAGAACCTCTCTGATGAAAACATCGAAATTATTCTCGAACTCCGGAATCGGACTTTCCTTATATGAATCTTATTCTCTGGACCATTCCGGATCTCCTCGTGATATCCCGGATCCCATCCGAGACTCCGAACAACATTCGGTTTCCCTACTTACATTCCATATCCACTAAAAAACATCGAATCCTTAAGTGTGTATCCCTACGGTTCGTGGATTATGCGGACATGACCGAGACACTTCTCCGATCAATAACCAATAGAGGAATCTGAAAATTCATATGGCTCCCACATATTTCTACGATTACTTTGCGATCGAATGAACCACTTACATACGAAACCAATTTTCCTTTGTCTCGTGATAGTTTACGTATGCGAGGTTTGATCGTCGGTATCTCTGCATACCTAGTTCAACCTCGTTATCGATAAGTACTCTTTTCTCATTCTCGTGATATGTGATCCCTTGTGAGCCAGTCACATGCTTGCAAGCTAATTGGATGACATTCCACCGAGAGGGCCTAGAGTATATCTATCCGTCATATGGATGGACAAATCCCACTCTTGATCCATGTGCCTCAACACATACTTTCCGAGCACTCAATGCCACCTTTATAGCCACCCAGTTATGGTGTGGTGTTTGATGAAGCATACTTCCGGTGATGGTGATTAACATGATCTCATGATCGAAGGAATTAGGTTACTATGTATCAGAAAGCTTATAGCAAACGAACTATTGAAATGACTTGATCTTAATGCTACGCTTATCTATAGGAGTATGTCCATCACACCATTCTCCTAATGATATGATCTTGTTGTTAACAACATATCAATGTTCATGATCGGGAAACCACGATCATCTATTAACCAACAAGCTAGTATTACAAAGAGGTTTTACTAGGTACTCTAATTTAGTTTATAAATCACACAAGTATTAATGTTTCCAGTTAATACTATTATAACATGAATGTAAACATTTATCATAAACACAAAGATATAATAATAACCACTTTTATTATTGCCTCTATGGCATATCTCCAACAGTTATGTCACAAATCCAACAGTTATGCCTGATGACTCCATCAATCTCAGATTGGCCAAGATATTGACATCCTACTAGCCCTAGCTAATTGTGACTGGCGGCCACCAGCTGCATTGAACTGCAAGAAAAGTGCAGGCGGTAGAAAGGCGCCGGGCAACACTACAGCTGGCATCAATAACCGCGTACAAAGTTTGGGGTGATCGACCTTACAATCTTCATGTGCATTTAGTCCAAGGAACGGCAACAGCAACAACTTTATACCATGTCCGCTTATTTCTTCAGGTGCTCCTTGCATATTTCAATCTTACACAAAATTCTATTTTCATTTCATGTATACTCCCTCTGACCCATGTTAGTTGACTCAAATTTGTATAGATATGAATGTATCTAGCACTAAAAGTTTAATAAATACATTCATATTTACATGAACCTAGCCAAGTCAACTAGTTTGGGTCGGAGAGAGTACTACAATGTAACCCAAGTTGATGGGGACATGTCAATGTAGGACATGATCAATTTGGGAGGGGGGGTATGAGACCAATATGCCAACCAAAAATATACCGAAGACACCTATGCCCAAGATACCCAACAATACACCCAAGGGATCTCCATTGATGAAGATGAAGGGAATATGCCCGAGAGGCAATAATAAAGTGGTTATTATCGTATTCCTTATTTATGATAAAATGTTTATTTTGCATGCTATAATTGTATTAATATGGAAACATTAATACATGTGTGTTTAATAAACAAAAAGGAAGTTCCTAGTTATGCCTCTCTTATAAACTAGATCGTTTATTAACAAGATGATCAAAGGTTTCCTAATCATGGACATTGGATGTTGTTAATAACGAGGTCACAACATTAGTGTAATGGTGTGATGAATATTCATCCGAAGTATAGCATTACAATCAAAGTCATTGAGTTTATATTGCTATAACAACTTACGAAGTGATCCTAATCCTTAGACCATGAGATCATGTCAATCACTAACACCAGAAGAGTTTCTTGATAACATCAAACGTCACACCATAACAGGGTGATTATAAAGATCGATTCAGAACTAATAAAGTGTTATGTTGAGGCCCATGGATCGAGAGTGGAATTTGTTCATCCCGATGACGGATAGATATACTCTGGACCCTCTCGGTGATATCACATTGATTAGCTTGCAAGCAAGTGATTTGATCACTAGAATGTTATATCACGGGAACGAGAAAAGAGTACATGTCAGTAACGAGATCAAACTAGGTATGGAGATACCGATGATCGAATCTCGGACATGTAATATATCGCGAAACAAAAGGATTAAGATACTAGCATAAAAGGTTCCGACGATCACAAGAAAGTCATCGTTGAATGTGTGGGAGTCAGTATGGGTCTCCAGATCACGCTTTTGATTATTGATCCGAGAGGGGTCTCGATCATGTCCGCATTATTCGCAAACCTTAGGGTGACACACTTAAGAGATACCGACATCCATTTGGAGCAAAAGTTTCATGCCGAAAAGAATAACAAGCGCAGGAATTTATTTCACTAGATACCGAAACGGGTTTTCGGGTGAAATTGTAGAAAGTGTTTCTACATGTGAAATGAAATACTAGCAAGGGGTTATATGTGAATGTTTGTCATTAAAGTAATTGACAAAATTCTGAATAAATAAAAGGAGTTTTATTTAATGAGAGTTTGCATTAAATTTGGTGGAAATTTAATGGAAATTTGAGTGGGTTTTTGAGTGGAGGGAATTGAAAGGCTTTTTATGTGAGTGGAGTGTCCACCCACATGAATGAAAGGAGGGGAGGGGGCAGCCCCATGGCTGGGCGCATGGCCCCTTGGGTGCCCCCTCTCCCTATAAAAGGAGCCCCCCTCCCTCTCTCTCACTCACACCTCCTCGTGAAGGATCTCTCTCCCCCTCTAGAATTTATCCCCCATGGTCTCGGACTAGCGAGATACATGTTCCCGGTGGCTATTCGGCAAGAAAGAGTTGTGCTTCCGCTGCATCGCTGGAGCAAGGAGGCAGAGGTTGCTCGGTGCCTCGAACGTGTGTGCGAGCACGGATGCTACGATGTTTTGGCGCTTAGGACTTCCTCTCGATCTTGAGATCGGCAAGAGATCGTCTACATCAACCACGAGTTTGGACTCGTTAAGCTTTGTCGGTCTTCAAGGGTATGTTCTCTACGGATATACATCCGCCTGTTGTTTGTATCTAGTAGATAGATCTTGGTACATAGTTGTTCCCATCGTAGGAAATTTTTTGTTTTCTATGCTGCGAACCCTACAGTGGTATCAGAGCCGGATCTATGCGTAGATACTTTGCACGGGTAGTACACATATGAGTATGTGGGCGATGATGATCATTTTATTGCTTCTTAGTTGTACTTTGGATATTGGTGGCATAGTGGGCGGCCCGGACAAACTTTACATGTCCTCGCACATGAGACCTGTTCCACGCTTGACATGCAACTAGTTTTGCATAAGTGGCTAGCGGGTGTCTGTCTCTCCTACTATAGTCAATATCTAATTTGCAATGAGTTGTCAACAATTTGGTTATCCTCGTTGTGGTTCATGTTCGTAGGTAAGAATGGTTCTATCTTCGAAATCCCTAAGCCACGTAAAATTTGCAATGGATAAATTAGAGGCGTCTAGTTTTGATTGTTGCTGGGCTAGTGTTATGATATGGTGATGTTGTAAGTAGAAGTATGAGATGATACTCTTAAAACACACATAGCGTGTAAGTTCCATAGACCTTAGCCTTACACATAAAGGTGTGATAGTGATCATACCACGGTACACATGATGGAGATCATATGCGGGAACCATATCATTTCACTTATTAACATGTGATGTTTGATAGCATCTTATATTGCTTGTTTGGTGTTTTATTAGCATAATAAGATGATCCCTCATTTAGATATCAAGATAAGAATGTGTTCTTCCTTAAGTATGCACTGACAATGTTTCGTCGCTTCAAGACATCATGTGATGATCGGGTGTACTTGAATCCACGAGCATATCTCGGGTGTAAGACAGTTACACACGCGAATACTAAGGTTCTTACTTGGCGAGCCTAGCATGTACAGACATGGCCTCGGAACACGGACCGAAAGGTTAAGCATGAGTCATATGTTTTGATATGATGACCATATGGATGCTCGCCTTTGAAGCTACACCGACTCACATGATGATCGGACTTGGTGTAGTGGATTTGGTTCATGTAATCACCAAAAAGACACGAGGGATGTCGTTTTTGAGTGGGAGTTCATTTCTAATTTGGATTAGTAGAACTCAATTTATCATAAATTAAATCAAAGTGAATTTGCATAATTTTTTGTAGTCATTGGCATTCGTTCACCACCTTATGCATAGTTGTAATTGAGATAATAGAACTATAGAATTCTGGATATATACTTTAGGAACTGGTATCGTATTATGTTGAGTGTCAATCTAAAGTTTAAAGTCCTATTGCAAACTTTCAGCAAAATTCTATTTACTCCGTGAAATTTAATAATTGGTATTAAATCGAGGGTAACAATTCCAGTGTTAGTATCTTAAGTATCATGTTTGCCTCCATGATTCTTGATTGTTTTAAATATCGAGATTATCTAGGAGCTGAAAGAATTGTTTCAGAAACCATCATGTGTGACAGATATAACGATATCTGAAACAATGTTTTGGTTGTAATATGATAGAGTATAATATATGATCTCAGATTGGATGAGAATTTACAAAGGTTTGGAGATGCTAGACATCCTAATCATCCAAAAGGGTTTTTGGAAAGTAATGTTGTACTCACGATTCACCTTTGTAAGCTACAGTAGCTTGATCATGGAAGTCGTCATGATAAGGGTGAATAGAATATGTATGTAAAGTGTTTACTACACTAAAAGATTACTAAAGAATGGATTTTGAAAGAATACCGATCATTTTGATGATGGTGATCTACTTCAAAGTGCAAATCCAAAGGTATTATTATTTGAATATACACGCTTTGGACTATGTGTCATGTATACGGCGCCACTTTTGATGTTGATAGATTCTTTTAAAAAGGAAAAGGAAATGCTGAAAGAGAATCTATAAAATATATTTGGCAGAAAAGAAAAGATTGGAAATATCCAATTTAGGTATATGGATGATATACATGTTATGGTTGTATTATTTGCTTGTTAAACAATGTGGTTCTTGGGTATTGGATACCGAATTGGTTGGTATGAAATTTCATACGGAACGACACAATTCATAAACCACAATGGCGTAAGTAACTAGCAAGAGAATATGTGATGATGTTCATCGAAAACAAACAAACCGTTGTTTGTATTTCTCGTTGACATCAAAGCTTGACTTCAAGATTTGTTTTAATAATTGTTATTTAAATAAGGTATTATGAGAACAAAGGTTGTTCAAATAATTACCATATTCCATATAAGATGGATGATTTAAAAATCTAGTTGGAGAAATCACATCCATAAAACCTAATGCTAAAATGTCGCAAGACAAATGATTGAAAGATCACTTACGAAGTGACATCGCCGTTTAAATTATATTGGAAAGAAAACATGAAGAATCTCCATATTCATGGATTTTTGGAGTCTTTGATTTGATCAAGTGACGCTTGTGAGACTTTCCACGTGATAATTAAAACTTCGTTCAAAGGCCAAAGAAGAACGAACGACTAAAATATTGAAATTTATACATATCGATGTATGTAGTCCATTATGTATAGTCGTAAGCGATGGATTTCAACTTCATATGCTTTCTCCGTAAATTTGAGTGAATGTTCACTTAATGAGAAAGAAGTATGAAATATTTGAAAATGTTTCAAAGACTTTCAAGATGAAGTGCAAAATCATTGTAACAAGAAAATAAATGGTTTATGATTTTATCATAAGGGATTTGTTTGAGTTACAAGTGTAACAAGAAAATAAATGAATTATGATTTTATCATAAAGGGATTTATTTGAGTTGCAAGTTTAGCAAAACACCTAGATTTACATCTCCCGAAACACCATAGGAGTATGGAATGTTTGAGATTTGTAATGAAACCTTGTTTGACATGGTTGGATCAAAGGTGTTATTTATAAAACTGCCATTATGTTTTAAAAGATTAAAGCTTTAGAGACTTCCGCTTTTACACTGAAAAGAGCTCCATCTTGATCCATTGAAATGACACCATGGAAGTTATGGTTTGGGGTAAAACCCAAGTTTTCATTTCTTAAATTTTGGTATGCTAAACATAAGTAAGATGTTTACAGCCGAAGTCGGATGAGCATGTCTTTGTAGGTTATTTCGAATAATAATTGGTTATTCCTCCATAACACCAAGGACAAAAGGGTTTGTCGCTTGAAACGTGAAGTTTCTTGAAGAAGGGATTTTTCGTAAAAGTTAAGAGGGAGGACAATAGAACTTTGATAAGGTTAACGAACCTTAGCTAAATGTGCTGAGTTGCGCAGCGCCGGAAAATGTTCCGGAGGCAGCCATAATGCTCATAGCTTATGTGCCTCAAAGGTTGTGGTCACGGATATCTAAGTTCTTATTGAACCAAGTCGGTCGGTTAAACAATCAAATGCTAAGATTTGAGAGTAAATCATTATTGTCTAACAATGATGAACCGACTACATGCAAAGAAGCGATGATGGTCCCTAACTCCGTTAAATGGCTTGAAGCCATAAAATCCGTGATAGTTCCATACACGAGAAATCAAGTTTTGAACTTGGAAAATCCTCCGGAAAGGTGTAAAAACCTATCGGTCGTATTTGGATCTATAAAGACACAGACATGGATGTCTCACATCTATGAAATATTCGACATGTCGTAAAGTATTTTATGACAATGTTCAAAGAGTTTATTATGACAAGATTTGATCTTTCATAGCGATATTTAGTCTGAACGGATTAAAGTAGCAACCACTACATATAATTTGGTATATGGTAGATGAATAAACAAAACAAAGTTCTTCTAATAGAATGGTTACCTAGGACGTGTACATGACACGGTCCAAAGGGTTTTGTTAAATTTAAAGGATGCTAAAAGGGCATGCAAACTTCAATGGTTGAAGTAAGCATCGCGGAGTTGGAATCTTCACCATGATGAAAAATGAGTTTTTCATCTGGAGACGATGAAGATGCTTGCATTTGCAAGAAATTAAGTGGAGCTGAGACATATTTCTAATACATTATGTGAAGGACATCTTGTTGATTAGAAATGATGTATCTTTTATTGACAAAGGTTAAGGATTTCATTTTGATGAAAGACTTAGGCAAAACCCGAATAATTAGCATGAAAGTCTATAGTGGATAGACCGTGATGCTAATATGGTTATGCCAAACGTACATATATGAGATATTGAAGGAGTTCAATATAGAAACGATAAGAAATGGTTCTTGTCGCATGGAAAGGAATTGAATCAAGATTCAAGTGTATCGACACTTGATAAGTGAAACAAGATTCAAGTGCTTTGACACTTGATGAGTGAAATCACGAGAATGTTTTGATCAATCATACCATGATATGTACACATCCAGATATGTCCTATGCTCTAAGTGTTATGAGCAAATACCAGAATGAATCATAAAATGATCATTGGACGATAGTAAGGATATTCTTATGAACTTTTGGAAAGAACTAAGAATATATTTGTGTAGAGGTGACAAACAATTACAAATAGTTCATTGTAAAGAGTTACATTGATACTAGTTTTGTCACAAGATACAAATTAAGTTCATCTCAATTTAAACTATGAGTGGCACAATGAAATGGAAAGAAAGTTTCCATGATGGATTTGGATGAAATCCATAGTTAAGACATTGTGACGAATACTACAACAAAAGGGCTAAGTATATGACTGCTATAGTAGCAGCAAAGGAGGGAATTTGTGTCAAGTAGTTTGTTATCAAACTAAGGTGTGGTTCGCAACGGGCTAACACTAAAGATATATTGTATGACAATAGTATCGACGTGTTTTAAACCCCAAGGAACTAAAGGTCTCACCGAAAGACCAAATTTATACAATGCCATCTCATTGGAGAATGAGTGCTGCGTGAAGACTCAAAGACATGCAAATACACACGGACCTGAAAGTGTCAGATCCGTAGATTATGTTAACCACTTGCAGTTGCGTATTTGGAACACCAGAAAGCCATAGGTGTTCAATACACAAAGTTTTCAAACTAGATTATTGTCTCTAGTGCAAGTGGGAGACTGAAGGGAATATGCCCGAGAGGCAATAATAAAGTGGTTATTATCGTATTCCTTATTTATGATAAAATGTTTATTTTGCATGCTATAATTGTATTAATACGGAAACATTAATACATGTGTGTTTAATAACCAAAAAGGAAGTTCCTAGTTATGCCTCTCTTATAAACTAGCTCGTTGATTAACAAGATGATCAAAGGTTTCCTGATCATGGACATTGGATGTTGTTAATAACGAGGTCACAACATTAGTGTAATGGTGTGATGAACATTCATCCGAAGTATAGCATTACGATCAAAGTCATTGAGTTTATATTGCTATAACAACTTACGAAGTGATCCTAATCCTTAGACCATGAGATCATGTCAATCACTAACACCGAAAGAGTTTCTTGATAACATCAAACGTCACACCATAATAGGGTGATTATAAAGATGGATTCAGAACTAATAAAGTGTTATGTTGAGGCCCATGGATCGAGAGTGGAATTTGTTCATCCCGATGACGGATAGATATATTCTGGGCCCTCTCGGTGATATCACATTGATTAGCTTGCAAGCAAGTGATTTGATCACTAGAATGTTATATCACGGGAACAAGAAAAGAGTACATGTCAGTAACGAGATCAAACTAGGTATGGAGATACCGATGATCGAATCTCGGACATGTAATATATCGCGAAACAAAAGGATTAAGATACTAGCGTAAAAGGTTCCCACGATCACAAGAAAGTCATCGTTGAATGTGTAGGAGTCAGTATGGGTCTCCAGATCCCGCTTCTGATTATTGATCCGAGAGGGGTCTCTATCATGTCCGCATTATTTGCGAACCGTAGGGTGACACACTTAAGAGACACCGACATCCATTTGGAGCAAAAGTTTCATGCCGAAAAGAATAACAAGCGCAGGAATTTATTTCACTAGATACCGAAACGGGTTTTCGGGTGAAATTGTAGAAAGTGTTTCTACATGTGAAATGAAATACTAGCAAGGGGTTATATGTGAATGTTTGTCATTAAAGTAATTGACAAAATTCTGAATAAATAAAAGGAGTTTTATTTAATGAGAGTTTGCATTAAATTTGGTGGAAATTTAATGGGAATTTGAGTGGGTTTTGCGTGGAGGAATTGAAAGGCTTTTATGTGAGTGGAGTGTCCACCCACATGAATGAAAGGAGGGAGGGCAGCCCCATGGCTGGGCGCATGGCCCCTTGGGTGCCCCTCTCCTATAAAAGGAGCCCCTCCTCTCTCTCACTCACACCTCCTCGTGAAGGATCTCTCTCCCCCTCTAGAATTTATCCCCCATGGTCTCGGACTAGCGAGATACATGTTCCCGGTGGCTATTCGGCAAGAAAGAGTTGTGCTTCCGCTGCATCGCTGGAGCGAGGAGGTGGAGGTTGCTCGGTGCCTCGAACGTGTGTGCGAGCACGAATGCGCTGCTGTTTTGCGGCGCTAGGACTTCCTCTCGATCTTGAGATCGGCAAGAGATCGTCTACATCAACCACGAGTTTGGACTCGTTAAGCTTTGTCGGTCTTCAAGGGTATGTTCTCTATGGATATACATCCGTCCGTTGTTTGTATCTAGTAGATAGATCTTGGTACATAGTTGTTCCCATCGTAGGAAATTTTTTTGTTTTCTATGCTGCGAACCCTACAGAAGAACCATTGTTTGAGGACGAGCTTGCCCAGCAAGCCTGTGCGAAAGGAAAATCCAAAAGAACCGGCACATACACGGACCTTAAGGAACCGTTGCTTTGAGAGGATTGAATGGAAAAGGGAGGAACACTCCATAGGAATATTTGGAAGTAACTTATTGAGAACAAACACTTCGGAGAGAACCTGTTTGAGAGTGATCACAATGAAAACTTTCTTACAAAAAGGTGGGCGTTCGTCCAAGAGAAATGCACCAAGTTTGGTGCTTCACATTACCATGTGAAGAAGTGACCCGTGAGTGGCATTGACGTCAAAGACATGATAAATTTCTTTGAACTCAAAATATGTGAATAAAAATTTCTATGTGTACATGTCATTCTATCTTTACTCTCAAACTTCATGTGTAGGTGTGGCAAGCTTTGAAGCACTTCAAGACATTCCAACAAGGAAAATTATTCAACATGGTGCATTGTTGGCAAGCAATCAAAGAATGTCCCAAGTGGCCAGATCTTTATGCGTCATGGACCAACAATGGAGGCGTCGACACAATCCAAGGGATGCGATCTAGCGTCATCGATTTTGATGGTGCCACCGCAAGTGTGTCCGATAAATCAAAGCGGCTGCGGGATATGACCAACTCCAAGTCGGAGAAAAAGCGCGAGATCTCCTCATATGCATTGCAAGAGACGATAAAAAATGTTAGCCGAGAAGGAGGTGTTCAAGTGAGAAGAGGGAAACGAGGAAATACCAAGAAATAGGAGGTCATCAAGAGCTTCTATGATATGCAAAACAAGAAGCCCGAGATTGATGAGATCAATTCCCGGTCTAGAGAAAGAGAAATATATCTCAAGAAAAAGGAAGTGAAGATTTCTATACTTGTCAAAGAAAAGCGAATCATGATCACGGACTTAACCAATATGGACCCAATGCAATAGGCTTGGTTCGAGAAGAAGAGGAAGATGATGCATGATCAATCGATCTTTATGTCAATTTGTGTGTTTTGTATGAACTATATGCCTCGTCCCTTGGGTACATTGGAGTATGCCGGAAATGCATGATTAAAATATATTATAATGATAATTCATTTGTTAATATTTTTATTAAATTATAACTACTTATATGTGTATAAATGGGTTAAAACCCGCGGATAAATAGAGGACACAGTTGGGTGCAATGGGGCGCCATTGGAGATTCCGTTAGTAGGAGTAGTCCTAATTTTCATTAAATTAGGGCTATTTATATGTGCATGAGCCTCTAGCGTATCCGTGGGCATCACAAACAGTCTAGACCATATTTTTGGTACTGGAAATGGGGGCGATATTGGAGATGCGTTTAGTGGGAGTGAATGAATTGACCTTATAAGTTGTGCTAACTCTCTCCCAATTAGCATTTTGGAACTAAAAATTTTCCCACACAGATCACAAACTTCCATAATACATGGGCCTTTATGATTTTAGTATTTGATGGGATGGCAACATGGGCCACAACCCATATAAATCCAACATTTCTGAGATATGGGTCGATTTCATCTTCTCTTCTATTCATTATACACCACCGGGAAAGTGTCTTTGGCACATGGGCACCGGTGCTTCCTTCACTTGTCATATTTTTAAAATTTCAAAACCTGACATTTCTATCTCTTCAAAAAACATGACGTTAAATATATAGATAAATATATACAAGAGGAGTGTAAACAAAATTCCGTTAAAAATACATGTTATTTTGGGAAATACAAAAAACATAAATTACTGGAAAAAAAGATATACTCCCTCTGATCCATATTACTTGTCATTGAAATGGATATATCTACACTAAAACATGTCTAGATATATCCATTTTAATGGCAAGATGGATCGGAGAGAGTATTATTTTTACTGTAAAAAAATGTCTTCTTATATCTTCCAAAATATAAAAAATTAACAGAATTCTTTTACGTGCACTCCTCTTGTATATATCCATCTATATATTTAACATCATATTAAGATTTAAAATTTTCAAAAAACCGAAAGTGAAGAGAGCACTGGTGCCCATGTGCAGACAAGATCCATTCTCATACACCACATGATAAAAACCTTATATAGAATGGTAAGAGACGATGCAGTGTGAAGCATTGGGAGAGGCCTAGCTAGGCAATCATAACTAACAAGCTGGATGGGCGGAGTACATATGTGCAAACAAAGCACACGACCATATATTAGAGTTTGATACAGAAGGCATATTACAACAGTACAGAGTAGTACACACATACATGATACATGAGAGGAGCTGGGCCTCATTTTTGATTTGCTAGCAAGAAACAAGCTCTAACATGATAACAGTATGATTAATTAGTTAAGCTGATGATGTATCGACCGATCGACCATATTCTCCATCCAGTGAAATAACGATGAAGCATTACCACGCATATTATTATGAGATAGCTAGCTGTGTACTTATTATTTATATCTCACATGTCATCAGTTTCTCTTTGCTGCTAGTGCTAGTAGTAGAGGGAACCTGGAAGAAGGAGAACAAGAGATCGATTAGTCAAAACGGAAGTGTCGACCGAGTAATTAGTTTTGCCCGGGGGAGGGTTAGGTTGAGATGGAGACCGACCTTGCCACCAGTCACCCCGTGTGGCTGCCGAAGTGTCTCCGTCGTCCTTGTGCTTGGGCGGCGGTGCGGCTGCGCCGGCCGGATATTGCCGCTGGGATTCGGCGCCGGGATAGAAGTCCCGGCCGCCGTAGTGGACGGAAGAGGAGCCGTAGTAAGGCGACTCGGGTGAACCACCGTGCTTGGTCGACTGATTTCCCTGCTGTTGCTGGTGCTGCCGCCCTGCCGACGATGATTTATTCCCAGCTGCCCGTCGTGACGCATCTTTTCCCGCCGCCTGGCCATTATTAACACATACTTGCGCGTCAGTACGTGGATGGTTAATGAATTAACCACTTCATCAAACACACTAGGCTCCTCTGGTATATGTATATCGTACAGTAACATTTGTAGCTCGTGGTAATATATACATGCATGCCTGATATAGTATAAATTAAGGGATTAATGAGTAGACTACTGGGTAGCGAGCTAGCTAGTCTGTCATTAACATACGTGCATTTGGCAAAGAGAGAGAACGTATAAGATAACGGAATAAGTAGATAACCATATAGTGTAGGAGTATGATTTAGCGGTGTGTGTGTGATGTAGACAAAAATGCTTATGTCATGCATGATCTATATACATATATCCATAGTGACAACATGCATGCTGACTAATTTGCTTATGTCATGGATACTAGGATTGCACAGGTATAGCCGTATAGGTGGTGTTCTTTTTATTAGTGGAACAAGAGAAAATAAAGGCTTACTGAAATCAACAGCGGCCGTACATGTAGTGTAAATATTCTTTCTTTAAAAAAAAGAGAAGCAAATGAAAGATTGGTGAAGAACAAACATGAAGTAAGCCGAGGAAACACACGCAGAAGTGCGGAACCGAGAGACGTACCGCGGACGGATTTGGGAAGACGGTGCTGAAGTAGCCGGCGGAGGAGGCGGAGGCGGCGCCGTCCTTGGGGCCGAAGAGGTCGTCGACGATGGAGCTCCCGGTGGCAGCAGCGGTCGCCTTCTTCTTTCCTTCCATTCTACCTGGAAGCTAAGAGAGGTTCGGCTAGCAGATGAAGCTAGTTAGGAGAAGGTGAGTGCGGGGTAGATGGAATAGATTTGTTCACTCCTGTCTCTGCCGCTCTCCTACTTCCTGCTGGGTTGGTTGGTGTCGGTTTCAGCTGGTGTGTGGTTCTACATGTTGACGCCCCCGGCCGGCCTTTTAAAGGCGCGGCCGACTTGGGGACTTGACACTGACGCTAGCTACTGTACAGAGAGTAGTAAGTCGGTCACATGCATGCATCTCTATCTCTATCTGAAATTAAGCGTGTATACATGTGAGTGCTTAGGATGTGACACATGTATATTATCCGATTTAGCTGAGACTAACATTTCGTGAATTATTTTCACTTTGGATACAGTATTAGAGCATTTCTACTCGTTGCACGTTTTCAGAGCAAAATTCGGACTTTTTTTATCCTGATGAAACTAGATTTTGGTCTGGAAACGCCGAGTTTTCCACTCGCGTTCTCGGCCGTATTCCCAGACGAAGAGAAAACGGTGAAATATTCGAAATTTTATCGTTTCCGTCGGCGAGAGTTCGGCCAAAAGGTGTTCGACAGAATTAGACCCAACAAGTTCGGCGACAAATTATTACAGAACTAGGTAAAAAAAGCTCGGCCATCAGTCGTCGATGGGGATGGGCTCCTGCGGCGGGGTCGGGCGTCTCGGCGTCCTCGGCCTGCGTCTCCTCGGCGTCGAGGTCGGCGAAATCCTGAGACTCAATGCCGTGTTCGGCATCGGCCCGGGACTGTTCTTGAGTGAAGGAGGGGTTGACGGCCGAGCCTTGGGCGATCATGTCCTGCATGTATGTCTCGGCCGACATGCTGGTCGGCATTCCGCCGAACAGGTTGTGCGCATCGGCCTCGCCGTAGGATGCTTGCGATGAGCTTCCGCCGAAAGTCAGTGGGCCGTGGCACATCGCCGACGAAGGGCCTGCGTACGCCGGAGAGGTGGAGTAGGGGATGTTGACGTCGACGTTGAAGGCTGAAGGAGGCGGCGCGGCGTGAAGACCACGTCGGTTGAACCGCCGAACTCGGGGGACGAGGAGTACCTCTGTCGAGCATTCGCCTGGCTCTCCTGGAAGCCGGCCGGCGAGATCGGCGAGAATCCGGCCGGCGAGACGACGCTTGCCTGGGTTCCCCAATGGGGGGATACGGCGCCGGAGCGACCTTCTTGGCCATCATCGCCGCGCGCGACGCCGCCGCCTGATTTTCCATCATCGATGCCTGCTCGTCGGCATACTCTTGTTGTTGCCTGAGCTTCGCCCTCTCCTTTCTCTCTCTCTGTTCGTCCGACGAGATCTTCCTCCTCTGTGAAGTGGCCAGCCACTCGGCGCTGGACATGCCCTCCGGCCTTGTCGCCAGCGCTCTCGGTTTCCTCGCCTTCTTCTTCCCCGAATCCTCGCCGAGTTTCAATCTGGGTTTGACGAAACTCTTGGGCGGCATGGTGGGTGGGCGCGAGCTCGGCAAAGTGGCGCGAGTGGGGGGAATGGGGAAGAAAGGTGGGGGAAGGAGCAAGAAAAGGGCGGGAGTTCGGCCTTCTCTCGCCGATAGAGCTAGCTCACGCCCGTTTTCGCTTCGTCCGGCGTTCTCAGGATGTTTTCGGGATCCTAGGAATGACCTAGAAAGTCCGAACCAAATTTAGTCCAAATCCGAATAAGAAGAGGTTCTTAAGAACACGACTAGACCAAATTTCAACATCGAATCTAATTTCAGCGTTTGAATCAGTGTCATCGGAATGCTAATGGAGATGCTCTTTGTCTTGAGGTGACAAAGTGCATGTATGAGGGAGGAGTTGCTACTTGCTAGTAGTACTCCAGTAGATAGACGCGCAAATGGATAAGTCGCATGCGGGGCCCACGTGATCGGCGCTTCTCTTTTCCTTCGACCATGCCGCCGTGAGGACGACGATCGATGCGGATGGTGATCTGCGACGAAGACAGAAGAAATCAATACGGTACCCGTGACTTGGCTCCAGCATAATAACGGCCTTGCCCATGCATATGCGCACGCACCAACGGCCGGTCTTCTCTACCCGACCGTCTTTAGCTATCGATCGCTACTTTTTTTCTGCACACGTACAGGTACATGACATGTGTTGCTATCTACAGTACATCAGTACTGGGAGCAGATATATGCGTGCACATGCCACCGGTCGGCCGCTCCATTCCATCATATATATCCACGCGTGATTCATCGATGCCGCGCCACGCCTCCTCTGCCATGTGCACGCATATATGCCTATGTCACCTTCACTTCATCCATCTATCCATCCATGGATAATTCCATTTCAATTTTTCAGGCTATATGTTATATGCATGCATGCACACATAACTTAGCATTGTACTCGTTCCTTTTCAAATTATGAGATGTTTTAGCATTTTTTAAACGCACATATATCTATGTTTTTTAATGTGTGAGTTCAGAGTAAAATAAGTGAACCTACGCACGAAAAATCGTCTAAATACATATATTTTAAATTTTTAAAACATATTATATTTTAAAAACGAGAGAGCACATAGCTTTAAGGGGATGGATGCAGGTGGTAGTTGGTTTAACTGTCAATGCGTGTATATCCATCCAACGGCCGCCTGGTCAATAAATCAGCATCTAGCCGGCCGGCGGATATATCCGTCGGTCTTTTGTCGCGTCTACTTCACTCTACCACCTGACCATGGTCTCCATGCATGTATAACTCGCACCGGCCAGTCAAACCTGTCGACACGTGCTGTCATACGTGTCTGCGCCGCTGTATGCATGTTCACACGTACCAACTGCATCTGCATGTGTGCGATATAAGTGTGTAAGACCATGTACTATGTGTGAACCGCATTATACAGTGCCGATGGGGCCTAGTAACAGTAAAAAATGATTGCTTTTTCCTTCTTTCCGTACCACTTCGGTGTGAGCAGCATTCTTCCTATCTCTTTGTCTCACTAAATAAATCAATTTCTTATGGTATGAACCGAACCAATAAGTTGGTTCGCTTGTTGTGTCATGAGCAAGGAGTCGATGCTCCACTATGTATGGATTCGACTGAACTAGCCCTTTGAACCGCTTTTGGTATATATAGTGCATGGCCTAAGAGCAGCACGAATAGAGCAAGACTCGCTACTAGCCCAATAGATATACATGTTATTTAACAAAAAGAGCTATGTGACAAGTAATTAATAAGAGAAACAAATAAAGTAACATAATATGTTACTATTATATCATACTTTTTAACGTAAAACGAATCTATAATTAATTAATAAAAATTTCTATGTTATTACCCATAACACTTCCCACTATAGAGGTATTAACTTAGACTAATCATAATATGGAGTATTATATAGTAGTATCATGCATATGATACTAGTATATGATACCATCTTTATAATACATAATATCATATAGTATTATCGTAGTCTTAGTGTATTTATTGTTTTGTAGAATCTCCATATAAAATTGTGTATGAGATTTATTTGAGATTATTTTTCCAGTTTCATGTGCTATATTATACTGTATCTACATATGATACCAATGTAATCTTTTTTATCATTAATTACAGTAACATATAAGCATTTTGCATACATTTATCCACCTATAATATTCTTATTAGGCTAGTCTAAGTTAGTCACTGCTATAAGAGCATCTCTAGCAGACACTGTAAAAGGGCGAAACCATAAAATAACCGCCATTTTTCGGTTTCACGCGATAAAAGTGGCCAGAACAGACGCCCCAAAATCGACCGAACCAAAAAAATAGGGCCCCAGAGAAAACACCACGGCGGAACCAGAAAAACCCAGGTTTCGAGCCCGACCTGGACGCGAACCATATCCTCCATTTCTGTTGGCGGGAGGGAAGTTTCAGCTCATTCCCCTCCCTTCCGCCCACACAGTTGCCGCCCACCGTCGACTGCCGCCAAAGATTTAGGTCGCTCCCGCCCGATTCCTCGCGCGCAGAAGGCCGCCAGAGCCCGCCGACCCTGTTCCCCAGCTGTTGTGGGTCGGAAAACTCCTCCCGACGCAGATCAGGTCGCGCCCCACCGCCGCCGTCCTCCCGCCGCCCGTCAAAGGTAAAATCAGTCGCCGGTCTAGTTTGAGCTCGTAGATCTCCTCCCTGCAAGCTCTAAATATCGTCTGTGATTTGTAGATGGACTTGGACCCTTGCGAGCAATTTTTGTTGGACGACTCGTCCTCCTTCGACGACTCGGATGTGGAGACGCTGCTCGGGAACCACTGTCAACACATGATGGTGGCCGTTCTCGCCCTCAAGGAGGAGGACACGACGGGAGGAAGAGGCGGGGAGGCTCCACGGTCGGCCGCCTTTGCATCCCTCGCAATCGCAAGTTGGGCAACGACATGCTCATGCGAGATTTATTTCGCCGGAGGTACCCACATACCCGTCTCACCTCTTTCGTAGACGCTATCGAATGCGCCGCTCGTTGTTCGTGAAGATAGTGAAACCTTGCGAGGCCAAGAAGCGGTACTTCAAGCGTCGAAGAAATGCCGCGGGGCTGCTTGAATTCAGCCCATACTAAAAAATCTCCGCAGCCATGAGAGTGCTCGCATATGGGATCCCGCCGATTATGCCGACGAGTATCTTCAGATCGGCGAAGATACAACTATGGAGAGTGTTCGTAGATTCGCCAAGAAGAAACTAGGCTACCACATTTTATCATTTGTGTATGTGAAACATTATTTGCATTCAGAACTATTTATTTGAGTTGGTCATTTGTTATAATTGGATTATTGTTTATTCAATTTGTTTGGATAATTATTGTAATTGGATAATCGTTATAATGCATAATTAATAATTTTGGGGTTTTACTTTACGTTGGTATCATATTTCTGTTTGAAAATACGAGATATATGGTAAAATTGACAGAAAATAGTTCAATTTACGGGTTTGATCCTTGTTGTAGCGGAACATAACTCATATGCGTGAAACTGGGAAAAGGAAATTTTCTAGTCCGGGTTTCTATTTTCTGTTTCGCTCCGCCGTTCATGATTAAAAAACAATAAAACATAAACTAAAAACACGTTTTCTGACTCAACCTTTTTACGGTGTCTGCCAGAGATGCTGTAACCAGTCTAAACGAGAACGGAGGGAGTAGGTTCTCACACTTCACAGTAGCAAGTCAGTACTGCAGTACAAGTCACGTGTCGTTGTGATTAATATTTCCGTGCATGCATGACCGGTAAATCCGTTGACGATGGCCCGTACTTTGGGACTTGCATCATCCTTTAAAATGCTGACTAGCTACCTAGCTCTTCATGGATCACTAGACAGGGTATGCGCTCGTGCATGTAAAAAAGTGATATTACTATTTCCTTAGTCTAAAAAATATAAAATATTTTAGCTTTATGAATTAAATATATCTATATGTCTTTTAGTATATAGATTCGTAAAAGTTCGAGGTGACCTATACACTAAAACATGTCTAGATACACTCATTTTACAAAGTTAAAATATTTTATATTTCTGAACGGAGAAAGTACTAGCCAGTCCATCATAGCAAAAGCTTATTGCATTTTTAAGTGACTTGATAGTGTAAATATCTATATTTTTGGAACAAATTTTTAGTGCTAAATGTACACTTGTTTGTGGGCGGAGAGAGCACTCTCCTTGGTGACCAAGTACACTCACTCCTTTCCAAAAATACATATAAGTTTTGGTTAAAGTAAAAAATCTTAAAATTTGATCATGATAATAATAAAGAATACTATCTACAATACCGAACATACATAATATGAGAATATATTTTATGATAGTTCTAACAATATTGATTTAGGATTATAAATGTTCACAATTTTTCTATGTAGTTTCTCAAGAGCAAAAACTATATGCAACCTATTTCGGAAAGGAGGGAGCAAAAAAAGACACCCTCCGTTCACAATCACTTTGTATTTTGGGTTTAGTCAAAGTCTAAATTTGTAAAGTTTGACCATATTTAGAAAAAGCGTCGACATCTACAATGTAAAGTCTATAGTATTAGAATTATCATAAATTATATTTTTATATTATATGCATAAAATATTATATATGTTGATATTCTTCTATATTCTAGGTCAAACTTGACAAGATATATGACTTTCACTAAACACAGAACGTCAAGTAAATAAAAAAGGAGGAAGTATATGATGATTATTTTATAGAAAATGGTATCACCACAAGGAATCTTTTTATACAAACGGTACCAAATTTTGTGCAACATAATTAAGATATGGTTACTCAAATCATTCATTAAAAGTAAATCTTTAAAAGGAGCGCGTCTCTTACTAAAATCGTAGGAATGGAGGGAGCATCATTTAGGCAAAAGAAAAAGTTGAATCCATGTATACGGCATCATCACCTGCACGCTCATGTTCGGGCCAAAGTGCTGTCGTAAATTTCTATTATTGCAAATAAAGTAAAATTGTGTACTCCTATTTGAGATGGTTAAAAGACAAGTACGCATAATATTTGTAGAGATGTAGTACAAGAATATATCATGAACAAAACACAGTTGTAAATAAGTGATTTTAAATGTAATTAAACCACTTATAAATATTCAGTCGGATTAATTAACTATATCTAAGTGAGGGACGAAGTGCATTTCGACACATAGAGTGTTAGGGCAAGTATACTAAGGTGTCTATAATCCACTTAGGTGGTATTTTTACCTTAACAAGAGAGACATGAGAAAAAAGTATCAGCTCTTAGCTTGAATTTCGATTCAGTAGCCGAGTTACGTGCGAAGTCACTGAACAAACAGAGAACAGGGACAAGGGCCGAGGAACACAAGTAGAGGTATTGATTTGTCGATTGTTTGCGTCTAAGTTCAACTGACCATCGCCTCCCACATATATATGAGGCGGTTGGTCTTCTCGTGCATGTTAAGGTGTCTCATACGTGTTTACAAGTTTAATTCAAACACCTAATTCTAGCCCTAAACTAGGTATCTTCTGCCCTGGTTTCGTATTGGACCTGGACCCAAGTGTCCAAGTGTCCCTTTGTCGTCTTCCGCGTCCAGCCGCCAATGACCCTTTTGTGTTGGAGAAGAAGCTTCTCTTCGTCTTCACACCGTCATAGATGCAGATTCTTGGGTTTCCAGGCATAAACCAACACCAAATAGGCGTTCCAATGATGTTTCCTTGTTTGGACCGGTAAGAAAGTTGACACGCGCGCCCTTCGTATTGGTGGTAAGTGTCAATCCTTAGGGTGTTCTCTGAAACAGCTTCTGGAGCCTCCCGATTCCTTCTTCTGCTCCTTATTGACTCGTTACTTGGCTCAATCCGGATCCGGTTTTAAGGTCGAAACGTCTTTACTGAGTCCATCTTTAGAAACAGATCTTCATCGTATTGGTAATAAACCGGTTCAAAATGGATGACAACACTAGCTTACAGGTGTCTACAAATGATGCCTCAAAATAATTGAACAATTGCATATAACAATTATTGGCTATACTATTAATAATATAACTCTCCGTAAAAAAAAGATTTTATCCTATTTTATAAATAAAGCAACATTCAGATACAAGTCGGATATATAAACAAGTCCGACGACATACGCGCCAAAGGAAAAAAAATCCGCTGGGGCCTAAGCACCACACAGCCCAAGGCAACACAAAAAAGAAAAAAAGCCGGAGACTATTAGTAATATAACTCGGTGGATGAATTTCCTCGTGGAAAAAAAACTCGGTGGATGAAGGTCGTCAAACGAGCTAGGAATTTCGATAGATACATGGCTGTGTCGACGATACGGCTGGATGGGTCGATCGATGTTGCGTGCGTGAAGGTACCTTGACTTCCATTCCAGCCGATCAGGAAGATGCGTATACGGCCTGATGCAGGCTACTGCCTACTGGCTGATATTCCTTCTTTTTTCTTTTGAAATGTACTGGCTGATATTCCTAGCTAGCTATTTGTCGCTAACATACATACATGCGTACATATATCGATCATCAATGTCATGCCTTCTTGGATTTGGTATTTTTTTATATTCATTGGTGTGGCTTGAGGTTAGTCATTTTCACATTTATGGTTGTCATTTTTAGCGATAGTTATTGCTTTGGTGCGCAGATTCTTTGGAATCTTAACACGACGACTTCATGTTCGTCTACTACAACAAGCTCTATTCGGACAAGCTTTGTCTGGCGCCGGTGATGAAGAAACGAGGACGGTGGCGCGCCTTCGACTCATGCTGAGGTTTATAGTCGTCGTTAGGTGGTCCAATGACATATTGGTAATTTTATTACTTTTAGAAATTTTTAGTGTCGCTGATGATTATTAATTGATCGTTGGAATTTTGAAAAAAAGAATTACCCTTCCATCTCCTAATACAAGATGTCACTTACAACCTTCTAACACATACTCCTTTACTAAAATGTAGTGCATTTGAGATTTTCTAAAAGTTGGACGATGTAAAATTTGATCGTGTATGTAGAAACAAATATTAGTATCTAGAATACCAAATCAGTACTCTCACATTTACCATGATGTATAATTTTGTACGATATATATTTGAAATTATAGATTTTGGTCAAAATCAAAGTTTGACCTTCTAAAAAACTTATATTCACTTTATTATGGCTAGGAGGGAGTATATTGGCTCTTATATTATAGGACAGAAAGAGTATCTACGAGTGGTGTGTGTGTGTGTCACAATTACTCTCATGTGTACAACTGTGTCGCCGAGGACGCATATATTCTTGATACTTTGATTATTCGTCCAAATCAGTACTAGGTACGTAAAGTGGATGATCAATCCGGCCAGTCAACCGGCAGGGCGGGCCGGATGCACAAACACAACAGAGAATCAGAACAAGTTGATCGGTATTCCGATAGCTGCATGGTATCATATCTACTCTCTGCATCTGCATGCATGGACTCCATTATTACCTAGCTATTACTCACAAAGCTAGATAGGTTCCCAGCATGATCCGATTCATCTCTTTCCGCTAGATCTAGATATGTTTGCTCTGTCTATCCACATGCACGTGAGCAAATCAGGTTACTCCATATATGGAGATTTGGAGCGAATTAGAACGAAAGCTTCGGTCTTTCTGTATATTATTGATCCGCAAGGGATATATATGCAACGATCTTTGGTGATAGCAATGTGCCATGGGCATATGCATGGACAACAAATAAAGTGCCATCCTTATCTTCAAAGATCCGACTGCTGGCTATGTATAATCTCTTGCTACCTCAGGAGAATCGAATATTATCCCTCTCCGTCCGTAATATAATATTCTAAAGATGGGTGCTGGCTTTGAATTTTCCAGTGGTCAAACTAAATGGGTCATTTTTGTTCCCGTGCATGATTGGTTCCGGTGCAGGATTTGATCCAGATTTTGTTTTTTTTTTCAGGGAAAATCGGACTTTCATTAAGTAATAGGAGTGTTACAATCATCTGTTACAACCGACTGAATCTCCCGGGGAAAACCCCCAATCCAGAATTGAGTTTTATTTTTTGTTCTACCAAACTGGGCTAAATCATGACTAGCGGAATTCTGACTTCTGTCGACTTTGTGGAAAGAAACCTCCCGTTCGCGAAGACATTGCTTGATGTTTGATACGAGGTGGGTCAGTGTAGAGCAGTCCTTATCTGTTGAGCTGATCATCTTGATAGCCATAGCACAGTCCATTTCCACGTCAATCGGTTCCGTACACCATGTCAAGGCGAGTTTTAAACCTTCATTGCATGCAAGGAGCTCGGCTTCCAGGGCAGAGTCACATTCATGACACCCACGGCATGCTGAGAACCTCACCTCCCTTCCCAGTTCCTTAGTATCATTCCAGTGCCCGCTGTACCGTCATTCATCAGGTAGCTCCCGTCCACGTTTAGCTTCATACGTCCTCTAGCGGGTTTCGACCACTTCATTTGTTGTCCTTCCTTTCTTTTGGCCTTTTTCTCCATTTCCGCCCCCACCGGTTGCTTCCCCTTCAGCACCTCTACCTGCGACAAGTTCTTTAAAGACATAAGAGTATTCACATAGCTACAAAGAAATTGGTTTGATACCTGGACCGGAGGGGCAGGTTTGTCGTGTGTTAGCTCATTATGTACATGCCATGCTCTCCATAAAATCATAAGAACTTTGAGACGTTGGTTCTCATCAAGCCTGTTAAGGAGAGGTAAAACCCAGTCTGTTCCATCCCTCCTGATATCACTCGCCTTTGGCAAATCCCAGACCGAGCGCATTTCCTGCCACAGCTCACTCGCTTGAGGACAAGTCACCAAGGCGTGGTATGTGTCTTCTTCACCCTTACCGCATAAAGTACAAGTGCTCTCTGGTATCATCTTCCTTCTCGCCATATTGCTCCTTGTCGCCAGGCCATTCGAAGCCACTTTCCAGGCGAATGTTTTCACTTTTGGCGGCGCTGTACTGTGCCATATTAGCTTCCACTCACTATTATTCCCATACGGTCGTCCGCTTGAGGTTCCTTTGTCTTCCGCCCTCATCTTAGCTTCCATCCCAAGGCGGTAGGCACTCTGACCAACAGACCCTTATTATCCGGATTCCAGGCTAAAAAATCTTCTTCGTTCGTCGTCGCCAATTTTATCCGGGTGATTTTCTCAATATCTATCGGTAGGAACCATCTGTGAAGCAGTTGTCTATTCCACGATCCATCATGGTTTATCAGCTCTGAAACCCACTTAAGTCTGCATCTTCCCTTAGGCGAAATCGGCGTCAGTTGATGGTTCCTAGGGATCCAGGGGTCCCTCCAGATCCTAACCTTTGCCCCATTACCGATTCTCCAGATGGCCCCTTGTTTTACCAGTTCCAACCCATACTCGATAGAGTGCCATGTTGACGAACCATTACCTGTACAGACGGTATCCAGCAGGTTGCCGTTCGGATAGTACTTAGCCCTTAGGATCTGGGCACAGAGGGAATCAGGGAACCTTAAAAGCCTCCATGCCTGTCTTGCGAGTAAGGCCTGATTAAATATCCTCATATCTTTGAAGCCCATGCCCCCTTGCTTCTTGGGTTTCAATAACATGTCCCAAGCCATCCAGTGGGTTTTCCTTTTACCTGCTTCAGAGCCCCACCAGAAATCCCTTATGATCTTCTCCATATCATCACATAGACCTAGGGGTAGTTTGTAAACGCCCATAACATATGTAGCAAGGGCCTGTCCTACAGCTTTGATCATGACCTCCCTTCCTCCTTGAGCCATGTGATTTTCACCCACCTGCAAGAATCTTTTAGCTAATTTCCCTTGCAAACTTTGAAACTTCCCTTTTGTCATTCGGCCATCAGGGGTCGGAAGGCCCAAATATTTAGTTTCAAAACTCTCCACCGTGATTTGCAGCGTATCCATGACACTCTGTTTTGATCCTTCCTCACAGTTTGGCCCGAAATAAACTGAGCATTTTGACGGATTAATTAATTGGCCTGTGCTTTTGCTATATTTATCCAGAACCGTCAACACTTTGTTCGCTTGTTCTGGCTCCGCCTTAAAAAATAGAAGACTATCATCTGCAAACAAAAGATGCGAGATGCCTGGTGCTCTTCTGCAGATTTTCAGAGGTGTGATCTGATTATCCTGTACTTCTTTACATAGTAACGCAGACAAACCATCAGCAATGAAAAGGAACAAAAATGGGGATAAGGGATCACCTTGGCGAAGGCCGCGCGAAGGCGAGAACGATTCCAGCAGGGCTCCATTGAATTTAACTTTATATCTCACCGTGGTCACACATTGCATAATCCACTCGATCCACCGGTGATCAAAGCCTAGCCTTTCCATCGAACTCCTTAAAAAATCCCAATCCACTCTGTCATAAGCCTTGGATAAATCTAGTTTATAGGCACAGAAGTTTTCGGTTGGTTTGTTGTTGTGCTCAATGTAATGTAAACACTCAAATGCAATGAGGGCATTATCCGTTATTAACCTCCCCGGAACAAAAGCGCTTTGGCTTGGCGAAATTAACTCACCGAGAATAGGGTGTAAACGGTTGACCAGACATTTAGCCACAATTTTATATATAACTATGCAGAGACTAATAGGCCTGAAATCTTTGAGCTCAGCTGGATGTTCCAACTTTGGAATTAAAACAATCGTGGCCTCATTAACGCCCTCCGGCATATGTCCTGTATGGAAAACAGTTTAACCGCAACAACTATTTCTCCTTTCATTAAACCCCAGTTCCGTTGATAAAAGCGCGCCGGAAAACCATCAGGTCCAGGAGCTCTGAGCGGGCCGATCTGGAACAAAGCGTTGGAGATTTCTTCGTCTGTGAAGTCCCTCAACAGCATCTCATTCATCTCGTTTGAGACCTTCCTAGTTAACAGTGGTAGAACTTCGTTTTTGAGTGTTGGATCCCTGGTGAAGAGCTCTTAAAAAAAAATGTCGACATCCGCTCCATATCGGATGGAACCGTCTTCCAAACTCCATTGTTGTCCTTTAGTTTTTGAATTTTGTTTTTCCTTGCTCTCCAAACAGCTTTTTGGTGGAAAAATTTTGTGTTTCGATCGCCTTCTTTTAGCCATGCAATACGTGATCTTTGAAGCCACATCATTTCTTCACGGTATAGCAATTCATCGATATAATCTGACGTACGGCGGATCTCTTCCTTGTTGATATCATCCAGGTTATGTAACAGTAGCTGTTCTAGCTTCCTTTTGTGGGTCTCAAGCTCATGCAAGACGTTACCGGATTTTCTTTTGCTCCAACCTTGAAGCTTAGTCATTACCTTGTCCAATTTGAGTATCATTCCATGCAAATCTCGCTGCTCACCCTCCTCTTTCCACATGCTTTCAATAATTTCCGGGAGTTCTCCAGCTCGTTCCCATAGAATCTCGTACTGCCTAGGCGCACGTCTTTGCGGTAGACCTTGTTCCTTCTGCAACTTAATCAAAAGCATTAGGTGATCAGAACATGTAGTAACAATATGGTTAACCTCAATCTCACTGTAAATGTCACGCCAATCCTTGCCAGCTACAGCCCGGTCCAAGCGTACTCTGACATTATTATTTCCATGTCTTTTATTATCAAAAATGTACGGTAGACCTTTAAATCCTATATCATGTAGTCCACAGGTCTGAAGGGTTTTCCTGAAGGCCCTCATCTGAATTTCAGGCCTGGGAATTCTAGAAAGATGTTCAAACTGCCAAAGTGCTTCATTAAAATCTCCCATGACCAGTCAAGGTAACCTGGACGTACCTTTAGATTTTGTAACTGGGACCAAACTAAGTGCCTATTTTCCACTCTTGGCTCCCCATAGATACAGGTGAGCCACCACAGCGGTTCATCGGGTGAAAGCCTTATGTAAGCATCAATAATATTTTTATTCAAAACTTTAACTTCCACGTACAAAGATTCATGCCAAAAGAGAGCTAAACCCCCACTAAGACCTTCACTACTCACTCCAGTAAAACCTCGAAGACCTAAACGACCCCTAAGACGACAAACTTTATTTTTATTCTGACGCGTTTCGCATAAGAAAATTAACCTAGGACGCAAAGTTTTGGAGATAGCCACTAGCTCCTGAACTGTCGAGGTTCCACCCGCTCCCCGACAATTTCAACTTAGGCAATTCATTGCTCCTGCCGAGACCAGACATTAGGCCTCGTCAGTCTACCGGCTAACCCCTTACCGGCTGGTCTTGCTTCCTTGCGGGCATCTACAGAACCATCAGTCTTCGTGTGCGTCATCTTTGCCTTGTTGTGTCCGGTGATTATCTTCTTTCCACGCTTCGTCTCGCCTCCCTTTTCTGATTCCTCATAAGGGACCACCGACAAATCTTGGCCAAAGAGTAAATACTTTTTGTTTGCTTCCGTTGCTGAGCGCTTCCGTGGTAATTGATCAACCACCTCCATAATTTCATCTGAATCTCCATAGGACACATCCAGAGAGCTCAGTCCATGCAGGGCCGGGATCATGTCCGAAGATCGAGGGGAAGATTTCCTATCCCCCGTCAGGTGGAACAAAATGAGTCTTATACTCATACTTTTTATATGGGCTGCATCTTAACTCATTTTTGTCATAATCTATAGACGGTGTCCCCCTTCGCCGTTTCTCGCACTCCTCCTCACGGTGACCCATGAAGCCACAGTGTTCGCAATAACGTGGAATGCGCTCATACTTCAACTTGTAGGCCGACACCACCCCTGGCTTCCCCTTCACACCTGTTGTAATTTGCATCTGAAGCCGCTTGTTATAAGGCAGATCAACTCGGACGCGCAGGAACTCGTGCATATGTTCCTCAGCAGAAGGAACATCCACCTCCAAGGCCCTACCTAGACCGTTGCCGCATCGCATCCCGAACGCATCTGTCTTCTGCTTACCCCATGGCACATCATAGATACGCACCAAAACTGGTACTGAATCTAGGATCATCTCTGACGGGCGTGTAACATCATCTACAGTTTTGACCAGCAGTGCATTCCGATTGAAAATCCATGGCCCCTCTCATCACAAAATCATAGTCTCCTTTTAAAAATAAAGTGATCATGTAGTAGTTTTTGCCTCTCTCTGAATAACTAATCCCACAGCGTAGCTGCCAAACCTTCTCAATAAAGTGGTTAAACATGGACACAGTGTTAGGTTTGAAGTTCGCCATGTATCTTGCCAGTAGTTGCCAAGTGTTTGGGGCGCCTGGTTCCACCACAGCTTCCTCTTCCTCATCAAACTCCAGAAAGACATCATCTTCCATATCTACCGTGCCATCTATCTTGGTCTCCGGTCCTCGCCGGAACCCCATCTCCTCATCCATCTGTCTCCCTCATCCCAATTCCCCATCTCAGCTTCCTCCCGGCGTCTTTCTGGACTAAGGCGCCGCTGCTCTACTGCCACAACAATTTCACTGCCGTTCAGCTTCGGGCGGGTAGATCCCTCAACGGAATCCCCTTGATCGCCCCCACTTTTCGGTAGCAAAACCAATGGTAGAACAGGCCCTGGCGTCCCCTGTCGCAACTGCCGTCTCCTTGGAAACCTCCTCCCACCTTGATCAGTTTGCCCATCCTCCAAGCTCCGTCCTCCCTGGGTACCCCCATCACCGTCCCCCGATTCTCCTCTCGCCGCCATCACCGCCCTAGAAGTAGATCGGTCTAGATTCCGTGCAGAAGACAAGGTTGTCTTTCTCGCCGGGTTACGTTGATTGACTGGATCTAGGTTACCACCGGTGGAATCTTTTAACGAGGGGTTCTCCGTATGCCCCTCCGAGCCGTGTTCCAGTAGGACTCCCTTCCCCATCCTGACCTGTGATACTCTCGTGTAGCGCGCAGACTCCCTCCTTGCCCTCCGACGGGCTTCCGATGGACTCTCATAGGATTTTGGCGGCGGCGGAGCGCGGTCGCCAGCGCTATCGCCCATGTCGCCAGGAAACCCTAGAGCGTTAGACATGGTTTTTGATCCAGATTTTGTTTGCAGCCTCGTGAGGCAGAACACATCGTCGCCTGATCCCATTTTCAAAAAAGCTTAGCAGCATTATTACATATTTTAAATTTTTATTTTGTTCTTTTGGCCCTAGCGTGCTCCTCTATGTTGCCGCCATGTACCCCGGTACGCCGTTCCCAGATTGGTTGAGATCGACGGCATGGAGTTGGTCAGTGTTTTACGGCGGGTGATGACGCTCCTCTCGACGATCTTCTCCCTGCGCGTCCCAAGATTTGGGTGGAGTGCCGTGCCCGGCCAGATCATGTACGGATTCACCTCTCCCGGCCAAATCCAGCAGGATGTGGTTAGTTCGGTGTAAGGATGGCAATTTTACACATGGGTACGGGTACCCGCGGGTACCGTACCCGCATGGGTAGGGTATGAGCATACTTTTATACCCATGGGTAATACCCAAACCCTACCTGTTAAGTCACGGGTACAGGCACGGGTATAGACTACCCATGGGTATACCCATACTCTATCTGTTTAAACTGACATGTCAAACTTACCTATAGAGTTTTAACCTATATGACCAAGAAGCCTAGGGACGAATATGAGATTGCGGCTTCTAAACTTTAATTTGATACTTTTATGTACTTGTCTACTATTAGTAAGTAGAGATTATTGTCTTTTTTCAAATATGCTATTGATGAAAGTAAATTTTGAATAACTTATATAATATTGGATATACCCGCCGGATACCCAATGGGTATGGGTATCCGCCGGGTATGGGTATGGGTAAACTTTTATATCCACGGGTATGGGTATGGGTAAGCTTTTGTACCCATTGGCTACACAGGTATGGATATGGTATTGATCTACCCTGCCCATACCCTGCCCATTGCCATCCTTAGTTCGGTGAGTTCTATGTTCGGGCGTTGTGTTCCTCGTCTGGATGCCCCGATGGCTGGCTCTGTGAGCCGGCGATCCTGCGCCCGTGCTCATGGGCCCGCCCAAGATCTGGCCAGTTCTCGGGATGGGAATGGGTCGGGTCGGCCCCGCGGGTCGCTGACCCGACCCAGAAAAACAAGGCAGTTGGGCCGGCCGGGTCGGTCTCATATGAAAATCGGGTCAATGGAGCCGGCATCGACCAACCCATTGGGTCGAACGGGTCGACCCACCTCTAAGAAAATTGACATTCTAGTTGATTATTTCCGGTGCATAGCTAACTTCAGCGAGTAGCATCAGATTGATTCGAACTTTTACCATACACGTACTACTAGGATTGGGTTTGTGACCCACTGGATCCATGTTGTTAGATTAGTTATCAACTGGTCATCAGGTAGCCCAGTATGGCAATTATTCATCAGCTTAGCTAAGCTTTGTACAGTACTAGGTAAATATATTTTAGATAATTCTAGTATAAACAAAACTAAAAAAACATAAGAAAGTTATAATTTGGGTCGGCCCTAGGTACCCATCGGGCCAACGAGGCCGCTAGCTTCTAGTGAAATGGGTCGACCCATGGCCTCCAAAATTGGCCCCGAGGCCACGGGGCCAGGTCAAAGGCCAGGGCCGGGTCGGCCCATTCCCATCCTAAGCCAGTTCCATGGCCACCATGGTTGTGCCCTAGGATGATCCTCGCATTTCTAATCAGTGTGTCGCCATGTTCGTCGCCATATCCATTAGTGGATAAGGAGCCTCTAGTCCTGGCCCGTCTGGGGCTTTTGTCCGGTTGTTAAACCAAGATAGGACAAACGAGACTAAAGGCCCACGCATTAGTCCCGGCTCGTTACCACTCGGGATAAATGGTCCTTCACGTCGCCGTTGTAAAACACATACCGTACATGTTTGTGCATATATAGATAACTTGTCTTACGATCGAGCATACAAATATATACAATTTTGATAGTTACATGGAGATCACAAATACCGGGACTAGAGCCCGTCTATTCGATTAACATGGAGATCAGTAGCGCCTATTCACACTAAATTCTCCAGCAGCGTCTACCATCTCTTTTAACAAAAATCCCGCCAATTCTTCTGCAATTCCTATTACGCGTTGCTCTGGTAGGAGATAATCATTCATGCCCTCGAACTATATAAGGAAAAGAGATCAATATGAATATCAATCATGATAACAAAAAGTAATGGTAAAAAAAATGTTGTGAATCTATTGCTTGCGTTGACTCTATAATCTTTGTGCTTAGTGGTAAACGTGCGAATGAGCTCGCAAACGTAGTATCCACATAGATTCGTCCCCGGTGCCTGCCTCGTGCACTTTATGAGAATATAATTCAATCAAAATAATAATCTAGCATCGTAATTGTATTGAAACTAGAAGTAAAGAGATGCACGGACATATCACGTACTACTTACCGAGACCGGAGTAAACGTCAGTATTTCACTAAAGGAACATGTAACCTCACACTTAAATAGGCTCCAAACCCTGCCCGACAAAAAAATGAATGAATGAGTTATTCATTACCTGATATCTCAGGAAATCAACGAAAAAGACCGATATAACGCGAAAATTAACTCTGGAGCATGTCCTGCATGCTGCCTAACTCTTTCAGGTGTCTCTTTAATGGGTTCATGACTTCAACTATTCCTTATCAAGTTGAATGTCTAGCAGAATCCAGTGAAACCTGCACACGTTTATATATACATCAGTAACTCATCAGTTACACTTAACATCGAGTAAGCAAAAGTGAATGTGTAAAACAGAGTAAGACCCTGACTTGAAATTGTAAAGAAACAGTATGTGGTCACATAAATATTGCTCCGTTAGAAACCTTAGAAGGTTTTCCTGCGTCTCATTGGGTTTTTTCATTAGCGTCTCTATATATACTTTATCTGTGTCAATGAACCCAACACCATAGAGTGTCCTTCTTTTACATTATTGGACCTTCATTCTGCATAATTATAGAGTACACAAGGATACAATAAGGATAATTACATGCAATGAACTGAAAAACTGAACAACTTAAATGTAGACAATGAATTCAACAACTTACAAATAATAGCAACTTATGATAGATTTGTCGAGGGCGTCGAAATTGTATAACTGGAAGAGTTCTGGAAACTCAACATGGACCTCTTCAGCTCATAAGTAGTACTCAGTTGGGACTTTCGCTATGATCTTTGTTTTGTCCTTCTTTACGACTCTGAAGTACCATTCATGGAGATTTTGCATTTGTGTTGGCAGTTGTTGCAACTTCTCTTTGCTGACCAAATCCATCCCTAGGACATATCTAGGGACTACATCAGCCTTGGGTAACTTGTCTTCTTGGGAACCTAGCAATTCAGCAACACTCACATTCATAGCGGCCGCTCACCTCGTAGCATCCTCCATATCCCGCAGCAGCAGCTGGGGAACGTCTTTGGATAACACCTTGAGGGGTGAGATTGATTGTTCGACCTGTTCTTCGAGCTGGGGAACGTTCCTTCTTTTCCTGCTTGCACTTTTACTTGATTTGCTCCCGCTTGCACTTCTACTTGATTTGCTCTTCCGTACTTCCTTCTGAAGTGTGCGTAGTTAGTCATCTGGATTATGGTGCAACTCATATTGCGATTTTGTTATCATAAAATCAAGTGCATACTCTTTTTGCTTCTTGGTGTATACCGGGGCGGGCTTGGGTTTCTTCTTTTGAAAATGCGCATCACATTGGGCCTTTGCGATCGCTGTGTTTTCCTCGTCAGTACAATCGTAAGGTCTAATGGGAGGATTCTTATGAGGTACTCTTGAGAGGGGCAACATTTGTCGTTTTGGGCTGCTGCGTCGGTTAGTACTCATCGATGGAGCACGCTTCCGCTTATTTTCCTTAGCGGGCAGCGAAGACGGCTGACCCTGCAGTATAGATTGATATGGACTCGTGATGTGGTGGTCGTAGTCATGGGGTGGGATTCTTGGAGGTGATGGAGGTGAAGATGACCTGTGATGACTCGGAGGCGGTGTTGGCCTTGGCTCCGAGCCTAGAAGTTCAATGTTGTTCTTGTCCCACGGAATGGTACCAACCAGTACTTCTCCGAGTGTCCTCTCACCTTCAGGTCCAGGGATGTCAAGATCCATTGAGTCCCACCCCATTATGATTTCAGCCACCCGACTTTAGCATAGCCAGATGGAATCTCATGGCCATGCCAGCGTGCGTCAGGTGGACAAGGTAAAGCACATCCGACCGCCACCTTCACGGATATGTTCTTCACCTTCTGATGGATCTCACAAGATATCTGCTCCTTGATTCCATCTACGGGGTAGCCAGAACTTCCATCTATCATCCGTGCATTGTTAGACGGGACCTCCGATTCTGCCACGCTGCTTCTCCGCTGAGATGGGCCGGCGGTAATATCGAGTGTAGGATCTTGTAGGCGTGCTACTCCTCTAAGTTTGTCAATCTAATGCTGCTACTTTTCAATTCTTTCTAGCAACTAGTTGAACCTGTCTCCCTCCTCCTCGTCCTCCCATCGCCTCTTTGCTCTATCTCGGCTTCTATAAGTATCTTTGTCTTTGGGAAACCCAATCTCCCACGTATAACTAGGGCCAAGGCCTCATACTCGTCCTCCGTGTTTGTCATTCCTGAGGACCTTTGTCAGCAAGTATTTCTCTCTATTGGGACGGGACTTTGTTTTCCCCTCTTTAATTTCTTTCACCACTCTCTGCCATGTCTCCCTTAGTATCTTAATCCCGTCACTACAAACAATGTCCCTTGTAGTATCTTCATACTCACTCCCATGCCCAAGGAACCAATTTCTTGCTCTCAAATCCCATTCTTCACGTATTGGTTCTGCAGTGATTCCTTTAGCAAACAGCTCTTTATCTTTTTTATCCCACTTTGGCATGGAAGACGCGTAGCCCCTGGCCCCAGGTGATGGTGATATTTCTTTTTTGCAGCAATTTTCTTGTTTTTTTTTACTTTTTCTTAGCAGGTTCTGACTTCTTGTACTTCACAAATGCATCCCAGTAAGGCTGCTGCTTTGCTAGATAGCCTTCGAATTTTGGAGCAGTCTTGTCCTTCTGATACTTTGGCCCCAATGCTTTCTTCCAGTTTCGGAATAGTTTGGCCATCTTCTTAAGAGTCCACTCCTTGACTTTCTTCCTCAATGCAGTTGTGTCGGCATCATCCTCATATTCTGGCAGGGTGAAATGTGCCATGAGGTCATTCCAAAGACCCTATTTGTACCTTTCGGTGACATACTCACTCTCTTTCGCCCCTTTGGGCTTGTGCCACTCTAAAATGGTGATCGAGATGTGATCCCTAACCATAACTTCGCATTGTTGTACAAATACATTTCTAGCCTTTTCGGGTTCCACGTGGCATAACACCAAATGAAATTGGGATACATCTACAAAGGAATGATAAACAAGGCAGAACAAGCCCCCCACTCCCATCTCCCATTGGCAGAGCCGAAGGATATTAGAGGGGGAATGCATCCGAGGAGAAAAACATATGACCAAGAGTAGGAGCCTGAAGAGGAGGATTGAGAAAATAATGGGATAAATGAAAGTGTCACACCCCTGTTGCCACGGATCACTCTAGACACCGCCCAACCACATCACATAGTAATTCATTTACACATCATTTAGCGGTTGGTTGCTGGAATTTGGTTGTGGGCTTTAGCCGTCAATACAAATTTTGAAATTCTCAAGGCCCATTCATGCCTAGCAAGGGGTGGCACCAAAGTTTAGTCCCACCTTCCAAGTTTGGAGGGAGTTGGACCAATATATAAAGTGGAGTGTTCCACTACCTCCTAAAGTGAGTGAAAAGGAGTGGCATACACACGAGCTCCTCCTCCTCCGCCGCCCGCCTTACCACGCCTCATCACGACGTGCGTGCTGCGGTTTGTGGAATTGTGCCTCGGTGCTGATCTTTCCGGTCTTTTCGGAATGTGGGATGTTACTAACTCGGACATGGGATATGCCCCCCATGTTACCCTACCGACGCTATATAAGTGGCCCAGGCATAAACCCTAATTACGTTACACACACATCTCTCTGCCTCTAGAGCCTTGCCTCGCCGCTACTCCTTCCCCATCCGCTCTTTCGGCATGCACCGGACGATGGGACAGTAGGCCTCTGGAACCACCGCCTCTCGTGAACCTGTATGGGTGAGGGGCGATCAAGTTTTTCGGGAGCGTGTCTACACGACTATTGAAGGCATCACGTCGATCGACCGCTCCTTCCTCGATGACGACTTCTTCCCAGACATCAGCAACCTCTACATCAACAACATGGCTAACTATATTGCTGTCAACGCGAACATCAATGCCAACTTGAACGCGACCGTGAATCCTCCGGCAGCATCATATGCAATCTGCTCCTATCTATTTTAGTTTCTATTACAGTTTCTTGTACTAGCTTTTGGAATAGATATGATATATTTATCATTGTTAGATATGATATGTTCGTCTATTCTGCTAGTATGCATGATTAGGTTAATTCCTTCAATTACAGTCATGCTTTATTATTGGTTATTTCAGATTAAACATTATGGTAATTTGCTTATTTATTCAACAATCCAAAAACCTGATTATAGGCAATTGAATTCAACTGGTTTAGCCGCGTCTACAAGGCCGCCTACCTTTGATGGTGTCCACTATAAAGATGGCGCACGGGAGTAGTTCTATGGTTGAAGAACCTAGACTGATATAGCGCCACTCTTGGCAAAACTGAGGGAGAACTTTCTCCTGCTCAGGAGGAAGATTTTTAGAAAGTCAACACCATGTTTATAATGGCAAGGAGGTGTGGGATGCGCTCTACACCAAGTTTGGTGTTTCGGACGCTAGCACTGAATTGTATATCATGGAGCAATTCTATCACTACAAGATGACTGATGACCGTCCCATTGTGGATCCGTCTCATGAGATACAGTCTCTTGCCAAAGAACTCGAGTAGTTCAAGTGTACCTTACCGAACAAGTTCGTGGCCTGAGGCATTATTTCCAAGCTTCCTCCTTCATGGAGGAACTTTGCTACTTCTCTAAAACATAAGAGATAGGAATTTTCTATTTTGGATCTCATCGGATCTCTTCATGTTGAAAAAAAGGCGAGAGAAAAAGATACACGTACTCGAGGTTTTGATGGAAGTTCTAGCGCACATGTGGTGTAGAAAAATAACTTCTAGTCCCACAAGTCCAAGAATAAGAACAAGTTAGAGGGCAAGGAAAAGTTTGATGGCAAGAACAAGGCCTCGCAGACTACCAACTTCAAGAAGAAGACTAAGTATAAGAAGAAAGGATCATGCCATGTCTGTGGTGATCCTAATCATTGGGCTCCTAGATGACCTAATCGCTTTGATAAGCATTCACATGGAAACAACGACAAGTACTCTAATGTTGTTCTTGGTGATACTAAGATGAAGGATGTTGGGTACAATATATTTCCTACTATCCTTTCAGTTTTTAATTCACCTAAATGGTGGATATACATCGGTGCCAATATATATGTATGTGCTGATATTTCCATGTTTTCTTCTTATCAGGTCGCACGGGCTGGATCCGTGCTGATGGGAAACGTCTCACGTGCTTCTGTTCAAGGTGTTGGTATGGTGGATTTGAAGTTTACTTCTGGGAAGACCGTACAACTGAGCAATGTGCATCACATCCTCTCCTTCAATAAAAATCTCGTCAACGGATCACTTTTTTGTCGAGATGGTTTTTAGTTGGTTTTTGAGTCCAATAAATTTGTAATATCTAAGTATGGACAATTTGTTGGAAAAGGCTATGAGTGTGGAGGCTTGTTCCGTCTTTCTTTGTCAGAATTATGCACTAAAGTTGTTAATCTTGTTTGCAATGATAACGAGTCCAATATTTGGCATTCACGACTTGTCATATCAACTTTGGTTGCATGACGCAGCTAGCCAATATGAGTTTAATTCTGAAATTTACTAATGTCAAGGGATCTAGGTGTCAAGTGTGCATGCAAGCAAAGAAACCTCACAAGTCTCACAAAACTACAAAGGCAATAGATTTGGCACCACTAGAGCTCATACATTTAGATATTTGTGAGATGAATGGTGAGTTGACAAAAGGTGGAAACAAATATTTCATAACATTGATCGATGAATCCACCAAATACTGCTATGTGTATCTTCTGAAATCGAAAGATGAATCTTTGAACTTTTTTTAAAACCTATAAAGCCGAAGCAGAAAATCAAGTTGATCGTAGGATTAAGCAGCTTAGGTCCGATCGTGGTGGAGAGTATTTTTCTAATGAATTCGATTCTTTTTATGCGGAACATGGTATAATCCATGAGAGGACGCCTCCCTACTTGACCCAGTATAATAGGGTGGGTGAACAAAAGAACCGTACTCTAACTAATTTGGTTAACGCCATGTTATACACATCGGGTCTCTCTAAGGCATTGTGGGGGAGGCGATTGTGACTGCATGTCATGTCCTAAACCGTGTTCCTATAAATAACAAAAAAATTACACCATTTGAGGAATAGGAAAAGAAAAGGTTAAAACTCTCTTATTTAAGAACTTGGGGTTGTTTGGCAAATGTAAATGTGCCAATACCCAAGAAGCGTAAGATTGGACCAAAAACCATGGATTGTGTTCTTCTAAGATATGATTTTCATAGCATTGGCTATAGATTTTTGATAGTAAAATCTGAAGTATCTGACATGCGTGTTGGTACTATTATGGAGTCGAATGATGTGACTTTTTTTGAACACATCTTTCCCATGAAATATTCATCTAGCTTAACAAATTAGGAGATTCCTAGTTCATATAGTCAAGAATTAATTACAATTCCTGAACCCTCCATTTCGATAGAAACTCTGATAATCCTGTGGAGGATAACAATGAAGCTCCTACCAGGAGTAAGAGATAGAGGACTGTGAAGTCCTTTGGTGATGATTTCATTGTATACCTCATGGATGACACTCCCACTTCTATTTTAGAAGCCTATGCATCTCAAGATTCTTACTACTGGGAAGAAGCTATTCGCAATGAGATGGATTCCATCATAGCAAATAGAACTTGGGAAATTACTGATCGTCTTTATGGGTGCAAACCTGTAGGATGTAAGTGGGTGTTCAAGAAAAAGCTTAGACCTGATGGTACTATTAAAAAGTACAAGGCATGCCTTGTTGCCAAGGGTTATACCTAGAAAGGAGGCGAAGACTTATTTCACATGTTGCTAGATTGACCACCATTCGAGTACTACTGTCCTTGGCTGACTCGCATGGTCTTCTCGTTCATCAAACGGATGTTAACATGGCTTTCCTAAATGGAGAGTTAGATGAGGAAATTTATATGGATCAGCCGGATGGATTCATGGTATATGGTCAAGAATGAAAGGTGTACAAGTTTTTGAATTCTTTGTATGGTCTTAAGCAAGCACCTAGGCAGTGGCATGAGAAGTTTGAAAGAACGTTAACTGCTGAAAGCTTTGTTGTAAATGAAGCTAACAAGTGTGTGTACTATCACCATGGTGGGGGCGAGGGACTCATCTTATGTTTGTATATTGATGATATACTGATATTCGGGACCAATCCTAATGTTATTAAGGAGGTCAAAGACTTTCTATCTCGTTGCTTTGAGATGAAAGATCTAGGAGTGCCTTATGTGATCTTGAACATTAAGCTGCTGAAAGATGATGATGGTGGGATAACACTACTTTAGTCTCACTATGTGGAGAAGATCTTAAGTAATTTTGGGTATAGCGACTGCAGACCTTCTCCTACACAGTATGATCCTAGCATGTTGGTTCGAAAGAATCAGGGAGATCCTAAGGATGCTAAAGATCAGCTGAGATATTCTCAGGTTGTTGGATCACTTATGTATTTATCCAGCGCTACGAGGCTGATGACCCATAAGTATAGGGAATCGCAACAGTATTCGAGGGTAGTATAACCCAATTTATTGATTCGACACAAGGGGAGCCAAAGAATACTCATAAGCCTTAACAACTAAGTTGTTAATTCAGCTGCACCTGGAAATAGTCTTGCTCACAGTATTTTATCAGTAGCAACAGTTTTGTAGTAGCAATAGCAAAGTAACAATAGTAGTAAAACAAAGGCAATAGTAACAATAGTAGCAACCAGTAGGATTTGAGTGCGGTAGGCATAGGGATGTATGGACGGGCGTTGCATGGACGAGACTATTCATGTAACTTTAAGATCTAGGGCATTTGCAGATAAATAAGATAAAGTATCCAAGTACTAAAAAATCATAGGCATGTGTTCCATATATATTCATACGTGCTCGCAATGAGAATTTGCGCAACATTTTTTGTCCTGCCAGCCTGTTACAGTGGGGCCTCAAGGGAATCTACTGGAAATTAAGTTACTCCTTTTAATAGAGTACCGGAGCAAAGCACTAACACCCCATAAACACATGTGATCCTCATATCATATCCATCCCCTCCGGTTGTGCCACTTAGGGGCCTTTGGTTCCGGACAATGATATGTGTAAACAACTTGCCCATAATATCACAAACAATACTATCATCATGAATCAATAATAAGTTCAAATCTGAGATCATGGCACTCGGGCCCTAGTGACAAGCATTAAGCACAACAAGTTGCAACAGAGTCAAATAGCACTAATAAAGATACTAGGAACCAAGCCCTAACAATCTTATTCGATTACATGATAGAACTCATCCAATCCCTATCATCCCCATAGCCTACAGTGGGGGATTACTCACTCATGGATGGGGGAAACATGGATGGTTGATGGAGAGGCATCAGTGATGATGATGGTGATGATCTTATCCAATTCCCCGTCCCGGCAGGGTGCCAGAACGGAGTTTCTGGTGCCGATTCACGGATTATGGTGGTGGCGGCGCAGCGGAACTCCTTTTGGAAAAACGTCGACCCCCCCGGAGTTTTTAGGTCAGAAGGCTTTAAGTAGGCGAAGAGGGAGGCCGAGGGGGTGCTCGAGGAGGCCACACCCCTCCCAGGCGCGGCCTGGGCTGGCCCGTGTAGCCAGGGGGTGTGGGCCCCTCGTGTCCCTCCTCCGTCTCATCTTCTGGCTCCTGGAGTCTTCTGGTAAAATAGGAGTTTTGGCGTATTTTCCAGGATTTTTCCTGAAAGTTGATTTTCTGCACAAAAACTAGACACCAAGGCAATTCTGCTGAAAATAGGGTCAGTCTGTGTTAGTTGTATCCAAATCACACAAGTTTAGAGGAGAAACAATAGCAAAAGTGTTCGGGAAAGTAGATACGTTTTGGACGTATCAACTCACCCAAGCTTAGCTTATTGCTTGTCCTCAAGCAATTCAGTTGAAAATTGAGTGCGATAAAAGAAACTTTCACGAACACATTTGCTTCATATGATGTAAATATTCTCAGCACATTAGTAGATACTTAGACAATTCATAATAAGGAGTATGCAACTAAGTCTACTCAATAGTCATGCAAGCTATGAAGAGGTTCCAACACAATAATAATAGGCAGCATGAAAAATAAACATAAGCAACATTGCAATGCTCATAAGAAGGTATGATAGAGTGGTATCTCGCTTGCCTTTGATTATGGAGCAAAACATGAATGACAAGGCACCTCTGAAGTTCAAGTGAAGACTAGAAGTAAAGATATCAAAGATACAAGCATCAAAGTTATGACATAATTAACCAAGTTTTGAGACAAGCACATCACACTAAGAATGACAACTATGCTCTCAAGAAGGTGCTCATAGAATAAGTGGTGACTCATCAAGGAAGTGAAAAGGTTTTGAAAAGTTTGAAAGGCTTCCAAATGCTGAAAGTAAGGTACTCATTGCTTTGAACTCTCATTGCCCCTACCATAGGCATCTTTAAATGGTTAAGGTGAAAGTGAGGTCCAATCTGAATTATATGCTTGACAGACCATAAACTGGAAATCTCATGTCCCTTGAGTATGAGGGCCGCTCCTCATGCTACTCAAATTTAGTTACCGGTAAGTTCTTGCCATCGTAAATACATGCGTATCATAGAGAACCGCCAACATGGTACCTCTTGCCCCATGATACAGGAGATATCCCATATCAAAATGACAAGGCAAGCAGACAAATAGCATATCAGCAATCTTCTTATTTACCATGGGAAAATGGTGCTTTTTTCTCTCTTTCCTCTTTTCTGTATGTCTCATTTTTTATATAAGAAGAAATCTTCATAGATTTCTCACTATTTTGATGCTACAAGTTTTCACAATGATTAGGCATGGCTTAGGTTAGCGGACCAGGCGTTTCTCTAACACATATACATAACTCATGGATTTACAAGGTCCCCCTTTATTTCACACCAACGAAATCCATAAACAAAAGAGCATGATATCAACTGGGTAGATAATTATAGTGTTGAAAGCGTTCCCCGTGACAGCACAGTTCTGCTAACTCCCAGCCTATAATTTGCAAGCATATAACTTTCATGGACAGTCACAATGGTTCAGGTTCATTAAGTGCAAGAAAATAAAGTGTGTCATCAAGTTTGTGATAGCTTTACTAACTAACTTTCTCATAACAAGAAAACATTTTATTTGGAAGAAAAATGATGCATAATGAATATGAACAGAATAGCAAATGATGCTAGTAGGTAGGTATGGTGGACACTTTTTGACAAGTTTGGTTTTGGGGAGTTGGAAGCACGAGTAGAGCTCATACTCAGTGCAAGTGAAGGCTGGCAATAGAGAGGGAGCGACAAACAAGAGAGCAATAACTGTCATAATCATGCTTGCAATAAAACAAAATTAATTATGGCATAAAAGTGATGCAAGAACTATGAGGCAAAATAAATCATCGAGGCTTAACTGACTTTGGTTTATTCATGCGCATGCGTGAGCATGTGCCAAGTCGATTCAAATGAAATATTCAGAGGAGGATACCACAATGTCCTACCAAGTTATGAGTAGAACAATGCAAGAAAACATTCATGTGACATGATATAAACTATTAGCAAGTTGGAGCTAATCATAAGAGAGCAAGAACTACTAAGCATCCATTAATAACATATACCCTACATTGAACAGACTAAGCACACCCACAATGATGAGTATATGTATAAAAATGAAAACAAATAGAGTTTGTGACCAGCCTCTTACCACACCTCGAGTTATCGTTAATCATCATTATTTCCTTTCACTTGTGTGGCTTGAATAATAATAACATGAAACCAAACTCCACTTAGGACCGCTGAACCCTGCAACAAACTTCACAAAACCAAAGAAGAACAACAAATATTTTTGGTGTTTCGAATTTTTAAAGCAAGCACTCAAAGCAAAAACAAACAAAGCAAAATCTTTTTGGATTTTTCTTAAAGCAAACCAAAGCTAAAAAGCAAAGAAACAAACCAAGAGAAAAAATGAAAATATTTTTGGTATTTTTGTGTTTTGGGAAAGCAGAAACAAAAACTAAAAAGAAATCGAAACAAGGATATACAAAGAACCGACAAAACATGATATGTAGATGAGTGTGATGTCGGTATACCTCCCCCCAAGCTTAGGCTTTTGTCCTAAGTGGAGATCAATCCCAGCCTGGCCAAGAAGATGCGCCTCCATACTATGACGAAGAGGCCCCTTCGTCCTGGTACGTTCTCGAGGAAGCCCCTGTGTAGTGCACATAGTGGTCATAAGAGGGCGCGTCCCCCTGGTAGTGTCCGTGGAAACCACAAATACGCAGTTGATCGTCCATATCCTCCTTGGAGCGTGACCAAGCCCCCCTACAAATACTGAACAAAGTAGCCTGTGTCAAAGGAATTTCTCTCTCGTCCCCGTCAGTAAACATCATCATGTATACTAAACTCTCAAGGATAGAGCTAGCAGTAACAAAGTGATGCGCTTTCATGGAAGCAATATCAAGCCTCTGTGGAGCGAATATTGTATCATTCGGTCCAACAGAAATTTCTAAGGAAGCAACTACACATGCAGCAATAATACCCCCATAAATGGGTCCTCTAGCATCTACGCGACGGGCAACGAGAGAACCAAGATTATACCGGGTTTCATTGTTGAGTGTAGCATCTAGAAAGGCCAAATGATAGTTGGAAATATTTCTAGCGTTATCTCTACCAAGAATACTAGTGGAAAGATAATAAGAAAAACATCTGATAGTTGGGAGTTGAATATTTCTTATCTTCCCGTACTGGGTTGTGCGGTCATCGTCATTTTTTTACCCCGTGATAGAGCTCCAACAAATCAGCGGGTCGAGCTTGAATCTTCTTCACCGTACCATCCATGCCAATACCTATGATGCCGCAAAATTTCTTCAATGTCATGGTGACAGGCATGTCATAGATTTTGAATGAAACATCTGTCCTAAAAGGGGTGTTAGTGAAAGAGAAACTCTCCACAAAAGTTTTGGTGAGCATAGAATATTGCTCACTCTCATCCTGCATATAATCCGTTAGTCCAACCCTCCAAACAAGAGTTAGGAAATCATCGAGAATTCCCGCAGCTTGCAAAAAGGTAAAACAAGGGAAGGTAGAAGGGTGCGCATCCCTCTCATCTCCCTCGTTGCCGAAGTGCGGGGCAATAAGATCCTCATTGTATGATGACCTAGCTAGAGAGGATAATCTCGAAGGCCTTGTTCTCCTAGGTGCATCACTTTCAAACACTTCTCCAAAGGTGTGGTTGTCCAGGACCTTTTTCTGAAATTTTTAGACAAACATCAAACCAAGTGATTTCCAAGTTGATAAATGATGATGAACTACTATAGGAACTTGATAGAGGGCTAAACATGCATAAAAATGAAATCTCTAAGCATAGAACAAGCATGCAAGATCACAAAACATGTCACCTATAGTAGCAAAATACTCAAGATACAATCCACCAATCAAAAATCTAATTGGACAAGCAGAGGAGGCACATACCGGAGATCAATCCCTCAAAAAATCATCAGCTAAGATGGGCTGAGCAAAGAGATCAAAATTCGGGAGCAAGAACAGCAGGAAGTCAAGCTTGAGAAAGTTTTCCGGTGTTTTTCGAGAGAGAGAAAGAAGTGGCTGGAAGGAGGCATCTTGGAGGGCCAGGGGTGGGCCACACGCAGGCCAGGCGCCACCTAGGGCTGGCCGTGCCACCAGGGAGTGTGCTGGCCTGGTGGGTCCCCTGGGACAATCCAGGTGCCCATATGCCCCTTTTCACAAAAAAATTTAATATGATTTTTTGGAATTTTTCGGGAAACTTTATTTTTGGCCAATTTTTAGGGTATGAAAATTGATTTTCTCGCAGATTTTTTTTTTGAACGACACAAAAGCAAACCAAAAACCAAAACTATAGAAGTTATAAAACTCTCTAACAAGCAAGCAACTAGCAAGACTAAGACAAACTAGATGAAAAACTAAAATTGGAAAGGCGAAAAATAAAGGTGAGCAAGTATAACCCAATGTAAAAGCATTGTTTTGTTCATTAAAATCCCTTTGTTAACAAGGTTGATCAAGTCTTGTTACCAAAACAATATTATATGAATCAAAACTTTGCATTTCACAAATGATTATGTTACCTCAATCTTGATAGAAATAGTCCCAATCATAATAGTTTCAAAACTTTCTTGCGGAATGGGATAATATATTTCTCCAACTTTGATGGCCCCAATATTTTCAACAGAATTTAGGCCATAACTCTTATGAATCTTCTTGGGGAAATAGACAGTATGCTCCTTGTCATTAATATTAAAAGTTACTTTTCCTTGATTACAATTGATGACAGCACCTACAGTATTAAGAAAAGGTCTCCCAAGAATAATAGACATATTATCATCTTCAAGCATCTCAACCACAACAAAGTCTGTTAATACCAAGCAATTATGAGCCACTTGAACAGGAACATCCTCACATATACCAACATGGATAGTAGTAGACTTATCAGCCATTTGCAAAGATATATCAGTTGGTATGAATTTTTCTAGCTTAAGTCTCTTGTAGAGAGAAAAAGGCATAACACTAACTCCAGCTCCCAAACCACACAAAGCAGTTCTAACATAATTATTTTTAATAAAGCAAGGAATAGTTGGAATACCTGGATCACCAAGTTTCTTTGGAACCTTACCATTGAAGTAATAATTATCAAGCAAAGTAGAAATTTCCTCATTAGGAATCTTCCTTTTATTAGAGAGAATATCCTTCATATACTTTGAATAAGGAGGCAACTTAATAGCATCAGTCAAAGGAATTTGCAAAAATAAAGGTTTCATCCACTCACAAAACTTGTTATAGTGTTCTTCCTCCTTTGACTTGTGTTTCTTATTAGGAAAAGGCATCGGTTTTTACACCCAAGGTTCTCGTTCACTACCATGTTTATTAGCAATAAAGTCTTCCTTAGTGTACTTAGTGTTCTTAGTGTGCTTTTCAGGTTCTTCCTCAATCTCTTCTTTATCAGGAGCATCATTTTTATCACTACCACTTTCAGTTTGAGCATCAGAGACAGATATACTATTAGGATCTATAGCAGGTTCAGAAAGTTCCTCAACTGTTTTATGTTTCTTTTTCTTTCTCTTAGAAGAAGTACCTCTATTTTCAACTTGTTGGGAATCCTTCTGAATTATTTTAGGATGTCCTTCCAGATATAAGGGATCATGAGTGGCAGCAACACTCCTGGTTCTAATTGCATAAGCATGTTTATCTCTAGAAGCATTAACTAGCATTTCTTTTGTACTTTAGCAAGTTGATTAATTTGAGTTTGAACCATTTGGAAGTGTTGAACAAGCATTTTAACATCATTAGAAGTTCTTTCCACAATATCTTTCAACTCATTAATAGCTCTAGAGTTTTCTAATAAATGATTCTGAACTTGTTTATTAAAATTACTTTGCTTAACGATAAAAAGTGTCAAGTTCCTCTAAGAATTGATCAGGAGGTTTACCATAAGGAATATCACCTTCATCAAAGTGTTGGAGAGAGTGTACCTCAATAGTAGATGAGTGGGAGATTGGCTTACATAATTCTTCTATGGGAGGTAAATTCTTCACATCTTAAGATCTAATACCCTTCTCCTTAAGACATTTCTAAGCTTCTTTCATCACTTCATCATTTAATTCAATCAATCCCCTCTTATTTGGTGTTGGTGTTGTAGTTGGTACAGACACAATTGGCTCAGGTGTAGTAGGCTCAGGTGTAATTGGCTTAGTTGAAGTCCAGTCATCATAATCCTTGCTTATTTTAGCCATTAATTCCTCAGCTTCTGCAGGAGTTCTCTTCCTGAAAACACAATCAGCACAACTATCCAGGAATGTCCTAGATTCATCAGTTAGTCCATTATAATATATATCAAGAAGCTCATTTTTAGGTAATGGACATCCAGGATGTGCATGAATAAAGGCACAGAACCTTGTCCATGACTCAGGCAATTTCTCATCTTCTCCCTGTTTAAAATCAAAAAATTTCTGCAAAGCAGCATGTCGAGCACTAGGAGGAAAATATTTTTGGAAGAAAGTAGCAATCAAGCAATAAGGGCTATCAATGGATCCAGGAGATAAACTATTAAACCAAGCTTTAGCTTATCCTTTTAGTGAAAAAGGGAAGACTTTAGCAACAAAGTATATGCGCATCTTAAAATCATCAGAAAACAAAGCACTCATAATAGAAAGCTCATTCATGTGTGCCACGACACTTTCATTCCCAGTCCCACAAAAAGTTTCTTTCTCAACAATGTTTATATAGGATAAATCAAGAGAGAAATCATAATCCTTATCTTTAATGTCTATGGGAGAGGTAACAAAATTAGCATTAGGAGATAGTTTAGGTATAATGGTACGTTTCTCAAGGAGACTCCTAATAGCACTAGCACCACGTGTGTTTCGATATTCTTTAATAAATTCATCAGTCATCAATGTAACCATCATTAATATCATAGCTTTCTCTAGACTCAGGTTAGCTAACAAGAGTAATAGTGTCTTCACTAGGAGTTTCAGTGTTTCCCAAAATAGTTCTAGCAATAGTAGCATCTAGAAAAGGACCTAATGAACCACTCTCATCACACACAGTAGAAGTAACATCATGAGCATCAGAAGCAATTTCAGATTCAGCAGTAGTAGCAGTGTGTGTAGCATGTTTATGTGGTGGTGGTGTAACAAGCTTACTTATAACAGACGGTGAATCAAGAGCAGTAGAGGTGTTTAGGACTGTACCTCTTCTTGTAGTGGATGGTAAAATAGGAAACTTTACATCAGGGGACTTTCCCATGATGAAAAAGTATAGCAGTGAACAATAATAAATCCAAGTGAACTTACAAGTAAAGCTATGCTTCCCGGCAACGGCGCCAGAAAATAGTCTTGATGACCCACAAGTATAGGGGATCGCAACAATCTTCGAGGGTAGTATAACCCAATTTATTGATTCGACCCAAGGGGAGCCAAAGAATACTTATAAGCCTTAACAACTGAGTTGTCAATTCAGCTGCACCTGGAAATAGTCTTGCTCACAGTAGTTTATCAGTAGCAACAGTTTTGTAGTAGAAATAGCAAAGTAACAACAGCAGTAAAACAAAGCAATAGTAACAATAGTACCAAACAGTAGGATTTGAGTGCAGTAGGCATAGGGATGGATGGATAGGTGTTGCATGGATGAGACTATTTATGTAACTTCAAGATCTAGGGAATTTGCAGATAAATAAGATAAAACATCAAAGTACTAAACAATCATAGGCATGTGTTCCATATATAGCCATACATGCTCGCAATGAGAACTTGCACAACATCTTTTGTCCTGCCAGCCCGTTGTAGCGGGGCCTCAAGAGAATCTAATGGAAATTAAGGTACTCCTTTTAATAGAGTACCAGAGCAAAGCATTCACACTCTGTGAACACATGTGATCCTCATATCATAGCCATCCTCTCCGATTGTCCCAATTTCTGTCACTTCGGGGCCTTTGGTTCCGGACAATGATATGTGTACACAACTTGCAGATAAGATCACAAACAATACTATCATCATGAATCAATAATAAGTTCAGATCTGAGATCATGGCACTCGGACCCTAGTGATAAGCATTAAGAACAACGAGTTGCAACAGAGTCAAATAGCACTATTAAAGATACTAGGCACCAAGCCCTAACAATCTTTTTCGATTACATGATAGAACTCATCCAATCCCTATCATCCCCATAGCCTACAGTGGGGGATTACTCACTCATGGATGAGGGAAACATGGATGGTTGATGGAGAGGCATCGGTGATGATGATGGTGATGATCTTCTCCAATTCCTCGTCCCGGCAGGGTGCCAGAATGGATTTTCTGGTCCGATTCACGGATTATGGTGGTGGCGGCGCAGAGGAACTCCTTCTGGAAAAACGTCTAACTCCCCGGAGTTTTTAGGTCAGAAGGCTTTAATTAGGCAAAGAGGGAGGCTAAGGGGGTGCCCGAGGCGGCCACACCCCTCCCAAGCGCGGCCTAGGATGGCCCGTGCATCCAGGGGGTGTGGGCCTCTCGTGTCCCTCCTCCGTCTCATCTTGTGGCCCCTGGGGTCTTCTGGTAAAATAGGAGTTTTGGCATATTTTCTGGGATTTTTCCTAAAAGTTGATTTTCTGCATAAAAACTAGACACCAAGGCAATTCTGCTGAAAACAACGCCAGTCTGTGTTAGTTGTATCCAAATCACACAAGTTTAGAGGAGAAACAATAGCAAAAGTGTTTGATAAAGTAGATACATTTTGGTCGTATCAGAGGCCCAACTTTTGCTTTGTTGTAAGCAAGTTCTGTCGATTTGTGTCAAATCCTGGAGATATTCATTTGCGGGACCTTGAAAGGGTTTTGCATTATTTGAAAGGCATTGCAATATATGGTATTCACTACTCTGGGTATCCAAGGGTACTTGAAGGGGGTATAGTGACTCAAATTGGATTTCTGATGCCAATGAGACTAAGGCCACGAGTGGTTATTTGTTTACACTTGGTGGTGGCGCTATTTCCTGGAATTCTTGCAAGCATACCATCTTAACACGGTCAACTATGGAAGCAGAACTCACATCATTAGACACGGCTACTGCTGAAGCAGAGTGGATTCATGAGATCTTGATGAACTTGCCCATGATTGAAAAACCAATACCTGCAATTCCTATGAACTGTGATAGCCAAACTATGATCATCAAAGTAAACAGTTCTAAGGACAATATGAAGTCATCAAGGCATGTGAAGAGGAGATTGAAATCTGTCAGGAAAATGAGGAACTCCAGAGTTATTGCGTTGGATTATATCCAAACATCTAAAAATCTGGCAAATCCCTTTACAAAGGTTCTATCACGTAATGTGATAGATAATGCATCGAGGGAGATGGGTTTGATACCCACACTTTGAGTTGCCCACAGTGGTAACCCGCTCTATGTGATTGGACATCCCATGAAGTAGAGATGGGAGACAAGCTGTTGGTCAGCTAGGAGGAGAGTATCCTTACATTACACTACCACTCCGTATAGATACAATACTCTCCTATTCTGCATGGCAGGTTGATATTTATATTAATGTGTTCTAATTGACTTATTGAAAGCAAAGATGTTGTCCTGCAGAACATCTTCTAAAGAACACACCTATATGAGTTTGACTGTTAAACATCACAGTCCATGGGAGTTGGGTGCTCTCTAATAAACTCGCGAAAGGCCATGGAGTATGATGCATAAACTCCAAACTGCGAGGAAGCCTTGCGGAAGCCCTGTATCAGTCTAGAATTTGTGTGAAACTAGTGCACACCAAACCTATAGTTCAAGGCATAGTCCACTATTCAAGTTTTAATGTAGTGTAGCATGAAGTTCTAAGTGGAAGTTCAACTTAACAGTCTCCACCTCACACCGGTATATAAACAATGTTGTGGAACTGTTTGATGTGATGTTGTAACATCCCAAAAATCATGATTTATAAAGTTTGCACATCATTCATGCATCCTCATGCATTTTAAATTAATTTCAAACAAGATTGCAAAATAGAAGCCAATTGTTTGCCTATTATTTTATGTAAGAAAGTCAAAGGCTTCATTTCCATTTTAAATCATGAGAATATTTTGTTTCAACTAGAAAAGGTTTGAATGTTGATTTCAAAGCTTGTTCAAAGTTTCAAAACAAGAATCAAAATTTAAAACCATTTATATGCATAATATAAAATTTTAAATAAGGCATGGTTTTAATTCTATTTTCAATGGACCAAAGCATTTGTGATCAAACAACAATGTTTTATGCACAAATATATGCTTGGATTATTTTAAAAAATCTAGAAATAGTTTGAATTCAAACACATTTGAATATAATTTGAAAATGGATTCAGAAAATCAAATCAGAATTAGAAAAGGAGAAAAGAAATAGAAAAGGGCATGCGCCAGCCTTTTGGCCCAGCACCAGAGCCAGCCTAGCAAGCCCACCCGGGCCATTTCCTCCCCCTCTCTCTCACCCGTGTCGAACCAACCCCGCAGTTGCTGATCAGTGGCCTCAACGCCATGTCGTCGTCGTCTTCCCCAAATCTCGCGTGATGACTACGCCATCGTCGCCCATTACCTCGCCGAATAAATTCGAATCAATTCCTTTGATTCATGCAGTAACTCGCCCAGCCCTCACCTGCTACTCAAACCCCACACCGCTGTGACCATTTCCCCTCAACCCCCACTCCTTAATCGCCCCCAGGCTGCTCGCAATTGAGCTCGAACTGCCGCTGCCCAAACACCTCCGGCGAACGATTCCGGTGAGCACCGTCCGCGCCGTGCCTTTTAATTATTGTTGTAATGCTTCCCTGTTTCCTGCGCTTCATCTCATGCCATCTGTTCATCCGCTGGTGACCCAGGACGTCAGCTTCGTCAAGCACCGTGAGCACCCGACGCCGTCCTCATCTCCGGCGAGCAATCCCGGTAAGATACGAGCGCCCCTCGCCTCCTAATTCAAACCTACTTGTTCTCCTAGACCTTGCGCGTGTCCTGATGCACCTTGTTTGAACTAGGGTGAACCAGGTCATCGCCTCCGTCACCGTTTGCATCAACCTGACGCTTTCCGCAACTCCGTCGAGCTCCCACGGCCGCAGTAGCTCACCCCCGTCCAAGCCGAAGCCACCTTGAGCATCCTCGCATCCTTGCGATGCTGGTAAGCATCGCCACCGCCCCTAGCCCCCTCTGGAATCGCCGGAGCACCGTTGCCAGTAGCGTTGCCGCCGCCAACACCCATTAGCGCCGCCCATCTGTGGTCAGAGTAGTTAGCGTCGTTAGATCTAGATCTAAGGGGTAAGATTAGATCACTTATTCGAAGCGGTATCAGCAGATCTGGCCGTGCACTGTCACTTAAATCCAACGGCTCTGGATGATCGATCCAACCAAACCGGTACGGGCCAATCAGATACGCCCACGTGTCTGGGTTTTTAATTTAAAATCTGTTTTTGAATCTATTAGTTATTCAAACTTGTAAATTCAATAACTTTTGTTCTGTTTATCCAAAAAATACAAATAATATACCATTGGAATCAAAAAAAATCCTACACACCTATAGGATTGATTTTATATTTTGCCTCTGTTAAAATAGAATTTTATGCAGAAACATTTGTAGGCCTATTTTGTGTGTAGAAATTATTTGGAAAATGTTTTAAAAACCAAATTAAGTTTAATTGATGCATAAATGTTTAGTTTATTGATCAGTACTGTTTTACTTGTCTTGTTAGTTTGGAAAAAAATCATCACATGGCATTTGCATGCATTCATGTATTTTTGCTTGATTATTTGCAATATGAATTTGGTGCTATCATTTTATGTGTAGATTTTGGTGCTAGTGGTGATTGTCACTGTGAGGATTGTTGTTACTCCCCCAACTACCAAGGCAAGTGGTGCTTCATATTTTTGTCCCAATATTTTTTTGACTATGCATTAGTGGTATTTTGTATAGGGCTTGCATGATAATTTTTGCTAAGTATCTATATGTTATGCTTGGGAAATCCTAGTAGTTATAAAATTATTAGTATTTTCTCTAAGTGTTGCCTGCCAAAACCCACCGGCGAGCAGCGACGGGCAACATGAAGAGCCGGGAGGCTCTCGAGGCTGCTGGTGGGCCTGGTCCTCGTGCAACGCCCATAAAACTCCGGCACGTCTGGCTTGGTTCGAGGCGTGCCACCTATACTGGTCGGGAAGGTGAAGGATTGCTCGATTGATTTCTGCATGGTAAACAAGTATCGTAAAATTCGAGCCGTGTGGCTCCTGTTTCCACAGTGAATCGGCTCCTAGAGCCGATTATCCCATGGTTCATTAGATTTACGATAACATGGGGTTTTGCTTTATTATTACAAGTTAAATCGATCTCGACGGTTTAACGTTTTCACCACGTAATCGAACGTCCTACACGTAATTGAGCCTGGTAGATACAAAAGATGATAGAAAACTAACCCTAGAGGAGGCCTAACAACCGACGTAAAGTCAATTACCGGAACAACTTCTCTAGAACTAGTAAACCACGTCCTTACGTACTACTAGATCGTTCAACCCGTTTGCAAGGCCTGACTACGTAGATATCAAACTAAACCTTGGTGAACAAGGCATAACCATAACAGATTGAATCAGCTAAATAAAGATCAAGCAAGATGCTACCCTTGCACTTGGGAAACGGTGCAAAGGTAGCGAGATAACTAGAGGCAGCATAACTTAAACAATTATAGCGAAGAGCACCGATGCTAGCCTCAACAAAATCTATGATAGTAGTGTTACTCGCCATCAACAAGGCTTCAGTACGAGTAACACCAAATAACGCATAAGTAAAAATACTTCCTAGATCGCAAGATGCGATCTAGGCAGCATGACACTTACCCGAAAGAAACCCTAGAAACAAGGGGTGGCGATGCGCCGAGATTGTGTTTGTTGTGAACGTGATTGTCCTCCTTTTCTCGATAACCTTAGGTACATATTTATAGTCCGGAGACTTTCTATCTTTGGAATAACTCTACAACTCTATCTCTACCTAAACTGAAACGGAACCTACTATGATACAAGATACATGGGCAATTTAGCCCAAATCCACGCACAAGGCCGATTCAACAACACGTTGAATATACGTATCTACCAAGCCCATCTTGATCACGACCCATCTCCTTCTTTGGCCAAAATATGGCGATAACACATGCCCCCTGGTTTTGGCAATAATAATTCCGAAACCACTCTGCTGATGTTTTTTCTTCCCCCTCTTTTTTTCTTCACATCGGGTTCTGGCGTTGCGAGTAGAATCGCCACGCCACCTCCTCATCGATGCCCTGTCTTCTCAACTCCTTCGCGATTGCATGATTTGACGATTTTGGCGGACATTCGAAACCGCTATGGCATTGAACCGCCTCCACTATTCCCTTATTTAAATTCATCTGAGCATTCGCGGTCCCCATCTTCCTCCGAGCCAAAAACCCTCTTCCTCCTTGAAAAACCCTCTTCCTCCGCCATGGCCTCTTCCTCTTCCGCCTTCCTCCCAGTCTTCCATGACATTAGCGGCCGGAGCCGACGCCAGAGCACCGCCACGGCGTACAATACTCTCGCCCCACAATGGTGGGACGAGAGGATTGGATTCGCCGTTTGGTCGGGCAGCGTCCACGGCCCGGCGAAGAGGGCCTGCAGTTCCTCGTCGACGGGAACCGGAGGCGAAGCGACGACGCCTTTGGTCTGGGGCGGCGAGTCCTCCGACGAGTGGAGGAATCGGAGGAGGACACCTCCTCCGATGAGTACTGCCGATGAAGCGCTTCCGCCGGGTCCAGCGAGACACGACAGCAGACGAAGAGGCCCCTGGCTTCTTCAAAGAAGACGGCCAAAACACGCCGCAGCGGCCGGCGAGGACAACGAACAAGACGGCGGCGACGACCTCGGCCTCTAGATTAGGAATTAGTAGTAGCAGTAGTAGTAGATTTCCCTTTTGTAATCAATCAGCCTTTTGTAAGCAATCAGCTTTTGAATGAATGAATGAAAATCTGTTTCTCGAAGATTGCTTTTTTCGCCCCAATTTTGCCGATAGCCAAAATAGGCCGATGCTCCAGAAGCCGATAACGCTGTATCGGCTTTCACCACACTGCACTCATTCCGTCAACCAAGTCAAAGCTCAAAGAGCCGATGCACATCGGCTTTCCCAAAAACGTTGACAAGGTCAAAACTTGGTCGCATATTTAGGCAAACCTAAGCGGCTAATTTTCAGTCTCAAACCGTAACCTGCGACCCTCTTCAAAAAGGGCGACCTAGATCTCCAATTACCCAACGACTAGATTGAGCTCACAGTGACAAGAACCCTCGATCCCCAACTGCATAGATCCATCTCTGCCGGCAAACTAGATGGTGGAATCGTCCAACACCAATCCAGAGGTCTCCGGTCTGAAGGTACGCCTACTCCTCGCAGTCTGAACGCGATGCTAGAATTTAATGGCGAACACCTGAATTAATGCCTTTATTCCACCATTAAACTTTCTAGGTTTCAGACATTCTGCTGCCGCATCCTTCTCTCCCAAATTCCCTCTGTCTTGGCCCTCGTACAGATTCTAGTCCTGCCCATCTAATTTCTTGCGAAGCAAACAGAATCCCCTTCGTAAGCCAAGACCTAGATCTGAACTCTTGGGCCGACTGCCTGCGAGCCTGGCCTAATCCCCCTGAACATTGGGTCACTTGGTTCAGTGAGTAGCTAGAGCTTACCAATCCCAATGGGAAACCACAGAATAGCCGATGCCTTGCACTTATCATTGTCTCCTCTTGAGAAACATGAGAACCTTCCGAAAACCATCGGCTACTTCAGTCCGGCGCTCAAACTGCTTTATGTTCGGTCATGGCCCTATGTCACCAACCACAGTAGACGTGGTGATGATCACGTCGGATGTTACATCACCCAGCCCCTCCGCTTTTAAACTGACCAAAGTCCCTACAAGCGTCCTCTAAAAGCAATTTGCACGAACTGGGGTGCCTACCTCCAACGCCATATGAAAACAAAGGGCCCTGTCTCAGAGAAAGAACATACAGCCTTCCTCAACTTCTGGCTGGAGCATTTCATATTCTGTGGCCCTTCCCTTGCTCCAACCAAAAACTATCTCTCCTTAGCCCACGAACTGGCCAAAGGTACTCAATTTGGCCTCGGCAAACTGTTCCTTGGAGAAATCTATCGATACATCCAGTTGATGTCTGTCAAGCTGTTCTCTGGCATAGCAGTCAAAACAGGTGGTCCTTGGTGGTTTATTCAGCTATGGGCTCAGCTGTATTTTCAAAATCACATCCCAAACTTCCCCCTTTTGGCGAGCTGCACCTTTCCAGATGTAAAAGGGAAGCAGATCCGATGCACCAGCTATGGCCAAGCTTTGTACATGCTGCCAGGCAGCAAACTATCCCTTCAGGAAGCATCCAAGTGGTTCAGCACTTTCTTTCAAGGCCTGGACAATCCTACCTTCTTCCCTTACATGGAAGAATCTGAACATTTCGAAAATCCACTCTCCTTCAGGCTAGACAATTTTGCCGATGACACCAGCACTCGGCAGCTCTTTTCCACCGTGATTCGACCCTGTTTCCTTCCAGTTGGCATGAGTACGTCCAACAGAATAATCAAACCTGGGTACGAATTCTACCAGCCAGTCGTAGTAGCCCGCCAATTTGGCCTTGGACAAGTACCTCCCCATTTCTTTGTTCACCACCTCACAGAGAGTAGAGCCGACCTGCCTGATCCTCTCACCAGCCAAAGGTGTTATTCCTTCTTCGATGCTCTGACCATCCCAATTCCCAACGACCTCACCTTTGTCTCATCAACCGATGGCTTTGAAGACTGGTGGTCAATGTGGAAGACTCACGCCTTCAGGAGAGCTCTGGGACCGTTGCTGAAACAGCTCGATGCTGACTATGACATCCCCGTGGAACAGGTACCACTACTTGCAAATTTTCTTGATGCAGCTTGCAATTGATCCTTTTATTAATCCATTCTTTCTCTTTGCAGCAACAAGATGGCCCTGAACCTACGCACAGTGATGACTCCCTCCGATCTTAGGAGAGGTACGTTAGCTTCTTTCAGCTCATCCTTACATGTTTGAATGCATACTGACGCCTTTTCGGGCTGCCAGGGTTGTGATATTTCAGGTTTGCTGACGTTCGACCCTGAATCCATCGAACCAACTCCCTCTGTTGCTGATGATGAACCACGAGCCAGGGTTGTTCCACCTCAATTCCTGCGTCTTAAAGCCCTGCTGTCTTCCCCAATCGAAGAGTTGATCGAGGGTTCTGAGGAGGTGAAGAGCGTTCTGGCTGAAATCAAAGACCAGCTCCCAGTAGCATTGCAGGTGAAGCTTTGGCCAGTCGTAACCCTGTCTTTCTACGGGTCAAGGGTGAAGTTAGCTCGTGAGAGGATCAGTCTGCGCCACGCCCAACTTCCACTGAAGGCCAATATTGCGCCAGATGCCAGACTCAACGAAAAAGGCGTCTGGATGCCAAACCGACACCTCTGTCGATCTGCGGAGCTCGCATCCTTGAAAAGGGAGGGAAGATCTTGAAGAGAGGGTCCGGCGACTAAACAGCTCATTCGCATCAAGGAAGAATCCATCGCCCGTTCCCAAGGCGAGGCGGAAGCCTCAAAGCCCAATCGAAGACCGATCGCGCGAAATCGTGCCTTGAACAAGCAGTAGTGACGGGCAAGGATGAAGATGACGAGATCGAGATCGCCGAGGTGGATGGTCCGTCTTCCGCCCTCCACGCCTTGCATTTCTTGATCGCTCGTATGTACGGCACCTGTTTGTAACATGTGCGAACCTCTAGAGTCGATGACTGTGCATCGGCTATATATTTTCCTCTTTATTTGGCCGATTTCATGTATCGGCCCCCACATTTCACTGTCCGTTGTCTCACGTGCTTTTTACTTGGCCGATTTCATGTATCGGCCCCCATATTTTACTGTCCATCGTCCCACATGCTTGGGAAATATTTCTTGAGATGTTGATCGTTGACCACCACTAGGAATTTTACGCCGTCCAGCTCCTCAAGCATGTATGCGTTTCCTCTTAAAACTTTATCGACCCTGTACGGCCCGTGCCAATTTGGAGACCATTTACCATATGTTGCATCCTTAGTCGCTAATGGCAACACGGCTTCCCATACCAGATCACCAACGTGGAACTCCTTTGGCCTCACTTTCTTGTTATATGCACGAGCTACCTTGGCCTTGTTCTCTTTGATTTTCTCAAGTGACCACAGCCTGAGCTCAGCTAAACCCTCAACACTGTCACTCATCAGGGTTGCATATTCTTCAGTTGTTAGATTGTCCTGAAAAGTGATACGTCTCGATCCAGCCGTAATTTCCCAGGGCAATACGGCTTCTTGTCCATATACTAGATGGTATGGCGAGGTTTTTATCGCTCCATGGCATGACATGCGATAAGCCCATAACGCCTCTGACAAAACCTCGTGCCAACGCCTAGGGTGCTCATCGACTTTTCTCTTGATCAGCTTGATGAGGCTCTGGTTGGATGCTTCTGCTTGCCCATTTGCCTGAGCATAGTATGGAGATGATCGATCGACTTAATCCCGTGTCCTCCACACTTTATAAACTCGTGAGAAATGAAGACCGAACCTCCATCGGTCGTGATAGTTTGGGAATCCGAATCTATGGATGACATGTTCTTTCACAAAGTTGATAACATCCTTTGAGTTTACTGATTTCATCGGGACAGCCTCCACCCATTTAGTGAAATAATCGGTGATGGCCAAAATCCACATGTGGCCTTTGCTTGATGGCGGATTGATTTTGCCGATCATATCCATGCCCCAACCTCGGAATGGCCAAGGCTTGATGATGGGGTTCATTCTTTGTGGTACCATCTGAATTTTCCCAAATTTCGACATGCTTGACACCCTTTGTAGTACTTGAAACAGTCCTCAAGCATGGTGGGCCAATAAAACCCGATCGCTGATCAACCATTTCATCTTGTGAGCTGATTGGTGAGTTCCACAGCGCCGTGTACCTCGTGTAGGAGCCGATTGGCCTCGGCTGTCCCGAGCATTTGAGCAATAACCCTTCCAGTCCTCAGAAACATGTCATCCCCAATAAGCACATACTTCATGGCATTGTATCTTATCCGTTTAGGTGCCCCCCGAGCCGAATCCTTCAAGTAATTGAAGATATCGGCTCTCCAGTCGTCTGCTTCTAGGAACTGTACCTGAACATCGGCTCCTCGCTACATCCTTGTAGCAAGCCATTGTGCAAGATCATTCGCCTCGGTATTCGCGACCATGGGATCCGGTGAAGTTTATATACCGGAATGCCATCGGCTCACGGCGGTCTGCCATAATGGGAAGGGACTCGCTCTCACACTTGTATTCCTCCGTGAGTTGGGAAATCACCAACTTGGAGTCTCCAAAATTTCCGCTTCGCTCCAGCTTGATGAGCAACTCCATTCCCTTGCGTATCGCCTCGTACTCGGACGTTGTTGGTGCGAGGCAGATAACCCGATGGAGAAGGAAAATGTTGCCCCCCGGGGCGACACGAGTAGCATGCCGATGCTGCACCCATCGTCACAAACCGATCCGTCGAAACACATAGCCCACGTATAGACAAGGTCGCTATATTAGTGTTGATCCTTTCAGCGATAAGGTCGGCCAACGCCTATCCCTTAACTGCTTTCGCGGGTTGATACCGGATGTCAAACTCCGATAATGCAAACATCCATTTGCCCAGTCGGCCTTTCAACATAGGAGCCGACAACATGTGCTTTATGACGTCTGATTTGCATATGATGACAATCTCCGCTGATAGCAAAATGTGGCGCAGCTTGGTGCAGGTGAAAAGCAGGCAGAGGCACAACTTATCGATATCAGGATACCTTGTCTCTGCGTCCAGCATCATACGCTTATGTAAAATCGACTCTCTCCATCCGTAAACTTGCACCACCACCGAGGCGATGGACGTGTCGACCATCGACAAGTAGATGTAGAACGGCTTTGTCCGGTGGCGGAACCAACACTGGCGGCTTCGTCGGATATTCTTTGATCTCGTCAAGGCTCGTTGTTCTCCCCAGTGAATTCCTCGTCGATTTAATTTCACTAGTCCCATGAATGGCTCTATTCTTCCCGACAGATTGAGATGAATCTTCCGACGGTTGATCTTGCCGATGAGAGACTGCAGTTCTTTCTTTGTGGTGGGTGGCTTCATTGTTCGTGACCGCCTCGACTTTTCAGCCGATCTCAATTCCGTGTTCATGGACCAAAACCCAAGAACTGACCGTCACCCAAGGCACACTTTGGATTCATCCGTAGTCAATTTTCTTGTTCGGTCCAGGCGTGTTGCGATCGTCCAAGTGTCCTTGCACCGAAGGCACTTGACCACCACGTCATCGATGTAAATTTCCACCAGCTTGCCGATCAGATCATGGAAAATGTAATTCATGGCTCGTTGGTACGTGGCGCCGGCATTCTTCAGTCCAAATGTCATGACTACATACTCAAACAACCCCACCGACCCTGGGACTCTGAATGCAGTCTTGTGTATGTCTTCTGGAGCCATAAAAATTTGGTTGTAACCGGCATTGCCATCCATAAAGCTCAAGATCTTATGACCAGCCGCTGCGTTGATTAACGTTTCTGCCACCGGCATCGGATACTCATCTTTTGGGGTAGCTCTGTTGAGATCCCGAAAATCTATGGCAACACGCCAACGGCCATCCTTTTTCTCTACAGTGCGATACTAGAAATCCACTCGGCATACCGCATGGCCTGATTAACTTGGTCATCAACATTTTCTCGACCTCCTTCTTGACTTCTTCCGAATTTCGCCTTCATCATCGTGCTCGCTGCCGAATGGCGAAATCCTTTTGCGGAGTCGATGCTCAATGATGCTCTGTCTAACCCGAGCATCTCTCAGATAGTCCCAGAAAGCGCCGGATATTTTTTCAACAGGGCTATCATCGGACCTCGCAGACTCGGATCTAACTTTTTTCTGATAAATGTTGGTCGTGGCTTATCCCCAGGACCAATGTCGATTTCTTCTAGTTCATCAGCGGATGTAAACCCATACCCTAGCTTTCCGTCACCTGTCAAATCGATGCTAAACACAGGGCAAACAGTAGGTGAGGATAACAAAAATAATTTGGGCCGATTGCCTGAATCGGCCCCCTTTTTTATTGCATTAGTCAAGGACGGCTTACACCTTATTGTTTTACAATGGCAGGGCATCGCTACGACTACATGATCCGCTTGTCGTATGATTGCTGCTTTTATTTTTGTGGCTGATCACGAGGATCGCCGCATACGATGATCGTGGACTTTGCTACTCTGTCGAGCCGATGGATAAGACCAGCCTCACCCCGTTTTTGTAGCTTCAATGCGCTCAGCCGTCTAGACGATTCCAGAGATCGGCTCTTGGTCTTCGCTACTGCACGTTCATGCCAGCTATGGAGATCTCGATAGAATCATCTGCATGAATGACCTCCACTTCATCTCCATCCCACTGTATTAGGCACTGGTGCATCGTGGACGGAATGCAGCAATTAGCGTGAATCCAATCTCTTCCTAGCAAGACAGCGTAGGTGCTTTTGCTGTCCACGACGAAGAATGACGTAGGGATGGTTTTTCTGCCCACGGTCAGATCCACGTTCAGTACACCTTGCGTTTCTGAAGTTTGGCCGTTGAAATCGCTTAACGTGACGTTGGTTTTGATCAGATCTGCAGTGGAGCGTCCCAAACACCGTAGCATGGAGTATGGCATTATATTGACTGCCGCTCCGGTATCCACCAACATCTTGCTGACAGGCTGCCCGTTGATGTAACCTCGTAGGTACAGGGCTTTCAGATGTTTGTAACCCTTCTCACGTGGCTTCTCAAAGATAACTGGCCGTGGGCCGCAGTCGAATTGTGCCACTGGTAGCTCATTGGTTCTTGGCGCGCAGAATTCTGACGGAAGTATGAACACCATGTTTGTGCCAGCCGATGTCTTTGCATCGGCTTTTACCGGTTTGGGGCGCCACTCTTTCCTTTTCGGGCGGTCTTCCGTTTCCAAGGTCTGCCTAACTTTAACGGCCAGATCGGGCCGTGCTTTCTTTAAAGCGTGGAGATACTGCGCTTCGGCTTCCTCCAAGTTACGCAGCCGCTGCACTCTACGTTTTTGGGTGTGTCTAAGTCCGTCGGGACACCACCTTGGACGGTGATATCTGTCTTCTTCTTTGTCATCCCTTGGCTTCTCGAGGTCTTTTGCTCGAGCGGACTCCTATGCTTGCTCGAGGTGGAGAGGCCCTAGACGCTTGAACCGAATCGCCCGTGTCCTCCCTCTGCAGTCCACATTCCGGGCAGTTGTTGACTGTAGGCAATCGGCTCATTCCCGCATCCCAGCAATACTTGAAGAAAGGACAATCCCAATGTTTGTCTGCGCCTTCCTTTTCTTTTGACGGCCCCCTAGCGAGGTGCTCATATCCTTCATCGTCTCCATCACGCCGGCGACGTTGGTCATACTGACGCTCATACTTGTTAAGGAGATGCGTGGAATGTGGCTTCTGATATCGCACTCTCACTTTGTTCTGTTAAATACCGCTGTCATTGTGGCTGGGCGGTCGCGTGGACCAGCCTCCTCTCTTCTTTGCCCCGAGAGCGACCAACTTCCTCCTTGTACGTGTCATGGTGGTACCAGACTGCCATATTAACATCGAACGAGAAATCCAGCTGACGCCTCGCGGAGTGACTGAGTTCTACCATGTTGACGCCGGGGAATGGGGTTTGTGTCCACTTTCATGGCGAACTGCCCAAGGATCAGACGGCCTTGTTCTATCGCCGTTTGGATCTGGCGTAGCTCTTTGCAATCATTGGTGGTGTGGGTGAACGAGTGATGCCACTTGCGTATGGTCTTCCGCTCATTTCTGGAGCGTAGGGATTTTGTGGCCTTCGGTAACCTCACCGCTTCTCCTTCAAAGATGAATCGAATATCTGCTCGGCTTTGCTCACATCGAAGTCGAACCCTTTTGCAGGCCCTTGCTGTTTCACCCATTTGCAGGATACAGGATCTGCCCCCCGAGCCCATTCAGCTACGGCCACCTCCTGGTCTTGTGTAGGATCATCTTCTTCTGTATCGACCAGGCCTATCGGACGTTTGAACTTGTCCTGGTACAACTCAGGGTGGCGCTGTTCATACATCGTCAGCTTCTGGGCCATGTGCGCCAACGAGTTGTACTCTACTTGGAAAGCCAGATCCTTGATGGGTGCTGAGAGACCCAACACTGCTAGCTCGACTGCTTCTTTCTCAGTTAAACGAGCTGAGTAACATCGGTTCTTGACGGTCCTGAAGCGCTGGATGTACTCGGCTACAGTTTCTCCCCGCTTCTGCCGCACCTGTGCCAGGTCTGCAATGCCAGCCTCGGTGGCCTCTGAATGATATTGGATGTGGAACTGCTCTTCCAGTTGCTTCCAGGTCTGAATCGAATCAGGTGGCAGCGAGGTGTACCACCCAAAAGCTGGTCCTGTAAGAGATTGCGCAAAGAACCTTACGCGCAACTGATCCGATGCTGAAATCATGCCTAACTGTGCCAGGTATCGGCTCACGTGCTCGATTGAGCTCGACCCTTCTGACCCGCTAAACCTTGAGAACTCAGGGAGCCGATACTTGGGTGGCAGCGGGATCAGGTCAAACTCGTTGGGATATGGCTTTGAATAGCCGATTGTTCTTCTCTTGACGCACGGTAACTGGTCTCTCAAGATGGTACGGATTTGTTCCGTTGTTTGGGCTGCAGGGGCTAGATTCTCATGACTCGTTCCAGTGGCATACTTGGCTAGCCACGCCTGTTTATCGGCGTCCATCCCAGAGATTCCTGCTCCAGAAACACCTACCCCCGAAGCCACTGCTCCAGAAACTCCTGCCCCAGCAATCCCTGCGGTTGCAATCTGGTTCGTGCGCGTCAAGCTGTTGCAGTCCGGCACGTAAGTGCACACATATCCTTGTGGGATTTCTTTAGGTGGTTCAAACAGGAACTGGCAATCGCCTGGGTCGCCTCCGACCTTGTAGACGACGTACGCCGCTGCCCCTGGTGGCTCCGGAGCTGCAAGTGTGAATGGCAGCGGCGGCCTGGTCTGGAGCGGTCTTTCTCCCTGGTGATTCCCCAGAGTAGGCCCCGATGGAGAGTACTGATGTTTCATGATCTCCTGAACTACGCGAACTGCAATCCGTTCGAAAGCGTTCACCAGGCTCTCAGAATGGCGGTGAAGAGAATGAGCCACCATGTAATTGACTTCCTGTCGCAGAGCTCTGGTGCGCTCCTCTGAAGGAACAGACAGATCCACCTCATCAAGAGCACCCTCGGGTGAGAACCCTTTCCACCTGATGCCATGCTTACGAGTCCTCTCAAAAGAGCCGATGAGATCGGCTTCGAAGAGAGCTTTGACGTCATCATACTTCGCCTTGTGCTCCTCAGGCAGCTCGTCGTACGTGACTGGTCTGTTCTCCATCGCAGCGTCGGATGTTGATGTAGACGTTGTTGAATGTCCCACCGGGCGTGCCAGAATGTGTTGCCTGCCAAAACCCACCGGCGAGCAGCGACGGGCAACACGAAGAGCCGGGAGGCTCCCAGAACTGCTGGTGGGCCCTGGTCCCTCGGGCAACGGCCCGCAAAACTCCGGCACACGTCCTGGCTTGGTTCGAGGGCGTGCCACCTGACCTATACCTGGTCAGGAAGGTGAAGGATTGCTCCGATTGATTTCCTGCATGGTAAACAAGTATACGTAAAATTCGAGCCGTGACCGGCTCCCAGGTTTCCCTGTGAATCGGCTCCTAGAGCCGATTATCCCATGGTTCTGCATTAGATTTACGATAACATGGGGTTTTGCTTTATCATTACAAGTTAAATCGATCTACGACAGTTTAACGTTTTCACCACGTAACTGGAACGTCCTACACGTAATTGAGCCTGGTAGATACAAAAGATGATAGAAAACTAACCCTAGAGGAGGCCTAACAACCGACGTAAAGTCAATTACCGGAACAACTTCTCTAGAACTAGTAAACCACGTCCTTACGTACTACTGGATCGTTCAACCCGTTTGCAAGGCCTGACTACGTAGATATCAAACTAAACCTTGGTGAACAAGGCATAACCATAACAGATCGAATCAGCTAAATAAAGATCAAGCAAGATGCTACCCTTGCACTTGGGAAACGGTGCAAAGGTAGCGAGGTAACTAGAGGCAGCATAACTTAAACAATTATAGCGAAGAGCACCGATGCTAGCCTCAACAAAATCTATGATAGTAGTGTTACTCGCCATCAACAAGGCTTCAGTACGAGTAACACCAAATAACGCATAAGTAAAAATACTGCCTAGATCGCAAGATGCGATCTAGGCAGCATGACACTTACCCGAAAGAAACCCTAGAAACAAGGGGTGGCGATGCGCCGAGATTGTGTTTGTTGTGAACGTGATTGTCCTCCTTTTCTCGATAACCTTAGGTACATATTTATAGTCCGGAGACTTTCTATCTTTGGAATAACTCTACAACTCTATCTCTACCTAAACTGAAACGGAACCTACTATGATACAAGATACACGGGCAATTTAGCCCAAATCCACGCACAAGGCCGATTCAACAACACGTTGAATATACGTATCTACCAAGCCCATCTTGATCACGACCCATCTCCTTCTTTGGCCAAAATATGGCGATAACACTAAGTTAAGGTACTTGCTATTGCCATGCTTAGCCTAGCTAGTAGCAACCAAGGGTGGAATATATACATGCTAAGGAAAATATTGCTAAGTCATTGACTTGTGTTTTGCTTAATAAAACAACTAAGTGAATGAAACACCTGGGTGGAATGGTATGTTTGGGTTATGTTGAGTGGTTACACAAGGACCATATCTATGGTCTACCTTGTGTATCACACTTGTGGAAAGCCACCCAGGAACAAAGGGATTTGAGATGCCATATGTTAAGAAGCTTCTAGTGCAGCCACATGGCATTATGGGCTCTGCCTGGATCATATAGGTTGTAATAACTTAGCCAAATGGACAGTTGGTGGTAGGGGGTGATAGGTTTGGGAACACACCCATTTTGGTCTAAGGGAAGGCTTCTGAAAGGTCATGTCTTGATGCATGTCGAGTCTTGTGGGGAAAGTGCACCATCTCTGCAGAAGGAAGAATCTAAGTACTTAGCCGTGTCCCCGGCAAATGCACAATTTGAGCATCAAGACATGGAAGCTATCAAGAATCTCCTCATCCCAATTTCTAAGTTAAAACTTGTGGTTGAACAAGGGTAAAGGTTCACCAATGTCTATTGGTGGATCCTTGGGAGTTTTTGGCAAACAAAAACTTAGTGTTTTCAACTGATAGGTAAAACCTATTTTGAGCAAAGCAAGCCTAAGCTACACTTAGCCAAATTCATGTAGAAGCTAAAAATTGTTATTCTACTAAGGTATCACTTGCCAATACTATTCCAATATATTGACCCACTGTGGTTGTAACTTGTGATGTTGCAGGTTACTCTGATGAGGATTAGGGTTATGAGTCTACACTCAACATGCTTGCCTATGAGGGACCTTTGCCTTTATAAAGGTGGGGTCTTACAGATGTGATGAGATGTGCCTATGAGACTTTGTGGGGGATTATTGGAGTTTGATTATGGGCTTTAGCCCATGACCTATTACAAATTCTGAAATTCTCAAGGCTCATTCATGCCTAGCAAGGGATGGTACTAAAGTTTAGTCCCACCTTGCTAGTTTGGAGGGAGTTGGACCAATATATATAGTAGAGTATTCCACTACCTCCGAAAGTGAGTGAAGAGGAGTGGCATACATGTGCGCTCCTCCGCCGCCGCCCGCCTTGTCACGTCGCGCGCGCACCGCGGTTTGCGGTATTGTTCCTCGGTGACGATCTTATTTTTTTGCTGCTCGGGAAAATTATTGCGCGAGTTATTTTCTGTCCACCGTTTCCAGTCTTTCCAGAACGTGGGCCATTACTAACTCGGATGTGGGATACGCCCCACGTCTTACCGACCGACGCCATATAAGCGGCACACCCATAAACCCTAATTACGTTCCACACACATCACTCAACCTCTAGAGCCTTGCGCCGCCGCTACTCCTTCCCCATCCCCTCTTTCGGCGTGCACCAGACGATGGGACAGTAGGCCTACAGAACCATCGCCTCTCGTGAAACTGTACGGGTGAGAGGCGATCGGGTTTTTGGGGAGCGCGTCTGCGCGACTACTAACGGCATCACGTCGACCGACCACTTCTTTCCCGACGAGGACTTCTTCCCAGACATTAGCAACCTCTACATCGACGACATGGCTAATGACGCTGATGTTAATGGGAACCGCAACACCAACTTGAAAGCGAATGTGAATCCTCCCGCAGCACCGTATGCAATCTGCTCCTATCTATTTTAGTTTATGTTACAGTTTTGTTGTACTAGTTTTTGAAATAGATGTGATCTGTTTATCATTGTTAGATATGATCTCTTCGTCTATTCTGCTAGATGCATGATTAGGTTAATTCTTACAATTATAGTCATACTTTATTATTGGTTATTTCGGATTAAATATTATGGTAATTTGCTTATTTATTCAACATTGATAGCATTGAATTTTTGTAAACAACTTAGGACAACGTAAACGCCAACAAACATGCATACACTCACACATGGTCTAGTGATAAGTGTAATGTTCAACATTCAAGATTACCAAAGACGCCTCACTATCGGTATTGCAAGCTTTTACTGTTTTATACCGTGTATGCGGTTGTCTGCACAAGAGTTAGCTGGTGCGAGTCCATACGTGGCTTAGCTAAAGTTCAGTTAAAGTCGGTTGGCTCTTTTAGATGCATGCATACGTGGACGGATATAAAGATAGATATGGATATAGATAAATGGATAGACAGATGCACAAGTGCTCCTTTTTCGGCTGGAATGTGTGCTCTGCAATTCTGCAGTATTGCAACACATGTTGCACATAAGCCGATCGGTAACTGAACGGGATAAGACAAGTGTGATGCGTATGATATATACACTGCTCCGACGATGCTAGTTGTAGTACTCATGTCAATATCAACCACACAGTTTTCCATCGGTGCTTAGCTAGCTAGATACATGATGAATCGGTGATGATCAAGAGATAATGATGGATCCTGAAAAGAAGATAATGATGGAATCGTCTCGAAGATCCTTACCTGCCGACATATTATAGGTTCGTATAGGACTTGTGCCCCAGACCTCAGTGGCGGCGTTTATTTTTTTTATTTCATTTTTGAGGGTCAGTGGCGGCGTTTATTCTTCAAAGCAAATAGAAAATATTTCATATGAAACTATCTACCAGTTCTAATCTCCAGCGTGTACGGTGGTCGGTGGTGCAGTCGTGACGTCTATAGTCTTATCAAATGGATAATGGAAACCCTTGGACAATTTGCTGTAGAGTTGAAAGAGCATTTAGGTCCCTGGTGTATTTTTATTTATTAATTAAGGACAAGGCACCTAAGAGACTAAAAAAATTATAAGTGTTAATGTTTTTCATTTGCGGCAAGAATTCATATCTATTATAAAAGTTACACCAGTCGACTCCCTACGCTCCTCAACGCCACCGACGAGATCGCCGCCAACAAGGTGGACGAGGATGTGGGTATACCTTGTTCTTGCCCAACACAATGCCACCATAGCCACCCTAACATTACACCGGTTGACTAATCTCTAACTTTAGAGACTTATTAGCGCCGTGCGCGGGTCCGAGTTTCCACCCCCGCCCACCACTGGAGTGGCGAGCAGAGAAGGCTAGGCCATGTTGATCACCGTTCGGAGATAGCGCAAGCCAAATCGTGGCGGCGGGTAGGGTGGAACCCTAGATCACAGCCATTCTCACGAGAGGAAAACATGTCGTCTCGAGCTCTTTCAGACTTCGGAGGCCACATATATCATCTTGTATAAGTGGTCATGCTTTAGTCTCATGGTTAGTCAGATTAAAGTCAATAGTAACAAAAAACGTGAGTTTGTCCTCCAATCATAAAGGTCATGCTATCAAAATGCATAGTTGACTAGGACGAGGAACAAAAATCCTTGCAAATTTCCTAAATAAGTTCATCAAAAGATTAACTTTGATCTCTCTTTTCCTACACAAAATTTAATTTTGACCAACCGGAAGATCAGTCAGCAAGTTCTTCCTCACATGGTAAAGAGAGTCGGCCACGAAAACCTTTTTTAAACTATGTCTTGTTCAAACTAGAGGAAAGGGGGAGAAGCAATTTGATCGCTAGAATGAGGCAACACTATCTCATGCTCGTGGCAAAGTGTTCGTGCTGAGGTGGACAAAAAAAGGTTAAACCAACATCGGGTCAAGGTGAGTGATACGCCCAATTTGCATCACCTTTCTATATCATAATTTACCTCTATTCATTGATATTTGTCTTATTATGAGGTATTACTTATGGCTTTTCATCTGTTTATGCATGTTGGATGATTCCTGGAGGATGGACTGCCGGAGTCTAGATTCTGATGGAAAAGAAGGCGTTTCGGTGCAATTTCGCGAAGATCAGAAAAATACCAGAAAAATATGGAAATATATTATTTTACCAGAAGACGAAGGAAGCCAGAAGGAGGGACGGAGATGGGCCTCAGGGGCCCCACACCCCCTAGGTGCGCGCCCACCTGACCTCGCGCCTAGGGAAGGTGTGGCCCACCTGCCCGGCCTCCGACTCCGCCCCTTCGCCTATATATTCCCTAGGGAACCCTAATACCAGGGGAGCGACCACAGATAGATTTCCTCCGCCTCTAGGGGACGGAAAACACCGAGAGAGAAAGATCCCTTAGGCAGACAGATTTCTGTCGGGGAAATTCCTTCCCGGAGAGGGGAGACCATTGCCATCAACACCGTCATCAAGCTAGGCTTTATCGGTATCATCATCATCATCCACACCATCATCTCCACCAGCACCATCATCACCACTCCGTCCCGCTGTAACAATTGTGTTGGATATTGCTTTAGTTCTTAGGGGAAACTTTCCCGGTGTTAATTACTATTATAGTTGATGCTTGTGAGTGGAACCATTGGATTATTGTTTATGTTCAGATTGTTATCCATTACCATATCATCTTTGATGTTGATCCATATGATGTCTTGTGAGTAGTTCATTTAGTTCTTGAGGACATGGGAGAATTCATGTTCTTATTGGTGGATCTGTGATGAGTTATTATTAAATGGTTTAGTATTTAAGTTGTGGTGCTATTCTTCTAGTGGTGTCATGTGAACGTCGACTACATGATACTTCACTATTTATGGGCCTAGGGGAATGCATTGTGTATTTGGCTACTAATCGTGGGGTTGCCGGAGTGACAGAAACCTGAACCCCTGTTGGGACACCTTTGCACAAGGGAGTGTAGGATCTCAGAGTTTAAGGCTGTGGTTAGATTTATATCTTAATTACTTTCCTGTAGTTACGGATGTTTGCAGGGGTTAATCACAAGTATGTATTAGTCCTAGGAAGGGCGGTATGTTAGCACAGGTTCACCCACACAACACTTACAAACACCAAAGAAGAGTACTCAGCTATTTGAAACGAAAGCACTTGACAGAATTCCCATGTGTCCTCGAGAACGTTTGGTCCTTATAAGTATTTCCACCGGCTTGTCCTTTGCTAAGAAAGGATTGGGCCACTTTCTTCGTTTGTTTGTTACCTTTGTTACTTGTTTCTTGTTTTGTTGCCTTGTTATAAAACCACTAAAAATCTGTTTGTTCAGCATTCACAGGGATTTCCTGCTCCATACCACTATTCAGCACCTTCTGTTCCTCGTTGGGATCGACACTCCTAGTTATCGAAAGTACTGCGATACACCCCCTATACTTGTGGGTCATCAAGACTATTTTCTGGCACTGTTGCCGGGGAGTGAAGCGCTATTGAAGAGTGGAACTAGTAAGGGAAACTTTTACTGTGAGTATTGCTTTTGTTACTGCTTGTTACTTTGTTTCCAATATGGAGAACCCACTTGGTTTTTTGTTTGGGAAAAATACTACCACTTCTATGGTAGTAGATGAACCACCTCCTGTTGAGATAGATCCTTTTAAGATACCTACAAGTATTGTTAATCGTGTTATGTATAATTATTATTTTGGGGATGGAACTGTCCATCCTAGTGATCACTTGCTTTTTATCCATGAATTATGCGGGTTGTTTAAGTGTGCAGGTATCACAACTGAACAGGTGAGGAAGAAGTTACTCTCCATATCCTTGAAAGGGAGAGCTGAAGCATGGTATAAGATGCTAAAGAATGGATAATCCATGGAATGGGAGGACATGGCATCTCTCTTTTACTCTAAATTTTATCCTCCAGTGAAATCCATAAGGATAGAAGTCTTATATATAACTTTTGGCCTCTTGATGGAGAGAGTACAACTCAAGCTTGGTGGAGATTGAAGTTGCTAATGCTTAAATGTCCTATTCATGAACTCCCTAACAATATTATACTTAATAACTTTTATGCCAGGCTTTCTCTTCATGATAAAGATTTACTAGATTCTTCTTGTGCTGGATCATTCACACGTATGAAGGAAGAAGCTAAATGGGATCTTCTAGACCGTATTCAAGATAACACTGAGGCTTGGGAGAATGACAAAGGAAGAAAGTCAGGTATAAACTATGATTATGAATGCATTAAATCTTTTATGGGTACTGATAACTTCCGTGATATTCGCAATGAGTTTGGTCTTGATTCCCAAAGTATTGCCAAATGTTTTAAGGCCTTTGCCTCTTACATTGAAATTCCCAAGAAGAATTGGAATAAGTACCATGCTCCTTATAAAGATGTTGTTAGTCATGTTCCAGTTAGAAGTACTCAAGTTTGTACTACTAATCATATTGTGCCTGAACCTCATGTTGATAAAATGCCTTTCCCAACTAAGGTAAAAGAGTATTCTATGATTATTAGTGCAAATAATAAAGGTACAATGAAAACTATGGAGCCTGGTAAGCATTTTAATGATGAACCTGTGGTAGCTATTGATAAAGGCCCTGTCACTAGAAATAGAGAGGATGAGCACATTGTCTTCTGTGAAGACGCTTCTAATATTATCTCTCATCCTAGTATGGCTAGAAAAGCTAGTGTTCCTGTGCTTTCTGTTAAAATTGGTGATCATTGCTACTATGGTTTATGTGATACTGGTGCTAGTTCTAGTGCTATTCCTTATGATCTTTAGAGGGAAATTATGCATGAGATTGGTCCTTGTGAGCTTGAGGACATTGTTGTGGTTATTCACCTTGCTAATAAGGAAACCATTTGACCCATTGGCATTGTAAGAGATGTGGAGGTTCTTTGTGGTAAGATTAAGTATCCTGCTGATTTTCTAGTGCTTAATTCAGCAGCCAACAAAACTTGTCCTATCATTTTTGGTAGACCTTTCTTGAACACTTGTGGAGCTATTATTGATTGTAAGAAGGAAAAAGTTTTAACTAAGTTTGATGGAGATTATTATGAGTTTAACTTTTCCAAATTTGCTAAAGCTTCTTGTGAAAATAGCTTGCCTAATAAAGATTTCAGGATGGAACAACTTGCTTCTATTGATCCAGTCTATGACCTTGGACCTCTTTTTGATGAATGTAAGTATGCTTATTCTGATGATAAAGTTGTTTCAAGTGATAGTTATATTGTCAACTTTATTCAGAGTGCCACTGAAAGTTATTTTGAGAGAGGTAAACATGGTTTTATGCATCTCAATGATGTTAAGTTTCCCCTTTTTATGTTGAAATCTTTGAAGTTGCATCTATTTTGTCTTCCTATGCTAGTGGCTTTCTGTTTCAAAAATTCGTTTTCTTATGATACCCCCCATGCATAAGAAGTGGGTTAGGCTCAAGTGTGTTGGTTATTTGCTTCTTGATGCTCTCTTTCACTTCAGATATATATATCCTATGTGAGCATCTTTGGAAGTTTCAAGCCTAACTTAAAGGAATTAAATAAAAGTACTTGTTGGGAGATAACCCAAGAGTTTGTCGAGTCTTGGAAGTTATTACCTCTGTAATAACCTCTCTTTATCCTTTTTGTTTTGGTTTTTGTGTCAAGTTCAACTACTTTTGTGAAGTAGAGGAGTTGTGAAAAGTGGTTGTCCTAGGACAGATTTTTGTGCTGCATTGTAAAAATTTGTGAGGAAGCTCAGTACTTCGGATGGAGCTGCATTTTTTTGAACTTGTTCTCCAAGTGGTTACCCAACTTTCATCAGTTCTGCACTTTTTGATTTGAGCAAGATAAGGTCTTCAGAAAAATCAACCTTTACCTCCTGGTCTGTTTTGACAGATTTCTGCCATCATTTGCATTTGCCTCTTACAAAAGCTTTTGTTTTGATTGGTTTTCAGTTGAAGTGTGTACAAAAGGTTTATTGTTTTTGCTTATACAAATGTTGTCTTTGAGTTTGTGCAAGGATTTTGTAAAAAGGAAATTCTCGGGAGAAAGAGAGAAGGAATTTGCCGAGTTCGTCTTTGAATAGGTAAAAGTGGTGAAAACAGAAGGTTCATGAAACCCCAATCTTTTTATATTTTTTATGTTTTTAATACATAAGGGAAGTTATGAGAGCAGAGTAGAAGCGGAGCCTAGGGTGTAGCCCACCCACGGCGCAGCCTAACTGGCCGCGCCTGAGGGGGTGTCTCCTCCTCGAACTCCGTCTCCGCCTCGTTTCCGTGTCAAAACCTTCCTTATGCATTGAAACTTCGTACTATATAACCCCCCGGATCCCCCGATGTTTGTGCATCTGGAGTATATATGATAACACACAATTTGAATTTATGATTTCTTTATTTGTGAAAATATTATTTTCTTTCTTTGGAGTATATATGATAACACACAATTTGCAATTACTTTGACAAAGACTCTTCAAAGGATATGAGCAAGTGATGAACTTGCCTTGTGATGGCAAGGTAGTGAAGTCTGATGCTTGCACTAGACCTTGAGCTTCTATTTCTACAAAAAACATCATTATTGCCCGGTAAGGACAATATTTAAAGAAGCAAAATGATTATGCAAAGTAATGTAATGCATCATTTAGCTTTATATGTATTCTTCCCCATTTATTTAAATTACAAAATTCTTTTAATGATAAAGAATTTATAAATGTTAATTTTTTAATATTTATTGAATATTGTATTCTTTTATTTTATTTTAATTTATTTTATTTTTATTTAATTAATAATTCCTTTAAGAATTATCATTAAATAACAAAAATTGACATTAAATATTTGTTTAATATTTTTAAAAAATACTACAATATTAATATATAATGAAAGTGATTTTTATTTATTTTTATCATCTTTCAATAATTTTGTAAAATTCCATAAGGAATATTAAATTACAAAATCCTTAATAAAATTTATATGTTTAAAATTTTGTTTCTTAATTTATTTGGATAGTTTAGATTATTGTGAATCCAAAAATATTTTATTTATAATTTTTGAACTTTTATTTTATTTTCTAGAATTTATTTAGGTTTAGGGGCATTTTGGTCCTTTTCCAATTATTAAAACAGGCTCTAAAGGATTTGGGCTGATTGTTTGGTTGTATTGGGCCCTTGTGGCCCATTAGGCAAAGTAAAAACAACCACCCCGAAGGGTCCCTGGCCCAACCCAGCTCATCACTCCCTGTCTCTCTCTCGAGCTCACCTCTCTCCTTCTCCTTCCCCGACCCCGTGGTCAGCGGTGCTGTCGCTGGCGATTCGCGCCGCCGTGGACCGTCCTGGCCGCCGCCATGGTGCAGGAAGAGGTTCTTGACCCTGCTCTTCCCTCCTGTCCAACTGGATTTGGACTTGGAGCCCTCCTGCGACCAGATCGATGTCGTCCCGAACCCTAGGGTTTGGGGTTGGCGTTGATTGTGGCACCGCCGCTGCTATTGTGCGTCGTGGTGATGCTCCTTGCCCCTATGCGTGGCTATGTTCGCTGCCGTGGCGTTGTATGGGTCGCAACGCCCCCTTTGGGGTGCTCCCCGTGCCGCCATGGTCGTCAGCCCCTCTGCTTCCTCTTCTATTCTACAGCGAGGACCTTCGGTAAGTCATTCCTCTCCCCTCGTGCTCTCTGTACTAGGCCATCCTATGCTAGATGTTGGTGGTGACCTTCCTGGTTACTGTCATGTCCTGATTAGGGTTCTTGGTTCTGCTGAGGGTTCATACCCTGCTGTGGATTAGATACTGATGAATTGGATCATGTGTTGATGATCCCTGAATCTATTAAGTGGTGACTAGCTATGGCTTACTGCTGATGATTAGTTGTGGTGATGCTATTGGTTTACTTATGATGATTAGATATGGTGATGCTAGTGGTTTACCAGATGATTCCATGGTTAAATTTCATATGATTTAGATGGTAAAGTTGCTCTGGAAACAATACTTGGTAAAGCTAGTGGTTTTGATAACTTACCACTGTCATTACTTGGTTAATGACAGTGAGTATGGTGTGATGAAGTAACTGTCTTAGTACTGTTGGCTTAACAATTCATGTATAAATTGAGATCAAAATGGTCTCTTACAATGAAGATTGTACCTTCATATATATATATATATATGAATATCCTGTTTATGATTCCTGTGTTTAAGAACAGGAAAATTATTTATAATTGGTTGATTGTACCTGTGAAGATTGGATGCTTAACTTTCTTAGTTTATAACTGTTCTTGTGACACCATCCTTGTATGGCACGCAAGATTAGATTCTTTTACTTGGTGTGGTTTTATTCAAGCTTAAGATTTGGCTTGGCATGATAGATAAGTGAAATCCTCTTTCCTTGTATCCCTAGAACCAATGATGTTGGTCTGAGGTTTAGGGATTTAGACCTCTGTATTGTTGATTTACATGGATGGGTTCTGGTAGTGATACCATCTACTGTATGTTGAATCAAAGTTTGGAAAAAATAATTGTAAGCTTGATAACTTATATAGATCCATAAGATTAAATTCTAAGGTGCTACTCTTGTCTTAGAGATGTGCCTAGAAGTTTAAATCTTAGCTATGTTCATTCTTCAATTGAAATATAGATTGATCGCTAGATCAATGATGTTGTTCTGAGATTTAGTTGGATCCTTATACTTTTCTGATTGCTTTTAGAGTTTAAAACCTCAGTGATGGATTCACCCCACTTGGGTGCTTTCTGAGAGTTTAAATAAGATACAGATCATGTATGCTTGTCTAATCTTAGAGAGATAGATCATGTGATGGTCTATTTACTCACCACTATCACTTGATGTGGGGTTTCCTGTGGTTGATCTTGATCTGATGCTCCCCTGTTATTTCCAGCTCCTGGCTTGTCCTTGATCTAGCCCTTCTCCTCCTGGTCCTGATGGCTTGATCTTGGGCTTCCTATCCACCTGATCCACCCCCTCCTTATGTCACCATTTTGGTGGTGTTATCCAAGGTTTTGTTTGGTGTGATCTAGCTTGGCTTTGGCTGGGTTTAGCTGCTGGCTGCTGTTCTTGTTGTGTATGAACAAGAAAGTGATGTGGAGTTGTATTCCCACGGCTGTGCTGATGGTTTTGTTTGGTTGTGCTGTTGTTGTGGTGCTGACAGCACACCCATGCAGTTTGGTGTGTGTGCTGCCCTTGTGCCTACTGCACAAGATGTGGATATGTTCAGAATTTGAGAGTTACTTTCACCATGTTTCTATTTACTTGGCTGGTGAAACTTGCCCCTCCTTGCTGTTTATTTGACTTATGTCTTAAAATTATGAAAGATATATTCTTTCATATTGGTGAAATTTGCCCCTTTTCAAAAGATTACTCAATGATGAACCTTGATCAGTGCACTTCACTATCAAGTCTGAGAGTAATATTATTTTAACCTTAACTTTCTTTCTTTTATTTATGTTTATTTTGCAGGTACCAGATTTGAAGATCAAGACTTTAGTTTACGTTTTTATTTTGTTTTATTTTTTTAGAATAATCACTTGTAATAACTCTCATATTCAATTGTAATCTTTTAATTTATTCTTTTGTACTCTTTATTTTATTATTTTTTAATAAAGATTGTACTATCATCAATAAAGAAATATTATTCTTTATTTATTTACTATTGTAAAGATTGTGGATGATTTTCATAAGTTACATTTTCGTAACTTATTTATTGAATGAAATCATGAAATGGAGATTCTTATTCTTAATTGCTTTCCTTATATAAATTTTGAGTTATTATTGGTTAATGCTTAATTAAATCAAATACTCAAACATCATTCAAAATCCTTTTGAATTATAATTCAAATACTCAAGTTTTTAAATTCAAATTTCATTTCCCAAAACACATAAGTCGACCAAGATCATACCAAAGTCTATAACAATCATCCTTCAAGACTATACCTAATCTCGAAGTATGAAAGAAACCTTGATCACTTTAGGTTTTTTATTTGGCGAAAAATTTACCCACATTTTCACAAATGAATGCATGCAACATCTTAAATTCCTAAATATACCCTTCGTTAGTTCCTAAATGCTGGGATGATACAGACTTCCCCCCTTAAATTAAACTTCATCCCGAAGTTTGTTGAGATGTACCTGAATAGTTCTGGATTGGCTTTTCTTAGATCCTCTTCTTTCTCCCAACTAGCTTCCCTTTCAGGGTGATGTTCCCACTGTACTTTGCAATATTTGATTGCCCTATTCCTTAACCTTTTCCAGTTTTCTTCCAAAATTTTATAGGGCTTTTCAACGTAGGTCAAGTCTGCTTGTAGTTCTATCTCCTGATGTGTGATTGCTTCATCCGGAACTTTCAAACATTTACGAAGTTGTGACACATGGAAAAAATTATGCACTTGAGCTAATCTTGACAGTAACTCTAAAGCATAGGCTACAGTTCTGTTTTGACTCAGTATCTTGAATGGTCCGAGTATCTTGGACTCAATTTTCCTTTAATGCTAAATCTTTTGACCCCTTTCATCAGACTTACTTTCAAATATACCATGTCTCCCACTTCTGGATGCCAAGATCTTCGACTTTGATCAGCATAACTTTTCTGCCTACTCTGGGCTATTTTCAGTCTATCCCTGATCTTATCAATGATATCTTGTCTTTCCTTGATATAGTCTCGTGCAAACTCCTTACTACTTCCAGGCTCATACCAACATATTGGTGATCTGCACTTCCTTCCATATAGAACCTGATATGGAGCTGCCTTCAGACTACTCTGATAGCTATTATTGTAGGAAAGTTCTGCCAATGGTAGATGATCTTCCCATGTACCTCCAAAATCTAATGCACAAGCTCTCAACATGTCTTCTAGTATCTGATTTGTTCTTTCTGTTTGTCCTCCTATCTCTGGATGATAGGTTGTGCTAAAATCTAATTTGGAACCAAGTGCTTCATGCAATTGCTTCCAAAATGCTGAAGTAAACACTGATCCCCTATCAGTTACGATCTTTTGGGCACTCCATGCTTACTTACTACCTCTTTGATGTAAACTTCTACTAACTTCTCGGCATTATCTTTCTGATTTACCGGAATAAAATGTGCAATCTTAGTGAGTCTGTCCACAGTTACCCATATCATATCCTTCCGTTTAGGTGTCATGGGCAATCCTGTGATAAATTCCATACGTATTTCTTCCCACTTCCATTCGGGAATTTCCAAAGGTTGTAATGGTCCTGCTGGAATTTGATGTTCAGCCTTAACCCTTTGGCAAGTATGGCATTCTGATACATATTTAGCAATATACCTTTTCATGTTATTCCACCAGAATAGTTCTTTCAAATCCATATACATCTTAGTACTTCCTGGATGTATAGAATATGGTGTTTCATGTGCTTCTCTGAGTATGACATCACGAATTTCAGTCACATCTGGAACACATAGACGGTCTTGAAACCATAACGACTCATAATATCCAAGGCAAAAAAACTGATTTTTTCCCCTTGAGATATCCTCTGAATTTACTCGGCAATAAAAGGATCTTCTCCTTGATCTCTGAAAATTTCGTGCTTAAGATCACTGTCCTGCTCTGCAACTACCTAGATAGTAGCTAATCCTCCAAGAATCTCTATTCTAATGATTTGAAGCACTAATCTTTCCAAGTCCATTGGTAACTCTTTTGGTAGCTCCCTATTGTTAGGCTGAATATCTGCACTCTTTCTGCTTAAAGCATCAACTACAATCATTTGCTTTCCCTAGAGTATAGTTGATCGTTAAATCATAATCTTTGATTAGTTCCAACCAACCCGCTTCTGTCTCATATTTAATTCCTTTTGAGTGAAGAAATATTTGAGACTTTTATGGTCAGTGTATAACTCACATCTGGCTCTAAAGAAAATGCCTCCATCCTTTTAGCGCAAAAACCACTGCTGCTAACTCTAAATCATGAGTTGGATAGTTGACTTCATGTGGTTTCAATTGTCTTGAAGCATAAGCAATTACTTTCCGATCTTGCATTAACACACAACCCAAACATTCTTTAGATGCATCACGGTATACTGTGAAGTCCTTCCCTGTTTCAGGAACTGCTAAGATTGAAGCTGTGGTTAACCTGGTCTTCAATTCCTGAAAACTTGCTTCACACTTCTCATCCCAATTGAATGGTGTATTCTTTCTTAGCAATTTGGTCATTGGTGTAGCTATTTTAGATAAACCTTCAATGAATCTCCGATAATAACCAGCCATTCCTAAGAAACCTCGAATTTGCTTCACATTGGTTGGTGCAGTCCACTCTAATACTGACTGAACTTTAGATGGATTTACAGCAATTCCATATTTACTGATCACATGGCCGAGGAATTCTACCTCATCTAGCCAAAATTCACACTTACTAAACTTAGCATACAGTCTATGTTCCCTTAGAGTCTGCAATGCTATTCTCAAATGATCAGCATGCTCTTCCTTATCCTTGGAATATATCAGAATATCATCAATAAAGACTATGACGAACTTGTCCAAATATGGCATGAAGATTTTGTTCATTAAATTCATGAATATTGCTGGTGCATTGGTCAAACCAAATGGTACTACCAGATACTCATGGTGTCCATATCTTGAGACAAATGTTCTTTTTGGAACATCTTCCGGTTTGATTTTTATTTGATGGTATCCAGATCTTAGGTCGATCTTTGAAAATACTCTGGCTCCTTTCACTTGATCAAACAAATCTTGGATTCTTGGTAGATGATACTTATTCTTGATAGTGACGTTGTTCAGATTTCTATAATCTCCACACATCCTTCTTCTACCATCCCTCTTATCCACAAAGATTACTGGTGTTCCCCATGGAGATACACTTTCCTGAATAAATCCTTTTATGGCCAACTCATCAATTTGCTCTTTGAGTTCTTTTAACTCGTTGGGTCCCATCTTATATGGTGCTTGAGCTATTGGTGTTGTACCAGGAATTAGATCAATAGTGAACTCTATCTCCCGATCTGGTGGCATTCCCGGTAGCTCTGCTGGAAAAACATCTTGAAATTCATTTACTATAGGAATATCTTCCAATTTTCCCTCTTTCATCGAGTTCAACTGCAGATCCACCATGATATGACTGTGCTTATCTGCTTGGTAAACAATCCTTGCTCCACTTGGATTTTTGATTGAGACAGTTTTTGTAAGATCCCTCCTTTATAAAGGAAAAGGATCCCTATGATTGCAATGCTAGTCCCTGGATCAATGCTAGCATCCACAGTTTAAGATGAAGTACACAGAAACAAAGGTCATTATTACAGTCATTCCAGAGACAAACATAGTCTTTACAACTCCAAGGCCACAGGCCTAGTACAAGAGTTTAAATAAGTAAATAGATAAAAGTCTTCATCTTCATGTGCCACAGGCAAACATGTTGAGTGTAGACTCATGACTCCTAATCCTCATCAGAGTAACCTGCAACATCACAAGTTACAGCCACAGTGGGTCAATACATTGGAATAGTATTGGCAAGTGATACCTTAGTATAATATTTGGTGGACTAGATACTATATGCAATTTGGCTAAGTGTAGCTTAGGCTTGCTTTCCTCAAAATAGGTTTTGCCTATTAGTTGAAATCACTAAGTTTTTCTTTATCAAAACTTTTCCCAAGGAACCACCAATAGACATTGAGGTCCTTCACCCTTGTTCACCCACAAGTTTTATTTAGAAATTGGGATGAGGAGATTCTTGATAGCTTCCATGCCTTGATGCTCAAGTTGTCCTTTTCCAGGGACATGGCTAAGTACTTAGATTCTTCCATCTGCAGAGGTTGTGCACTTTCCCCACCAGACTTGATTTTCACCAAGACAGGACCTTTCAGAAGCCTTCCCTTAGACCAAATGGACGCGTTCCAACCTATAATACCACTACCACCAACTGTCCAAACGGCTAAGTTCTAGCAACCTATGTGATCCAGGCAGAGCCCATATTGCCAAGTGGCTGCACTAGAAGCTTCTTAACACTTGGCCTCTAAAATCTCTTTGTTCCTGGGTGGCTTTCCACAAGTGAGATACACAAGGTAAACCATAGAAATGGGCCTTGTGTAACCACTCAACATAAACCATTCCTTCCATTCCACCCAGGTGTTTCATTCACTTAGTTGTTTTATTAGGCAAAACACAAGTCCAAAGACTTAGAAATATTTAATCGCCTGGACGACGACGTTGGCGACGCTCCTGGTCACCCTAGCATGAAAAAACGGCATCAGGAGATGCGCAAGACTACGGCGAACTCGTTCGTGTGAATCAGAGGCGAAGAGGAACAAGGGGCTCATCGAATTTAATCGCCGGAGTTGAGGACGTCGTCGGAACCTTGCTGTGCTTGACGAAGATGACGACCTGGGGCGGTATAGGAGGAACCAACGGTGTCAGGAGGTGCGCAAGGAAGTGGCGAAGCTGTCTGCGAGAACTAGAGAAGAAGGGGCGCACGGGGCTCACCGGGATTGGTCGCCGGAGTGAGCTCTATCTGCGTCGATGCGAGGATGATTGCGGGCAGCCTGGGGGCGCTTTGTGCTCGGAGTCTGGGGGAAAATGGAGAGGGGGTTTAATGTAGCATCCCAATTGTCTAACAATTGTAATGCTACTTGGTCTAGTAATATAATGGCCACTTCATATATATAATTGTTGCATCATAATTATATCATGCTCATGTCACCATGCCACCTTGTCTTTGAGCATCATACAAAACCCATTTTCATTTGGTTCTTTCCTCATATGCATTTGCCTCTTGATATCATGTAGTTGGTTCTTGATACTTGTATTCTTAATGCCCAGATTGAGTTGGGGGCATATCTTTTCAATTCAATTCAATCTCTTACATGCCAACAATTCTTTTCTTTTGATCTCCTCCTTTTTCACCACATAGGGTATCATGTGGGTTCCTTGGTATTTGTTTGAGTCTCAAATCATGGCCACATGAATGTTTGCCTATGTATCATTATGTGATCACCTCCTCTCTACTCATATTCTATCTATATTCTTGTTGTGAATGATCTTCTTCTATTCTTATGGTTGATCTCTATTTCTTGCTTTCACTAGACACTCTTATTCTCTATCTATATTCTACACCTACTTGTTGTCCATTCAACCATCTACCTTCTCTTATGATCTTTTGAACCATATGGGTTTGGAGAGCTCCCATAAATAATTATTGGTAACCCATTCTTGTCGTGTCATAATGAACATGTATGCATGGGGCATCATCAACACTCTTGTTGTTCCCTCTTGTCTCTTTGTGGTTACCCAAAATCCTTTTTTTTGTTTCATCTTCAAAGTCACCACATGGTTTGAGCTTTTGGCTTGTTTAAAATATAGCAAACAATTAACAAACAAATAATGAAAATGTAATCGTAAAAAAAAGGAGATAACCAAAATGGCAGCAACCCACCTTTGGCCCAGCCGCAGCGGCCCGCAGCTATCTCCCTTTGGGCCCCGTCCTTCCTTCTCGTGGCCCAGTTACTCCCAGCCTGATACCCCTTCGACCCCCTTCCGTCACTGTTGATCTCCCCGTCAGCCTCCCTCTCTCTGCGACCAGACGGCAGGGAGCAGGTAGGCTTCCCCGCAGTTGTCCTCGTCACCTTCCTCCACCGCCGAACACGCCTCCCCCTTCTTATCCCCTCACAAACCAGCAAACCCTAGTCTTTTACCCCTCCTTGCGCCGCCACTAAGCCTCCCTCCTCTCCATCTCTTTGGAAATCTAGGAGCGCCTCCCCGCTTCCTTCGATCATGTCGTCGCCATAACCATCGTCAAGCAGAGGTGAGTGTGGGAATCGATCCGCTACGTCATCCTCTTCCTCATTGTCTAGGACGTCAAGCCGGAGCCGCCAGGATCATCTCTGCCAAGTGCTTCTGCCCGTGAAGTGGTCGCCTATGTCAACGTCTGCCTCTGCTTCCCTGTCGCCGATCCATGCCTAGCTCTCCGTCTCCTATCCGCACAACCACGACCGATCAAGCGAGGTGAGCTTGCCATCCCCCTCCCCTTTTCCCCGTTTTCCCTGTGTTCGATTCGTCGTCACCATCGGTATCTGCAAGCCAGCACCTTGGATGTCTGAACCAGAGTGTCCCTGTTCTTATCCTGTCTTTGGCCTCTACCACGCCTCTGTTCCCGTCCAGTTTAGGTACCCCTGCATCCCCGCCGTCGAGAATCCCTTGGCAAGAAACGAACTAGGATATACCCTCTCTGCTCAGGATCAAACCGCGTCCAAAACCATCCCCAGATCTGCTCGAAAACATCTCTAGAAGATCAGCTAATCTTCTTATAAATCTAAAACCTGTCAACAATTTTTGGGGCCGCGTTATCTCCTCTGTTCATCGCAAGCTCGGTTCGTCCACAGTCCATCCTAGCAAGTTCTTTTGACTCCTGGTTGAAGCCTGATGTTCTAGCTCTCCAACTAACCAAACCGCGTCCGATTTGGTGTACCGCAGCCCTCCAGATCTTCCTCGAAAGTTTGCCAAAAATTCCGGTGTTCAGTTGTCCAACATTCAGTTTCGTCAGTGAAGCCCATGTCCTTTTGCATCCAAGCCCCTTGTGTTTCTAGGCCTCAACCCGCACTCCCTAGATGCGCACACATGTCGCCTCCTCTATGATCAGCGCGCGCGGCCCCGTAGTAAACCCGGCCCCGCTAGTCAGTCTCTGTGGGTATGCTGTAAGTGAGTGAGAAAAGCCAGAGCCGCGGTAGAAAAGGAATTTTCTGCGCGCGTGGCCCCATTTCCGTTTGACCCCACCCGTCAGTGTCTAGGGCTAGGACAAGCTGAGTAAGAAAAAGGATTTCTGTTTTCTGTTTTCCGTTTTGATTTAAACTTTTCAAATTTGTTTAAATTCAAATTTCAAATCTGTTTTAAATAACTTTTAAAATATAAATCCAAATAATACATGTAATATATGTTTTTGAATCAGAAAAATGTGAGGAATTCGAATATGTCCTCCAAAATATTGTTTGAACACTTTAAATTTCGAGTTGATTAAATTACAACAAAATACCCTTTTTCCTTAATAAATTAATAACTTTTGTTTTATAACTCCAAATTTAGCAAATAATATGTCTAAAATGATCAGCTCGACGAGACCTTTCTGTTTACGCATTCCATGTTCTGAATTGCAGCATGCATCATATAAATATAAAGTATACAGCAACTAATATGAGGTTAAAATGTGACCAAAACTCAATAAAAGGCTTTAATCTTGTATTCCACATCTCACCCATGCCATGCTACTTTATTGCCATGCAAATTGTGCATCATTCATCATGACATGATTGTTTGCTTGTCGCATTTTATTCCTATGCTTGTGCACTTTATTTATGTTGGCCCTTGTTTGTTTGGTTCTTCTTCGAATAGACGCTGAGCAGGGGATATATCAAGAAACCGTGAGCACTACCCAGATCCTTCTCTCGCTTCAACTGAGCTGCCAGGCAAGCACTACCACATGTTTGCATACATATAGTACCTATTGCCTCTATCTTATTCTTGCATCATTGAGTCGCGATTGCATTAAACTGAATCCCAAGTATTGCATAGCCTTTACTTTTAAACCCCACCGAAGCTTGTTCCTCCATCCCATGAGCCATTACTACAGGAGTTGTTTGAGCCATGCGAGTCGTAGAACAACATGTGTAGGGTATGTGAGTGTCTGATGGATAACGAGGTACCTATACAACTTAACCTGAGTAGTAATGGGATAACTAATGAAAGTGGCACCGGTGAGCAATATCTGCTATTTGGTTTTTCCTGCTCACTTGTGTCCCGTAGGACCCCGGGTACTTGATTCCTGTTCCTTAAATATTCGCGCTATCCACATCCGGGAGGCTTATGGGACCCCCCTGAGCCAGAGCTTGATTCATTCTTATTTCTTGGGGCCACAAACTAGTTTGAGGTTTTATTTACTATCCTGTACTTATGCCATGCTTTACTGCTTTATTTAAATTGTGCGGTAATCGCACTGTCTGTTTAGGGAAGCGGAGTGTTTCGTGGTATCGACAATCCCAGTCACATTTTCGGGTTCCCGATCGTTAACCAGACGCAAACCTTGAGTCCGTCTCGCATCGGCTAACTTCGTTATGGTAGCTTAATGGGGTGGCCTCAAATATTTCTGAATCTTGTGATTGCTTTGTCGTGACGCCTCGTTGGCTTTTGATTTGGTTTTTCCGAGTTTGATCGAGTGTGTGTTGCTATTTGTGCACCCTGTAGGTAAAACTTTCAAAGCCGTGTCCGCGGTTATGGACGACTTGGAGCACAGTTCTCGATCATAGACAAGTATAACTAAAGTACCGCTTTTAATTTGACTAAGTAACTGACTAGTAAATAGTGCAACACTCATGGAATGGATAATAAAACTGCCAACGGATGGGGTTGTTCGTCCGCTTCCTCGTTGGTAAGCGAGGAGGAGGATGGATCTGTTAATATTACCGTTATAACTGTTGTCTTTAATTCACGGACATCCGTCTATCTTTGGTTAGGCGGATGGTTAGCGAGTATCTATAGAATTGCTAGGTATTATCTTTTGCAATTGCGTCACCCCAGGTTGTGTCCCCTTTAGAGGCATAAAGACTTGCTGAGTACCCCTAGGATCTCACACGATAAATTATTTGATTCAGATGAACAGGTACACTCACAAGATGGATACTGGGTGGAGGAGACGGACGATGTGGGCAACGATCATTCGGTGTAGAGATTCCGGGAACGGGGATCCGTGAGATCTGTGGGCGGGATGTGTTTATTTTATGGGGCATCTTATGCCAATTTGCTTCTTATCCGTACTCGGATCTTGTTGCCGCTTCCGCCTGATACTCTGATGTTTGATGTATGAGGAGATATCCTAAACTATTATATCTATCTAGGACATTTGGATCTTGCCGTATGGCGTTGCAATATTTCTATTTCTTTTAGATGGAATGGCTCTGATGTACTGTTGTATGGTGGCTTGCATACATACCCATTTGTGTATGTAGTTGATCCCTTCGCCGACACGCCTCCGTTCTTGTCCCGATGTTTGGAAATGGTTGGGACGGCCGAAAAGTCTACCTGTGAGTGGCATTTGGGCCCCACCGTACTATTTCAACCATTTCCGCTCATCCAGGCTTGTAACTATGAGCGTAATTCACCGAGGTAGTTACAATTGGTATCAGAGCCATCCCGACCTTCAGGGTCTCAGCCAAATGGTCGTTGTCTGTCTAGCAAATATTTTTGGTAGCTATGTATACTAGGGAAAAACAAAACGCGAGAGTAGGACTGCTTCCACTTTTCTTCTTACCCACCCACCACCCTTTTCTAGTAAGGAAGTGTAACGTTTTCAATCCTCTTCTTAAAAGTTCAAACTAGGATTCACGTGTTCTGGGTTTCCGTAGTACCATAGGTTGTGTGTGTGTGTGTGTGTGTGTAATTCCTTGTCTATCTATTGTATCCAACATATTATCACAATCTGCCTTTGGTTATCAACTGTTGGTACATTCCATACCGACAGGCTTTTGAATACCGGCGCGATCTATCTGACTCCTTGTTAACCGGTGCCATCTTCTTAAGGGTGTCCTTCCTTCTAGCAACTCCACATTCTGTGAAACCATCAGTTGCTAATCGCTACCTGATAAGTGTTTTTGCGCATCTATTGGTATTTTAATGCCGAAAAATGCGGAAAATTTTTATTTGATACATCTGTGCTTCCACACTCCTTTTCAGTCGTGTGTGAAACATTATCTATCTCCCTTTTATCAGCATGTCTATGCTAACTCGTTCTTTTTTCACCGGCGCTTAATCCTAGAGTTTCATTTCATCTCCAATTCTCTTGGGCTAGTTACATAACATGTGTCGATCCAATGCTGGTGATTGTAATTTGGTTCTCGGCATAGCTATATGACACTGATCTTGAGTGGAATATGGAAAATGCAATCACCACTATCCTCCAAATGGTGACGGTTATCTCCTGTGATTTTGAGTACACCATGATCATATCTATGCATATTCAAGCATCTTGGGCAATCCAGAGTTTCTCCAAGCACTACGGCGGTCTATCATCTGTCCAACATGATGCACATCCTTTTGAACCCCATATCTGCACAATTCTCCTGGATACGAGGGAATTGCATCTTTTCGTCTCTGATAGCTTTGCTTAAGGTATGAGATATCATCGGTTCTTATCCAAGATCTCTTTATCTTTGTAACCGGTGATCCGATCGACAATGTGAACCAGGTGGCATCTCTTTTTCTTCCGAAGGACCAGTTAACCTATTCTGTTATCGCATCTTCTTCAACAGGAATCCTTACTCGTAACGTTGATCTTTCAAAGAGCGTTGAGCTCAGAAAGTGTTTCGAGCATTTGTTCGTTCTCCCGCCTCTTGAACTTGGTATTCTGGGAATATCTTGTTAATCCATGGTGGTATATGTTGATAATATGCTTGCCTATTCGATATCTATGAAGGACATGGAAGATCATTTGTGTCTCTTTATCTCAAGCTTCGTGAGCACTGCATGTGTGCAAAGTCTCAAAGTGAGAATTCTGACTTTTTGAAGTCACATATCTCGACCACGTCCTTCTGCTAAATACATCACTTCAATTCTGGAATCAGCAAGCGCATTGTTAATTACATCCTCCATCTTCAACCAATCTGGAGTTGTTCCTTGTTGGCAAGTTATCGTCGTCGTTCCGCTTAAGATTTCCTCAAGGCTGCTAAATCTCTCTCAATCATTTTAAGAAGAACATGGAGTTCTTTCCACCTCCATATCGTTAAGTAATCTCTTGAAACCCTCTCGTTCTATCATCTATGCTCAATCCATCGGAGGCCATGAAGACCTTCCAGATCTTGTATTCCTTTGGTTCAAGTGGTGCTATCTTTTTCTTTGTCTGTGGAACCTTGCAGTTGTCTCCGTAATCTTCCTTCATATCTTTCCGGTGGCTGGTTACTTATGATATGACGACAACATCATCACCCTTATCTATCTTGGATCCGGTGAATCGTTTGCATCAATCTTTGTTTTCTTACGGAGTTCCACGAGCTCTTCTTGTCAACACCTTCAGTCTGTTTCGGTAGTTGGGTTGCATGGTTTTCTTATTCATGTGCGGAGTAATGCTTTGAGTGCGGGATGGAGTAGCTACCATACCACTACTTTTATCATTCGCTCTTGTACATTGAATTGGTGAATTAATGTGATTTCACTCATTCCACGGAAGTTAGAAGTGGCCTTATCCCTTGATACTTTTACTTCCGTCCTTGTTTTCCGGAGTGCTCTTTCGAAGAAAGTAATCAATAATCTCTTGTTGGTGATCTCACCCTTTCTACACGGAGCAAAATCCTCAATTATCTGGTGGAAACAAACGCAAACCTTTTTCTATCCTCGTCTTTCTACCGATGCTCGATATCCCCAAACAAGATGAAAGGAAACTATCTCTCTTTGTTTCATCAATTCTTTTTCTGTGGTAAAGCCAATTATGGTTGATGCCATCACCAAATCTATTACGTTAGCCTCAAGGCTAAAGAAAGCAATAAGTATCTCTACAATAAACTCCAGATCCTCCATATTCTTTGCTTCTCGGGATTCCACCATGATCTGGCTTCACATCCATCTCTGGAAGTTATATCTGCGCACCTAAATTGCGTGATCCTTGGTTCTTACCGGCGCAACAAGAATCTAATCCGACGATGTCTAACTAAATCTTTCTGTTGTTATCAAGGGACTCTATTGTTTGAAGGCAATATTGTTTCCAAACTTCATTTCTCAAATCCGAGAGAAGATACGATGCTATTGTAATAGTGGTTCAAAACCTCTCCAATCTAGCTCCTTTCTTCCGGCGAGACAAAGATTCATACCCTCTAGTATCAGTAAATCTTTAATCTTAATGGTGTGTCTTTCTTTATCCATGATACATCATCTTCTCCTTTTCTTTCACAAGTGGTTATATTCTTTTATCATGTTTCTTGAGAAAACCGGAGCTATGTCCATCCTATCCTTCTTGTCTCACGACAATCCTTCAACTCTTCTAACCCGTTGATTCTCAAGAAAAACGCAGGACTCGCAACAAGTCCATCAAGTTCTGCAAGGTGCAGTGGTCGCACCATTCTGTTGATGAAGCCACTTGGGAACGTGAAGATGAGCTCCGTGCCAAGTATCCTACCCTCTTTGTGTCTTCTTCTTCTTCCTAGAATCTCAAGAGATTCCTGTTTAGTGGGGGAGAGTTGTAGCATCCCAATTGTCTAACAATTGTAATGCTACTTGGTCTAGTAATATAATGGCCACTTCATATATATAATTGTTGCATCATAATTATATCATGCTCATGTCACCATGCCACCTTGTCTTTGAGCATCATACAAAACCCATTTTCATTTGGTTCTTTCCTCATATGCATTTGCCTCTTGATATCATGTAGTTGGTTCTTGATACTTGTATTCTTAATGCCCATATTGAGTTGGGGGCATATCTTTTCAATTCAATTCAATCTCTTACATGCCAACAATTCTTTTCTTTTGATCTCCTCCTTTTTCACCACATAGGGTATCATGTGGGTTCCTTGGTATTTGTTTGAGTCTCAAATCATGCCCACATGAATGTTTGCCTATGTATCATTATGTGATCACCTCCTCTCTACTCCTATTCTATCTATATTCTTGTTGTGAATGATCTTCTTCTATTCTTATGGTTGATCTCTATTTCTTGCTTTCACTAGACACTCTTATTCTCTATCTATATTCTACACCTACTTGTTGTCCATTCAACCATCTACCTTCTCTTATGATCTTTTGAACCATATGGGTTTGGAGAGCTCCCATAAATAATTATTGGTAACCCATTCTTGTACGTGTCATAATGAACATGTATGCATGGGGCATCATCTACATTCTTGTTGTTCCCTCTTGTCTCTTTGTGGTTACCCAAAATCCTTTTTTTTGTTTCATCTTCAAAGTCACCACATGGTTTGAGCTTTTGGCTTGTTTAAACTATAGCAAACAATTAACAAACAAATAATGAAAATGTAATCGTAAAAAAAAGGAGAGAACCAAAATGGCAGCAACCCACCTTTGGCCCAGCCGCAGCGGCCCGCAGCTATCTCCCTTTGGGCCCCGTCCTTCCTTCCCGTGGCCCAGTTACTCCCAGCCCGATACCCCTTCGACCCCCTTCCGTCACTGTTGATCTCCCACGGCCTCCTCTCTCTGCGACCGACGGCAGGAGCAGTAAGGCTTCCCAGCTTGTCCTCGTCACCTTCCTCCACCGCCAACACGCCTCCCCCTTCTTATCCCCTCACAAACCAGCAACCCCTAGTCTTTTACCCCTCCTTGCGCCGCCACTAAGCCTCCCTCCTCTCCATATCTTTGGAAATCTAGGAGCGCCTCCCCGCTTCCTTCGATCATGTCGTCGCCATAACCATCGTCAGCGGAGGTGAGTGTGGGAATCGATCCGCTCGTCATCCTCTTCCTCCTTGTCTAGACGCTGCTGGAGCCGCCAGTATCATCTCTGCCAAGTGCTTCTGCCCGTGAAGTGGCCGCCTATGTCAACGTCTGCCTCTGCTTCCCTGCCGCCGATCCATGCCTAGCTCTCCGTCTCCTATCCGCACAACCACGACCGATCAAGCGAGGTGAGCTTGCCATCCCCCTCCCCTCTTCCCCATTTTCCCTGTGTTCGATTCGTCGTCACCATCGGTATCTGCAAGCCAGCACCTTGGATGTCTGAACCAGAGTGTCCCTGTTCTTATCCTGTCTTTGGCCTCTACCACGCCTCTGTTCCCGTCCAGTTTAGGTACCCCTGCATCCCCGCCGTCGAGAATCCCTTGGCAAGAAACGAACTAGGATATACCCTCTCTGCTCAGGATCAAACCGCGTCCAAAACCATCCCCAGATCTGCTCGAAAACATCTCTAGAAGATCAGCTAATCTTCTTATAAATCTAAAACCTGTCAACAATTTTTGGGGCCGCGTTATCTCCTCTGTTCATCGCAAGCTCGTCCACAGTCCATCCTAGCAAGTTCTTTTGACTCCTGGTTGAAGCCTGATGTTCTAGCTCTCCAACTAACCAAACCGCGTCCGATTTGGTGTACCGCAGCCCTCCAGATCTTCCTCGAAAGTTTGCCAAAAATTCCGGTGTTCAGTTGTCCAACATTCAGTTTCGTCAGTGAAGCCCATGTCCTTTTGCATCCAAGCCCCTTGTGTTTCTAGGCCTCAACCCGCACTCCCTAGATGCGCACACATGTCGCCTCCTCTATGATCAGCGCGCGCGGCCCCGTAGTAAACCCGGCCCCGCTAGTCAGTCTCTGTGGGTATGCTGTAAGTGAGTGAGAAAAGCCAGAGCCGCGGTAGAAAAGGAATTTTCTGCGCGCGTGGCCCCATTTCCGTTTGACCCCACCCGTCAGTGTCTAGGGCTAGGACAAGCTGAGTAAGAAAAAGGATTTCTGTTTTATGTTTTCCGTTTTGATTTAAACTTTTCAAATTTGTTTAAATTCAAATTTCAAATCTGTTTTAAATAACTTTTAAAATATAAATCCAAATAATACATGTAATATATGTTTTTGAATCAGAAAAATGTGAGGAATTCGAATATGTCCTCCAAAATATTGTTTGAACACTTTAAATTTCGAGTTGATTAAATTACAACAAAATACCCTTTTTCCTTAATAAATTAATAACTTTTGTTTTATAACTCCAAATTTAGCAAATAATATGTCTAAAATGATCAGCTCGACGAGACCTTTCTGTTTACGCATTCCATGTTCTGAATTGCAGCATGCATCATATAAATATAAAGTATACAGCAACTAATATGAGGTTAAAATGTGACCAAAACTCAATAAAAGGCTTTAATCTTGTATTCCACATCTCACCCATGCCATGCTACATTATTGCCATGCAAATTGTGCATCATTCATCATGGCTTGATTGTTTGCTTGTCGCATTTTATTCCTATGCTTGTGCACTTTATTTATGTTGGCCCTTGTTTGTTTGGTTCTTCTTCGAATAGACGCTGAGCAGGGGATATATCAAGAAACCCAGGAGCACTACCCAGATCCTTCTCTCACTTCAACTGAGCTGCCAGGCAAGCACTACCACATGTTTGCATACATATAGTACCTATTGCCTCTATCTTATTCTTGCATCATTGAGTCGCGATTGCATTAAACTGAATCCCAAGTATTGCATAGCCTTTACTTTTAAACCCACCGAAGCTTGTTCCTCCATCCCATGAGCCATTACTACAAGAGTTGTTTGAGCCATGCGAGTCGTAGAACAACATGTGTAGGGTATGTGAGTGTCTGATGGATAACGAGGTACCTATACAACTTAACCTGAGTAGTAATGGGATAACTAATGAAAGTGGCACCGGTGAGCAATATCTGTTATTTGGGTTTTCCTGCTCACTTGTGTCCCGTAGGACCCCGAGTACTTGATTCCTGTTCCTTGAATATTCGCGCTATCCACATCCGGGAGGCTTATGGGACACCCCTGAGCCAGAGCTTGGTTCATTCTTATTTCTTGGGGCCACAAACTAGTATGAGGTTTTATTTACTATCCTGTACTTATGCCATGCTTTACTGCTTTATTTAAATTGTGCGAGGTATCGCACTGCATTTAGGGAAGCGGAGTGTTTCAGATGTCGACAAGCCCAGTCACATTTTCGGTTCCAGAGTTTACAGCACCGACGCAAACCTTGAGTCCGTCTCGAGTCGGCTAACCGTTGCTATGGTAGCTTAATGGGGTGGCCTCAAATATTTCAATCTTGTGATTGCTTTGTCGTGATGCCTCGTTGGGTTTTGATTTGGTTTTTCCGAGGTTGATCGAGTGTGTGTTGCTATTTGTGCACCGCAGGTAAAACTTTCAAAGCCGTGTCCGCGGTTATGGACGACTTGGAGCACGCTTTCGATCATAGACAAGTATAACTAAAGTACCACTTTTAATTTGACTAAGTAATCGACTAGTAAATAGTGCAACACTCATGGAATGGATAATAAAACTGCCAACGGATGGGGTTTGTTCCCGCTTCCTCGTTGGTGTTTAGCGAGGAGGATGGATCTGTTAATATTACCGTTATAACTGTTGTCTTTAATTCACGGACATCCGCTCTATCTTTGGTTAGGCGGATGGTTAGCAGTATCTATAGAATTGCTAGGTATTATCTTTTGCTGCAATTCGTCACCCAGGTTGTGTCCCCTTTAGAGGCATAAAGACTTGCTGAAAATTTCTAGGGTCTCACACGATAAATTATTTGATTCGGATGAATGTACACTCACAAGATGGATATTGGGTGGAGGAGACGGACGATGTGGGCAACGATCATTCGGTGTAGAGATTCCGGGAACGGGGATCCATGAGATCTGTGGGCGGGATGTGTTTATTTTATGGGGCATCTTATGCCAATTTGCTTCTTATCCGTACTCGGATCTTGTTGCCGCTTCCGCCTGATACTCTGATGTTTGATGTATGAGGAGATATCCTAAACTATTATATCTATCTAGGACATTTGGATCTTGCCGTATGGCGTTGCAATATTTCTATTTCTTTTAGATGGAATGGCTCTGATGTACTGTTGTATGGTGGCATACATACCCATTTGTGTATGTAGTTGATCCCTTCGCCTGCCGATTACGCTGCCCGTTCTTGTCCCGATGTTTGGAAATGGTTGGGACGGCCGAAAGGTCTACCTATGAGTGGCATTTGGGCCCCACCGTACTATTTCAACCATTTCCGCTCATCCAGGCTTGTAACTAGGAGCGTAATTCACCGAGGTAATTACATTTAAGTAGGCGAGGCGGGGCGTGATTTACTCCTGCAATCAACACGAATTGACGAGCGAATCAAACCAGGAAACGCACGGCGTGATTTGGGGAAGAACACGTCGCGGGGTGGAGACGACGACGTCAGGGTCATGTCGAGAGAAACAGAGAGGGAGTGGGTCCTGTCTGTCAGTCACTCGGCGGGTGCGGGTGTGAGTAACGAATAACGGTTCACGGGGTGGGTTGCTGGGCTTAGTTGGGCTAGTTGGGCCAGATTCGCCTGTTAGCTTATTTTTTCCCTTTTAACCTTTTTCTTTTTCTGTTTGATTTTTCTGAAATGATTTTCAGCTCCAAATCAAATGGGTTTAAATTCAAAACTTCTCTAGGTTTTTATACTGCAAACCTTGCACTCAAATGTGTGTCAAACACTACTGTTTACTCAAAACACTTTGATCAAATGAAAATAAAAATAAAACCAAGCCTTTATCTGATATATTCAATAGGCATAATATTGGTTTTACTTACTCATTTTGTTTTCAAAACTTTTCTCAAGCTTTTGAAGGTGCCTAAGTTGAATTCAAACCTTACTGAACTAAACAAAGTACTCTTCTCATTGGAAGATAGCACTAAGGCTAGAGAAAACTTACATGAAATAATAAGCATATATGCTTCTGTTTTGAAATGATTTGTTTGAAATGAATTTCATATGATCATGGATGCATGGATGATATGCATGAGTTTGAAACATGTTTTTTAGGGATGTTACAGTTTTCTCCTCACAATTTATCTGAACTCCATGTTCCATCATCCAGTCCATTCCCAGCACTACTTCAATTCCCTTCAAAGGAATCACATAAAGGTCTGCAAAGTATGTACAACCACAGATCGAGATAACCTGATCTTGTTTGATGTCGCGTACAATCACATTTCCTCTTGTCGTAACTACGGTCATAGGGTTTTCTAACGTTGCCCTTCTAATCCTGAATTTATCATAGAATTCTTCAGAAATGAATGAAGTAGTTGCACCAGTATCAAATAGAACTTTGTCGGGATTGGTAAGGATATTGAGCGTACCTATCACTGCATGCTCCGAATTATCCACCTCCTCGAAGGTTGCACAGTTTAGTTTCCCGGTAGGTCTGTTCCTCTTGCCATTGTTGTTCTTGCCATTATTTCCTCCTTTATTGGGTTGTCCATTTCCTCCACTGGTTTGTCCTCCTCCCTTGGTAGGCCAACCTCCTGGTGGTTTGCTCGGACAATCGGGCTTGATATGCCCCTTCTAACCACAACCATAACAGATCACTACAGGCTTTTTTGCATTCCATCTGGAAATGCCCTGGAATTCCACAGTTGTTACAAATAACATTCCTTCTAGGATTGGATTGATTTCCACCACTGCCCTTGTTATTGTTATGGTTACCATAGTTCTTGTTCCGAGGTTTGAACTCCAGATTGGGTTTAGGTTTACTTGCTTGAATTCTCTTGGTTTCATTCTTATCTCTCTTCCTCCTATCCTCTTGGACATTCTTATAATCATCTTCGAAAGTAATGGCTGCATCCAGCAACTGCTGATAAGTTTTCTTATTAGCCAACCTCAACTGCATCCTCACAAATGGATTTAATCCACGCAGGAAACGCTTCTTCATATTTTCCTCCATGTTAACATCCTCCTCAGCATAACGAGACAGTTGACTAAACTCCCGAATATACTTCATGAAACTAGTATATCCCTGCTGAAGCTCCTCAAATTCTCTCCGCTTCAACTCCATAACACTCTCCGGAACATGATATTCACGGAATCTCTGCTTAAACTCCTCCCAGGTGAACTCCGTTCCTGGTTGTTGCATGGCCAACTGATTCTCCCACCATGATGCTGCAGGTCCAGTCAGAAGATGAGTTTCATACCTCAATTTCTCCTCATCATTGCAACCTACAGTCTTCAGCTTTCTTTCTGTATCTGCTAGCCAATCTTTTGCATCCATTGGTTCAGGAGCTGATGAAAAAGGTAACGGCCTTGAATTATGGAAGTCAGATAGACTCACTCCTCCACCTTCAGGTGCCCTCTGATTTGCTCGTCCCAGCAACTCCTCCATGAACTTGTTCTGGGTCTCTTGCATCATTTGCATGCACTGCATAATGTTTTGTTCCATTAACGGCCTCATTGGTGGTGGTAGTGGAAATTCTCCCTGATTTGATGTATCTGCATCGGCCTTCTCCTTGGCCTCTCGTTCCATTTGCTGCTGCTCAGTTTCGATTTCTACACCCGTATCCATGACCCTCTAGTCCTGCAACATAAAGCGAATACTCATAATTACATCATGCACATGTGTTATGAGCTCGACTTTACGCATAGAACTAGTCACACAATGAAGATCCAAAGAAAATTCAAATATGCATTTCACATATTATACATAATATCATAATAACACAAAGTCATTACAACATATACCATATAGGTATAATCACAACACTACCTTATTTATCTAACTATCTTATTTCTTGGGGTACAATACACGATACTTGACACCTCTAAATAGTTGCCTACTTCTAGTAGTAACTACGCTCATCATACATGCCTGATGTCCAACCATGATGACGTGTCGTTCGTCGCACAGTTTGTGAAACAAATGGCCTTCCAGACGGAACATACTTAGTATCTGAAGTGTCAGGACTTGAGTCATTACTCAACCTGAGCGCATTGAATCCCTCCAGCTCAGCTGAAAAGTCTTCAGAAACATATTCAACATTATCTCATGCTTGCATCTCCTAAGCTTCATTCCTTGAGTTGTCAACAGGATACACAGATCCTGCTGCTTCCCAGGTGTTCCTTTGGGCAAGATAGTTAAACAATGGATAATGTATATTCCCTGGGTTTTGAGAAGATGTTGATGATTCAAACACTCTCTCCTCAGGATCTTCTTCTTCATCCTGATTATCTATTGACATGGTATTTCTACTACTGTTACTAGGGTTAATTCTTGCACCCATCCAGCTAGATTGTCCAACATTTCTGTCAGAACCATCTGTGGACGTCTGGTGTTCATGAGATCCTTCATATGATCCCCTTCTCCAACCATCAGAATTCTCAATAGGAAGTTCTGAGTCAGAACCATCCTCTGAACCCTGTGGTACTGCATACCTCATATCCATAGTAGTATCATGTATAAGTTCAGGTCTTGGTGAATAAGGATAGGGTATAAAAGATTTAGGATCTATAGGTATATCCTTAAAGATAGGTTTTGCACTACTACTTGCTTCCTTCTTTAACTGGAATGCTAACTGCTTCCTCCTTTCCGGATCAGTGAGATCCTCTAACATGTCATTTTTATCTTCAACAATCGCTTGATGTGTCTTGTAAAAAGACGCAACGAGTGTTTGGTATCTATCCATAAACTTGGAAGCAAACTTAGGATTCTTATTAACCAAAGTAAGATGATCCGGTATAGGCTCCGAGTCTATAGAATCATGAGGTATCACAGAAAATGTGCTACCTTCTAACTCCTTGGCTTTATGCTCCCGGATATTAGCTATCGCCTCCACAACAATAACATGATATGCTGCTAAGTGACTCCTACCTTCACCTATAGGTAGATCGTGATATAATCCAAGCTCCTTAGGGAGTTGGATACTCACACGATACTTGTATAACATCCGACCATCAAGGTAAGTTATAGTATTCACTGGAATTCTAGTTAGATAACTAAAAATCTTTAAAAGTTCACGAAGTTGGTCTGTGAATGATCCTTGATAATCATCAAGAGTCTCATCTTTCCTTACCAAAGTCTGTTTTGGAAACTTTGGTGCCATAGCTCTGTATATCAGAAAAATAATTTTGATTAGTAACCAATAATATATTGCTCATAACAAAGAATTATCGCACTAAAACATATAACGGAATATTCTCATTTGAATACCCATTATATTACTTTTAGAGAATTCTTTATCGTTGCTACTTTCCTATAGGTAATACCCTTTACTAGGTTTCGAACCTAAGGTCAAAGCAATTTTCTCTGATACCAACTACGGTGACCCAGCATACCACTACATGCGTAGTACACTATAGTCGTTGACATGACACCCACAGAACACCGTTCCGTAAATACAACAGAAACATTGCGGGTCCATATTACAAACATTCACACATTATTATTATTATTACAATACCAGAAGTTCAAGACTTCAAAAGGTTTCAACTTACAAACCAAAATATAAAGTGTTTCAGCGGAATTTAAAAGTAGCAACTCCGACTAGGAGTTGAGCTCAGCAGCTTATTCTATAGAGTTCATGCTGCTCGGCTCCATTGGTTACTACTAACTAGGATACTTAGTTGGACTCGTTATCTTCAACACCATAGCGGATTTCGTAATCCACTCCTTCAACACCTCCTGACAGGTCAGGCTCCTCGTAGAACACATCTTCTTGACATTCAGCTATATACATTGGCACGTCTTCGGGATCCTCAGAGTCTAAGCAAAGGATCAAAGGAAAGGATGAGTAACAGCGTTACCCAACAAGTTCATTATATGCAAGGTAGGAAGTTTGATGCTCAGACTATAAGTCCTTGTCTCTATGCAGTTTTTGTAAATATTTCTTCAAAGATTGATTTTATTATAAAAATCTATGACCATCAGCCTTCACAGGTTGACCAGAACTTTCATGGAGTTCCTTTCCTACCGCGTTTGTAGCTCCTTCCCGGAACAGGGAGTAACAAGTTACAATTCTTACACTCTACATAGGTGCGTTACTTTACTCATGAGAGATCAACTCCTTATTGCACAACCGAGCGTACTTTCCCGTCCACAATTCCATGATGTGGGGCCCAGTAGTTGGTCCAAGCCAATCACTGCCCCCTTTGCGACCTCGCATGCCTCCTTGCTGTACACCATGCCCACATAATGAATTACGTCAATGGTTTGTACAAAACGTTAGATGCCAGAACTATCATGGGACGTTGAGGGTTCCCACCCATATGCTGCATATCCTCTATGAATTACCAATTAATATGCACGCTACGAGGATAACAGCCACGACTTGCACATCTGGCTTCATGCGAGAGGAAGAAGATACAGCTGACTTCTCAGTCCCAGTCCAAATCTCATGGCTAACGCGTAATATACGGCGCTAGAATCACTGATGTCAGGGGTTATTAAGTCCCTAATTGATCATCATTGTTGCAAATAGAACCCTAAGTTCTATTGCTCCATTATATCATCACTTAGTATGATATCTATGATTTCTTTATTTGTGAAGATAATTATTTTCTTTGTTTGGAGTATATATGATAACACACAATTTGCCATTACTTTGATAAAGACTCTTCAAAGGATATGAGCAAGTGATGAACTTGCCTTGTGATGGCAAGGTAGTGAAGTCTGATGCTTGCACTGGACCTTGAGCTTCTATGTCTACAAAAACATCATTATTGCCCGGTAAGGACAATATTTAAAGAAGCAAAATGATTATGCAAAGTAATGTAATGCATCATTTAGCTTTATATGTATTCTTCCCCATTTATTTAAATTACAAAAAATCTTTTAATGAGAAGGAATTTATAAATATTAATTTTTTAATATTTATTGAATATTGTATTCTTTTATTTTAATTTATTTGATTTTTATTTAATTAATAATTCCTTTAAGAATTATCATTAAATACCAAAAATTGACATTAAATATTTGTTTATATTTTTCTAAAATACTACAATAGTAATATATAATGAAAGTGATTTTTATTTATTTTTAGCATCTTTCAATAATTTTGTAAAATTCCATAAGGAATATTTAAATTACAAAATCCTTAATAAAATTTATATTAAAATTTTATTTCTTAATTTATTTGGATAGTTTAGATTATTGTGAATCCAAAAATATTTTATTTATAATTTTTGAACTTTTATTTTCTAGAATTTATTTAGGTTTAGGGGCATTTTGGTCTTTTCCAATTATTAAAACAGGCTCTAAAGGATTTGGGCTGATTGTTTGGTTGTATTGGGCCCTTGTGGCCCATTAGGCAAAGTCAAAACAACCACCCTGAAGGGTCCCTGGACCAACCCAGCCCATCACTCCCTGTCTCTCTCTCGAGCTCACCTCTCTACTTCTCCTTCCCCGACCACCCCGAAGGATTGGCGTTGATCCTGGCGCCGCCGCTGCTGTCATGCGCCGTGGTGATGCTCGTCGCCCCTAGGCATGGCTATGGTCGCCGCCGTGGCGCTGTATGGGTCGCAGCGCCCCCTTTGGGGTGCTCCCCGTGCCGCCATGGTCGTCGGCCCCTCTGCTTCCTCTTCTATTCTACAGCGAGGACCTTCGGTAAGTCATTCATCTCCCCTCGTGCTCTCTGTACTAGTCCATCCTATGCTAGATGTTGGTGGTGACCTTCCTGGTTACTGTCCTGTCCCGATTAGGGTTCTTGGTTCTGCTTAGGGTTCATACCCTGCTGTGGATTAGATATTGATGAATTGGATCATGTGTTGATGATCCCTGAATCTATTAAGTGGTGACTAGCTGTGGCTTACTGCTGATGATTAGTTGTGGTGATGTTAGTGGTTTACTGATGATGATTAGCTGTGGTGATGCTAGTGGTTTACCAGATGATTCCATGGTTAAATTCCACATGATTTAGATGGTAAAGTTGCTCTGGAAACAATACTTGGTAAAACTAGTGGTTTTGATAACTTACCACTGTAATTACTTGGTTAATGACTTTTAGTATGGTGTGATGAAGTCACTGTCTTAGTACTATTGGCTTAAGAATTCATGTATAATTTGAGATCAAAATGGTCTCTTACAGTGAAGACATATATATATATGAATATCCTGTTTATGATTCCTATGTTTAAGAACGGGAAAATGATTTTTAATTGGTTGATTGTACCTGTGAAGATTGGATGCTTAACCTGAAGGGAATATGCCCTGAGAGGCAATAATAAAGTGTTTATTATGTGTATTCCAAGTATATGATAGATGTTTATTTTGCATGCTATAATTGTATTAATACGGAAACGTTAATACATGTGTGTTTAATAAACAAACAGAAAGTTCCTAGTTAAGCCTCTCTCATAAACTAGCTCGTTGATTAACAAGATGATCAAGGTTTCCTGATCATGGACATTGGATGTTGTTAATAACGGGATCACAACATTAGTGTAATGATGTGATGAACATTCATCCGAAGTATAGCATTACGATCAAAGTCATTGAGTTTATATTGCTATAACAACTTACGAGTGATCCTAATCCTTAGACCATGAGATCATGTCAATCACTAACACCGAAGAGTTTCTTGATAACATCAAACGTCACACCGTAACGTGGTGATTATAAAGATGGATTCAGAACTAATAAAGTGTTATGTTGAGGCCCATGGATCAAGAGTGGAATTTGTTCATCCGATGACGGATAGATATACTGGGCCCTCTCGGTGATATCACATTGATTAGCTTGCAAGCAAGTGATTTGATCACTAGAATGTTATATCACAGAACGAGAAAAGAGTGCATGTAGTAACGAGATCAAACTAGGTATGGAGATACCGATGATCGAATCTCGGACATGTAATATATCGTGAAACAAAGGGATTAAGATACTAGCGTAAAGGTTCCGACGATCACAAGAAAGTCATCGTTGAATGTGTGGGAGTCGGTATGGGTCTCGGATCCGCTTCGATTATTGATCGAGAGGGTCTCGATCATGTCCGCATTATTCACGAACCGTAGGGTGACACTTAAGAGACACCGACATCCAATTGGAGCAAATGTTTCATGCCGAAAGAATGAACAAGCGCAGAATTTATTTCACTAGATACCAAAAGCAGTTTTGGTGAAATTGCATAAAGTGGTTATGCATGTGAAATAGAATTCTAGCAAGGGTTATTTGTGAATGTTTGTCATTAAAGTAATTGACAAAATTCTGAATAAAATAAAATAGTTTTATTTAATGAGAGTTTGCATTAAATTTGGTGGAAATTTAATGGGAATTTTGAGTGGACTTTTGAGTGGAGGGAATTTAGAGGAGTTTTGTGAGTGGAGTGTCCACCCACATGAGGGGAGAGGGGGGCAGCCCCATGCGCCGCCACCCCTTGGGGTTCCCCCTCCTCCTATAAAGGAGCCCCTCCTCACTTGTCTCTCACACCTCCTCGTGAAGGATCTCTCCCCTCTAGAATTTATCCCCATGGTCTCGGACTAGCGAGATACATGTTCCGTGGCTATTCGGCAAGAAAGAGTTGTGCTTCGCTGCATCGCTGGGCGAGGAGGCGGAGGTTGCTCGGTGCCTCGAGCGTTTGTGCGAGCACGGATGCGCTGATTTGCGGCGCTAGGACTTCCTCTCGATCTTGAGATCGGCAAGAGATCGTCTACATCAACCACGAGTTGAACTCGTTAAGCTTTGTCGGTCTTCAAGGGTATGTTCTCTCACGGATATACATCCGCCCGTTGTTTGTATCTAGCATATATAGATCTTGGTATATAGTTCACATCGTAGGAAAATTTTTTTGTTTCTATCTTTCGAACCCTACAAAGGGTATCGAGCCGGATCTATGCGTAGATACTTTACAGGTAGTACACATATGAGTATGTGGGCGATGATGATCATGTTGTTGCTCCTTTGTTGTGATTTTGGATATTGGTGGCATAGTGGGATGAAGCGGCCCGGACAAACTTTACATGTCCTCGCACATGAGACCTGTTCCACGCTTGACATGCAACTAGTTTGCATAAGTGGCTAGCGGGTGTCTGTATCTCCTAGTATAGTCAATATCTATTTTACAACGAGTTGTCAACAATTTGATTATCCTCGTTGTGGTTCATGTTCGTAGGTAAGAACGGTTCTATCTCGAAAGCCCTAAGCCACGTAAAACTTGCAATGGATAAATTAGAGGCGTCTAGTTTAGATTGTTGCTGGGCTAGTGTTATGATATGGTAGTGTTGTAAGTATAAGTATGAGATGATACTCTTACAACACACATAGCGTGTAAAATCCATAGACCTTGGATTTACACATATAGGTATGATAGTGATCATACCACGATGCACATGATAGAGATCATCTGCGGGAACCATATAATTTCACTAATAAACATATGATGTTTGGTTACATCTTATATTGCTTGTTTAGCGCTTTGTTAAGCATAATAAGATGATCCCTCATTTAAATATCAAGATAAAAATGTGTTCTTCCTTTAGTATGCACCGATTATGTTTTCGTCGCTCCAAGACATCACGTGATGATCGGGTGTTCTTGGATCCACGACCATATTTCGGGTGTAAAACAGTTACACACGCAAATACTAAGGTTCTAACTTGGTGAGCCTAGCATGTACAGACATGGCCTCGGAACACAGACCGAAAGGTTAAGCATGAGTCATATAGTTGATATGATGCCCATTTGATGCTCGCCTTTGAAGCTATACCGACTCACGTGATGATCGGACTTGGTGTAGTGGATTTGGTTCATGTAATCACCAAAAGGACACGAGGGATGTCGCTTTTGAGTGGGAGTTCACTCGTAATATAGATTAGTTGAACTCGATCTATCATACACTTAGTCTAAACTTTACAAATTCTGTTGTAGATGGCACCACCTTTTAATTTCAATGCGTTCATGGAGAAAGAGAAACTAGCAACGAGCGGTAGCAACTTTCTTGAATGGGCCATGAATTTGAGGATTCTCTCTCTGTTGCACAAAAGCAATATGTGCTAGAAGCGCCGTTAGGCCCCCACCTTTGATGATGCCCGACGAGGAGAAGAATGTCTATCGGACTCGTCGGGAGGACCACAACTTAGTTCATTGCGGCATATTGTATGGGCTAGAGCCGAACTTCAAAACGTTTGAAAACGGCAATGCATTTGATACAATGGGTGAGTTGAAAATGATTTTGACACACATGCTTCTTTGAGAGCTACAATGCTTGTAAAAGTTCTTTAGCTGCATGATGGAAGAGCACGACTCGTTAGTGAGCATGTACTCAAGATGTCGGTTACGCCGATAAGCTTGTGTCCTTGGGAATAACGATTCCCATTGACTTAGGCATCCATCGTGTTCTGCGGTCTACGCCACCTAGCTATAAGAGCTTCGTGATGAACTATAATATGCAAGGCATGAAGAAGTCTCTCCCGAGCTTCATCAATGCTTAAAAGCTGCATGGAGATCAAAAGGAACATCAAGTGTTGATGATCAATAGGAACACTGGTTTCAAGAAAGACAAGAAGGGAAAAGCGGAAGGAAGTAAGGCGGCAAGCTGTTGCAGCGCTGAAAAGAAACCCGAGTTGGACCTAAGTCGATTCCGAGTGCTACTATTGTAAGGGGCCCTTTGGGCATATGCCCCAAGTATCCGCGCACAAGAAGGCAAGGCAAACAAAGGTATATATGATATACATGTTATTGATGTGTACTTGACTAGTGCTCGCAGAGCACCTGGGTATTTGATACCGGTTCGATTGCTAATATTTGTAACTCGAATCGGGGCTGCGGAACAAGCGACCGCTAGCAAGGGTGAGGTCAAGATGCGTGTCGGCAATGGATCAAGCGTTGATGTAATCGCCGTCGAACGCTGCCTCTCCACTTACCGTCGGGATTAGTCATAAACTTAAATAAATGTTATCGGTGCACTTGAGCATGAACATTGTATCGGATCATGTTTGATGCAAAGTGGTTATTCATTTAAATCGAGAACAATAGTTGTTCCATTTATATGAATGAAATCTTTTATGGTCATGCCGATGATGAATGGTTTATTTCTTAGATCTCAATGATAATGTTACACATATTCATAATGTTGATGCTAAAAGGATTAAACTTAATGATGATATATCCGCATATATGTGGCAATCGCCGTCTAGGTCATATTGGCATTAAGCATGAAGAAGCTCCATTCGGATGGACTTTTGGAATCACTTGATTATGAATCATTTGATACATGTGAGCCATGCCTTATGGGCAAGATGACTAGAACGCCGTTTTCGGTTCAATGGAGCAGGCGATGATTTATTGGAAATCATACATTCGATGTATGTGGTCCAATGAGTGTGTCGTGAGGTGGATATCGTTATTTTGTTACTTTCACGGATGATTTGAGTAGATACGGTTATATCTACTTGATGAAACACAAGTCGAAACCTTTGAAAAGTTCAAGGAATTTCAGAATGAAGTGGAAAATCATCGTATTAGAAAGATCAAAGTTCTACGGTCTGACCGTGGTGGTGAGTATCTAAGTTACGAGTTTAGCACTCACATGAAAGAGTGTGGAATTGTTTCACAACTCACACTGGGAACACCACAATGAAATGGTGTGTCGAACGTCAGAATCGTACTTTATTAGATATGGTTCGATCTATGATGTCTCTGCCGGACTTGCCGTTGTCATTTTGGGGTTATGCACTAGAAACTGCTGCATTCACTTTAAATCGGGCACCATGTAAATCCGTTGAAAAGACACCGTATGAATTGTGGTTTGGAAACAAACCTAAGTCATTTCTTAAAGTTTGGGGTTGCGATGTTTATGTGAAGAAACTTCAACGGATAAACTCGAACCCAAAGCGGAAAATGGGTCTTCATAGGATACCCTAAAGAAACTATTGGGTATTCCTTCTATCACAGATCCGAGGGCAAAGTTTTTGTTGCCAAGAATGGATACTTTCTAGCGAAACAGTTTCTCAAGACAGGTGTGAGTAGTCGGAAGGTAGAACTCAAGAGGTTGTGGAACCTTCTCTTCAAAGTATGGCGAGTAGCGCGGCCGGAATTGTTCGAGTTGGCTCCACTGTTGAAGAGGGAACTAATGATAATGATCATGAAACTCGAAGAGTACTACCGAACCTCGCGGTCAAACAGACGTGCAGCTCCCAGAGTCTGGAAATCTGTCATAAATTTCATGGTTGATGAAAACAATGAACTGCGACGTATGAAGAAGCGATGATGAGCCAGTTCAACAAATGGTTAGAAGCCATGAAATCCGAGATGGAATCCATGTATGAAAATCAAGTTTGGAACTTGGTGGAATTACCTCACGAGAAAGGCCGTGGAGAACAAATGGATTTTCAAAAGGAAAACTGATGCTGATGGTAATGTGACACTCTATAAAGCTCGACTTATCGCAAAGGGGTTTCGACAAATTCAAGGAGTTGACTACAATGAGACATTCTCTCCCGTAGCGATGCTAAAGTCGATTAGGATTATGTTAGCAATTGCATATTTCGATTATGAAATATGGCAGATGGATGTCAAAACCGCGTTTCTCAATGGTAATATTGAAGAAGAGTTGTATATGATACAACCAAAGGGTTTTGTCGATCCTAAGGATGCTAACAAGGTGTGCAAGCTTCAGCGATCCATCTATGGATTGAAGCAAGCATCGCGAAGTTGGAATCTCCGCTTTGATAAGGTCATCAAAGAGTTTGGATTTGTCCAAACTTATGGAGAAGCTTGTATTTACAAGAAAGTGAGTGGGAGCAATGTGGCATTTCTGATATTATATGTGGATGACATATTATTGATCGGAAATGATATAGAACTTTTAAACAATGTTAAAAGTTATCTAAACAGCAAATTTTCAATGAAGGACCTAGGTGAAGCGTCATACATATTAGGCATAAAGATCTATAGAGATAGATCTAGGCGCCTAATAGGGCTATCGCAAAGTACATACCTTGATAAGATTTTAAAGAAGTTTAAAATGGACGGAAGTAAGAAGGTGTTCTTACCTATGTTGCAAGGCAAGACATTGAGTAAGACTCAAAGTCCGGCTTGGCGGAAGAAAGAGATAATGGACAAAGTCCCTATGCTTCACCATAGGCTAGGCTATAATGTACGCCATGCTATGTACAAGACCGGATGTGGCACACGCTATTAGTTTGACTAGTAGGTACCAATCGGATCCAGTTGAACCGGATAGCGGTCAAGAATATCCTTAAGTACTTACGAAGAACTAAGGATATGTTTCTTGTATCTGAGGTGAAGAAGAGCTCGTCGCTAAGTGTTATGTCGATGCTAGCTTTGACCGATCCGGATGACTCTAAGTCTCAATCCAGATCGTATTTCTCATGAATGGCGGGCGGTTAGTTGGAGGAGCTCCAAACAACCTGTGGTAGTGGGATCAACAGGAGGCGAATATGTTGTTGCTTGAGCGGCTCGAGAAGCGATTTGGATGAAGGAGTTCATATCCGAACTAGGAGTTGTGGCAAACGCGTTGGACCCAATGGTGATCTATTGTGACAACAATGGTGCCATTGCCAATGCCAAAGAGCCAAGGTCTCACAAGCATTCCAAGCATATTAAGCGCGGTTTCACTCCATCCATGAGCATGTCAAGGATGGAGATATAAAGATTGTAAAGTACATACGGATCTCAATGTAGCGATCCGTTGACTAAAACTCTCCTAGAGCAAAACATGATCAACACGAGAACTCAATGGGTGTTAGATTTATCACTATGTAACTAGATTATTGTCTCTAGTGCAAGTGGGAGACAAGGAATATGCCCCGAGAGGCAATAATAAAGTGTTTATTATGTGTATTCCAAGTATATGATAGATGTTTATTTTGCATGCTATAATTGTATTAATACGGAAACGTTAATACATGTGTGTTTAATAAACAAACAGAAAGTTCCTAGTTAAGCCTCTCTCATAAACTAGCTCGTTAATTAACAAGATGATCAAGGTTTCCTGATCATGGACATTGGATGTTGTTAATAACGGGATCACAACATTAGTGTAATGATGTGATGAACATTCATCCGAAGTATAGCATTACGATCAAAGTCATTGAGTTTATATTGCTATAACAACTTACAAAGTGATCCTAATCCTTAGACCATGAGATCATGTCAATCACTAACACCGGAAGAGTTTCTTGATAACATCAAACGTCACACCGTAACAGGGTGATTATAAAGATGGATTCGGAACTAATAAAGTGTTATGTTGAGGCCCATGGATCAAGAGTGGAATTTGTTCATCCCGATGACGGATAGATATACTCTGGGCCCTCTCGGTGATATCACATTGATTAGCTTGCAAGCAAGTGATTTGATCACTAGAATGTTATATCACAGAACGAGAAAAGAGTGCATGTCGAACGAGATCAAACTAGGTATGGAGATACCGATGATCGAATCTCGGACATGTAATATATCGTGAAACAAAGGGATTAAGATACTAGCGTAAAAGGTTCCGGCGATCACAAGAAAGTCATCGTTGAATGTGTGGAGTCGGTATGGGTCTCCAGATCCTTCGATTATTGATCGAGAGGGTCTCGATCATGTCCGCATTATTCACGAACTGTAGGGTGACACACTTAAGAGACACCGACATCCAATTGGAGCAAATGTTTCATGCGAAAGAATGAACAAGCGCGAATTTATTTCACTAGATATCTAAAGCAGTTTTGGTGAAATTGCATAAAGTGGTTATGCATGTGAAATAGAATTCTAGCAAGGGTTATTGTGAATGTTTGTCATTAAAGTAATTGACAAAATTCTGAATAAAATAAAAGAGTTTTATTTAATGAGAGTTTGCATTAAATTTGGTGGAAATTTAATGGGAATTTTGAGTGGACTTTTGAGTGGAGGGAATTTAGAGGAGTTTTGTGAGTGGAGTGTCCACCCACATGAAGAGGGAGGGCAGCCCCCATGCGCGGCCACCCCTTGGGGTTCCCCCCTCCTCCTATAAAAGGAGCCCCCCTCCTCACTTGTCTCTCACACCTCCTCGTGAAGGATCTCTCTCCCCCTCTAGAATTTATTCCCCATGGTCTCGGACTAGCGAGATACATGTTCCCAGTGGATATTCGGCAAGAAAGAGTTGTGCTTCACTGCATCGCTGGAGCGAGGAGGCGGAGGTTGCTCGGTGCCTCGAGCGTGTGTGCGAGCACGGATCTGCTGCGATTCTTGCGCTAGGACTTCCTCTCGATCTTGAGATCGGCAAGAGATCGTCTACATCAACCACGAGTTGAACTCGTTAAGCTTTGTCGGTCTTCAAGGGTATGTTCTCTACGGATATACATCCGCCCGTTGTTTGTATCTAGCATATATAGATCTTGGTATATAGTTCACATCGTAGGAAATTTTTTGTTTTCTATGTTGCGAACCCTACATAACCTGCTTAGTTTAGAACTGTTGTTGTGACACCATCTTTGTATGGCACACAAGATTAGATTCTTTTACTTGGTGTGGTTTTATTCAAGCTTAAGATTTGGCTTGGCATGATAGATAAGTGAAATCCTCTTTCCTTGTATCCCTAGAACCAATGATGTTGGTATGAGGTTTAGGGATTTAGACCTCTATCTTGTTGATTCACATGGATGGGTTCTGGTAGTGATACCAGCTACTGTTTCTTGAATCAAAGTTTGGAAAAAATAATTCTAAGCTTGATAACTTATATAGATCCATAAGATTAAATTCTAAGGTGCTACTCTTGTCTTAGAGATGTGCCTAGAAGTTTAAATCTTAGCTATGTTCATTCTTGAATTGAAATATAGCTTGATAGCTAGATCAATGATGTTGTTCTGAGATTTAGTTCGATCCTTATACTTTTCTGATTGCTTTTAGAGTTTAAAACCTCAGTGGTGGATTCACCCCACTTGGGTGCTTTCTGAGAGTTTAAATAAGACACAGATCATGTATGCTTGTCTAATCTTAGACAGATAGATCATGTGATGGTCTATTTACTCACCACTATCACTTCATGTGGGGTTTCCTGTGGTTGATCTTGATCTGATGCTCCCCTGGTATTTCTAGCTCCTGGCTTGTCCTTGATCTAGCCCTTCTCTTCCTGGTCCCGATGGCTTGATCTTGGGCTTGCTATCCACCTGATCCACCCCCTCCTTATGTCACCATTTTGCCGGTGTGATCCAAGGTTTTGTTTGGTATGATCTAGCTTGGCTTTGGCTGGGTTTAGCTGCTGGCTGCTGTTCTTGTTGTGTATGAACAAGAAAGTGATGTGGGGTTGTATTACCACGGCTGTGCTGATGGTTTTGTTTGGTTGTGCTATTGCTGTGGTGCTGACAGCACACCCATGCAGTTTGGTGTGTGTGCTTCCTGTGTGCCTGCTGCATAAGATGTGGATATGTTCAGAATTTGAGAGTTACTTTCACCATGTTACCATTTACTTGGCTGGTGAAACTTGCCCCTCCTTGCTGTTTATTTGACTTATGGCTTAAAATTATGAAAGATATATTCTTTCATATTGGTGAAATTTGCCCCTTTTTAAAAGATTACTCAATGATGAACCTTGATCAGTGCACTTCACTATCAAGTCTGAGAGTAATATTCTTTTAACCTTAACTTTCTTTCTTTTGTTTATGTTTATTTTGCAGGTACCAGATTTGAAGATCAAGATTTTAGTTTAGGTTTTTCTTTTTCTTTTTCTTTTTTTAGAATAGTCACTTGTAATAACTCTCATATTCAATTGAAATCTTTAATTTATTCTTTTGGACTTTTTATTTTATTATTTTGTAATAAAGATTGTACTATCATCAATAAAGAAATATTATTCTTTATTTATTTACTATTGTGAAGATTGTGGATGATTTTCATAAGTTGCATTTTTGTAACTTATTTATTGAATGAAATTATGAAATGGAGATTCTTATTATTAGTTGCTTTCTTTATATAAAGTTTGAGTTATTATTGTTTAACTCTTAATTGAATCAAATACTCAAACATCATTCAAAAATCCTTTTGAATTATAATTCAAACACTCAAGTTTTTAAATTCAAATTTCATTTCCCAAAACACATAAGTCCACCAAGATCATACCAAAGTCTATAACAATCATCCTTCAAGACTATACCTAATCTCAAAGTATGAAAGAAACCTTGATCACTTTAGGTTTTTTATTTGGCGAAAAAATTACCCACATTTTCACAAATGAATGCATGCAACATCTTAAATTCCTAAATCTACCCTTCGTTAGTTCCTAAATGCTGGGATGTTACAGTTATGAAGGAGAAATGGAGGAGGACAAGTAACCGGACACCCGCGCTACCGTCACAAGCATTGGTTTGGTGTCACAACCTACCAAGCTTAGGAGGGAAACCTCCACGTCTCTTCTACAATCCACGGCCATCTCCTCCACGTAACAAGACCCTTCCATACACTTATACATGAATATCAATATCAACATGTGTCCAAAGGGAATTTGCCCTTGGTTTGGGATATGCCTCGTTCTAACAATGCAGAGAAGGATCATGCTAAGAATGAAGAGTGGGGAAAGAATAACAAGAACTGGGATTCTTGGACGGACATGATCATGAATCGGATAGAGCAAAACTCTGAGCTAATCCGTACTCTTACTTTTGAGATCGAGGAGTTGAAGAAACTTATTGAATATCTTATCAAGAGAACACCACCACCACCGAAGGAGTAATTTGTCATCAGGTTTGGCATCCCCTTGGCTTGTTCCAATCTTGGGGGAGTGCCGCGGTATCACCACCATTAACTTTTATCTTTTACCTTTTTAGTGGATTCATATCTATGGTAGAGAGGTTATCTTATAGTTTGGTTTGCATGTGGAAGTATGCGGTGACACAGCATACCACTGCATGTGTAGTACACTATAGTCGTTGACATGACATCCACAGAACACCGTTCTGTAAATATCACATCCCTTAGAGTGGTACAACAGAAACATTGCGGGTCCATATTACAAACATTCACACATTATTATTATTAAAATATCATAATTTCAAGACTTCAAAAGGATTCAACTTACAAACCAAAATATAAAGTGTTTTCAGTAGAATTTAAAAGTAGCAACTCCAACTAGGCGTTGAGCTCAGCAGCTTATTCTATAGAGTTCATGTTGCTCGGCTCCGTCGGTTACTACTAACTAGGATACTTAGTTGGACTCATTGTCATCGACACCATAGCGGATTTTGTAATCCACTCCTTCAACACCTCCTAACAGGTCAGGCTGCTCATAGAACACATCTTCTTGGCATTCGGCTGCATACATTGGCACGTCTTCAGGATCCTCAGAGTCTAAGAAAGGGATCAAAGGAAAGGATTATTAACAGTGTTACCCAACAAGTTCATTATATGCAAGGTGGGAAGTTTGATGCTCTAACTACCACCTCGGACTATAATTCCTTGGCACTATGCAGTTTTTGTAAATCTTTCTTCAAAGATTGATTTTATTATAAAAATCTATGACCATCAGCCATCACAGGTTGACCAGAACTTTCATGGAGTTCCTTTCCTACCGCGTTCGCAACTCCTTCCCGGAACAGGGAGTAACAAGTTACAATTCTTACACTCTGTAGAGGTGCGTTACTTTAACCATGAGAGATCAACTCCTTGTTGCACAAATGGGCATACTTTCTCATCCATAATTCCATGATGTGGGGCCCAGTAGTTGGTCCAAGCCAATCACTGCCCCCTTCACGACCCCGCGTGACTCCTTGGTGTACACCATGCCCACATATTGAATTACGGCAATGGTTTGTACAAACCGATAGATGCCAGAACTATCATGGGATGTTGAGGGTTCCCACCCATATGCTGCATATCCTCTACGAATTACCAATTAATATGCACGCTACGAGGATAACATCCATGGCCTGCACATCCGGCTACATGCGAGAGGAAGAAGATATAGCGGAATTCTCTGTCCCATTCCAAATCTCATGGCTAACGCGTGATATACGGCGCTAGAATCATTGATGTCATGGATTATTGAGTCCCTAATTGATCATCATTGTTGCAAATAGAACCCTAAGTTCTATTGCTCCATTATATCATCACTTAGGATGATATCTAAGATTTCATTATTTGTGAAGATAATATTTTATTTCTTTGGAGTATATATGATAACACACAATTTGCAAATACTTTGATAAAGACTCTTCAAAGGATATGAGCAAGTGATGAACTTGCCTTGTGATTGCAAGGTAGTGAAGTCTGATGCTTGCACTAGACCTTGAGCTTCTATGTCTATAAAAACATCATTATTTCCCGGTAAGGACAATATTTAAAGAAGAAAAATGATTAATGTAATGCATTATTTAGCTTTGTGTGTATTCTCCCCCATTATCTAAATTATATAAAAAAGAATTTATAAATATTAATTTTTATATTTATTGAATATTGTATTCTTTTGTTTTATTTCATTTTATTTGAATTTTATTTATTTAATAATTCCTTTAAGAATTATCATTTAAATACCAAAAATTGATATTAAATATTTGTTTGGTATTTTTATAAAATACTACAATATTAATATATAATGGAAGTGATTTTTCTTTATTTTTATCAACTTTCAATAATTTTGTAAAATTCCATAAGGAATATATATATTACAAAATTCTTAATAAAATTTGTATGTCTAAAATTTTATTTTTTAATTTATTTGGATAGTTTGGATTATTGTGAATCCAAAAATATTTTATTTATAATGTTTGGATTTTTAGTTTATTTTCCAGAATTTATTTAAGTTTAGGGGCATTTTGGTCTTTTTCCATTTATTAAAACAAGCTCAAAGTGATTTGGGCTGACTGTTTGGGTTTATTGGGCCCTTGTAGCCCAGTAGGGCAGAGCCAAAACGATACCCCGAAGGTGTCCTAGCCCAATCCAGCCCACTCCCTCTATCACTCGTTCGACCTCATCTCTCTCTTCTCCTCCTCAAACCCGTGGTCGATGGCGCCGCCACCGTGCGCTGCTCGCTGCCGTGGTCCTCCCTGGCCGCTGATGTGATGCAGGACAAGGTTGTCGACCATGCTCTACCCTCATTTCCAATTCTATTTGGCTCTGGAGATTTCCCGTGGCCAGACTAGCTCCATCCTGAACCCTAGGGTTTGGGGTGGTGCTGGTGTTGTCGTCGCTGCTGCTGCCGTGTGCTGTGGTGGTGCTCCTCGCCTATAGGCGTGGTTGTGGTCGCTGCCTCGGCGTGGTGTGGGTCACAGCGCCCCCTTAGGGGTGCTCCCCGTGCCGCCGTGCTCATCGTCGACCTTTGCTTCTTCTTCTCACCCACGACAACATTCAGTAAGTAAACCTTTTCCTCCTCGTGTCCTCTGTGCTAGGCCACCCTGTGCTATGTGTTGGTAGTGTACACTCCTGGCTAGTGTTATATCCCGATTAGGGTTGTTTATCCTACTTAGGGTTCATATCCCTCTGTGGATTAGGCATCTCACTTGTTGGATCATGTATGGATGATTCCTAAGCATGATAAGTGGGGGTTTGTTGTGGATTGCTGCTTATGATTAGCTATGATGATGCTAGTGGTTTACCAGATGATTCCATTGGTTAATTTGATATGGTTTAGATGATAAGGTTGCTCTGGAATCATTACTTGGGGATTCTAGTGAATTGAGAGCTCACCACTGTCATTGCTTGGTAAATGATGATGATTTTTAATGATGAAGTCCTTGTTTGTCTTTGTTGGCTTAAGAATTCATATATAGCTTGAGATCAAATGGTCTCTTACAGTGAAGATATGTATATGGATTTTCCTGGTTATGATTCATGTGATTAATGTCAGGAAAATGATTTTATAGTTGGTTGTGAGTGTAACTGTGAAAGTTGAATGTTTAACCTGCTTAGTTTAGAAACTATTCTTGTGATACCATCCTTGTATGGCACACGAGATTAGATTCTATTACTTGGTTTTGTTTTGTTCAAGCTTAAAATTATCTTGCATTATAGATAAGTGGAATCTTCTTTCCTTGCATCCCTAGAACCCATGATGTTGGTCTGAGGTTTAGGGATTAGGCCCTTATCTTGTTATTTCTCATGGATTGGTTCTGGTAGTGATATCAGCTACTGATTCTTGAGTCAACGTTGGAAAAATGATTGGTTTGCTTATAGCTTAATGTTGGTGCATATAGTTTATGAAATCTGAGGTGCTACTCCATTAGGAGATGTACCCAAAATTTATAAGCTATTTGAGAACACTTTGGAATAGATATGAGTTGTTGATGATCACCAGGATCTATGATGCTGGTCTGAGATTCTGGTGTATGTGGTAAAGTTTACTGTTAGCCTTTATATTTCAAATTTCCTCTATGATAGGTTTACCCCAGTTGGGTGATCACTGAGAGGTTAAACTTGTAAAACATCACATGCTTTTCTGCTTGATTGAGATGAACAGAATATGTGGATGTTTTTATGATACTCACCACACTTGGGTGTTGTTGAGGTTGCAAGTTGTTGATCTTGTGGCTAGCTTGATCTGGTGCTCCTTCTGGTACTTCCAGTTTTTGGCTTGTCCTTGATCTAGCTCTCCACCTCCTGGTCCTGGTGGCTTGATATTGTCCTTGCTATCCACCTGATCTACCCCCTCCTTATGTCACCATCTTGGTGAGATGATCCAGGGTTTAGTTGGTGTGATCTTGCTTAGCTTGGTTTAGCTGAGTGTGTTCTTGGTGTGTAAGAACAGAGAAATGGTGTGGGGTGGCTTCCCACGGCTGTGCTGATAGTTTTGTGTGTGTAGTTGTTGTTGTTGTGCTGACAGCACACACCATGCAGTTTGGTGTGTGTGTTGCCTGTGTGTCTATTGCATCCCGTGGATATGCTCTAGATATGGAAGTTACTTTTATCTGGTTACACTTACTGGTTTGGTGAAACTTGCCCCTCCTTGCTGTTTGGAGTTATTTGACTTCTGGCACAAATTATGAAAGATTCAGTTCTTTCATATTGGTGAAATTTGCCCCTTTAAAAGATTACTCAATGATGAACTTTGAACAGTGCACTTCACTGTCAATTCTGAGAGTAAAACATTTTTAACTTTAACTTTCTTTCTTTTTTGTTTGTGTTTGTTTTGCAGGTACTAAACTTGAAGATCAAGACTTTAGTTTAGGTTTTTATTTTTCTTTATAGAATAGTCACTTGTACTATTTCTTTTATTCTTATGTAATTTTTATTTTATTATTTTGTAATAAAGATTGTACTATTTACCCAATATATAAAGATTCTTCTTTTATTTCATTACTATTGTAAAGATTCTTTATCAATTCCATAAGTTACATTCTGTAACTTATTTATTGAATAAAATTTCGGAATAAATATTCATTCTATTGATTAATTTATTTCATTTAAAGTTTGAGTCATTAATTGTTAACTCTTGATTAAATAAAATCACTCAAACCTAATTCTAAATCCTTCTACATTATAATTCCAACATTCAAATTTAAATTCAAATTTCATTTCCCAAACACACTAATCCACAAATATCATATCAAAGTCTATAAAAATTATCCTTCAAGACTATAGCTAATCTCAAGGCATGAAAGAAACTTTGATCATTTTAGGTTTTTAATTGGCGAAAAATTTACCCACGTTTTTACAGATGAATGCATGCAATTTCACAGATTCCTAAATCTACCCTTCGTTGGTTTCTAAATGCTGGGATGTTACAAAGTATCTCTCCTTTAGTTGATTATCTATGTATCCCTTGGTGTGAGTGCCTTTATTGAATATTAATGGGAAGTCTCATCTTTTACTTTTTGCACTTCATATTTTTAGTTTGCAATCTCTATTATATGATGGATCTTGTTGTTCAGTATTGGCACCACTTTGGGATCATCAAGTGGATCTAAATTGGTTTTGGCAAACCGAGTTCTGGTCAGTGGCATTAGTTTGAAAGAAAAAGAAAGAAAGAAAAAGCTTACAGGTATTTCGTATCATTTGTTTTCTTTCTTGTTGGCTCATAAGCTTAGTATTCTTTATTTAAGATCCTTTTGTATCTTCAAGGAAGATTGCATGTTTGGCTTTATTACTTGTATGTTCTCTTGTTTCTTTCAACTCTCTTGCTTGCTACCCAGCCTTGCTAGCCAAAAACCTGTTTTGAGAAGGCTTACTCCTCATGTTTCCAAAATCCTTTAAACCCAAAACTTTTGCCACTTATGTCCACCATATCTACCTAGTAGCTTTTGCTATTCCAAGCATATTCTCAAGCTTCATCTACCTTTCAAATTAAAAAGTATTTTTTTATGTGAAAACTAGTTAGTAAAGATCTCACGAACTTGATGGCACACTTTATTTACTTGCCCCTAATAGACTTGAACCATTGTGGACATCGAAGTTGTATATGCTTGCATCTATACGTTGGAATTAGCAGAACCATGCATGGGCCTCTAGCCTAAGCCATGCTTAGTCATGGTGGAAACTTGCATCATCATCATAGTGAGTCATCTATGAAGCATCCTCAATAAAAAGCTATGCATATGGTAAATAAAAAGATTGTTGAGATGCTCATTGTCTGCTTGCCTTATCATTTTGCTTATGGGAAAGCTCCTGTACCATGTGCAAGGGGTACCCCGTTGGCGGTTCTCAATGATATGCAAATACTTATAAAGACAAGAACTTACCTGGAACCAAAGTTGATTATGCATGAGGAGTGGCCCTCATATTCAAGGGACATGAGATTTCCAACTTATATTTCGTCAAGCATATACTCCATCTTTGTTCACTTTAACCTTAATCATCTCAAGATGCTTATGATAGGGGCAGTGAGGGCTCAAAGCAAGTAAGTACCATAATCTTTTGGAAGCTCTTTATGACTTCTAATCCCTGCTACCCTCTAAGAAGGGACCTTTCTCCCACTACCAGTTTGAGTCAGTAAACCTACTTCCTATCTACAACAAGCTTTTGAGTTGTTGTGTTTCAAGCATTCATATGGTGATTTATTCAATCATGTTCTTTATCTTCTTTGTTTACACAAAACTCTTATCTATTGAGTATTACTTTGAAAGCTTCCCTTGTGAAAAAGCCTTTTTGAGCAAAGAGTGTTCCTGTTTTGAAACTTCTACAAAAAGCTTTTGTGAAACTGTTTGCCAGGTGTTCTCTGACTAAGAACAAGTTTTCCAATTCCAATTATGATTTATATTTATGCATCTCTATTGTGATTGTTGTACTTGGTTGCAAGCTAAGTTATATAATGGTGAGTTGTTTTCTTCTATGAGTTGTGCAATGGTAAGTGTGATGCTTCTTGTTCGTATTCTTTTATCGACACTTCACTCCATAAACCTGTGGACATGTTACTGATCTCAGTATTCGCTTTGGGACAAGCGAAGTCTAAGGTTGGGGGAGTTGATACGCCCAATTTGCATCACCTTTCTATATCATAATTTACCTCTATTCATTGATATTTGTCTTATCACTACTAGGAAAATGGTCGTTTGTGGCGCACCTGAAAGGCCCATCCGTGGCGCACCGGTGATGCCACGGGCCTTCTGACTATCTCTCAAGTGGCGCCTTTGCCTAGTGCCACGGTTGTGAAGATAGGCGTGGCGCACCACCTAATGCGCCACGAAGTTTGGCATGGTGCGCTACCTTGGATCTTCGTGGCACTACCCGATGCGCCACTAAACAATCATGGTGCGCTTTAGGGGTAGTGCGCCCACGAAGGTAGAACATGTGCGCACAGATGTATTTTTGTTTTTTTAATTTCCAAGCCAGATTATATGCAATACAGATTATATACAATATTACAGCAGATATACACACACGGATACAAGATATACAATTATATATATAAATACCGATATGAAAAACAAGATTGAAACAAATACATATAGATAAGTCTCATACATGAATACATAGTCCAAGTTACATTGTTTTGATCATGTTACAAAGTAGTAGTTGGTGACATGCGAATACATGTGTCGATCGAACAAGTTAGAGCTCGAAGCTCGCTAGACATCTAAACTAGCTAGCTAGACACAAGCGGGATAAATAACCAAAGAAGATAAGCATGATCACCGACGAAGGTGTAGGTCTTCATCCGGTTCCTTGTCCTAACTCCGCTAGATAGCGCGTGTATCTATCTTCCGCCTCCGCCATAGTGTTGTACCCTTTGTAGCTATTGCCGCTAAAGCGGTGCACTGTCTCCGGCGATCTTCCCAATCATCGTAGACTCAGGGAACCCGTCCCTTGTACCTGACGTACCACGTCATCTACAAGTTGACAATAATAACTAACCGTGATTGAAAAAACATGTATAATTAAAGTCGCATATGAAGATACACTTATAGAAAGTACTCTTAAATCAAAAGAGCAAACTCAAAAGCATGCCTCATATATAACTAGCTAGGTCGTTGGACACGAATTGCTTATGACGGACTGTTAGCCAAGTAGGATGCACAATTCACGGACTTGTGCATATCACAAGGCTAACAATCCCGTCATAGCACATTCACATATATATTGTGCCACGACATTTCAATCATCGGCATATTCTCGAAAAGACAAAATAACTCGAAAAGCATGCCTCATATATAACTAGCTAGGTCGTTGGACACGGGAATTGCTTATGACGGGACTGCTAGCCAAGTAGGATGCACAATTCACGGACTTGTGCATATCACAAGGCTAACAATCCGTCATAGCACATTCACATATATATTGTGCCACGACATTTCAATCATCGGCATATTCTCGAAAAGACAAAAATAACTCGAAAAGCATGCCTCATATATAACTAGCTAGGTCGTTGGACACATGAATTGCTTATGACGGACCATTAGCCAAGTAGGATGCACAATTCACGGACTTGTGCATATCACAAGGCTAACAATCCCGTCATAGCACATTCACATATATATTGTGCCACGACATTTCAATCATCGGCATATTCTCGAAAAGACAAAAATAACTCGAAAAGCATGCCTCATATATAACTAGCTAGGTCGTTGGACACAGGAATTGCTTATGGCGGAATTGTGAGCCAAGTAGGATGCACAATTCACGGACTTGTGCATATCACAAGGCTCACAATCCGTCATAGCACATTCACATATATATTGTGCCACGACATTTCAATCATCGGCATATTCTCGAAAAGACAAAAATAACTCGAAAAGCATGCCTCATATATAACTAGCTAGGTCGTTGGACACAGATTGCTTATGGCGGGACTGTGAGCCAAGTAGGATGCACAATTCTGGACTTGTGCATATCACAAGGCTCACAATCCCGTCATAGCACATTCACATATATATTGTGCCGACATTTCAATCATCGGCATATTCTCGAAAAGACAAAATAACTCGAAAAGCATGCCTCATATATAACTAGCTAGGTCGTTGGACACAGGAATTGCTTATGGACGGACCAAGTAGGATGCACAATTCACGGACTTGTGCATATCACAAGGCTGACAATCCCGTCATAGCACATTCACATATATATTGTGCCACGACATTTCAATCATCAGCATATTCTCTAAAAAAACAAAAATAACTCACACTTGTCGTCCGAGAACCAAAGAGTAATCAAAAAAACCAAAGAGTAAGCAAAAAACCCAAGCATTGATTGATATATAATAATAATAAGCAAAATAAGTAAGCGGTGATTCATAAACCTAATAAGATAAGTACACTTGTCGTCCACACACACACAAAGGTCATCTATAGTTTGCAACTACAACTAGGCCAACATCAAGCCTTCTGGCTCGGCTTAGGGAACGGGAGGACGCAGCCTCGTCATGAACTTCCTATAGTCACCCTGCATCTCTAGGCGATCTTCTATGTCACGGTTATTCGGATATTTCCTCCGTAGAAGATCCCCCCCGAAGTCATGACATCAGGAAAGATGATTGCCCCAAACTGCTGCTGGATGCGATACATCTCTTGTCTAATATCCGAATCATTGATCTTGGCCTTTGCTTCGGCCCACTGTTTGAGATGATCTGGCGTTGAATTCTGCTGGTCAAGTAGTAGGGCCCTCATGTGATGGAGTGCGTAGTAGGCTTCCTTCTTCTTGTTTTCCGGCTGCTTCACGAGGGGAACTCATTACGTGGTTGAAGGCGTGCTGCCAACTTGACCTTCTTACGCACGGCTGGTGCCTTCCGTCGAGGCAAAGCCGTGAGAGCATCATCGAACTTCCTTGATCTTGTCGTAGTTTTCTTCTTTTCTAGACTCCCGAGTCGAAATACGTGGCGTGGGAATGCTTGGCGATAAGGAGATGGCGTGCGGTGTTCATCTCTGCGCAAAAATTCAAATGGAATGTGTTGAAAAAGAATGATGATGATCTAATAAAGCCAATCGGCGGTGGCGGTGAATAACGACTTACTCGGGAAAGTAAGGCACGAGAATGTATTCCTTTGTCTTGTTCGCCACGAGGATTCTTTTTAGGTGCGAGGCCACGATCGTCGTTCGGCGGAGGAACCCAAGCGGCCGTCACGCATGTAGTAGGGGTCCACTATAGCGATGCCGGTGTGTTCTCTCTAATGATCTGCGTGGCGTGAGAGAAAAAGACGGACCATGGTATAGTGCAGCGGGTATAGGTGGAACATATTGAAGATGTCCTCGAACGCGGGAAGAACAGATCCATGAGGCGGTGTCGTGAAGCCCAAGCCTGGTGGCACCTTAACCACGAATACCGGGTGCGAGGATCTTTCTCCGATAGAAGGCGTCTCTCTATCGTCGCAAGACGCCTCATGCACACTCTGCAGTTCAACTGGCGAGCTTCATAAATTCTTAGGTAGCATGGGCTCACCCGCACATGAATCCTCCACATAATACCCTCGGGTCTTGGTGGCCCGTCCGAAACCTGATCGGATTCGCATTGTTGACGCCACCGGCTGGCTCGAGCTGCTAGATTTTCTTTTCCTGCCCTTTTTCCTTTTGGAGCGGGCAGGCACATAATCGAGCACGGCCGCCCTATGTAGTGTGTCGGGCTTAGAATAAAGGGCGGTTGGTTGTATCAGCTAGCTCTGTAAAGCGCAAGCTGGGCGTCTCCCGAGAACCAAAGCAGGCTTGGTGATAGTGGCTTTCTCTGTGGGGCCACCAGCTAGGTCTTCTTCGTTGCCAAACGAGTCTTTGAAGAAGTGATCATTCCAGTCTTGAAGTCCTCGGCGGATCCTGCGCCATGTGCATATCATCAACATGATCATCCGACCCACCGCGTGGAGGTGGCGAGGCGGTAAGGGGGCCTTGCCACCGCTTGTCACGCGACGGTCTTTGTTGTCAATGGCGTGATGGCCCCGTCCCCAAACGGATCATGCTCTTTGGCCATAGCATGAACAAGCGAAGCAACCGAGGACGGGCGACTCTTCTTCATCCGCTCACAGGGTTGAATGGGAGGTTCAGTCGTCATGCCCCTTAGCACCGACTAATTTTAACCACATGCACGCTATCGCATCGGCTTTGAGTGGAACGTGCGCTGCAAGGTTGAACGATGGTACCCTTGGCAACATCCTCACTCGTTGTTCACGTAGCATAAGAGAGTGCAAGGAACATCCGTCTGCGGAAAACATGTCTGGCGTCGTCGGGCGAGATGCCACAAGAGTAATATATAGATGGCATGAAAGGCGGTAATTAAAGCAATTTGTTTACCGTGATGGCGTCGAGATCGGCTAATGTCGACGCATACACTGGCGATGGGCGTGCAAGAGACGGAAGGCTGCTTGATGGCGCGGTCTGGCGCGTGTATTCTCCCTACCGACGGGTGCTTGGAGCTCCGGTGCCGCCCGCGGCGATGGCGGGGGCACCAACATGTACTCGCGCCGCGGTGATGGCAGGGAAGTCACCAACACTTGCGCCCAGCGGTGCTAGCGGGTGAGTCACGAACACGTGGTTCGCTGATTCGTCGGCGCGTTGTTCGAGTGGCTGACCATGCTTGGAATCGGGCACGGCCCTACTCGACCACCCGCACTCCATTCGCTATTGACTCCACCAAGGTAGGCGGGAAGGGCGTAAGGGTGATTGCCGAGTTGTCTTGGACGATCTGCGGGATCCGCGCCACTTGTGCCTTAAGTTCTTGAACCTCTCTGTTTTCCTCCTCGCTCCTTCCAGCGGGCGCCACATGCGTCCTCGGCGGTGGACCAAAATGATCCACCCAATTCTTACCCCGAGGCGGCCAGACGGCGGCAACAACTTCTTGTAACCGGCTCTATTTTCTTGGCCCGGTTCGCCATCGCCTGTAAAAGGGTTATCCCACCGGTGGCTGTCGACCCACAGGATGAGGAACCACAGGATCCATGACTAGCAACAATTTCCTCCTCCTGGAAGAAGTAACGGTGAATCATTTAGATCATCGATTAGATTGCAATCGTGTTGATCACCGGTAATTAGATTATACTTACCACAATTTCCTCGAATTCCTTCACCGCAGATCCGCGGTGAGTTGTTTGGTTTTGGGTCCACATGGTAGCAGCCGATGAAGTTTCGAACCTGCCGGGTTCGAATTTATAAAGGGTTTTCTATCCCTTGGATCTATACTCTTCGTCCTCCTTATTCCATTTGGCCTCCGCGGTTCTGTATCCACCGGATCCGAGATGGTGATGACCTATATTCATCGCTGCGGCGCCTTTCCCGATTACTATTGGCGGGGCTCTTCGGTTCACACCTCTCCTTGAACTCCGGGCGATCTTCGTGATCTGGGTCAATCTTCCGGATCTCCTCGAGACTTTTGCCTTCTTTATAGATCTTCTTCTTTATCCGGGTTCTCCACCGCTGGCGGTGCTCATCTTTGTGAGGCGGTTGTTTACCGTTCCCATGATAATTTGTGTTCGATACTTAGCGGAAACTTGTATCTGGCGTGCAGCTTCTCGAAGAGGAGTGCGCAAGTGGCCATTATCTTTATGCGGAGATTCTCGGTGTTGATCGAGATGGTTGTCGGTGATCGCCGCCACTTGCCCACCGTGCCTTTGGCGACAAGGCGGGCTCCAAAGGAACCCCTGATGGGCTCACTTGGTAATTTCCTCCTGGCCGTGCGACGTGTTGGCGCCGGTCCTTCGCTTCTTCTTCTTAGGAGGGTTGCTACCACTCCACATGCCCCTCGTCGCCGCCATCGGTGGTTTCATCGTCCGCGTTCCTTGACTTCTTCCTCCGCGTCTTCCATCTCATCATCCTCGCTCTCCGAAGGATGGTATTCTTCATCGTCTTCTAGGCATTGGGCCGCCTCCCGAATGTCAATTGTTTATTCGGAGGTCTGCGAGTTCTCCTTCAGCTGATGCGCTTAGAACATCCGACCTCGTCGTTATCACACATCTTTGCACTAATAAAAACAAATAATTGGTTAAATGCGGAAAAATCCGGCATGACCTTTGCTAATTTTCTTAAACTAGGAGTGCCCGATTTCTGCCAAAACGGAAGTTAATCAACATTCCGGCAAAAATCGGGACTCGTTTCATACAAGAACCTGCATACACACATAATAAAGTGCTTCATATACAAGCACAAGCACAATTTCAAGGTGCTATTGTCCCAGCACAGATAGTAGCAAAACCAACACTACTCTATTTTTCCTTCCAAACCATTTCACAACCACATCCATCCAGTCCCAGCACAGTGCCACAACCATATAAACTTTTGTTATCAATTTAAGCATAGCCATATGACAGAAGCTATCTCTTTAAGCAACAATGACAACCCAATTAAAATAAATCTTGTGAATAAGTAAAGGTAAAAATGAGAATGATCTTACATAAGCATGCCACTTATTGTATGATTCCAATGAAGCAATGTCATTGTTCTAACCACAATGGATGCCCACAATCTGTGCTACAATAAGCCCAAGACCATAGCTAAAAATATAAGCCCACAATCTGTGCTACAATAAGCCCAAGACCATAGCTAAAAATATAAACCCATGATATATGCTGATACATCAAGGATCAGGATTTATAACTATAACTGAATCAGTTACCTATAACTCTGAAAGTGGATTTATAACTATAAGCGAATCGATTACCTATATAACTGAATCGACTATCTACAAGCTACATTTATCGTCGATTCACATCATCTCGCATCAAAGGAACAAATGGTTCTTGTGCCTTGGTAATTTAACCGATCATGCATCAAAGGAACAAATGGTTCTTGTGCCTTGGTAATTTAACGATTTACGGTTTTCCATAAGGACCAAATAAGGACACTGTGTAATTGTCCATATGCAAAAGGAAATGCACTTTCTTATACAAAGATAAAAAGGAACTTGGTTTCATGAAACCTTGAGTTACAGGTTCATAGTTAGTGAGTGCAATGTAAACTACGCATATCTTTGTTCTACTGCAATGTAAACATAGGAGACATGCATTAAAAACACAAGTTTTACTACGCATATCTTTGTTCTACTATTGCATTTTAATCTACTCGAACCTAACCTGAATCTTGCTACTGAACCTAACTTTGAACCTAACACAAGCTTGCTACAGAATGTCATTGATTGTATGTTACCAGTTTTGACTTGCGAACAACAACTAGCTCAAGCTACAACTAGTCTTGAAACACAGAATGACTTGCGAACAACAACTAATCTTGAAACATTCAGGTTACAGGTTCGAGACTGAACATTTCTGTTCTCTGTTTATATAGGTTGCGGTTCTTGAATCGGAGCTGCAATGGTGGCGAGGAGAACCGTGGCTGGGCGAGATGCTCGGGAGGTGGCTACAAAATGCGAGGCCCTCGAGGGCCAGTTCACAGACTTAGTCACGGCCCATCAATCCAACGCCAGAGAGAGGAGAGAGAGAGGAAGATAGGGAGAGAGAGAGGGAGGTGGCGGGGAGACTCACCAGAGGAGGGAGCTGGACAGACGGCGGGCTGGCGGCTGGCGGACGGCGGGTTCCTCCACGGACTCCTCCTCCTCGGGCCAGCGCCTCGGGCTCCTCCTCCTCCCGCCTTGCAGTGGCAGGCTCCTCCTCCTCCTCCACTTGCAGCTGGCAGGGCTCGGGCTCCACCTCCTCCACGTCCTCCTCCTAGAGCGGCGGCAGATCGAGAGCGCGGCGGCGGGATGGGGATGGACGATGTGTCTGATGAGGGCGACGATGGGAGGGCTGGCTCACGCGCGCAGTTGACTAGTCCAACCCACACACGCGTAGCGCACCCTGGCTAAGTGCGCTACGGATAACCGTAGCGCACTTAGCCAGGGTGCGCTACGCGTGTGTGGGTTGGACTATCAGATAAGTACTTGGTCGTCCCACTAGTTAACACTAGTACTGTCTTATCCCACTGGTTCTGCCCTTAGCTCTATTCTAAGCGATGAGCACCAGGTTGAATCCGGTGCTCCACTTTTTATTTTACTTTAAAAATACTTTAAAATGTTCCAAAAATACTTTAAAATGTTCCAAAAGTGGTGATACATGCCATACAAATTTTGTTTTGTTTTTAAAATACTTTTAAATATTCCAAAAATGCCCAAAAGTGGTGATATATGCCATAGAAGTTTTATTTTGATTTTAAAATACTTTTAAATATTCCAAAAATGCCCAAAAGTAATAATATTCCAAAAATGCCCAAAAATATGATTTAAAGTATAACTAAATTTCATAATAATTTGTCCATAAATATTACAATCTTTTTTCGACCGTGTTTTACAATATTTTTTGAGCTAGCGTTTTACAATCTTTTTCCCTTCTTTGTCGCGGTTGAATAATTTAGCCCGGCACTTTAATGTTTCTTCTTTCGAGCAGGCTAACTTTTTGGGTAGGGTTGTCCTTTTTCTTCTTGTGATGTATGTTCTTTGCATCGTAGTCGTCGTCATCTTCAATCTTTGGATCGCCGTCTTGGTGAAGTCTTGCTCATTGGCGACTCCATCCATTCCGATGATGTTCCTTTTCCTCTCCTCACGACAACACGGCTAGGCTTTGTCGGGTCGGTAATGAAAAACATTGGTCCACTTTGGTAGCATACCCACGGTTCATTTTTCGACCACGTTTGCACCGTGACCTTGGATTTGGCTGCTTGGGTATAACCATGGTTGTGAAATACCGGTCTTCTCTTTCGGCGTTCTTTGCCCATCGACACGGAACATCGGCACCTTTTCTCCACATGAGTCGAGCTCCCGGATCTCCTCGATTCTTCCGTAGAATCTTTCCTTCACGTTGTCATCGGTGTAGAATTCGGCGTTACGCTGAGTTCGATAATCACACTTGTTGTCCTTTTCCTCCGTGTAGAATGTGGCCGTTGATATCATACGCTGATAGGTCACCAGGTTTTGCATCGGTCCCTGCGACAAGGTGAATATGATCTTTTCGTGTCGGAAGAATGCGGCGCGGGGATTATCAAGGGCGTCTGCCTAAACCAACGCGTGAAATCGAGTTGTGCTCTTTGATTATTTCTCCTGCGTCCTCTGTATGCCCGGTCATGTACTTCTTCTCTATTAACCTTTTGTACATGCCCAAGGATCGACCAGTTCTAAATCTTTGTGGCGCGACGAGGTTTGCTCGATCAAAGTCTGTCGAAAATCGAAATCGCATGCGGTATGCGGCGACCCTCTCGGTGACCAGATCCGTCGAGCTTGCCAAGGTGTGCATTGGCGGGAAGACCGAGGTTCTCGATGTCTAGATAATTCGTGCGTAAAGAGATGCACTCTTGACGTAAAGCCCTTGGCTATGCTTCCATCTGGGCGGGACTGTTGCGACGTATCCTTTGATGTGTCCGTTCATCCTTTCGAGCGCCATCATCTTGCGGAGAAACATCGGCCCGAGTTGTCGATGTCCTCCACGACATGGACCAGCGGATGCACCATAATGTCGAAGAATGTGGGTGGGAAGTAGACCTCAAGCTCACATAGTATCACCACGATATCCTCCTGTAGCCTTCCGAGCTGATTCAAGCCAATCGACTTCCTAGAGATGACGTCGAAAAACTTGCATATGCCAAATAACGTTTCACGGACGTGCTCGTCCATTATCCCTCTTAGTGCGACCGGAAGTACTGAGTCATTAGCACGGCACAGTTGTGAGACTTCATGCCACTAAACATCTGCTTCGCCTCGTCTAGGTATCTGCTTATCTTGCCAGCGTAGCCGTAAGGAAATTTGACTCCTAGAAGGCACTTGAAAAACTGTTTGATCTCATCCTGGCTTAGAGTGAAGCAAGAAGGAGGCGTAATATTCGTTCTTCTTGAACTTTTACCCTTCGACGACCTTGTGTCGTCTCCGACTCATGATCATCGTCATCTTCACGATCATCGGGGTAGTCGTCCTCCGTGAAGCTCCTTCCGGATACCCAAGCATATCGGTCGTGCCTTGCTTTGGACCATCTTTCGTCCTATCGGCATGTTGATTATGGTGGCGACGGACTCTCGCACACGTTTTCGTGATATGCATGATGTCGAGGCTATGAGGCGTCGGAGAAACTTCGATATGGCAACTCCTGAAAACAGACCTTGTTTTCCATACCTTCATCGGCTTGTCTTGTTCTTGCCTCTTTCGCTTCTTTCCGGGCTTAGGACAATCTTTCCGGTTTTGACAACTCTTCCACTTCTTCGCTGCTCCCTACGCCTGGGATTCCTCGGGTCTGATTTGCCATCGACAGGTCTCCACGTTTTCTCCATGGATCATTCTTGCCGAGCCACCTCCGGTGCGCCATGAACACGGTTTTCGATGACGGATCTTTCTCTAGTTGGAGATAGCTTGTGTTATCCATGCACCTAACGCATGCGTGGAATCCTTGGATAACTGCCCGAGATATACCCGCAACTGGATAGTCTTGCACCGTAGTGACCAACGCGGCTCTCATAGTGAAATAATCTTGTGCGACGTCGTAAGTATTGGCTCGATTCCCATAACGTGGCTAGCTCCTCTTTCAACAGCCGAGATACAGTTGATGTCGGTACCAGGTTGTTTCGCCCTTGAATTAGCATACTCATTTGTATGTACTTCTTCTTCATGCACAACCATGGAGGAGGTTGTACATCCATACAAACACAGGCCAAGTGTTGTGCGTGCTGCTCGCTACCGAGCGGATTGAGTCCATCGGTGCTCGCACCAAGCTGATGTTCCTCGAATCTCCACCGAATTCAGGAATTCGAGGTCTAATGCTTTCCAGCGGATAGCATCTGAAGGTGCGTCGGCAGCTCATCCTTTCGGGGTCATCATCATCTCCGGCTTCTTCCTTTCCGCATGCCATCGCATGAGCTTCGCTTCCTTAGGGTCCATGAAATAGCGCTGCAGACGAGGGTGATAGGAAAGTACCATACCACTTTCGAGGTGCTTTCTTCCCTTTCTTGTATCGACTCACGCCGCACACGGACATGTGGTTTTCTCCGTCCTCGCCCGATAAATGATGCAATCGTTGATGCATACGTGATATCTAACGTGCGGTAGATCGAGAGGATGAGCGATTTTCTTGGCATCCTCGATACTAGTTGGACATGTGTTCCCCTCCGAGACGATCGTGCGAGAATGCCATCATATCGTCGAAGCTTGCGTCGCTCAATTTGTGCTTTGCCTTCATCTCCATAGCCTTGAGCGTTACATTCAACCGGGTATCATCGGCCTGCATCCTTCATACAATGGAGTAACGCGTCTTTCTCAAGTTGCGCAGCTTGGCTTTCTCTCTAGCGGCAGCCACTGGCGTTACTAAATGCCTTGAGAAGCAGCTCTTGCACATAAGGGTCCGCACCCAGCTGACGTTGTTCCATCGTAAATGCGCTCCTCCGACATCTAGATCATCATCATCCGATGCCTTCCGTACCTTCACCATCTCCGGAGCCTCTTCATCATCTCGCCCGTTCTCCGTGATGATGATCACCGTCTCCATCATCTACGCCATCGCTTATCCAGAGTGTATCCATCCATGAAACCATGGCGGGCGAGTGCGCTGCAGATTCCGGAATAGGGTCGATCACCCATTGAGTTTGCATCTTCGCACGGACATCTTATATCTGTCTTGTTATTTCGTATCATGTCGGCCGTCGCACATTTCAAAAATCTAGCCACAATGCCTTCGCTCATTATGCGGACCATTTTGCTGCCACGATGTACGGTACAATTTTGAAGTCTATTAGAACCACATAATCAATGCATGCATGCAATGGTCGATAGAAAATTTCGGCATGACCTATCCTAAAATTAGGACCTTTGCAAAATGCCACAGTCTTGCCAAAATGGAAATGAATCAACATTTTGGCAAAACAAATGGAAACTTGTTCACATACAAACACAAGAGAGAGAGAGACTGATCCATACACACATGAACATATCATTATCCTCTCCATACACACATGCATGAGCATCGATACTCTCCATATACACACACATATGACCATCGATCCTCTCCACACATACACACATCATGAGCATCGATCATCTACATACATATGAGCACATGCATCATCCATATACACATGAACACATCCTTACATGGACAACTTACGAGATGAGAGACCGATCGCGATAAAGATGGAAAGGAGAGGTGCGCGTCGACCGAGACGGATAGATGAGAGACCGGAGACCTCCTCTATTACTTATGTAACATCCAAAGCAAGTTTTACATGCTAAAAATGGTGAATGTGTGGAGAAATTGAGGTGGGAAGGAGAAGATCCCGACTAGATCTAAGGAGGAAGAAGAAGGGAAAGTGAAGTGTGGGGTGGTGGATGTGGTCACACATGTGCACATAAAGTGCTGCCCTAAAAAATCGACACATCCGTGGCGCACCGGCCCTAGTGCGCCACGGGAGTACAAACTGTCATGGCGCACTAGGCGGAGTCGCCACAGATGCTCTAGTCCTGTGGCGCACTAGGCGTGCGCCACAGTTTGTGGCCGTTTGAGCGAGGTGGGCATGCGCTCAGTCGTAGCGCACCATGCACACGTGCGCCACAGATGACCCTAACAACCGTGGCGCACATGGCTGTAGTGCGCTACAGAAGTTTGGCGTGTGGCCAACAGGGCCCTGGCCCACACATATCTGTGGCGCACTTGGGTCATGTGCGCCACGGATGTTCTAGTTATTATTAGGGCACTGCCCACAGGTGAGCCACGCCTGTTTTAGCCGTGGGGCACTTCAACCATGTGAGCCACGGATGTGCTGATTACCTATAGCCGTTTTCCTAGTAGTGTATTATGAGGTATTACTTATGGCTTTTCATCTGTTTATGCATGTTGGATGATTCCTGGAGGATGGACTATCGGAGTCTGGATTCTGATGGCAAAGAAGGCGTTTCGGTGCAATTTCACGAAGATCGGAAAAATATGGAAACATATTATTTTACCAGAAGACGAAGGAATCCAGAAGGAGGGACGGAGATGGACCTCAGGGGGGCCACACCCCCCTAGGCGTGGGCCCACATGACCCCGTGCCTAGGGCAGGTGTGGCCCACCTGCCCGGCCTCCGACTTCGCCCCTTCGCCTATATCTTCCCTACGGAACCCTAATACCAGGGGAGCGACCACAGATAGATTTCCGCCACCTCTAGGGGCGGAAAACACCGAGAGATAAAGATCCCTCCGACAAACAGATTTCTGTCGGGGGAATTCCTTCCCGGAGAGGGGAGACCGTTGCCATCAACACCGTCATCAAGCTAGGCTTCATCGGGATCATCATCATCCACACCATCATCTCCACCAGCACCATCATCACCACTTCGTCCCGCTGTAACAATTGTGTTGGATATTTCTTTAGTTCTTAGGGGAAACTTTCTCGGTGTTAATTACTATTGTAGTTGATGCTTGTGAGTGGAACCATTGGATTATTGTTTATGTTCAGATTGTTATCCATTACCATATCATCTTTGATATTGATCCATATGATGTCTTGTGAGTAGTTTTTTTAGTTCTTGAGTACATGGGAGAAGTCATGTTGTTATTAGTAGATCTGTGATGAGTTATTATTCAATGGTTTAGTATTTAAGTTGTGGTTCTATTCTTCTAGTGGTGTCATGTAAACATCGACTACATGATACTTCACCATTTATGGGCCTAGGGGAATGCATTATGTATTTGGCTACTAATCGTGGGGTTGTGTCACATCCCAAAATTTTCCAAATTTTGAAATGTGAAAAATAAATAAACAAAATAAATAATTGTTGAAATTGAGGGTGAAAAGAAACTTTTTTATTCCAAATGGAAACATCAAAACCCATCTTGAACAAACTTTGAATGAAAAGGGAATCAAACAAAATTCCAATCAAGTGAAATGCATTCATCAATGAATGTATCTTGAAATTTAAACACTTGGAAAAGTTAAACCAAAACCCTAAAACCCTAATAGAAGAAAATCATTTCCAAGATCTCTCTAAGACTATGAATTTGATCCATATAAAAAATTCAGCAACAATCATTTTAAAATAATAAAAAATAATAAACAAAAATATTTTAAGATCATATTAATTGGTTTCATTTAATTTGGAGCCATAGATAAAAACTTATGAATTTAATAAGATAAAAGGAAATAATTTTCAAAGCTAATAAAGCTCCTAACTAAAATCCATACCAAAATCTTGAGCAAAACAATCCTAAAAGGATTTAAAAAGATAAACAAATATTAAATAAAATTATAAAAATTGTAATCACCAATTTTGGATCTATAAATAAAAAGATATGGATTTTATAAGGCAAAGAAAGAAGTAAATAAATAAGGAATATTTAAAAGCCTAATTAAATCTTGGCCAAATCCATAAGAAAATGGGATAAATATAATCCAAATAAAATAAAGGGATAAAGAATATTCAAATAAAAGTATATGGGATTAAACCATATTCTAATTATATTTAAATGGGGACAAAATCCCTAAGATAAATGATTAATTAAATCATAGGAAAAATAATGGAAATTGCCAAGAGGATTAAAAAGTTATCTAATTGACTTAAAAGGAATAAAAGAATTATTTGAATAAATAATATGGATTGGAACCATATTTAAATCTTATTTAAAATAAAGACAAATGTCTATTTTAAATAAATAATAAACCATAATAGAATAAAAATAAATATTCTAAAATGGAATTTAGAATATATTAATAAACAGTAGTAAAAACATACTAAAAGTTGGGAAAATTTTGAAATCAAATTATAGTTTGAAATCATTTGAATAAAATGAAAACAGAAAATCAAAATATAAAAGGAAAAAAGAAATCAGGAAGAAAAAAATGAAAAGGACCAGACCCACTAACCTGGCCCAATCTGGCCCAGCAAGCCCACTCTCTCCCCCTCCCCGTGAACCGTTTTTCACTCACGCGCACACCCTCTCTGTCACTGACAAAACGACCCCGCGCATAACCTCTCACCTCGCTGATCGCTGGACCGCACCGAACATGTCATCGTCTTCAACCTCGCGACCATCTCTCCCCCATTCATCGCTGTCGTTTCTGCCGTGAATGATTCTCATAAATTCGCATGAATGCGTTATCAATCCTCGCTGGTGACCACGCCCTCTTAAACGGCCACGTCCCCTCTTCTCTTTCTCCCAAACGCCAGCTCCTCTTCGCCACGAGGCTGCCGCAATTGCGAGCTTGCACCCCTACTGTCCCGACAAACTCCGGCGACAATTCCGGACATCCCTCACTGTCCCACTACCCCTATCCTCCACGAGCGTGTTCCCCATCGTATCACGCTTCTGCCCATACCTTCAGCTCGCCCGCACGCGCCCTAGAGGCTCGGCAACCTCGACGACAGAGCGCCACCGCCGTCTGCCCCTCTCCGACAAGCTACCCTGGTAAACTCTGACCGCCCCTCTACATACCATTGATGCTCAAGTACTCAACTCCTCTGTGTGCATATAACGCAGCCTTTCTAGTGTCCTAGTGCGCCTTGTAGCCTCGTCATCGACAATGCCAGAGCACGCCCATCGTCACCAACCACTCCGACGAGAGATTGTTGTCCAGTCCGAGAGCCCCTCGACCTGCAATGACAACGACGAGCATCACCACGTCACGGCGAATGATGTAAGACTCTTTCCCCTCTCTCTAGCTTCCTGGAATAGCTGGAACCACCGCGAACAGAGTGCGTCTCCGCTCGCTGTTGCCCAACGCCGCCAGTCCATGGTCAGGTTGTTGTGGTTCGTTGGATCTTGATCAAAGGATTAGGATTATAACTTAACCGAAGGGGTACAATTTCATCTGAGCCGCACAGATCTCTTTAGATCCAATGGTTGTAGCTACGCAATCCACACGAACTGGTACGCGCCAGTAAGAATGAGACACGTGGCCCAGACTGCGTTTTAAAAACAGAAACATTTCTATTAGATGTTTAGATTTGAAAAATTCATAACTTTTAATCCACACGTCCAAATTTTGAAAATTTTATATCATTGGAATCAGTAAAAAGAAACCTTTGCAACCATGCCCTTTGTTTAGTGTTTTTATTCAGTAAAAGTAGTTGTTTTTGCAGAAACATTTCTAGGCCTATTTATGTTATAAAATTTATTCTAAAAATGATTTTTGAGTAAAATGTTTTGCAAATGATTAATTTTGAACCTACTGACCATAAGAACAACCTTTTGGGTTTAGAAATATATTTTGATAAACACAAGGAATTATTCCTTGAATAAAGACATTTCTAGTAAAACAAAAATATTTGCTATGGTTTAAAAATGCTTTTAGAGTAAAACCTTTTGCAAATGGCTTGATTTAAACTCTCTAACCCTAAATACTAAGTTTTGGATTTAAAAATATAATTTATGAACCTTAAAAATTATTACTTTGATTAAAGGCATTTTTAGTAAAATAAAATGTTGCTTTGAATTAAAAATGGTTTTTGAGTGAAACCTTTTGAAAATGGATTTGTTTAAAACACTTTGACCATAAAAACTAACATTTGTGTTTAAAAAATATATTTGGCTAACACTACAAAATATTACTTTAATTTAAATCATTCTAACAAAAAAAGATGATTTAAAGTGGCCATTTTTCACCAACTTAATTTTAAATGGTTTTTCCACTTTTATAAATGACCAATAGGTGTTTTAAAATGTTTGTAGCTTATTAGAAACCACTTTTCCAAATAAAACAATCTTTTACATGCTTGCATGCATTGTTTTGTTTTCTTTATTTTATGTGGTGAATGGTTTGAATGATAGTTTGAATATGTGCTTGCTTGATTGAATTTTAGTGAACTTTGAAGAGTGTGACTATTGCAAGATCAAGGAGTGAATCTAATTTCTCTACCAAAAAGGCAAGTGGCACTATCAGCCATGTCCTACTATTTTCATTACACTTAGTGGAATTTTTGGAGTATGCATGATAGGACTACTATGTTACTATGCTATGTTATGCTATGCTATGTCCTATTAGGATATCCTTTATATCTTCCGTAGTGGAAACATTGTAGTTGTAGTATGCTTAGCCCTGCTATAGATTTGGGGTGGAATACCATGTTATGATTATATGAAGTGTTGGAAAAGTATATATGTTTTATATAATAAAACAAGTACTCAATGAATGACCTGGGTGGAATGTGGATACTCAATTGTGGATAAGGTGGCAACAAAGGGAACCATGAATATATGGCTATCTTTTTCGTGTGTGCACTAGAAGAAACCCACCCAGGGACTGAGAGATTGAACATGAGTCTCGTACAGTGGCTTCCGTATACAGCCACATGCTAAATGGGCTCTGGCTTAGTCAATGACATAGTGGAAGACCCTTGCATTGGCATATATTCAGGTTAACTAGAATTATGTATTGGAAATATATCCTTACATTGGTGCCTGGTAGACGTACTAGCATTATGTCTTGGGAGGACTTCTATGGAAAGACTTTGTCACATTCTCAATCTGTCGGTACTCCATTTGGTGTGTACTTATCCAGCGGCAACTGGTGGCATCAAGACGAGATTATGTCATGTGGGTAAAGTGTACAACTTCTGTAGAAGATCAAATTCTAAGTACTTAGCCGTGTCCCCAGTTAAGGACAACTCTGAGCAACTAAGGCCTGAATCTATGAAATATCTCGACATTCCAAATTCTCAAAGTAAAACTTGATGGTGTCAACAAGGGATTAGAAGCACTTGGAGTTTGCCAAGGAGTTCAAAAAGTTTGTTAAAAGATCAAAACTATTTTGAAAAGATAGGATAAAACCATATTGCTTTCTGCAAATGAGCCTAAACCCTATTGACCAAAATATGCATATATTGATAGGTTCCAACTTATTTCCACATAGTAGTGAAACTTGCCAATACAATTCAAATGTATTGACCCTTGTGGCTGTAACTTATTATGTTGCAGGTTTGTTTGATGTTAGTGAAGTGTGTTGAATAGGATTACAAGTCTACAACCAACATGATTGCCTATGGCACTTTCAAGATGAAGGACTCCATGCTATATAGATTTTTCTGCTGCATTGTAATGAGATAGCCATATGAGCTATGTAAGATGTAATGAATTATTTTATTCCTGGTTATAAAGTTGTATTATGACCTTTGTTTCTTGATATTACATCTTAAACTGTGGATGCTAGCTAATGATCCAGGGACTAGCATTGTAAACACATGGATATCTACCTTATCAGGTTGGGACCTCTACAGGTTGCTGGAGTGACAGAAACCTGAACCCCCATTGGGACACCTTTGCACAAGGGAGTGTAGGATCTCAGAGTTTAAGGTTGTGGTTAGAGTTATATCTTAATTACTTTCCTGTAGTTACGGATGTTTGTAGGGGGTTTAATCACAAGTATGTATTAGTCCTAGGAAGGGCAGTATGTTAGCACAGGTTCACCCACACAACACTTACAAACACCAAAGAAGAGTACTCAGCTATTTGAAACGAAAGCACTTGACAGAATTCCCATGTGTCCTCCAGAACGTTTGGTCCTTATAAGTATTTCCACCGGCTTGTCCTTTGCTAAGAAAGGATTGGGCCACTTGCTTCGCTTCTTTGTTACCTTTGTTACTTGTTTCTTGTTTTGTTGCCTTGTTAGAAAACCACTAAAAATCCGTTTGTTAAGCATTCACAGGTATTTCCTGATCCATACCACTGTTCAGCACCTTCTGCTCCTCGTTGGGATCGACACTCCTATTTATCGAAAGTACTGTGATACACCCCCTATACTTGTGGGTCATCAAGACTATTTTACATGTTGTTGGAGTGAAGCGCTATTGAAGAGTGGAACGGTAAGGAAACTTTTCGTGAGTATTGCTTTTGTTACTGCTTGTTACTTTGTTTCCAATATGGATAACCCACTTGGTTTTCTGTTTGGGAAAACTACTACCACTTCTATGGTAGTAGATGAACCACCTCCTGTTGAGATAGATCCTTTTAAAATACCTACAAGTATTGTTAATCGTGTCATGGATAATTATTATTTTGGGGATGGAACTGTCCATCCTGGTGATCACTTGCTTTTTATCCATGAATTATGCGGGTTGTTTAAGTGTGCAGGTATCACAACTGAACAGGTGAGGAAGAAGTTACTCTCCATATCCTTGAAAGGGAGAGCTGGAGCATGGTATAAGCTTCTAAAGAATGGACAATCCATGGAATGGGAGGAGATGGCATCTCTCTTTTACTCTAAATTTTATCCTCCCAATGAAATCCATAAGGATAGAAGTCTTATATATAACTTTTTGCCTCTTGATGGAGAGAGTACAGCTCAAGCTTGGGGGATATTGAAGTTACTAATGCTTAAATGTCCTATTCATGAACTACCTAACAATATTATTCTTAATAACTTTTATGCTAGGCTTTCTCTTCACGGTAAAGATTTACTAGATGCTTCTTGTGATGGATCATTCACACGTATGAAGGAAGAAGCTAAATGGGATCTTCTAGACCGTATTCAAGATAACACTAAGGCTTGGGAGAATGACAAAGGAAGAAAGTCAGGTATAAACTATGATTATGAATGCATTAAATCTTTTATGGGTACTGATAACTTTCGTGATATTCGCAATGAGTTTGGTATTGATTCCCAAAGTATTGCCAAATGTTTTAAGGCCTTTGCCTCTTACATTGAAATTCCCAAGAAGAAGTGGAATAAGTACCATGCTCCTTATAAAGATGTTGTTAGTCATGTTCCAGTTAGAAGTACTCAAGTTTGTACTACTAATCATATTGTGCCTGAACCTCATGTTGAGAAAATGCCTTTCCCAGCTAAGGTAAAGGAGTATTCTATGATTATTAGTGCAAATAACAAAGGTACAATGAAAACTGTGGAGCCTGGTAATCATTTGAATGATGAACATGTGGTAGCTATTGATAAAGACCCTGTCACTAGAAATAGATAGGATGAGCACATTTTCTTCTATGAATACGCTTCTAATATTATCTCTCATCCTAGTATGGATAGAAAAGCTAATGTTCCTGTGCTTTCTGTTAAAATTGGTGATCATTTTTACTATGGTTTATGTGATATTGGTGCTAGTTCTAGTGATATTCCTTATGAACTTTACAGGGAAATTATGCATGAGATTGGTCCTTGTGAGCTTGAGGACATTGATGTGGTTATTCACCTTGCTAATAAGGAAACCATTTGCCCCATTGGAATTGTAAGAGATGTGGAGGTTATCTGTGGTAAGATTAAGTCTCCTACTGATTTTCTAGTGCTTAATTCAGCAGCCAACAAAACTTGTCCTATCATTTTTGGTAGACCTTTCTTGAACACTTGTGGAGCTATTATTGATTGTAAGAAGGAAAAAGTTTTAACTAAGTTTGATGGAGATTCTTATGAGTTTAACTTTTCCAAATTTGCTAAAGCTCCTTGTGAAAATAGCTTGCCTAATAAAATTTTTAGGATGGAACAACTTGCTTCTATTGATCCATTCTATGACCTTGGACCTCTTTTTGATGACTATAAGTATGCTTATTGTAGGGGTTCGTAGCATGGAAAATAAAAAAATTCTACCGCATGCACACAAACAAGCCAAGATCTATCTACTAGATTGTAGCAATGAGTCAATAGAAGCACTCACCCTCGCAGATTCCAAAGCGGTTAACGAGAGCAGATTCTCATGGGTGATGTAGTCGTACACTTGCCGATCTCAAGATCGTGTAGACGATCCTACCGGCGCTGCGTTCCGGCAGCGCTTCCGTAGTCGGTCGCACGTTCAGTACTCGATGAAGACCTTCCTCTCCCTTGTTCCAGCAGGCAACGGAGGTTGTAGTTCTCCCCTCGTGATTCCGGCAGCACGACGGCGTGGTGTTGGAAGTAGAGGGTAGATCCTGCAGGGCTTCGCCTAAGCCGGTGCGAGTTATGGTGGATTAGGGTTTCCCGGAGATCTAGGGTTTAGACGATCGCGAGGAGGAGGAGGTGTCGGCGGCGAAAAAAGGCGTGGCGGCGGCGGTGGCGGCGTCGGTAGCGACAACGGATCGTGTCTTGGGGAGAGGGCTAGGCTTGTGTGCTTTGGGGCAGCCCTCCCCCTCTATTTATGAGAGGGGGCAGCCTTGGGAGGGGTGGGTTTGAATCCAAACCCAAACCCAAGTTGGATTGAGAGAAGGACTTGTTTCTTCTCCCGCTAGGAAACCATTGTTCCAGTTTGACATTTCAAACTCCCATTTGACTTTCAATTTTAGAGCTTTAATTCTCTCATGCAAATGCACACACCAAGTGACCTAGGATATGATCCAATCATTCCACTTACCCATGAAAAATTCATGGACCATTCTCCTTCCGGACCGGTGAACCTTCTAGACCCTTCTAGAACCTCTCCGATGAAAACATCGGAAACTTCCCCGAACTCCGAAATAGGACTTTCCTTATATGAATCTTATTCTACGGACCATTCCGGATCTCCTCGTGATATCCTGGATCCCATCCGAGACTCCTAATAGCATTCGGTATCCCTACTAACATTCCATATCTACTAAACAACATCGAATCCTTAAGTGTGTCTCCCTACGGTTCGTGAATTATGCGGACATGACCAAGACACTTCTCTGATCAATAACCAATAGAGGAATATGGAAATTCATATGGTTCCCACATATTTCTACGATTACTTTGCGATCGAATGGACCACCTACATACGATACCAATTTCCCTTTGTCTCACGATAGTTTACTTATCCGAGGTTTTGATCATCGGTATCTCTGCATACCTAGTTCAACCTTGTTACTGGTAAGTACTCTTTTCTCGTTCCTGTGATATGTGATCCCTTGTGATCCAGTCACATGCTTGCAAGCTAATTGGATGACATTCCACCGAGAGGACCCAGAGTATATCTATCCGTCATATGGATGGACAAATCCCACTCTTGATCCATGTGCCTCAACCCATACTTTTCGAACACTCAATGCCACCTTTATAGCCACCCAGTTACGGTGTGGCGTTTGATGTCAAAGCATCCTTATGGTGCTGGTGATTAACATGATCTCATGGTCGAAGGAATTAGGTTACTATGTATCAGAAAGCTTGTAGCAAATGAACTATTGAAATGACTTGATCTTAATGCTACGCTTATCTATAGGAGTATGTCCATCATACCATTTTCCTAATGATATGATCTTGTTGTTAATAACATCTCAATGTTCATGATTGGGAAACCACGATCATCTATTAACCAACAAGCTAGTATTACAAAGAGGCTTTACTAGGGACTCTAATTTAGTTTACAAATCACACAAGTATTAATGTTTCCGGTTTAATACTATTATAGCATGAATGTAAACATTTATCATAAACACAAAGATATAATAATAACCACTTTTATTATTGCCTCTAGGGCATATCTCCAACAGTCTCCCACTTGCACTAGAGTCAACTAATCTAGATTACATGGTAATGTACCGAACACCCATGGTGGTTTGGTGTTGGTCATGTTTTGCCCTCGGGAGAGGTTTAGTCAACGGATCCGCCACATTCAGATCTGTGTGTACTTTGCAAATATTTATGTCTCCATCTTGGACATGCTCTCGAATAGCGTGAAAACGTAGCTTGATGTGCTTCAGCTTCTTGTGTGACCTTGGTTCTTGCGCATTGTCTATGATGCCCATGTTATCACAGTAGATAGACATTGGGTCCAGCACACTTGGAACCACACCAAGCTCTGCAATGAACTCTTTCATCCATATCGCCTCTTGTGAAGCCTCCGAAGCAGCTATGTATTCCGATTTAGTTGAAGATCTCGCCACAACGCTTTGCTTTGCACTCCTCCAGCTAACTGCTGCACCATTCAAAGTAAATACGTATCCAGATTGAGATTTAGAATCATCTGGATCGATGTTCCAACTAGCATCGGTGTAACCATTAACAACGAGCTGTTCATCACCTCCATAAGAAAGAACCATATCCTTAGTTCTTCTCAAGTACTTAAGGATGTTTTTGACCGCTGTCCAATGATCCACTCCTGGATCACTTTGATATCTCCTTGTCAAACTAACAGCATATGCAATGTCGGGTCTAGTACATAGCATGGCATACATAAGAGATCCTATGGCTGAGGCATAGGGAGTCTTACTCATCCTTTCTCTATCTTCTGTCGTTGCAGGACTTTGAGTTTTACTCAAGGTCGTATTGGGCAACATGGGCAATAACCATTTCTTGCTATCTTCCATTCCAAACCTCTTTAGAACTTTGTCTAAGTATGTACTATGTGACAATGATATTAGGCATCTCGATCTATCTCTATAAATCTTTATGCCTAATATGTAAGCTGCTTCGCCAAGATATTTCATAGAAAAACTATTATTCAAATAATCCTTGACACTATTAATAAGGTCTACATCATTCCCAATCAACAGTATGTCATCTACATATAGTATTAAGAATGCTACAGAGCTCCCACTCACTTTCTTGTAAATACAAGCTTCTCCATAAGTTTGTATAAAACCAAAACTTTTGATTACCTTATCAAAATGTTGATTCCAACTTCGGGATGCTTGCTTCAATCCATATATGGACCGTTGAAGTTTGCACACCTTGTTAGCATCTTTAGGATCGACAAAACCTCTGGGTTACATCATATACAACTCTTCATCAATGTCTCCATTGAGGAACGCCGTTTTGATATCCATCTGCCATATCTCATAATCATAATATGCAGCGATTGCTAACATAATCCTCACAGACTTTAGCTTCGCTACTGGTGAGAAAGTCTCATCGTAGTCAACTCCTTGAATTTGTCGAAACCCTTTTGCGACAAGTCGAGCTTTATAGACAGTAACATTACCATCAGCATCTGTTTTCTTCTTGAAAATCCATTTATTCTCGACAGCCTTCCGGCCATCCGGTAAGTCCACCAAAGTTCATACTTGGTTTTCGTACATGGACCCAATCTTGGATTTCATGGCTTCTTGCCATTTATTGGAATTTGGGCTCATCATCGCTTCCTCATATGTCGCAGGGTCATCGGTGTTGTCCACCAACATGACACTCATAACAGGATCATACCAATCAGGAGTGGTATGAGTTCTCGTTGACCTGTGAGGTTCCGTAGTAACTTCAACCAAAGTTTCATGATCAACATCATCAGCGTCCTCTCTTATTGGTGTGGGTGCCACAGGAACTACTTCCGGTGCTGTGCTACTCACAAGTTCGAGAGAAGGTTCAACAACCTCGTCGAGTTCTACTTTCGAGAGAAATTCCTTCTCTAGAAAGGATCCATTCTTGGCAACGAAGATCTTGCCCTCGGATCTATGATAGAAGGTATACCCAATAGTTTCCTTCGCGTATCCTATGAAGACGCATTTTTCCGCTTTGGGTTCAAGCTTGTCCGGCTGTAACTTCTTTACATAAGCTTTGCAGCCCCAAACTTTAAGGAACGACAATTTAGGTTTCTTCCCAAACAATAATTCATACGGTGTCGTTTCAACGGATTTAGATGGTGCCCTATTTAAAGTGAATGCGGTTGTTTCTAATGCGTAACCCCAAAACGATAGCGGTAAATCTGTAAGTGACATCATAGAACGAACCATATCTAAGAGAGTTCGATTACGATGTTCGGACACACCATTAAGGTGTGGTGTTCCCGGCGGTGTCCATTGTGGAAGTATTCCGCATTTCTTCAAATGCTCGCCAAACTCGTAACTTAAATATTCACCTCCACGATTAGATCGTAGAAATTTAATCTTCTTGTTACGTTGATTCTCTACCTCACTTTGAAATTCCTTAAACTTCTTGAAAGTTTTGGACTTATGTTTCATGAAATAGATATACCCATATCTACTCAAGTCATCCGTGAAGGTAAGAACATAACGATAACCACCGCGCGATGCTACACTCATTGGGCCACACACATCGGTATTTATGATTTCCAATAAGTCCGTAGCTCGCTCCATTATACCAGAAAATGGAGTCTTAGTCATTTTACCCATCAGACATGCTTCGCATCTTTCAAGTGATTTGAAATCAAGTGATTCAAGAAGTCCATCGAAATGGAGTTTCTTCATACGCTTCACTGCAATATGACCAAGGCGATAGTGCCACATATAGGTCGAGTTATCGCTCAATTTCAAACATTTAGCTTCAATGTTATTAATGTGTGTATTTCCACAATCGAGATTCAATAAGAATATACCATCTATCAAAGGTGCATGTGCATAAAACATATTACTCATATAAATCGAACAACCATTATTCTCGGACTTAAACAAGTAACCGTCTCGCAATAAACATGATACAGATATAATGTTCATGCTCAACGCAGGCACCAAATAACAATTATTGAAGTATAAAACTAATCCTGATGGTAGATGAAGAGGTAGCGTGCCGACCGCGATCACATCAACCTTTGATCCATTTCCAACGCGCATCATCACCTCGTTCTTCGCTAGCTTCGCTTATTCTGCGACTGCTTTGAGTTACAAATATGAGCAACCGAACCAGTATCAAATACCCAGGCACTACTACGAGTACTAGTGAGATACACATCAATAACATGTATATCGGATATACCTTTCTTCTTGATGTTGCCGTTCTTCAAATCCGCCAAGTACTTTGGGCAATTCCACTTCCAATGACCTTCTCCCTTGTAGTAAAATCACTCAGTATCAGGCTTAGGCCCAGCCTTGGTCTTCTTCGCCGGCGCGGTAACTTTTTTACCGCCCTTATTGAAGTTTCCCTTTTTCTTAGACTTGCCTTGCTTCTTGAATTTGGTGGTCTTATTGACCAACAACATTTGGTGCTATTTCTTGATCTCCACTTCTGCAGATTTTAACATGGAGAAGAGTTCTGGCAACGAATTGTCCATGTTTTACATATTGTAGTTCATCACAAAGTTCTTGTAACTTGGTGGTAGTGATTGGAGGACACGGTGAATCCCCAAATCATTAGGAATCACTATGCCCAAGCTTTGTAGCTTGCTTGCGTGCCCAGATATCTTAAGCACGTGCTCACTGACGGAGATGCCCTCTTCCATCTTGCAGTTAAAGAACTTTTCAGAAGCCTCATAACTCTCAACTGCCGCGTGAGCCTCAAATATCATTTTGAGTTCACGGACAATATCATGTGGGTCATGGTTCTCAAACCTTTTCTGAAGCTTTGATTCCAAACCATACAAGATAGCACACTGAACTGTGGAGTACTGATTCTTCCGAGCGAGGAAAACATTCTTTACCTCATCGGTAGCATTAGCTGCAGGCGGGTCACCCAGCGGTGCATCCAGCACATAGGTCAAATTACCAGCATTGAGGACAGTCCTCAAATTGCAGAACCAATCCGCGAAGTTGCTTACATTGTTTTTCAACTTTTCTTTCTCTAGGAACGCATTAAAATTGATGGTAGGGGCCTCCATTGATCTACAACATATTTGCAATAGTTTAGACTAAGTTTATGACAAATTGAGTTATAATTAATAGTTAAATTAATCTAGGTGAACTCCCACTCAAAACAATATCCCTCGCATTGTTTTAGTGATCACAGGAATCAAATCCACCACATCAAAACCGATCATCATGAGAGTTTATGTAGCTTCAATGGCGAACAATCCACATGTTCATCATATCTACTATATGACTCATGCTTTACCTTTCGGTGATACGTGTTCCGAGACCATGTCTGTACATGCTAGGCTCGTCAAGATCAAACCTTAGCTTCCGCATGAGCAAATCTGGCTTTCTCATGTTGTATACACTCGCAGAATCTAACACACCCGATCATCACGTGGTGCTTCGAAACAACGAGCTTTAGCAACGGTGCTTACTAAGGATGAACACTTGAAAACTTAAAATTTTGTGCTGAGGGATCATCTTATAATGCTACCATCGCAAACTAAGCAATACAAGATGCATAAAGGATTAACATCACATGCAATTCATAATATGTGATATGATATGGCCTTTCTTCTTGTGCTTCCGATCTCCATCTTCAAGCACGAGCATGATCTCCATCATCACCGGTATGGTGTCAAGGTCAATGGAGCTGTTTCATGGTTGTCGTCCACCAGCTTCAACTATTACAACTACTTTGAATAGACACGCAGGTCTTAACGGAATTTAAAAGACAACCATATGGCTCCTTCTGGTTGCCAACTTACAATAAGGAACATTGCATACATCATATATAATCACAATCATGTCCATATCACATCACAACACACCCCTGCAAAACAAAGTTAGACACCTCTAATTTTATTTGCATATTTTACGTGGTTTGGGGCTTTCAATAAGTGTCGCTCTAACTTACGAACAAGAACCACAACGTTGATGTTTGAACTATCAAGTGTCCGTTGTAAATTGAATCTATACTATGATGGGAGAGACAGACACCCGCAAAGCCACTTATGCAATACAAGTTCAATGTTGAGCGTGGAGCAAGTCTCATTAACGATGTCATGTAAGGTTAGCCTGGGCCGCTTCATCCCATCATACCGCAAGATGCAAAGTACACAAAAAGCAATTGATAATAAAAGCACCACCGCCCATAATGACCATTGTGTTCTACTCGTGCAATAGATCTACATATAGACACGGCTCTGATACCACTGTAGGGGTTCGTAGCATGGAAAACAAAAAATTTCTACCGCATGCACACAAACAAGCCAAGATCTATCTACTAGATTTTAGCAACGAGTCGATAGAAGCACTCACCCTCGAAGATTCCAAAGCGGTTAACGAGAGAAGATTCTCGTGGGTGATGTAGTCGTACACTTGTCGGTCACACGTTCGGTACTCGATGAAGACCTTCCTCTCCCTTGTTCCAGCGGGCAGCGGAGGTTGTAGTTCTCCCCTCGTGATTCCGGCAGCACGACGGCGTGGTGTTGGAAGTAGAGGGTAGATCCCACAGGGCTTCGCCTAAGCCGGTGCGATTTATGGTGGATTAGGGTTTCCCGGAGATCTAGGGTTTAGACGACCGGGAGGAGGAGGAGGTGTCGGCGGCGGCTAGGGCGGCGGTGATGAACCGGTGGCGGCGCGAGGCGGCGGTGGCGCGGCGGTGGCGCGGCGACGCGGGGAGGCAGCGCGGCGGCGGCGGCTCGTGTGCGGAGAGAGGGGCTAGGGCTTGTGTGCTTTGGGGCAGCCCTCCCCCTCTATTTATGAGAGGGGAGAGCCTTGGGAGGGGTGGGTTTGAATCCAAACCCAAACCCAAGTTGGATTGAGAGAAGGACTTGTTTCTTCTCCCACTAGGAAACCATTGTTCCAGTTTGACTTTTCAAACTCCCGTTTGACTTTCAATTTTAGAGCTTTAATTCTCTCTTGCAAATGCACACACCAAGTGACATAGGATATGATCCAATCATTCCACTTACCCATGACAAATTCATGGACCATTCTCCTTCCGGACCGGTGAACCTTCTAGACCCTTCTAGAACCTCTCCGATGAAAACATCGGAAACTTTCCCGAACTCCGAAATAGGACTTTCCTTATATGAATCTTATTCTCCGTACCATTCCGGATCTCCTCGTGATATCCCGGATCCCATCCGAGACTCCGAACAACATTCGGTATCCCTACTAACATTCTATATCTACTAAACAACATTGAATCTTTAAGTGTGTCTCCCTACGGTTCGTGAATTATGCAGACATGACCAAGACACTTCTCCGATCAATAACCAATAGAGGAATCTGGAAATTCATATGGTTCCCACATATTTCTACGATTACTTTGCGATCGAATGAACCACCTACATACGATACCAATTTCCCTTTGTCTCACGATAGTTTACTTATCCGAGGTTTTGATCGTCGGTATCTCTGCATACCTAGTTCAACCTTTCTTTGGTAAGTACTCTTTTTCGTTCCGTGATATGTGATCCCTTGTGATCCAGTCACATGCTTGCAAGCTAATTGGATGACATTCCACCGAGGGCCCAGTATATCTATTCGTCATATGGATGGACAAATCCCACTCTTGATCCATGTGCCTCAACCCATACTTTCCGAACACTCAATGCCACCTTTATAGCCACCCAGTTACGGTGTGGTGTTTGATGTCATCAAAGCATCCTTCCGGTGATGGTGATTAACATGATATCATGGTCGAAGGAATTATGTTACTATATATCAGAAAGCTTATAGCAAATGAACTATTGAAATGACTTGATCTTAATGCTACGCTTATCTATAGGAGTATGTCCATCATACCATTCTCCTAATGATATGATCTTGTTGTTAATAACATCTCAATGTTCATGATCGGGAAACCACGATCATCTATTAACCAACAAGCTAGTATTACAAAGAGGCTTTACCAGGGACTCTAATTTAGTTTACAAATCACACAATTATTAATGTTTCTGGTTTAATACTATTATATCATGAATGTAAACATTTATCATAAACACAAAGATATAATAATAACCACTTTTATTATTGCCTCTAGGGCATATCTCCAACACTTATTATGATGATAAAGTTGTTTCAAGTGACAGTTATATTGTCAACTTTATTCAAAGTGCTACTGAAAGTTATTTTGAGAGAGGGAAACATGGTTTTATGCATCTCAATGATGTTAAGTTTCCCCGTTTTATGTTGAAATCTTTGAAGTTGCATCTGTTTTGTCTTCCTATGTTAGTGGCTTTTTGTTTCAACAATTCGTTTTCTCATGATAGCCCTATGCATAGGAAGTGGGTTAGGCTCAAGTTTGTTGGTTATTTGCTTCTTCATGCTCTCTTTCACTTCAGATATATATATATATATCCTATGTGACCATCTTTGGAAGTTTCAAGCCTAACTTAAAGGAATTAAATAAAAGTACCTGTTGGGAGATAACCCAAGAGTTTTGTCGAGTCTTGGAAGTTATTACCTCTATAATAACCGCTCCTTAACCTTTTTGTTTTGGTTTTTGTGTCAAGTTCAACTACTTTTGTGAAGTAGAGCAGTTGTGAAAAGTGGCTGTCCTGGGACAGATTTTTGTGCTGCATTATAAAAATTCGTGAGGAAGCTCAGTACTTCGGATGGAGCTGCATTTTTCTGAGCTTGTTCTCCAAGTTGTTACCCAACTTTCATCAGTTCTGCACTTTATGATTTGAGCAACATAAGGTCTTCGGAAAAATCAATCTTTACCTGCTGGTCTGTTTTGACAGATTTCGACCATCATTTGCATTTGCCTCTTACAAAAGCTTTTGTTTTGATGGGTTTTCAGTTGAAGTGTGTACCAAAGGTTTATTGTTTTTGTTTATACTAATGTTGTATTTGAGTTTGTGCAAGGGTTTTTGTAAAAAGGAAATTCTCAGGAGAAAGAGAGAAGGAATTTGTCGAGTTCGTCTTTGAATAGGTAAAAGTGGTGAAAACAGAAGGTTCGTAAAACCTCAATCTTTTTATATTTTTGATGTTTTTAATACATAAGGGAAGTTACGAGATGAAACTGTAGAGGAAACGGATCCCAGGGTGGACAAACCCACCCCAGGCGCGGGCCCAGCCTGGCCACGCCTGAGGGGGTGTCTCCTCCTCGAACTCCGTCTTCGCCTCGTTTCTGTGTCAAAACCTTCCTTATGCATTGAAACTTCGTAATATATAACCCCCCAGATCCCCCCGAGGTTTGTGCATCGTGTTCTCGTCGTGTTTTTGTTTTGATCTTTTTCTGTCAGGAAATCTTCTCAAGTTTAGAGCTCCATGGCCTCCGCCAACGACAAAGGCAAGAAGCCCGAGAAATAAGAACCTCAAGTCCCCAAGGAATAGGATATTCTGGTAGGTTATGAATGAGACATGGAGGATGACAAGAAACCGGACACCCGCGCTACCGTCGCAAGCATTGGTTTGGTGGCACAACCTACCAAGCTTAAGAGGACAACACAGATGTCTATAGGAGGGAAACCTCCATGTATCTTCTACAACCACGGCCATCTCCTCCACGTAACAAGAGACCCTTCCATACACTTATACATGAATATCAATATCAACATGTGTCCAAAGGGAATTTGCCCTCGGTTTGGGATATGCCTCGTTCTAACAATGCAGAGAAGGATCATGCTAAGAATGAAGAGCGGGGAAAGAATAACAAGAACTGGGATTCTTGGACGGACATGATCATGAATCGGATAGAGAAAAACTCTGAGCTAATCCGTACTCTTACTTTTGAGATCGAGGAGTTGAAGAAACTTATTGAATATCTTATCAAGAGAACACCACCACCACCGAAGGAGTAATTTGTCATCAGGTTTGGCATCCCCTTGGCTTGTTCCAATCTTGGGGGAGTGCCGCGGTATCACCACCATTAACTTTTATCTTTTACCTTTTTAGTGGATTCATATCTATGGTAGAGAGGTTATCTTATAGTTTGGTTTGCATGTGGAAGTATCTCTCCTTTAGTTGATTATCTATGTATCCCTTGGTGTGAGTGCATTTATTGAATATTAATGAGAAGTCTCATCTTTTACCTTTTGCACTTCTTATTTTTAGTTTGCAATCTATATTATACGATGGATCTTGTTGTTCAGTATTGGCACCACTTTGGGATCATCAAGTGGATATATGGTTTTGGCACAAATCAAGTTCTAGTCAGTGGCATTAGTTTGAAAAAAAGAAAGAAAGAAAAGGCTTACAGGTATTTTGTATCATTTGTTTTCTTTCTTGTTGGCTCATAAGCTTAGTATTATTTATTTAAGATCCTTTTGTGTCTTCAAGGAATATTGCATGTTTGGATTTATTACTTGTATGTTTGCTTGTTTCTTTCAACTCTCTTGCTTGCTACCCAGCCTTGCTAGCCAAAAACCTGTTTTGAGAAGGCTTACTTCTCATGTTTCCAAAATCCTTTAAACCTAAAACTTTTGCCACTTGTGTCCACCATATCTACCTAGTAGCTTTTGCTATTCCAAGCATATTCTCAAGCTTCATCTACCTTTCAAATTAAAAAGTATTTTGTTATGTGAAAACTAGTTAGTAAAGCTCTCATGAACTTGATGGCACACTTTATTTACTTGCCCCTAATAGACTTGAACCATTGTGGACATCGAAGTTGTATATGCTTGCATCTATAGGTTGGAATTAGCAGAACCATGTTGTCACGAGGAATGTTTTCAACATTGCACTTGTACTCTGTACACAGTTGATATCGTGCTCTTTTGTCTATGGATGTCAACGGTGTGAAATAAAGAGGGAACTTGTAAGTCCATGGAGTTTGTATTCTGTGTTAGAGAAACGCCTGGGACTCTAGCCTAATCCATGCTTAATCATGGTGGAAACTTGTAGCATCACCATAGTGAGTCATCTATGAAGCATCCTCAATAAAAAGCTATGCATATGGTAAATAAAAAGATTGCTGAGATGCTCATTGTCTGCTTGCCTTGTCATTTTGGTTATGGGAAAGATCTTGTACCATGTGCAAGGGGTACCCCATTGGGCGGTTCTCAATGATATGCAAATACTTATAATGACAAGAACTTACCTGGAACCAAAGTTGAGTATGCATGAGGAGTGGCCCTCATATTCAAGGGACATGAGATTGCCAACTTATATTTCGTCAAGCATATACTCCATCTTTGTTCACTTTAACCTTTATCATCTCAAGATGCTTATGATAGGGGCAATGAGGGCTCAAAGCTAGTAAGTACCATAATATTTTGGAAGCTCTTTATGACTTGTAATCCCTGCTACCCTCTAAGAAGGGACCTTTCTCCCACTACCAGTTTGAGTCAGTAAACCTACTTCCTATCTATCTCCCACAAGCTTTTGAGTTATTGTGTTCCAAGCATTCATATGGTGATTTATTCAATCATGTTCTTTATCTTCTTTGTTTGCACAAAACTCTTATCTGTTGAGTATTACTTTGAAAGCCTTCACTTGTGAAAAAACCTTTTTGAGCAAAGAGTGTTCCTGTTTTGAAACTTCTGCAAAAAGCTTTTGTGAAACTGTTTGCCAGGTGTTCTCTGACTAAGAACAAGTTTTCCAATTCCAATTATGATTTATCTTTATGCATCTCTATTGTGATTGGTGCACTTGGTTGCAAGCTAAGTTATATAATGGTGAGTTGTTTTCTTCTATGAGTTGTGCAATGGTAAGTGTGATGCTTCTTGTTCGTATTCTTTTATCGACACTTCACTCCATAAACCTATGGACATGTTTACTGAGCTCAGTATTCGCTTTGGGACAAGCGAAGTCTAAGGTTGGGGGAGTTGATACGCCCAATTTGCATCACCTTTCTATATCATAATTTACCTCTATTCATTGATATTTGTCTTATTATGAGGTATTACTTATGGATTTTCATCTGTTTATGCATGTTGTATGGTTCCTGGAGGATGGACTGCCTGAGTCTGGATTCTGATGGAAAAGAAGGCGTTTCGGTGCAATTTTGCGAAGATCAGAAAAATACCAGAAACATATGGAAACATATTATTTTACCAGAAGACAAAGGAAGCCAGAAGGAGGGACGGAGATGGACCTCAGGGGGCCCACACCTCCCTAGGCGTAGGCCCACCTAACCCCGTGCCTAGGGCAGGTGTGGACCACCTACCCGGCCTCCGACTCCGCCCCTTCGCCTATATCTTCCCTACGGAACCCTAATACCAGGGGAGCGACCACAGATAGATTTCCGCCACCTCTGGGGGCAGAAAACACCGAGAGATAAAGATCCCTTCGGCAGACATATTTCTACCGGGGGAATTCCTTCCTGGAGAGGGGGGACCGTTGCCATCAACACCGTCATGAAGCTAGGCTTCATCGGGATCATCATCCACACCATCATCTCCACCGGCACCATCATCACCACTCCGTCCCGCTGTAACAATTGTGTTGGATATTGCTTTAGTTCTTAGGGGAAACTTTCCCGGTGTTAATTACTATTGTAGTTGATGCTTGTGAGTGGAATCATTGGATTATTGTTTATGTTCATATTGTTATCCATTACCATATCATCTTTGATCTTGATCCATATGATGTCTTGTGAGTAGTTTGTTTAGTTCTTGAGGACATGGGAGAAGTCATGTTGTTATTAGTGGACTTGTGATGAGTTATTATTCAATGGTTTAGTATTTAAGTTGTGGTGCTATTCTTCTAGTGGTGTCATGTGAACGTCGACTACATGATACTTCACTATTTATGGGCCTAGGGGAATACATTGTGTATTTGGCTACTAATCGTGGGGTTGCCGGAGTGACAGAAACCTGAACCCCCGTTGGGACACCTTTGCACAAGGGAGTGTAGGATCTCAGAGTTTAAGGCTGTGGTTAGATTTATATCTTAATTACTTTCCTGTAGTTACGGATGTTTGCAGGGGGTTTTATCACAAGTATGTATTAGTCCTAGGAAGGGCGGTATGTTAGCATAGGTTCACCCACACAACACTTACAAACACCAAAGAAGAGTACTCAGTTATTTGAAACGAAAGCACTTGACAGAATTCTCATGTGTCCTCGAGAAAGTTTGGTCCTTGTAAGTATTTCCACTGGCTTGTCCTTTGCTAAGAAAGGACGGGGCCACTTGCTCCGTTTGTTCGTTACCTTTGTTACTTTTTTCTTGTTTTGTTGCCTTGTCAGAAAACCACTAAAAATCCGTTTGTTAAGCATTCACAAGGATTTCCTGCTCCATACAACTGTTCAGCATCTTCTGCTCCTCGTTGGGATCGACACTCCTATTTATCTAAAGTACTGCGATACACCCCCTATACTTGTGGGTCATCAGTGAGGAGGGGACTGGTTCATTAAGATTAGGGTTTAATTAGCCAAAAGAAAAAGTTAAAGGGAGAAGTGTCCGAACCTGATAGTATAAGGGGTAAGGGGTCAAGAGCATCTCCATCAGCAATCCCCATTCGTCAACCCCAAATGATGGCCACTATGGGGGCATCTGGACACATGTCCAATGCTATGGGGCGTCTATCCCTGGCGTTACCCGCAACTTTTCTAAAAAAAATCATTAAACTCTTGAATTTGAACAAAAGCTTTGAACTTCATTCAAAGTTAAGAAGTTTTATAAAAATTGAATGGCATTTAAACTAAAACCCTAAACTAAATCTAGATATACTCACCGTCGGAAAGATGGATAAACCTATTGTATGTCGCCGACCACTATTGCACCATAGTGAGGCCCACCATGTCTTATGGGTCATCGGGGACGGTATGGTACCAACAACGACTATTTTGTGGCCTCTGGATCACGAATGGGGATGATCCACAAGTTGAGCGTGTCCACCAAACCGTTAGAAACGCGTGGATACGAAGGATGACAACCCCTGTAGGCAGCCCCTCCGGTTCTAACTTGGGTCCATGAAAGGCCAACCGCCCCACGATGGCGAGCGTGGCTCTGACTTGACAACGAACGCCGATGAGCCTGATTTCGCGTGGAATGTGGTTCCACATGGCACGCTGTCGGTGCCGAGCATGGTGGTGATCCATACAGCACTTTGTCCAGTTGTTTTTTGGTGGCAACGATGATGTCGATAGTGCATCCCCGTATCGCCCACGACGCTCTTTTCTATGATAGGCAATGTCGGTCTGTCAGAGTCATATATGATGGTGTTGTCTTGGCATGTCTGGCACCCCCTAGTTGGCTCAAAGATTGGAGACAGACAAAGAGTTATCAAACACTTTTTGATCGTCCTGAAGGTATAGGTATGGGTGAAAGCCACCCCTTCGATATTACCTGTCACCAAACCAATATCCAGATCCGGCACCGCTAAATGCCGATGCATACGAGTTAACTTGACTACAAGTAAATACAACGTCTGAACAGAACTCTTTTTTAAAATCGCGGCTGAACACATTTTTTTTTGTTGAGAATCGCGGCTGAATAGAACTCTAAATTAATCCATAAAAAAAGAACTCTAAATTAAAAAAAATAGAATTGCATAGATTGTCCACGTTCGCTTGCAGGCCAGGCCAGCCCACTAGGCATGACATGCAGCTCCAGAAGAGCACTTCAGTCAGCGGTTGCCGTGCGCGCGCGAATCCTGTCTCAGCGAATGCCAGGCAAAGCCGCCGCTGTGACGGTCCCGGCGTACCGCTCGCTCATCCACCGCCTCGCCTACACCGGCCGCGTCGATGCCGTCCACGACGCGCTCGCCTCCGCGCGCACCACTCTCTCCCCCGCCTCACTCCAACCGCTCTACGTCGCCTCCATACGCGCGCTCGCTCGCGCCGGACACCTCCAGGCCGCCGTCGACGCCTTCGAGCGCATGGACCTCTTCGCCTGCCCGCCACAAGCCCCCGCCTACAACTCCATCATGGACGCCCTCGTCCACGCGCACCACCACCACCAGGCCCACAAGGTCTACGTCAGGATGCTCGCCGCCGGACTTGCCCCAGACCTCCACACCCACACCATCCGCCTCCGCTCATTCTGCCTCACTGCCCGCCCGCACGTCGCCCTCCGCCTCTTGCGCACCCTGCCGGACCGTGGATTCCATGCCAGACCCGTCGCGTACTGCACCGTCGTTTCTGGCCTCTATGCGCACGGCCACACCCATGACGCACGTTGCCTGTTCGATGAAATGCTGCAGGAATCTTCATTCCCTGATGTTGCTACTTTTAATAAGGTCCTGCATGATCTTTCCAAGAAAGGGGATATCTATGAGGCCGCTGCACTTCTCGCCAAGGTTCTCAAGCGGGGGATGTCTGTGAACCAGTTCACCTACAATATTTGGATCAGGGGGCTCTGTGAATGCGGACGGTTGGCCCAAGCCGTTGCACTTGTGAAAGAGATGGACGACTACATCACACCAGACGTTGTGACCTACAATACCCTCATTCGTGGCCTTTGTAAGTGCTCCAGAGCCCAGGAAGCTGCACACTATCTTCGTATGATGATGAACCGGGGCTGCATGCCAGATGATTTCACCTACAACACCATCATTGATGGGTACTGCAAGATGGGCATGATGCAAGAAGCTACTGAGCTCCTGAAAGATGCTGTCTTTAAAGGTTTTGTACCGGACCGGGTCACGTATTGCTCCTTGATCAATGGGCTGTGTGCTGTGGGTGATGTCGAGCGGGCGCTGGAACTGTTTAATGAGGCTCAAGCAAAAGAACTGAAGCCTGATCTTGTCGTGTACAATTCTCTTATCAAGGGACTCTGTCGCCAGGGGCTGATCTTGCAGGCCTTGCAGGTCATGAATGAGATGTCTGATGACGGGTGCCATCCTGATATTTGGACATACAACATTGTTATTAACGGGCTGTGCAAAATGGGAAATATTTCAGATGCTACAGTTGTGATGAATGATGCCATTTTGAAAGGGTACCTTCCTGACGTGTTTACCTTCAACACATTGGTTGATGGATACTGCAAGAGGTTGAAGCTGAACGGTGCTCTTCAGCTTGTTGGAAGGATGTGGACATATGGCATCATGCCCGATGCTATCACATACAATTCGGTTCTTAATGGTCTATGCAAGGCTGGGAAGGCCGATGAAGTTAATGAATCATTCAAAGAGATGACCCTTAAAGGATGTCGCCCAAATACTATTACCTACAACATACTGATAGAGAATTTTTGCAAGTCTGGTAAACTGGAAGATGCCTCTGGGGTGATAGTGAGGATGAGTCAAGAAGGACTAACCCCTGATGCAGTCAGTTTCAACACACTTATTCATGGGTTTTGTAGGAATGGTGAGCTTGAGGGAGCGTACATACTGTTTCAGAAAATGGAGGAAAGAGGGTACTCCGCAACAGCTGATACATTTAATATCCTAATTGGTGCCTACTGCAGTAAGCTGAATATGCAAATGGCTGAGAATATTTTTGGCGAAATGGTCAGGAAGGGCTATAAACCTGATTCATATACTTATCGCGTCCTGATTGATGGATCGTGCAAGACAGCAAATGTTGACTGTGCATACGAGCATCTAGTGAAAATGGTACATGAGGGATGCGTTCCTTCAATGGCAACTTTTGGTCGTGTTATAAATACACTCGTAGTGAACCGTCGGATTTCAGAAGCTGTTGGAATTATTCGTATTATGGTGAGAATTGGAGTTGTTCCTGAGGTTGTAGATACCATCTTGAGTGCTGACAAGAAGAAGATAGCTGCACCAAAGATACTTGTTGAAGACTTGATGAAGAAAGGTCACATTAGTTACCCTACTTATGAAGTACTGCATGAAGGAGTGAGAGATAACAAGTTAAATAGAAAGCACCAACAAGTAGAATACATTTAAGAGGGTTGCTTCACATAAACAACATCAGTCATTCACAAACACTAAGGCAGCATGCTTTGATGTATTCAACCATAAGAAGAGCTTGTTCGAGAAAAAGCACTAGAGGTGCTTATGTTATTAGGTCCTCAAAATCTTGGACGCAACCAACTTTGTTACCTCTCAAGATTCAAGTCTATGTTATCATATTCTGCTCAGACTATGGAGAACATCTGTTTCTAGATGCAGGTTAACAAAGGTCTGTAGTAGTTCTCTATGCTTCACACTCCTTATATTTAGATTCCTCTTCATTAATTCTGTAAGTGCTTCACATTGAAAAATCAGTTGGCACGGACATAAGCATAAACAAGATTGCAGTCTTACTACTTATATTTTAAAGCATTGTCCTGGAAATATTTAAATTTTCTACTGTCTCTGAGGTAAAAGATGCTACTCCCTCCGACCCATATTAGTTGAATCAAATTGACTAGATTTGGATGAATCTAGACACTATTTAGCATATAGATTCATCCAAATTTTGAAAAATCCAAGTCAAGTAATATGGGTCGGAGGGAGTACGTGAATTTGCGTCGTTGTCGTCTGTTGTTATCTTCTGGGAGTACTAATAAATGCACTAATGTTATTTTACATGTCAGCTGGAGAACCATACTAGAAATAAAGTGGTGTTGTGTGACTATTCACCGACAAGAACTGTGTTTACCCTGCAACTGGAAATGGTGTCAATATGCCAATCCTTCAAAGAAGATTAAAATGAGCTAGAGAATCAAGGTTCTAGGTTGATATACATGGAAATTAAAATCTTCAACGGTCTGCCGAAATGGCCCTAAGAAGCATCTATAATGGGTTTTCAACAACATGGCAGCTCCACCTAAGAAGCGTATATGTATATCATGGGTTTTCAACAAAATGGCAGATCCACAGTAGTCCTGTTACAATCTTTGACAAGAGAATGGTGACCCCACTTCAACTGTTATTAAATTTCTCCTTAATACTTCATGAATTAACCTGATTCATATTTAATTTCCAGCTAACTATTCACAAAGTCAAAGAGATGAGAATTAATCAACAAGGTATCTACTACTCCCTCCATCCCAAATTAATTGACGCAGATTTGCCTAGATATGCATGTATCTAGACGTGTTTTAGTGTATAGATATACGTGAATCTAGACAAATCTGTGTCAATTCATTTGGGACAGAAGGAATATTTCTTCAAGTTATATATACATCTTCCTAAATTCTACTATGGCTTTATTCAAAGAGGTACAAGTTGACTGAATGCATGAAATCAATAAAATTGGAAACTGAGGATTGATATGTACTCTTAGGGTGTTAAAATTCACCAGAATGTACCACTTGGTATAAAATAACTTGTAGTTCCTATGTTTGACATTCTACTCATTTTGTTGGATCAACAGCAGGGGCTTTTTCCCTTGTACTGGAACCAAAGGAGGTATCTCTATTAGCGTTGATTATTGTATACATATAGTTCTTGTACTCATTGATACCAAAATAATTCGTAGCATATTTGTTAACTTCCAGAAACCAAAACTTTCTGTAGTTAGCTTCCAGTTGCACTTGTAACTTTGTAAGGTGTACTGAAAGGAAAACTATGTATGTCGCTCCAATTCATCATTGTTTGGAAGAGCAGGAGAGCATGAATTAAATAGCATGACAAATCCCAGTCATGACAATTGATGCACATCACGGACGGCTTCCATGAGACTGTCGCGGCGGCTTGGCAGTCTGTGTACGACGACGACCCGTTTCGACGCCTCGCGCTCCGCTTGATGGCCACGGCACGGGCCCTCACCAGTTGGAGCGCAAAGACTGTGGGCTGCATCAAGCTAAAGCTCGCCATCGCCCGCGAGGTCATCCTCCGCTTCGACGTGGCGCAGGAGACGAGGCAGCTCTCGCCCCATGAGGCCTGGCTCCATAGGCAACTCAAGGTCACCCACCTTGGGCTGGCCTCCCTCGAGAGGACCATTGCGAGGCAGCGCGCTAGGATCGCCTGGCTTAAGGATGGCGACGCCAACACTGCCTTCTTCCACCGGCAATGCGCGTACCGCCAGCAGAAGAGCCGGATCCACGCCCTCCGCGTCGGCGACGTTACCATCTCCGACCAGCCCGGCATGGCCGAGGCCGCGTTTTTGCATTACGATGGGCTGATGGGTACCGCCGCCACCCGGGCGCACGCGCTCAACCTTGACCACCTGATTGCGCCCGGGGTGGACCTGCAGGATCTGGATGCACCTTTCTCCGAGGCAGAGATCTGGGGAACGATTAGGTGCATGCCGGCCCACAAGGCGCCGGGCCCCGATGGGTTCACGGCAGAGTTCCTTCGGGCGTGCTGGGGGACGGTCAAGCAGGACGTGATAGACACCTTCCAGCAGTTGTTCGAGTTGAGAGGCCGAGGTTTCCACCGCCTCAACCAGGCGCTTCTCACGCTCCTGCCAAAGCGTGTCGACGCCGAGGCCCTTCAGGATTACCGGCCCATAAGCCTGATCCACCTGATCGCCAAGACGTTTGCCAAGCTGCTCTCGCTGCGCCTCGCCGCCAAGCTCGACCGCCTGGTTAGCAAGAACCAGAACGCCTTCATCCCCGGAAGGAGCCTCCACGACAATTTCGTCCTAGTCAAGCAATCTGCCAGATCGCTCCACCAGTTGCGCGCGCCGCGTATCCTCCTCAAGCTCGACCTCGCGCGCGCATTCGACACTCTCTCGTGGGCCTTCCTCTTCGAGGTGCTCCGGCGCTTCTGAGTTCAAGAACAGTTCATTGATTGCCGTCGATCGCTATCTTCGGCCAGCACTAGGGTGCTCATCAACGGCGACCCAGGGCCACCGATCTGGCACCGTCGCGGGCTGCGGCGGGGAGACCCGCTCTCGCCGCAGCTGTTCGTGCTTGCGGTGGACGCGCTTAGCCGCCTCATCCAGCACGCGGTGGACACCGGCATCCTGCAGCCCCTCCACCCCAGTCGCCAGATACCTACATGCTCCCTCTACGCCGACGATGTCATCCTCTTCTGCCCTCGGCGAGACCACCGCCATCAAGGAAATCCTGCGGCTGTTTGGTGGCGTCGAACTCAGGGTCAACTTCGCCAAGAGCTCGCTTCTGCTCAGCTGCGACCCGACACGGCGTTGCCGGCCGTCGCGTGCCTTGGCTGCCCGTGGTGGAGCTACCCGACATACAGGCATCCTCGACCATCCGTCGCCCCTGCCGCCTGCAGCCGCTCGTGGAGAAGGTCGGCGAGCCTGCCCTCTTGGGCGAAACTCATGAACAAGGCGGACGTCTCACCTACGAAGGCCGTGCTCAGCCATTCCTCCACCAGCTCACGGTGCTCGACCCGCCAAGTCCATCATCAAGCAGCTCCGGAAGATCCAGGTGGCTTCCTTTGGGAAGGACGCAAAATAACGGCGGAGCTGCCACGTCAACGGAGCCGCGTCTGCGGCCGCTCGATGGCGGGCTCGTGTCCGTGACTTAGAAGACGGGCATCTCGCCAGCTCGGATGGCTTTGGTACTCCCGCACGACGGCCGTGCAGGCGAGGCTTAAGCTCCAGCCCTCCCCCACCGAGCGCGCCATATTCTTCGCTTCCACCACCATGCTTGTGGGCAACGGGCAGACTGCCCTCTTCTGGGAGGACCGCTGGATTGATGGTCGTGCCATCAGCGAGATCGCGCCTCAGCTTTACGCTTGCATTCCCAAGAGGCGCCGCAAAACCAGGACTGTCGCCGAGGGGCTCAACGCTAACGCCTGGGCCAGAGACATCCATGGCGTGGTCGGCATCCACGAGATAGGCCAATACCTATGCCTTTGGCAGCGGGTTGGCAGCACGGTGCTCACTCAGGAGCCCGATCGCCTTATCTGGAGGTGGACTGGGGACGGCTCTTACACCGCCAAATCCTGTTACGAAGCCATGTTCCATGGAGCCCTCCTATCCCAGTGCTGGAGGCTCATCTGGAAGACCTGGGCCCCGCCGCGCGTCAGATTCTTCCACTGGCTCGCAGGCAAAACCGTTGCTGGACGGCCGACAGACTTGCACGCCGCGGGCTGCAGCACCACCCCAGATGCCTGCTCTGTGATCAGCTGCCCGAGTCCTTGCACCATTTGTTCATGGAGTGCCCCTTCTCGCGGCAGATCTGGCACGACACACTCTCGTGGCTTAGACTGCCCTGCGCGCCGTCCCGCGACGAGCACTCCCTACTCGATTGGTGGCTGGCGGTGCACCAGTCACTGCCCAAGCCCATGCGCAAGGGGTTCGCTACGATTACCCTCCTCACGCCCTGGATGATCTGGAAGCATCGGAACAGTTGCGTCTTCGACCACGTCCAGCCTTCGCGGCAGCGCCTTTCCGCTAGCATTAGAGAGGAGGCCGAGCTTTGGGTTAGGGCCGGCGCCAAAGGGCTGCGCGTTTTGCTCCCGACGACTTGGGATGTTCATTGAGTTTTGTATTTACCCCCGCCCCCCTCTCTCGAGGTGGTTGTAACAAAAACCCGTTCTACCTATCCAATGAAATGAAACGCAACAGTCTGTTGCGTTTTCGCGAAAAACAATTGATGCACATGTTCTTGCAGCTAGTTTTGGTTGACTCTTGACAAATAGTTGAGTTGACTTAGGGTTAACTAAAATATGATTTGACAAAAAGAGATAATATGGGGAAAATCTTTTATCGTACGATAATATACTTATCCTCCAGTTAAGTACCATCTTTGATGCCTGCTTGCTCATATAAAATAGTAGTTCTATGAGTGGACCTATTGAACCACAGGACGGAATCAAGATAAACAACATATACGCCAACAGAGAGAGGTTTGCATTTCTGTATTTAGACTTTTTCGAACCTGGTTGGCAGGTTGCATCCCCTTCGACCATGATCGATCCTTATCAGCTTATGTCATTACAGTATAAAAGAAAATGAATACTAAAGATAAGTCTTTTCAATTAAAATCAGGACTAGGTACTACTGATAGAACATAAAGTCTTTACTTTTTCTACCATCTTGTCTTGTTCTGTGTTTTATTCAGCACATGGTGAGGGCATTGCTGTCGTATCGTTGCACAGTTGCTTCTTTGCATATGTCACTGACTTTGATGATGGTGAAGAACTTTCCTCATTTTGCAAAAAGAAAATCAGAAACCAATATAGAACGTTTGACTTATCACAGGGTAGCTAGATTCCAGTACCTACCAACTCTTTGTTTAAGCTTAATGTTAGTGCTAACTCATTTCCCCATTCACCTCCAACCACGTTAGGTCTGCAACAGCCAACTGTGGCCATAGAAAGGATCAACTTGAATTAGTATATCCATATTCTGATATCCTGGTGCTAATATCTCCTCCACTCTGCACTAGCAGCTAGTTTCTTGGGGAGAATGTTTATTGTTCACATGTAGTACTATACTGCAAACTGAACTACGCTAGAGAATATACTAGTATTTTGGTGGGCATTATTATATGAGTACTAACAGGACAGCTGATGGCTGGAAGGATCTTTCCTTTGAAAATTAAGTTGTGTTGATAAGAGGACGTTCATGCCCACCTCAAACTCTCAAACACACCTGCTTTCTTGGCACCACCTCTCATCCCTTGTTGTTTGCTGATTCTTCTACAGATTCATCATATTCCTGTAAGTTTCTGGTCTCATCAAAACCTTGTTAGCTAGAATCAGATCAAACTTTTCTTTAGAGATATTATTTTGTGCTTTCTTGAACATCTGAAATGGAATATTTGGGTTTGGGAAGTTTTCTCCCCTCTTTTCCACTTTCTTTGTCTTTAGGGAATATATGCGGGTTAATTGTTGAAAGACAGATCTGGCAAGCTTGTATATCTAATCTCACGAGTCACGAGTCACGACCCACATGTTCAGATGTTCAACATTCACTTTGTTTTTATTCTCATTTGTTTCCTGAAATCATTTTAGCTGATGTCTCAATGAAAAAACCTGCAGCACCGGACTCTCAAGCATAAAAAATCGTGTTCTTGCATTCAGGTCTTCAGCAGTTCCTTTGAAGATGTTGCCGCTTGAACATAAGTTGGAGCGCTGAATTTTATGGATGGCAGTGACCTGCAGAACCTCCATGATATCTGCCTTCCTTTGTTGCAATTCTTGTGTGTCTTGCTTTTAAACTTGCAAGGTGTTTCAAAGGGAAGACTCGCACTGCAAGTGAGCGGGTGAGGAAGGGAGAGTTATGGGAGTTGTGCATCTGGATTTCTTGGGCCAATTGATCAAACAACGAGCTTGTCTACGGTGGAAGCAAGCAGGTCGAGCTTCTTACCGTTGCAGCTAGCCACTTCATATTTTCTGAAATCTCGCTTGCAGTCTGCCAGTTCTCTTTGCGTGTGTTTGTGCATGAGATTGAGCTGTGGGTGCATGGGGCTCAACAAAGAATTCTTGCAAGGTTTGTGTTCTGATGGTCTATGGAAGTATGCAGTTTTTTGGGCACTCGAAAGCGAGAAGCATGGGTAAGCCCTACCGTTGTTATCTTGGATTTCTGCTTCTCTGATTGGACAATAGTACCGAACCAACACGGGGCATCAAAGAAAAACAATGAACATGACTCAAAATGATGATGATTCTCTTTTCATAAAAAAATTCAATGCTTATGATCATCCTTCAAGTGCATTCGGTTAATTTGAACATGTTATGACAACTTAGAAGCTACTTCCTCCATTCTAAAATATAAGATGTTTTAGCTTTTGTGAAGCGAATGTATCTAGACGTCTTTTACTGTGTAGGTTCGGAGTGAATCTACATATAAAAGGCGTCTAGATACATTTATTTCACAAAAGCTAAAACGTCTTATATTTTGGAATGGAGGGAGTATGAGGTAAAAAATAGTGTGCTATGAAAAAATAGCTCAGCCCCTAAAATCCGCTATTGCGAAGCTATATGTCGCTATAGCGGACGATTACACGCATTTCATTTAGCGAGACATTGCTCAGAATGCTATAGCATGCTATTAGCAGTGCTATAGCGCGCTATTTTTACCGTGGCCTATGACTAACAATGGAGCTACTGGTTCTGCGGATGCTGTGCATGGAACACAAGCCCACACTTTGTTCATGCAGTTGGTATGCACTAATACAAACATGGCATATGTACTTTATTTTTATGTATGGATGGATTGACATTTAGAATTTGTAATCGTGAATCATGAGTCTTGTTCGTACAAGACATGTTTCACTCTTTCAAATGCATGATTGGTAAATTAACATTCCAGGATCTTGACTTGGGGAGATGGTTATGTCGATAAGATGACCAAGGATACCCAAATAAGAGATATTTATGATGATCAAGCTGGTAGTGATAATCAAATAATAGCACCTACTTGGCCCAACAATGACCAGTATCAAAGCTATCCATTGTGCCCCATCGAGGCAGCGTTGCTGAGCATGTTTAGTCATTCATATTCTCTTGGAGAAGAGTAAGGATTATTACATATTGTTCAACTTTTTATAATAGACGTTTATGCAACTGTTTGATTGTCTAATTCCAACTTTGACAGAATTATCGGTAAAGTAGCAGTTACGGGACAACATTACTGGATTTCTGCCAACAATTTCGGTTCAACAGTTATCTATAAGGTGAGTCATTTGCAGTTTCCTTTCCATGCCACAACTCTTGAACTTGCATAGCACCGGATGAGGTTTCAGGTTTTCAACAACTTTACTTTTCAGTATCACGAGGACTGGCAGTTTCAGTTTGCAGCAGGAATCAAAGTAAGATTAGCACTTGTCCACTAAGCTAATGTGTCTGTATTTTAACCTGTAAGTGCAAACTTATGCTTGATTAATCTGGTTCTTCTATTCTTTACCTTTAGACAGTTCTGCTTGTACCGGTGATTCCTCATGGGGTTCTTCACCTGGGCTCTTTATATATGGTATGTTCAATTAAAATTTTCACCCACATATTGGATTAGTGCATTATGGTATTCAGGTTAGAACAACATGGTTAGAGATATTTTTTACTCCCTCCGTTCGGAAAAGAGTGTCGCAGATTTGTCTAGATACGCATCTATCTAGGCAGTAAAGCAGATTTGTCTAGATACGCATCTATCTCGGCAGTAAAACACGTCTAGATACATGGGAATCTAGACAAATCTGCTGACACTTATTTCTGAACGGAGGTATTAGAATGTTCACTTAATTTCTTTTCCAGCATGTCACCTTAGCTGCCATGTGATATTTAAGTGAAAGTAACACATGGTTTAGAGATTATCTTTTTTATTTTAGAAATATTACATTTTTAGCAGTAAACCAAGCAGGTTCAGTACATGAAATCAATACATGGCACGTCGGGCAGGCTGTTCCACTGCGGTACCTTGTCAGCAACATGGATTAGTGTATTGTTGGAAAACACAACATGATAGTGATGCTGCTTGATTTAGAACAATTTTAATATATAGCATGTTGAGGCTCTTCCTTCACAAGGTCTGTATCTCTTCATACTAATCATGGTAACAAATTCTCAACCTTCAGGTTCTGGAAAGTTCAGCATTGGTGACACTCGTGAAGGACTTGTTCTATAAGATTTATGACCCCTTGGTTCTTCATAATCCTTCAGCCACAGGTTTTGTCTACCCAAATACTTTGAGGAAACCTACTGCAGACCTAACGGCGGATCCTCCAGACACGCTTGCCCATGAATTTTTTGATTTGATCAACAGCTCTGCTCAGCTATTGAGTACTGATCATCTTAATCTGCCACACTCCTTCACTATGTCAGAGTTTCCAATGTTAGAAGATGTCATTATAGGAGCGTATGATACTGGAATAATAGCTTGCCCAGATGAAACTTTTGATGCCAATGGGAGTGATCTGTGGACCAATGCACATGAAGCACCATATGAACTTACTCACTGCAAGACAACGTTCGAGCCAGACATGACCAATTCAAATAGCAAACTTAGTTACAGACAAGTAATTCACATGGAAGATTCAGATTATGATAATATTGATGGTTTTACTCTTACATATATGGCACGAGAATATTCGGAGAACACACATGGTAGCACTATCGTCTTAAATGATGATGTTGTAACTTCAAATTCTTTGGTTCATTCAAAGTTGCACAAAGAAGTTGAGGCTATGCCTAGTGAAGATCTTGAGAACTTGATGTGGCATAGTAGATCAAAACATCAGGAGTCTACAAGCCATTCTCTCCTTCAAGCGAATGGAAACAAAACATACTTTTTCTCACATCTTGCGAACAACAATTGTGCAGAATTCTTACTGGACGATATAACTTATCAGGTTGGTAATATATCAAACAGGGACTCTTTTCACCCAGCTGATTTTTTGACTTCATCCAAAACACAAACTCAGAGAGAAGATCATGCAGTGAGGTTGGAGGAATGGTCAGTTCCAGACCAGCCTGTTGGTCGAGAATTTTCACCTATCTCGGTCAATGATGGCTTGATGAGTTATAAAGTGACTGTTTCGTCCCCTGCAAAAATCAGCAAGACAGTGACCGAAGAATGCGTGGGTCATACAATTCAAGACGTGCATAGAGGAAATTCAGTTAAAATAAAACATGGATGCAGGAAAACTGAGCTGAACAAATCAAGACCCAGAGACAGACAACTAATCCAAGATAGGATGAAGGAGCTGAGGGAGCTCATTCCAAATGCCACAAAGGTTGAATCTTCTTCTAAGTTCTGGCATTTATCTCCCTCTCTTCAATTGTGTTTGTTTACAAAGAGAAGAACAGTGCACTGACTGAATCTTCTTGCAAATACAGTGCAGCATTGATGCTCTCCTGGACAGAACAATAGCACACATGCTGTTCCTCCAAAGTGTATCCGAGAAAGCTGAGAGAGTGAGCTTCTTCAAATTTATGTGTCATAATGAAGATTTATAATACAATTCATAAATGATTCACAAAATTTATGTGATATGAACTATAATTCTCTTCGACTTCGTCTTCATATCATAGTGGATTTCTGACAATAGGACTATCTTCAAATTTAGTGAATCAAGAATCTGACTAAGGCTACCTAAAGATCTGAGTATTTGTCTTTCCAACTCAGTGGAAGGAATGGAACAGATGTTAGGGGTAGTAATAAGTTTGTCGATTTGACCTTTCTTGAACTTGATTCTGGAGTCTACTATATTTAAACAAGCCATACAGTATCCTTTGTTCATTTCCTCGTGGTGGTATTATTTTTGTTCATTATCTATAAACCACGATTTACTACTTGCCTGTTAGTTTGTACCATAATACCCCCAGTTAAGTTCTTAACATAAGAAATGGCCGTATATTAAATGAATACCATGTCGCTGAAACAGCTTCAGGACAAAATAGGAAACAAGGAGTTCTGTGACGAGGCCAATAAGAGACTGGATAACTGCCCACTGAGAGTCAAAGAGCTGGAGCAATCTGGTCATCTTCTCATTGAGGTCAGTAATTGCTGCCTGCAACAGATTTTCATCGATGTACTCGTAATCGTGCCAAATGTTACTTAATCCATGGTTGTGTGAAATCTTGTGTACCCAGATGGCGTGCAAGGGGTACGACGTCTTTTTTGAGATTGCGCATCTGTTCAAGAATCTTGAGGTGGGCATACTGAAAGGAGAGCTGGAAAACCGTTCAGATGAGCTCTGGGCTCGCTTCATCATCGAGGTACATCGTAGTTCCCTGCTAGTCAAGGAGTACTTCAGCTCAAACAAACAAAAAGTTACTTCCAACCAGTTGTGTTTCTAAGAATCTCATATCTAGTGTCCTGCTTGCAGGCTTCGAAATGTCCAAACCAGATGCAGATTCTCTGTCCATTGATGCATCTGTTACAGAGATGATCTTTTGTCACGTGGCTTGTGTTGTCTCGTTTGGTTATGACTTGGCCCATTTCCAGATTGAAGTGATTATGGCTGATTGAATAATGTACAGGAGACCATGCGGTGAGCTCAGAACAGTTTGTTAATTGCAAGCTCAGAACAGTTTGTTAATTGCAAGCTCAGAACAGTTTGTTAATTGCAGACATCTGAGACTCGCTAGCTCGGTTCATTCCTTATCAGTTTTTCTCTGTGAATATCCTTCACTGTCATGTGAGGCAACCAACACTTGTTTGTGTTGTTAAATAATATATACTTGGCCAGAGGATTGTGGACTGCTGATGTAAGAAAAATGAAGATGAAATTTATCTTATGAAAGATATCTAGAAACTGCAGCCTCTTATGAAATACTGTATATCTAGAAACAGCAGACTAGGAAATAACAGACTGAACTCAATTCATCATTTTCCAAAACCACCAGCTTCTTGGAAAGCAGTAAAATCTGTCATTACTTAACTAAATACAGCACATGATACAGTCAATGGACCGGAGCATCTTAACAAGACTAGTCTTACTAGCACACATCAACCTGCTACAAAGGGTCAATACTATTGATAGGCAGGTGCCACATTAAGCCATCCGGGTTGGAGATTATTCACAACGTACTCAGCATCCAGATCAAAGTTTGTCAACCAGCACTTCACATAACTCCAGTCATAGTAAAATTCATCGGAAGCATACAGAGACAGCAAAAGACTACATTAGTTCACAGTATCCATCTAACATCTAAAGCCTCCTGCGGGTGCGCCTGTCACTACCCTCAACGCTTTCAACTGGATTCGCATCTTCATTGATACTAACTCCCCTTTTCCGGTTAACAGAAGACGCAGGATCATCATCCACTACTGCAACGGTTGCTAACAAATCAGACAGCAAGGACGGACATGTCTCTTCCAAGTAATTAAAGCCTTCTGTCACCATCACAGCTGAACAAAGACAATAAAAGGGACAGGGCAAGATGAGAATTCCAGCAGACAGATGGATAGCTTACTATAAATTGGAATGAAATTACGGCACAAGACAAACTGAATGCAAGTACAGGCTGAACTTGTGCGAAGACCAATCTAACCACATAAACGGAAATTTTACAAGGAGCCTAAATGGTGAAAATTACATCGGCACCAAACAGAAGGGATAGTCCCTACAAGAGAATATATCTTATATTTTCAAAAAAGCATAATCATATGAAGAGTCAATGTAGGGAGATTATATATTTAAAATTGAAGGTGCTAGCGAACATCAACTGCACAACATGATCATGTCTTCTCCAATTTATATGAGTATCAAACATGGACAACCTTTTGCAAATCCAAGGGGATAAATGCATTATGAAGCTCAAGGTTTGCATTATTCTCCTTCAATTAATACGGTAGTGTTCCCATTTCTTCTCTTGGAATAGGTGATGTATGATTATAGGGAGCAGATGTTAAACAGTCAATTACAATAACCGACTTGCTTTATGATTTCACTTTCCTTTTTGAAAACGTTGAGAGCTTCCTCTCTGTTATAAAAAAAATAACTGGAGATCTCTTTGTTTGTACTGCTTTTGAGAACTTCACTTGTACTGCTTTCGAGAATAACTAAAGAATATATTCCCACAGCTATTGCTCCACAAACTCAGCAAACAATTTTTAGGGAGAAATAATACATATTACAGAAGTTAGGCAAATTAAGTATGACCCAGCGAGCATTTAAAGAGACCAGCCAAACAAACAAGTGGGAAAATGTGAAGAGTGAACAGTACAGACTTAACATAAAGACGAGAAAGAATGAAAAGGTGATTCTTATATTTAAATAAGATATATGGAAATTAGAATGCACAGTTAATTCTTTCAATGTCAATGGAACACATAGCAACGATAAAAACACACTGCACATGAGCCTCATGCACCCACCTGCCGACACATATATCTGTGAGTTTTTCAGCATTTGTGTATTAAACTGCAGGATTCCTTAGCTTTTCAAATAAGCAATGCTACCAAATATCAGGACATATTCATCGATCTTGATACATAACTACAAGTCCTTAAGAACAAAACTAACTCTATGAATTTAAGAACAAAAAAATAACCAATCCTACTGTATTCTTGACAATCTAATACCATCATATAGGATATAATGAGCATTTGAACTTTTTCTGCAATCATACTATAGATTATAGAACAGTTGCCATTTTGCTAGTCAACAAACATGCCGATGGTGTAACTTCCGAAGAAAACAAAAGGTGGTAGTTCCAGGACACGAGACTCGTGAAGCAACTAAGTTATAGCATGTACGTAGATATTCTATCAGCATTTTAAATGCCATTCTAAAAATATCCAAAAAGGGCACCCTGTTTCGCGTACTCGCATAGGAGGAAATCTGTATGCTTATATTGTGGAACAGAGGGAGTAGCTTCTAACAAAGTACTCGAATATTGGGAAAATGCTGAAAAACAGAAGACTCGCAGCGTTGTCTACTATTATCAACAAGAGGCTGCACATAAATTCTGGGGAAAAGGAATACCTCCCAGATTTTGTCGAACAGCAGTGAACTTTAGACATGCAGACTTGAGCTGAGCACAATGATGCTGTTCAGCTAGGGCTAAGGTTGTCGCAACTGTTTCAGAAGTGAGTTCATCACATAACTTTGCTTCGCAGAGAATTCGTAGCCGGTCCAATCCATATCTATCAGCTGCTGCCAACAAATGCTGTATTACTGCAGTAGATGTCCACATTGAGAAAGATCCAGCTAGCTCATGGATACCGGGAAGTTCATCAGAGTATATGAAATTCACCATTGCCTGCATTGGGAAAGAGGTTGTAACGTTCTCTCAATGAAATATCAATGCAAGGATTTCCTTCTTTTCCAAAGATTCAAAGTTAGGCAAGCCATCAGAAGTCCATTACTCCCTTCGTTCAAAAACATAAGGTTTCCAAGATTAAACTTTGGCCCGCGATTAGTCTGACTATATGTGGATATCTAACACAAAATTGGTATCATTGGAAGATACTTTTTAATAGTAATCCAATGTTTTCAATTATGTATCATGTAATGCATCCATTGCTCAGCAAATTCTTGGTCAAAGATAAATCTTGTGAAGCCTGTGGGATTTGCATTCCTGGACAAAGTGAGTATAAAAATGGACAGAGATTGGCTCTAACACAAACAAATGAACTATATTCTTGATATGTGACAAGACCAAACATGCTTTTATGAAAATTAACTCATGTATTTTGCTGGGAGTTAAATTACAACTGCACAAAGCAATAGAGAGCAGAAAGAAAACACCCACAAATGAGTAAAAATATATTTAAAATTTAAAATTTTAACTGAAAGCAGGTGTAAAAGGAGGAACTAGGATTGCCAAAAAGAACATACTGAAAAGCAGTGCAATCTGCATAAAACCATTACCTTGAAGACAATAGGTTCAACATCCTCCACGACAACCCTGTCCAAGTCAGCTTTACCAATAGGTCCGAAGAACTGTGCTTTGAATACAGGGGAGCGAGTGGCAAGAATCCATTTATGTGCCTGAACTTGCTCATCACCTACTTCAAAAGTTATGTCACAGCCAATGCGGAGTTTGAGGAGCTCCTTGAAGCAACGGCCAATATCAGATGGGGGGACATCAATCTGGATATTCTTTGGTGTTTCGAGACGGTTCTTGACAACACCTACTGTGCAGTTCATGATTAAGCAATCATCCTTAAGAAAATCTGATGTTTCTAATTGTGTCCTTCTGAAGAACCTCTTGTAACCCCTAAATGGAAATAAATCACCGTTAGCTGCCATTACAAGATGGAAACAATGAATTAGGTGCTCGATAAAAAGAAAGATGCCAGGGATCAAAGAGCAGAGTAAGATCTGCAAGGGAATATGAGAAGTAGTTGATTGAAAATTAAACCTCAGTTTCCTCATTTGAAACACAATATTCCCTACTTAAGAATATGGCAATCTTAAAAAGAATATTAGTCTCCGTATACCACCCATTGTTGGTTTATGACCCCAGCTACGAATTCATTTAAGATGTATCACTGATGATATAACCTTCTTAGGTATTTCGCCTAGCCAATCCACCTAGAACTAGAAATGTGAACAATCACAGCAACAGGGAACTAGCAAACTAAAATTAGTAGCAACCGTTGAGCATAATTAGGGGGTACAATGCAAATGCAGTTTGAAGGAATTTATGTTGCACATATGTAGAGAGTAAATGGTGGGGGGATGTCTTTGGTTACCACATGGATCCTCTGTACTTGAGGGTGTATGGTCCGGCCTGCATGGATCGGTCAAAATGGGAGTGGACCTTGTGGCGGGCGCGGCCGGACTGGTCGAGGAGGGTGAGCTCGAAGAGGGCGCGGACATCGGTGCCCTCGGAGGCGAGGGCGACGAACACGGAGACGTAGCTGGCGTTCTCCTCGTGGTTTTTCCCGTCCGGGTAGACGTAGACGGCCCAGTCGTAACCGCCGACGGCGAAGGTGTCGCTCGAGAGGTGTCGGCCGGGGCCGATTCCCTTGGCGAGGGAGAAGCCCTTGAGGGTGTACTGGTGCGAACCTCGCACGGTCTCAGTGACCGACCGCGACCACGACGGCCGCGGGACAGCCATCGCACAAACCCTAGGTAGGCGAGATCAGGTTAATTTGGGCGATGCGAGCGAGGATTTTGGTGGGAGGGAGTAGGTTAGGCTTGGTATTGGCGGTGGGCTGCGGCGGCGCGGAGGAGAGAGAGAGAGAGGAGAGCCGAGCTGCGCCGCGCCGCGCCGCCTGATTCCGGGGAGGCGGCCCCGTCGATGACGATGACGACCAGGGAGGGAGGGAAAGGAGGGTGGGGGTATCTATCGATCATTAAGATTGGTAACGTGATAACGTAGGTACTGTACCATTTTTCTCTTGAGAAGCGCTAGCGTTTTTCTTCTTTCGTGTTTCGTGTCTGCGATGACCGAACTCGACAAAGTGCAATTTACGGGTGTAGTTATTCGAGGCTCGTTGATTAAGAGTCGGATTTGTTCAGGCTGCTCCTAGTGCTAGTATTATAAGGTGTATCATACATGACAACTTAGCAAACATATAATGTGGCGTTATAATTAATAAAGAGAAAGGTGATTAGTGTATCATAGGTAGATACCGTATCATAGCACGTAAAGTTAGAAATCATAATGGCAAGTAAATCTTGTACACATATTTTACATAGAGATTCTATAAATCAATAAATATACCACTACTATGATACTACCATATGATACAATGCACTAGAGACATAGTATCATGCACTAGTATCATATGCATGATACTAGTAGTATGATACTACCACTAGGACCAGCCTCATCCAGATGACGGAAAGATATATTTAGGGTCTGTTAGTGATATCACATTGACATAGCTTGCAAACAAGTGATTTGATCACTAGTTATATCATGGAACGAGAAATAGTACTTATCAGCAACGAGATTAAATAAGGTATGTATGATACCAAATAATCAGATCTTGGACAAGTAAACTATCAAACAAGTAAAAAAAAACTATCGTGAGACAAAAGGAATTTGATTACAGTGAAACAGGTTGAAACGATCCTAGGATTTTCGTGGAACTAGTGAAAGTCATTATGGATCTCTAGGTCCTGCTAATGATTATTGACCGGAGAGAGAGTCTTAATCATGTATATATATAGTTCTTGAACCCGTAGGGAGACACACTTAAGGTTAGTCGACGCAATTGAGTAAATAGTAAACACAAGAGAAGATAATGGACATCGCAGGAATTTGTTCTGCCAAAATGGTTTCGGGGTATCGAAACAAAGTAAGGGATTAAAATATTAATGTGTTCATTAAATAAAGTACTTATTAAATAAAGTGTTCATTAAATTGAGTTGCATTAAAACAAGATAATTAAAGTGCTTTAATAGAAAGACTTTTGGTTTTTGAGTGAAGAATAAATGAGGAATGAGTGGAGATAAATGGATGTGAGTGGAGTGTCCACCCACATAAATGAGGGAGAGGTGAGGGCACCCCATGGCTGCCACGCCATGGCCTCTTGGGCTGCCTCCCCTCACCTATATAAAGCCCCTCCTCCTCTTATCACACACTCACCCACTCTTCTCTCATATGTCCTCTGGATGGCATCTTCCCCCCTTGCTAGCTTTGTCCATAGACAATACAAATATGCTTAGACAAAGCCCTGCTCGAGATCTTCCCCTCCACCACCTCTACCATGGCATATCGATGTTGGAGTTCCCGGGCCGCTGCCCGGCTGGAGAGATGGTTCGGAAGTCGTCGGCACACCGTATGTGTGACCGATTACGGAGGCGCTCCCCTCTTGTGGCGCTGATCGTCTGCATGTCCTTGAAGACGGTCGTGTACACTCTACATCAACCAAATTTATTTGCGGGAACATTATCCCATTACAGTCTTCAAGGGTGAGTCCATATGAAACCGTTACAAGTATTGCCTAGACTCGATCTTGGTAGTTGCAATCATAGGAATTTTTTTGTTTTCTATGCAACGAACCCCATCACCAATACCGTCTCCAGGACCATCCTGCCTACTGCCAAGTTCAACCCGCACGCGTGCTTGGCGGCTCGTCCTGCTCGTTTGTGTTTTGGATTCCCTATGGTGTGTTGCTAGTGATGTGAAGTGGTAATTATGTTGTGTTTGCGCGACCCCGAGGATGAGATGGTGATGTAACCAAGGCGGCCCCGATAAGATCACTCGGTCTACATCGACTTCGGCCATGTATGACAAACTCGAATACCATTGATGCCGGAACCAAGAGGGTCATGGACCACTGAAGCCGGAACCTCACGATCTACTTCATGGATTCCATGTCTCGAAGACCTCCCATCATGGAACATCAATTTCTCCTTCCTGAAACCAAAGACCGAACCCTAGAGCTCTCTTATTCTCTTCAGAGCCCAAGATATTCGAACTGAGACGTGTGACCCCTACCCATCCCTATTTTATAGATTGACACAACTTGTTTCATATTAAATTACTCATGCTCGCATACATATCTTGAGGTTGGTGGCATTAGCCGATTCACGTAATAATTACATATATATGCAGGCTATCTTGTCTTATATCAAATCCATTTAAATTGTGTAGCTCATTTATGCCATGTTCTTGCCATGTTAACAACATTTAATTATGGGGTAGCTAAATAACTCGAACACCCTAAATAATTGTTGGGGTCCTAATTCCGCTTAATATTTCTAAGATAGGCAGTATATTGTCATGCATCATATCATAAACATGTCGTATCTTTCGCCATAGTATTAAATAGTGAATCAGTTGTTCTTTCTAGTGTTTTGCTTCAATTCTTCCCGGATAGGACGATGAGTTCATGCGAGTTGCGACAAGCCTTCGGTTGCTCGACATTGTTTCTCAGGCGAGCATATCACCCCCCTTCTACCTATTTTATATTTATAGTATTTACTTCCTTCAGTTGATCTATTGCTATCCTTATTTTCGATGCTTTAGTACCATTCCTTTATTTACTTGATCCACTATATTTTCTTGATTATCCTATTGCCTCATTTGCTTAGCTAGCTTTGTTCTTACGAGTCATAGGAATGCTTAGAATCGCTCTCATGTAGGTGGAACATGACAATTTGATATTGTTGGTGATAAGATAATTAATCTGATGTTGTTGGTTATGGCTTCACCTAATGATAAGACCCCGATGGGGACCACCTTTGGGAACTGCTTGATTCGACATAGAAACCGTTCGTTGTACAATACTAGTTCTGAGTTGATCGTGCTAACCAAATGTGGGGGCCTCTGGGACCCTCCCCCCTCAACTACCGGTGCTATTCGTTTATCTAGGGGGTCACAAATTGAATTGGGTTTCAACTTTGGTGCATACACATAATATGTCCTCGGATATGGGTGAGTTGGATATGTCTTCGGACTTGATATTTTGGTGGACAATAGCTGCATTGTATACATAAACGCTGTATGGCGAAGGGATATACCTATGGACTCTGTCTTCCTTAGCCATAGACGCAAATGTTGTACCTTCTTCATACCTCCTGCTTGGGTCAATACCATAAGTGATGCATCTGGATATACGCGTAGTTATAGGACAAATCTGTTGTGAGATTTAGATGGCACGCGTAATATGTTGCCTGAAGGATTGAATATGCATTTGGATATAGTATGCACCCCTACAAGGTAAATCTTTTCGAGAAGTCGTGTGTCCACGGTTATGGACGCCTCAGGAGTACAATGTCATGATCATAGACAACACCACTAATGCTTTTCCTCTAATATATGACTAGCAGTTAGCATTATCAACTAAACAATTGAATAATTAAAATTTCAACGTGTGCGTTCCGCAAGAGGACTTCCTCGACTGGTCTTCGAGGGGGAAACCTTCGGATGGGTTATGCTTTTTTTATTCTTGTTACTGTATAGCACTCTCTTATCTCGGTCTAATAGCCAAAGTTGTAGAGTGTCTCTATAAGTTAGATAGTGCAAGATTTGATGTTGTTGATCTACCATAACCATGTAGGCAAGAGCCGCCAAATTCTAGGACTCGCCATGCACTGGCCTCAATACTAATCGCTCTCTTTCAATTTTGTTGTGCCCTTTGCCGACACCCTTTGGCTTGACAGGTATGTGTTGACAATGTTATCAAGGTTACCCTTCCGGCTAGGCCTGGACAGGGTTATGAACTCCACTTGGTTATTCTTCAGGACTCTTAGTCCCATTTGGTTCTTATCCGTGCTCGGATACTGTATTGCTTTCATCGTAATTTGTATCTCCATATTGTATCACTTGTATTATTGACTCGTTGAGTTATTGTTATATATATATGTTTCTTGTGGGTTCTATTGTAAACTACTGTGATATAACTATTCGTAATAAAATCCACCCACGCGAATTGTCTAGTGGACGTCTTTGAATCGCTTTTGTGCGGATTTTGGTGGAAATGCTAAGACCCACATAAACCCGATTCGGGGGCGTTACACCGATTGACCAGGAGTCGCGCCCGCTTGAGAAGGAATGACTGTCAGCCTGAACGAGCTACTGTAAGTTCATACTTACTTAAATGATCTCTACTTTATATAATACTCCCTCCATTCTAAAATATTCTACATTATAGAGACAAAATTTGTTCCAAAATAATCTACATTCTAGCTTTTAGTAAACAAGAACACATGAAAAAGAGTGATTCTACTCTCTCTATTGGATGTCACCATTCTCAATGTAGCTTAGATATGTGAACTATGTGGTTATAAAGGTGGAATTGGGTATTCTGAAAGTATGTGTTGAAGCGCATGGATCAAGAGTGAGATTTGTCCATCCATATGACAGATAGATATACTCTGGGTCCTCTCGGTGGAATGTCATCCAATTGGCTTGCAAGCATGTGACTAGGTCACAAGGGATGTCTTATCACGGAACGAGTAAAGAGTACTTATCGGTAACGAGGTTGAACTAGGTATAGAGATACTGACAATCGAACCTCGAATAAGTAAAGTATCGTGTGACAAAGGGAATCAGTATCATATGTTGAAAGTGCAATGGACGTCGCCTAGAGAGGGTGAATAGGCTTTTAAAAATATTACTGTTTAGGATCAAACAAATGCGGAGTAAAACTAACGTTTAATTCAATGAGCACAAAACCTAACCACTAGGTTCACCTAAGTGCACAAACAACCTATTCTAAGCAATACAAGCAACAAGGTGATAACAAGATATAAATACTTCAAGCACGATGGCTATCACAAAGTAAAATGCATAAGTAAAGGGCTCGGCTGAGAGATAACCGATGGACGCGGAGACGAAGATTTTTATCCCGAAGTTCACTTCCAAAGAAGCTATGTCTCTGTTGGAGAGGTGCGATGGCGCAATGCTCTCCGAACGCCACAAACGGCTCACCTCGGGGTGTGGTGGCTCGATGATCACTCAACGCCACACAAGGCCTCACCCCGGATGCGAAGGCACGCAACTCACCGGCGCCACAAAAGGCTCACCTTATTCTCCCATGAGCTCGCCACAAAGGCCTACTCACGATCCACTAAGGGACACTTGAGGGCGGTCACCAAAACCCGTATAAGGTTGGGGCTATCTCCACAACTCAATTGGGTGCTCCCAACAAAAATGCCACAAGCTTGAGGCCACCCCACAAAGGAGGCCTCAAGAAATCAACACACCAACCACACAACCGTCTAGGGTTCCAAGAATTCAAGAGTAACAATCCCACAAACTTGCACCCGCCGAATCTTCGTGGAGAACTCAAACCTATGCAACAAATGCAAGGGCAAGTCCTTCCCTCCCAAATTCAAACAAAGCTACAAAAGCTATTGGGGAATAAGGGATGAAGAACACAAGAGCAGAACACAAAACTCTCCAAGATCTAGATCCCAAGGATTTCTTCACAAAGAAGAGATTTGATTTGGTGGGATTGTAGATCTAGATCTCCTCTCTCAAATCTCTCAAAGAGGTACAAGAATCATTGGAGGGAGAAGGAGAGAGGGCAAGCTTTTGAAGGTCAACAATGGAGGAGAGAGAGTGGAAGATCTAGAAAAAGTGATCTCAAAAGTTGGGGAAACAATAGGGAAGAGGGGGGCCTTAAAAAGGGCAAGAGAAATCTGCCCGTTTGGGCCAGATTCGCGCACCACCAGAATTTTCGGTGCTCTACCATAAATTTTGGTAAATAGAGACACAAAATACAAAAGAAAACAGTACATCACCAAAACTTGGGTTGGAATTTGAACCGGAATTTCCGTTCAAGCAAAAACGTTGGACATCATTGCACGAAAACTTCAATAACTTTTCATTTCGGACTCCGTTTTTTATGATCTTGGGCTCGTTTTGAAGAGAACGAAAAGTTCTACAAGATTATGCAAAGAAACATCATAGTACAACATGGAAGGATAAAACCAAATTGAGAAAGGTATAACCTCTCTAGAAGCGATGAACAGGTAAAACCTCCAAAATCCAAAACACAAGAAGTTGAGTTTGGAAACTCCGATTGGGATGAAACAAATTTTGTTGGAAAGATAAAACCAAGAGAATCCAACAAAAGGTTAAATATTGGATACCACCAAGGGAGACAATATCAAGTATATGTATGTGAGATATCCTCACTCCTCCACACTCATTTAACAATGCACTCAAAATTCAATAAATTTGGAAGCCACCAAAGAGTTAAAAGGAATAAGAGGTGGTTTCCAAGAAATGCAAAAACAACCAAAGAATGATATTCTCTTGTGTGTATAAGTTTCTAGGTGGAAAATATCACAAAGACATATGACCACATAGAAATATGCACAAACAAGATAGATACTCAAGAGGGCACATGAAGAACAAAAGGAAGTCATAGAATATACAAATAAGATGTTTGCTTGAAAGCATGGCCAAATGCTCAAATATATCTTATTGTACATCGATGAGCTTCAAAAATCAATACAGTACATACATTACAACTACTACCAAGGGAAAAGGGAATAGTTGGAATATATGGAGAAAAGCAACAAGTAACACAAATAGAAATCAAATTTTCAAAATACTCATTATTGCACATGAGAGAAATTGAGGAAACGATATGCAATAATATTGCTAGATAGACATACTTGGGATTGGTGAATCATGAGCATGATTTTGCATAGTCCCCATAATATGCACTCATATCAACATACACACATATGCAATAGAGATAGCTCCTCAAAACCAAATCAATAACCACAACAATTGCAAATACATGCCAACAATCAACCTATCAAAGGTTGGGAACAAGATATGTATGCATAAGAGAGATACTTGTTACCGAGATATAGTTGGTAGGATGTAGAAGATATGAATTCATTGATCATCCTAGATTGCATCCAATTGACATGAAGGCACCCCTCTTTCCTAATTGAAGAGACTAGCATCCAATATATCTCCAATGTACCTAAAACAAAATTAAGTACACTATGGTGCCCAAACAAATTGGGACCAAAGTAGTTAGTACAACTACAATACATAGGAGAGCCTCCACACAAACATGTGCATATTGATATGAAATTGAATTTGATGCACATCTTAGCCCATTAGGTTTTGGTGGAGTTTCCCCTATGTATTGGGTCAAAGAAAGCAAGCATACCATAATATATACAAGTAGTAAATATGCATGCGTAAGACTTTCAAGAACCAAAAGGTGATACAATTTGAACAAAAACACCAAGAAAAGAATCAAGGCAACTCAAAAGTGTGTCTTGACACAAGGTGTCCAAATTGTATCAAAGAACCAAATCAACACATGAAAGGACATAGGTTCAACAAATGAACTAGAAAGAGCCAAAGAGAAAAAGATAAGAAAAATACCGATGCTCACGGATTTATCTCATCCTAAAAGAACAAAACAAGTGACAAACAATGATATAAAACCAATTCCCAAAGAGAGAAAGGTGCCCACAACCAAAACAAACTCTTCACACTTTTCATGATGGCACACAAAGTACCAACACGAAAAGATCGAGCTTCCAAGCACTAAATAAAACAAAAGGATCGAATCAAGAAGCATAAAAAAGATTGTTCTAGATAATATAGGAGAGCTCCCCCATAAGTAGAGCATTTCATAGAATTTTGCTTTTGAATGGAAAATGCCCACAAATGAGATCATCACTACTACCTACATTAAATAAAACACATGCGGATACCAATAAAATAAGAAGATCCACAAGAGTCAAGGAAAGCTTAGGAGCAAAAAGAAAAACTTTTTCTTGGCCAAAGATAAGGAAAATAAGCAAAGTACAAAGTGAATATGATCAATAAATTCTACCATATATGGAGTACCAATTTTCCAAAGACAAGAAATATAAGGGAAATTTTCCCGAGGTAGTTTGCAAGGATATCACGATCATATTCACAACAAGAAGCATATAACAAAGCATGAGAAATAAGCTTGATGCTTCGAGAGAGATTCTTGATAGCTTCAAATAGTCACACAATCACTAGTGATTAGATTAAATAGAAGCAAATGGTCCCCATGAGGATATGCAGATCCAAATATGAGGAAACACATACCAAGAATCACTCTCACACACAAGATCCAAGAGATGAGAAATAAAACATCCAAGAAAATTAGAACTTGTATGAGCAAATGTGCCATATAGGAGCTAGATAATTCTCAATATCAATTCTAAGTGGCACTACCTCAAATGTCCACATTTTCTAGGTTTGTAATATGCACAAAGCATATGACTCCCCCATAATGTGATAAACCAAGAAATCTCAACAAGAGGCAAAATATCATACTAGAGAGGATTAATGGACATTATAGAACTTGAGTTTCTCATGAGAAAGACATACCACAAAGAGACTAGATAAACATGAAATAAAACTACTAAGTGTTTTTCCTCATGTACACACATTTTAGGATTATGGAATGCCCAGGCATGTCACTCCCCCAAAATGGAATAGTCCATTAATCTCTCACAAGAGCCAAATAAGATACTAACTAGAATCAATAAAGGCTCCAAACCAAGAGACATAAATACATGGTTTGCCAACCAACATACACAACTATACTTGACAACTCAAATAAGTAAGAGGTAAGCACAACATATACAGACACATGCAAGGTACAAAACCACACATGCACAAGGGAGAAAGTAACTATCAATGTAAAGGAGTTAAGCACAAGTTACCGCAAGGAGGAACATTGGATACATAATAGAAGCATGATAACCAAAATGACTTGACTTTGATAGAAAATAATTGATGAAGATCCCTCGATTCTTCATAAGGTAGCCAAGTCTCCAATGCCCTCCAATAGAACCTATTGATCAAGTTTTAGCTTGTTGGTCCCCAACCAAGTTGGGTCCTAAGCATTTAGTCACAATAGGCTTGGCCACCCAAATGGTTCTTTTCTTAACACCACTTTGGGCACCAACAAATTTGGCAAATGATACGTCAGAAACGTGTCTATAATTTTTTATGCTTCATGCTTGTTTTATATCCACTTTGTTTTGCATAGTCTACACTTTGAGGTATTTTTATATGTTTTTCTGGACTAACCTATTAACAAGATGCCACAGCGCCAGTTGCATGTTTTCTTCTGTTTTTGGTTCCAGAAATGCAGAAAATCAATATTCTCGGAATTGGACGGGACAAAAGCCAAAGTCATTATTTTCCCCGGAGTAACACGGAACCACGAAGCAGAGGTGGAGGAGGACACCAGGGTAGCCGCACCACCAGGCGCGGGCAAGCCCTGGTGGCGCCTACAGGGGGTGTGGGCCCCCTGGACCTCCACCGACCTTACCTCCTGTGCCTATAAGAAGCCCCCGGGGAGAAAACCCTAAACAATCCATCATACTTCTAGAAAAAGTCCCTCTGCACCGACGCCACCTAAGGGGAGATTCAGGGGACAAAAAGTTTCTGTTCCGGCACCCTGCCGGGACGGAGAAGTGCCCCCGGAGCCATCCCCATCGATCTCCATCACCATCTCCATCACCTTTGTTGATTCCCATGATGATGAGGGAGTAGTTCTTCCTTGAGGCTAAGGGCTCTACCGGTAGCTATGTGTTCATATTTCTCTATGCATGATCTTGTTGTGGTCATGAACTTTGTAATCAAGTAGATCTACCTTGCTACTCAAGTGCTTTAATAGATCTCTGCTCTCCCCATGTGTGTGAAAGTGACAGCGTGCACGCCATGGTGGCACTTAGGCTTGAGTCTACATAAATACTCATCGTGCTTTAATAGATCTATGATTTTCCCCACGTGTGTGATAGTGACAGCGTGCACACCGTGTGTGGCACTTAAGCTAGGTTACATATATATTTGTTATGAGTTATATTTGGAGTTGGATGTCTTTATGAGTGGTGTTTGTTGGAACCATCTAGCGCTCAAGGTGACAGTGTGGGGTTATCTAGATGGGGAAGGTGGACTCTGAGGTGTGCTTTTGTAGGCCTACCATGGATTAGAGTGTCCAACCGGAGAGTAGTTCAGGGTAGTATCAAAGAGAAGATATTTATATGAGAGAGTGTTCACTAGTAAAAGTATGATCCCTAGGCCTTGTTTCTAAACATTGAAACACCATTTGCATCTATATCTGTTGCATGTTTGCTTGCTTTAGTCTTTACCTCACCGTCAAGCTCTTTTCTGGCACCGTTACCACTTGTATTTCACTATCTCTTTGCCGAACTAGTGCACCTATACACCTGACAAGTGTATTGGGTGTGTTGGGGACACAAGAGACTTCTTGTATCTTGATTGCAGGGTTGCTTGAGAGGGATACCTTTGACCACTTCCTCCCTAAGTTCGATAAACCTTGGGTAATCCACTTAAGGGAAACTTGCTGCTATTCTACAAACCTCTGCACTTGGAGGCCCAACAACTGTCTACAAGAATAGAAGTGCGTAGACATTAGCAAACACATTGCCATCCTCATCCTTTGCGAATTGAATAAGCATCATCAATCAAGATAGGATGGGATGAGGAGTTACCCATGGTGCATGAAGAAGAAAGGTGCCGCTTCTCACGGCATATGTAGCAAGTTCTTATCTTCCCGTCTTTCTTCTTGGGAGGATCTGCACCATGAAGAAGAGCTTGAGGCTTCTTGGGAAGTGGCCCATCTTGAGCTTGTGGAGGAGCTTGAGGCCGCTTCCCTCGTTGCTTCTCACTAAGAGGCTTCTTATTCAATGGGAAGTCCCTCACATGATGCCCTTCTTCCTTGCACTTGAAGCACACAATGTTGGTCTGTCACATCCCAAAGTTTTCCAAATTTTGTAATGTGAAAAATAAATAAACAAAATAAACAATTGTTGAAATTTAGGGTGAAAAGAAACTTTTTGATTCTAAATGGAAACTTAAAAATCCCATCTTGAACAAACCTTGGTTAATATTTGAATCCAATTAAAATTCAAATCAAGTGGAATGCATTCTTCGTAAATGCATCTGGAAATTTAAACACTTGGAAAATAAACCAAAACCCTAAAACCCTAATGGAAGAAAAACATTTCCAAGTTATCTCTAAGCCTATGGATTTGATCCATATAAAAATTTGTCAACAAACATTTAAAAATGATCAACAATGACAAATAGAAATAATATAAAACCATATGAATTGGTTTCACTTAATTTGGAGCCATAGATAAAATCTTATGAATTAAATAAGGAAATTGAATTTCCAAAGCTAATAAAGAACCTATCTAAAAATCCATACCAAATGGTGAGCAAATAATCCTAAAGACATTTAAAAGGTTAAACAAATATTAAATAAGATTTTACCAATTGGAATCACCAAGTTTGGATCTTTAAATAAATATGGATTTTATAAGATAAAGAAAGAAATATTAAATGAGGAATATTTAAAGGCCAAGTTAAATCTTGACCTAATCCATAAGCAAATGGAATAAATATAATCCAAATCCAAATAAAATAATGGATAAAGAATTTTCAAAATTAAATAAAAGGACATTAACCAAATCCTATTCTATTTGAATAAAGATAAAATCCCTAATAAGAATGGTTAAATAAATCATGGGAAAATAATATTTGGAATATACCCAAGTGGTATAAAAGTTATTTAATTAACTTAAATGGAATCAAGGAATTCACCTAAATAAAATTTATGGAATTAAAACTATAATTAATTTCATTGGAATAAAGACAAATACCCAATTTTAAATGATTAATAAATCATATTAAAAATATTCCAAATAAATTCAAGGTGAGTTATTTGATGCCCTAATAAATAAATAAAACTTACTGAAAAGATTTGGAAAGATTTATATTTCAAATGGAGTTTGAAAACATTATTAAATCTTATTTGAATTAATACAAGGGCCAAATTTTAAATAATTAATATATCCTAAAAAGAATAAATATATATTTCTAAATTTGACTTCAGAATGAATTATTAATCAGTATTAAAACCTACACAAATATTGGTTGAAGTTTGAATTCAAATAGATGTTTGAAATGATTAAACAAAATCAAAACAAAATATTGGAAATGGAAAAAGAAAAAGAACAGAACAAAAAAAAGGGAAAACAAATCAGCCTGATCCAGCAGGCCCACTAAGCCCAGCACCAGCCCATCTTCCCCTCATGCAGGAAAACAATTCGAACCAGAGTAGCAACCCACTCAGACGCTGACTGAATGGACCCACATCTCCTCTCTCTCCTTCAACGGCGAACGGTCTACTTTGCTGTTCTCGTCTCCACCCATGTGACCCTTCTTCCTTCCCTTCTCGCCATTTTCTGCTGTAAATTCGTGGGCTTAATTCGCCTTAACACCGCGGTTACTCCTCGCTGTGACCACGCCCCCTTAAACGCCTATGACTCCTCCCCATTTTCCCTCACTTGCCCCTCCCTCTCTGCCTCCAGGCCGTTCCAATTGGAGCTGAGACCACCTCTGTCTCCGACGATGTTTCCGGCCGATTCCGGCGAACCTAGCCACCGCCTTGCCTCCCAGACTTCGCGAGCGTGATCCCCAGCCTCTGGCGCATCTCCCTATGCTTTCCGTTCATCCGCGCGGACACCAGAGCTTCGGCAAGGGCAGCACCCGAGCGCCACCGCCGTCTGTCTCGTCTCCGGCGACCTCTCCCCGGTAAACCCGACCACCCCTCTCCCCCTCGTTGACACTCTCATACTCGCCTTCCTCTTGCGAACCTAACTATGCATTCTACTTGTCCTAGCACGACCTCTAGTGTAACACCCTTAGAATCGGACCTATGCAAGTTTTAGCGAAACCCGCCAAACCCGCATAGAAACGATTCAAAGGTGCCCACGAGGCACTTTCGTGCGGGTGGAAAACGAAGTAATAACATTACACAACAGTCCTCGATGGGACCCACAGAACAGATATATATATACAACACGACTCCCAGCGTCAAGAATACAGATATACAATACAAAGATCCAAATCACCTTGAAAACGATAGAGCGTCCAGCTACGGACAAGATGCAAATGGGGCTAAGAGCCCTGAAGAATAACCAATGGCGTCCATAACCCCTGTGCCAAGCGGAAGGGTAACCCCGCTAACGACGCCGATCTCAAAACCTGCTTAAACAAAAGGGGTGCCGACAAAGGCAAAGGAAAAGAGGAGCGTCGATCGAGGCCGATGCAGCGAGGCTAGAATTCGGCGGTCCTCGCCTACATAGGTATGGTGGACTGAAGCGGCAGCGGCAACATGCGCTAAACGACCTATAGAGACTCGGTACAACTAGCGGTTATCAGAGAGGGGTAAGAAAGACCTATTCGGAACAAACCTGATGCTACCACCAAACAAACCCATCCTGGTGTTTCCCCCTCGAGACCAAACGAGGAAGTCAACCGAGGAACTCACACAGTTGGCAGTTTTATTTATGCAGTTATCGTTGCAGCAATTACTAGTCAGGTTTAGATAATCATCCTGATAAAGTAAGCAGTGGGCAATTTTAGTTGACCATTCCGTGATAGTTGCAACACTTACTAGTCAGATACAATTAGCATGAGATATCCCAAAACCCAGCTGTTATTGGTACTTTTATTTAGCCATTCCGTTGTAGTTGCAATACTTACTAGTCAGATACAATTGTCGCAAGCGACAAACCAAACAAGCAATTGTTGGCAGTTTTATTTAGCCATTCCATTATAGTGAAGCTGATTACTAGTCATTATAAAGTAAAATTTATAGCACTACTTTAGTTATATTTGTCTATGATCGAGATACTGTGATCCAAGTCGTCCATAACCGCGGACACGGCTTTCAGAAAGTTTTACCCGGCCGGGGTGCACAAATAGCAACACACACTTGATCAACCTCGGAAAAACCAAATCAAAACCCAACGAGGCCTTCACGACAAAGCAATCACAGGATTCAGAAATATTTCAGGGGGCCACCCCATTGAGTAGACCATAGAAGTTAGTGACTCGAGACGGACTCAAGGTTTGCGACAATGGTCAGAACGATCGGGAACCCAAAACTGGGCTTGTCGATACCTGAAAACACTCGCTTACCTAAAGATAAGTGTGCTCCTCGCACAATCGTAATAAAGCAGTAAAGCATGGCATAAGTACAGGATAGTAAATAAAACCTCAAACTAGTTTGTGGCCCCATGAAATAAGAATGAATCAAGCTCTGGCTCAGGGGGGTCCCATAATCCTCCCGGATGTGGATAGCGCGATAAATCAAGGAACAGGTATCAAGCACTCGGGGTCCTACGGGACACAAGTGGACGGTTAACAACCAAATAACATCTATTGCCCACATGTGCCTCTGCTTACTTACTTCAACTTTAGTTGTTAAACAGTAATTAAAGTGAACGATAAATAAAGCCAAGATCATCTCCAACATCAAACATGCGGCAGTACACCAACAACTGTGGCACTTGACGACACGCAACAACACTTGAGCAAGCGACTACGACGCGCAAGTCCAACTATCTACCCAAACAACAGGTAATAGGATGTGTCCAAGGCAATATAAGGCTGCAAGGGATATCTCGGGTACGAAAACTAGAGCAACGCGACACAGATAGCAATAGATCAACAGGAGGGAATAAATACTATAAAAGTAAGATAGGTAGAAAGTGGGAGATGCTCGCCTGAAAACATTGCCGAAGGTTCATCCGAAGATCGGGGCGAAGCTCACATCAACTCAACGGCCTTATCCGCGAAGAACCAAAACACTAGAAGAAACACCGGATGCACTATTTAATACTACGGCAAAAGATCGAGCATGATGCATGTATGATGTATGGCATGGCAAAGATGCGATGCAATTAGGTCATATTAAGCGGAACCGGGGGTCCCAACAATTAAATATATGGTTCAAGTTGTTTAGCTACCCCGCAATTTAAATGTTGTAATAACAGGGCAAGATAAGTTCCCGGTTCGCTACATCAATTTAAATGAGGCCGATATGAGACTAGATCTGCCCGCATATGGACCCCATATTTAATTATATGGTGAATCGGCATAAGGCCCCCAAACCACACAAGATGCATGCGAGATGAACAAGTAATATGCGACAAGTTGTATTATATTAAAAATAGGGTTCTCGGATAAGGGTCACACATTAGGGTTCGACGAACCTGGGCTCCGAGGGGTTCGGGGTTCGGTCTCAGGTTCAGGGTTCGACGGGATCGAGGTTCGGATGCAAAACGGAGAAATTGTCGTGACGTGCCGGAGATCTTGGTTCCAAGCGTTCGATCTTGTAGGGTCCACGGATCGGCCGGTCTTGTCGTTCGGAAGTAGAACTTGTCGTCCTTGTGGCGATCTTGGCGTCCTTCCGGTTCGGGTATTGGCGTCCGAGGGTAGTACTTGGCGTTCCGGATCGGGTCGGTCCTGTCGATGAGAAGAGCTTGGCATCTAGGTTCTCGGCGAACTTGGCGTCCGAGGGTTCGGCCTTGGTCCCAATGTCGATGGCGATCTTGGCGGAACACTTCGAGTGGCGAAGACCTTGAGGTTCCAAGGGTTCGGGTTCGGTCTCGGTTCCCCGGTTCAATCTTCGGCTACTTTGGGTCCTTGCCGAAGATCTTGGCGATGTCACAGACGGCTACAGCCGAATGGTCTTGGCGTTCCACCGAACATTGACGAACTTCATCGGTACTGCAGATCTTGCGTCTGACGCACGACTGTGCTGCGAGGCTGCACCAGGGGACGTCTACAACTGCTGAGAACATACTGCCCTTGGCTAGCCTGCAGGGGGAAGCGCGCACAGCGGCGCGGCCGACGGAACACGCGCTCGCGGGAGGCTCGCACTAGAGGCAAGGGAGGGCGTCATGGACGGGCGGCACTCGCCGGAGAGAGGAGCGCCCATGAGAAAGCAGAGGGCCAGCGGGTTCTGGCCAGAGCAGCGGGCCCGACGGAATGGCGGCGAGGTCGGGGCCGAGGAGGCAGCGAAAGGGACGCGGCGGGCGGCGAAGGCGGCGGTGGCGGGGAGGACGCGGCGCCGTGGGGGCTGTAAGTCGGCCCGAGGAGGAACGGAGGGCTCGGCAGGAGGCGGAGGAGCTCCGGCGGCGGGAACGCGGCGGCCGAGCGGAGGAGCACGGCGGCGGAGCTCTGGGCGGCGACGGAGGGTTGCGGGCCGACAGGGCGGAGGCCGGCTGGGAGGCGACGCTCGGGGCGAGGGCCTAGGAGGCCGGCCGGTCGGAGAGGCGAGCCGGAGGGTTCTGATGGCGGCAGGCGATGGTCAAGGAGAGGGACGACGCCCGGTGGTGGTGAGGCGGAGGCGGGAGGGAGGCAGGCGGGCGAGCGCAGCGACGAGGAGGGCGGGGGGACGCCAGGCGGGAGGCTCGGCGGCCATGGGGCCGGCCTTGTGGCCGGAGCAGAGCAGGTGGGGAGGTTTGGAGAGGAGGAGGAGGAAGAGGTGGGAGGAGCGGGAGGTGGAAGACGCGTGGGGTGGAGGAGACCGGGTCCAGGGGCGTGGGGCCCATGGTGGGCAGCGTGACCGCGTGAGGCGTGTGGGGGCGCATGGGAGGCGGGACCTGAGGCGAGGAGAGAGGTGAGTGGGGTGGGAGGTTGAGTGGAGAGTGGGGCCGAGGTGGGGCCCGGTTGTCGGTGGGGAGAGAGAGAGGGAGGGTAGATAGGGCTGTGGTGAGAGAAGGCGTGGGGGGAAGAGGGTGGATTGATGAGGTGGCAGGTGGGTAGGGAATTGGGGAAGGGGTGAGGTGGCGAGCTGTGAGTGGTGGGTAGACTAGGATTGAGTGGGAATAGGATTTCGGGTAGGCTGGTTTAGGTGGACCGTTTTAATACTGGGGGTGGTCGACTGGGTCGAATCGGCCCGTTCGACTGCCCCCACAAAAATAATTAAATAATTTTATTTGTTTCAAACAGACTTTTGCAACCCGATAGCAAACAAAACAAAATAATCCGGTGACCCGGGTTTTGTGTTTGAACAAAGACGGGGCGTTTAGAAAATAAGGACAGGTCTTTCCGCAATAATTTTATGCAAGCAATTGCAAGATGATGACGATGCTCAAATGCAATGTGGCATGATGACATGAGCATGCGGTCATGATGATGCAATGCACAAAATCAACGCGATTTTCTAGTAGTGGTTTTGCGGGATGCCACATCTAGCCTCGCCCCCGACGACGAACAGAGCCGCCAGACGCCGACTACAACTACGGCGAGGAATCGCCAGCAGCTCTGTGCGCCCCTTCAGCAACGACAACCACGTTGAGCTTCAGCACAATGAGACAAACCCAGTGAGCATCATCTCCCTCTCCCGCGCTTTCTAAATCACCGGCAACCTCACCGCCAGAGCCGCGCCGCTGCCAGCCACCGTCGAGCGCCGCCAGTCTTTGGTCTAGTTAGTTTGAGCCGTTGGATTTCGATCATGTGTACGCGATAGATTGACTAAACGAACTGGTACACTCCCTCTGCACCGTGCGATTTCAGTTAGATCCAACGCCCCACAACAGCTGATCCGTGCAAACCATTTTTAACCAATCAGAGCCTTCCACGTGGACAACCTTTTGTTCTAAAAACAGAAACTAATCTATTAGATGTTTGAAATTGCATAACTTTTAATCTACATGTCCAAATTTTGCAAATTTTATATCAATGGAGTCAGCAAGATAAGTACTTTCCAACCATGCACTTTGTTTAGTAAATTGCTTCTAGTAAAATGGTTGTTTTTGCAGAAACTTGTGTAGGCATAATATGAATATAAAATTCTTTCTAAAATTATTTTTTTGATAAAACCTTTGGGAAAATGGATTGTTTGAACCTATTGACCATCTAAACCAACTTGTGATTTCAAAAACATATTTTGTGAAGCAAAAGAATAAATCTTTGATTTAGAACATTTCTAGTCAAATAAAAATAATGTTTATTTATTAAAAATGCTTTTTGAGGAAACCCTTTGGAAAATGTTTTGATTTAAACCCTTTGACCCTAAACACAAGGTTTTATGAATTAAAAACATATTTGGTGGACCTCATAAAAATCATTACATTGCTAAAGGCATTTTCAACCACATAAAATATTGATTTGGTTTAAAAATGGTTTATAGGTGAAATCTTTTGCAAATGGTTTTGCCACTTTTATAAAATGACCAATAGGTGTTTTAGAATGTTTATAACCTATTAGAAACCAATTTTCCAAATAAAACAATCTTTGGCATGCTTGCATGCATTGCTTTGTTTCTATTATTTTATGTGATGTTTGCTTGAATGGTAGATTGAAATTGCGCCTTGCTTGATTAAATTGTAGTGACATTTGAAGAGTGTGAATATTGCAAGATCAAGGAGTGATCTTATATTATCTACCAAAAAGGCAAGTGATGCTTCATACTTTTTTCCCATTATTTTCACTATGCATTAGTGATATTTCTAAGTAGGACTTGCATGGAATTTTGCTAAGTATAAACTATGCCATGGGGAATCCTAGTAGATGAAACCTTAGTAGAAATTTCCTAAGTTAAGATTCCTACTAATATCATGCTTATCTTATCTAGTAGAAAACAAGGGTGGATTATATTCATGCTATGGAATATTTCTAAGTCAAGGACTTGTGTTTTGTGTAATAAAACAACTAAGTGAATGAATCACCTGGGTGGAATGGAAGGAATGGTTTGTGTTGAGTGGTTACACAAGGACCATTTCTATGGTTTACCTTGTGTATCTCACTTGTGGATGGCCACCCAGGAACAAAGAGATTTGAGATGTCAAATGTTGAGAAGCTTCAAGTGCAGCCACTTGGCATTATGGGCTCTGCCTGGATCATATAGGTTGCAATAACTTAGCCAAATAGACAGTTGGTGGTAGGGGATGATAGGTTGGAACGCGTCCATTCTGGTCTAAGAGAAGTCTTCTGAAAGATCTTGTCTTGGTGAAACCAAGTCTTGTGGGGAAAGTGCACCACCTCTGCAGAGTGTAAAATCTAAGTACTTAGCCATGTCCCTGGCAAAGGACAATTTGAGCATCAAGACATGGAAGCTATCAAGAATCTCCTCATCCAAATTTCTAAGTTAAAACTTGTGGTTGAACAAGGGTTGAAGGATCACCAATTTCTATTGGGAGATGCCTTGGGTGATTTTTGACAATCAAAAACTTAGTGTTTTCAAATGATAAGGAAAATCTATTTTGAGCAAAGCAAGCCGAAGCTCCACTTAGCCAAATGCATATAGACGATAGACTCCACTATACTACCATAGTATCACTTGCCAATACAATTCAAATGTATTGACCCTTGTGGTTGTAACTTATTATGTTGCAGGTTTGTTTGATGTTAGTGAAGTGTGTTGATTAGTTTTACAAGTCTACAACCAACATGTTTGCCTGTGGCACTTTGAAGATGAAGGACCCCATGCTATTGTTATATTCTGCTGCATTGTAATGAGATAGCCAAATGAGCTATGTAAGATGTAATAAATTATTTTATTCCTGGTTATAAAGTTGTATTATGACCTTTGTTTCTTGATATTACATCTTAACTGTGGATGCTAGCTATTGATCCAGGGAGTAGCATTGTAAACACAGGGATCTCTACCTTATTAAAGGTTGGGACCTCTTACATGGTCGGATTCTTCACTTGTACTTGGCCCTTCTTCTTGTTGCCCTTGTGCTTCAACAAGATAGTGGGCTTGTTATTGATGTTGGAGTTGAATCCAAGCCCACTATTGTCACTTGGGGGTCTTTGCACACTCAATGTGTTCTTGAGTGTGGTCTTTCCTTCATGACAACTTTTCAAGTCATTCTTCAAAGAAGTGACTTGAGCCTTGAGCTCTTGGATTTCCTCTACATGGTTAGTATCAACAACAATACTAGAGAAAGTAGATGTTACATTGTTAGAGAAACAAGGCAAGGAATGCAATTCATCACAAGATATAACATGGTTGTGAGTGGATGAATTACAAGGACTAGCACATGGCAATACAACATTTGGAGTAGATATAGTGCTAATGTCCACATGAGGCCCACTAGATGTTACCTTTGACACAGTGGCCTCATGAGCTAACTTTAGCCTACCATGGGAGACTAGAAGATCCTGATGCAAGCTCGAGAGCTTCACATGACTTTCTTATAATCTCCCATAGTTGCTAGTTAGCAAAACAAGTTGAGACTTTAGCTCAACATTCTCCTTCAAGATAGATGCTTCACAAGAAATAGAGTTAGTAGCACAAGCATCATCATTATTAGCAAGAGGTGAGGGCAACTTCGAAAGCACTTTAGAATATGAAGCTTTAAGTTACTCATGAGACTTGGTGAGTTTGATGAGCTCACCCTTGATGACTCTAGATCCATTGTTGAGGTGCTCAAAATCCTCAAGGAGTTTAGCATAAGCAACTTCAAGTTCATCATTTTTTATTTGAAGGGCACTTGCCACCTCAAAATCTCTATCATGAGATTTATTCACTCTAGATAGCTCTAGAGCAAAGGTCTCCTCAAGATATTCCTTAGTGGTTTATTCTTTTTCAAGAGCTTCATTTAGATTTGCAATTTCATTAGCATACTCACGCTCAAGACTACTTATTTTATCAATTGTGTCCTCATGCTCATATATTAGTTTCTTACTTTCAATAGCACAAGTCAAGATTTCAATGAAAGTAGAGCAAGTATTTTTATTAGGATGAAGAGAATGAAGGACTAACCCCCCTTCTCTTTTAAAGAAGCAAAATCATCATCTACTTCTATATGATCAACATTCACATCATCATGAGGTATATTGGCATCCAAATGAGAGGTTACCTTTGAACCCTTAGCCATGAGGCACAAGTGAACATTGGGAGAAGGTGATGATGAGGGAACACATGAAGATCCAAACACAACCTTGCCTTGGCCAAAGCATTCTTCGATTTCCTCTACATGGTTAGTAACACAAGTACTAGAGGAAATAGAAGCATATGTATCACAGAAACAAGGCAAATCAAGCATATCATCATGAGATATATTCAAAGCAATTCTACATGATATGCAAGGGCAATCAACACTAGGATGTAAATCATATATAGTCCTACAAGTGTTCATGCCCAAAGATACAACATTGCAATGAGATAGATACAAAGGATCATGAATGGAAAGCTCAGTATCCACATTGCAAGTTCTATCACAACTCACCATATCATTACCTTGTGACGACTCACATGATGGTGAAGTGGAATAAGATGAGAACTCATCACGGACGGATGTGGAGGGAACACAATCATCCTCATTAGTCTTGGACACATCATATTTTGCTTGAAGCTTGGTCCAAATATCATGAGCATTCCGGAAAGGCATGATTTAAGAAAGAACTACAAAGCTCACAACATTAACAAGAACATTAGATGCTTGAAGAGATAAGAGTTTGTCTCCTCCTACAAAGATAGATTTTGGGGATCCTTAGGAGGAGACAAGACATATCTAGAATTCTCTCAATATTTGGGTCAATGGCCCGGAAATGACTAAGCATGCGAGTATGCCAAACACCATAATGAGTGCCAACAAATGTAAATGCGTGAGAGTGCACTAAACCCCTAGGAGACATCTTTAGTCTAGAGGCGGTGAAGCCTAAGAAGCGAGAGACCTCGCTCTAATACCAATTCAAAGTGCAATGGACGTCGCCTAGAGGGGGTGAATAGGCTTTTAAGAATATAACGGTTTAGGCTCAAATAAATGCGGAATAAAACTAACATTTAATTTAATGAGCACAAAACCTAACCAATAGGTTCACCTAAGTGCACCAACAACCTATGCTAAGAAATACAAGGAACAAGGTGATAACAAGATATAAATACTTCAAGCACGATGGCTATCACAAAGTAAAGTGCATAAGTAAAGGGCTCGGTTGAGAGATAACTGATGGACGCGGAGACGAAGATTTTTATCCCGAAGTTCACTTCCAAAGAAGCTATGTATCCGTTGGAGAGGTGAGATGGCGCAATGCTCTCCGAACGCCACAAATGGCTCACCTCGGGGTGTGATGGCTCAATTCTCACCCAACGTCACACAAGGCCTACTCACGATCCACTAAGGGACACTTGAGGGCGGTCACCAAAACCTGTACAAGGTTGGGGCTATCTCCACAACTCAATTGGAGGCTCCCAACAACAATGCCACAAAGGACACAAGGCCACAAGCTTGAGGCCACCCCACAAAGGAGGCCTCAAGAAATCAACACACCAACCACACAACCATCTAGGGTTCCAAGAACCCAAGAGTAACAAGCCCACAAGCTTGCACTCGCCGAATCTCCGTGGAGAACTCAAACATATGCAACAAATGCAAGGGCAAGTACCTCACTCCCAAATTCCAACAAAGCTACAAAAGCTATTGGGGGAATAAGGGAGGAATAACACAAGAGCAGAACACAAAATTCTCCAAGATCTAGATTCCAAGGATTTCTTCATAAAGAAGGGATTTGGGTTGATGGGATTATAGATATAGATCTCCCCTCTCAAATCCCTCAAAGAGATGCAAGAATCATTGGAGGGAGAAGGAGATAGGGCAAGATTTTGAAGTTCAACAATGGGAGAGAGAGAGAGAGTGGAAGATCTAGCAAAAATGACCTCCAAAGTTTGGGAAACAATAGGGAAGATGGGGCCCTTAAAAAGGGCAAGAGAAATCTGCCTGTTTGGGCCAGATTCGCGCACCACCGGAATTTCCGGTGCTTCACCAGAACTTCCGGTAAATAGAGACACAAAATACGGAAGAAAATAGTACGTCATCGCAACTTGGGTCAGAATTTGAACTGGAATTTCCGCTCAAGAAAAAATGCTAGACAACATTGCACGAAAATGTAAGACCCCACCTTTATAAAGGTAAAGGTCCCTGAGATTGCAATGCTAGTCCCTGGATCAATTGCTAGCATCCATAGTTTAAGATGAAGTACACAGAAACAAAGGTCATTATTACATCGTCATTCCAGAGATAATATAGTCTTTTACAACTCCATAGCCATAGGCTAGTACAAGAGTTTAACTTAACAATATAAATAAAAGTCTTCATCTTCATGTGCCACAGGCAAGCATGTTGAGTGTAGACTCATAACCCTAATCCTCATCAGAGTAACCTGCAACATCACAAGTTACAACCACAGTGGGTCAATACATTGGAATAGTATTGGCAAGTGATACCTTAGTAGACTAAAAGTATCTAGCTTCTACATGAATTGGCTAAGTGTATCTTAGGCTTGCTTTGCTCAAAATAGGTTTTACCTATCAGTTGAAAACACTAAGTTTTTGTTTGGAAAAAACTCCCAAGGAACCACCAATAGACATTGGTGAACCTTTACCCTTGTTCAACCACAAGTTTTAACTTAGAAATTGGGATGAGGAGATTCTTGATAGCTTCCATGTCTTGATGCTCAAATTGTCCATTTCTGGGGACACGACTAAGTACTTAGATTCTTCCTTCTGCAGAGGTGGTGCACTTTCCCCACAAGACTTGACTTTCATCAAGACAGGACCTTTCATAAGCCTTCCCTTAGACCAAAATGGACGTGTTCCAAACCTATCACCCTTACCACCAACTATCCATTTGGCTAAGTTATTGCAACCTATATGATCCAGGCAGAGTCCATAATGCCATGTGGCTGCACTAGAAGCTTCTTAACATATGGCATCTCAAATCCCTTTGTTCCTGGGTGGCATTCCACAAGTGAGATACACAGGGTAGACCATTGAAAAATGGGCCCTAGTAACCACTCAACAAAAATCCATCCAAGCAATTACCATTCCACCCAGGTATTTCATTCACTTAGTTGTTTTATTAAGCAAAAACATAAGTCAAAGACTTAGCAATATTTTTCCATAGCATGTATATAATCCACCCTTGGTTGCTACTAGCTAGGCTAAGCATGGCAATAGCAAGTATCTAATCTTAGAGAAAATTCTAACAATTGTACAACTACTAGGATTTCCCAAGCATAGCATATAGATACTTAGCAAAAATTATCATGCAAGCCCTATACAAAATATCTCTAATGCATAGTCAAAATATTGGGACAAAAATATGAAGCACCACTTGCCTTGATAGTTGGGGGAGTAACAACAATCCTCAGTCACAATCACCACTAGCACCAAAATCTACACATAAAATGATAGCACCAAATTCATATTTCAAATAATCAAGAAAAAATATATGAATGCATGCAAATGCTATGTGATGATTTTTCTATACCAAACAAGACAAGTAAAACAGTACTAAACAATAAACTAAACATTTTTACACCAATTCAACTTAATTTTGTCTTTTAAAACATTTTCCAAATAATTTTTATACACAATTTAGGCCTACAAATGTCTCTGCATAAAATTCTATTTTAACATAAGTAAAATACAAAACTAAGCCTATAGATGTGTAGGATTTATTTTTGTGATTCCAATGATATATTATTTGTATTTTTTGGATAAACAGATAAAAAGTTATTAAATTTACAAGTTTAATCATCTAATTAAATGAAATCAAAATTTTAAAATGAAAATCCTGACACGCGACGCAATCTGATTGGCCCGTACCGCTTCGTGCGGATCACACTTGTGAGCCGCTGGATCTAAGTGAGATCCTGCGGTCCAAATCTTTCCATACCCCTTCGTGCTAACTTCTAATCCTAACCCCTAGATCTAGATCTAATGATCCACACAACTCTGACCATCAAGTGGCGGCGCAAATGGCCAGAGCAGCGGCTGCGCGTCTGGCAACGGCGTTACGGCGAGGCCATAGAGCAAGGAAGGGGGTTTAGGGGCTTACTGAGGTCGCAGAGACAAGGTGAAGCTCGACGTGGTCGTTGACGAGGATGGGGTGCACGACCACAGATGGAAACGCTCGCCGAAGTGAAGCCTGTCGTCGGGTGCTCACGGTCGTCGTCGAAGGCGATGCTCTGGTGCGAGATAAAGTAAACGGCGAATGTCAGGATATGCACAAGGTGATAGCGGACAAGCTTGCATGAACCATAGAGCGAGGCGCGCACGAATCTTACCACAATCGGTCGCCGGAGTTCGTCGGGACAACGGCGGTGTGGAGAGAAAGGCGAGCAACCTAGCGGCGTTCAAAGGGAATTGAATGGGGGAAAATGGATCGAGGGCTGTGGGGTTTAAGTAGTCGGAGCTGGGCGAGGAGTTACTCGGTGAATCAACGGCAATTAAGCGCGCAATCAACGACAGTGACGTGGGGAGGAAACGGCGGAGGGCTCGGTCGTGGGCGGGGTTTGGGGACGATGATGACGGGGCAGGTGGGTCCGGGGCGTCAGTGAGGGGGGGGGGTGTGCACGTGGGTGAATCAGAGGGAGGGAGAGGGGGAACCCGGGTAGGCTGGTTGTTGGGCTGGTTCTGTTGCTGGGCCGAAAGGCTGGCGCATGCCCTTTTCCTTTTCTATTTCTGTTTTGATTTTCTGAAATCCTTTTCAAATGTTTTTCAAATAAGTTTGAATTCAAATCTATTTTGGATTTTTGCAGTGAAAACTTTGTACACACATGGGTGTAAAATCTTACTATTTAGTCCAAGGCACTTTGACATAAAGGAAAATAAAATAAATCCATGCCTTAATATGATTATAGATAATAGGCATAAAGTGGTTTTATATTTGAATTTTGTTTTGAGAATTTTTGTGCAAGCTTTGCATTCATATTTGAAATATTTCTGATCATAACAAAGTATTCTCATACTTTGAGAGTAGAATAGAACCATTGACTTTCTAGCATAAAATGATAGGCATATAAATGGTTTCTAATTTTGCAATCTTGTTTGAAAATAACCAAATGCTTATGAATGCATGCATGATATGCAAACTTTTTCAAATTATGATTTTTGGGATGTTACAGAAAACTTCAATAACTTCTGATTCTGGACTCCGTTTTTGATGATCTTGGGCTCATTTTGAAGAGAAAGAAAATCCATACAAGATTATGAAAATAAACATCATATTCCAAAATGTAAGTATAAAAACAAATTGAGAAAGGTATAACCTCTCTAGAAGCGAGGAACCGGTAAAACCTGCAAAACTCAAAACACAAGAAGTTGAGTTTGAAAACTCCGATTGGGATGAAACCAATTTTGTTGGAAAGATAAAACCAAGAGAATCCAGAAAAATGTGAAATACTGGATACCACCAAGGGAGAAAATATCAAGTATATATATGTGAGATATCTCCTAAAGTGTGGAGCCGGAAAAACCCGCATGATCAAGAACACAATAAGATATGCAAGGGAAATCCTTATTTGATGAAATAGAGCTTGTTATGATGATAACCACAAGATCTATATCCTCTCATGGACAAGTACCAACTAACAACCAAGAAATATGATGCTATGTTTGCAAAGGTTTGAGCTCTCCCTAAACAATGTGATCGAGACACCCGCTTGAGAGACCCTCTTGATAGAACAACTATTTATCCTAAACCCGGTCTCCCAACTAACAACACAAGACCGGCAAAAGAGAAGCCCTATCAAGATCATACCTTTTCCTTGAGCATTCCACTTGAACTTGATGTAGACCGTCTTGTTCTTCTCAAGTGGGAACACCTTTCTTGATTTATCTTGATCGCTCTTGCTTGATGAAGACTTGCAAGTTGCTCCCCCATACTCCATGGGGAAACCTCTTCTTTGAACTTGTATTCATCACTCCATGATCACTAGGATGGCAAGATTCAAGCATGCGATCTTAAAGAGAGGGCTTGAGCTTTCCCTTCTTCATTTCTTCTTGATATTGATCCATCTTGATGCAACTCTTTTCACTTGTCTTGATCAACCTTCAAGCACCTTCTTTCTTCATGATTCCAATGAGCACATAGCCCTTGTACATTCCTTCATATTTCAACCTTGAGACCAACACATGGCCCAAGCGATGCCAATGGACCACATATGGAGGCATACATGCCCTTTCAATATGTAAATGGTTCATTCGATCACGAAGTCATCATCGAAATATGTGAGATCCATTATGGATTTCTAGATCCCTCTATTGGTTATTGACCGGAGAGGTGTCTCGATCATGTCTGCATAGTTCACGAACCATAGGGAGACACGCTTAAGGAATTGCTGTTGTTTAAGTATATATGGAATATGAGTTTGAGACCGAATGTTGTTCGAAGTCTCGAATTGGATCCAGGACATCACGAGGAGACCTGAAATGCCGGATAATAAGATTCATATAAGGAAAGTGGTTTTTAGGGGTTCGGAAAAGTTTAGGTGTTTTGACCGGATACTTATAGAATGTTCTAGAGGAACCACTAGTGGTTCCACCACCCCGAGAGGGGGTCACTTGGGTTGTGGAATGCCCTAGGGGCCAGCCGCACCAAGCCCTAAAGGGCCAACCAACAAACACTAATAGAAGGGTCAAACCCTAGTTTGAATAGTCAAATCCTAATTTGAAAAGTCAAACTCTAGTTTTGGTAAGCGGGAAAACTTGGTGGGAAAGTTCCCAACTCTTCCCCTTGGTGGCCGAGTTGGGGGGCACAGCTAGCACTGGGAACCCTTGGTCGGCTGCCCCCCACCTATATAAGGAGGGTTAGGGGCGCACCCCCACACCCCTTGTCCTTGGCGCCTAACCCTAGCTGCCGCCTCTCTTCTCTCTCGTCCATCGCCCTGCTCCGGCTTAGGCGAAGCCCTGCAGAAATCTCTCTTCCACCACCACCACCACACTGTCATGCTGTTGGGATTCCGAGGAGATCTACTACCTCCGCTGCCCTGTTGGAACCGGGAGAGGAAGGTCTTCATCGACTCTGTACGTGTGATCGACTGCGCAAGCACTACCAGAACATGACGTCGGAAGGATCATCTACGGGATCTTGAGATCGACAAGTGATCGACTACATCAACCACGAGATTGTGATCTCGTTAAACGCTTTGGATCTATGAGGGTTATTTATCTTCAATCTCATTGCACCGATCTCGTGGATTAGATCTTGGCTTTGCCATAGATTCGATCTTGGTTTTATGTGTTCTTGCGCTAGAATTTTTTTGTTTTCCATGCAAAGAACCCTACAACGGTATTAGAGCTATGTCTATGCATATATCTATTGCACGAGTAGAACACAATGGTTTTGTGGGCGTTGATGATTTTGTTGTCGCTTGATTTTTGTGTACTTTGCATCTTACGGTATGGTGGGATGAAGCGGCCTAGGCTAACCTTACATGTCGTCATACATGAGACTTGCTACACGCTCAACGTGCAACTTGTATTGCACAAGTGGCTTTGTGGGTGTCTGTATGTCCCACTATAGTTAAGATTAAATTTATAATGGGCACTTTACAACACTTGTATCAGTGTTTTGGTTCATGTTCCTAGATAAGAACGGTTCTTAATCGAAAGACCCAAGACACGTAAAACATGCAAAGAAAATTAGAGGCGTCTAACTTGTTTTTGCAGGGGCATGTGATATGATATTGCCATGATTTGATTGTGATTATATTTGATGTATGCAATGATCCTTATTGCAAGTTGGCAACCGACAGGAGCCTAATGGTTGTCTTTAAATTCATTAAGACATGCGTGTCTATTCATTATGTAATTTCTTTATTCCAAGTAGTTATAATAGTTGATGTTGGTGATGGACAACCATGAGGCGGCACCATGGACCTTGACGCAATGTTGGTGATGATGGAGATCAAGTTCGTGCTTTGGAGATGAAGATCAAAGGAACAAGGAGAAAGGCCATATCATATCACATATTATAAATTACATGTGATGTTAATCCTTTTTATGCATCTTGTATTGCTTAGATTGTGACGGTAGCACTATAAGATGATCCCTCTCACTAAATATCAAGTAATAAAGTGTTTGTCCTTAGTAGGCACCGTTGCTAAGACTCGTCGTTTCGAAGCATCTCGTGATATCGGGTGTGATAGATTCGACGTGTGCATACAATGGGTGCAAGCGAGATTTGCACATACAGAGACTAAGGTTAACCTTGATGAGCCTAGCATGTACAAACATGGTCTCGGAACACGGAATACCGAAAGGTAAAGCATGAGTCATATGGATGATATGATGAAAATGTTGATTGTTCGCCTTTGAAGCTACATCATCTCTCGTGATCATTGGACTGGGTGTAGTGGATTTGGTTCATGTAATCACCAAAATGACTCGAGGGATGTTGTTTTGAGTGGGAGTTCAAATAGTAATATGATTAAAGTTGAACACAATTTATCATAAATTAAATCAAAGTGAATTTGCATAATTGTTGTAGTCATTGGCATTCGTTCACCACCTTATGCTTAGTTATAATTGAGATAATAGAACTATAGAATTCTAGATAGTTACTTTATGAACTGGTATCGTATTGTTTTGAGTTTCAATCTAAAGCTTAAAAGTCCTATTGCAAACTTTCAGCAAACTCCGTTTACTCCATGAAGTTTAATAATTAGTACTGAATCAAGAGTAACAATTCCAGTGTTAGTATCTAAAGTATCATGTTTGCCTCCATGATTCTTGATATTCAAAAGACTGTTTTTAATATCAAGGTTATCTAGGAGCTGAAAGGATTTTTTAGAAACCATCATGTGTGGAAGATATTGCGATATCTAAAACAATGTCTTGGTTGCAACATGATAGAGTATAATTTGGAAAAGTATATGTTCTCATATTTGATGAGAATTTGCGAAGGTTGGAGACGTTGGACATCCTAATCCTCGAAAAAGGTTTTGGAAAACAACATTATACTCGCGATTCACCTTTATAAGCTATAGTAGCTTGATCATGAAAGTTTTCATGATAAGGATGAATAGAAGATGTAGGTAAAATGTTTACTACACTAAAAGATTACTAAAGAATGGATTTTGAAAGAACGCCAAACATTTGATGATGGTGATCTACTTCAGAGTGCAAGTCCAAAGGTATTAGTATTTGACTAACACGTTTTGGACTATGTGTCATATGTATGGCGCCACTATTGATGTTGATAGATTCTTTTAAAAGGAAAGGAAACGTTGAAAGAGAATCTCAGAAATATTTGGCAGAAAAGGAAATACTAGAATTGTCCGGCTTAGGTATATAGATGATATACATGTTATGGATGTATTCTTTGCTTGTTAAACAATGTGGTTCTTGGGTATTGGATACCGAATTGGTTGGTGTGAAATGTCATACAGGACAACACAATTCATGAACTGCAATGTCCTAAGTAACCGGCAAGATAATGTGTGATGATGTTCATCGAAAACAAACAAATTGTTGTTGTGTTGCTCGTTAACATCAAAGCTTACCTTCAAGATTTGTCTCAATAATTGTTATTTTGATCAGGTATTATGAGAACAAATGGGTTGTTCAAATAATTGGCGTAATCCATAAAAGATGGGTGATTTACAAATCTAGTTGGATAAATCACACCCATAAAACTAAAATGCTAAAAATGTCATAAGACAAATGATTGAAATTTTGGAGTGACATCGCCATTTAAATTATATTGGAAATAAAACATGTAGAAACTCCATTTTGATGGAATTTTGGAGTCTTTTGATTTTGATCAAATGATGCTTGTAAGACTTTCCTGGAGATAATTAAAACTTCGTTCAAAGGACAAAGAATAACGAACGACTAACTTATTGGAATTTGTACATATTGATGTATGTAGACCATTATGTGTAGTCATGAGCAATGGATTTCAACTTCATATGCTCTCTTCGGAATTTTGAGTGAATATATGTGTATATTTACTTAATAAGGAAGAAGTGTGAAACATTTGAAAATGTTCAAAGACTTTCAAGATGAAGTGGAAAATCATTGTAACAAGAAAATAAAGAGTTTATGATTGGATCATAAAGGAAGATATTTGAGTTACAAGTTTAGCATAACACCTAAGATTTGAGGAATCGTTCCATGGATTTGCATTTCCCGAAACACCATAGGAGTATGGAGTGTTCAAGATATGCAATGAAACCTTGTTTGACATGGTGAGATCAAAGGTGTCAATTATAGAATTTCCATTGTATTTTAAAGATTAAAGATTTAGTGACTACTGCTTTTACACTGAAAAGAGCACCATCATGATCCGTTAAAATGAAACCATATAAGTTGTGGTTTGGGATAAAACCCAAGTTGTCCTTTCTTAAATTTTGGTATGCTAGGCATAAGTAAAATGTTTACAACCAAAATAGGATGATCATGTCTTTGTATGTTATTTCGAATAACCGTTGGGTATTCCTCCATAACACCAAAGACAAAAGTGTTTGTCGGTTAGAACGTCAATTTTATTTAGAAGGATTTTTCATGAAAAATTTAGTGGGAGGGAAATAGAACTTTGATAAGGTTATTGAACCTTAGCTAATATGTGCCGAGTTGCACAACACCGTAAACTGTCCCGAAGGCAGAAACAATGCTCATGGGTCACATGCCTCAAAGGTTGTGGTCACGGAGGTGTAAGTTCCTATTGAACCAAGTAGGTTGGGTAAACAATCAAATACTAAGATTTGAGAGTAAATCATTATTGGTTGACAATGATGAGCCGACTATATGCAAAGAAGCGATGATGGGCCCTGACTCCATCAGATGGCTTGAAGCCATAGAATCTGTGATAGTTCAATACACGAGAAATCAAGTTTTTGAACTTGGAAGACCCTCCGAAAAGGTGTAAAAAACCTATCGGTCATATTTGGATCTATAAAGAAATAGACATGGATGTTTCACATCTATGAAATAGTCGACATGTCGGGAAAGAGTTCACGACAATGTTCAAGGAGTTGACTATGACAAGAGCTGATCTTTCATAGTGATATTTAGTCTAGACGAATTAATGTAGCAACCACTACATATAATTTTGGTATATGGTAGTTGAACAAACAAAACAAAGTTATTCTAATAGAATGGTTACCTAGGATGTGTACATGACACAATACAAAGGGCTTTGTTAATTCAAAGGATGCTAAAGGCGTATCCAAACTTCAATGGTTGAAGTAAGCATCATAGAGTTGGAATCTTCACCGTGATGAAACTGCTAAAATAGTTTAATTTGATCGAAGATGATGTAATCCTTGCATTTGCAAGAAATTAAGTGGGAGTGCTAAGACATATTTCTAATACATTATGTGAAAGACATTGTTGATTGGAAATGATGTATCTATTATTGACACAGGTTAAGAATTTCATTTTGATGAAACACTTATCCATAATCCAAATATTAGGCATCAATGTCTATATGGATGGATTGAGGCACTAATATGGTTGCGCCAAATGTACATATATGAGAAATTGAATGAGTTCAATATGGAAATGAAAAGAAAGGTTCTTGCCACATAGAAAGGATTGAATCAAGATTCAAGTGTATTGCCACTTAGTAAGTGAGATGAGATCCAAGTGTTTTTGACACTTGGTGAATGAAATCACAAGAATATTTTGATCAATCATACTATGATATGTACATATCCAGATATGTCCTATGCTCTAAATGTTACGAGAATATACCAGAATGACTCATAAGATGATCATTGGATGATAATAAGAATATTCTTATGATCTTTGGAAGAAATAAGAATATGTTATTTATGTAGAGGTGACAAATAGATGGATAGTTCATTGTAAAGTGCTACATTGATACTAGTTCTATCACAAGATATAAATTAATTTTATCTCAATTTAAACTATGGGTGGCGCAATGTAATGGAAAGGAAGTTCTATAACGGATTTGGATGAGTTCCAAAGTTAAGACATTGTGACAGATACTATAACAAAAGGCTAAGTATATGATTGCTGTTGTAGCAGCAAAAGAGGGTATTTGTGTCAAGTAGTTTGTTATCAAACTAGGTGTGGTTCATAGCGGGCTAGTACTATGAATATATACTCTACGGAATTTGTATCGACATGTGTCAACACCCGGATTTTTCAATCCTAGATGCCTGTTATGCCATACATCGCAATCCTAGGATTACCATTTTTGCGAGACATAACAGAATTGGATACCATAGTACTTCATCCATTACAACGATACAAGTTCGTACACAAATAGGGATCTCATGATCCGGTTCTTAATACAACATCAAGCAGCGGAATACGTAGTAATAATGGTAGCGTAGGCGAAGCTCCATCTTCGGGGTCACAGGCAATGCTGACGATGGGAGATGATCCTAGTTGCCGTAACCTTCCTGGGGTCCATCTTCCAGGTACTCCTCTTCATAGTCTGGCCATGGGAATAGCCAGGGACAAAGCCATGAGTACTCTTTAAGTACTCGCAAACTAATACTAACAAGTAAAGGGTTTTTTGGATAATGGGACACTAGGCTCTAGGGTTGTTTTGCAAAAAGCCAGGTTTATCTCTACTAAGTTCCCAAAACTAGTTATAGTTTTATAACTCCTAAGTGGGATCTTGTAACTCGGGTCACAACTCTGTTGTGGTCAAGTCAAAGTCTCAATTTATTTCACAAGTCATTTTGAAAAGTCTGACGGGGGAACAATATGGCCACTCCAACTGTCCATAACCGCGGACGCGGCTATTCGAATAGTTTGACACTCTGCAAAGATTGTACACTTTCACCACAACATTTTATACATCCGCCAGGAACAAATCCTGAACTCACCATACTCAGTATGCGGATAATCAATCCTAACTTTTCAATTACACGCCCTAGTATAAGCACATCTCCTGTGAGTTTGGCCTCCCAACCATGACCACTGTCATCTTGGGTACTGCACAGGTGGACAATCTTCACAAGGTAGCCTCAGCTCAGACCTTGGCCATGAGGGAACTAATACTAAGGTATATAAGTTTCCAGTCAAGCCCTACCCAATATTCGGGTATTGTGGTTGTACGATAAAATTGGAATGGTATCGCATCCAGACAACCATCAGTTTTATAAAGGGGTAAGGCTCATGCCTCAACGTTTTCATCACCAAAATCATCAAGTGTTTGGAAACACATGTCCAAAACATTTCAATAGAATGATCCATCATTCCAAGGTTTTCATAACCATTTTTCCACCAAGTACTCCCATCTAAAGTTGATCAAGTTTTATACTTAGCACTAGCATCTACAGTTGGGGATGGTAATAATGAGGGGTGGTAACTAGTGGAGTTTCACTAAGTCCAACATTATATCTTAGGCTGAGAGAAAGGTTTCTAGCTTAGGCCAAATTTTATGCTCTTAGGGAAAACTTGAGCACAGCTGTCTAATATCTACCAAACTCTTAAGTAGACTCTAAGTAAGCTTTGATAAAGAAAATAAAGTGAGAAGCTTGCCATAAAACTAGGATTGGTTTAGCAAGTTGGTATGATCACATATGCTTAAGGCATATAGTAATCATATCACAAGCATGGGTTTGTGGCAACAATAGGGTATCTTGCAAGTGTTAGCTTGCACTGGTATAGTATCTTGCAAGTGTTAACTTGCATTGGTCAACTTGGTTAGTAAAGCTTGCATCAATATCAGTATAAGCTTGCCTTGTGCAGAGCAGTGGTTGAAGTTCTCTTCGGCTTCCTCTTCGTAGTATCCTCCTTCCTCCTCGTAGTATCCTTGGTCGGTACTAGCGTCTATGAATAAATACTAGGTACACAATCACCAAACAATACTTAACTACTTGCAATCATCACACACAAGGGTCCTATAGATGATCTAGCATCATCTCTAACATTACAAGGTTAATGATTGGTTTAAGTCTTTTTATTTTAGAAAAGTAATTTCTACTCATTGAAAAACTACTTAAGATTTAATATTCTCCAAACTAAACATGGGATCATGTTTACACATGTCATCACCACATATTGTAGTCCATGGGAATGTGATTTAAAGTGGTGTCACAATTTAATAAGGTTTTATCCTTTTATTTTAATTGATTAAAGTGGCTAGAAATGCTTATGTAGCATTCTTTTATTCCTTGAACATTATTTATGCAAGTAAACCTATATATTTTTATATATTCTGAAAGGTATGGTTAAATGTGATTTTTGAGAGTTGGAATCAACTCAAAAGCTTTTATGGTTTAAATTTGAAAAATGTTTGAATGCAGAAAAGCTTCTGCCTTGTTATTTTTGCTATGGGTGATCTACTGATCCAAATGACTTGAATCCAACGGGCTTGGATTAAGAATTCACAGACCTTTCCAACAAAATTGGTTTCATCCAATTTGGTGCACTGAATCGATCTGGGTTGATTTTTGAAGTTGGGTACAGAAGTGTGTTTGAAGATAAAAAGAAAAAGGTTTAATTTGAATTCTTTGGCTGGGAAATTCTAACGGGCGCCTGCTAAGCGCAGTGCTCATGGTGCTTAAGTGGGTGTACCCACTTGTCGCTGACACGGGCTGGGCGGCGGTATGGGAACGTGGGTCGTCCGATCTAGTTCTAATCTAACGGTGAGGGTCATCGTCGACGCGAGACAGCTCCGTGACGAAACCTAAGCGCGGCCAGTGAGGGTGCTGGGGCTCAACGGGCAGGCGAGGTGGCGAGGCGGGCGACGGCAAGTCGACGGCGAACCTCCTGGTACCGGTGGCTTCTCCTGGGGCGGCTCCAATCGCTGGCTCCTTTCTTCTCCGGCAGCGGCAGGCTCCAGTGAAATTCCGGCAAAGTGGTGCTCGCCTTGCTCTGAGGATGGTGTGGCACGGTCAGTGGGGAGAGGGGAGTGAGATGGTGTGAAGAAATCATGCGGGGGTGGCCTCTATTTATAGTCGAGCGAGGGGCGCAAGGTGAGCTCGTCGGGGGCGACGTTACAGGCAGCTAATGGCATGGGCAAGGGTAGGGGACGGTGTTGTGTATCCTGGCGATGTTCAACGACATGATCGCGAGGCATGGGGCGGTGTGGTTTGGTCTGGAACGGGCGGTGCTCTGCGCGGCAGAGGCGGCGTCTTCGACGGTGGGCGGTGGTTGTATGGCACGGGGCGGCAAACGGGAGTGTCTGGCGGTATCCTGGGTCGGTGGTGATCGTGTGTGCGCGCGGTGAGGGCGGCGCGCGGTCTGGGGACGCTGGTCGCGGGTGGCGCTCTGGCACACGCTCGGCATGGTCTGGGCGTGGCTTGTGCGCGTGGTCCAGGGCCTGGCAACACTCGTGGCTGGGACAGGCAGTGGCGGTGGACGGTGGGATGCCTCCCAGACATGCTGGCTAGGCTTGCTGCTGCTCCTAGCTTGCTGTCCACATTGGGGTGACAGGGGTGCTCGGCTGTTCACCATTAATGGCAATGGCAAGCTCACAGGGGTGCTAGTGTTGGGCTAATCTTTCTAGATGATCTACTGGTATGTGTGTGAGCTAACTAGGGAACAAGTTAGGCCCAAAACACTGCACACTATAGTGTTTGTGGTTTTGTTTGATTTGTGTCTGCCACCTGTTTGATGAAATGGCCGCCTGAACTCAAGTTTTGAATTTTGAAATGAATTTTGGTGAGTTTGCTAGATTGGTTCTGGTGAGTCTGCAGATGCTTGGGTTTTGAAAGTTGAGCTTGTTTGAGTGGGTTTTGAAAAGGTGGGATCTTCCCATATGAAGAAGATTCAATTTAGAATTGTCATTTAAACTATGCATTTCAAAGTTTCTAGATGATCACAAAGTGGGCCTTGATACTCTGTTGTGAGTACATTTAAGGGGTGCAAAGATCCAGAAAAGTTTCTATTAGGTTTTGAAAGTTTGAGACAGCCAAAGTAGGCATGTGAGTTAAATTGGCCAAAATGACCATTCACTTAATATATTTGTTTTGATTTACTTGTCTTTAGGAAAAGTGTGGGAAATGTTTTAGATGATTTTATTTTCACCTAATAAACATTTTACAAGCAATGGATCACACAAACAAGGTGGTTTTTAAAGAAATTCAAAATTCATGCATACACATATACATGCATTCATGAATTCATTTAGAAAAGTTTTTGTTAACCCTAAACTTGAGGATTAGTGTTTTGATGATCTAAGTTTGATATTTTTGGGATGTTACAAACCTTCCCCCCTTAAACAAAATCTCGTCCCGAGATTTGAAAAAGGACGAAAAGATTACCTAGGATTTGAAGAGATCTGGAAACTTCGTTCTGATGTGATCTTCGCGTTCCCAGGTAGCCTCCTCTTCTGTGTGGTTGCTCCACTGAATCTTGAGAAACTTGATGCTTCGGGTCCTGGTAGTTCGAAAGGCTTCTTCCAATATACGGATGGGTACTTCGGGATAGGTTAGGTCCTCATTGATCTCTATGGTCCGGTGATCGATATTCTTGAACACTCCGGTCTTCTCGGGGACTTCGAGACATTTGAGAAGTAACGATATATGGAACACATTGTGCACAGTTGACATCTCTTCAGGTAGTTCCAGTTGATACGATACTTCTCCTCGACGGTTCAAGATTTTGAAAGGTCCGATATATCTAGGGGCTAACTTTCCTTTGAGTTGGAAACGTTGCATTCCCTTCAATGGCGACACTTTCAGATAAACAAAATCTCCAATGTTGAAGGCGAGGTCTCGACGTCTCTTGTCGGCGTAACTCCTTTGTCGGGATTGGGCTGTCTTGAGGTGTTCACGAATCTTGTGAACCTTCTCTTCTGCTTCTCGTAGAATGTCGGGTCCGAAAATCTGACTCTCTCCTACTTCCGACCAGTTCAAAGGGGTGCGGCACTTTCTTCCGTACATAAATTCAAATGGGGCTATTTGCAAACTGGCTTGGTAACTATTGTTGTATGAAAATTCTGCAAACGGCAGACAGTCTTCCCATTTGGAGCCATATTCTAACACACATGCTCTAAGCATATATTCGAGTATTTGGTTTACTCGCTCCGTTTGTCCATCGGTCTGAGGGTGATAAGCGGTACTGAAATCTAGGCGGGTTCCTAAACCTTCTTGGACTTTCTTCCAGAATCTCGAGGTAAACTGAGTTCCTCGATCCGAGACTATGTTCTTGGGGACTCCTTGCAAACTAACGATTCTAGCGATGTATAACTCCGCTAGCTTCGAACTCTGATAGGTGGTTTTGACGGGCAAGAAATGGGCGACTTTGGACAATCTGTCCACTATGACCCAAATAGAGTCATTTCCCTTACTAGAAGTAGGTAGTCCAGTGATAAAGTCCATTCCTCTAATCCCATTTCCATTCCGAATGCAAAGGTTGCAACAATCCGGGGTCATTGATGTCCTGCCTTGACTACCATGACGTATGTCACACTTGGCGATATAGCTTCCGATTTCTCTCTTCATCTTATGCCACCAAAATTGCTCTTTCAAATCTTGATACATCTTGGTTCCTCCGGGATGGATAGAATAAAGAGTATCATGAGCCTCCTTCAAGATAACTTCTTTCAACTTGAATCTTTGGTACACAAAGGCGTCCTTTGTACCACGTAACTCCTTCTTCGTCTCGGTGAATCCGGTACTTTGCTGTCTGCGTCTGACGCTTGATTCCGTCGATACTAGCATTTTCCTTCTCGCCTCTTTAATCTGATCAAAGTGGGGAAGTTCGATGCTAGCCAAAAATCCTTCACTTACTAATTCCATTCGAAAATCTTCCATCTCTTTGTGCAAACTTGGTTGCTCCTTTAAAATCATGGAGTTCAAGCGGCACGGCAATCTGCTAAGGGCATCGGCTACCACATTGGCTTTTCTAGGGTGATAGTGAATGTCCAGGTCGTAATCCTTGATTAGCTCAATCCATCTTCTCTGCCTCATATTCAGCTCCTTTTGAGTGAATATATACTTTAGGCTCTTGTGATCCGAATAAATCTCACAACGGTTTCCCATTAGGTAATGTCTCCATGTCTTCAGGGCTAGAACTACGGCAGCGAGTTCGAGGTCATGGGTTGGGTAATTTTGTTCATGTTGCTTCAGTTGTCGCGATAGATAAGATATAACTTTGCCTTATTGCATTAGCACACATCCGAGACCAATCTTGGATGCGTCACAATACACATCGAAGGGCTTCGTGATATCCGGCATGATCAAGATTGGGGCTGAAATCAATCTCCTCTCGAGTTCTTGAAAACTCACTTCGCACTTGTCTGTCCATTCAAACTTCTTGTCTTTCTTTACTAATTGGGTCATGGGTCGGGCTATACTCGAGAATCCTTCCACGAATTTGCGGTAATATCCCGCCAATCCGAGAAAAGCACGAACTTGGGTTTGAGTGGTTGGGGCTTGCCAATCTTCTACATCTTTCACTTTCGCAGGGTCCACGGAAATTCCTCCGGCTGATATAATGTGACCGAGGAATCCTACTTCCTGTAACCAGAATTCACATTTGCTAAACTTTGCATACAACTGATGCTCTCTAAGGGTTCCAAGAATGGTACAGGTGTCGCTCATGTTCTTCTTCCGATTTGGAATAAATCAGAATGTCATCGATGAAAACAACGGCAAACTTATCCAGGAAGTCCATAAAAATCTTATTCATGAGATTCATGAAATAAGCAGGGGCATTGGTTAATCCAAAAGACATAACTGTATACTCATACAATCCATATCGAGTGGTAAAGGCAGTCTTTGGAATATCCTCTGCACGAATTTTGAGTTGATGATAGCCAGTTCTAAGATCAATCTTAGAAAACACCTGCACGGTCAATCGATCAAACAAATCTTCGATCTTAGGGAGGGTACTTGTTCTTGATGGTGACATCATTCAACTTCCTATAGTCCGTACACAAAGTTACCTCCATCCTTCTTGTCCACAAACAAGACAGTGATCTCCATGGGGACGCACTTGGTTGAATCAATCCGATTTCCAACATGGAATCCAGTTGCTTTTTCAGTTCTTCTAGTTCTGACGGGTTCATACTATAGGGTCTCTGGACTAGGGGTCCTGTTCCGGGGATTAGTTCGATGATAAACTCGATATCCCGATCTGGGGGCATACCGGGCAAAACATCTGGAAATACATCGGGGTATTCACAGACTATCCGAACTTGGCCAATGGTAGGTTGGGCTAGACTCTTGTTACACTTGAATTGGCAAGGTAAGGTTTCAGATATATGCTCGACTGATACTCCGGTGGTACTGGTCATGGTAATGGCTTTCTTGGCACAGTCAATCAATCCTTTATGCTTGGAAATCCAATCCATTCCTAGTACTACTTCCAAACCTTTAGTTCCGAGTACTATTAGGTTAGCATAAAAATCTATGCCATGGATTCCGATAGGGACGGCTTTGCAAATTTTCCTAGCCTTGGTGGTTGATCCGGGAATTTGCACAATCATCACATGCTTCAATTTGGTTGGTTGAATTTTACTAGTGCAGGCAAATTCTTCGGTGAAAAATGAATGCGATGCACCAGAATCAAACAACACTCTTGCAAGTACTCAATTAACAGAAAACATACCCAACACGACGTCTGGCGCTTCCTGAGCTTCTTCAGCATGCATGAGAAAAAGACGGCCATTGCGGTTGAGTGAATTCCCTGGGGAAAATCTTCTCCCTGGTTGGACACGGCGCTGCTGCTGAGCTGGTACATTGGCGTTAGGGGCGGTAGCATTCTTCTTGTTGGGGCACTCATTGGAATAGTGGCCTTTATTTCCACAGTCATAACAGGTCACTTGTGACTTGTCCTTGGCTGCGACAAGCACAACATTGCTTCCAGTCTTCGGGGTAGTGTTGGGGTTGGTGGTAGTATTGTTGGTGTTGAACTTGGGTGGGGCACGGGTGAAATTGCTAGAGTTGCCGGGGTTGTTGTGATTTCCTCCGGGTCTAGGGTTTCCACGGTTGGGATAGGTCGGACGGTTCATAGGGGGTCTGTGGGTTCGTGGGGCAAATCCTAGAGATGGGTTGGGGCGATACTTTGGGGTCTGATGGGTTCCTGGTTGATGCATCATGCGACGCTTGCGGTTCTCATTGGCTTGGTTGATCTTTCCTTCCATTTGGATAGCGGATTCGACAAGGGCTTCAATATCAACAAAGGGGATATTGACTAACACCGTCTGCATCTCGTCATGCAGACCATTCAGGAATCTTTCTTTCTTCTTGGCTTCAGTGTCTATCTCGTCCGGGGCATACCTAGCTAATGACAAAAATTTGTCACGGTATTCCTCTACAGTCATCCTTCCTTGCTTCAACTCTCTAAACTCGTCTCTCATTCTCTTGATCAAACCTGGTGGCACATGGGTTCTGCTAAAATTGACCTTGAATTCCTCCCAGGTCATCATCTAGCCTCCGGTCATTGCACGAACACTGTTCCACCATGCCCTGACATCTCCGGCTAGATAATGGGTGGAGAACAAGACTTTCTCGTTGGCTTCCACTCCAGCTACTTCTAAGTTATTTTCCATGGTTTGCAGCCAATCATCGGCGTCTAGGGGTTCTTCCGACTTGGTGAAAACGGGTGGGTTGGTATTCTGGAAATCCTTGAGTTTAGATCCGTGGTTGCCCTGGTTTCCATGGCCTTGGTTTTTGTGGGCTAGCTGGGCTATCTGTTGCAGAGTGGCTAGGTTGGCTTGATGTTCCGCTCTTTCAGCTTCGCGGTCAGAAGTCAACATTTGCAGGATCTGCAACATCGGGTCCGGGGCTGAACCACTTCCTCCACGTGGCATCTGAAGATTGATATCGATCATGAGAAATGAGGGAAATTGCTAAGGTTTTGGGTTTTTGAAAAGTTTTTGGAGTTTGACCTAAGTTTTCTAGCAATTGGCTTTTTCATTCATTCACTCATAGCACACAGTACAACACACACCACAACAAAGGAAAACAGATGGTTTTAAGAACCATTCTGGAATCTACGATACAGTGGGACCGACTACTACTCACTACGCTAGTGCTCAGTGCTACTACTCCTCGGAGTTTGTGGCTTCATCATCTTCAGGATCATCGATGAAGGCGAAATCATCCTCATCGGTGAAGAAGTCCATGGCCTGATCCTCCAGAAAATCATCGTCATCACTGAGATAGGAGTAAGGGTCTCCACGAAGATCTTCTCCGGCATTCTCCCTTTCCTCCAACTGCATGTCCCTCTCGTGGATGGTCTCTTCCAGAGATGAGATGCGATGGCGAAGACAGGCAATAATGCGCTCCTTCTTGTCGAGCTGACGGCGGCGAGACTTGCGATCCTTTGCGAGCATGGCGATGGTCTGATCCTTCGTCTTGATGATGGAAGACTTGTGGTTGCAATAGTCACGACAGTTGTCCAACTCCTGCTGACGGTCGTACATCATGAAGCTGAGGTGGTCCAATTGAGTCTTCAGCTCGGGGTGGTATGGGGCTTCCAGTGGTTGTCCATTGGCATCACGTCTTGGGAAAAACTCAAAGCGAGTACCCTTGATCTGATTGATGCTCTGCCCACACAGACGGGAAAGAGCTTCCTGCATTGCTCTGGCAAGTCCATCGAGCCAGTTGTTTTCCCTCAAGGTAAACTGAATTCCCTCCGCTGTGGGAGGTTCAATCTTTCCTCGGAGACTTGCAACAATTAGCCACTGCATATCTTCTCCTCCTTGATCATTGAGCTGAGCTCCGAAGAACTTGGGGTGCGGACGCTCCAGAAGTTCCGAAAGCTGATCCAGATCCCTCTCAAAGATAAGGTCTCCCCCATTTCCGAGTTGATAAAACTTGTTGTACTTCACGTCCATCTATAAAAATAGAGGATGAGTAGATTAGCAGAGTGATCAAGTGTGTCACAATTTTATCTATTTTGCAAGAGTTTTTGAGGAACATGAAGTTTTATGAAAGAATTAAAGAGATAAGAATGAGAATAGGTTTTTGTAAATATTTGTTTTCTTTGGTTTTTGAAACTAAGTTTTTGGTTCAACGTCCAACCTAACTAGGGTCTCCTATGGTCAGGATGGCTCTGATACCAACTTGTCAACACCCGGATTTTTCAATCCTAGATGCATGTTATGCCATACATCGCAATCCCAGGATTACCACTTTCGCGAGACATAACAGAATTGGATACCATAGTACTTCATCCATTACAACGATACAAGTTCGTACACAAATAGGGATCTCATGATCCGGTTCTTAATACAACATCAAGAAGCGGAATACGTAGTAATAACGGTAGCGTAGGCGAAGCTCCATCTTCGGGGTCACAGGCAATGCTGACGATGGGAGATGATCCTAGTTGTCGTAACCTTCCTGGGTTCCATCTTCCAGGTACTCCTCTTCATAGTCTGGCCATGGGAATAGCCAGGGACAAAGCCATGAGTACTCTTTAAGTACTCGCAAACTAATACTAACAAGTAAAGGGGTTTTTGGATAATGGGACACTAGGCTCTAGGGTTGTTTTGCAAAAAGCCAGGTTTATCTCTACTAAGTTCCCAAAACTAGTTATAGTTTTATAACTCCTAAGTGGGATCTTGTAACTCGGGTCACAACTCTGTTGTGGTCAAGTCAAAGTCTCAATTTATTTCACAAGTCATTTTGAAAAGTCTGACGGGGGAACAGTATGGCCACTCCCATCGTCCATAACCGCGGACGCGGCTATTCGAATAGTTTGACACTCTGCAGAGATTGTACACTTTCACCACAACATTCGATACATCCGTCAGGAACAAATCCTGAACTCACCATACTCAGTATGCGGATAATCAATCCTAACTTTTCAATTACACGCCCTAGTATAAGCACCTCTCCTGTGAGTTTGGCCTCCCAACCATGACCACTGTCATCTTGGGTACTGCACAGGTGGACAATCTTCACAAGGTAGCCTCAGCTCAGACCTTGGCCGTGAGGGAACTAATACTAAGGTATATAAGTTTCCAGTCAAGCCCTACCCAATATTCGGGTATTGTGGTTGTACGATAAAATTGGAATGGTATCGCATCCAGACAACCATCAGTTTTATAAAGGGGTAAGGCTCATGCCTCAACGTTTTCATCACCAAAATCATCAAGTGTTTGGAAACACATGTCCAAAACATTTCAATAGAATGATCCATCATTCCAAGGTTTTCATAACCATTTTTCCACCAAGTACTCCCATCTAAAGTTGATCAAGTTTTATACTTAGCACTAGCATCTACAGTTGGGGATGGTAATAATGAGGGGTGGTAACTAGTGGAGTTTCACTAAGTCCAACATTATATCTTAGGCTGAGAGAAAGGTTTCTAGCTTAGGCCAAATTTTATGCTCTTAGGGCAAACTTGAGCACAGCCGTCTAATATCTACCAAACTCTTAAGTAGACTCTAAGTAAGCTTTGATAAAGAAAATAAAGTGAGAATCTTGCCATAAAACTAGGATTGGTTTAGCAAGTTGGTATGATCACATATGCTTAAGGCATATAGTAATCATATCACAAGCATGGGTTTGTGGCAACAATAGGGTATCTTGCAAGTGTTAGCTTGCACTGGTATAGTATCTTGAAAGTGTTAACTTGCATTGGTCAACTTGGTTAGTAAAGCTTGCATCAATATCAGTATAAGCTTGCCTTGTGCAGAGCAGTGGTTGAAGTTCTCTTCGACTTCCTCTTCGTAGTATCCTCCTTCCTCCTCGTAGTATCCTTGGTCGGTACTAGCGTCTATGAATAAATACGAGGTACACAATCACCAAACAATACTTAACTACTTGCAATCATCACACACAAGGGTCCTATAGATGATCTAGCATCATCTCTAACATTACAAGGTTAAGGATTGGTTTAAGTCTTTTTATTTTAGAAAAGTAATTTCTACTCATTGAAAAACTACTTAAGATTTAATATTCTCCAAACTAAACATGGGATCATGTTGACACATGTCATCACCACATATTGTAGTCCATGGGAATGTGATTTAAAGTGGTGTCACAATTTAATAAGGTTTTACCCTTTTATTTTAATTGATTAAAGTGGCTAGAAATGCTTATGTAGCATTCTTTTATTCCTTGAACATTATTTCTGCAAGTAAACTTATATATTTTTATATATTCTGAAAGGTATGGTTAAATTTGATTTTTGAGAGTTGGAATCAACTCAAAAGCTTTTATGGTTTAAATTTGAAAAATGTTTGAATGCAGAAAAGCTTCTGCCTTGTTATTTTTGCTATGGGTGATCTACAGATCCAAATGACTTGAATCCAACGGGCTTGGATTAAGCATTCACAGACCTTTCCAACAAAATTGGTTTCATCCAATTTGGTGCACTGAATCGATCTGGGTTGATTTTTGAAGTTGGGTACAGAAGTGTGTTTGAAGATAAAAAGAAAAAGGTTTAATTTGAATTGCTGGGCTGCGCGGGAAATTCTAACGGGCCGGCCTGCTAAGCGCAGTGCTCCCGCGGGCTGCTTAAGTGGGTGTCCCCACTTGTCAGTGACACGGGGCTGGGCAAAGCGGTATGGGGCAACGTGGGTCGTCCGATCTAGTTCTAATCTAACGGCTGAGGGTCATCGTCGACGCGAGACAGCTCTGGCGAGAATGAAACCTAGCGCGGCCAGTAGGGGGTGCTGGGGGCTCACCGGTGCAGGCGAGGTTGGAGGCGGCGACGGCGAAGTCGATGACGGCGAACCTCCTGGTACCGGTGGCTTCTCCTGGGGCGGCTCCAATCGCTGGCTCCTTTCTTCTCCGGCAGCGGCAGGCTCCAGTGAAATTCCAGCGAAGTGGTGCTCGCCTTGCTCTGAGGATGGTGTGGCACAGTCAGTGGGGAGAGGGGAGTGAGATGGTGTGAATAAATCGTGCGGGGGTGGCCTCTATTTATAGTCGAGCGAGGGGCGCAAGGTGAGCTCGTCGGGGGCGACGTTACAGGCAGCTAATGGCATGGGCAAGGGTAGGGGATGATGCTATGTATCCTGGCGATGCTCAACGACATGATCGCGAGGCATGGGGTGGTGTGGTTTGGTCTGGAACGGGCGGTGCTCTGCGCGGCAGAGGCGGCGTCTTCGACGGCGGGCGGTGGTTGTATGGCACGGGGCGGAAAAAGGGAGTGTCTGGCGGTGTCCTGGGTCGGTGGTGATCGTGTGTGCGCGCGGTGAGGGCGGCGCGCGGTCTGGGGACGCTGGTTGTGGGTGGCGCTCTGGCGCACGCTCGGCGTGGTCTGGGCGCGGCTTATGCACGTGGTCGAGGGCTTGGCAATGCTCGCGGCTGGGACAGGCAGTGGCGGTGGACGGTGGGCTGCCTCCCAGACATGCTGGCTAGGCTTGCTGCTGCTCCTAGCTTGCTGTCCACATTGGGGTGACATGGGGGTGCTCGGCTGTTCACCATTAATGGCAATGACAAGCTCACAGGGGTGCTAGTGTTGGGCTAATCTTTCTAGATGATCTACTGGTTTGTGTGTGAGCTAACTAGGGAACAAGTTAGGCTCAAAACACTGCACACTATAGTGTTTGTGGTTTTGTTTGATTTGTGTCTGCCACCTGTTTGATGAAATGGCCGCATGAAATCAAGTTTTGAATTTTGAAATGAATTTTGGTGAGTTTGCTAGATTGGTTCTGGTGAGTCTGCAGATGCTTGGGTTTTGAAAGTTGAGCTTGTTTGAGTGGGTTTTGAAAAGGTGGGATCTTCCCATATGAAGAAGATTCAATTTTGAATTGTCATTTAAACTATGCATTTGAAAGTTTCTGGATGATCACAAAGTGGGCCTTGATACTCTGTTGTGAGTACATTCAAGGGGTGCAAAGATCCAGAAAATTTTCTGTTAGGTTTTGAAAGTTTGAGACAGCCAAAGTAGGCATGTGAGTTAAATTGGCCAAAATGACCATTCACTTAATATATTTGTTTTGATTTACTTGTCTTTGGGAAAAGTGTGGGAAATGTTTTAGATGATGTTATTTTCACCTAATAAATATTTTACAAGCAATGGATCACACAAACAAGGTGGTTTTTAAAGAAATTCAAAATTCATGCATACACATATACATGCATTCATGAATTCATTTAGAAAAGTTTTTGTTAACCATAAACTTGAGGATTAGTGTTTTGATGATCTAAGTTTGATATTTTTGGGATGTTACAACATGGTTTAACCACAAGGAACTAAAGGTCTCACCAAAGGACCAAATTTATACAATGCCGTCTCATTGGAGAATGAGTGATATGTAGAGATGCAAAGACATGCAAGTACACACGGACTTGGAAGTGTCAGATCCGAAGCTTAAGTTTACCACTAGCAATTATGTATATATAACATTGATACGTCGGAAACGTATCTATAATTTTTGATGCTCCATGCTTGTTTTATATCATTTGTCTTATGTTTTGTCTACACTTTGAGGTATTTTTATACACTTTCTGGTACTAACCTATTAACAAGATGCCACAGTGCCAGTTGCCTGTTTTCTTCTGTTTTTGGTTCCAGAAAGGCAGGAAATCAATATTCTCGGAATTGGACGGGACAAAAGCTGAAATCATTATTTTTCCCGGAGAAACACGGAACCACGAAGCAGAGACGGAGTAGGGCACCAGGGTGGCCATACCCCCCAGGCGTGGGCAAGCCCTGGTGGTTCCTATAGGGGGTGTGGGCCCCTTGTCCCTCCACCGACCTTGCCTCCTGCTCCTATAAGAATCCCCCGGGTAGAAAACCCTAAATAATCCATCATACTTCTAGAATTTTTTTTGCTGCGCCACCACCACCAAAAGGGGAGATTCGGGGGACAGAAAGTCTCTGTTTCGGCACCCTTCTGGGACGGGGAAGTGCCCCTGGAGCCATCTCCATCGATCTCCACCACCATCTTCATCACCGTTGCTGATTCCCATGATGAGGAGGGAGTAGTTCTTCCTCGAGGCTAAGGGCTCTACCGGGTAGCTATGTGTTCATCTCTCTCTATGCATGATCTTGTTGTGGTCATGAGCTTTGTAATCAAGTAGATCTACCTTTCTACTCAAGTGCTTCATTAGATCTCTACTCTCCCTATGTGTGTTAAAGTGACAGCGTGCACGCCATGGTGGCACTTAGGCTAGAGTCTACATAAATACTCATCGTGCTTTAATAGATCTATGCTTTTCCCCACGTGTGTGAAAGTGACAGCGTGCACACCGTGTGTGGCACTTAAGCCAGACTACATATATATATTTGTTATGAGTTATATTTGGAGTTGGATGTCTCTATGAAATTGTGGTGTTTGTTGGAACCATCTCGCGCTCAAGGTGACAGTGTGGAGTTATCTAGATTGGGGAAGGCAGACTTTGAGGTATGCTGTTATAGCGCTACCGTGGATTAGAGTGTCCAACCAGAGAGTAGTTAAGAGTAGTATCATGAAGAGAGGATATTTATATGAGAGAGTGTTCACTAGTGAAAGTATGATCCCTAGGCCTTGTTTTTAAACATTGAAACACCATTTGCATCTAGATCTGTTGCATGTTTGCTTGCTTCCTTCTTATTGCCTTTAGTCTTTACCCCGCCATCAAGCTCCATCGAAGCTATTTTTTGGCACCATTACCGCTTGTATTTCACTATCTCTTCACTGAACTAGTGCACCTATACACCTGACAAGTGTATTAGGTGTGTTGGGGACACAAGAGACTTCTTGTATATTGATTGCAGGGTTGCTTGAGAGGGAATACCTTTGACCACTTCCTCCCCAAGTTCGATAAACCTTGGGTGATCCACTTAAGGGAAACTTGCTGCTGTTCTACAAACCTCTACACTTGGAGGCCCAACAACTGTCTACAAGAATAGAAGTGCGTAGACATCAAGCTATTTTAAAGCGCCGTTCTGTCGGGAGGTAAAAGGTACTCACATCCTCCGGTGTGAGTGCTCGAAGTTATTTCCTTTAGATTCTGCAATTTTGTCTTTTGTCTTGTTTTCACTAGTTAGGCTGAATGGAAAACAACAAAAAATTAGAGAGCTTTATAGCATTTATCTTGAGTTAGGACACGAAGTGCTTGAAGAGAAAATTTAAAAACCCATGGAGCTTTGTTTGCATGATAATAGCAATGTTATTAGTATGAATTCTTTGAACACCATTATTGCTAATGCTATGGAAACATGTAAGCTTGGGTAAGCTAGTTTTTATGAAAATGATCTTTTTAGTCCCCGAGCTTTCGAAGATAGCTATTCTATTGCTTATGATGATACCAAACCTCCAACATATGATGATTACAATGATGAATATGATATTTTCAGTCCACCTACTATTGAGGAGAAAATTTATTGTGATTACAATATGCCTCCTATATTTGATGATTATGGTGATGAGAACAATAGTGATAGCTATTTTGTTGAATTTGCTCCCACTACAATTAATAAGAATGACTATGCTAATGTGGAGAGCAATAATTATTTTATGCATGTAGCTCATGATAAGAATGTTTCATGTGATAGTTATATTGTTAATTTTATTCATGATGCTACTAAAAGTTATTATGAAAGAGGGAAACATGGTCTTATGCATCTCAATAATATTAAGTTTGCCCTCTTTATGTTGAAAATTTTGAAGCTGCACTTGTTTTGCTTTCCTATGCTAGTTGCTTTGTGCTTTCATGACTTGTTTCTTTAAAATATTCCTATGCATAGGAAGTGGGTTAGACTTAATTCTTTTTGAATTTGCTTCTTGATGCTCTCTTTTACTTCAATTCATATTTCTTATGTGAGCATCTTTTCAAACTAACAAGCCTAACTTAAAGGCGTTAAAGAAAAGTACTTGTTGGGAGATAACCCAAGAGTTTTATTGAGTCTTGGAAGTTATTACTTCAGTAATGATCTCTCATTATCCTTTTTGATTGCTTTTTTTGTGGCAAGAATAACCTCTAATGAGAGGGAAGTAAGATTTGGGGAGTTTCTGTCCCGAAACAGATTTTTGTCCTCCACCATAAAAATTAGTGAGGAGTCTCTGTAAGTCGAATTGAGCTGAAAATTTACGAATAAATCCCCCAGTATGTTAGATAACTTTCTCTAGTTCAACACCTTTCGATTTGAGCAACAGAAGGTCTTCGAAAATATCATTTTCTACACGCTGGTCTGTTTTGACAGATTTCTGCCATTATTTGCATTTGCTTCTTATTAATTCTTTTTGGGGTTCTTTTTGGGAAATTGAGATTTTTGAAGGAGTTTCTACAGTAGCTTGTGTTTTTAGTAAAAGTTTTGCTGTTCTAAAACCAAAACCAAAGGGTCTATTATCTTTTGAGTACATTAATGCTGCTAATGAAGATTGTGTGAAGTTTTGTATGAAGGAAAATTTTCAGGTGTAGGGAAAGAATGATGTAAGGAGATGAAGAATGGAAAAAATATCAAGCTTGGGGATGCCACCCCGTGTCACCCCAAGAAATATTCAAGAGGTACAAGCGTCAAAGCGTGGGGATGCCCAAGGCATCCCCTTCTTTATCAATAAAAATCTCAGGTCTTTCTAAACACTCCGTATTTATTGTTTCATGCACAATTGTGTTGTTCTTGGAGTGTCTTAGTTTTTGTTTTTGGTTTTCGTTTGCTTAGTTTGCTTGAGTACAGTTGGTTTTATCCCATCACACTTATTTTGGAGAGATACACACTCTGTTTTCATTGCCTAGAACACTCTAGTTTTCATTCTTATTGTCTAGTGAGTGTTCATTTTTGCTAGCACCGTGTTTAGCCTTAGTTTTCTTGTGCTTTCTGCTTAGAATTTTTTAGTTCTTCTTTGTGGATTTGTGAGACAATCTCACTGATCTTTATTGATTATTATCCTTGTGAGTTATTTCAAATAAGTTGATTAGTGTTGGAAAGGAGTAGAAGTTCTTGCTTGAGTAGTACAAGAGGAGCTTGCTTTGACTGTGACTTAGACTTTATCATGTCATGATAGATGTTTCTTTGACCATATGCTTAGTGATTATTGCTGTAACATGAGTTGTTTCAAACAATTAGGATTGCTTAATGTGCCTTGAAGGAATCATGCGTTGTTTTAGCATACAAAAGCATAGTATTGTGGTATTATCCTTTGATGCTTTGTTTGGGTTGACTTGGCACATGCTCACACCATGTTATGACTATTAACAAGTCACCATAGCCTCTATGATCATTTAGTCCTTGACTTCTAGTACCACTCTATGCTTTGATTAGTAATGTTTTGTCGCTCTGTATGATTATGTCCATTATTACTCTCTTAGTTGGTTGCTCCCAGTCTTTTGCTAGCCTCCACTTGTATGAGTAAGATATACTCATGCTTCCAACTCCCAAGAAACCAAGTTATTCCAAAGTGTCCACTATAAATTCCTATGCATGGTTTGTTACACCATTCCAAGTATATTCTTGTTTTCATCTATTTTCCAATTAAAAAGTATGTTGTTATGTGAAAACTTAGTGATTAAAGCCCGCACAAACTTGATGGCACACTTTATATTCTTTGAACCTAATAAACTTGAACCATTGTGTCATATCTGTTGTATATGCTTGCACTTATACGTTGGAATTAGCAGAATCGTGCTATCACGGGGAACGTTTTCAACATTGCACTTGTACTTTGTACACTATTGATATCATGCTCTTTTATCTATGGATGTCACCGGTGTGAAATAAAGAGGAAGCTTGTAAGTCCATGGGGTTATGTATTTTGTGTTAGAAAAACTCCTGGGCCGCTAGCCTAAGCCATGCCTAATCATGGTGGAAACTTGTAGCATCACCATAATGAGCATTCTGTGAAGCATCCTCAATAAAAAGATATGCACATAGTAAATAAAAAGATCACTGAGATGCTCATTATCTGCTTGCCTTGTCATTTCGGTCATGGCATAGCTCCTGTACCATGTTAAAGGGGTACCCGGTTGGCGGTTCTCTATGATACGCATGTACTTACTATGACAAGAACTTACATGTGACTGAAGTTGAGTAGCATGAGGTGTGGCCCTCGTATTCAAGGCACATGAGATTGACAACTTATACTTTGTTAAGCATATACTCCATAGTTTGTTCACTTTAACCTTAATCACTTCAAGATGCTTATGATAGGGGCAATGAAGGCTGAAAGCTAACAAGTACCATAATTTTTGGAAGCTCTTTTTGAAACTTGAAATCCCTGTTTCCCTTTATGAAGGGCCTTTTTTCCACCATTATTTGAGTCTCCGCCTTCTAAATTTAGGCGCCATTAAGAGAGCATAGTTTTCATTCTGTGTGCAGTGTCCCAAAACTTATTGATTGATGCATATTGTGATATTACTTGTTTTTGTGCTACTTGTTTCTAGTCACCCTTGTGAACTTTGAAGGTGTCCTATGCATCTATTTGCTACTCTATGAGGGACAAGCTGATTGCCACTATGCCATGCTTTCTATATGTGAAAAAAACAAACGTTTTTCAATGCATGTTATTCATGATCTTTGTTTGTAGCCTTTCATGTTGCATGCATAGTTGCTATGTCCTATTGTTAGAACTCCATCTTTCATGCACATGTTTAGAGTACTTTGGTCCCTGCTTCCAATGCTTGCAAATGGTTTGATCTTGGTTTTGATGGTGCATGTCACATCAAAAATTATTATTTTATCACTTACCTACTCGAGGACGAGCAGGAGTTAAGCTTGGGGATGCTTGATACGTCAGAAACGTATCTATAATTTTTGATGCTCCATGCTTGTTTTATATCATTTTTCTTATGTTTTGTCTACACTTTGAGGTATTTTTATACACTTTCTGGTACTAACCTATTAACAAGATGCCAAAGTGCAAGTTTCCTATTTTCTCTGTTTTTGGTTCCAGAAAGGCAGAAAATCAATATTCTCGGAATTGGACGGGACAAAATCCACAGTCATTATTTTCCCGGAGTAACACGGAACCACGAAGCAGAGACGGAGTAGGGCACGAGGGTGGCCACACCCCCAGGCGCGGGCAAGCCCTGGTGGCGCCTACTGGGGGTGTGGCCCCCCCGGCCCTCCACCGACCTTGCCTCATGCGCCTATAAGAAGCCCCCGGGGAGAAAACCCTAAATAATCCATCATACTTCCAGAAAAAGTACCGTTGCACCGCCGCCATCGAAAGTGGAGATTCTGGGGACAGAAAGTCTTTGTTCCGGCACCCTGTCGGGACGGGGAAGTGCACCCAGAGCCATCTCCATCGATCTCCACCACCATCTTCATGTCGGTTGGTGATTTCCATGATGAGGAGGGAGTAGTTCTTCCTCGAGGCTAAGGGCTCTACCGGTAGCTATGTGTTCATCTCTCTCTATGCATGATCTTGTTGTGGTCATGAGCTTTGTAATCAAGTATATCTACCTTGCTACTCAAGTGCTTCATTAGATCTCTGCTCTCCCCATGTGTGTGAAAGTGACAGTGTGCACGCCATGGTGGCACTTAGGCTAGAGTCTACATAAATACTCATCATGCTTTAATAGATCTATGTTTGTCCCCACGTGTGTGAAAGTGATAGCGTGCACGCCATGTGTGGCATTTAAGCTAGACTACATATATATTTGTTATGAGTTATATTTGGAGTTGGATGTCTCTATGAATTTTGGTGTTTGTTGGAACCATCTATCGCTGAAGGTGATAGTGTGGGGTTATCTAGATTGGGGAAGGTATACTTTGAGGTGTGCTGTTATAGCCCTACCATGGATTAGAGTGTCCAACCGAAGAGTAGTTAAGAGTAGTATCATGAAAAGAGGATATTTATATGAGAGAGTGTTCACTAGTGAAAGTATGATCCCTAGGCCTTGTTTCTAAACATTGAAACACCGTTTGCATATAGATCTGTTGCATGTTTGCTTGCTTCATTCTTATTTCCTTTAGTCTTTACCCCACCGTCAAGCTCCATCGAAGCTATTTTCTGGCACCATTACCGATTGTATTTCACTATCTCTTCGCCGAACTAGTGCACCTATACACCTGACAAGTGTATTAGGTGTGTTGGGAACACAAGGGACTTCTTGTATCTTGATTGCAGGTTTGCTTGAGAGGGAATACATTTGACCACTTCCTCCCTGAGTTCGATAAACCTTGGGTGATCCACTTAAGGGAAACTTGCTGCTGTTCTACAAACCTCTGCACTTGGAGGCCCAACAACTGTCTACAAGAATAGAAGTGCATAAACATCAAACACCAGAAAGCCATAGGTGTTGAAAATGGACTCTAGTGCAAGTGAGAGACTGTTGGAGATATGCCCAAGAGGCAATAATAAAGTGGTTATTATTATATCTTTGGGTTTATGATAAATATTTACATCCCATGCTATAATTGTATTAACATGAAACATTAATACTTGTGTGTTTTGTAAACATAAAAGAGTCCCTAGTAAGCTTCTTGTTAATCTAGCTTGTTGATTAATAGATGATCATGGTTTCCTGATCATGGACATTGGATGTTATTAATAACAAGGTCATATCATTAGGAGAATGATATGATGGACACACCCATAGTAAGCATCGCATTAGATCAAGTCATTAAGTTTTTTTGCTATAAGCTTTCAGATACATAGTAACCTAATCCTTCGACCATGCAATCATATTAATCACCATCACCGGATGAGTACTTTGGTGACATCAAACACCACTTATGTAACTGAGTGGTTATAAAGGTGGCATTGGGTATTCTGAAAGTATGTGTTGAAGTGCATGGATCAAGAGTGGGATTGGTCCATCCATATGACGGATAGATATACTCTGGGCCCTCTCGGTGAAATGTCATCCAATTGGCTTGCAAGTATGTGACTAGGTCACAAGGAATGTCATATCTTGGAACGAGTAAAGAGTACTTATCGGTAACGAGGCTGAACTAGGTATAGAGATACCGACAATCGAACCTCGGATAAGTAAAGTATCATCGACAAAGGGAATTGATATCATATGTAAATGGTTCATTGGATCACAAAAACATCGTTAAAATATGTAGGAGCCATTATGGAATTCCAGATCCCTCTATTTGTTATTGACCGGAGATGTGTCTCGATCATGTCTGCATAGTTCGCGAACCGTAGGGAGACACGCTTAAGGAATCGATGTTGTTTAAGTAGATATGGAATATGAGTTGGAGACCGAATGTTTTTCGGAGTCTTGGATTGGATCCAGGACATCACGCGCATACCCGGAATTGTCTGGAGAATAAGATTCATATAAGAAAAGTAGTTTTCCGGGGTTCAGAAAAGTTTTGGTGTTTTGATCGGATACTTCTAGAATGTTCTAGAGGAACCACCAGTTGTTCCACCACCCCGGGAGGGCGGATGTGGCATGCCCTAGGGGCCAGTCGCACCAAGCCCTAAAGGGACAGCCGACCAACACTAGTAGAAGGGCCAAACCCTAGTTTGAATAGTCAAATCCTAGTTTGAAAAGTCAAACTCTAGTTTTGGTAAGAGGGAATACTTGGTGAGAAAGTTCCCAACTCTTACCCTTGGTGGCCAAGTTGGAGTGGGGGACACGACTAGGGCTGGGAACCCTTGGTCGCCCCCACCTATATAAGGAGGTGTGGGGGCGCACCCCCCACACCCTTGTCCTTGGCACCTAACCCTAGCCGCCGTGTCACATCCCAAGATTTTAGGAATTGGGACTAGAAAAAAAAATTGCATTTGCATTGCATTGACATGGCATCTTGAATTCATGAAAGTTTTGGATTGCAAAACACTATATTGAAGCCCTATTTTGAATAACAAAATGCTTCTATAAAAGCAAAATACATGTACTTGTGAAATTACTAATTTGAAATAGGCAAATTATTGCAAAAAGGATACTAAGTTGATCCTCTGGATTTTAGAAAAATTTATAGACAAAACTCAAGTCATTTGGATTATATATGCAAAAGTTATGAGGATAAATAGAAAATAGAATAGAATAAAAAGAAAACAAACAAAAAAATCTATCCTAACTACCCTGGACCACCCCGTCCCAAACTACCTACCGCGCGCCCCTCCCTAGTGCACGCGCGCGCAACAACCAGCCCAGGAGCAGCCCAGCAGTGCTGCAGCCCAACCAACCCCTCTCTTCTCTGTCTCATCGACAGGTGGGGCCCGCCTGTCATCTCCTTCCTCCAGTTGAGATACCACAACGAGCAGGTTTCGATCCCGAGTCGGATTTCCCCCAAATCCGCTCGATTTGTTTTTATCTCTAGACGCCAACCGTCATATGAATTCCTATGCATCTGCCTGTATTTTTTTTTCCGATTTTCTTTCCGAACCCTAGCCGCCTCCCCTGTCTCGCCCGATCTCGCCGCCATCTGTAGCCAATGAAGCTCCCAAAATCAAGCATGAACAGGAGGTTCCCAAGCACGCCACCGCCTCCTTCACCCTATCCTCTTCGCCTCTCTCGTATTCAATGCCACACCTCTTTCCCCCCTTCCAGCGCACCATAATCTCCCGCGATTGCTCGCCAAAGAACCGCTTGAGCCGAGGACGTCCAGCCACGCCCAGCCGTCCACTATTGCCGCTTGGGTAACCAAAGCAACACGCCGAGACCACTCCCGGGACTGCCATCGTCTGCCGCACCTCGCACGCCATCACACCGACACGGAGGACCACCAGACTGCCGTCCACCACCACCTCCTGATCTCGCGTCGCCGTCACCCTCCCTTGCCACCGGTGAGGGTAGAAGCTAGAGTTCCCTGCCGTTCGATCGTGCACCGATGTCCGAGATTAGAACAGCCGGCTGAACAGGTACCGGCTAACCCGCGTGGAAGCCGCGTGGCGCCCACGTCAGTGCTGACTCGGTGCAGTCAGCGTTGAATTCTCTGCAAATAAAAACAAAATACAATAAAAATTGCAAAAATTGTGTCAAACTTGTAAAATTCATATTCGTAGATCCAAAATTAGCAAATAATATATTAATGGATTTAGAAAATTGAGAAGAATATTAATATCCAATTGGATATAACATTTATAGTACGTATTTACTGTAATAATCTAAACAGTTTAAAAGGCCTTTTAGAGTATTAAATTCCTAATAAATTATTTAGAGGTTAGAAAAATATGAATAATATGTCAAAAGAAAGCTACTCTAATACAGATTAATAATCTCAGATTATACCAAGTCTTTGCAGTACATATTTCACCATAGTAATTTAAATTATTTTAATGGCTTTATAAATCATTAAATTCATAGTAAATTATGTGCGTATCACAAAAATATAAATAATATACTGATGTAAAGCTAGTTCCAAGTAGATCATCAATATGCAATTGGTTCAGGAAAATACTATAAGGTTCTTCTGTAAATATTTAAACAAGTTAATACCCTTTTTGGAGTAATAAATTCATAAGAAAATAAATAACGTTCAGAAAATTGCAAGTACTATGTCCTTGGAATCACAATACAGTGAAGATTATAGATCTGATTTTAGTTTGATTTTTAGACAACAGAAACTATATAAATGATTTAAAACTCATTAAAGACTATTTAAATCATAATAAAAGATCTATAACTCCGATTAGGGTGAATCTAACGCCGACTGGTTCGTATTAACGTCCTCTGTCTAGTTAACTCCAGAAATAAATTTAATTCGACAGTTAAGATAGGAGTTAGAACAGAACTATTAAAACCCATATATTGGTAAGTAATTATTAATAACAAATACTCCATTGCATTAACTGATCTCCTGCATACATGATTTACTCTAACATTGATTAGAGAACTAAATACAATCATTGTGACTTATTAAATTTTCATGCTTGAATTTGTTTATGATTGTATGGTTATTTATGTTGTATGCAATTGCTTGATCGATAGATAGCAAGGACAACGTGTGTGATTATAACGAGTGCTTGAACGACTTCAGCTATATCCAAGGCAAGTAGATGCTAATTTGTTCATGATTACTGTCCTACTATTTTCACTGCATTATGGCGTATTTTATAGTTGCATGAATAGGAACTACTATCGCTATGCTATGTCCTATTATGTGGTAGGGATCTCTTGTAGTTGAGCCACCGTTGGTAGATGTGCTTAGTCGTGCTATGATAGACGAGAGCTGGGTTACATCACTAAAAGTTATTTCTAAAAGTGTTCGTTTGTGAAAACTAAAAACAACTTAATCAATGAACCTCCTGGGTGTGATGGGATTGACATTTTTTGGTGGTATCATTGAGGAAAGGCACCCAGGTATCAAGAGAAAATGATTGACTTCTTTATTTTATACCTTACGTGTACAACCATGTGCCAATAATGAAATGAGCGGTTGGTTAGACTTAGTAGGTTGTGGTAACTCGAACCCACGTAGCCAGAGATGTAGAATTTTGGTAGGTTGGTACGGTGCATGTCGGGTTTGGGGAGCTACTTCCCGAACGGTTCCTTCTTGGACTTCTTCCTATCATCACCCAATATAAGAGTGGTGGTACGAGCTAGGCTGGCCAAGTCACATGGGTAAAGTGTACTAACCCCTTCAGGGTATATAATATAATCGATTAGCCGTGTCCCCGGTTATGGACATCTGAGTTGCTTGATATTGAGTTCATGACATGTTTCTCGCTCATTATAATTTCCGAATTGCTTTAATGTTGATGGGTTAACTTAATTTGGATCTTTTCAAAGAAAATCAAAAACTGATTATGAAAGTATGACAAAGGTATTTGAAAATGCAAGCTAGCCATAGCTCCACTTTCTAAATAAGCATGTAGATGCTAGGAATATTGTGTCTCTACTTAGCGCTACTTGCCATACATTCCATGTATTGACCCTTCGAGGCTGCTATGTTTTATGTTGTAGGTTATTATTTCGATTCTGAGTGATCGAATAGGTTGCGATACTCCACTCAACAGTTGTTCGCCTGTGGCACAATTGAAGATGGAGCCTATTATTTGTTTATGCTTTCATATGCTATTTGATATTTGAGATAGCCTTGAGCTAAGCTTTATTGTAATAATTGCAAATTCTGGATCAATTCATTATTTATGATGCACTGTTAAACTCTTTGGTATTCATCTGTACCGTGTGTGCCAGTGAACCGATCCAGGGATTGGCACTATACACATAAACTCAGCCTTATCAGGCGAGGGTGTTACAGGATGGTATCAGAGCAGTGCGTTGACTGAAGGATTGTGACCTAGCAATGGAATAGGAAAGCCATATGAAATTATAAACCCTATTTGATTCTATCTATTCTCTTTTTACACTTCTGTCTAGTATCTTCTTATTACTTCAATTCTCATACTCTTCTCTTTTAAAATATAGAAGGAAGGCTCTCTCTAGCAATGAACCCATAATTTTGTACTTATTAGATTCTTGTAACCCTTCATCTATCTTTTCTAATCTCATCTTGGTCAAACTTGTTGATGAACACTTGTGTGAGAAAGTGCAAGATTAAGAATAGTTAGATGATGTCCACCCTATAGTTTTGATATGTCTTCGATTAGATATAGCAATCGATCATTTCAATATCTTGTTTGATAGTTGTTTTATTATGCTTAGGTTGTGCTATTTGATACCTTAAAGTTTCAGAATATTTTTGAGAGACTGCATAATATGTTAATGAAGGTTTTGATTAAAAATTCGTGGTAAATTCGTTGCAGTTTTCTGCCTGATAGATTTTACTGCACGATTTTTCATTTTAAATTGGTAAATCCTATTAAGCTCATATTTTAGGATATAATCCGAAACTTGCTAACCTACCAGTAAAAAAATTGGCTAAAATTCATGATGAGTCTAAGGTGCCCAGAAAAATTCGTGAACAGATTATGTCCATTGCTTTTAGGATTGTAGGTTCACCCCCAAATGAATACTAGTCAATGGAAAACTATTTTGTGGATGGTATGCCAGTAAAACAAAACTTCTGGAACGTAAAAAAAAACTATTTTGGCTTGAGTGTTGTTTGTGATGATTGTTTGCTTGTGTGTCAATTGATTGCTTCATATCTATTTTTTTTGAGGGTAAAACAGTAGGGTAAAGAACCCCACTGCAATTTTTATAAATCATATAGAGTTACAAAGAAGTATTTACAAGTTTCAGGCTACCTCAAAAGAGGGATAACATTCTGAGCAGCTATCTCCTGTCTAAATTATTTCTAATCCAATCTTTGAGGCCCTGATCATTCTTTTTCTTAATTCTATACAGGACCCATCTTAATTCCTGGGCGACAATAGCCCTCCATTCCTCAAGAGAAGCATGCTTGTTGTTGAAAATTTCATTGTTTCTGCACATCCATATGCCCCAAGCTCCTAGGATAATAATTTCCATTGCAAAATGGACTTTAAGATCTTTTTAATCTTGGCTAAAGCTTAAAAAGATTGTGATCACCACTTGGACATGGGAAATTTCAGCCCACAAGCTTTTGCAAAAGGACCCCAAAATAAGTGTAGAATAGTTTCACTTTGGTGCAGCCATGAAACACACATTCATATGAAGCCGAGTAAATCGTTTCCTTTTCGTAAGGTTCCGTGTTTAGCCTATCAAGGAGCAAGAGCCAGAAGAAGAACTTATGCTTTTGTTGACAGGAGGATTTCCACAACCAGGAAAAATGTGGCTGAACAGGCTGATAACCAGATAATGAATAGTAAGCCTTTTGGACTGAAAAAATATTACTGCCCCAAATATAACTCAAGTTGTCAGTTTCCCCCTGCATGCCATCACTGAGTATTTGCTCAAGGCTTTGATATTCCTGGTAAGCTTGCTGTGACAGAGGGAGAAAAAATTGATCTTGTATGTTAGCTGTCTGTAGAAACTCATGGACAAAGATGTGTGGGTTTTTTGCATAAGAAAGAAGATGAGGAAGCTTATGCTGTAGACATCCATCATTCCACATATCAGACCAGAGAAGGATGGATTTTCCATCATCCACGGAGCACTTTGCAATTCCTTTAAATATGTCAACCAATTTCAGATGAGCTTTCCACCAAAAGGATCCCTCCAGACTTTTTCCAGGTAGTTTACCATTGCAATAATAAGTGCTCCAGACAAGGTGAACCCATGGGATATCCTTATGATTGTAAAAATTATCCAAATTCTTCAAAAGAAGTGCTAAGTTTTGAACATTAAGGTCAAGCACCCCCAATCCCCCATGGTTCTTTGGTCTACAAACTTTATTCCATGCAACAAGAGCTTGACCCCTAGCTTGAACATCAGATGTTTTCTTTCTCCACAAGCATTGTCTCATATACTTAATCAGCTGATCTTTAATAGTGACAGGAAGATCAAAACAACTCATATAATATATGGGAAGGGATGATAAAACAGATTTAACTAACTGCAATTTCCCCCCATAATTAAGAAAATCAGCAATCCCACACAATCTTCTCTCAACTCTCTGAACAATAGGCAGAAAATGTTCCACTACAGGCTTATTAAAGCTTAAAGGCAGTCCAAGGTAGGTGAATGGCAATGAGCCAGGGAGGCATGAGAGTGTATTGGCAAAGTGCTCAAGCCTCACACTGTACATGTTAATTGGCATCATACTAGATTTAGAATAATTTACTTTGAGTCCAGTGGAGAGAGCAAAAGTATGAAGGAGGGCCTTGAGGCACAATAATTGCTCTGAGTCAGCCTTAAGGATTAATAAAGTGTCATCTGCATACTGGACAATAGGGAAATCAGGACAGAACACACCCTCAATGGGAAGGGAGAGAAGACCAATATTCATTGCTTTATTCAGGATGCTTTGAAGAAGATCAGCAGCCAAGACGAACATGAGAGGAGATAAAGGATCTCCTTGTCTTACACCTATTCTGCAATAAAATTTCTTGCCAGGCACTCCATTTAACAGAATAGAGGAGGAAGCCGAACCAAAGATTAACTGAATCCAAGAAATCCATTTATCACCAAAACCTTTGGCTTTGAGAATATTGATAATTGTCGAATGCTCAATTCTATCAAAAGCTTTTTCAAAGTCAAGCTTAAGAATTAAAATTTCTTCTTTGGACTTGTGGCATTGATCAAGGAATTCAAATGCCCAACCTAAATAGTCTTGAATAGACCTTTGTTTGAGAAAACCATGCTGATTCTTATGGACAAGTTTAAGGATAAACTTTTGCAGTCTGTTAGCCAGAATTTTGGTTATAATCTTGAGGACACTGTTTAGCAGAGAAATAGGCCTAAAATCAGCAGGTGTCAAAGGAGCTTCAATTTTTGGAATGAGGGTGATAAAAGAGGCATTAATGCTTTCCAATGAAGTCTTCCCCTCATAGAAATCCACAAGGAGTTGTTTCACATCATCCTTAATAATAGGCCAACATTGTTTCATGAATTCATTGTTAAAACCATCTGGGATAGGAGATTTATCATTAGTAAGATCTTTAATTACATCTTCAATCTCCTCACCAGAGAAAGGTTTTTCCAAAGCATCCTTGTCCTCTTGCCTTAAACATTCCCCTACCAAGTCACTAAGATTGAAGTGCATTTCAGGCTTATCAGATGTACCCAATCTATCTTTAAAGGCTTTCCAAAGAAGATCTGCTTTACCATCATGATCTTGAATCTCATCATTAGAATCATCTTTGAGCATGGAAATGTAGTTATGTCTGAAACTTATGGTAGCTTTGGAATGAAAGAATTTTGTGTTCTCATCACCCAGCTTGACCCATTAAATTTTCCCCCTTTGCTTCCAATAAGCATTTTGATCATGTAAAAGATAAATTATAAGATTCTTTAGGAGAGCTCTGAGATTCCATTCTAGGATAGTAAGAGTTCTCATTTCCTCCATAGCATCTAGTAGATCAATGGTGGCATTAACATTGCAGATTTGTGATTTCAGGCAGGGCAGATTTTTTGCCCAGAGCTTCAGCCCCCTTCTTAGATTTTTGAATTTAGCATTAATTTTTTTGGCAGAATACTGAAATCCAACAGGAATGTTCCAGGCATTTTGAACAATTGCTTTAAAATCCTTATGATGCATCCAATAATTTTCAAATCTGAAAACCTGAGCTTTGGGTATCATTGTGCCAATGGAGATGACACAAGGAAAATGATCAGAGGTAGGCTTTGTAAGAGGAGCAACAAAAGTTGAAGGAAAGCTCTGAGTCCAGGAAGCAGAAGTAAAGAACTAGTCCAACCTTTCCAAAAGGGGTTCTTTTTGCATGTTACTCCAAGTGAACTTTCTACCTTTGAGGGGTAATTCTATGAGACCCAAATTATTAATGTCTTCGTTGAAAAGAAGCATACCATTCACATACCCACCCTGTCTATTTCTATCAGAAGGCTTTCTACAAAAATTGAAGTCACCCACAATGAGCCAATCCATATCATCAGGCATATCAATATTTCCAAACCAATCTAAAAAATCTGCATTTTTTTCAGGTAAGCATGGCCCATAAATATTGGTGAGGATCCATATTTCATTGGACAAGAGAGATGTCAAGGTGATGGAGATGGAGAACTCATTGTGAAAGGAAAGATGCCCAGAGAACAGAGAACTATTCCAAATGGTGATCAAACGCCCAGAGGCTCCCCTGGAGGGAAGAAATTCAAAATTAGTAAATTTGGGGGGGGGGCAGAATTTTCTTATGTAAGAGATGTCAAAATCTTCTCTCTTAGTTTCTTGGAGGCAAATAATATCACAACCAGACTCATCAATTTTATTTCTGAGAGCAACCCATTTTTTTCAGAGTTAATTCCCCCGATATTCTAGTTCAAAATCTTCCAAATTCTTTTGTTATCCATTAAGAAACCAGATGTATGTAGAATGATGGGTTGATATAAGTAATGTAACCACCCAATTGAGAAAACTACAACCACATAGACAAAAGGCAATCCATATCATAACACCACTGACAGATTCAACAATAAGTAACAAACACATCAAAAGACCACTAGAGGATGCTTTAGAACAGGGAGTCAACAAGTCTCCAGCAAAAGACATAGTTTGATACATTAAAACACTTAAGTGGGGGGGGGGTTTCTTATTGGATTGCTGACCATGGGTACCAGCAGCCCCAGATTTCTTCTTTCCTCCAATGCTCAAGCTTGATGAGCCAGTTCCTTTGATGATGCCTTTTGGAGGAGCCTTTACTGCCACTTCAGTGGCTTTCCCTGTCTTGAGCAACCTCTTCTCCAGGTCACCATCCTTTACCTTGCAGAAAGAGGCAGCAAGATTTTTAACCACTTTAGGATTCAAACAAGGTGTAACAACATTGCAAACCAGGCAATCAACAATTAAGTGGTTTTTAAAACCCCCATTCAGTTCAACAATTCTAGGGCTTCTTCTCACCTCAGTGTCAACTAGAGGCTCCTTGCCCTTTCTCTTTCTGGAAGGGGTGGAGGGAGAGCAGGAAGATTACATAGCTTCAATGCCCAGACAAGGAGGAGCCATCTGAGAAATGCTTTCATTAGGGATGATGAAAGAAATGGAGTTCGCTTCAGCAATAGGCTCCTTAATAATTACCCATAAAGGAGAAGTAAGAAATGTCTTGACCCAACTAAACTTCTCAGGAGTAGAAAGCATGAGAGCAATAAAATTAAACCAACTTACAGGGATATCACACATGAGAGAGCCTTTTGAAGAAGAGTTCTTCTGAATATGAGGAGCAAAATAACTTTCCCAGAGCTCCAGGCCTTGTTGGGAAAAACCCTGTTTTGCAGCATGCACATCAGGTATTGACACAAAAGTTCTCACCATTCCCACCTGGAGATGTGCTTCATTAGGAGAAAGGAGGTGCTGATCCTCCAACATCCAATCCTCATTTTCAGTAGCCACAACACCTGAATCCATGGGGCTCACCCTCCCTCATCATCCGAGTTTACATCATCATCATCAACCAAATAGTTCTCAGAAATGTTCGAAGGCCCTCACCAATACCAACACCTTGAGGCCCAAAGAACCACATCCCGACCCTCAAGAACCACATGCTCAAGATTTACAGACTCCATCATCCGACTCCCGTCTTGGACAAGGATGGCACCAGAACCCCACTATTAACATCCTGGGGGAAGATTATGGTTATCCACCGGCATGTCTTCACCAGAGCAAAACAGGCCTTGAGCAGAGCAGCCTCAGGGCCCCAACCTTCATTATTGTCACCTTCAGGAGCAGGATCCTGCACAGGGGCCAACCACTGACCCCAACCACCCCAGGAGCAGGGGGAGGAGGAGGGGGAGGAGGGGGGATCTGGGTCCCAAAGACAGGTGCAGGATGTGGGTCCACATTGTCATCTGGAAGTGGGTCCTCATCAGGTGCCCCCCAAGCAGGTCACTTTGCAACACTTCAACAGAAAAAGTCCAGGATTCAGAATCCACCAAGTCGCCAATAGTAAACCTTACACTCTTGGGTATATCAACCAGATCAGTAACACGTATCTTCGCAAGAATCCTTCCTTTTTGATCTGGGTCCCTCTCCCATAAAAGGACCTTCACAATATCAGCAAAAACCGACCAGTAAAAGCCATGCCGCATAGCCTTGGCGACCAGAGAGCGGGCGCCGGCGTGGTGGCCGCAGTCACCGGAGTGGATGTCGTGGAGGATCTTGCGTCCATCGGCGGGTTGGACGCAGCGTTGGAACACGCCAGTGACGCTGGCCAGGAGCTCGCCGTCGATGATGGTGTAGGACTTGCATCGGCGCGATCATCCGGCGCCCGTCTCACGCAAGGTGCCGCCTCGGTATGCGATGTAGGGCTTGGTCCATCGTGCGCTCGGTGACGAAAGTGCGACCAGGCTGCCTCCGGTTGTAACGGACTCGATGTCGATCTCCTCGGGAGACCGATGGCTTGGTAATTGTGTCGAGGAAGACGCCGGGTGGTGCGAGTTGAGCCGATGCGCGAGAGAGTGCGTTGGCCTCCTCGTTCTTCCGCCGATCCACTCGACGGAGTAGCTCGTGAAGTGTCCGCCAGCTTGTCCATCGCTTGGCGACGCTGCCATGGTGGGGGAGACGATGTCGCCAGTGCCGACTTGCCCAGCGACGAGGTCAAGTCTCCGTAGCAGAGGCGGTTGACATTCATCTCCTTGGCAGCTCGCATGTCAGGAGTAAGGCCTCGTACTCGGCCATGTTGTTGGTGCAGGGTGTGAAGTCGAGGCTGAGGACGTAGCGGAGCTTGTCGCCCTTCGGTGAAGTTAGCACGATCCCTGCGCCTGCGCCGTCCGCGTTCTTGGAGCCGTCGAAGTGCAGGCTCCAGTAATGGAGGTATGGCAGCTTCTCTGGCTGCTGGGCCTCTTCCTAGTCGGTGATGAAGTCTGCTAGGGCCTGCGACTTGATCGCTTTTCAAGGCTCGTATTTGATGTTGTGGACGCCGATCTCGACGGCCCACTTGGCGACCCACCCGGTCGCCTCGCGGTTGCGGATGATGTCCTGCAGTGGTGCTGAGGAGACGACCGTGATTGGGTGCTCCTGGAAGTAGTGCGGCAGGCGCCGCTGAGCTCTGAAGACCGCGTATACCAACTTTTGGTACTGCGGGTATCGCTGGCGCGACTCGGTGAGGACCTCGCTGATGTAGTACAACAGTTTCTGTACTGGGCGCTCCTTTCCTTCCTCCGGTCGCTCGACGACCATGACGGCGCTGACGACGCGCTCGGAATCCGCGACGTAAACCAGCATGGGTTCTTTGTCGGCGGGGGCGGCGAGTAGCGGTGAGGCGAGTAGCACCTTCTTGAGGTCGCGAAGCGCGTCATCCGCCTCCTTGTCTCACTGGAAGGTGGGGTTCTTGCGCATCAGGCGGTATAGGGGCATCGCCTTTTCGCCCAGGCGGGGGATGAAGCGACTGAGAGCCGCTACTCGCCTGGCCAGTTTCTGGACGTCGCGCAGGCACTCGGGTTTGCCGAGCCGGGCGATCATGTCGATCTTCGTGGGGTTCGCCTCGATCCCTCTCTTGGAGACGATGTACCCCAGTAGTTGTCCTGCTGGTACACCGAAGGTGCATTTGCCTGGGTTAAGCTTTATCTTGTATTTTCGCAAGTTGGCGAATGTTTCCGCCAGGTCGGCGAGTAGGTCACCCTGGCGAGCGGACTTTACGACCACGTCATCGATGTAGACGTGGATGTTGCGGCCAATTTGGCTCGCGAGGCACTCTTGCATGCACTGCTGGTAGGTCGCCCCGGCGTTCTTGAGGCCGAAGGTCATGGCGGTGTAGCAGAAGGCTCCAAATGGCGTGATGAACGCCGTCTTCTCCTCGTCCTCGACGGCCATTTTGATCTGGTTGTACCCAGAGTAGGCGTCGAGGAAACATAGCGACTCCAAGCCCGCGGTGGAATCGATTATTTGGTCGATTCGCGGGAGGACGAACTTCTCCTTTGGGCAGGCGCTGTTCAAGTTTGTGTAGTCGATACATATCCTCCAGGTCCCGTTCTTCTTCTCGACCAGGACTGGGTTTGCCAGCCACTTGGAGTACTTGATTGGCCGGATGAAGCCTGCAGCGAGTAGACGCTACACCTCCTCAGCGATGGCTCGGCGGCGCTCTTCATTGAAGGGCCGCAGCGACTGTTTGACGGGTCGCACTTTGGGGTCAGCGTTTAGCTTGTGCTCAGTGAGCTCCCTAGGGACACCAGTCATGTCAGAGGGCTTCCATGCGAATATGTCCCTGTTCTCACGGAGGAACTCGATGAGCGCGCCTTCCTAGGCTGGGCTCATGCCCGTCCCGATCATCACCGTCTGGCTGGAGTCGCCTGGGACCAGCTCGACGGTGCGGGTGTGCGTCGTTGCCTCGAAGGTTGAGGTGTTTACGCCCTCCGAGTTGGGCTTCTTGAGTATGGTGGGGTCGTCGTTTTTGATCCCGCTCACGTACTTGGCGAGCTCATCGGCGTGGTTGGTCTCTGCCGCGATGACGGCGTCAGCGAGTTCGGCTCCTTTGGCCTCGCACTCGGCGGCCATGTCGGGGTCGCCGTTAATGGTGATGACGCCGCACGGCCCGGGGAGCTTCATCGCGTTGTACGCGTAGTGGGGCGCTACCATGAACTTGGCGAATGCCCGCGCCTGTGACGCAGCGGTAGGGGCCGAAGGGCACCAGCTGAAGACGATCCGCCGGTGCGGAAGTTTGCTGGTGTCTTAAGGTGATCGCAGCGTGACCTTGCCGATCGGGTACGCCTTCCGACCGGGGACGATGCCATGGAACATGGTGTGGGTCGTCTTGATCATCGATCGCCGGAGCCGCACCATCAAGGTGTCCAGTATGTGATGTTGATGGAGCTGCCGCCGCCCATCAATGTCTTGGGAGCCGAGTCGCCGACCTTAGGCTTGACCACCAGGCGACTCGCCTGGGTACTCGATGCGTGAGAGTGGTCTTGGCGGCTCCGTGATGGGCTGCTCCGACCGGTTGAGGAACTGGGGAACGCCCACCGAGCCACCGCTGACGGCGACGGCGCAGCGATGACCTTCTTCCGCCGTGTTGAAGCCTGTGAAGGTATGGAGCGAGCCGCCACTTTGCGAATTTTTCCGCCGCTTTGGCGGGTCGTTCGGGTCCTCCTGCTCGCCGTGCCTTCTCGATCTCCCCGAGGGTGTGGCGGTCGGCGGTTGTGTGCGTTATGGCTTCCTTCCGCTATGAAACGCACAAGGTTGGTTAAGGAGGGCCGCGGGTCGAACCTTGGCTTGGCTTGTAGTTGCCGCCATCACGGCGTTGTCCTCCGTCGCGGGAAGCTCTTGGGCTCGCGTAGCGTGTTCGGCGTTGGCGAAGTCGACTCGCCTCCATCGCGCGGCGCTTGCCGGTGAGGCGAGTGTTGCTGTAGCGTAGGTCGGACCGTCGTCTGCCGTTACGCTTCCAGGCGGCGTTGACCTCCGACTCGCCGGTTTCCTGGTTTGGATCTTCCTCCGCTGCACCGCTTGGCGATCTCGAGGAGGTCCGGTATGTTGTCGAGTGTGCGAGTGTCGCTGAGCTTGGCGACGAGGCTCAGAGCGGCACGAGGTCTTGAAGCAATGGATCGCGGTGTCCGGTGGATGCCGACCGCGTTGTACCAGAGTTCTTACCACCGCTGGACCCGATTCTTGGGTCGACTCGCGGGTCCCCGGACGACGCCTGTGTCCTCGATGTTGGTGGCGCGGGTGTAGGAGCACTCGAAGTGCCTGACGAAGGCGTCGCGCATCTCCTCCCAGGAGTCGATACTATCCTAGGGGAGGGTGTTGATCCACTACCTGCACGTCCCCTCCATCATTAGGGGGAGGTAACGGGCGGCTAGCAGGTCGGTGTGGCCTACGATCCCCATCGCCATGAGGTATGTATCAAGCCAGACGGCGGGGTCGTACGAGGGGTCGTACTTTTCTATCTCCTTCGGCGCCTTGAAGTTTGGCGGGTACTTCTCGCCTCGGATCATTGGTCCAAAGCACTTGGGGACGAGTCGACTGAGCGACCCCATGGGCTCGCCATCGCGGCGATTGGTTAGGGTGTGTCGCAGGTCGTCGGGCTGGCGTGCGCACCAGCTTTGGTTGTTGATGATGTGGGTGCGGGCGTCGATGGGTTGACCATTGGCGGCGACGAAGTTGGTCGCTGGCCTGGGGTCGTTGGTGGAGAGTGCCGCATTCGCGGGTCGGTGTTGGAGCTGTAGTGGCTCTGGTGGCGGGCAGTTGAGGGTGTTTGCCACCATTGTGCGGCCGATTGAGGCCGCTCTGCTTTCCGAGGAACGCGAGTATACTCGACCCTGCGAGTCGGCACCCGCGTTTAGCTGCTCGACGGCCTTTGCGAGCAGGGCCCTGACGTACTGGATTTGTAGGGCGCGTCGCCGGTGGCCGTGATGTTATCGGCTGCTACTCGGCCTGCCACGAGGTTGTCCATCGGGGTGGAGATAGTGGGAGGCCGTTTGCGTCTCGCTCCCGTGAGGCGACTACTATCCGCGGCTGGTCCCTAGGAGGTGTGCGGTTGGGTGGAGGTGGGGCGCCCATCGCCGTCGACCCTGGCAGGGGCCGGGCGCTTCCTCCTGGTGGCGCATTCTCGCAGATCGCGCGCTCGGCCACGCGGGTCGGGTCATTTTCGTCATCGAAGCCAGGCGCGCCGCGGGGGTTCAGCGCGATCCGATCCGCTGGTGGTAGCGCGATAGCTCCTGCGCCGTCACCGCCGAGGCGAAATTTTTCGCCGCTTGCTCCTGCGCATCGCCTCCGCCAGCTTTAGGCGGAGTTCTCGACCCGCTGCCGTGGCGTTAGGAGGATTGGGTGAGAAGGGGTCCTCCGACTCGGTGCGGTCGCCATGTAGGTCGCGCGTGGCGACCGGTTCCGCTGGAGGTCGGAGTTTTCCGACCCGAGTCAAGTCGAAGATCCCGAGGATGGAGGGGTCTCAAGTCTCCCACGCTGGAGACCTGGTGATGGAGCCCGCGTGAAGCCGCGGCGATGGATCCGGCGAGTGACGCCGGGTCGCCGAGTCGGCGTCGTTGAGGGCCGCGTCATGGCCGCTGAGTTTTCGCCACGTCATTGGGCCGAGTTGTACTCGAGGCGAGGCGATGGATCGGTGGATCTGGCTCGAGAGCCGATCACGTGGCGGCGATCGCGGATGCGGCGAGTCCTCCGAGACGATGACGTCGGTGAGGCCGGCGAAGAGGCTGATCGTGGCCGACCGGGATCACGCCAGGCGTGACGGTCGCGCCGGGACGTAGCTGCTCGGCAAGATTTGGAGCATCTCGCCGATCGCTATCATGCGGCCGGTGGCGACCGTCTCGTTGATGGGCAGATTGGATCTCGCCGCAGAACACCGGCCAGAACGGCCAGACGCCACGGTGGGCGCCACTGTCGTGGGAATGGTCACGGCAGATGCTGCAATCGGCAGCGAGTAGTAGAACGAGGTGAAAGGGCGGCCAGCCATCTGCGGTGCGAGATGAGGGCGGAGACACAGGGTTTTACCCAGGTTCGGCCCCGGAGGGTAAAGACCTACTCCTGCTAGATTGTATTATGGAGGTGGTACAATGAGCGAGCTCGGCGGCTTGTGGCGAGTCGCTTGGGTGTATGATGGAACGTATCTCTACATGCCCTGCAGGGAGGTTTATATAGGCTCACCTACCCTAGGGTTTACATATCTCAACCGAATAAGTTAAAGCTTCGGTACTCGTTTAACCTAATCCGACTGGGCCTATCTACTCGCCTGGGCCTTCAGCTTCCAGTCGCTTGGATCCTCGCTGGGCTTCGATCCAGTCGCCGTCTTGCAGGCCCACTCGCCAGGTCTTGGGCCAGTCGGAAACGTCCTGCTGGGTATACCCCGGTAGGCACATCCCCATCATAGATCCTCAGTATGCCAGTGGTCCAAGGGAGGACCAACTAGCATCACCCAGCATTCATTGTTAAATTGAGCCCTCCTCCAATTTCCCCCCTCATTATGCTTAACGAAATAAACATGCACATCTTGAAACGGAATGGGGCTAGCCGCAATGAGCCTGTCCCTGTCACTGACATGGTGAAATTACACATATGCAGCCCCAAAAGGACATGCCTGGACATCCCGAAAGTGAACACGAGCCTCATTGTTGAGGAAATCCACTAGGACATCACGAATATTCAAGAAAGGGACTGGACCAGGGGGATTAATGGTAGCGATAGCATACTGTTCATGAGTCCTCGACCTCCGCGGCACCACCACCCTCTTGACACGATTCCGTCCAGCCACTTGCAGAACTTGGAAGCCATTCGGCAAGAAAGGAGCAGGATCAATCGGGATGTTCGCCATTTCGATAGTCTTCACCGGCAACGAGCAAGGGAGGGATGGGGTTTCTGCAGATGAGGGAGTTGAGGAGACAGGGAAAACAACAGTTGTTTTTTGCAAAGAAATGGTGAACTCATGAAAACTGTTGTGAACGATGGGCCAAGAAAGAGTATTCTTCTGGGCCTTGAACCACCCCTTGTAAGAATTGTCGGGCCACATGCATTTTGGGAAGGAAGGGAATTTAAAAAAAGGAATGAGACCAGGTAGTTTAAATTCCGTGCGATTGACGCCTCCTGATGACCCGACCGACGTTACAACTGATTTAACACCGCCATCAGCGAGAACCTGCGCATAGGATCTATCTTGAATGCTTGATTTGAAATCGCACTTATTATGTTCAGCAGGAGCAGGCGATGAAACCGCAACAGGATTCGGAAATTTGAGCCAATGGAAAACAGAAACACCTTTATTGCTAGGCTTCAACGAAGGAGATTTTTTGGAATTTTTCTTTTTGTACGTGACAACTTTCCAATCTCCTGTAGATTCTTTGTAGAACTCCTTTTCTTCAAAGATCCAATTTGGGACCCCATTACCCCAAAGGTTGACGTGAATCACAAACGACTTGCATGAAAACTTTGAAATATTGTAGATTTCAAAACCCACTGCCCGTGAAGCAACCGAGAAACGAAAAGTTCTATCTTGCAGAAATTTCACTTGGAATTTAGAAGCCTGACCACCAAAACAAGCTTGGAGTGCAAGACTAACCGTATGGAAATCCAACTTAAAATTTCCTCTTCCAAAAGAACAAACCAGGTAGAAAGGTCTCTTTATGAAGCCACCAAGGAAATTAACTTGATGCCTGAATTTATCAAAAATCTTCTTCTCAAAATCCTGCCCTAATGAAAAATCCAGGGCAGGTCGACTCAAAGATTCATCCTTGATAGCACACTCCATAGGAAGGTCCTCGGTGAAATCCAGTATTTTTGGCACAATCTTCTCAATATTGAGGGAAAATTTCTTAACCAAAGGGCTGGGCAAAATATGTGCGCCAACTACAACCCTCTTCACTTGAAGATCAATAGAAATACCCGAGGCCACAACCTCACCTTGAATCAAATATCTAGCATCAATAACCACCTCATTGTGATTGAGGAGAACCAGCCTTTTTGAACTAGGGAAAAGCATCAAAAAACCTTTAGAAGGCTCAAGATCATCAGCCGGCAGAGAGGAGAAAAGGGCATGCCATTTAAAACCAGTGTCCTCATTTGTTCCAGAGATGGTAGGAGTGTAGGGGTTCGTAGCATGGAAAACAAAATTTTTCTACCGCATACAAACAAGCCAGCCAAGATCTATCTACTAGATTGTAGCAACGAGTCGATGGAATAACTCACCCTCGAAGATTCCAAAGTGTTTAACGAGAGCGGATTCTCGTGGGTGATGTAGTCGTACTCTTGCCGATCTCAAGATCGCGTAGATGATCCTTCCGGCGCTGCGTTCCTGCAGCGCTTCCGCAGTCGGTCACACGTTCGGTACTCGACGAAGACCTTCCTCTCCCTTGTTACAGTAGGCAGCGGAGGTTGTAGCACTCTTCTCGCGATTCCGGCAGGACGACAGCATGGTACCGGAAGTAGAGGGGAGATCTCGCAGGGCTTCGCCTTAAGCCGGAGCGAGTATGGTGGACTATGAGAGAGGCCTCGGTGATCTAGTGATGCAGCCCGACCTACGGTCGTTACTACATCTTGGTCTCCAACTTACGCCAAGTCGTCATGGACTCCAAAGGTGAATCCGTTCCTCTATACGAGCCCCCTTCCTACCCTATTGAATGGTATGCTACTTCATACTCCGTCACATATGCATGATAGATTCACATTGACAAGTACGGAGGAAAGGGAGGAAGCCCGGAGCATCAAGCCTGTAACACCCTCAGAATCGGACCTATGCAAGTTTAGGCAAAATTCACCAAACCCGCATAGAAACGATTCAAAGGTGCCCACCAAGCACTTTCGTGCGGGTGGAAAACGAAGTAATAACATCACGCAACAGTCCTCGATGGGACCCACAGAACAGATATATACATAAGCGACTCCATGAGTCAAGAATACAGATATAATATACAAGATCCAAATCACCTTGAAAAGCGAGAGCGTCCACGGACAAGAAGCAAATGGGCTAAGAGCCACGAAGAATAACCAATGGCGTCCATAACCCTGCCCCAAGCCGGAAGGGTAACCCTCGCTACGACGCCGATCTCAAACCTGCTTAACAAAGGGTGCCGACAAAGGGCAAAGCAGAAAACAAAGAAGGAGCGTCGATCGAGGCCAAGACACGGCGAGGCTAGAATTCGCGGTCCTCGCCTACATAGGTATGGTGGATCTGGCGGCAAAGATGCACTAAACAACCTATAGAGACTCGATACAATGGCGGTTAACGAGAGGGGTAAGAAAGACCTATTCGATCCAACCTGAAGCTATCACCAAACAAACCCATCCCGGTGTTTCCCCTCGAGACCAAACGAGGAAGTCAACCGAGGAACTCACACGTTGGCAGTTTATTTATTCGATTATAGTTGCACTTTACTAGTCAAGTTTAGATAATCGTCCTGATAAAATAAACAGTGGGCACTTTTAGTTAACCATTCCGTGATAGTTGCAACAATTACTAATCAGATACAGATAGCATGAGATAAACCCAAAACCCAGCAGTTGTTGTTACTTTTATTCAGCCAATTCGTTGTAGTTGCAATATTTACTAGTCATATACAATTGTCGCAAGCGACAACCAAACAAGCAATTGTGGGCAGTATTAATTAGCCATTCCATTGTAGTTGAGCTGATTACTAGTCATTATAAGTCAAATTTATAGCAGTAAACTTTAGTTATGCTTGTCTATGATCGAGAAACTGTGCTCCAAGTCGTCCATATCCGCGGACACGGCTTTCAGAAAGTTTTACCCGGCCGGGGTGCACCAATAGCAACACACGCTCGATCAACCTCGGAAAAACCAAATCAAAACCCAACGAGGCTTTCACGACTGAACAATCACAGGATTCAGAAATATTTCAGGGGGCCACCCCTTAAGTAGAATCCGCAACGGAGTAGGCAAGCTCCGAGACGGCCTCAAGGTTCGACAATGGTCGTGAGCGATCGGGAACCCAAACGGGCTTGTCGACACCGTAATCACTCCGCTTCCTAAGCAAAGCAGTGTGCGAGACTCGCACAATCGTAAATAAAGCGGTAAACATGGCATAAGTACAGGATCGTAAATAAAACCTCAAACTAGTTTGTGGCCCCATGAAATAAGAATGAATCAAGCTCGCCTCGGGGTCCCATATACCTCCCGGATGTGGATAGCGCGCAAAAACAAGGAACAGGTATCAAGTACTCGGGGTCTTACGGGACACAAGTGGGCGTTCGGAAACCAAATATTATCTATCACCCACCGATGCCTCTGCTTATTCAATTTTAGTTGTTAAACAGAAAGTAAAGTGACGATAAGTAAATCTATGAATCGTCTCCATCATCAACATGCGGCAAAGCATCAGCAACTGTGGCATATGACGACACACATCAGCACTTGAGCAAGCAACTACGACGCGCAAGTCCAACTATCTACCAAACAACAGGTAATAGGATGTGTCCAAGGCAATATAAGGCTGCAGGGTATATCACAGGTACGGAAACTAAAGCATCGCAACACAGATAGCAATAGATCAACAGGAGGGAATAAAGACTATAAAATTAAGATAGGTAGAAAGAGGGAGATGCTCGCCTGAAAACATTGTCGAAGGTTTTTCCCGAAGATCGGGGCGAAGCTCACATCAACTCGACGGCCTTATCCGCGAAGAAGCAAAACACTAGAAGAAACACCGGATGCAATATTTAATACACGGCAGAAGATCGGCATGATGCATGTATGATGTATGACATGGCAAAGGTGCGATGCAATTAGGTCATATTAAACGGAACCGGGGTCCCGACAATTAATTAGATGGTTCAAGTTGTTTAGAAAACCCCGCAATTTAATGTTGTTATAACAAGGCAAGATAAGATACCGGTTCGCTACACAAGTTTAGATGAGGCCAATATAAGGCTAGATTTGCCCGCATATGGCCCCATATTTAATTATTAGGTGAATCGGCATAAGGCCCCCAAACCAATGCTATGCATGCGAGATGACAATTAAATATGCAACAATTGTTATTATGTTATAAAATAGGGTTCGAGGGAAAAGGGGTCACACATCAGAGGGGGCTCGACGATCTTGTTAGGGTTCCGGGGTTCGGGTCGGGGTCGTGGTTCGACGGTTCGTTCTCGGACCGGATCTAGGGTCTTGGTCGGGTGGATCTTGGCCGGGTAGATGAACTTGGCGTGGCGTCGGGCGCGGATTATTCCGGTCGGGAGTTCTTATCGTCGTGCGATCTTGTCGGGTCCCACAGGTCGAGCTTGTCGCGAGGTTCTTGTCGGGCTCGCGCCATCGAGTCGGTCTCGGCATCGGGCGTCGGGTCATGGCGTCTGAGGGAGTACTTGACGATCCGTGTCGGCGAACTTGGCGTTCGGGAAGTTCTCGGTTCCGCGGTAGATCTTGTCGGGTTCATCGCAACCTCATTGTTCGATGACGACCTTGGCGATTAATCGGATCCGGCATCGGGGTTTTCAAGAAGAACTTGTCGAGGTGAACTCGGGTTTCAGGGTTTCTCGAGGCCGCGATCGTCGCGTGGTAGATCTTGGGGTACCGTGCCGCGCTCGGGTTCCGTGAGGGAGGTCATGGCGTCGAGACGGTTACTTGTCGATTGGTGGCGGTCTTGGCGCCGGTGCGGACCGTCTTGACATGCGGGTGGATCTTGCGGTTTCCATGTGGACGTTCTGGCGTTTGCGGTTTACACCGAATCCGTGGCGTCCGTGAGGCAGCTCTTGTGGGTCCCTGCGGGAGGCCTTCGGGACGGCCTTGGTACAAGACACACAAGCACCATCGCAAACACGCAGGGGCTGGATGGGCGAGGAACACCGGGCGGCGGGCCTGGAGGCGAACGCGGGCGGTGCCGTGGCTTGGGCGAAGCGGCCGAGGACGCCAGGGCGTTGAGGTGGCGGGCACGGCGATGGCGGGCTCGCCAGGCTCGCAGCGGGCGGCGGGAGGTCGCCGCGGCGGCAGCATGGCGGATACGGGCGCTGGCTTGAGCGGAGGTCGCGGAGGCGGGCGCCGGCTGGCGGGATGGCGAAGCCGAGGCGGCGTGCTCGAGATCGGCCGCGACGCAGCGCGGAGGAGGAGCCGCGGGCTCGCAGACGCGCGGAGGAGGAGGCCTGGCGGAGGGCCGGGTGGATCGGGACGACGGTGGCGCTCGGTCCGGAGACGCGGCAGCGGCGGGCGGTTCGAGGCGCAGGGCGCGGGCGACCAGGGGCCGGAGGGCGCGGCAACCGGGCGGAGCTGCGGGTCTCGGTCGCGGCCGCCGAGGTCGCTGGGAGGACGCCGGAGGGAGGCGGGTCGGCGGAACGGAGGGCGCGGTGGAGAAGGGTCGGCGGCCGCGGCTGGAGAAGGCGAGCTCAAGGCGGAGCAGCGGCGCAGGCTGGCGGCGGCGGGCGGAGATGGCTTGCGTGGTGGCTGGCGGAGGCGGCGCCATGGAGACGCGCAGGCAGCGCGGGACCTCGAGACGGCGGGGCGGTGCGGCGGGGCAGTGGCGTCGGAGGCGGAGGTGGGGCGTGGGGCCGGGAGGAGAGATGGGCGGGCGCGGAGGACGTGCTGGAGCGGGCGGCGCCGGAGTGAGCCGAGGAGCGCGAGGAGGGGCGAGAGGCGGCGCGGTGGGGCGTAGGGCGGAGTTGGGGCAGAGAGGCGGTGAGCCGGGTCGAGAGGGAGAAGGAGAGAGAGGCAGGGCCGCGTGGGGCTGCTAGGTGGGCCAGGCAGGACCGGGAGGGCGTGACTGGGTGGGAGACGCAGGCGTGGTGGGATGCGTGGTGGGGTGTGAGGCTGGGTGGGGCTGGGTGGCGCGGTGGGGTTGGGAGAGAGAAAAGAGGAGAGAGATAGAGAGGGCCACGTGGCAGCATGGGAGTGGAGGGTGAGGGAAGAGGGTGAGGTGTGGCGATGATTGGGGGAGTGATGTGGAGGTTGGATTGGGGTAGTTTTGGGTGAGTTTAGGATTAGAGGGCAGGTTGGGGTGGTCCGATTAAAATCTGGGGCGGTCGTTGGTCGGGTTGGCCTGCTCGACGCTTCCCTACTAAATTAAATATAAATTTTATTTATTTCAAACAACACTTTTGCAATCCGATGTCGGGCAAAACAAAATATTCCGGGGACCCGGTGTTTGACATTTGAATAGAGATGGGGCGTCTGGAAAACAAAACGGTATTTGCAAAATAGTTTTGTGCAAACTATGCACGATGATGACGATGCAATGCACAAATTTAACGCGATTTTCTAGTAGTGGTTTTGCGGGATGCCACAATTCGACACCACTAACAATGGATCTCGCCCTCGAGATCCGCCTCATGGTACCGGAAGGAAGGTCGGCGTTCTGATCCTTCGCGCTTCGTGTAGATCCTCGCGACACCACTAACGAGGGTTCCTTCTTCATCTTGGAATCGGCGACACCACCAACAAAGGGTCGTTGTTCCTGATCGTCGAGAGAACACTCCGGAGAACCAAAGGACGAAGATAGAGGCATCAACGATAAGGCCACCCCTAACTTCCATTAGAAGAGGGAGAAGTTACATTGATCCACCAGTTCGTCGATGTACGAGCTACAAGAAGAGTCGGGTAGGGTGATCAGTCCATCCCGGACCCAACTATCAACTCTATACATGGGTAGGAGAATCAGGCAACTCAACTCTCGAGATTTAGACTGAAGATCTTCTTAGAGGGTATCCGGAACAAAGGGATGCTGCCCGCAGAAATCGTATGAAAGACACACTGATTAGGTTTCGCGATGGTTCCATTGGCATGAACAACACGTGCTCAAGGTCGACTCCAACTTCACCAAAGCTCGTCCTTCTCATAGGTTTTTCAACGACACTGATATCCAGCAAGGAACACATAGGGATAAAGAGCTCAAGGACAGAAGATTGGATGAAGGGTACAACAGACAGTTGCAGATTGATGATCGTAGCACCTCCGTTACAAAAGGGGAGAAAGAGAAAACCTGAAGGTACGACGGAAAACCCAACCACGAGAAATCCTGGACTCGAAGAGAGAGAAGAGAGCGGATTCAAAACACGTCGAGGTAAGAGGAGAATAGCAGAGGGGTAAGGAGTAAAATCAGACCTAATCAGAACTATCCAACCGACTTTGCAAAATAGTTTTGACACTCTACTTCGGCCGTTAGCTAGGTTATCCTACAGGCTGGACTTGTGGGGTATCGCAACCGAGCTCGATACCACTCAGTAACACCTCAGAATCGGACCTATGCAAGTTTAGGCAAAATTCACCAAACCCGCATAGAAACGATTCAAAGGTGCACCAAGCACTTTCGCAAGGGTGGAAAAGCAGTAATAACATCACGCAACAGTCCTCGATGGGACCCACGTAGCAGATATATATAAGCGACTCCATGAGTCAAGAATACGATATAATATACAAGATCCAAATCACCTTGAAAAGAGAGCGTCCGACTACGGACAAGAAGCAAATGGGGCTAAGAGCCCAAGAATAACCAATGGCGCCCATAACCCCTGTGCCAAGCGGAAGGGTAACCTCGCTAACGACGCCGATCTCAAACCTGCTTAACAAAAGGGTGCCGACAAAGGGCAAAGCGTAAAACAAAGAAGGCGTCAAGATCGAGGCCAAGACACGGTGAGGCTAGAATTGCGGTCCTCGCCTACATAGGTATGGTGGATCGGCGGCAGCGGCAACATGCACTAAACAACCTATAGAGACTCGATACAACTGGCGGTTAATGAGAGAGGGTAAGAAAGACCTATTCGATCCAACGAAGCTATCACCAAACAAACCCATCTGGTGTTTCCCCTCGAGACCAAACGAGGAAGTCAACCGAGGAACTCACAGTTGGCGCTTTATTTATTCAGTTATAGTTGCGGCACTTTACTAGTCAAGTTTAGATAATCGTCGATAAAATAAACAGTGGGCACTTTTAGTTAACCATTCCGTGATAGTTGCAACAATTACTAATCGACATGTATAGCATGAGATAAACCCAAAACCCAAAGCTTGTTGTTACTTTTATTCAGCCAATTCGTTGTAGTTGCAATATTTACTAGTCATATACAATTGTCATGGCGACAACCAAACAAGCAATTGTGGGCAGTATTAATTAGCCATTCCATTGTAGTTGAGCTGATTACTAGTCATTATAAGTCAAATTTATAGCGATAAACTTTAGTTATGCTTGTCTATGATCGAGAAACTGCTCCAAGTCGCCCATATCCGCGGACACGGCTTTGAAAAGTTTTACCCGGCGGGTGCACCAATAGCAACACACGCCGATCAACCTCGAAAACCAAATCAAAACCCAACGAGGCTTTCACGATGAACAATCACAGATTCAGAAATATTTCAGGGCCACCCTTAAGTAGAATCCGCAACGGAGTAGGCAAGCTCGAGACGGCCTCAAGGTTGCGACAATGGCTGTGAGCGGGAACCCCAAACGGGCTTGTCGACACCGCGTAATCACTCCGCTTCCTAAGCAAAGCGTGTGCATCGCACAATCGTAAATAAAGCGGTAAACATGGCATAAGTACAGATCGTAAATAAAACCTCAAACTAGTTTGTGGCCCCATGAAATAAGAATGAATCAAGCTCGCTCGGGGTCCCATATACCTCCGGATGTGGATAGCGCAAAAACAAGGAACAGTATCAAGTACTCGGGTCTTACGGGACACAAGTGGGCGTTCGGAAACCAAATATTATCTATCACCCACCGATGCCTCTGCTTATTCAATTTTAGTTGTTAAACAGAAAGTAAAGTGACGATAAGTAAATCTATGAATCGTCTCCATCATCAACATGCGGCAAAGCATCAGCAACTGTGGCATATGACGACACACATCAGCACTTGAGCAAGCAACTACGACGCAAGTCCAACTATCTACCAAACAACAGTAATAGGATGTGTCCAAGGCAATATAAGGCTGCGGGTATATCACGTGTACGAAACTAAAGCATCGCAACACAGATAGCAATAGATCAACAGGAGGGAATAAAGACTATAAAATTAAGATAGGTAGAAAGAGGGAGATGCTCGCCTGAAAACATTGTCGAAGGTTTTTCCCGAAGATCGGGGCGAAGCTCACATCAACTCGACGGCCTTATCATGAAGAAGCAAAACACTAGAAGAAACACGGATGCAATATTTAATACACGGCAGAAGATCGGCATGATGCATGTATGATGTATGACATGGCAAAGGTGCGATGCAATTAGGTCATATTAAACGGAACCGGGGTCCCGACAATTAATTAGATGGTTCAAGTTGTTTAGAAAACCCCGCAATTTAATGTTGTTATAACAAGGCAAGATAAGATACCGTTCACACAAGTTTAGATGAGGCCAATATAAGGCTAGATTTGCCCATATGGCCCCATATTTAATTATTAGGTGAATCGGCATAAGGCCCCAAACCAATGCTATGCATGCGAGATGACAATTAAATATGCAACAATTGTTATTATGTTATAAAATAGGGTTCGAGGAAAGGGTCACACATCGAGGGGCTCGACGATCTTGTTAGGGTTCCGGTTCGGTTCGGTCGGGGTCCGAGTTCGACGGGTTCGCTCGGACTCCGGGATCTAGGGTCTTCGGGTCGGGGTGGATCTTGGCTTCGGGTAGATGAACTTGGCGTGGCGTCGGGGCGCATCGGATTATTCCGGGTCGGAGCCGTTCTTATCGTCGTGCCGATCTTGTCGGGTCCCACAGGGTCGAGCTTGTCGCTGAGGTTCTTGTCGGGCTCGCGCCATCGAGTCTCGGCATCGGGGCGTCGGGTCATGGCGTCTGTGAGGGAGTACTTGACGATCCGTGTCGGCGAACTTGGCGTTCCGGGAAGTTCTCGGTTCCGGTAGATCTTGTCGGGTTCACTGCAACGTCATTGTTCCGATGCGACCTTGGCGATTAATCGGATCCGGCATCGGGGTTTTCAAGAAGAACTTGTCGAGGTGAACTCGGGGTTTCGGGGGTCTCGAGGCCGCGATGCGTCTGCGTGGTAGATCTTGGGGTACCGTGCCGCTTGGGTTCCGTGAGGGAGGTCATGGCGTCGACGGTTACTTGTCGTATTGGTCGGGAGGGCGGTCTTGGCGCCGGTGCGGACCGGTCTTGACATGCGGGTGGATCTTGCGTTTCCATGTGGACGTTCTGGCGTTTCGGTTTACACCGAATCCGTAAGCGTCTGGTGAGGCAGCTCTTGTGGGTCCCTCGGGAGGCCTTCGGGACGGCTTGGTACAAGACACACAAGCACCATCGCAAACACGCAGGGCTGGATGGGCGAGGAACACCGCAGGCGGGCGGCCCACGCTACCGGAGGCGGAACGCGAGGCGGTGCCGTGGCTCGGGCGAGCGGGCTGAGGACGCGCGGGGCGTTGAGGTGGCCGGCGGGCACGGCGATGGCGGGCTCGCCAGGGCTCTGGCAGCGGGGGCGGCCCGGGAGGTCGCCGGCGACGGCAGATGGCGGACACGCGGCGCGCTGGCTTGAGCGGAGGTCGCGGAGGGCGGCCGGCTCGGGCGGGATGGCGAAGCTCGAGCGCGCCGTGCTCGATCGACCGCGGCGACGCGCGGACAGGAGGAGCGCGGGGCTCGCAGACGCGGGAGGAGGAGGCCGCGGCGGAGGGCGGGTGGATCGGGACGACGGTGGCGCTCGGGTCAGCGCGGCGGCGCGGCGGCGGTCGAGGCGCAGGCGCTAGGGCGACAGCGACCAGGCGGAGGGCGCGGCAACCGCGGGCGGAGCTGCGGTCTCGGTCGCGGCCGGAGGTCGCTGGGAGGACGCCGCGAGGAGGCGGGTCGGCCGAACGGAGGCGCGCGCGTGGAGAAGGGTCGAGGCGGCCGCGCTGGAGAAGGCGAGCTCGGGCGGGGCAGCGGCGCAGCGGGCCGCGGTGCAGCGGCGGCGGAGATGGCTTGCGTGGTGGCGGAGCGGGCGCCGCTGAGGCGGAGAGCAGCGGCCGCGAGGGACCTCGAGGGCGGCGAGCGGGTCTGGCGGGACCGGTGGCAGCGCTTGAGTCGGCGGAGGTGGGGCGTGGGCGGGAGGAGATGGGCGGGCGCGGAGGACGTCTGCTGAGCGGGCGGCCGTCGGAGTGAGCTCGAGGAGCGCGGCGAGGAGGCGGGCGGCGGCGGTGGGGCGGTAGGGGCGCTGCCGGAGTTGGGGCAGAGGGCAGAGAGGCGGTGAGCCGGGGTCGGGACAGAGGGAGAAGAGAGGAGGGGGAGGCACGCGGGGCCGCGTGGGGGCCTGCTAGGTGGGCCCGCGGGGCAGGTTGACCGGGGAGGGCGTGACTGGGGTGGGAGACGCGGGCAGTGGGAGTGGGATGCGCGGGTGGGGTGTGAGGAGAGCTGGGTGGGGCCGGCTGGCAGGCGCGGGTGGGGTTGCTGGGAGAGAGAAAAAGAGGGAGAGAGATAGAGAGGGGCCACGTGGCAGCATGGGAGTGGAGGGGGTGAGGGAAGAGGGTGAGGTGGCGGCAGATGATTGGGGGGAGTGATGTGGAGGTTGGATTGGGGTAGTTTTCTGGGTGAGTTTAGGATTAGAGGGGCAGGTTGGGGTGGTCCGATTTAAAATCTGGGGCGGTCGTTCGGGTCGGGTTGGCCCGTTCGACTGCCCCTACTAAATTAAATATAAATTTTATTTATTTCAAACAACACTTTTGCAATCCGATGTCGGGCAAAACAAAATATTCCGGGGACCCGGTGTTTGACATTTGAATAGAGATGGGGCGTCTGGAAAACAAAACGGTATTTGCAAAATAGTTTTGTGCAAACTATGCACGATGATGACGATGCAATGCACAAATTTAACGCGATTTTCTAGTAGTGGTTTTTGCGGGATGCCACAATTCGACCACTAACAATGGATCTCGCCTCGAGATCCGCCTCATGGTACCGGAAGGAAGGTCGGCGTTCGATCCTTCAAGGCTGTAGATCCTCGCGACACCACTAACGAGGGTTCCTTCTTCATCTTGGAATCGGCGACACCACCAACAAAGGGTCGTTGTTCCGATCGTCGAGAACACTCGAGAACCAAAGGACGAAGATAGAGGCATCAACGATAAGGCCACCTAACTTCCATTAGAAGAGGAGAAGTTACATTGATCCACAGTTCGATGTACAGAGCGAACAGTAAGAGTCGGTAGGGTGATCAGTCCATCCGGACCCAACTATCAACTCTATACATGGGTAGGAGAATCAGCAACTCAACTCGAGATTTAGACCAAGATCTTCTTAGAGGGTATCCGGAACAAAGGGATGTTGCCCATGAAATCGTATGAAAGACACCGATTAGGTTTCGCGATGGTTCCATTGGCATGAACAACACGTGCTCAAGGTCGACTCCAACTTCACCAAAGCTCGTCCTTCTCATAGGTTTTTCAACGACACTGATATCCAGCAAGGAACACATAGGGATAAAGAGCTCAAGGACAGAAGATTGGATGAAGGGTACAACAGACAGTTGCAGATTGATGATCGTAGCACCTCCGTTACAAAAGGGGAGAAAGAGAAAACCTGAAGGTACGACGGAAAACCCAACCACGAGAAATCCTGGACTCGAAGAGAGAGAAGAGAGCGGATTCAAAACACGTCGAGGTAAGAGGAGAATAGCAGAGGGGTAAGGAGTAAAATCAGACCTAATCAGAACTATCCAACCGACTTTGCAAAATAGTTTTGACACTCTACTTCGGCCGTTAGCTAGGTTATCCTACAGGCTGGACTTGTGGGGTATCGCAACTGCTGAGCTCTGATACCACTCTGTAACACCCTCAGAATCGGACCTATGCAAGTTTAGGCAAAATTCACCAAACCCGCATAGAAACGATTCAAAGGTGCCCACCAAGCACTTTCGTGCGGGTGGAAAACGAAGTAATAACATCACGCAACAGTCCTCGATGGGACCCACAGAACAGATATATACATAAGCGACTCCATGAGTCAAGAATACAGATATAATATACAAGATCCAAATCACCTTGAAAACAGTAGAGCGTCCGACTACGGACAAGAAGCAAATGGGGCTAAGAGCCCTGAAGAATAACCAATGGCGTCCATAACCCTGCCCAGGCCAAGCCGGAAGGGTAACCCTGCTAACGGCGTCGATCTCAAACCTGCTTAACAAAGGGGTGCCGACAAAGGCAAAGCAGAAAACAAAGAAGGAGCGTCAGTACTGAGGCCAGTACACGGCGAGGCTAGAATTCGGCGGTCCTCGCCTACATAGGTATGGTGGACTGAAGCGGCAGCGGCAGCATGCACTAAACAACCTATAGAGACTCGATACAACTGGCGGTTAACAGAGAGGGGTAAGAAAGACCTATTCGGATCCAACCTGAAGCTATCACCAAACAAACCCATCCTGGTGTTTCCCCCTCGAGACCAAACGAGGAAGTCAACCGAGGAACTCACACAGTTGGCAGTTTTATTTATTCAGTTATAGTTGCGGCACTTTACTAGTCAAGTTTAGATAATCGTCCTGATAAAATAAACAGTGGGCACTTTTAGTTAACCATTCCGTGATAGTTGCAACAATTACTAATCAGATACAGATAGCATGAGATAAACCCAAAACCCAGCAGTTGTTGTTACTTTTATTCAGCCAATTCGTTGTAGTTGCAATATTTACTAGTCATATACAATTGTCGCAAGCGACAACCAAACAAGCAATTGTGGGCAGTATTAATTAGCCATTCCATTGTAGTTGAGCTGATTACTAGTCATTATAAGTCAAATTTATAGCAGTAAACTTTAGTTATGCTTGTCTATGATCGAGAAACTGTGCTCCAAGTCGTCCATATCCGCGGACACGGCTTTCAGAAAGTTTTACCCGGCCGGGGTGCACCAATAGCAACACACGCTCGATCAACCTCGGAAAAACCAAATCAAAACCCAACGAGGCTTTCACGACTGAACAATCACAGGATTCAGAAATATTTCAGGGGGCCACCCCTTAAGTAGAATCCGCAACGGAGTAGGCAAGCTCCGAGACGGCCTCAAGGTCTGCGACAATGGCTGTGAGCGACTGGGAACCCCAAACGGGGCTTGTCGACACCGCGTAATCACTCCGCTTCCTAAACAGTACAGTGTGCAGTACCTCGCACAATCGTAAATAAAGCGGTAAACATGGCATAAGTACAGGATCGTAAATAAAACCTCAAACTAGTTTGTGGCCCCATGAAATAAGAATGAATCAAGCTCTGGCTCAGGGGGGTCCCATATACCTCCCGGATGTGGATAGCGCGCAAAAACAAGGAACAGGTATCAAGTACTCGGGGTCTTACGGGACACAAGTGGGCGTTCGGAAACCAAATATTATCTATCACCCACCGATGCCTCTGCTTATTCAATTTTAGTTGTTAAACAGAAAGTAAAGTGACGATAAGTAAATCTATGAATCGTCTCCATCATCAACATGCGGCAAAGCATCAGCAACTGTGGCATATGACGACACATCAAAGCCTTGAGCAAGCAACTACGACGCCGCAAGTCCAACTATCTACCAAACAGGTAATAGGATGTGTCCAAGGCAATATAAGGCTGCGGTATATCACAGTGCGAAACTAAAGCATCGCAACACGATAGCAATAGATCAACAGGAGGGAATAAAGACTATAAAATTAAGATAGGTAGAAAGAGGGAGATGCTGCTTTGAAAACATTGTCGAAGGTTTTCCCAAGATCGGCGAAGCTCACATCAACTCGACGGCCTTATCCGCAAGAAGCAAAACACTAGAAGAAACACGGATGCAATATTTAATACGGCAGAAGATCGGCATGATGCATGTATGATGTATGACATGGCAAAGGTGCGATGCAATTAGGTCATATTAAACGGAACCGGGGTCCCGACAATTAATTAGATGGTTCAAGTTGTTTAGAAAACCCCGCAATTTAATGTTGTTATAACAAGGCAAGATAAGATACCGGTTCGCTACACAAGTTTAGATGAGGCCAATATAAGGCTAGATTTGCCCGCATATGGCCCCATATTTAATTATTAGGTGAATCGGCATAAGGCCCCCAAACCAATGCTATGCATGCGAGATGACAATTAAATATGCAACAATTGTTATTATGTTATAAAATAGGGTTCGAGGGAAAAGGGGTCACACATCAGAGGGGGCTCGACGATCTTGTTAGGGTTCCGGGGTTCGGGGTTCGGGGTCGGGGTCCAGGGTTCGACGGGTTCGTTCTCGGACTCCGGGATCTAGGGTCTTCGGGTCGGGGTGGATCTTGGCTTCGGGTAGATGAACTTGGCGTGGCGTCGGGGCGCATCGGATTATTCCGGGTCGGAGCCGTTCTTATCGTCGTGCCGATCTTGTCGGGTCCCACAGGGTCGAGCTTGTCGTTGCGAGGTTCTTGTCGGGCTCGCGCCATCGAGTCGGTCTCGGCATCGGGGGCGTCGGGTCATGGCGTCTGTGAGGGAGTACTTGACGCATCCGTGTCGGCGAACTTGGCGTTCCGGGGGGGGGGAAGTTCTCGGGGTTCCGGCGGTAGATCTTGTCGGGTTCACTGCAACGGCCTCATTGTTCCGATGACGACCTTGGCGATTAATCGGATCCGGCATCGGGGTTTTCGAAGAAGAACTTGTCGAGGTGAACTCGGGGTTTCCCAGGGGTTTCTCCGAGGCCGCGATGCGTCCGCGTGGTAGATCTTGGGGGTACCGGTGCCGCGCTTCGGGTTCCGTGAGGGAGGTCATGGCGTCGAGACGGTTACTTGTCGTATTGGTGGCGGTCTTGGCGCTCGGTGCCCGGGACCGGTCTTGACATGCGGGGTGGATCTTGCGGTTTCCATGTGGACGTTCCTGGCGTTTGCGGTTTACACCGAATCCGTGGCGCGTCCGTGAGGCAGCTCTTGTGGGTCCCTGCGGGAGGCCTTCGGGGACGGCCTTGGTACAGTACACACAAGCACCATCGCAAACACGCAGGGGCTGGATGGGCGAGGAACACTGCAGGGGCGGCGGGCCCACGCGCTGGAGGCGGAACGCGTGGCGGTGCCGTGGCTTGGGCGAGCGGGCTGAGGACGCGCGGGGCGTTGAGGTGGCCGGCGGGCACGGCGATGGCGGGCTCGCCAGGCTCGCAGCGGGCGGCGAGGTCGCCGGCGGCACGCATGGCGGACGGGCGCTGGCTTGAGCGGAGGTCGCGCGGGGCGGGCGCCCGGCTCGGGCGGGATGGCGAAGCCGGAGGCGCGCCGTGCTCGATCGACCGCGCGACGAGCGCGGGGCGAGGAGAGCTGGGCTCGCAGATGGGCGGAGGAGGAGGCTGGCGGCGGAGGGCCGGGGATCGGACGGTGGCGCTCGGGTCCGGCGGCAGGCGGCGTGGGGCGGTTCGAGGCGCAGGCGCTTAGGGCGACGGGCACCAGGGCGGGCGGCGGCGGGCGGAGCTGCGGGGTCTCGGTCGCGCGCCGGAGGTCGCTGGGAGGACGCCATGGCGAGGCGGGTCGGCACGCGGAGGGCGCGATGGAGAAGGGTCGGCGGCCGGCTGGAGAAAGCGGAGCTGGCGGCGGAGCAGCGGGTGCCGGCGGCAGCGGAGCTTGGCTTGTGGTGGCCGGGCGGAGCGGCGCCGCGCGGAGGCGGAGACGAGCAGGCCGGCGCGGGGACCTCGAAGGGACGGCCGGAGGCGGTGCTGGCGGGACCGGTGGCGAGCGCGCGGGGTCGGAGCGGAGGTGGGGACGCGGGCCGGGGAGGAGAGATGGGCGGCGGGCGCGGAGGACGTCTGCTGGAGCGGCGGCGCCGTCGGAGTGAGCCCGAGGAGCGCCTTGGCGAGGGCGAGGCGTGGCGGTGGGCGGTAGGCGCCGGAGTTGGGGCAGAGGGCAGAGAGGCGGTGAGCCGGGGTCGGGACAGAGGGAGAAGAGAGGAGGGGAGGCACGGGGCCTGGGGGGCTCATAGGTGGGCCAAGGCAGGTTGACCGGGAGGCGTGGAGGGGTGGGAGGCAGGCTGGGAGTGGGATGCGGGTGGGGTGTGAGGAGAGCTGGGTGGGGCTGGCAGCGGTGGGGTTCTTGGGAGAGAGAAAAGAGGGAGAGAGATAGAGGGCCACGTGGCAGCATGGGAGTGGAGGGGGTGAGGGAAGAGGGTGAGGTGGCGGCAGATGATTGGGGGGAGTGATGTGGAGGTTGGATTGGGGTAGTTTTCTGGGTGAGTTTAGGATTAGAGGGGCAGGTTGGGGTGGTCCGATTTAAAATCTGGGGCGGTCGTTCGGGTCGGGTTGGCCCGTTCGACTGCCCCTACTAAATTAAATATAAATTTTATTTATTTCAAACAACACTTTTGCAATCCGATGTCGGGCAAAACAAAATATTCCGGGGACCCGGTGTTTGACATTTGAATAGAGATGGGGCGTCTGGAAAACAAAACGGTATTTGCAAAATAGTTTTGTGCAAACTATGCACGATGATGACGATGCAATGCACAAATTTAACGCGATTTTCTAGTAGTGGTTTTGCGGGATGCCACAAAGCCCGACAAGACGGAGGCTTGGAAGAGGAGGCGGAAGAAGACAGATCGTCAAATGCTCTCTGTCGCCAGCGGTACTACCGGACCTAGCGACCGGTACTACCGCCCGGCGGCACTACCGCCCTCTGCTACCGCCAGCAACAGAAGACACCAGCGCAAGCCAAATGCTCTCTGTCACCGGCGGTACTACCGGCCCCGGATCCGGTACTACCGGGCCACGACACTACCGCCCCCTTCTACCGCCACCAACAGACGGCTCCAGCTGAAGCTCCAGGACCGCAAGCGGTACTACCGGTCCCAGAGCGGTACTACCGGACCAAGCGGTACTACCGGTCCCAGGTCCGGTACTACCGCTCCTGGCAGTGCCTGCGCGCACTAGTTGGGCCACAGCCCATGTATCCCCCTTTACTTACCAAACCCTAGTTTTATCACCAAACTACACTTAGTGGTTGGCCTATAAATAGAGCCCCCACCCCTCATGTATCCCCTAGGCATAGATGATAGACTAAAGAAAACCCCCATTGTGGAATCTCTAGTTTTGCCTCTCCCCCTTTACCAAGGGGACCGACTATCGTCACCAACCTCGATTGGACTTTGCATCACGCATCCATCGTTGAACAAGGCCTTGGGTTCTCGGTTTATCGCCCCCAAGTCGTCAAGACCCTCCGCAAGGTGTTCTTCCCTCTCCGATGTGGATTTGAGGGAGCACGTTGAACGATCTTTCCTTGCGAGGATTCTATCGGACCGGTGGCCACCGTTCGGGAGCAATCGGCCTTGTATCGTGTGAGTTTTGCGTGTGTTCATCGTGTTCTGAGCGAGGTGTGTGTTCACTTCCGCTACCTTCTCCCTTTCCCCTCGCTTTCCCATCGATTTGACCACGAGATCCGTGAAGATCGGGCACCCAAGAGGTTAACCCCTCCATCATCTGGTATCAGCAGCTTTTGGTTGCCACGGATTTCTCATCGATTTGGTCTTTTCCCCATAAATTCGAAAATTTCACGAAAAATAGCCCCAATTCGTGTTTTGGATCGATCTGTGATTTGAGTGCATTTTGGTAGGTTTTGATCCGTGGATTACTTACTAAACTTGTTGATCTACCTTCCTTTGCGTTCCCATAGCCTAATTCCTTGATTTCCCCCATCGATTTGGTGTTTTTCTTGAAGATTTTTCGCTCAAATAGCCCCAAACTCGCGAAATCGCGTCAGATCTGGATTTCTCTGTCTCGAGCGGTACTACCGCTCCAAAAATACGGTACTACCGCCCACCGGTACTACCGGGCCCAAAATCCGGTACTATCGCCCAAGACAGAAAGAAAACAGTAGATTCTAGATTTCAGCCTCTTACCGTTTTGAGCATAACTTTTGCATTCGAACTCGGATTTTGGTGTTCTTTAGCTCGTTTCGAAGAGGAGAAGGAGCTCTACATCATCATCCACATTGTTCATGCTATCTAATCCATCCAAATTCCGTGAGCAAGGCGGAATCCAACAATAAAGGGTGAAGATCGTCGACAAAAGGTATAAACATTCCGCGACTTCTCCCCACTTGCATTCCTTTGTGAACCCCACTATCTTTGCGATCAACAAACAACTATTGAGACTAGTTCCTCTTATGATTGCTTGGGCTATGCACATTTGATGCCTTATAGATTCCGAGCAACCATTGTGGGCGCTATCTCATATAGTAATCTTGTATAGTTGTTGGCACAAGGAAGAGGCAAGTGAAAAGAAAAAGAAAGAAAGAAAAAGAAAAGGAAAACAAATAGAAAAAAGGAAAAGAAAGGAAAAAGAAAGAAATATACATGTGCCTCATAGAATAGGAAGCGCAAGCTCGATGAACATCATATAGGTGGTACTTATTGTGCATATCTTGTAGCCCACCAATTTTGTGCAATCTAACTAGCGTCTCTCCTTGTACTTGTGTGACATGAGATTTTAGTCTTTTCTAGGTAATCATTTGGTTCTTAGCTCACTTTCTCCGTCGCACAAGTCCCATTTATCCCACCGTGTGTGTTTCCTTGTACATATTTCCTATCTTGTGGATTAACTTGTTTGCTTTGTGATCATTGTGGTTCTTTACTTGCGATTACAACATCTTGATTTCGGATTGGTTCTTGACATGCCACTTTCCATACCTATCCACCATAGGCCTTGTGTTTGTGTGTTTTTTGGTTCGTAGTTGGTTTTGGTGTTCCGCGTGAACTTCACTTTGCTTGGTTTATTGCTCTCAAGTGTGGCCACTTGCACGATACGATCTTCCAAGGTAAAGTAAGGTTTGACGTTGTATCCCTAACACCCTCTACCACTTCCATATACAACACTTGGTCTTGTGAAGCATGTCTAAGGACTCCGGGACCGAGGATAATTTCTATGAAGAATCCACGATGAGCCACCATGCCTATGTCTCCACAAGCATGGACAACATGATGGAGCACTACACCGACAATGGCTCCACATGGTTGGGTGATATGGAGTACTACAACAACAATGACTCCCCAAGCATGGACGACTTCAAGAACGACAACGCGAAGCTCCTCACGTCGCACCGACCAAGACGGAGCCTCCAACTCGAGTGCGCCAAGGTCCATCATCAAATGGACAAGTTCCAAAGCGACCTCCACAACTTCAAGAAGGACATGGACAACGACTTCGACAAAAACATGAGGATGGTCGCCAAGACTAATGATGCTTTGCGCTCATTAGAAAAACTTACAAGGAAGAGTGCCAAGGTCAAGGTACATCGTCGTGAGCGTCATATGGATGACCAAGTGCGCCACCTACACCAACCATCAGCAAGGCACGCCAATGACCTCCGTCGACACCATCACAAGGCACCTTCAACTTCTTGGGCCACCACCAAAATGGCACCGAGAGCAAGCCTTCGTCCACGCCATCAAGCTTCAACGACTACGCTTGCATTTGAATACCTCATGATCGAGGAAAATGAAGACCTCTACTTCGCCAAGTTGGATAGCATGAGCCTACCTCCACCACTACTACGAGATGGCCACAAGACGGTCGAGCATGGGATTTTCCCTTTGACCATGGAGGAGAGCGATGATGCCCACCTTATGGCATCCAACCTTGAAGGCGACAAGGTCAAGAATGGTGAGCATGGGATTTTCCCTTCACCAAAGGAGGCGCATGGAGTTGAGGAAACCGAGCCTACCCCCATATGCTTGAGTGATGATGTGGTACCAATCCCATGTGAGTATGAGAGCCACTTAGCCCACTTGAGTGAGAACAAGAGTGAGACGAGTGACTCCACCTTATGTGAGATTGAGTGCTTCCACTTGGAGGGCATGAGCGATACTCCTAGTGAGTTGAGAGTGGTAGTTGATAGGTCAAGTGAGACCATTTCGAATTATAACAACTTACCCTCTACCTCTAGTGTGTTCTCTTGTGTTGTGCTAGGTTCCATGGAGGAAGACGCCCGAAGCTATGAAGCAATGATGCCTCGAATGGAGAATATGTACATGGTAGATGCTAAGCCATGGATACATCAAGAAGATGAAGTCGTCCATAAGGAGGCCACTACTTCCACAACACCCACTTCATATGAGAGGTATGAACAAGGTAATAATAAGGGTGTTGATGATGCCATGATCCCACTAGTGGACATGATGAATTGTGAGGATATGCATGCTATGGATGATACTTGTGACATTACATATGCTTCATCCACTTTCCCATGTGATGATTTGCCTTTGCATAATATTGATCATGTGGAATTGTTTGATTGCGATATCATTGCCATAAACATGCCATGCTATGCATCTTGTGTGTATCCTCCAATTGCTTTGGACTTGCCTTGTCATGCTAGTCATTGAATTTCTCCCGTTGCTTGCGATAAGATGAATGCTTGCTATTTCACTTGTTTTGCTTGCAACAATAGTGATCACATGCGTTATAATGAGATGGCCCCCATAGCTTTCTCAATTTTTGGAGATTTTGATGATTGCCATGATAAGCATGTTCCACACTTGCATACTCACCATGCATCTATTTCATACTTGAATGACATTAATGGTGATGCGCACAAGAAGAGATACGTCATGATGGATGATATGTATCTCTACCATGCACACACGTTCTTCCTTTTACATATGATGTGTGTAGGTACCCGCACGAGAATGTCAACCTCGGTTGAGCACGAGTTGACAAAAAGAGCTCTAGAGAGCATCCCACAAGTGAGTTCAAGATCGAACCCAGCTCTGATACCTTTTGCATGCTTTGCATCTTTCATGTTGGCAAATTGCTCTTTCATATGGTTTGATTGCAAGCATGTTAATGGTATTATCTCCCCTTGTGACATTCATGTTTCTTCGCATCTAGATAATGATGTTTTGTGTGTTGCAACAAAAATGTTGAACATTTTCTCTTTCCGATGTTTTGGGTGCAACCACATTTCCATTAAGAGTATGTATTGTCACGAGATCTTCCAAGAATCTCGTCTTGTTGTTGCAACAAACATAAGGACCACTTGCTCTTTCATTTGGTTTGTTTGCAAACATAATACTTTTGTTTTGGATATGCTTCCTTGTGTGTTTTTGCCAAATTCTCCTATTCTTGCATCAAAGATGTTGTTTGAAATTTGGACCCAATGCTTTGAATGCACCACTTATATGTTATATGGAGTTTTTGAGTTCCCACATTTGGATGATGTTCAAACGATTTCCATGCACATTGAACTTGCATATGCATCCCGTTTGCTATACTTGAGTTGTGCTAATCGTGTTGTGAACAAGAATGGACATGCCACAAATGACATGCTCCTCTATCACACACAAACATATGTTGCTTGGTCTTTGTTGTATGAAGGTACAAATGCATACACGTCAACCTCTATGGACTACGTGTTGACAAGAAGAACCGAAGAGAGTTACCTATGGCTACCCTTCATCGAGCTATCTCTCCAAGCTAAGGTGACTTCCTTCTACTTGAGGACTCATGCTATAATCTTCATGAATTGGCTACGCTTTGAGTGTTACTTTGCTTTTGTTGTGAGCTTTGTAGGCTTCAAGGAAGGTGAAGGAACATTGAAGTGTTGTCAATTCAATCTTCACGAGGACGACTATATGGTGAACCCCAGGATCAAGAAGGTCTCTCGACCGCTTCTACTTTGTGATGAGCATGTAGAATCGAGGACGACTCTTTTTGAAGGGGGGGGGAGTTGATGCAGCCCGACCTACGGTCGTTACTACATCTTGGTCTCCAACTTACGCCAAGTCGTCATGGACTCCAAAGGTGAATCCGTTCCTCTATGCGAGCCCCCTTCCTACCCTATTGAATGGTATGCTACTTCATACTCCGTCACATATGCATGATAGGTTCACATTGACAAGTACAGAGGCAAGGGAGGAAGCCCGGAGCATCAAGCCCGACAAGACGGAGGCTTGGAAGAGGAGGCGGAAGAAGATGATCGTCAAATGCTCTGCACGCCAGTATTACAGACTGGCGACAGCGGTACTACCGCCTGGCACTACCGCCTCTGCTACCGCCAGAATGACGACACCAGCGCAAGCCAAATTCTCTGTCATCACCGGTACTACCGCCCCGGATCCGTACTACCAGCCAAGCACTATCGCCTCGCCACCGCCACCAACAGACGGCTCCAGCTGAAGCTCCAGGACCGCAAGCGGTACTACCGGTCCCAGAGCGGTACTACCGGACCAAGCGGTACTACCGGTCCCAAGTCCGGTACTACCGCTCCTGGCAGTGCCTGCGCGCACTAGTTGGGCCACAACCCATGTATCCCCCTTTACTTACCAAACCCTAGTTTTATCCCCAAACTACCCTTGTTTAGTGGTTGGCCTATAAATAGAGCCCCCACCCCTCATGTATCCCTTAGGCATAGATGATAGACTAAAGAAAACCCCCATTGTGGAATCTCTAGTTTTGCCTCATCCCCTTTACCAAGGGGACCGACTATCGTCACCAACCTCGATTGGACTTTGCATCACGCATCCATCGTTGAACAAGGCCTTGGGTTCTCGGTTTCTCGCCCCCAAGTCGTCAAGACCCTCCTCAAGGTGTTCTTCCCTCTCCGATGTGGATTTGAGGGAGCACGTTGACCGATCTTTCCTTGCGAGGATTCTATCGGACCGGTGGCCGCCGTTCGGGAGCAATCAGCCTTGTATCGTGTGAGTTTTGCGTGTGTTCATCGTGTTCTTCGCGAGGTGTGTGTTCGCTTCCGCTACCTTCTCCCTTTCCCCTCGCTTTCCCATCGATTTGACCACGAGATCCGTGAAGATCGGGCACCCAAGAGGTTAACCCCTCCATCATCTAGGGTTTAGACGCACCAAGGAGAGAGGGCTAGGCCGACGGCTAGGGCTTGGGGAAGCCCAAGTCGGCGGCTAGGGTTTTCCCTAGGCGGCGGCAGCAGCAGGAGGTGGTGGCGCCGGCGGCTTGGGTCTAGGGTTTTGCGGAGGCAAGGTGTAGGTCTTGGAGGGGCAGCCCTGCCCCTCCTTATATAGGTGGAGGAGGCGCCAAGGGAGGATTCCTCCCAACTCGGCCTCCTTGGCGTGGAGGAGAGGACTTCCTCCCCAAGTAGGTTTCCTACTCTCCCTCCACCAAGCAAAATAGCCGTTTGACTTTTCAAATTGGCGTTTGACTTTTCAAACTAGGATTTGATTTATCCCTTTATTTTTCTCAGCGATGACACCTAGTACATGACGTAACCATTCCAACTTGTTATGACACATTCATGTACCCTTCCCCTCCGGAGTGCCGGACATTCCGGAACCTTCTAGAACATTCCCGATGAAAACACCGGAACCGTTCTCCAACCCCGAAACAAGACTTTCCTTATATGAATCTTATTCTCCGATCCAGATCTCCTCGTGATATCCCGGATACCATCCGAGACTACGAACAACATTCGGTCTCTTACTCATCATTCCATAACTACTCAACAACATCGAATCCTTAAGTGTGTCTCCCTACGTTTCGTGAATTATGCGGACATGATCGAGACACTTCTCCGAACAATAACCAATAGAGTAATCTGGAAATTCATATGTCTCCCACATATTTCTACGATTACTTTGCGATCGAATGAACCACTTACATAAGATACCAATTTCCTTTTGTCTCACGATAGTTTACTTATCCGAGGTTTTGATCGTCGGTATCTCTGCATACCTAGTTCAACCACGTTACTGATAAGTACTCTTTTCTCGTTCCCGTGATATGTGATCCCTTGTGAGCCAGTCACATGCTTGAAAGCTAATTGGATGACATTCCACCGAGAGGGCCCAGAGTATATCTATCTGTCATATGGATGGAGAAATCCCACTCTTGATCCATGTGTCTCAACCAATACTTTTCGAATACTCAATGCCACCTTTATAGCCACCCAGTTACGGTGTGGTGTTTGATGTCATCAAAGCATCCTTCCGGTGATGGTGATTAGCATGATCTCATGGTCGAAGGATTTAGGTTACTATGTATCAGAAAGCTTATAGCAAATGAACTATTAAAATGACTTGATCTTTATGCTACGCTTATCTAGGAGTATGTCCATCATATCATTCTCATAACGATATGATCTTGTTGTTAATAACATCTCAATGTTCATGATAGGGAAACCACAATCATTTATTAACCAACAAGCTAGTATTATAAAGAGGCTTTACTAGGGACTCTAATTTAGCTTACAAATCACACAAGTATTAATGTTTCCTTGTTAATACTATTATAGCATGAATGTAAACATTTATCATAAACACAAAGATATAATAATAACTACATTTATTATTGCCTCTAGGGCATATCTCCAATAGTCTCCCACTTGCACTAGAGTCAACTAATCTAGATTGCATGGTAATATACCGAACACCCATGGCAGTTTGGTGTTGGTCATGTTTTGCCCTCGGGAGAGGTTTAGTCAATGGATCCGCCACATTAAGATCTGTGTGTACTTTGCAAATCTTTATGTCACTATCTTGGACATGTTCTCGAATAGCATGGAAACGTAGCTTGATGTGCTTCAGCTTCTTGTGTGACCTTGGTTCTTGCGCATTGGCTATGGCGCCCATGTTATAACAGTAGATAGACATTGGGTCCAGCGCACTTGGAACCACACCGAGCTCTGTAATGAACTCTTTCATCCATATCACTTCTTGTGAAGCCTCCGAAGCAGCCATGTATTCTGATTCAGTTGAAGATCTCGCCACAACGCTTTGCACTCCTCCAGCTAACTGCTGCACCATTCAAAGTAAATACGTATCCAGATTGTGATTTAGAATCATCTGGATTGGTGTTCCAACTAGCATCGGTGTAACCATTAACAACGAGCTGTTCATCACCTCCATAAGAAAGAACCATATCCTTAGTTCTTCTCAAGTACTTAAGGATGTTTTGATCATTCCAATGATCCACTCTGGATCACTTTGATATCTGCTAGTCAAACGACAAAGATATGCAATGTCGGGTCTAGTACATAGCATGGCATACATTAGAGATCCTATGGCTGAGGCATAGGGAGTTTTACTCATCCTTTCTCTATCTTCTGCCGTTGTTGGACTTTGAGTTTTTACTCAACGTCGTATTGGGCAACATGGGTAAGAACCCTTTCTTGCTATCTTCCATTCCAAACCTTTTTAGAACTTTGTCCAAATATGTACTTTGTGACAATGATATTAGGCGTCTCGATCTATCTCTATAAATCTTTATGCCTAATATATAAGCTGCTTCGCCAAGATCTTTCATTGAAAAACTATTATTCAAATATTCCTTGACACTATTAAGAAGGTCTACATCATTCCCAATCAACAATATGTCATCTAGATATAGTATTAAGAATGCTACAGAGCTCCCACTCACTTTCTTGTAAATACAAGCTTCTCCATAAGTTTGTATAAAACCAAAACTTTTGATCACCTTATCAAAACGTTGATTCCAACTTCGGGATGCTTGCTTCAATCCATAAATGGACCGTTGAAGTTTGCATACCTTGTTAGCATCCTTAGGATCGACAAAACCTTTGGGTTGCATCATATACAACTCTCCATCAATGTCTCCATTGAGGAACGCTATTTTGACATCCATCTGCCATATCTCATAATCATAATATGCAGCGATTGCTAACATTATCCTTACAGACTTTAGCTTCGCTACAGGTGAGAAAGTCTCATCGTAGTCAACTCCTTGAATTTTTCGAAACCCTTTTGCGACAAGTCGAGCTTTATAGACAGTAACATTACCATCAGCATCTGTTTTCTTCTTGAAAATCCATTTATTCTCGACAGCCTTCCGGCCATCTGGTAAGTCCACCAAAGTCCATACTTGGTTTTCGTACATGGATCCAATCTCGGATTTCATGGCTTCTTGCTATTTATTGGAATCTGGGCTCATCATCACTTCCTCATATGTCGCAGGGTCATCGGTGTTGTCCACCAACATGACACTCATAACGGGATCATACCAATCAGGAGTGGTACGAGTTCTCGTTGACCTGCGAGGTTCTGTAGCAACTACAACCGAAGTTTCATGATCATCATCATTAGCTTCCTCTCTTATTGGTGCAGGCACCACAGGAACTTCTTCCGGTGCTGCGCTACTCGCAAGTTCGAGAGAAGGTTCGACAACCTCGTCGAGTTCTACTTTCCTTCCAGTCACTTCTTTCGAGAGAAATTCTTTCTCTAGAAAGGATCCATTCTTGGCAACGAAGATTTTGCCTTCGGACCTATGATAGAAGGTATACCCAATAGTTTCCTTTGGGTATCCTATGAAGATGCATTTTTCCGCTTTGGGTTCAAGCTTGTCCGGCTGTAACTTTTTTACATAGGCTTCGCAACCCCAAACTTTAAGGAACGCCAATTTAGGTTTCTTCCCAAACCATAATTCATACGGTGTCGTTTTAACGGATTTAGATGGTGCCCTATTTAAAGTGAATACGGCTGTTTCTAATGCATAACCCCAAAATGATAGCGGTAAATCTGTAAGTGACATCATAGAACGAACCATATCTAAGAGAGTTCGATTACGATGTTCGGACACACCATTACGCTGTGGTGTTCCCGGCGGTGTCAATTGTGAAAGTATTCCGCATTTCTTCAAATGCTTGCCAAACTCATAACTTAGATATTCACCTCCACGATCAGATCATAGAAATTTAATCTTCTTGTTACGTTGATTCTCCACCTCACTTTGAAATTCCTTAAACTTCTCAAAAGTTTCGGACTTATGTTTCATGAAATAGATAAACCCATATCTACTCAAGTCATCCGTGAAGGTAAGAACATAACGATAACCACCACGCGATGCTACACTCATTGGACCACACACATCGGTATGTATGATTTCCAATAAGTCCGTAGCTCGCTCCATCATACTAGAAAATGGAGTCTTAGTCATTTTACCCATCAGACATGCTTCGCATCTTTCAAGTGATTCGAAATCAAGTGATTCAAGAAGTCCATCGGAATGGAGTTTCTTCATACGCTTCACCCCAATGTGACCAAGACGACAGTGCCACATATAGGTCGAGTTATCGCTCAATTTCAAATGTTTAGCTTCAATGTTATTAATATGTGTATTTACACTATCGAGATTCAATAAGAATAGACCATCTATCAAAGGTACATGTGCATAAAACATATTACTCATATAAATCGAGCAACCATTATTCTCAGACTTAAACAAGTAACCGTATCGCAATAAACAAGATCCCGATATAATGTTGATGCTTAACACATGCACCAAATAACAATTATTTAAGTATAAAACTAATCCCGATGGTAGATGAAGAGGTAGTGTGCCGACCGCGATCACATCAACCTTTGATCCATTTCCTACGCACATCGTCACCTCGTTCTTCGCTAGCTTCCTTTTATTCTGTAGTACCTGTTTCAAGTTACAAATATGAGCAACCGAACCAGTATCAAATACCCAGGCACTACTACGAGTACTAGTGAGATACACATCAATAACATGTATATCGGATATACCTTTCTTCTTGATGTTGCCGTTCTTCAAATCCGCCAAGTACTTTGGGCAATTCCGCTTCCAGTGACCTTCTCCCTTGCAGTAAAAGCACTCAGTATCAGGCTTAGGTCTAGCCTTGGTCTTCTTCGTCGGTGTGGTAACTTTCTTACCACCCTTCTTGAAGTGTAACTTTTGCTTAGACTTGCCTTTCTTGAATTTGGTGGTCTTATTGACCATCAACACTTGGTGCTCTTTCTTGATCTCCACTTCTGCAGATTTTAACATGGAGAAGAGTTCTGGCAACTGCTTGTTCATGCTTTTCATATTGTAGTTCATCACAAAGTTCTTTTAACTTGGTGGTAGTGATTGGAGGACACGGTAAATCCCCAAAGCATTAGGAATCACTATACACAAGCTTTGAAGTTTGTTTGTGTGCCCAGACATCTTAAGCACATGCTCACTGACGGAGCTGCCCTCTTCCATCTTGCAGTTAAAGAACTTTTCAGAAGCCTCATAGCTCTCAACTGCCGCGTGAGTCTCAAATATCAGTTTGAGTTCACGGACAATATCATGTGGGTCTGAATTCTCAAACCTTTTCAAGCTCGATTCTAAACCATACAAGATAGCACATGAATCTGGAGTACCGAGTCTTCCGAGCGAGGTAAACATTCTTTACTTCATCGGTAGCGTAGGCTGCAGTGGGTCACCCAGCGGTGCATCCAACACATAGGTCAAATTACCAGCATTGAGGACAATCCTCAAATTGCGGAACCAATCCGCGAAGTTGCTTCCATTATTTTTCAACTTTTCTTTCTCTAGGAACGCATTAAAATTGATGGTAGGGGCCACCATTGATCTACAACATATTTGCAATAGTTTAGACTAAGTTTATGACAAATTGAGTTCTAATTAATAGTTAAATTAATCTAGGTGAACTCCCACTCAAAATAATATCCCTCACATTGTTTTAGTGATCACACGAACCAAATCCACCACATCAAAACCGATCATCACAAGAGTTGATGTAGCTTCAATGGCGAACAATCGACATGTTCATCATATCTACTATATGATTCATGCTTTACCTTTCGGTGATCCGTGTTCCGATTCCATGTCTGTACATGCTAGGCTCGTCAAGATCAAACCTTAGCTTCCACATGAGCAAATCTGGCTTGCTCACGTTGTATACACTTGCAGAATCTAACACACTCGATCATCACGTGGTGCTTCGGAACAACAAGCTTTAGCAACGGTGCTTACTAAGGATGAACACTTTAGAACTTCAAATTTATGTGCATGAGGGATCATCTTATAATGCTACCGTCATTAACTAAGCAATACAAGATGCATAAAGGATTAACATCACATGCAATTCATAATATGTGATATGATATGGCCTTTCTTCTTTGTGCTTCCGATCTCCATCTTCAAGCACGAACATGATCTCCATCATCACCGGCATTCCATCAAGGTCAATGACGCTGCTCCATGGTTGTCGTCCACCAGCTTCAACTATTACAACTACTTTGAATAGACACGCGGGTCTTAACAGAAATTAAAGACAACCATATGGCTCCTGCCAGTTGCCAACTTACAATAAGGAACATTGCATACATCAAATATAATCACAATCATGGCCATATCACATCACATCACACCCCTGCAAAACAAAGTTAGACGCCTCTAATTTCTTTGCATATTTTACGTGGTTTGGGGCTTTCAATAAGTGTCGATCTAACTTATGAACATGAACCACAACGTTGATGTTTGAACTATCAACCACCTGTTGTAAATTGGATCTATACTATAATGGGAGAGACAGACACCCGCAAAGCCACTTATGCAATACAAGTTGCATGTTAAGCGTGGAGCAAGTATCATGAACGATGTCATGTAAGGTTAGCCCAGGCCGCTTCATCCCATCATACCGCAAGATGCAAAGTACACAAGAATCAATTGATAATAAAAGCACCACCGCCCACAATGACCATTGTGTTCTACTCGTGCAACAGATCTACATATAGACACGGCTCTGATACCACCGTAGGGGTTCGTAGCATGGAAAACAAAAATTTTCTACCGCATACAAACAAATAAGCCAAGATCTATCTACTAGATTGTAGCAACGAGTCGATGGAATAACTCACCCTCGAAGATTCCAAAGTGTTTAACGAGAGTGGATTCTCGTGGGTGATGTAGTCATACTCTTGCCAATCTCAAGATCGCGTAGATGATCCTTTCGACGCTGAGTTCCGGCAGCGCTTCCGCAGTCGGTCACACGTTCGGTACTCGACGAAGACCTTCCTCTCCCTTGTTCCAGCAGGCAGCGGAGGTTGTAGCACTCTCCTCGCGATTTCGGCAGCACGACGACGTGGTACCGGAAGTAGAGGGGAGATCTCGCAGGGCTTCGCCTTAAGCCGGAGCGAGTATGGTGGACTATGAGAGAGGCCTCGGTGATCTAGGGTTTAGACGCACCAAGGAGAGAGGGCTAGGCCGGCGGCTAGGGCTTGGGGAAGCCCAAGTCGGTGGCTAGGGTTTGCCCTAGGCGGCGACGGTAGCAGCAGTGGGTGGTGGCGCCGGCGGCTTAGGGCTAGGGTTTTGCGGAGGCAAGGTGTAGGTCTTGGAGGGGCAGCCCTGCCCCTCCTTATATAGGTGGGAGGGTGCGGCCAAGGGGAGGGGAGTTGTAGCATCCCAATTGTCTAACATTTGTAATGCTACTGGGTTTAGTAATATAATGGCTACTTCCTACATATAATTGTTGCATCATCATGTTATCATGCTCATGTCATCATGCCACCTTGCATTTTAGCATCATACAAAAGCCCTTTTTGTTTTGGTTCTTATCTCATATGTATTATTATTTACATTTGCCTCTTGATATTGTATTTCGTTCTTGATATATTGTTAAATGCCCAAGTTGAGTTGGGGGCATATCTTTTATTGACTCCACCACCCTTTCTTTCACTACTTTATAATTCCACCACCCAATTAATATGAGCTTTGCATTTTAATTGAGTTTACCTCTAGCTCATGTGGGTTGGGATGGATCCAATTCTTTTCCACATGCTCTCATCTTGGCATCATTATGTTTTCACATTATTGATATATGAGAGCCACTTGGCCACCTTTGCATGCCCTGTGAGTGGGACCTTTTCTCCTAGCTTCCATATGGATTATTATGGAATTATGTTCATGTGGGATATTTTTGGGACTAATAAACATCTAGTGGAATAGACACACTAGCAAGCCCCAATTTTAATCAAATATGCTCATCTCCATCTAGTCCACATGGGGCTTCCTTTTAATTTCTTTTGCTTGGCCTTACTCCACACTTGGGGATGCACATAAATAAATTCCATGGGATTATATTTTATTTTCACAAGGTTAAGACATGGCATTTAATATTTATGCATGGCCCATGCAAAGTACCACCATATTCTAGTCTTTTGGGTTTTATTGAATCTTGGAGGGGATCATCTCCCATCTAGCTCTCTACCTCTTTTCCATGCTTGATCTTGTGTTGGGTCATGTTACCACCTCACCCTCTCTCTTCTTGACTAGTTCTTGATTGAGCTTGTTTTTGTTGCTCTTGCTTGAGCTTGCCAAGAGGAAGCCATCTCTCTTCCCCCATCTAACCCTAAAACCCTACCCCCTAATCACCATCCCCTCACCTATCCAAGCCCTAAACCACCTCCCTCTCTCTCTGCACCCTCCTCTCTACTCCAAAACCCTAAACCTAATCACCTACCCTTAACACAATCTACCATACCACCCCTAATCTAAACTAAAACCCTAATCCAACCACTCCATCTAGCCCAAGCTCGACCCCACCTGATCCACCCCTCCCTCTCGGCCTCTCCTCTCTACCATGCATGCCCCACAGGGTCACCCTCTCCCTGGCCCCACACTCCATCTCCTCTCTTCTCTCTCTCCACCCAAACCTATCTAACCCTAGCCGAGCCTACCCCCTCTCCTTTCTCCCTCTCTTCTCTCCCTGCCTGTGGCCCTAGCCCGAGCCTGCCTGCTTCCCTGGCCTCGCCTGGCCCACCTGGCAGCCCCAGCACCCCCTCCCCCTGCCCATGCCGAGCCCCAGCCCGAGCACGTGAGGAGGTGGCAAAAGGTGGCCGACGCCACCTTCCTCTCCCCCACGCCATCCACCCCTCTCCCCATCCTTATCTACTCCCTTCCCCCTCTCTGCCTCGCCAGATCTCCCCAGGGCCCTGCCCCTTCCCTCTCTCTTCCACGCCACAGCCACACCGACGCCGGCCACCGTCGGCTCCCTCTCGTCTACGTCGATCCAGGAGGCGGGCGTGGTTGTTGGGCGTCGAGGAAGAACGAGCCGAGCGCCAGCGACGCCCCTATACCCGACGACGCGGAGGAGAAGGCCCAGGAGCGCCGGTACCAGCGCAACACCGACGCAAACCCTAACCGCCGGTGCGCCAGCCTCGCCGACGATCGCGACCACACCGAGTGTAACTACCTCGGTGAACTACGCTCCTAGATACAAGCCTGGATGAGAGATAGCGGTTGAAATAGTACGGTGGGGCCCCAAAAGCCACTCACTGGTAGTCCTTTCAGACGTCCCAACCGCTAACCTCTCAACGGGACTGTCTGACGGGCGTGGTCGGCGGCGAAGGGATCAACTACGTACACAAGTGGGTATGTACAAGCCACCATACAAGAGTACATCAGCCATCCCATCTAGAAAGAAATGAAATATATATAGCCATACGGCAAGATTCAAATGACCTAGATAGATCTATATTTTAGGATAACTCCTCATACAACACACATCAGAGTATCATGCGGAAGCGGCAAACAGAATCCGAGTACGGATAAGAAGCAAATCGGCATAAGATGCCAGAGAAATAAGCACATCCCAACTACAGGTCTCACGGATCCCCGTTCCCGGAATCTCTACACCGAACGATCGTTGCCCACATCATCGGCTTCTTCCACCCAGTATCCGTCCTGAGAAGGTACCTGTTCATCTGAATCAAGAATTTATCGTGTGAGACCCTAAGGGTACTCAGCAAGTCTTAATGCCTCTAAAGGGGACACAACCTGGGGTGACGCAATTGCAGCAAAAGGTAAACCCTAACAATTCTACAGAAAAGCGCTAACCATCCGCCTAACCAATGATAGACGGATGTCCGTGAATTTAAGTACAACAGTTGTAATGGTAATCTCATCCGATCCATCCTCCTCCCTGCTTACCAACAAGGAAGCGGACGAACAACCCCCCATCCGTTGGCAATTTTATTAACCATTCCATGAGTATTGCTCTATTTACTAGTCAAGTTACTTAGTCAAATTAAGGCGGTACTTTAGTTATGCTTGTCTATGATCAAGAAACTGTGCTCCAAGTCGTCCATATCCGCGGACACGGCTTTCAGAAAGTTTTACGGCCGGGTGCACCAATAGCAACACACGCCGATCAACCTCGGAAAAACCAAATCAAAACCCAACGAGGCTTTCACGATGAACAATCACAAGATTCAGAAATATTTGGGGCCACCCTTTGAGTAGATCCATAACAAAGTAAGCAAGCTTGAGCGGACTCAAGGTTAGCGCCAATGGTCAGAAGCGATCGGGAACCGAAACTCGGGGTGTCGATACTGCGTAATCACTCCGCCTTCCTAAACAATACAAAGGCGTTACCTCGCACAATCGTAAATAAAGCGATAAAACATGGCATAAGTACAGATCGTAAATAAAACCTCAAACTAGTTTGTGGCCCCAAGAAATAAGACGGAATCAAGCTCGCGGCGGGGTCCCATATACCTCCCGGATGTGGATAGCGCGATAAATCAAGGAACAGGAATCAAGTACTCGGGGTCTTACGGGACACAAGTGAGCAGGAAAAACCAAATAGCAGATGTTGCTCACCGGTGCCACTTTCTTTAGTTATCCCAGAACTACTCAGGTTAAGTTGTTTAGGTACCTCATTATTCAACAGACTCTCACAAACCCTACACATGCTGTTCTACGACTCGCATGGCCCAAACAACTCCTACAGTAATGGCTCATGGGATGGAGGAACAAGCTTGGTGGAGTTTAAAAGTAAAGGCTATGCATACTTGGGATTCAATTTAATGCAATCGCGACTCAATGATGCAAGAATAAGATAGAGGCAGTAGGTACTGTATGTATGCAAGCATGTGGTAGTGCTTGCACAGTATCTCGGTTGAAGCGAGGCGGATCAGGTAAAGCTCCTGGTTCTCTTGATACAACCCCTGCTCAGTGTCTATCCGAGAAAAACCAAACAAACAAGGCCAACATGAATATAGAGCACAAGCATATGAATAAGATGCGTCAAGCAAACAAGCATGCCATGATGAATGATGCACAATTTACATGGCAAGTAAGGTAGCATGGCATGGGTGAGGTGTGAAGGACAAGGAAGTAACATTTATTTGGTTTTTAGTCACATTTTGTTGTCATAACAGTTGTTGTTCGCGATATATTTATATGATGCATGCTGCAAAGGAAGCCATGGATAGCTTAAACAGAAAGGTCTCGTCGAGCTGATCATTTTAGACTACTTATTTGCTTAATTTGGAATTGTAAACCCAAAGTTATTAATTGTTGAAATCCAGTGGCATTTGATGTAATTAACATAACTTGGAATTTTACTTGTCCAAAATATAAAATAGATGGCATATTTGAATTCCTCTCATCTTGCTGATATCAATACATATATCATTTGTCTAATTTGGATAAAGTATGTAAAAGTTATTAAAAACTGAATTAGAATTGAATTTTGAATTTATTTGAAATAAGTTTGAATTTTCAAAACAATCTGAAACGTTTTCTACCCAGCCTAACTTATCCTGAGCTGCAGACAGGTGGGCCAGGGGGTTCCTCTGGCCCACACGCCAGCGTCTGAGCCAGATCGACATGGGTTGATTACCCAAAACATCGTGACCTTTTGCAAAAACTCACAGACGCAGACACGTGGGCCTGGGCTGGACCGCGGGTTGACAAAACAGAAACTGGCGGGGGTTTTGCGCAAAACGGCTAGCGGCGCACTGTGGATCTTCCTCTGACCTGAACCACGCGTGTGCGGGCGTGCGCGCGTCGCTCGCGGCGCAGAGGGGTTCGAACCCGCGCCCTCTGGCGCGCTAGCGGGCCGGCTACCGCTGCGACGGGCTTAGGTTAGGTGCCAGGGAGGCGGGCGTGCGCTAGATAGGTAGGCCGCGCCTGGGAGCTCGCAGACTCGAACACGCCGCCGGCGCACGGAGGCCGTTCGACGGAACGTTCGCTGCGAACAGGAAGCGTCGAAGCGAGAGAGGATGTCTGGGAGGATCGGTGGCTTACCGCGAGGCTGGTGGCGTGCTTGGTTCGGGCAGGGGTGGTCGCGATCCACGGCGAGGCTGACGGCGGCCGTAGCTAGGGTTTGCGTCGGCGTGCGCTGGTCCTGGCGTTCCTGGCGCGTCTCCTCCTCGCTGGCGCGGTCCAGGGGCGTCGCAGGGCTCCACGGGCTTCCTCGACACCGCGCGGCAACGCTCCTCCGGCCAGAACGTCTGGGGCAGGTGGGGCTAGCTAGCGTGGGCGGCGAGAGGCGATGGGGTGGTGAGGAAGAAAGGTAGAGGAGGGCAGCGAGGCAGGGGCCTTGGCGGATCTGGGGAGAGGCCAGAGAGGGGAAGGGGTAGATAAGATCGCCAGGGGGGAGGCTGGTTGCGTGGGGGAGAGGTTGATCACCTTTTCGGCCTCCCTCACGTGCTTGGCGTGGCCAGGGGTGACGGGGTCGAGCCGGGAGGTGAGAGAGGGCTAGCAGTGGCCCCGGGCGCCTAGGGAGGCGGACAAGTGGGGTAGGGCGTGGGCAGTCTTGGCTTAGGCGAGAGAGAGCGAGAAGGGGTAGCCTCGGGTAGCTAGTGTAGGAGAGAGGGACATGGTCGTGTGGGGTAGGTAGGAGAGGTCCTGGTCATGTGGGGCGGTGTAGAGAGAGGCGAGCTGGGGACAGCTAGGAGGAAGGAGGGCTCAAGGTAGATAACTAGAGAGGAGGGAGAGGGTAATGGTAGCTAGGTTTTGTGTAGAGGGTGAAGGTAGTCTAGGTTTTGCTTAGGTAGATGTAGATTAGGTTTTGATTAGAGAAAAGGTTAGATGGTTTGGAGGAGTAGGTTTGGGTTTTGTTAAAGGGAGGTGTAAGTTAGAGATTATTTTAGGATAGATGTAAGATAGGGTTTAGTTTTAGGATAGTTGTAAAATAGGGTTTTAGGTTGTAGGGTAGAAAGAGAGGTAAGGGGTGGTTTAGGAGGTTGCTAAGAGGGTAGGCAAGGATGGGGTGCTAAACTTGGTCATGCAAGGTTCAAACTAGCCCAAGCAAGGTCATACCAGGAAAAGGGAGGGTGAGAAAGATGGTCGTATGGTGATGGGGTGGTTTAATGACCCATGCATGATCCAACAAAGGACCAAGCAAGAGTCAAAGAGAGGGGGGTTTTATGGTTTAGCATGCCCATTAACACAAGTGTGTGCATGGGACATGGGGTAGGGTTTTAGCTTAAGGGGGAAAAAGAGAGGGAGAGAGCTAGGGTCTTGTACTAACCAAACAAGTTCAAACAAGGTAGAAGGAATCCATTTAGAATTCCAACAAAAACCAAAAGCTAGGGAAAAGGGTACTTGCATGGCCCATGCAAGACAATTAATGCCCAAAAGATCCTTGTGAAAACAATGATATTATGATGGCATTGTCCATATGCATTCCCAAAAGGTGGGCAAGGCCAAGCAAAGGTTATAGGGGATCCAACCAACAACATGGGTTAGGGATAACTCAACAAAGGCCAAGCCCATATTATTGGATGGTGGAATTATAAGGTGGTGAAAGAAAAAGGTGGTGGAGTCAAAAGAGAGATGCCCCCAACTCAACTTGGGCATTTAACAATTTATTAAGACCCAAATACAATATCAAGAGGCAACTACAATTAATTATACACATGAGATAAGAACCAAACAAGAAAAAGGTTTTCTATGATGCTCAAATGCAAGGGGACATGATGACATGAGCATGATGTGCTGATGATGCAACAATTATATGTGGGAAGTGGCCCTTTTTATTATTAAGACATGTAGCATTACAGGGGTTAGACAACTGGGATGCTACAACTCTCCCCCACTAAACAGGAATCTCGCCCCGAGATTCTAGGAAGAAGAAGAAGACACAAAGAGAAGGATGGTTGTACGTAGATCATCTTCACGCTCCCATGTTGCTTCATCAATGAATGGTGTGACCACCGCACCTTGCAAAACTTTATGGACTTGTTGCGTCCTTGCTTACTGCGGTCTCAAGGATTTTGGTGGGGTGTTCGATAAGAGAGATCTTCTTGGAGGTCTATTAGCTCATGATCCACGGTCTTGCCGGGTCTTTGAAGCACTTCTTGAGCTGAGAGATGTGGAAAACATCATGGACTTTGAGTTTTTCTAAGCTCCAAGGCATAAGCAACTTCTCCTCTTCTACCACGAATCTTGAAAGGACCGATGTATCTAGGAGCCAACTTTCCTTTGATACCGAAGCGGTGTGTTCCTCTCATGAGAGTGACACGAAGGTAGACGAGATCACCAGGGGCATATACCATATCTGTGTGCTTCTGTCATAGTTGCTCTTCGACGACTCCTGAGCAATCTTGTGTTCTCGATTATATGCACCTTCTCCTGTGCCTGAGTCACAATGTCAGGGCCAAACCAGATTCTTTCTCCTGCACCTGACCAACCAATCGGTGTTCTGCACTTCCGACCATAGAGAGCCTCGAATGGTGCCATCTTCAGACTCTCTTAAGCTGTTGTTGTAGGAGAATTCAGCATATGGAAGGCATTCCTCCCACTTCATGCCAAAAGAGATGACAAGCTCTAAGCATGTCCTCCGAATCGATTGATTCTCTCCACTTGTCCTTGAGACCGAGGGTGGTAGCAGTCTTGAAGTTCAACCGTTCCCAAAGCTTTTGGAAACTCTCCCGAACTTTGAGGTGAAGATGCTCCCAGTCCGAACTGATTTCAAGTGGAACCCCATACAAAGAGACAATCCTGTTGATATAGAGCTCACCAACTGAATTCGAAATTGTTTCTTTGTGGGAAGAAGTGAGCCACTTTAGAAAGCCTGTCGATGACAACAAAGATTGCATTGTTGCCCTTCTGCGACCTTGGAAAGCCAGTGATGAAGTCCATCTCTACTTTCTCCCATTTCCATTCCGGAGGTTGCAATGGCTGTAGAAGACCAAATGGTTTCTGATGGACAGCCTTGACTCTGCGGCAGACATCACATTCTGAGACATACTTGGCACAATACCTTTTTAACCCAGGCCACCAGTATTGTGTTTTCAAGTCCATGTACATCTTTGTGCTGCCAGGATGGATAGAAAGAACCGAATCATGTGCCTCCTTGAGCAATTGGTCTCTCAGACCCGGGTAGTTTGGAACAAACATCCGGTGATCAAAGAAGAGCGTGCCCTGATCATCAACATGGAAGGATTCATACTTCGGAGTGCCAAGCTTAGAGATGAGCTTTCTGGTGTGCGGATCACCACGCTGCCGAGAACGAATCTGTTCTTCCAAGAGAGGAGTAGCCAGAAGGTTCAGGAGATGCCCTTGTTCCACAATTTCCAGGTTCAGCTGACGGAATTCCTCGCACAAGAGAGGCTGCTGCTCTTCTACCATGAGGTTGTTGACATAAGCTTTACGGCTAAGCGCATCTGCCATGACGTTTGCTTTGCCTGGAGTGTAGTTGATGGTCACATCAAAGTCGTTGATGGCTTCAATCCATCTCCTTTGCCGAAGATTGAGATCCGGTTGAGTGAAGATATACTTCAAACTCTTGTGGTCCGAGAAGATCTCTAGCGGTTACCAAGCAAGTAGTGCCTCCATAGCTTCAAAGCAAAGACCACTGCTAGCTCAAGGTCATGTGTGGGATAGTTGACCTCATCGTCTTCAATGACGAGAGGCATAAGCAACCACCGTCTCTCTTGCATAAGGACCGCACCCAATCCTTGCAAAGAGGCGTCACAGAATATCTGGAAAGGCTTAGATGTATCCGGAGGAACCAAACCTGGTGTGGAAGTGAGCGTCTCTTTGAGTGTCTCAAAACTTTCTTGACAAGCAGGAGTCCGCAGGTACTTCTTGCGTTTCTTGAGGAGGTCGGTAAGAGGCTTTGCTATCTTCGGAAGTTCTGCACAAAGCGGCAATAGCTAGCCAAACCGAGAAAACTCCGCACTTCCTTGACATTAGCAGGGGAAGCCATTCAACTATTGTCTTCACCGTCTCGGGTTGACTGCAATGCCCTTGGCGAGAGATAACATGACCAGATAGGTTACTTGAAGCCAAAACTCACACTTAGAGAACTTTGCATACAAGCGGTTCTCACGAAGCTTGTTCAGACACACGCAGTGCTCTTCATGCTCCTCCTTGGACTTGGAATAGACCAGAATGTCATCCAGATATACCACCACAAACTTGTCAAGATACTCCATGAAAACGGAGTTCATCAGCCTCGAGAAGGTAGCAGGTGCGTTGGTGAGACCGAAAGACATGACCGTGTACTCATACAGGCCATAGCGAGTGGTGAAAGCTGTTTTGGGCACATCCTCTTTGCGAATCTTGATTTGGTGATAACCACTTCTCAAGTCCAGCTTAGAGAACACCACAGCTCACGCTGGTGATCAAATAGATCATTTATCCGAGGAAGAGGATATTTGTTCTTGATGGTTTTAGCATTGAGAGCAGATAGTCAACACATAGCCTATCGGTTCATCACGCTTCTTCACAAAGATTGTTGGGCTACCCCAAGAAGAAGTGCTGTGTTGAATGAAACCCAATTTCTCTTGTTCATCAAGTTGTCGCTTGAGTTCACCAACTCATAAGGACCCATTTTATATGGCCTCTTGGAGATAGGAGTTCGGGTTCAAGCTCAATCACGAATTCAACCTCGCGATCAGAGGCATACCGCAACTCTTCGTGAAAGACATCTGGCAACTCACATACCACTGGTACTTTCTGAATAGCTTCCATAGCATCATCATTAAGGGTAGCCAAGGAATAGAGTTGGACAGCAGGAGTCAGACTTGGAGAAAAGACTATGTGCCCTTCTGGAATCTTCAGAGACACTAAGCGTTCAGCACAATCGATCACTGCATTTGCATTTCAGCAACCAATCCATGCCCAAAATGACATCAATGTCAGAGTTGCCCAGAACAATCAAAGAAGCCGAGAATGAAGAGCCACCAATCTCAACTTTATTGCCATGACTGATTTGAGCAGCTGCCATTGTGGCTCCAGGAGAAAGAACCATTAACCGCTTTTTGAGAGGAACCATGACTAACTCATTCTCATCTGCAAACTTATGCGACACAAAGGGATGCGATGCACCAGAATCAAAGAGAACTCGTGCAGAACCGAGTTAACAAAGCATACCCATGACAACTCCAAAGTGCGAGCTCGGCTTGAGAGGCGTTAGCCTTGATTAGCTCGAACAACCCAGAACCGGGATTAGTGTTGATGTTGAGAGCCAGGCGGTGGTGCACGAACCGAGGAAGCGCTTGTTGCAGATCTTGGCGGGGTGGAGGAGAGCTTTGTTCTTCATTGGACAGTTCGATGTGGATGTCGTGATCTCCACATGTAGCAAGCACCGGTGAGCGTGGAGCGAGTAGCTGGGACTCCGCCAGGCGCTCCAGGGTAAGGGTTGTTGTAGCCCCTGGGAGCCGCAGTGGTGAAGTTTGATGGCCTTGGTGCGTAAGTTGCAGGTCTTGGTGGAGCCGGGAGCGACTGTGGGGTGTTAGGAACCCAGACACGCCGCTTAGAAGGAGCTGCCATAACTGCCGAGCTTGACGCATCCCTGTTATGTTTCTTGGACTCCTCGAACATCTGCCTGCTTGCCTCCTCTTGTAGTGCCATGTGCTGAAGCTCTAGGAAGGTTGCCGGACTTGCATGCGTGATTGCATACTTTATCGACGCATTGAGTCCTTGCCTGAATCTTTTCTGCCTCTTTTTGTCATCAGATACCTCATCACCACCATAGCGAGACAGATTGATGAAATTCCTGATGTATGTGTTGACGTTATCATTTCCCTGCTTCAGGTTGAGGAAAGCATCCTTCATCTTTTCCATCACGATCTCCGAGAGAAACTGCTCTTTGAAAGATGCAGTGAACCTCTCCCAAGTTGGCTGGAACCCAGTGCCGCTTGCCTTCAAGTAATTTTCCCACCAGAGAGCTGCATCCCCCTTGAGAAGGTGAGTAGCACACTTTACCCACTCCTGTTCTGGAACATCAGCAGTCTCGAGCAGCCTTGAGATCTCACGCAGCCAATCGTCCGCATCAAGAGGTCGGTCAGATACATCAAACTGCCGCGGACTGAACTTGAGGAAGCTCTTGATGTCGCCACGCTTGGGAGGTGGAGGAAGTGGAGTGAACTCGTTCCTTCAGACGCTCTCCTCAAAGCGCAGTTGGTTCTCTTGCATGGCTGCCAAAGCATTAGCTATGCTTGACAGAGCTGAGCCCAGTTCCGGAGTGATATCCTCCTCAGTCCGGCGTGGGGGAGCCATCCTGTCATTGATATAAAACTCAAGTCAGTACTATAATGGAGAATGATAATAATCCAAAATAGTACCAAGATGGAATTAACCAAGATTAAAGGATACAATTTACTGAGATGATATTAAAATATCAGCAAAGTTCATAGCACCTAAAAGATATTAAGCATATCGCACACGACTGAAAAGGAGTGTGGTACACAAACATATCAAAGAAAAATTTTCCACAAATTTCGGCATTAGAATACCAATAGATGCGCAAAATTACTTAACGAATCAAGATTAGTGACTCTACCGATCCAATATACAAAAGCGAATGATACAAGTAGTGGTATGGTCGCGACTCCATCCCGCACTCAAATCATTACTCCGCACATGAACAAGTGGAACACATATTCTAACCCCTTCTTCTCACGTGAAACTTAAAGATTGATACTACGGAAGCGAACACCCCAAACAAGATAGCGTCGGATACAAAAGGAAGATAGATTGCGTCGGTTTACAAAAGCACATCGGTATGGAATGTACCAACATTGATAACCAAAGGCGTATAAAATAACAACTTGGATGCAACAGATAGACAAGGGACTACACACACACACACACATCCTATGGTACTACGGAAACCCGAACACGTGAATCCTAGTTTGAACTTTGAGAAGAGGATTGAAAACGTTGCACTTCCTTACCGAAAGGGTGGGTGGGAGGGTAAGAAGAAAATGGAAGTCCTACTCTCGCGTTTTGTTTTCCCTATATACATAACTACTAAAATATTTGCTAGATCGACAACGACTGTTTGGCTGAAACCTCAAGGTCGGGATGGCTCGATACCAATTGTAACTACCTCGGTGAACTACGCCCTAGATACAAGCCGGATGAGAGATAGCGGTTGAAATAGTACGGTGGGGCCCCAAAAGCCACTCACTGGTAGTCCTTTCAGACGTCCCAACCGCTAACCTCTCAACGGGACTCAGACGCAGGCGTGGTCGGCGAAGGGATCAACTACGTACACAAGTGGGTATGTACGCAAGCCACCATACAAGAGTACATCACAGCCATCCCATCTAGAAAGAAATGAAATATATAGCAACGCCATACGGCAAGATTCAAATGACATAGATAGATCTATATTTTAGGATAACTCCTCATACAACACACATCAGAGTATCATGCGGCGGCAAAATGTAATCCGAGTACGGATAAGAAGCAAATCGGCATAAGATGCCAGAAATAAGCACATCCCAACTACAGGTCTCACGGATCCCGTTCCGGAATCTCTACACCGAGCGATCGTTGCCCACATCATCGGCTTCTTCCACCCAAAGATCCGTCCGAGAAGGTACCGCTCATCTGAATCAAGAATTTATCGTGTGAGACCCTAAGGGTACTCAGCAAGTCTTAATGCCTCTAAAGGGACACAACCAGGGTGACGAATTGCAGCAAAAGGTAAACCCTAACAATTCTACTGAGCGCTAACCATCCGCCTAACCAATGATAGACGGATGTCCGTGAATTTAAGTACAACAGTTGTAATGGTAATCTCATCCGATCCATCCTCCTCCGCTACCAACAAGGAAGCGGACAACCCCCATCCGTTGGCAATTTTATTAACCATTCCATGAGTATTGCTATTTACTAGTCAAGTTACTTAGTCAAATTAAGGCGGTACTTTAGTTATGCTTGTCTATGATCAAGAAAGCGTGCTCCAAGTCGTCCATATCCATGACACGGCTTTGAGAAAGTTTTACCGGGGTGCACCAATAGCAACACACGCCGATCAACCTCGGAAAAACCAAATCAAAACCCGAGGCTTTCACGACTGAACAATCACAAGATTCAGAAATATTTGGGGCCACCCTTTGAGTAGATCCCGATAGCAGTAAGCAAGCTTGAGACGGACTCAAGGTTAGCGCCAATGGTCAGAAGCGGCGGGAACCCGAAAACTGGGGTGTCGATACTGCGTAATCACTCCGCCTTTCCTAAACAATACGATGTGCGATTCCTCGCACAATCGTAAATAAAGCGAAGAAACATGGCATAAGTACAGGATCGTAAATAAAACCTCAAACTAGTTTGTGGCCCCAAGAAATAAGACGGAATCAAGCTCGCCCAGGGGGTCCCATATACCTCCGGATGTGGATAGCGCGATAAATCAAGGAACATGAATCAAGTACTGGGGTCTTACGGACACAAGTGAGCAGGAAAACCAAATAGCGCGATGTTGCTCACCGTGCCACTTTCTTTAGTTATCCCGAACTACTCGAGTTAAGTTGTTTAGGTACCTCATTATTCAAGACTCTCACAAACCCTACACATGTCGTTCTCGACTCGCATGTCCCAAACAACTCCTACAGGAATTGCTCATGGGATGGAGGAACAAGCTTGGTGGAGTTTAAAAGTAAAGGCTATGCATACTTGGGATTCAATTTAATGCAATCGCGACTCAATGATGCAAGAATAAGATAGAGGCAAGAGGTATCGTATGTATGCAAGCATGTGGTAGTGCTTGCCGGTATCTCTTGAAGCGAGGGACGGATCAGGTAAAGCTCACGGTTCTCTTGATACAACCCCCGCCAAAGGTTCATCCGAGAAAACCAAACAAACAAGGCCAACATGAATATAGAGCACAAGCATATGAATAAGATGCGTCAAGCAAACAAGCATGCCATGATGAATGATGCACAATTTACATGGCAAGTAAGGTAGCATGGCATGGGTGAGGTGTGAAGGACAAGGAAGTAACATTTATTTGGTTTTTAGTCACATTTTGTTGTCATAACAGTTGTTGTTCGCGATATATTTATATGATGCATGCTGCAAAGGAAGCCATGGATAGCTTAAACAGAAAGGTCTCGTCGAGCTGATCATTTTAGACTACTTATTTGCTTAATTTGGAATTGTAAACCCAAAGTTATTAATTGTTGAAATCCAGTGGCATTTGATGTAATTAACATAACTTGGAATTTTACTTGTCCAAAATATAAAATAGATGGCATATTTGAATTCCTCTCATCTTGCTGATATCAATACATATATCATTTGTCTAATTTGGATAAAGTATGTAAAAGTTATTAAAAACTGAATTAGAATTGAATTTTGAATTTATTTGAAATAAGTTTGAATTTTCAAAACAATCAAACGCTTCTACAGCCTAACTTATCCTGAGCCGCAGACAGGTGGGCCAGGGGGTTCCTCTGGCCCACACGCCAGCGTCTGAGCCAGATCTGGACCGCGGGTTGATTACCCAAAACATCAGGACCCTTTTTGCAAAAACTCACAGACGCAGACACGTGGGCCTGGGCTGGACCGCGGGTTGACAAAACAGAAACTGGCGGGGGTTTTGCGCAAAACGGCTAGCGGCATCTTGTGGATCTTCTCGACTGAACCACGCGTGTGCGGCAGCGTCGCCGTCAGCGGCGGGGTTCGAACCGCGCTCTGGCGCGCTTAGCGGCTACCGCGACGGGCTTAGGTTAGGTGCGAGGCGGCGGCGCTAGATAGGTAGGGCGCACAGGAGCTCGCAGACTGAACACGCGCCGGCGCATGGAGGCCGTTCGACGGAACGTCACGCGAATGGAAGCGTCGAGCGAGAGGATGTCTGGAGGATCGGTGGCTTACCGCGGCTGGTGGCGTGCTTGGTTCGGGCAGGTGGTCGCGATCCACCGGCGAGGCCGACGGCCGTAGCTAGGGATTTGCGTCGGCGCTGGTCTGGCGTTCTGGCGTCTCCTCCTGGCGCGGTCCGTGGGCGTCGCGAGGCTCCACGCTTCTCGACACTCACAGCAACGCTCCTCCCGAGTAACGTCTGGGCAGTGGGGCTAGCTAGCGTGGCGAGAGGCGATGGGGTGGTGAGGAAGAAAGGTAGAGGAGGGCAGCGAGGCAGGGCCTTGGCGGATCCGGGAGAGGCTGGAGAGGGGAAGGGTAGATAAGATCGCTGTGGGGAGGCTGGTTGCGTGGGAGAGGTTGATCACCTTCGGCCTCCCTCACGTGCTTACGTGGCTGGGGTGACGGGTCGCTGGGGAGGTGAGAGGGCTAGCAGTGGGCGTCTAGGGAGGCAGCGTGGGGTAGGGCGGGCAGGGTCTTGGCTTAGAGAGAGGCGAGAAGGGGTAGCCTCGGGTAGCTAGTGTGGGAGAGAGGACATGGTGGGTGGGGTAGGTAGGAGGTCCCGGTCATGTGGGCAGAGAGAGGGAAGGGCGCTGAGGACAGCTAGGAGGAAGGAGGGATCAAGGTAGATAACTAGAGAGGAGGGGAGAGGGTAATGGTAGCTAGGTTTTGTGTAGAGGGTGAAGGTAGTCTAGGTTTTTGCTTAGGTAGATGTAGATTAGGTTTTGATTAGAGAAAAGGTTAGATGGTTTGGAGGAGTAGGTTTTGGGTTTTGTTAAAGGGAGGTGTAAGTTAGAGATTATTTTAGGATAGATGTAAGATAGGGTTTAGTTTTAGGATAGTTGTAAAATAGGGTTTTAGGTTGTAGGGTAGAAAAGAGAGAGGTAAGGGGTGGTTTAGGAGGTTGCTAAGAGGGTAGGCAAGGATGGGGTGCTAAACTTGGTCATGCAAGGTTCAAACTAGCCCAAGCAAGGTCATACCAGGAAAGGAGGGTGAGAAAGATGGTCGTATGGTGATGGGGTGGTTTAATGACCCATGCATGATCCAACAAAGGACCAAGCAAGAGTCAAAGAGAGGGGGTTTTATGGTTTAGCATGCCCATTAACACAAGTGTGCATGGGACATGGGGTAGGGTTTAGCTAAGGGAAAAAGAGAGGGAGAGAGCTAGGGTCTTGTACTAACCAAACAAGTTCAAACAAGGTAGAAGGAATCCATTTAGAATTCCAACAAAAACCAAAAGCTAGGGAAAAGGGTACTTGCATGGCCCATGCAAGACAATTAATGCCCAAAAGATCCTTGTGAAAACAATGATATTATGATGGCATTGTCCATATGCATTCCCAAAAGGTGGGCAAGGCCAAGCAAAGGTTATAGGGGATCCAACCAACAACATGGGTTAGGGATAACTCAACAAAGGCCAAGCCCATATTATTGGATGGTGGAATTATAAGGTGGTGAAAGAAAAAGGTGGTGGAGTCAAAAGAGAGATGCCCCCAACTCAACTTGGGCATTTAACAATTTATTAAGACCCAAATACAATATCAAGAGGCAACTACAATTAATTATACACATGAGATAAGAACCAAACAAGAAAAAGGTTTTCTATGATGCTCAAATGCAAGGGGACATGATGACATGAGCATGATGTGCTGATGATGCAACAATTATATGTGGGAAGTGGCCCTTTTTATTATTAAGACATGTAGCATTACAGGGGTTGAACAACTGGGATGCTACAACTCTCCCACTAACAGGAATCTCGCCGAGATTCTAGGAAGAAGAAGAAGACACAAAGAGAGAAGGATGGTTGCACGTAGATCATCTTCACGCTCCCATGTTGCTTCATCAATGTAATGGTGTGACCACGCACCTTGCAAAACTTTATGGACTTGTTTGCGTCCTTCGCTCTGCGGTCTCAAGGATTTTGGTGGGGTGTTCTCGATAAGAGATCTTCTTGGAGGTCTATTAGCTCATGATCCACGGTCTTGCCGGGTCTTTGAAGCACTTCTTGAGCTGAGAGATGTGGAAAACATCATGGACTTTGAGTTTTTCCTAAGCTCCGGTGCATAAGCAACTTCTCCTCTTCTACTTAATCTTGAAAGGACCGATGTATCTAGGAGCCAACTTTCCTTTGATACAAGCGGTGTGTTCCTCTCATGAGAGTGACACGAAGGTAGACGAGATCACCGGGGCATATACCATATCTGTGCTTCTGTCATAGTTGCTCTTCCGACGACTCGAGCAATCTTCGTGTTCTCGAATTATATGCACCTTCTCCTCTGCTTGAGTCACAATGTCAGGCCAAACCAGATTCTTTCTCCGCACTGACCAACCAATCGGTGTTCGCACTTGACCATAGAGAGCCTCGAATGGTGCCATCTTGAGACTCTTCCAAGGCTGTTGTTGTAGGAGAATTCAGCATATGGAAGGCATTCCTCCCACTTCATGCCAAAAGAGATGACGCAAGCTCTAAGCATGTCCTCCGAATCGATTGATTCTCTCCACTTGTCCTTGAGACCGAGGGTGGTAGCGGTCTTGAAGTTCAACTTCGTTCCCAAAGCTTTTTGGAAACTCTCCCAGAACTTTGAGGTGAAGATGCTCCCACGGTCTGAACTGATTTCAAGTGGAACCCCATACAAAGAGACAATCCTGTTGATATAGAGCTTAGCCAACTGAATTCCAGAAATTGTTTCTTTGACTGGGAAGAAGTGAGCCACTTTAGAAAGCCTGTCGATGACACCAAAGATTGCATTGTTGCCCTTCTGCGACCTTGGAAAGCCAGTGATGAAGTCCATCTCTACTTTCTCCCATTTCCATTCCGGAGGTTGCAATGGCTGTAGAAGACCAAATGGTTTCTGATGGACAGCCTTGACTCTGCGGCAGACATCACATTCTGAGACATACTTGGCACAATACCTTTTTAACCCAGGCCACCAGTATTGTGTTTTCAAGTCCATGTACATCTTTGTGCTGCCAGGATGGATAGAAAGAACCGAATCATGTGCCTCCTTGAGCAATTGGTCTCTCAGACCGGGTAGTTTGGAACAAACATCCGGTGATCAAAGAAGAGCGTGCCTCGATCATCAACATGGAAGGATTCATACTTGAGTGCCAAGCTTAGAGATGAGCTTTCGGTGTGCGGATCACCACGCCGAGAAACGAATCTGTTCTTCCAAGAGAGGAGTAGCAAGGTTCGGGAGATGCCCTTGTTCCACAATTTCGTGTTCATTGACGGAATTCCTCGCACAAGAGAGGCTGCTGCTCTTCTACCATGAGGTTGTTGACATAAGCTTTACGGCTAAGCGCATCTGCCATGACGTTTGCTTTGCCTGGAGTGTAGTTGATGGTCACATCAAAGTCGTTGATGGCTTCAATCCATCTCCTTTGCCGAAGATTGAGATCCGGTTGAGTGAAGATATACTTCAAACTCTTGTGGTCCGAGAAGATCTCACAACGGTTACCAAGCAAGTAGTGCCTCCATAGCTTCAAAGCAAAGACCACTGCTGCTAGCTCAAGGTCATGTGTGGGATAGTTGACCTCATGCGTCTTCAACTGACGAGAGGCATAAGCAACCACCTGTCTCTCTTGCATAAGGACCGCACCCAATCCTTGCAAAGAGGCATCGCAGAATATCTGGAAAGGCTTAGATGTATCCGGAGGAACCAAAACTGGTGTGGAAGTGAGCTTCTCTTTGAGTGTCTCAAAACTTTCTTGACAAGCAGGAGTCCACAGGTACTTCTTGCCTTTCTTGAGGAGGTCGGTAAGAGGCTTTGCTATCTTCGAGAAGTTCTGCACAAAGCGACGGCAATAGCTAGCCAAACCGAGAAAACTCCGCACTTCCTTGACATTAGCAGGGGGAAGCCATTCAACTATTGTCTTCACTGTCTCCGGGTTGACTGCAATGCCCTTGGCAGAGATAACATGACCCAGATAGGTTACTTCAGGAAGCCAAAACTCACACTTAGAGAACTTTGCATACAAGCGGTTCTCACGAAGCTTGTTCAGGACACACCGCAGGTGCTCTTCATGCTCCTCCTTGGACTTGGAATAGACCAGAATGTCATCCAGATATACCACCACAAACTTGTCAAGATACTCCATGAAAACGGAGTTCATCAGCCTCGAGAAGGTAGCAGGTGCGTTGGTGAGACCGAAAGACATGACCGTGTACTCATACAGGCCATAGCGAGTGGTGAAAGCTGTTTTGGGCACATCCTCTTTGCGAATCTTGATTTGGTGATAACCACTTCTCAAGTCCAGCTTAGAACACCACTCACGCTAGTGATCAAATAGATCATTTATCCGAGGAAGAGGATATTTGTTCTTGATGGTTTTAGCATTGAGAGCCGATAGTCAACACATAGCCTATCGGTTCATCACGCTTCTTCACAAAGATTGTTGGGCTACCCCAAGAAGAAGTCTGTGTTGAATGAAACCCAATTTCTCTTGTTCATCAAGTTGTCGCTTGAGTTCAGCCAACTCATAAGGACCCATTTTATATGGCCTCTTGGAGATAGGAGCCGTTCCAGGTTCAAGCTCAATCACGAATTCAACCTCGCGATCAGGAGGCATACCTGGCAACTCTTCAGGAAAGACATCTGGGAACTCACATACCACTGGTACTTTCTGAATAGCTTCCATAGCATCATCATTAAGGGTAGCCAAGGAATAGAGTTGGACAGCAGGAGTCAGACTTGGAGAAAAGACTATGTGCCCTTCTGGAATCTTCAGAGACACTGAGCGTTCAGCACAATCGATCACAGCTGCATTTGCTGTCAACCAATCCATGCCCAAAATGACATCAATGTCAGAGTTGCCCAGAACAATCAAAGAAGCCGAGAATGAAGAGCCACCAATCTCAACTTTATTGCCATGACTGATTTGAGCAGCTGCCATTGTGGCTCCAGGAGAAAGAACCATTAACCGCTTTTTGAGAGGAACCATGACTAACTCATTCTCATCTGCAAACTTATGCGACACAAAGGAATGCGATGCACCAGAATCAAAGAGAACTCGTGCAGGAACTGAGTTAACCGAAAGCATACCCATGACAACTCCAGGTGCGAGCTCAGCTTGAGAGGCGTTGACGCAGTTAGCTCGAACAACCGCAGACCCGGGCTTAGTGTTGATGTTGAGAGCCCGAGGCGGTGGTGCACGAACCGAGGAAGCGCTTGTTGCAGATCTTGGCGGGGGTGGAGGGAGAGCTTTGTTCTTCATTGGACAGTTCCAGTGTGGATGTCCAGGATCTCCACATGTGTAGCAAGCACCGGCTGAACGTGGAGCAGAGTAGCCAGGGACTCCGCCAGGCGCTCCAGGGTAAGGGTTGTTGTAGCCCCTGGGAGCCGCAGTGGTGAAGTTTGATGGCCTTGGTGCGTAAGTTGCAGGTCTTGGTGGAGCCGGGAGCGACTGTGGGGTGTTAGGAACCCAGACACGCCGCTTAGAAGGAGCTGCCATAACTGCCGAGCTTGACGCATCCCTGTTATGTTTCTTGGACTCCTCGAACATCTGCCTGCTTGCCTCCTCTTGTAGTGCCATGTCAAGTTTAGGAAGGTTGGGACTTGCATGCGTGATTGCATACTTTATCGACGCATTGAGTCCTTGCCTGAATCTTTTCTGCCTCTTTTTGTCATCAGATACCTCATCACCACCATAGCGAGACAGATTGATGAAATTCCTGATGTATGTGTTGACGTTATCATTTCCCTGCTTCAGGTTGAGGAAAGCATCCTTCATCTTTTCCATCACGATCTCCGAGAGAAACTGCTCTTTGAAAGCTGCCGTGAACCTCTCCCAAGTTGGCTGGAACCCAGTGCCGCTTGCCTTCAAGTAATTTTCCCACCAGAGAGCTGCATCCCCCTTGAGAAGGTGAGTAGCACACTTTACCCACTCCTGTTCTGGAACATCAGCAGTCTCGAGCAGCCTTGAGATCTCACGCAGCCAATCGTCCGCATCAAGAGGTCGGTCAGATACATCAAACTGCCGCGGACTGAACTTGAGGAAGCTCTTGATGTCGCCACGCTTGGGAGGTGGAGGAAGTGGAGTGAACTCGTTCCTTCAGACGCTCTCCTCAAAGCGCAGTTGGTTCTCTTGCATGGCTGCCAAAGCATTAGCTATGCTTGACAGTGAGCCGAGCCTTAGAGTGATATCCTCCTCCCGTCCGTGGGGAGCCATCCTGTCATTGATATAAAACTCAAGTCAGTACTATAATGGAGAATGATAATAATCCAAAATAGTACCAAGATGGAATTAACCAAGATTAAAGGATACAATTTACTGAGATGATATTAAAATATCAGCAAAGTTCATAGCACCTAAAAGATATTAAGCATATCGCACACGACTGAAAAGGAGTGTGGTACACAAACATATCAAAGAAAAATTTTCCACAAATTTCGGCATTAGAATACCAATAGATGCGCAAAATTACTTAACGAATCAAGATTAGTGACTCTACCGATCCAATATACAAAAGCGAATGATACAAGTAGTGGTATGGTCGCGACTCCATCCCGCACTCAAATCATTACTCCGCACATGAACAAGTGGAACACATATCCTAACCCCTTCTTCTCACGACGAAACTTAAAGATTGATACTACGGAAACGAACACCCCAAACAAGATAGCGTCGGATACAAAAGGAAGATAGATTGCGTCGGTTTACAAAAGCCTGTCGGTATGGAATGTACCAACAGTTGATAACCAAAGGCAGATAAAATAACAACTTGGATGCAACAGATAGACAAGGGACTACACACACATACACACACACATCCTATGGTACTACGGAAACCCCGAACACGTGAATCCTAGTTTGAACTTTGAGAAGAGGATTGAAAACGTTGCACTTCCTTACCAGAAAGGGTGGGTGGGAGGGTAAGAAGAAAAATGGAAGCAGTCCTACTCGCTTTTGTTTTTCCCTATATACATAACTACTAAAATATTTGCTAGATCGACAACGACCGCTTGGCTGAAACCTCAAGGTCGGGATGGCTCGATACCAATTGTAACTACCTCGGTGAACTACGCCCTAGATACAAGCCTGGATGAGAGATAGCGGTTGAAATAGTACGGTGGGGCCCCAAAGCCACTCACGGTAGTCCTTTCAGACGTCCCAACCGCTAACCTCTCAACGGGACCTGCAGACGGCGTAGTCGGCAGGCGAAGGGATCAACTACGTACACAAGTGGGTATGTACGCAAGCCACCATACAAGAGTACATCACAGCCATCCCATCTAGAAAGAAATGAAATATATAGCAACGCCATACGGCAAGATTCAAATGACATAGATAGATCTATATTTTAGGATAACTCCTCATACAACACACATCAGAGTATCATGCGGAAGCGGCAAACAGAATCCGAGTACGGATAAGAAGCAAATCGGCATAAGATGCCAGAGAAATAAGCACATCCCAACTACAGGTCTCACGGATCCCCGTTCCCGGAATCTCTACACCGAACGATCGTTGCCCACATCATCGGCTTCTTCCACCCAGTATCCGTCCTGAGAAGGTACCTGTTCATCTGAATCAAGAATTTATCGTGTGAGACCCTAAGGGTACTCAGCAAGTCTTAATGCCTCTAAAGGGGACACAACCTGGGTGACGAATTGCAGCAAAAGGTAAACCCTAACAATTCTACGAAGCGCTAACCATCCGCCTAACCAATGATAGAGCGGATGTCCGTGAATTTAAGTACAAGTTGTAATGGTAATCTCATCCGATCCATCCTCCTCCCTGCTTACCAACAAGGAAGCGGACGAACAACCCCCCATCCGTTGGCAATTTTATTAACCATTCCATGAGTAATTGCTCTATTTACTAGTCAAGTTACTTAGTCAAATTAAGGTGGTACTTTAGTTATGCTTGTCTATGATCAAGAAACTGCGCTCCAAGTCGTCCATATCCATGACACGGCTTTCGTAAAGTTTTACCCGGCGGTGCACCAATAGCAACACACGCCGATCAACCTCGAAAACCAAATCAAAACCCAACGAGGCTTTCACGATCGAACAATCACAAGATTCGAAATATTTCAGGGGCCACCCTTGAGTAGATCCCGAACGGCAAGCAAGCTCGAGACGGACTCAAGGTTAGCGCCAATGGTGAAGCGATCGGGAACCCGAAAACTCGGGGTGTCGATACTGTAATCACTCCGCTTCCTAAACAATACAAAGGTGCGACTCGCACAATCGTAAATAAAGCAAAGAAACATGGCATAAGTACAGATCGTAAATAAAACCTCAAACTAGTTTGTGGCCCCAAGAAATAAGACGGAATCAAGCTCCGCCTGTGGGGTCCCATATACCTCCCGGATGTGGATAGCGCGATAAATCAAGGAACAGGAATCAAGTACTCGGGGTCTTACGGGACACAAGTGAGCAGGAAAAACCAAATAGCAGATGTTGCTCACCGGTGCCACTTTCTTTAGTTATCCCAGAACTACTCAGGTTAAGTTGTTTAGGTACCTCATTATTCAACAGACTCTCACAAACCCTACACATGCTGTTCTACGACTCGCATGGCCCAAACAACTCCTACAGTAATGGCTCATGGGATGGAGGAACAAGCTTGGTGGAGTTTAAAAGTAAAGGCTATGCATACTTGGGATTCAATTTAATGCAATCGCGACTCAATGATGCAAGAATAAGATAGAGGCAGTAGGTACTGTATGTATGCAAGCATGTGGTAGTGCTTGCCTGGTATCTCAGTTGAAGCGAGGGACGGATCTGGGTAAAGCTCCTGGTTCTCTTGATACAACCCCTGCTCAGTGTCTATCCGAGAAAAACCAAACAAACAAGGCCAACATGAATATAGAGCACAAGCATATGAATAAGATGCGTCAAGCAAACAAGCATGCCATGATGAATGATGCACAATTTACATGGCAAGTAAGGTAGCATGGCATGGGTGAGGTGTGAAGGACAAGGAAGTAACATTTATTTGGTTTTTAGTCACATTTTGTTGTCATAACAGTTGTTGTTCGCGATATATTTATATGATGCATGCTGCAAAGGAAGCCATGGATAGCTTAAACAGAAAGGTCTCGTCGAGCTGATCATTTTAGACTACTTATTTGCTTAATTTGGAATTGTAAACCCAAAGTTATTAATTGTTGAAATCCAGTGGCATTTGATGTAATTAACATAACTTGGAATTTTACTTGTCCAAAATATAAAATAGATGGCATATTTGAATTCCTCTCATCTTGCTGATATCAATACATATATCATTTGTCTAATTTGGATAAAGTATGTAAAAGTTATTAAAAACTGAATTAGAATTGAATTTTGAATTTATTTGAAATAAGTTTGAATTTTCAAAACAATCTGAAACGTTTTCTACCCAGCCTAACTTATCCTGAGCTGCAGACAGGTGGGCCAGGGGGTTCCTCTGGCCCACACGCCAGCGTCTGAGCCAGATCTGGACCGCGGGTTGATTACCCAAAACATCAGGACCCTTTTTGCAAAAACTCACAGACGCAGACACGTGGGCCTGGGCTGGACCGCGGGTTGACAAAACAGAAACTAGCGGGGGTTTTGCGCAAAACGGCTAGCGGCGCACTGTGGATCTTCCTCTGACCTGAACCACGCGTGTGCGGGCGCGCGTCATGCTTGAGGGGTTCAACCCGCCCGGGCGCGCGCTAGCGGCGGCCATACCGCGACGGCTTAGGTTAGGTGCCGTGGAGGCGGCGGCGCTGATAGGTAGGCGCCGGGAGCTCGCAGATAACACGCCGCCGGGCGCATGGAGGCCGCTCGACGAACGCTCGCTGCGAACAGGAAGCGTCAGCGAGAGAGGATGTCTGGAGGATCGGTGGCTTACCGCGAGGCTGGTGGCGTGCTTGGTTCGGGCAGGTGGTCGCGATCCACGGCGGCCGACGGCCGTAGCTAGGGTTTGCGCCGGGCGCGGCGCTGGTCCCGCGTTCTCGGCGCGTTCCTCTCCGGGCGCGGCCAGGGCGCCGCAGGCTCCACGGGCTTCCTCGACACCGCGCAACGCCTCCGCCAGTAACGCCTGGTGGGGCTAGCTAGCGTGGGCGAGAGGCGATGGGGTGGTGAGGAAGAAAGGTAGAGGAGGGCAGCGAGGTGGGCCTTGGCGGATCTGGGAGAGGCGAGAGGGAAGGGGTAGATAAGATCGCCGGGGAGGCTGGTTGCGTGGGGAGAGGTTGATCACCTTTTGGCCTCCCTCACGTGCTTGGCGTGGGCTGGGTGACGGGTCGAGCTGGGAGGTGAGAGGGGCTGCAGGTGGCCCCTGGGCGCCTAGGGAGGCACAAGTGGGGTAGGGCGTGGGGTCTTGGCTTAGCCGAGAGAGAGCGAGAAGGGGTAGCCTCGGGTAGCTAGTGTAGGAGAGAGGGACATGGTCGTGTGGGGTAGGTAGGAGAGGTCCTGGTCATGTGGGGCAGGTAGAGAGAGGGAAGGGGCGAGCTGGGGACAGCTAGGAGGAAGGAGGGCTCAAGGTAGATAACTAGAGAGGAGGGGAGAGGGTAATGGTAGCTAGGTTTTGTGTAGAGGGTGAAGGTAGTCTAGGTTTTTGCTTAGGTAGATGTAGATTAGGTTTTGATTAGAGAAAAGGTTAGATGGTTTGGAGGAGTAGGTTTTGGGTTTTGTTAAAGGGAGGTGTAAGTTAGAGATTATTTTAGGATAGATGTAAGATAGGGTTTAGTTTTAGGATAGTTGTAAAATAGGGTTTTAGGTTGTAGGGTAGAAAAGAGAGAGGTAAGGGGTGGTTTAGGAGGTTGCTAAGAGGGTAGGCAAGGATGGGGGTGCTAAACTTGGTCATGCAAGGTTCAAACTAGCCCAAGCAAGGTCATACCAGGAAAAGGGAGGGTGAGAAAGATGGTCGTATGGTGATGGGGTGGTTTAATGACCCATGCATGATCCAACAAAGGACCAAGCAAGAGTCAAAGAGAGGGGGGTTTTATGGTTTAGCATGCCCATTAACACAAGTGTGTGCATGGGACATGGGGTAGGGTTTTAGCTTAAGGGGGAAAAAGAGAGGGAGAGAGCTAGGGTCTTGTACTAACCAAACAAGTTCAAACAAGGTAGAAGGAATCCATTTAGAATTCCAACAAAAACCAAAAGCTAGGGAAAAGGGTACTTGCATGGCCCATGCAAGACAATTAATGCCCAAAAGATCCTTGTGAAAACAATGATATTATGATGGCATTGTCCATATGCATTCCCAAAAGGTGGGCAAGGCCAAGCAAAGGTTATAGGGGATCCAACCAACAACATGGGTTAGGGATAACTCAACAAAGGCCAAGCCCATATTATTGGATGGTGGAATTATAAGGTGGTGAAAGAAAAAGGTGGTGGAGTCAAAAGAGAGATGCCCCCAACTCAACTTGGGCATTTAACAATTTATTAAGACCCAAATACAATATCAAGAGGCAACTACAATTAATTATACACATGAGATAAGAACCAAACAAGAAAAAGGTTTTCTATGATGCTCAAATGCAAGGGGACATGATGACATGAGCATGATGTGCTGATGATGCAACAATTATATGTGGGAAGTGGCCCTTTTTATTATTAAGACATGTAGCATTACAGGGTTAGACAACTGGGATGCTACAACTCTCCCCCACTAAACAGGAATCTCGCCCCGAGATTCTAGGAAGAAGAAGAAGACACAAAGAGAGAAGGATGGTTGGCACGTAGATCATCTTCACGCTCCCATGTTGCTTCATCAACAGAATGGTGTGACCACTGCACCTTGCAAAACTTTATGGACTTGTTGCGCGTCCTTCGTTCTGCGGTCTCAAGGATTTTGGTGGGTGTTCTCGATAAGAGAGATCTTCTTGGAGGTCTATTAGCTCATGATCCACGGTCTTGCCGGGTCTTTGAAGCACTTCTTGAGCTGAGAGATGTGGAAAACATCATGGACTTTGAGTTTTTCCTAAGCTCCAAGGCATAAGCAACTTCTCCTCTTCTACCACGAATCTTGAAAGGACCGATGTATCTAGGAGCCAACTTTCCTTTGATCTAGCGGTGTGTTCCTCTCATGGGAGTGACACGAAGGTAGACGAGATCACCAGGGGCATATACCATATCTGTGTGCTTCCTGTCATAGTTGCTCTTCTGACGACTCTGAGCAATCTTCAGGTTCTCCAGAATTATATGCACCTTCTCCTCTGCTTGAGTCACAATGTCAGGGCCAAACCAGATTCTTTCTCCTGCACCTGACCAACCAATCGGTGTTCTGCACTTCCGACCATAGAGAGCCTCGAATGGTGCCATCTTCAGACTCTTCTGGAAGCTGTTGTTGTAGGAGAATTCAGCATATGGAAGGCATTCCTCCCACTTCATGCCAAAAGAGATGACGCAAGCTCTAAGCATGTCCTCCAGAATCTGATTGATTCTCTCCACTTGTCCTTGAGACTGAGGGTGGTAAGCAGTGCTGAAGTTCAACTTCGTTCCCAAAGCTTTTTGGAAACTCTCCCAGAACTTTGAGGTGAAGATGCTCCCACGGTCTGAACTGATTTCAAGTGGAACCCCATACAAAGAGACAATCCTGTTGATATAGAGCTCACCAGCCACAATCAATTCCGTAAATTGTTTCTTTGATCGAAGAAGTGAGCCACTTTAGAAAGCCTGTCGATGACAACAAAGATTGCATTGTTGCCCTTCTGCGACCTTGGAAAGCCAGTGATGAAGTCCATCTCTACTTTCTCCCATTTCCATTCCGGAGGTTGCAATGGCTGTAGAAGACCAAATGGTTTCTGATGGACAGCCTTGACTCTGCGGCAGACATCACATTCTGAGACATACTTGGCACAATACCTTTTAACCCAGGCCACCAAGATTGTGTTTTCAAGTCCATGTACATCTTTGTCTGCCAGGATGGATAGAAAGAACCGAATCATGTGCCTCCTTGAGCAATTGGTCTCTAATACCCGGGTAGTTTGGAACAAACATCCGGTGATCAAAGAAGAGCGTGCCCTGATCATCAACATGGAAGGATTCATACTTCGGAGTGCCAAGCTTAGAGATGAGCTTTACGGTGTGCGGATCACCACGCCGAGAACGAATCTGTTCTTCCAAGAGGAGTAGCCGAAGGTTCAGGAGATGCCCTTGTTCCACAATTTCGAGTTGTTCACCGTGGAATTCCTCGCACAAGAGAGGTCGCTCTTCTACCATGAGGTTGTTGACATAAGCTTTACTAAGCGCATACGCCATGACGCTTGCTTTGCACGGAGTGTAGTTGATGGTCACATCAAAGTCGTTGATGGCTTCAATCCATCTCCTTTGCGAAGATTGAGATCCGGTTGAGTGAAGATATACTTCAAACTCTTGTGGTCCGAGAAGATCTCTAGCGGTTACCAAGCAAGTAGTGCCTCCATAGCTTCAAAGCAAAGACCACCTGCTAGCTCAAGGTCATGTGTGGGATAGTTGACCTCATGCGTCTTCAATGACGAGAGGCATAAGCAACCACTGTCTCTCTTGCATAAGGACCCAATCCTTGCAAAGAGGCATCGCAGAATATCTGGAAAGGCTTAGATGTATCCGGAGGAACCAAACTGGTGTGGAAGTGAGCTTCTCTTTGAGTGTCTCAAAACTTTCTTGACAAGCTGAGTCCACAGTACTTCTTGCCTTTCTTGAGGAGGTCGGTAAGAGGCTTTGCTATCTTGAGAAGTTCTGCACAAAGCAGCGGCAATAGCTAGCCAAACCGAGAAAACTCCGCACTTCCTTGACATTAGCGGGGAAGCCATTCAACTATTGTCTTCAACCTCTCGGGTTGGCGCAATGCCCTTGGCAGAGATAACATGACCCAGATAGGTTACTTCAGGAAGCCAAAACTCACACTTAGAGAACTTTGCATACAAGCGGTTCTCACGAAGCTTGTTCAGGACACACCGCAGGTGCTCTTCATGCTCCTCCTTGGACTTGGAATAGACCAGAATGTCATCCAGATATACCACCACAAACTTGTCAAGATACTCCATGAAAACGGAGTTCATCAGCCTCGAGAAGGTAGCAGGTGCGTTGGTGAGACCGAAAGACATGACCGTGTACTCATACAGGCCATAGCGAGTGGTGAAAGCTGTTTTGGGCACATCCTCTTTGCGAATCTTGATTTGGTGATAACCACTTCTCAAGTCCAGCTTAGAGAACACCACAGCTCCTGCTAGCTGATCAAATAGATCATTTATCCGAGGAAGAGGATATTTGTTCTTGATGGTTTTAGCATTGAGAGCCCGATAGTCAACACATAGCCTATCGGTTCTGTCACGCTTCTTCACAAAGATTGTTGGGCTACCCCAAGAAGAAGTGCTGTGTTGAATGAAACCCAATTTCTCTTGTTCATCAAGTTGTCGTTTGAGTTCAGCCAACTCATAAGGACCCATTTTATATGGCCTCTTGGAGATAGGAGCCGTTCCAGGTTCAAGCTCAATCACGAATTCAACCTCGCGATCAGGAGGCATACCTGGCAACTCTTCAGGAAAGACATCTGGGAACTCACATACCACTGGTACTTTCTGAATAGCTTCCATAGCATCATCATTAAGGGTAGCCAAGGAATAGAGTTGGACAGCAGGAGTCAGACTTGGAGAAAAGACTATGTGCCCTTCTGGAATCTTCAGAGACACTGAGCGTTCAGCACAATCGATCACAGCTGCATTTGCTGTCAACCAATCCATGCCCAAAATGACATCAATGTCAGAGTTGCCCAGAACAATCAAAGAAGCCGAGAATGAAGAGCCACCAATCTCAACTTTATTGCCATGACTGATTTGAGCAGCTGCCATTGTGGCTCCAGGAGAAAGAACCATTAACCGCTTTTTGAGAGGAACCATGACTAACTCATTCTCATCTGCAAACTTATGCGACACAAAGGAATGCGATGCACCAGAATCAAAGAGAACTCGTGCAGGAACTGAGTTAACCGAAAGCATACCCATGACAACTCCAGGTGCGAGCTCAGCTTGAGAGGCGTTGACGCAGTTAGCTCGAACAACCGCAGACCCGGGCTTAGTGTTGATGTTGAGAGCCCGAGGCGGTGGTGCACGAACCGAAGCGCTTGTTGCAGATCTTGGCGGGGTGGAGGGAGAGCTTTGTTCTTCATTGGACAGTTCAGTGTGGATGTCCAGATCTCCACATGTAGCAAGCACCGGTGAGCGTGGGCAGTAGCAGGGGACTCCGCCAGCGCTCGTGGTAAGGGTTGTTGTAGCCCACAGGGAGCGGTGGTGAAGTTTGATGGCCTTGTGCGTAAGTTGCAGGTCTTGGTGGAGCCGGAGCGGTGTGGGGTGTTAGGAACCCAGACACGCCGCTTAGAAGGAGCTGCCATAACTGCCGAGCTTGACGCATCCCTGTTATGTTTCTTGGACTCCTCGAACATCTGCCTGCTTGCCTCCTCTTGTAGTGCCATGTGCTGAAGCTCTAGGAAGGTTGCCGGACTTGCATGCGTGATTGCATACTTTATCGACGCATTGAGTCCTTGCCTGAATCTTTTCTGCCTCTTTTTGTCATCAGATACCTCATCACCACCATAGCGAGACAGATTGATGAAATTCCTGATGTATGTGTTGACGTTATCATTTCCCTGCTTCAGGTTGAGGAAAGCATCCTTCATCTTTTCCATCACGATCTCCGAGAGAAACTGCTCTTTGAAAGCTGCCGTGAACCTCTCCCAAGTTGGCTGGAACCCAGTGCCGCTTGCCTTCAAGTAATTTTCCCACCAGAGAGCTGCATCCCCCTTGAGAAGGTGAGTAGCACACTTTACCCACTCCTGTTCGAACATCGGTCTCGAGCAGCCTTGAGATCTCACGCCAATCGTCCGCATCAAGAGGTCGGTCAGATACATCAAACTGCCGCGGACTGAACTTGAGGAAGCTCTTGATGTCGCCACGCTTGGGAGGTGGAGGAAGTGGAGTGAACTCGTTCCTTCAGACGCTCTCCTCAAAGCGCAGCTTGGTTCTCTTGCATGGCTGCCAAAGCATTAGCTATGCTTGACAGTGAGCCGAGTTCGAGTGATATCCTCCTCGGTCCGGTGGGGAGCCATCATCATTGATATAAAACTCAAGTCGATTACTATAATGGAGAATGATAATAATCCAAAATAGTACCAAGATGGAATTAACCAAGATTAAAGGATACAATTTCTCGAGATGATATTAAAATATCAAGAAAGTTCATAGCACCTAAAAGATATTAAGCATATCGCACACGATCGAAAAGGAGTGTGGTACAAACATATCAAAGAAAAATTTTCCACAAATTTCGCATTAGAATACCAATAGATGCATAAAATTACTTAACGAATCAAGATTAGTGACTCTACCGATCCAATATACAAAAGCGAATGATACAAGTAGTGGTATGGTCGCGACTCCATCCCGCACTCAAATCATTACTCCGCATGAACAAGTGGAACACATATCCTAACCCCTTCTTCTCACGACGAAACTTAAAGATTGATACTACGAGCGAACACCCCAAACAAGATAGCGTCGGATACAAAAAGAAGATAGATTGCGTCGGTTTACAAAAGCCTGTCGGTGTGGAATGTACCAACAGTTGATAACCAAAGGCAGATAAGATAACAACTTGGATGCAACAGATAGACAAGGGACTACACACACATACACACACAACCTATGGTACTACGGAAACCCCGAACACGTGAATCCTAGTTTGAACTTTGAGAAGAGGATTGAAAACGTTGCACTTCCTTACCAGAAAGGGTGGGTGGGAGGGTAAGAAGAAAAAATGGAAGCAGTCCTACTCTCGCGTTTTGTTTTTCCCTATATACATAACTACTAAAATATTTGCTAGACTGACAACGACCGTTTGGCTGAAACCCTGAAGGTCGGGATGGCTCTGATACCAATTGTAACTACCTCGGTGAACTACGCTCCTAGATACAAGCCTGGATGAGAGATAGCGGTTGAAATAGTACGGCGGGGCCCCAAAAGCCACTCACTGGTAGTCCTTTCAGACGTCCCAACCGCTAACCTCTCAACGGGACCTGTCTGGCGGGCGTGGTCGGCAGCGAAGGGATCAACTACGACACAAGTGGGTATGTACGCAAGCCACCATACAAGAGTACATCACAGCCATCCCATCTAGAAAGAAATGAAATATATATACGCCATACGGCAAGATTCAAATGACATAGATAGATCTATATTTTAGGATAACTCCTCATACAACACACATCGAGTATCATGCGAAGGCAAAATGTAATCCGAGTACGGATAAGAAGCAAATCGGCATAAGATGCCAGAGAAATAAGCACATCCCAACTACAGGTCTCACGGATCCCCGTTCCCGGAATCTCTACACCGAACGATCGTTGCCCACATCATCGGCTTCTTCCACCCAAAGATCCGGCCCCGAGAAGGTACTGCTCATCTGAATCAAGAATTTATCGTGAGACCCTAAGGGTACTCAGCAAGTCTTAATGCCTCTAAAGGGGACACAACCTGGGGTGACACAATTGCAGCAAAAGGTAAACCCTAACAATTCTACAGAAAAGCGCTAACCATCCGCCTAACCAATGATAGACGGATGTCCGTGAATTTAAGTACAACAGTTGTAATGGTAATCTCATCCGATCCATCCTCCTCCCTGCTTACCAACAAGGAAGCGATTTAACAACCCCCCATCCGTTGGCAATTTTATTAACCATTCCATGAGTATTGCTCTATTTACTAGTCAAGTTACTTAGTCAAATTAAGACGGTACTTTAGTTATGCTTGTCTATGATCAAGAAACTGTGCTCCAAGTCGTCCATATCCGCGGACACTTTCGTAAAGTTTTACCCGCCGGGTGCACCAATAGCAACACACGCCGATCAACCTCGAAAACCAAATCAAAACCCAACGAGGCTTTCACGATCGAACAATCACAAGATTCAGAATTATTTCAGGGGGCCACCCCTTTGAGTAGATCCCGCAACGAAGTAAGCAAGCTTCGAGACGGACTCAAGGTTAGCGCCAATGGCTGTAAGCGACTGGGAACCCGAAAACTCGGGGTGTCGATACCGCGTAATCACTCCGCCTTCCTAAACAATACAAAGTGCATCAGACGCACAATCGTAAATAAAGCAAAGAAACATGGCATAAGTACAGATCGTAAATAAAACCTCAAACTAGTTTGTGGCCCCAAGAAATAAGACGGAATCAAGCTCGCCTGTGGGGTCCCATATACCTCCCGGATGTGGATAGCGATAAATCAAGGAACAAGAATCAAGTACTCGGGGTCTTACGGACACAAGTGAGCAGGAAAACCAAATAGCAGATGTTGCTCACGGTGCCACTTTCTTTAGTTATCCCGAACTACTCAAAGTTAAGTTGTTTAGGTACCTCATTATTCAACAGACTCTCACAAACCCTACACATGCTGTTCTCGACTGCATGGCCCAAACAACTCCTACAGTAATGGCTCATGGGATGGAGGAACAAGCTTGGTGGAGTTTAAAAGTAAAGGCTATGCATACTTGGGATTCAATTTAATGCAATCGCGACTCAATGATGCAAGAATAAGATAGAGGCGAGGGTATCAGATGTATGCAAGCATGTGGTAGTGCTTGCGGTATCTCGATTGAAGCGAGGGACGGATCTGGGTAAAGCTCCTGGTTCTCTTGAAACAACCCCTGCTCAGTGTCTATCCGAGAAAAACCAAACAAACAAGGCCAACATGAATATAGAGCACAAGCATATGAATAAGATGCGTCAAGCAAACAAGCATGCCATGATGAATGATGCACAATTTACATGGCAAGTAAGGTAGCATGGCATGGGTGAGGTGTGAAGGACAAGGAAGTAACATTTATTTGGTTTTTAGTCACATTTTGTTGTCATAATAGTTGTTGTTCGCGATATATTTATATGATGCATGCTGCAAAGGAAGCCATGGATAGCTTAAACAGAAAGGTCTCGTCGAGCTGATCATTTTAGACTACTTATTTGCTTAATTTGGAATTGTAAACCCAAAGTTATTAATTGTTGAAATCCGGGCATTTGATGTAATTAACATAACTTGGAATTTTACTTGTCCAAAATATAAAATAGATGGCATATTTGAATTCCTCTCATCTTGCTGATATCAATACATATATCATTTGTCTAATTTGGATAAAGTATGTAAAAGTTATTAAAAACTGAATTAGAATTGAATTTTGAATTTATTTGAAATAAGTTTGAATTTTCAAAACAATCTGAAACGTTTTCTACCCAGCCTAACTTATCCTGAGCTGCAGACAGGTGGGCCAGGGGGTTCCTCTGGCCCACACGCCAGCGTCTGAGCCAGATCTGGACCGCGGGTTGATTACCCAAAACATCAGGACCCTTTTTGCAAAAACTCACAGACGCAGACACGTGGGCCTGGGCTGGACCGCGGGTTGACAAAACAGAAACTGGCGGGGGTTTTGCGCAAAACGGCTAGCGGCGCACTATGGATCTTCCTCTGACCTGAACCACGCGTGTGCGGGCGTGCGCGCGTCGCTCATGGCAGAGGGAGCCGAACCGCGCGCCGCTAGCGGCTACATTGCGACGGGCTTAGGTTAGGTGCCGGAGGCGCGGCGCTAGATAGGTAGGCCGCCGAGCTCAGACTCGAACACGCCACGCACGGAGGCCGTTCGACGGAACGTCACGCGAACAGAAGGCCGTCGGCGAGAGGATGTCAGGAGGATCGGTGGCTTACCGCGAGGCTGGTGGCGTGCTTGGTTCGGGGGTGGTCGCGATCCACGGCGAGGCCGGCGGCCGTAGCTAGGGTTTGCGTCGGCGTCTGGCCCTGGCGTTCTGGGCGTCTCCTCCTCGCCGGCGCGCGGCCTGTGGGCGCAGGCTCCACGGCTTCCTCGACACCGCGGCAACGCCTCCTCGGCCTGAACGTCTGGGGCGGTGGGGCTAGCTAGGGCGGGCGAGGCGATGGGGTGGTGAGGAAGAAAGGTAGAGGAGGGCAGAGGCAGGGCCTTGGCGGATCTGGGGAGAGGCCAGAGAGGGGAAGGGGTAGATAAGATCGCCAGGGGGGAGGCTGGTTGCGTGGGGGAGAGGTTGATCACCTTTTCGGCCTCCCTCACGTGCTTGGCGTGGCCAGGGGTGACGGGGTCGAGCTGGGGAGGTGAGAGGGGCTAGCAGGTGGCCCTGGGGCGTCTAGGGAGGCAGACAAGTGGGGTAGGGCGTGGGCAGGTGCTGGCTTAGCTGAGAGAGAGCGAGAAGGGGGGTAGCCTCGGGTAGCTAGTGTAGGAGAGAGGGACATGGTCGTGTGGGGTAGGTAGGAGAGGTCCTGGTCATGTGGGGCAGGTAGAGAGAGGGAAGGGGCGAGCTGGGGACAGCTAGGAGGAAGGAGGGCTCAAGGTAGATAACTAGAGAGGAGGGGAGAGGGTAATGGTAGCCAGGTTTTGTGTAGAGGGTGAAGGTAGTCTAGGTTTTTGCTTAGGTAGATGTAGATTAGGTTTTGATTAGAGAAAAGGTTAGATGGTTTGGAGGAGTAGGTTTTGGGTTTTGTTAAAGGGAGGTGTAAGTTAGAGATTATTTTAGGATAGATGTAAGATAGGGTTTAGTTTTAGGATAGTTGTAAAATAGGGTTTTAGGTTGTAGGGTAGAAAAGAGAGAGGTAAGGGGTGGTTTAGGAGGTTGCTAAGAGGGTAGGCAAGGATGGGGGTGCTAAACTTGGTCATGCAAGGTTCAAACTAGCCCAAGCAAGGTCATACCAGGAAAAGGGAGGGTGAGAAAGATGGTCGTATGGTGATGGGGTGGTTTAATGACCCATGCATGATCCAACAAAGGACCAAGCAAGAGTCAAAGAGAGGGGGGTTTTATGGTTTAGCATGCCCATTAACACAAGTGTGTGCATGGGACATGGGGTAGGGTTTTAGCTTAAGGGGGAAAAAGAGAGGGAGAGAGCTAGGGTCTTGTACTAACCAAACAAGTTCAAACAAGGTAGAAGGAATCCATTTAGAATTCCAACAAAAACCAAAAGCTAGGGAAAAGGGTACTTGCATGGCCCATGCAAGACAATTAATGCCCAAAAGATCCTTGTGAAAACAATGATATTATGATGGCATTGTCCATATGCATTCCCAAAAGGTGGGCAAGGCCAAGCAAAGGTTATAGGGGATCCAACCAACAACATGGGTTAGGGATAACTCAACAAAGGCCAAGCCCATATTATTGGATGGTGGAATTATAAGGTGGTGAAAGAAAAAGGTGGTGGAGTCAAAAGAGAGATGCCCCTAACTCAACTTGGGCATTTAACAATTTATTAAGACCCAAATACAATATCAAGAGGCAACTACAATTAATTATACACATGAGATAAGAACCAAACAAGAAAAAGGTTTTCTATGATGCTCAAATGCAAGGGGACATGATGACATGAGCATGATGTGCTGATGATGCAACAATTATATGTGGGAAGTGGCCCTTTTTATTATTAAGACATGTAGCATTACAGGGGTTAGACAACTGGGATGCTACACCGAGCCCCGTCGACCACACCAACGCCCTCGCGGTGAGCCTCCCGTCTCCCCTGGCAAGGTCCGCCTCGCCATCGCTTCCTGGTCGCGGCGTGCATTCCGTCGAGCACTCAGGCGGCCGCGCTGGCCGCTTCCCACGGCAGAGACCCTATCTAGCCCGCACCCCTACCGCATAACCCCCACCGTGGCCCAGCGGTAGCCACCTTCGCCAAGACGGTCATGGGTTCGAACCCTCGCAAGGCCTTGTCACAGCGCGCGTCCGTCTGTCCGAGGAAGAAGCACAGTACCGCGTGGTACTTTTCCACAAAACCCCCTGCCTTTTTGCCGCTCAACCCGCAGTCCCCGGACCGCCCACGTGTCGCCCACCGGCTGGCGCGCCCGCGTGTGGCCCCGAGGCTGCCGTGGCCCCACCTGTCATGCACGTGGGCTAGCTGAGCCGCGGTGACCACAAGTTTTTCTGCGCGCGTGGCCCTGTGCTAGCTCTGTCCCCACCTGTCAGTGTCTATGGTTAGAATTGAGTGAGTAGCAAAAGGTTTTCGGGTTGTCTGTTTTTATTCAAATCTATTTCAAATTAATTCAAATTCAAAATTAAATCTGTTTTCAAATAACTTTTAAAATACAAATCCAAATAATGCAAATAATATATGTTTTTGAATCAGAAAAATGTGAGGATTCCAAATATGCTATTCAAATTACATTTTGCACATTTAAAATTCCAAGTTGAGTAAAATTACATAAAATTCCCCTTGACTTAATTAATTAATAACTTTTGTTTTATAACTCCGAATTTAACAAATGATATGTCTAAAATGATTAGCTCGACGAGACCTTTCTGTTTATGCTATCCATGACTTAAATTGCAGCATGCATCATACAAATATAATGTAAACAGCAACTATTATGAGGATAAATGTGGCCAAAACTCAACAAAATGTTGATTTCTTGTATTCTACACCTCACCCATGCCATGCTACAATATTGCCATGCAACTTGTGCATCATTCATCATGGCATGATTGGTTGCTTGACGCATGTTATTCCTATGCTTGTGCACTTTATTTATGTTGGCCCTTGTTTGTTTGGTTCTTCTTCGAATAGACTCTGAGCAGGGGATATATCAAGAGAACCAGGAGCACTACCCAGATCCTTCTCTCGCTTCAACTGAGTTTCCAGGCAAGCACTACCACATGCTTGCATACATACAGTACCTATTGCCTCTATCTTATTCTTGCATCATTGAGTCGCGATTGCATTAAACTGAATCCCAAGTATTGCATAGCCTTTACTTTTAAACCCCACCAAGCTTGTTCCTCCATCCCATGAGCCATTACTAGGAGTTGTTTGAGCCATGCAGTCGTAGAACAACATGTGTAGGGTATGTGAGTGTCTGTTGGATAACGAGGTACCTAAACAACTTAACTGAGTAGTAATGGGATAACTAATGAAAGTGGCACCGTGAGCAATATCTGCTATTTGGTTTTTCGCTCACTTGTGTCCCGTGGGACCCCGAGTACTTGATTCCTGTTCCTTGATTATTCGCTATCCACATCCGGAGGCTTATGGGACCCCCCGAGCGAGCTTGATTCATCTTATTTCTTGGGGCCACGAACTAGTTTGAGGTTTTGTTTACTATCCTGTACTTATGCCATGCTTTCTTTGCTTTATTACGTTTGTGCGAGAGCACTGTCTTGTTTAGGTAAGCGAAGTGTTTTCGCGGTATCGACAAGCCCCACATTTCGGTTCCCGATCGTTACGACCGGGCGCAAACCTTGAGTCCGTCTCAAGTCATTAACTTCATTGGGTAGCTTAATGGGGTGGCCTCAAATATTTCTGAATCCTGTGATTGCTTTGTCGTGAAGGCCTCGTTGGGTTTTGATTTGGTTTTTCCGAGGTTGATCGAGTGTGTGTTGCTATTTGTGCACCCCTGCAGGTAAAACTTTCAAAGCCGTGTCCGGTTATGGACGACTTGGAGCAGTTTTCGATCATAGACAAGCATAACTAAAGTACCGCTTTTAATTTGACTAAGTAATTGACTAGTAATTAGTGCAACACTCATGGAATGGTTAATAAAATTGCCAGCGGATGGGGGTTGTTCCCGCTTCCTCGTTAGTTTAGCGAGGAGGATGGATCTGTGGATATTACTGTTATAACTGTTGTCATTAATTCACGGACATACGTCTATCTTTGGTTAGGCGGATGGTTAGCGAGTATCTATAGAACTGTTAGGGTTTATCTTTTGCTGCAATTGCGTCACCCCAGGTTGTGTCCCCTTTAGAGGCATAAAGACTTGCTGAGTACCCCTAGGGTCTCACACGATAAATTATTGGTTCAGATGAGCAGGTACACTCGCAAGATGGATACTGGGTGGAGGAGGCGGATGATGTGGGCAACGATCGTTCGGTGTAGAGATTCCGGGAACGGGGATCCGTGAGATCTGTGGGCGGGATGTGCTTATTTAAGGGGCATCTTATGCCGATTTGCTTCTTATCCGTATTCGGATCTTGTTTGCCGCTTCCGCCTGATACTCTGATGTGTGATGTGTGAGGAGATATCCTAAACTATTAAATCTATATAGGACATTTGAATCTTGCCGTATGGCGTTGCTATATTTTACTTTCTTTTTAGATGGAATGGCTCTGATGTACTATTGTATGGTGGCTTGCATACATACTCATTTGTGTATGTAGTTGATCCCTTCGCCTGCCGATTCGCCTTGCATTTGTCCCGATGATTGGAAATGGTTGGGACGGCCGAAAGGTCTACCTGTGAGTGGCATTTGGCCCCACCGTACTATTTCAACCATTTCCGCTCATCCAGGCTTGTATCTAGGAGCGTAATTCACCGAGGTAGTTACAAGAGTCCCTCCCCAACTCGGCCTCCTTGGCCGGCGGTGGAGGGAGAGGGACTTCCTCCCCAAGTAGGTTTCCTACTCTCCCTCTACCAACCAAAATAGCCGTTTAACTTTTCAAATTGGCGTTTGACTTTTCAAACTAGGATTTGATTTATCCCTTTATTTTGCTCAGGGATGACACCTAGTACATGACGCAACCATTCCAACTTGTTATGACACATTCATGTACCCTTCCCCTCCGGAGTGCCGGACATTCCGGAACCTTCAAGAACATTCCCAATGAAAACACCGGAACCATTCTCCAACCCCGAAACAGGACTTTCCTTATATGAATCTTATTCTCCGGACCATTCCGGATCTCCTCGTGATATCCCGGATCCCATACGAGACTCCGAACAACATTCGGTCTCTTACTCATCATTCCATAACTACTCAACAACATCGAATCCTTAAGTGTGTCTACCTACGGTTCGTGAATTATGCGGACATGATCGTGACACTTCTCCGAACAATAACCAATAGAGGAATCTGGAAATTCATATGGCTCCCACATATTTCTACGATTACTTTGCGATCGAATGAACCACTTACATACGATACCAATTTCCTTTTGTCTCATGATAGTAGAGGTTTTGATCGTCGGTATCTCTGCATACCTAGTTCAACCTCGTTACTGATAAGTACTCTTTTCTCGTTCCCGTGATATGTGATCCCTTGTCAGCCAGTCACATGCTTGCAAGCTAATTGGATGACATTCCACCGAGAGGGCCCAGAGTATATCTATCCGTCATATGGATGGACAAATCCCACTCTTGATCCATGTGTCTCAACCAATACTTTCCGAATACTCAATGCCACCTTTATAGCCACCCAGTTACGGTGTGGTGTTTGATGTCATCAAAGCATCCTTCCGGTGATGGTGATTAGCATGATCTCATGGTCGAAGGATTTAGGTTACTATGTATCAGAAAGCTTATAGCAAATGAACTATTAAAATGACTTGATCTTTATGCTACGCTTATCTATAGGAGTATGTCCATCATATCATTCTCCTAACGATATGATCTTGTTGTTAATAACATCTCAATGTTCATGATAGGGAAACCACAATCATTTATTAACCAACAAGCTAGTATTATAAAGAGGCTTTACTAGGGACTCTAATTTAGCTTACAAATCACACAAGTATTAATGTTTCCTTGTTAATACTATTATAGCATGAATGTAAACATTTATCATAAACACAAAGATATAATAATAACTACATTTATTATTGCCTCTAGGGCATATCTCCAAGAAGGAGATCTACCAAGAAAACCAGATGAAGGATCCAGAGAATCATTAACACGAGAGAGATGGGAGGGGAACCTCAAAACAGATCCAATAGAGATATTCTCCCCCTTTTCCAAACATTTGCCCTCAAGGGGAGAGCCTTTGGCGTTGAGAAGAACCAACCAAGAATCAGCCGAGAGAACGAGAGAGCCCTCAAGAAACTTACCACCCGTGGTCACAGCAGAGTAGGTGATCTTCCAACAACCCCCTAAGGAATCCATGCAGAGCTTTTTCCGGTGAGACGCCGGTGATAGCCGGAGGACGACCAACGGTCACCTCAGAGGAGCCACATGCCTCGGAAATCGTGCCGGTTCCCTCTTTCTATCTATAACTTGTCTATGCTATACCAATAGATGCCACCCTGTCATCAATCCACTGAAATGGAGAAGCTCATGGCAGCACAAGAACAACTACCACAAGTAATGACGGAATACATGGGCAATAACAAGCCACCGCCTCAGTAGGACCTACTCCGCAATTTTCTGATGCTCGAACCACCAACATACTCAAGATTTTCTAATCCTACTGTGGTGGATAATTGGTTGCAAAGAGTGAACAAGAGTGTAAGATCCCTCCTTTATAAAGGAAAAGGATCCCTGTGATTGCAATGCTAGTCCCTGGATCAATGCTAGCATCCACAGTTTAAGATGAAGTACACAGAAACAAAGGTCTTTAATACAGCCATTCCAGAGATAAACATAGTCTTTACAACTCCAAGGCCACAGGCCTAGTACAAGAGTTTGAATAAGTAAATAAATAAAAGTCTTCATCTTCATGTGCCACAGGAAAACATGTTGAGTGTAGACTCATGACACCTAATCCTCATCAGAGTAACCTGCAACATCACAAGTTACAACCACAGTGGGTCAATACATTGGAATAGTATTGGCAAGTGATACCTTAGTATAATTTTAGGTGGACTAGATACTATATGCAATTTGGCTAAGTGTAGCTTGGCTTGGTTTGCTCAAAATAGATTTTGCCTATTAGTTGAAATCACTAAGTTTTTCTTTGTCAAAACTTTCCCAAGGAACCACCAATAGACATTGAGGTCCTTCGCCCTTGTTCACCCACAAATTTTTACTTATAAATTGGGATGAGGAGATTCTTGATAGCTTCCATGTCTTGATGCTCAAGTTGTCCTTTTCCAGGGACATGGCTAAGTACTTAGATTTTCCATCTGCAGAGGTTGTGCACTTTCCCCACAAGCCTTGATTTTCACCAAGGCAGGACCTTTCAGAAGCCTTCCCTTAGACCAAATGGACGTGTTCCAACCTATCATCCCACTACCACCAACTGTCCAAATGTCTATGTTCTAGCAACCTATGTGATCCTGGCAGAGCCCATATTGCCAAGTGGCTGCACCAGAAGCTTCTTGACACTTGGCCCCAAAAATCTCTTTGTTCCCGGGTGGCTTACCACAAGTGAGATACACAAGGTAAACCATAGAAATGGGCCTTGTGTAACCACTCAACATAAACCAATCCTTCCATTCCACCCAGGTGTTTCATTAACTTAGTTGTTTTATTAGGCAAAACACAAGTCCAAAGACTTAGAAATATTTTCATCATAGCATGTATATTTCACCAACCCTTTTTTGCTACTAGCTAGGCTAAGCATGGCATAGATAGTAACTTTAACTTAGAAATTCCCTAGCCATTCTACAACTACTAGGATTTCCCAACATGGCATATAAGAAAAATAATAACATGCAAGACTTAGCAAAATATTTCTAATGCTTAGTATAAAACATGGGGATATAAATATTCATGAAGTACCACTTGCCTTGGTAGTTTGGAGAGTAGCTACACTCCTCACAATCACAATCACTAGCACCAAAATCTACACAAAGAATCATAGCCACAATCACATACAAAACATATACAATCAAAAATATATGCATGCATGCAAAATGATATGTGATGATTTTTAAAACTCAACAAAGCAAGTAAACAATACTGATTCATAAACAAGTTAAAAACTTGCCAAACAACATTTATTTAAACCCTAAATCATTTCCTAAACATTTCACATATTCAAATTAGCCCTACACAAGTTTTTGAAAATAAAACCATTTTAACAGAAGCAAAACATTAAACACATTGCATATTTATAAAGAGCCTGTTCTCCTGATTCCAACGATATAAAATTTGTCAAATTCTAACGTGGGGATCAAAAGTTATAGCCAAAACAAATTCAAACATCAAACAGATTCAAATCCTGTTTTAAATCTAAACTCCAGCCACGCGGCAGCGTCTGATTGGACGGTACCGCTTCGCACTGGATCACGCTCGGCTACCGTTGGATCTAACTAAACACGCACGGCTCGGATCTAAACTTACCTCTTCGTCACAGATCTAATCTCACACGTTAGATCTAAATCCTACGGCCCTAATCTAACTGACCACAGACGGGCGCTTAGCGGCGGCTCTTGGCGGCGAGCTCTGCCTACGGCGGCGCGGTGCTACAGGTGGTCCTAGGGTCTTCGGAGGGGCTTACCAGAACCGTGGCGACGCGCTGATGCTCAACCTGGCGGCGACTTGGCAAGGGGCGCACGAAGTGGGCTGCTGGAGCTCGTCGAAGTTGCGGGCGGCGTCGGGTTCGAGTGGATGGCGATGTTGGCGACGCTCCTGGTCTCCCTAGCACAAACAAGCGGCACCAGATGATGCACAAGACAGTGGCGAACAACTTTGTGTGAGTCAGAGGTGAAGGGGCGCAAAGGGCTTACGGAATTTGGTCGCTGGAGTCGAGGTTGTCATCTGGAGCTTGCGGTGTTGAACGGAACCGACGACCTGGGGCAGTAAAGAAGGCACCAGCGGTGTCTGTAGATGCGCAAGAAAGTGGCGAGGCTGTCTGCAAGAACCAGAGGGAGAGGGGCGCACAGGGCTCACCGGGATTGGTCGCCGGAGTGAGTTCTGTCTCGGAGTTTGGGGGGGGGAATGGAGAGGGGGCAGAGGGGGTTTAAGTAGCATGGTCGTGAGCGAGATTTACTCCGGCATTCAACGTGAATTGACGCCGTGAATCAATACAGGGAACGGCCGCTGTGATTTTGGTGATATAGCTGTTTGCGGGGTGGAGACGACGATGTCGTGTGGGCCGCGGATGTCAGCGAGTGAAACTGAGAGGGAGTGGGTCCTGCCTGTCAGCGAGCTAGTGGGTGCGGGGGTGAGTGAAGAAAAACGGTTCGCGGGGTGGGGTATTGGGCTTAGCTGGGCTAGTTGGGCCAGATTCGGCCGAGTGATATTTTTTCTCTCTTTAATCTTTTTCTTTTTCTGTTTGTTTTTCTGAAATGGTTTTCAAACCTCAATTCAAATCTGTTTGATTCCAAAACTTTTCAGGATTTTTGTACAATAAATCTTGTACTCAAATAAGTGTCAAACACATCTGTTCACTCAAACACACTTGGGTCTTTTGAAAATAAAATAAAACCATGCCTTTATGATATATATTCAATAGGCATAATATTGGGTTTATTATTCATTTTGTTTTTTTGAAATTTTGTTCAAACTTTCGGTGGTGTCTAAGTTTGAATAAACAATCTTTACTGAATCAAAACAAGTATTCTTCTCATTGGAAGATAGCACTAAGGCTTAGAGCAAGCTTACATAAAATATTAAGCACAAATGCTTCTGTTTTGAATTGATTTGTTTGAAATGAAAATCATATGCTCATGGATGCATGGATGATATGCATAAGTTTGAAACATGATTTTGAGGATGTTACAAATCTAACCCCCTTAAGGTGAATCTTGCCCTCGAGATTCGGATTGGCTAGCAAATAGGTGAGGGTGGTCTTTCCGAAGATCATCTTCTCTTTCCCATGTTGCTTCTTCTTCGGAATGATGGTTCCACTAGACTTTGCAAAACTTGATAGTCTTGGTCCGTGTGACTCTTTCTGCAGTCTCAAGAATCTTGATAGGCTTCTCTTCATAAGTGAGATCACTCTCCAACTGGACCTCTTCCAAAGGTATAGTATTCTTCAAAGAAGTTTCTTCCATTTCTGGATGAAATTTCTTAAGTTGACTCACATGAAAGACATTATGGACAGCTGACAGAGATTCTGGCAGTTCAATTTCATAGGCAACTTCTCCTTTACGACTCAGAATCTTGAATGGTCCAACATATCTTGGTGCCAATTTTCCTTTGACTCCGAACCTCTTCACTCCACGAAGTGGTGACACTCTAAGATAAGCTCTATCACCGACTTCGTAGGTGACTTCTCTACGCTTAGGATCTGCGTAGCTTTTATGTCGGGACTGTGCTATCTTCAATCTGTCCTTAACCAACTTGACCTTCTCTTCAGCTTCTTTGATAAGTTCTGGTCCGACCAAACTTCTTTCTCCCACACCATTCCATAACAATGGGGTGGTACACTTTCTTCCGTAGAGAAACTCAAATGGTGCCATCTCAATGCTGGCTTGATAACTGTGGTTATAAGAAAATTCTGCGTAAGGCAGACTTTCATCCCAACTGGCTCCATAGTCTAGGGCACATGCCCTCAACATGTCTTCGAGAATCTGATTAGTTCTTTCGGTTTGTCCATCAGTTTGAGGATGAAAAGCAGTACTGAATTCCAACCTCGTTCCCAATGACTCATGTAGCTGTCTCCAAAAATGGGAAGTGAATTGAGTTCCCCTATCAGACACAATACTCTTGGGAACTCCATGTAGACATACAATTCTACTCATATAGATTTTGGCTAACTTAGCACTTGTGTAGGTTGTCTTCATGGGTATGAAATGAGACACTTTAGTTAGGCGATCCACTACTACCCAAATAGAATCATATCCTGACCTGGTCCTTGGTAATCCGGTAATGAAATCCATACCAATCTTGTCCCACTTTCAATCAAGAATAGGTAGTGGTTGAAGCAAACCTGCTGGTTTCTGATGTTCTGCTTTCACTCTACTACACACATCACAAAAAGCAATATGTTCGGCGATGTCCTTCTTGAGATTATTCCACCAAAATCTTTCCTTCATGTCCATGTACATTTTGGTGTTACCCGGATGAATGGAATACGGCGAGTTGTGTGCTTCTTGCAAAATCAGTTTTCGAAGCTCCGGATCTTGTGGAACACAGATACGTTTCCCATGCCATAACGTACCGAGTTAATCTTCATGGAACCCTTTGGCTTTTCCTTTGCCAATCTTTTCTTTAATCTCTTCGATTTCTTTATCAATCTTCTAGGATTCTTTGATCTTGTCCAAAAAAGTGGGTTGAACATCCAAAGACATGAGATGTCCTTCAGGCACAATCTCCAATCTGAGTTTTCTGAATTGGGCACACAAATCATCTGGAAATTCTCCTTTGGTAAGGCCATTCACAAAAACCTTACGACTTAGAGCATCTGCTACAACATTTGCTTTACCGGGGTGGTATTGCAAACTTAAGTCATAGTCCTTAATGAGTTCCAGCCATCTTCTTTGTCCCATATTAATTTCCTTCCGGGTGAAGATATACTTCAAACTCTTGTGATCTGTGAACACTTCACAACACTTTCCCAAAAGATAGTGCCTCCATGTTTTGAGTGCATGGACAACAGAGGCTAACTCTAAATCATGAGTAGGATAGTTCACTTCATGAGTTTTGAGTTGTCTCGAGGCATATGCCACAACTTTTCCTTCTTGCATAAGTACTGCACCCAAACCATGATGAGATGCATCACAATATACTTGGAAATCTTTTTCCAAGTCTGGCAAACACAAGACTGGTGCTGTCACAAGTCTCTTCTTCAATTCCTGAAATCTGAGTTCACATCCTTCAGACCAAGCAAACTTCTTGTCCTTCTTTAGTAATTCCGTCATGGGCTTAGCTACCTTGGAGAAATTTTCAATGAACCTTCTGTAGTAACCCGCTAAGCCAAGGAAACTACGAACTTCTTTTACCGACTTGGGAGATTCCCATTCCGTTACAGCTGAAACTTTAGCAGGATCAACTGCTACACCATCCTTTGTCATAACATGTCCAAGAAATCCAACTTCATTCAACCAGAATTCACACTTGCTGAATTTGGCATAAAGTTTATGCTCTCTTAACTTCTCAAGTATCAAACGCAAATGTCCTTCATGCTCCTCTTTGCACTTGGAGTAGACTAAAATGTCATCGATGAAAACGACAACAAACTTGTCAAGGAATTCCATGAACACCTTGTTCATCATATCCATGAAGTATGCTGGAGCATTGGTCAAACCAAATGGCATCACGGTATACTCATACAATCCATACCTTGTGGTGAAAGCTGTCTTAGGTTGTCTTGTTCCCTTATCTTGAGTTGAAAATAGCCTGACCGGAGATCAATCTTTGAGAACACACAAGCTCCTTCTAGCTGGTCAAACAAGTCATTGATTCTAGGCAAAGGGTATTTGTTCTTGATAGTTACCTCGTTGAGTGAACGATAATCTATGCATAACCTTTGACTTCTATCTTTCTTCTCCACGAACAAAACTGGGGCTCCCCAAGATGAAGAACTTGGTTGAATAAATCCTTTCTGTAGCTGTTCTCCAAGTTGTTTCTTGAGTTCTTTCAGTTCATCAACTGACATCTTATACGGTCTCTTTGCTACTGGTCCAGACCCGGGTACCAAATCTATAAGAAACTCCACATCTCTATCTGGTGGCATTCCCGGCAATTCTTCCGGAAACACATCCGGATACTCACTCACAATTGGCACACTGTCTATGCTAACCCCCTTAAGAGAATTTAGCATACTCCTTCTTGCTTCAAAGTTGGTCTTGAATCTGATCCTTTTATTTTCTGGAGTTGTGAGTGAGACAGTATGGTTTGCACAATCTATCACTCCCTTGTGCTTAGTCATCCAATCCATTCCCAAAATGACATCCAACCCTTGGGAGTTTAGAATTATCAGGTTAACGGAAAACTTATACTTCCCAAACTCTATAACTAGATCATGACATCCTGAATTCACTATCATTTCTCCACCAGGAGAACTTACTTTTATAGGACACCCAATAGTTTCTACCGGCAGTTCATTTCTTTCAAAAAATGCTCTTGATATGAATGAATGAGATGCACCAGTATCAAAGAGAACAAATGCTGGAACAGAATTGAGTTTGAACTTACCGACAAAGATCGGGCTCCTCATAGATTTCCTCCACATTGATGTGGTTCACCTGTCACTTCTGAAAAGGGTTGGGCTTGTTGGGTCCTTCAACTTTGTTTTCTGGGCATTCATTTGCATAATGCCCCATCTTCTTGCACTTGAAGCATTCAACCTGACTAATTTCCTTGTTGACAGGCTGAATTCCACTTCCACTTCCATTACCACTGTGGTGACTCTTGTATCCACCCTTGTGGTTCTTGTACTTGTCATTGTCATGACTACGGTGATGCTTGTTGTCATGACGGTTGTGGTTGTGATGCTTGTTGAATTTCCCATGCTTGTGGGATCCTGAGCTTCCACTGTCATCATAATGGGATCGTTTGTGTGACGATCCCGAGCTGTGCTTGTCAGAGTGCTTCCTCTTCCTGCTTTCAACTTGCTTTATTTTGTTCTCCAAAATAGCAGCCTTGTCACAGAGAGACTGATAAGTGGGAACAGAGGCCACAGCCAACTGCAGATTCAACTCATCATTCAACCCTTCGAGGAACTTTTCTTTCCTCTTAGCATCAGTGTCAACTTCATCCGGTGCATATCGTGCCAGATTGTTGAACTCTTCAATATATTCAGCCACACTGCGGTGGCGCTGCTTCAGGTTATGAAACTCTTTCTTTTTCAGACTCATCACTCCAGATGAGATATGATCAGTACGAAAGCCATCCTCAAAGATAGCCCATGTCACATCTTCTATGGGAGTGGTGATCTGGAAGTTATCCCACCAAGTAGCGGCTGGTCCCTCCAGCAAATGTGCTGCAAATCTGACTTTTTCAGCATCAGTACAACCCACAGTTACCAAGTCCTTGTTCATGGAGCGTAGCCAATCATTGGCCACCATGGGATCAGTTGTTCCTGAGAACTTTGCTGGCCTCAATCTCAAGAACCTGGTAAGCATGTCAAAACCCGGTGGGTTGTTGTTGTTATTGTTGTTGTTGTTATTGTTGTTATTGTTGTTGTTTTGGTTCTGGATGAACGTCGTCATCATCTGCATCAGCTGAGTTTGAGCGGTCATCATTTGCTGCATTTCTGGAGTGATGTTGTTGTTGTTGTTGTTGTTGTTGTTGTTGTTGTTGTTGTTGTTGTTGTTGTTGTTGTTGTTGTTGTTGTTGTTGTTGTTGTTGTTGTTGTTGTTGTTGTTGTTGTTGTTGTTGTTGTTGTTGTTGTTGTTGTTGTTGTTGTTGTTGTTGTTGTTGTTGTTGTTGTTGTTGTTGTTGTTGTTGTTGTTGTTGTTGTTGTTGTTGTTGTTGTTGTTGTTGTTGTTGTTGTTGTTGTTGTTGTTGTTGTTGTTGTTGTTGTTGTTGTTGTTGTTGTTGTTGTTGTTGTTGTTGTTGTTGTTGTTGTTGTTGTTGTTGTTGTTGTTGTTGTTGTTGTTGTTGTTGTTGTTGTTGTTGTTGTTGTTGTTGTTGTTGTTGTTGTTGTTGTTGTTGTTGGGGTTTGCACGACGGGGAGGCATTCTGTGGTTTGTTCAATAGAGATAAGAATGAGATACCCATAGATGCTATCATGCACAATACATCACTTAACAAACACAAAGCATGCAACAAAAGGATAAAGGTTCAACAACGATATAACAAGTTCGTAAAGTAGAACACACACAAATAACAAGCCATCCACATGTCGGATGGTCAAATAACAAGTTCTCAATCAACAAGTACGATAATATATGATAAATGAGTAGTCAAATCTACTCCTCGGCATCAACCTCCTCCTCGACAAAGGTAAGACCTGCGTTCTCCATCGCGGTCTTGTATTCCTCGACACTAGTGGTCAAGGTCTCTATCTTGGCTTTGAGAGCCCTCTTCTGGGAACGAAGCCTCTCAATCACCGTCTGCTGATGCTCGAGCTCGAAATCCTTGGCCTGCAGTTCTTCAGTCATGTCCCGGATCTTCTTGTTCCTATCCTGGACTCGCTTCTCCTGACTCTTGAACTTCCTGTCCTGGCTCTCGAACTTCGCTTCCATCTCCTTGACTATCTCATCTTGCTCCGCGAAGAGCTTGTCCTTTTCGCGAAGCTGCACCTGGAGTTCATCATTGTTGAGCATGACGTTGGTCCTATCAGTGTCCACGTGCCTAATGAGAGACTCTAAGTCCTGGAGGTATAGACGAATCGGCTCTACTGTGTCCCTCGAGTCGTTCTCGAAGTCGATGGACTCTCCATCCTCATCACGTCTACCGAAGACGTGGAAGTGAGTACCTCTAACCTGTTGGGAGTGTCTCCCTAGCAGACGTCCTATCAGATCCTGCATAACTACCTCAAGGCCTCTCTCCTTGTCATCATGCATGAGCTTGAAGACGATGGCCTCCGTGGTAGGCTCTGTCTAGCGTCCGGGCTGGTTGACCTTGAAGCCCCAAAGGTCTTTCCTCTCAAACTTGGTGAGGGGAAGCACCATGATGGTAGTAAGAGGGAGATTGAGCAAAGTAGTAAGCTCAACAATACGAGGTCCAAAGCGAGTTCCATGGAACTCCTCAACAGTGCTGAAGGTAACAGTAGGCATCTATTTATAAGATAGAAAAAGTTAGAACTACACAATTCAAGATAAAATACAAGGCAAAACATCACATATAAATCCTTGGAATTCAAAACACACAAGTCATGGCACACATGGATCCATTACAACAACCAAGGTTCAACTTATTTTAAAGCAACATTTGGAAAATAAGGTGATAAGTGGTGGTCCAACTAACGAAGTACGCTTACAATCCTATCTCACTGGATCTGTTGGCTAACACAATGTTTCTAGAAGCAATCAGCCTATCTTGCTCACATGACTCCATCACTAAGTCTATAATGTCTCCTCTTAAGGTTTGGTTGGTAGCTTCCAACTCTTGGGCATGTTTCTTCTCTTCCTTTAGATCATTTTGGAGGTTGAGCATTCTGCACTTGACTCTATCACCAAGTTCTTTGATGGTCTTCCAAGCTGCATCCCTTACTTATTCAAAGAATGTAGTGTGCACCACTGAATTGGTGAACATGCAGAATCCTTTTTCCTGGTGGTTGTCTTCCTTGTTTTTATACAAGTGAAGTTGCACCCACCAGTATTCCACTCCTTCATCCATCACAGGAAAACCTTTGTACACAGCTGCACCTTGTATCTCTAATGCAACCATGAGGTCCTTGAGAGCCTTGGGGAATTCTGTCTCACACTCCAAAGTCATTGTCATGAGTGGTCCTTTCCTTACGGCTTCATTGATGGAGTTCATCTACAAATAGAGATGAGGAATAAGATTAGAAAAGTTTACGAGAAGAATAGACAAGTGTAGAAGTTGCTGAATTTTTTTCCTTAGTGGTTTCCAATACTAGGGTCATAATCCTACAGGCAACACAGTGCTCTGATACCATCTGTAAGATCCCTCCTTTATAAAGGAAAAGGATCCCTGTGATTGCAATGCTAGTCCCTGGATCAATGCTAGCATCCATAGTTTAAGATGAAGTACACAGATACAAAGGTCTTTATTACAGCCATTCCAGAGATAAACATAGTCTTTACAACTCCAAGGCCACAAGCCTAGTACAAGAGTTTGAATAAGTAAATAAATAAAAGTCTTCATCTTCATGTGCCACATGCAAACATGTTGAGTGTAGACTCATGACACCTAATCCCCATTAGAGTAACCTGCAACATCACAAGTTACAGCCACAGTGGGTCAATACATTGGAATAGTATTGGCAAGTGATACCTTAGTATAATTTTAGGTGGACTAGATACTATATGCAATTTGGCTAAGTGTATCTTGGCTTGCTTTGCTAAAAATAGATTTTGCCTATTAGTTGAAATCACTAAGTTTTTCTTTGTCAAAACTTTCCCAAGGAACCACCAATAGACATTGAGGTCCTTCACCCTTGTTCACCCACAAATTTTTACGTAGAAATTGGGATGAGGAGATTCTTGATAGCTTCCATGTCTTGATGCTCAATTTGTCCTTTTCCAGGGACATGGCTAAGTACTTAGATTTTCCATCTACAGAGGTTGTGCACTTTCCCCACAAGCCTTGATTTTCACCAAGACAGGACCTTTCAGAAGCCTTCCCTTAGACCAAATGGACGCGTTCCAACCTATCATCCCACTACCACCAACTGTCCAAATGGCTAAGTTCTAGCAACCTATGTGATCCTGGCAGAGCCCATATTGCCAAGTGGCTGCACCAGAAGCTTCTTGACACTTGGCCCCTAAAACCTCTTTGTTCCTGGGTGGCTTACCACAAGTGAGATACACAAGGTAAACCATAGAAATGGGCCTTGTGTAACCACTCAACATAAACCAATCCTTCCATTCCACCCAGGTGTTTCATTAACTTAGTTGTTTTATTAGGCAAAACACAAGTCCAAAGACTTAGAAATATTTTCATCATAGCATGTATATTTCACCAACCCTTGTTTGCTACTAGCTAGGCTAAGCATGGCATAGATAGTAACTTTAACTTAGAAATTCCCTAGCCATTCTACAACTACTAGGATTTCCCAACATGGCATATAAGCAAAATAATAACATGCAAGACTTAGCAAAATATTTCTAATGCTTAGTATAAAACATGGGGATAGAAATATTCATGAAGTACCACTTGCCTTGGTAGTTTGGAGAGTAATTACACTCCTCACAATCACAATCACTAGCACCAAAATCTACACAAAGAATCATAGCCACAATCACATACAAAACATATACAATCAAAAATATATGCATGCATGCAAAATGATACGTGATGATTTTTAAAACTCAACAAAGCAAGTAAACAGTACTGATTCATAAACAAGTTAAAAACTTGCCAAACAACATTTATTTAAACCCTAAATCATTTCCTAAACATTTCACATACACAAATTAGCCCTACACAAGTTTCTGCAAATAAAACCATTTTAACAGAAGCAAAACATTAAACACATTGCATATTTAGAAAGAGCCTGTTCTCCTGATTCCAACGATATAAAATTTGTCATTCTAACGTGGGGGTCAAAAGTTATAGCCAAAACAAATTCAAACATCAAACAGATTCAAATCCTGTTTTAAATCTAAACTCCAGCCACGCGGCAGCGTCTGATTGGACGGTACCGCTTCGCACCGGATCACGCTCGGCTACCGTTGGATCTAACTAAACACGCAGAGCTCAGATCTAAACTTACCTCTTCGTCACAGATCTAATCTCACACGTTAGATCTAAATCCTACGGCCCTAATCTAACTGACCACAGACGGGCGGCGCTAGCGGCGGCTACTGGCGGCGGCGAGCTCTGCCTACGGCGGCGCGGCGCTACAGGTGGTCCTAGGGTCGTCGGAGGGGCTTACCAGAACCGTGGCGACACGCTGATGATCAACCTGGCGGCGGCTTGGCAAGGGGCGCACGGAGTGGGCTGCTGGAGCTCGTCGAAGTTGCGGGCGGCGTCGGGTTCGAGTGGACGGCGACATTGGCGACGCTCCTGGTGTCCCTAGCACAAACAAGCGGCACCAGATGATGCACAAGACAGTGGTGAACAACTTCGTGTGTGTCAGAGGTGAAGGGGCGCAAAGGGCTTACGGAATTTGGTCGCCGGAGTCGAGGTTGTCGTCGGGAGCTTGCGGTGTTGAGCAGGCGGCGACACACTGGGCAGTAAAGAAGGCACCAGCAGTGTCAGTAGATGCGCAAGAAAGTGGTGAGGCTGTCTGCAAGAACCGGAGGGAGAGGGGCGCACAGGGCTCACCGGGATTGGTCGCCGGAGTGAGTTCTGTCTGCGGCGGTGCAGGGGCGATTGTGGGCAGCCTGGGGGCACTTTGTGCTCGGAGTTTGGGGGGAATGGAGAGGGGGCAGAGGGGGTTTAAGTAGCATGGTCGCGAGCGAGATTTACTCCGGCATTCAACGTGAATTGACGCCGCGAATCAATACAGGGAACGGCCGATGTGATTTTGGGGATTGAGGTGTTTGCGGGGTGGAGACGACGACGTCGTGTGGGCCGCAGCTGTCAGCGAGTGAAACTGAGAGGGAGTGGGTCCTGCCTGTCAGCGAGCTAGTGGGTGCGGGGGCGAGTGAAGAAAAACGGTTCGCGAGGTGGGGTATTGGGCTTAGCTGGGCTAGTTGGGCCAGATTCGGCTGAGTGATATTTTTTCTCTCTTTAAGCTTTTTCTTTTTCTGTTTGTTTTTCAGAAATGGTTTTCAAACCTCAATTCAAATCTGTTTGATTCCAAAACTTTTCAGGATTTTTGTACAGTAAATCTTGTACTCAAATAAGTGTCAAACACATCTGTTCACTCAAACACACTTGGGTCTTTTGAAAATAAAATAAAACCATGCCTTTTTGATATATATTCAATAGGCATAATATTGGTTTTATTATTCATTTTGTTTTTTTTAAATTTTGTTCAAACTTTTGGTGGTGTCTAAGTTTTAATAAACAATCTTTACTGAATCAAACCAAGCATTCTTCTCATTGGTAGATAGCACTAAGGCTTAGAGCAAGCTTACATAAAATGTTAAGCATAAATGCTTCTGTTTTGAATTGATTTGTTTGAAATGAAAATCATATGCTCATGGATGCATGGATGATATGTATAAGATAGCACTCTGAAGGAGTTTCAAGCTTGCAAAGTCTATGGAGACTTAGGACACACATACAAGGAGCATCAGGATCAGTGCCCCTATTGTGATGGAAACCATCTAGTTGGAGAGTGCCCCACACCCCAAGTCACTTGCTTTCTATGTGAAGGGAATGATCACGTCCCTATTCATTGTCACCTTTAAACCCATGGTACAACAAGTGAATAAAGGAGTCAAGGATGGAGTGTATCAAGCTCTCAAGAAGACCCACACAGAATCAAGCCCTATGGCGGAGGATGTAGTCAGAGTCGTGCCTCATAAGGCCGCAACCAATGTGACCATAAAGTGTTGTTACTCATGTGGAGAAGAAGGTCATATCTCTATTGATTGCCCCAAGAAGCGAGAAAGGTTTCCTGAATTTGTGGTGAAATATGAAGAAGAAGAACTAAGAGAACTCCTAGCCTTGGAGAGACCTAGGAAGAGGAAGAACTGTTACAACTCCCCTGCGAGGGATATTAGCCAGCTGTTGTGCTACAATTGTAAAGATCCAAGGCATTATGCGTCACATTGTCCAGAAAAGAAGAATCACAAAGGAAACAGGAAAAGCATCTTTGCTGAAAAATGAATCCTGTAAGGGATCTCAGCCTTGTCACCTTCTACAAGTGCAATGAGTCGGGACATTATGCCTATAAATGCCCAGATAAGGAGCTTCAAGCCAGACCTCATGACTAGTAAGTCCTTGGTTCATTCATACATCGCACTCGTGATATTTTAATACTGCTGCATGATACGTCGGAAACGTATCTATAATTTTTGATGTTCCATGCTTGTTTAGTATCTAATTTGTTTTACTTTGTCTACACTTTGAGGTGTTTTTATATGTTTTCTGGTACTAACCTATTAACAAGATGCCATAGTGCCAGTTGCCTGTTTTCTTCTGTTTTTGGTTCTAGAAAGGCAGAAAATCAATATTATCGGAATTGGACGGGACAAAAGCCAGTCAATATTTTACCATGGGGAACACGAAGCCAGATTACGAGACGGAGGAGAGCCACTAGGGGGCCACACCCCCTGGCTGCGCGGGTGGGCCCATCCCATGCCTTGGCGAGGGGTGTGGCCGCCCTGGCGCCCCCTGCCTCGCCTCTTCGCCTATAAAGACCCCCCGATACAAAATCCTAGATACCCGATCAATATTCCACGAAACCTTCTGTTGATGCCGCCACCATCGTCCCTAGATCGCGGGGGGGGGGGGATCTGAAGCTCTTCCCGGCACCCTGCCGGAGGGAAGATCATCCCGGAGGCCTTCTTCTTCATCATGCCAGCCTCCGGTATGAAGTGTGAGTACATTGACCTTGGACTACGGGTTCATGTAGTAGCTAGATGGTTGCATATCCTCCTTTGTGCTACCATGTTTAGATCTTGTGAGCTCTGTTCATGATCAAGATCATCTATTTGTAATCATGCATGTTGTGTTTGCGGGGATCCGATGGATATTGAGATTACTTTGTCAGATTGATTAATGGTTTTGTCTTATTGATTCTATCATGTCTGTGTTGTTTGTGATCTTGCATGCTCTCCGTTTCTAGTAGCTACCTTGGCCAAGTAGATGCTAGTGACTCCAAGAGAGGGTATTTATGCTCGATAGTGGATTCATGCCTCTATTTAATCTAAGGGAAGTGATAGAAATCTCTAAGGTTGTAGATGTGATGTTGCCACTAGGGAGAAAACAACGGTCTCTTGTTCATGGAACAAGTGGATTGTTTACCTTACACACTTTGCTTAAAGCAGTTATCTGTTGCTTGCAACTTAATACTGGAGGGGGTTCAGATGATAACCTGAAGGTGTATTTCTAGTCATAGATGCGGTTGTATGGCGGTCTATGTATCTTGTTGTATTGCCCAATCGAATCTCATAGGATCATGAATGTCTAGTATTGCATTAATATGCCTTGCTCAGTCCTGTCAATTGCCCCGCTATAATTTATTTACCCAACATGTCATGTTTGTTTATCTTAAGGAGAACACCTCTAGTGAACTATGGACTCCGGTCCAATCTTTACCATTGATATATCTTCCACTCTTAATTTTTACTTTCTGCAAACCACTATTACCTTCCACACCATACAGTTAATCCTTTGTTTTCAGCAACTAGTGAGATTGACAACCTCACTATTTGTTGGGGAAAAGTCTTGAGTTTGTGTTGTACAGGTTTCCAAGTTGCTAGACACACCTTTGAGACGTTTCCTTCCTCCTACTGGTTCGATAACTTCGGTTTCTTACTGAGGGAAGACTTGATGCTGTGCTCATCACACCTTGCTCTTGGGGTCTCCCAACGAAGCGCTACCACGCGCCATCAACAAGTTTTCTAGCACCGTTGCCGGGAGGCTAAGGACGTCTTCAGAAGGGGAAACAATTATGGGAACAAATTGATAAGTTGAATACTATTGCTAGAGACGTGTGCTCTACTTATAATGTTGCTTATTGCTTTGATAAATCTTGTTGTTGTAGGAGGTATAAACACCTACCTTTTCAATGTGAGTATAATGATAATGTTACCATATCTTCTCATGTTAAAGGAAATTATGACTTTATGATGTGGAACAAATTGAAGAATTTATTGCCTTCAAGGGTGCATTTGAACTTGCCAGTTTGCTCGAAAATACTGATGATGCACCTTATGAATATGAGGTTTATGAGATACTTAAATTTTTCTTTGATAATTACAAGGAATAAAATGGCTATATTCATGAATATTTTAATAGGTGTTTTCCACAAACGGAAGAGACTAATGCCTTGCAGGAGCTTATGGAAGACGAAATTGCTAAACCTGAAAGCTCATTAGATGAAAAATAGGATAGTGATGGTCAAGAGGAGGAAGAATGGATCTACCCATGTCTACCTTCTAATGAGAGTAACTCTGTACTTCTTACATTATTTGATTGTCCCCCATGCTTACCAAAGGAGGATGAATGTTATGTTCCTGTGGATTCTTTTGAAATATCTGCTATGGGTAAAACTTGTGATAATAGTTATGCTCCTGTTATCTATGTTAATCATTTATTTGTGCCTAACTTCGAAATGCATGGTACTAAAGATTTTTGCTTAGAAAATGTTTATGATAAAGCTCTAGATAATGGTCCTATATTGAATGATCAGTCTTCTTATTATAAAATTGTTAAAAGTGGGTTTGAAGGTTTTAATCCCACTATTCTTGATCTTGATAGAAATTATGTGTTTGTAGATCATGAAAAGCATGCTTTATGTTATAGTTATATTGTTGAGTTTATTCATGAGGCTACTAAAAAATATTATGAAAGAGGAAAATATGGTTGTAGAAGTTTTGATGGTATTGAAACACCTCTCTATGTGCTGAAAGTTTTGAAGTTACTCTTGTCTTATCTTCCTATGCCTGTCACTTTGTTCTGAATGAATTTATTTGTGTACAAGATTACTATGCATAGGAAGTGGGTTAGACTTAAATGTGTTTTAAATTTGGTTCTTGATGCTCTCTTTTACTTCAATTCTTAATTCTTATGTGACCATCTTTTCAAACTATCATGCCTAACTTAAAGGCGTTAAAGAAAACTACTTATTGCAAGATAACCCAAAAGTTTTCTTAAGTATTTAAAGTTATTACCTTTGTAATGACCTCTCCTTATCTTTTTATTTGCTTTTTGTTCCAAGAATAACCTCTAATGAGAGGGAAATAAGATTTGGGGAGTTGCTGTCCCGTAACAGATTTTTGCGCTCCACCGTAAAAATTCGTGAAGAATCTCTGTAAGTCGGATTGAGCTGATATTTTCTTAATAAATACCCAGTATGTTATATAACTTTCATTAGTTCAACAATTTTTGATTGGAGCAATAGAAGGTCTTCGAAAAAATTGGTTTCTACCTGTTGGTCTGTTTTGACAAATTTCTGCCATTATTTGCATTTTCTTCTTATTGATTCCTTTTTGGGTTCGTTTTGGGAAATTGAGCTTTTTGTGGGAATTTCTACAGTAGCTTGTGTTTTTAGTGAAAGTTTTGCTGTTCTAAAGCTAAACCCAAAGGTCTATTATCTTTTGAATACACTAATGTTGCTAATGAAGATTGTGTGAAGTTTTGTATGAAGGAAAATTTTCAGGTATAGAGAGAGAAATGATGTAATGAGATGAAGAATGGACAAAAGATCAAGCTTGGGGATACCACCCCGTGTCACCCCAAGAAATATTCAAGAGGTACAAGCATCAAAGCTTGGGGATGCCCAAGGCATCCCCTTCTTTATCAATAAAAAGTTTAGGTCTTTCTAGACACTTCGTTTTTATTGTTTCATGCACAGTTGTGTTGCTCTTGGAGCGTCTTAGTTTTCGTTTTGTTTGCTTAGTTTGCTTGAATAAAGTAGTTTGGACCCCCGTTCTCGATGTGTTGTTTCAAATAAGTTGATTGGTGTTGGAGAGGAGCAAAAATTTCTTCCTTGACTAGTACAAGATGAGCTTGCTTTGACTGTGACTTAGACTTTAGCATGTCATGCTAGGTGTTATTTTAATTTTATGCTTAGTGATTATTGCTGTAGCACGACTTGTTCCAAACAATTGGGATTGCTTAATGTTCCTTGAAGGAATCATGCATTTTTTTAGCATACAGAAGCATAGTATTGTGATATTCTCCTTTGATGCTTTGTTTGGGTTGACTTGGCACATGCTCACACCATGTTATGACTACGAACAAGTCACCATAGCCTCTATGATCATTTAGTCCTTGACTTGAAGTACCACTCTATGCTTTGATTAGTAATGTTTTGTCTCTCTATATGATTATGTCCATTATTGCTCTCTTAGTTGGTTGCTCCCAGTATTTTGATAGCCTCCACTTGTATGAGTAAGCTCTACTCATGCTTCCAACTCCCAAGAAACCAAGTTATTCCAAAGTGTCCACTATAAATTCCTATGCATGGTGTGTTACACCATTCCAAGTATATTCTTGTTTTCATCTATCTTCTAATTAAAAAGTATTTTGTTATGAGAAAACTTAGTGATTAAAGCCCGAACAAACTTGATGGAACACTTTATATTCTTGGACCCTAATAAACTTGAACCATTGTGTCATCTCTGTTGTATATTCTTGCACTTATACGTTGGAATTAGCAGAACCGTGCTGTCACGCAGAATGTTTTCAACATTGCACTTGTACTTTGTACACTGTTTATATCATGATCTTTTATCTATGGATGTCACCGGTGTGAAATAAAGAGGAAACTTGTAAGTCCACGGAGTTATGTATTTTGTGTTAGATAAACGCCTGGGACGCTAGCCTAAGCCATGCCTAATCATGGTGGAAACTTGCAGCATCATCATAATGAACATTCTGTGAAGCATCCTCAGTAAAAAGATATGCACATAGTAAATAAAAAGATCACTGATATGCTAATTGTCTGCTTGCCTTGTCATTTTGGTTATGGGATAGCTCCTGTACCATATGCAAGGGGTACCCCGTTGGCGGTTCTCTATGATACGCATGTACGTATTATAACAAGAACTTACATGTGACTGAAGTTGAGTAGCATGAGGTGTGGCCCTCGTATTCAAGGGACATGAGATTGACAACTTATACTTTATCAAGCATATACTCCATAGTTTGTTCACTTTAACCTTAATCACTTCAAGATGCTTATGATAGGGGCAATGAAGGCTGGAAGCTAACAAATACCATAATTTTTGGAAGCTCTTTTTGAAACTTGAAATCCCTGTTTCCCTTTATGAAGGGCCTTTCTTCCACCATTATTGGAGTCTCCACCTTCTACTTTTAGGCGCCATTAAGAGAGCATAGTTGTCATTCTATGTGCAGTGTCCTAAAACTTATTGATTGATGCATATTGTGATATTACTTGTTCTTGTGCTACTTATTTCTAGTCACCCTTGTGAACTTTGAAGGTGTCCTATGCATCTATTTGCTACTCTATGAGGGACAAGCTGATTCCCACTATGCCATGTTTTCTGTATGTGAAAAAAACAAACGTTTTTCAATGCATGTTATTCATGATCTTTGTTTGTAGCCTTTCATGTTGCATGCATAGTTAATATGTCCTATTGTTAGAACTCCATCTTTCATGCACATGTTTAGAGTACTTTGATACCTGCTTTCAATGCTTGCAAATGTTTTGATCTTGGTTTTGATGGTGCATGTCACCTGAAATTTTTTCTTGCCCCTAATAAACTTGAACCATTGTGTCATCTATGTTTTATATGCTTGCACTTATACGTTGGAATTAGCAGAATCGTGTTGTCACGGGGAACGCTTTCAACATTGCACTTGTACTTTGTACACATTTGATATCGTGCTCTTTTGTCTATGGATGTCGTCAGTGTGAAATAAAAGGGGAGCTTGTAAGTCCATGGAGTTATGTATGTGTGTTAGAGAAACGCCTGGGCCGCTAGCCTAAGCCATGCCTAATCATGGTGGAAACTTGCAGCATCACCATAATGACATCTATGAAGCTTTCTTCTTATAAAAAATAGAGACATATTGAAAAGAGGAAAGAGAGAAAAAGCACCATTTTCCCATGGTAAATAAGAAGATTGCTAAGATGGTCATTGTCTGCTTGCCTGTTCATTTTTATTATGGGATAGATCCTGTATCATGTGCAAGGGGTACCCCGTTGGCAGTTCTCTATGATACACATGTACTTAATATGACAAGAACTTACATGTGACTAAAGTTGAGTAGCATGAGGAGCGACCCTCGTATTCAAGGGACATGAGATTGCCAACTTATACTTTGTCAAGCATATACTCCATAGTTTGTTCAATTTAACTTTAATCACTTCAAGATGCTTATGATAGGGGCAATGAGAGCTGCAAGCTAACAAGTACCATAATTTTTGGGAGCTCTTTTTGAAACTTGAAATCCCCGCTTCCCTTATGAAGGGCCTTTCTTACACTATTATGTTGAGTCTTCATCTTCTATCCTTAGGCACCAGTTAAGAGGGTATAGTTGCCATTCTTAGTTCTATGTGCATTATCCCAAAACTTATTGATTGATGCATATTGTTGATATTACTTGTTCTTGTGATATTTGTATCTAGTCACTCTTATGAACTTTGAAGGTGTCCTATGCATCTATTTCGTACTCCATGAGGGACAAGCTTAATGCCACTATGATATGTTTTCTATATGCGAAACAAACAAATGTTTTTCAATGCATGTTATTCATGATCTTTGTTTGTAATCATTCATGTTGCATGCATAGTTACTTTGTCTTACTGTTAGAACTCCATCTTCCATGCTCATGTTTAGAGTTCTTTGATCCCAGCTTTCAATGCTTGCAAATGGTTTGATCTTGATTTTGATGGTGCATGTCACCTAATAAAATATTCTTTTTATCACTTACCTACCCGAGGACGAGCTGGAGTTAAGCTTGGGAATGCTTGATACATCGGAAACGTATCTATAATTTTTGATGTTCCATGCTTGTTTAGTATCTACTTTGATTTACTTTGTCTACACTTTGAGGTGTTTTCATATGTTTTCTGGTACTAACCTATTAACAAGATGCCACAGTGCCAGTTGCCTGTTTTCTTCTGTTTTTGGTTCCAGAAAGGCAGAAAATCAATATTCTCGGAATTGGACGGGACAAAACCAAAGTCAATATTTTACCGTGGGGAACACGAAGCCAGAGTACGAGACAGAGGAGAGCCACCAGGGGGCCACACCCCCTGGCCACGTGGGTGGGACCATCCCGCGCCTGGGGGGGGGGTGCGGCCGCCCTGGCGGCCCCCCTGCCTCGCCTCTTTGCCTATAAAGACCCCCCGATATAGAAACCCTAGGTACCCAATCAATATTCCACGAAATAGTTTATAGCCGCTGTCACCATCGTCCCTAGATCAGGGGGGATCTGAAGTTCTTCCCGGCACCCTGCCGGAGGGGAGATCATCCCGGAGGCCTTCTTCTTCATCATGCTAGCCTCCGGTATGAAGTGTGAGTAGTTCCACCTTGGACTACGGGTCCATGTAGTAGCTAGATGGTTGTATCTCCTCCTTTGTGCTACCATGTTTAGATCTTGTGAGCTCCGTTCATGATCAAGATCATCTATGTAATCATGCATGTTGTGTTTGCGGGGATCCGATGGATATTGAGAATGGTTTTGTCTTATTGATTCTATCATGTTTGTGTTGTTTGTGATTTTGCATGCTCTCCATTTCTAGTAGCTATCTTGACCAAGTAGATGCTAGTGACTCCAAGAGGGGGTATTTATGCTCGATAGTGGGTTCATGCCTCTATTTAATCTAAGGGAAGTGATAGAAATCTCTAAGGTTGTAGATGTGCTATTGCCACTAGGGAGAAAACAACGGTCTCTTATTCATGGAACAAGTGGATTGTTTACCTTACACACTTTGCTTAAAGTAGTTATCTGTTGCTTGCAACTTAATACTGGAGGGGGTTCGGATGATAACCTGAAGGTGGATTTCTAGTCATAGATGCAGTTGGATGGCGGTCTATGTATCTTGTTGTATTGCCCAATCGAATCCCATAGGACCATGAATGTCTAGTATTGCATTATTATGCCTTGCTTAGTCCTATCAATTGCCCCGCTGTAATTTGTTTACCCAGCATGCCATGTTCGTTTATCTTAAGGAGAACACCTCTAGTGAACTATGGACCCCGGTCCAATCTTTACCATTGATATATCTTCCATTGTTACTGTTTACTTTCTGCAAACCACTATTACCTTCCACACCATACAATTAATCCTTTGTTTTCAGCAACCGGTGAGTTGACAACCTCACTGTTCGTTGGGGGTAAAGTCTTGAGTTTGTGTTGTGCAGGTTTACAAGTTACTAGCAACACCATTGAGACGTTTCCTTCCTCATACTGGTTCGATAACCTCGGTTTCTTACTGAGAGAAGACTTGATGCTATGTTCATCACACCTTGCTCTTGGGGTCTCCCAATGAAGCGCTACCACGCACCATCAGTGCATCATGTTCATTCATATTGAGGCATTCGTGGATAAGAATAGTTATATATGGAGTTACTTAGAGGATCTGTTGAAGAGAACCCATTAGAAAGGATTGATAGCTAGCACAAGATTCCACAATTAAGTACATTGGAGATGCCAAGTTCAGTTTTCTTAAGGGGGTTAGCCTCGACAACAACACCCATACCCTTGCTAGCCATTCCGAATCTCAGGACGAGATTCATATTAAGGGGGTTAGTCTGTCACATCCCAAGATTTTAGAAATTGGGACTAGAATTTTTTTTTGCATTTGCATTGCATTGGCATGGCATCTTGCATTCATGAAAGTTTTGGATTTCAAAACACTATATTGAAGCCCTATTTTGAATAACAAAATGCTTCTACAAAAGTAAAATTCATGTACTTGCGAAATCACTATTTTGAAATAGGAAGATTATTGGAAAAAGTATATTAAGTTGATCCTCTGGATTTTAGAAAAAATTATAGACAAAAATCAAGTCATTTAGATTATCTATGTAAAAGTTATGAGGAGAAATAGAAAACAGAAAAGAATAAAAAGAAAACAAACAAAAAAAACTATCCTAACTATCCCGGACCAACCTACCTACCGCGCGCCCCTTCCTAGTGTACGTGGGCGCAACAGCCAGCCCAGGAGCGGCCCAGCAGCGCTGCAGCCCAACCAGCCCCTCTCTCTTCTCTGTCTCACCGACAGGTGGGGCCCGCCTGTTATCTCCTTCCTCCAGCTGAGAGACCATAGCGAGCACGTTTCGATCTCGAGTCGGATTTCCCCCAAATCCGCTCGATTTGTTTTGCCCTCTGGACGTCAACCATCATATAAATTCCTTCACATCAACCTGTATTTTTTTTTATTTTTTTTTCCGAACCCTAGCCGCCTCCCCTGTCTCGCCTGATCTCGCCGCCATCTGCCGCCACTGAAGCTCCCAGATCAAGCACGACCAGGAGGTTCCCAAGCATCCCATCGCCTCCTTCCCCCTATCCTCTTTGCCTCTCTCGTATTCAACGCCTCACCTCTTTGTCCCCTTTGCAGTGCACCAGAACCTCCCGCGGTTGCTCGTCAGAGAACCGCCGGAGCCGAGAACGTCCAGGCACGCCCAACCGTCCACTGTTGCTGCTTGGGGAACCAAAGCACTATGCCGAGACCACTCCTGGGACTGCCATCGTCTGCCACACCTCGTACGCCATCACGCTGACATGGAGGACCACCGGACTGCCGTCCACTACCACCTCCCGATCTCGCGCCTTCATCACCCTCCCTTTCCACCGATGAGTGCAGAAGCTAGAGTTCCCTGCCGTTGGATCGTGCACCGACGTCCAAGATTAGAACAAGATTAGAACAGCTGAATTTGAACCCGGTGCGCTAAGTGGCGCAGTGGCGTGGTACCAGCGTCGCGTCCTTGACTCGACATTGAATTTTCTGCAAATAAAAACAAAATACAATAAAAATTGCAGAAATTGTGTCAAACTTGTAAAATTCATATAGAAATATTCGTAGATCTAAAATTAGAAAATAATATATCAATGGATTCAGAAAATGAGTAGAACATTAATATCCAATTGGATATAACATTTACAGTACGTATTTACTGTAATTATCTAAATAGTTTAAAAGCCCTTTTAGAGTATTAAATTCCTAATAAATTATTTATAGGTCAGAAAAATATGAATAATATGTCAAAAGAAATCTACTCTAATATAGATTAATAATCTCAGATTATACCAAGTCTTTGCAGTACATATTTCACCATAATAATTTAAATTAATTTTAATGGCTTTATAAATCATTAAATTCATAATAAATTATTTGCATATCAATAAAATATAAATAATATACTGATGGAAAGCTAGTTCCAAGTATATCATCAATATGTAATTGGTTCAGGAAATTACTTTAAGGTTCTACTGTAAATATTTAAACAAGTTAATACCCTTTTTGGAGTAATAAATTTATAAGAAAATAAATAATGTTCAAAAAAATGCAAGTAATATGTCTCTAGAATCACAATCCTGAGAAGATTATATATCTGATTTTTAGACAACAGAAACTATATAAATGATTTAAAACTAATTAAAGACTATTTAAATCATAAGAAAAGATATATAACTCCGATTAGGGTGAATCTAACGCCTACTGGTTCGTATTAACGTCCTCTATCTAGTAAACTGCAGAAACTAATTTAATTCGGCAGTTAAGATAAGAGTTACAACATAACTATTAAAACCGCTATATTGGTAAGTAATTATTAATAACAAATACTCCATTGCATTAACTGATCTCCTGCATGCATCATATACTCTAACATTGATTAGATAACTAAATACAATCATTATGACTTATTAAATTGTCATGCATTTATGTATTTGTTTATGATTGTATGGTTATTTATGTTGTATGTAATTGCTTGATCGATAGATTGCAAGGAGTGCAACGTGTGTAATTGCAACGAGTGCTTGAACGACTTCAGTTACAGCCAAGGCAAGTAGATGCTAATTTGTTTATGATTACTGTCCTACTATTTTCAATGCATTTTGGTGTATTTTGTAGTTGCATAGGTACTACTATCACTATGTTATGTCCTGTTATGTGGTAGGGATCTCTTGTAGTTGAGCCACCGTTTTTAGATGTGCTTAGCCGTGCTATGATAGACGAGGACTGGGTTACATCACTAAAAGTTGTTTCTAAAAGTATTGGTTTGCGAAAATTAAAAACATCTTAATCAATGAATCTCCTGGGTGTGATGGGATTGACATTTTTTGGTGGTATGATTGCGGAAAGGCACCCAAGTATCGGGAGAAAATAATTGATATCTTTATTTTGTAGCTTACGTGTACAACCATGTGCCAATAATGAAATGGGCGGTTGGTTGTACTTAGTAGGTTGTGGTAACTCAAACCCACGTAGCCAGAGATGTAGAATTTTGGTAGGTTGATACGGTGCGTGTCGTGTTTGGGGAGCTACTTCCCGAACGGTCCCTTCTTGGACTTATCCCTATCATCACCCAATATGAGAGTGGTGGTACGAGCTGGGATGGCCAAGTCACATGGGTAAAGTGTACTAACCCCTGCAGGGTGTATAATCTAATCGATTAGCCGTGTCCCCGGTTATGGACATTTGAGTTACTTGATATTGAGTTCATGATATGTTTCTCGCTCATTCTAATTTCCAAATTGCTTTAATGTTGATGGGTTAACTTAATTGGGTTCTTTTCAAAGAAAATCAAAAACCGATTATGAAAGTAGGACAAAGGTATTTGAAAATGCAAGCTAGCCATAGCTCCACTTGCCAAACAAGCGTGTAGATGCTAGGAATATTGTCTCTCTACTTAGCGTTACTTGCCATACATTTCATGTATTGACACTTCGAGGCTGCTAAGTTTAATGTTGCAGCTTATTATTCCGATTCTGAGTGATCGACTAGGTTGCGATACCCCACTCAACAGTTGTTCGCCTATTGCACAATTGAAGATGGAGCCTATTATTTGTTTGTGCTTCCTTATGCTATTTGATATTTGAGCTAGCCTTGAGATAAGCTTTATTATAATAATTGCAAATTCTGGATCAATTCATTATTTATGATGCACTATTAAACTCTTTGGTATTCATCTGTACTGTGTGTGCCAATGAACTAATCTAGGGATTGGCACTATACACATGAACTCAGCCTTATCAGGCGAGGGTGTTACACGCCGCCTCTCTTCTCTCTCTTCCACCGCCCTGCTCCGACTTAGGCAAAGCCCTGCAGAAATATATCCTACACCACCACCACACCGCTGTGTTGTTAGGATTTCGAGGAGATCTACTACCTCCTCTGCCCTGCTGGAACCGGGAGAGGAAAGTCTTCATCGACTCCGTACGTGTGATCGACTGTGGAAGCGCTGCCGGAATGCAGCGCCGGAAGGATCGTCTACGCGATCTTGAGATCGACAAGTGATCAACTACATCAACCACGAGAATATGATCTCGTTAAACGCTTTGGATCCACGAGGGTTAGTTCTCTTCAATCTCGTTGCACCGATCTCGTGGATTAGATCTTGGCTTTGCCATAGATTGGATCTTGATTTTATGTGTTCTTGCGATAGAATTTTTTTTGTATGCAACAAACTCTACACTAGAATAGTAATAGGCCTGAACATAATAGACTTGAATAGTAAAAGGTTAGATTGACAAGAGGTCGAACGGTAAAATGATTAGCGATGAGACCGAAAGATCTTGGGACGCTTGCAGCCACTAGGGTCTACAGACAATGACATGGGTCTTATGGAGGTTGAAACAGTAATGAGGCAAAAAATTAGTAGGCCGCGACTAGCCAAAATAGTAACGGTCCATATTCTAATTGGGCTCTCCTAATAGACCGGCCCACTTGATAATTAGCAGGCCTTGTCTAAATCTCGGTTCTACCACTTTTTTGTGATTGTTAATGGCGCTAACTGGCCGTTAACGGTGTTTTCCACATGGCAGTTTACATGACGTCAGCAGGCAACAGATCTGGCGAAACAGACCTACAACGGCATGTAAGTTTATGACTGAAGGTTGCAATCCGCCATAGTCGCAAAAAAATCCGTGGTAGATTTTTTTGTGACGAGGCTTTTACTATGAAGGCCATTCGTCATAGATGATGTTTTAACCAAGAAAAACAACCAAAAAAAATTTCCATTGTAAAAACTATTTTTTCTTGTAGTGATTACCCCCCATCTCTTATCGCCTACCCATGTTTTTAAGAAACTACTCTATTATGTAGCATTTTATAAATTAAGATGCCATGAGCACTGCCTTTTATTTAAGAGATATTAATATGGATACATAAAGACTAATACATAAGTTACAACTACTATGAAGGGTTTAATGATATAATTTCATAAATTCTATTTGGCATAGTGGCAACATACTCAGTTAACATGTAATGAAGTCTCGATTTCAAATTCTCTATGTGTACATATTTTTATTTCCCTTTTCACCTTTTTCTTGTAGTTATATTGCTTTATTGGGGACCCACCAGCCAGACCATACACGGCTGCATCGAGATATGTTAAGAAGATCAAAGTAACGGACGTGACCAAAAAATTCCAACATAGACACGTTCTTGTACAAAGAGGATGACATCAGGGACATCAAGCAACTTGGGCAAGATGGCTATCACAATATGAAAAAAGAAGACCAAGATAGACATGTATCTTGTGTAGAGAGGCTGGCATTAGGGACCCAATAGAAAGACCATACATGCTTGCCGCATCGAGCAATGTTACCAAGATCAAAACGTCAAAAGCGACAGAAAAAGTCCAACATAAACTTGTTTCTTGTACAGAGAAGGCTAACATGGGGGACCTAGCTGCCAGACCAAATGGTTGATGCATCGAGCAATATTGCCAAGGTCAAAATAGGAAGGCGCGAGCGAGGGAAAAAATTCCATCATACCCACGGTTCTTCTAATAAGAGTATGACATATGGGACCGAGCAGCCTGACTAAATGGATGCATTGAGCAACCTTAGTTCGAATAAGGGAAGCGTGAGCGAAGAATTTTTTTTTATCATACATAGGATTCTTCTTATAATATTTTGACATGGGGGACCCAGAAGCCTGACTAAACGCAGATGCATCGAGCAACATTATCGAATTTAGATCCGGGAGATGTGACCGAGGAAAAATTCCATAATTCACATGTTTCTTCTACTAAGTGGCTAACATTTGGGACCCATCAACCTGACTAAACGGCAGATGCATCGACCAACACTATCAAGTTCAGAACAGGGTAGCACGAGCGGCGAAATAAATTCTATCATATACACGATTCTTCTAATGAGAGTCTAACATGAGGGATCCAACAACCTAACTAAACGATAGATGCATCGAGCAATGTTATCGAGTTCAAACAAGAGAGGCGCGACAAAAAAGTATGGTCCACTAGAGACAATGATATCCGGGACCCATACTCCTCGAAAGAATTTGGCACATAAACATCGTGCGAGGAACCAAAAATCTTACTTCTGCCATGCGTCAGTCGAGCTTATTCCATGTTTTAGCGATTTCCTCGTAGTAGAGGGACACGAAAATAATAAAAAAATTCCACTGGCCACGGTCGAGTGAACAAAATCTTCACAGAAGAGACACCTTCTATGATGCTCGACAGACCAAACCATCACGAGTGGAGACATTTCTTGTAATGAGTTTGCATATCTCCTTCCTTGATATCTCTATCTCTAGACCTCTGCTTTTCCTCAATTTCCTCTTTCAGCCAGAGGCTTTGCATCTCAGCATAGATTTTCTTCATCCTACAGAGCTCCTCATCTAAGATGTCCTAAGTTTCTGATTTTGATCTCTAAAGTATCATACTCCTCCCTCAAATCCTTCCTGAGGTTTTCTAAGCTTATCTTCTAGGCTTCTACTCCAACATTTAGTATTTTTTCTAAATATCCTAAGTTTTTCTTGCCAGATGTCAATTGAGGTTTTGCCTTGGATTGGCAGTCCCCAATTTTCTTGACTAACTCATTAAAATCTTCCCTCATCATCCACCATTTCTCAAACCTATAAATGGGTGGTTTAGGAGTGACCCCAACTCTAGATTACCATAGAATTGGGGTGTGTCCACTGCCTAGCATAGGGAAAGCTCTAATGGAAGCTAAAGGGAAAACACTATCTAGCTCCATATTACAGAAAACTCTATCAATATTAAACATGATTAGGTTTTCTTGATTGTTACCCCAAGTGAACTTTCTGCCACTTAGTTTAACCTCAAGTAAACTCTAGATCTCTACCCACCCATTAAACTTGTCGCTCCGTTTATGCTTAATGGTTCCATTACTCTTGTCACTCTGAAACCTGGCAGATTGAAATCACCACCCACAATGGTGTGACCATGATAGTCAACAAACAAGATGTGAATCTTATAAATGAAATATTTCTTTTTCTCCTCATAAGAGGATCCATAAATGGTAACAATTCTAATTACTAGATCGGTAGCTTTAATTTGACTGTTACAGAGACATAAATGGCGTTAATTCCCCAAGTGAAAATATCAGAAAAATCTAAATCCACTCCCACAAGTATGCCTCCTACAGAGCCAACTGATGGTAGGGATTTCCATTCAAAAAACCTATTTCCAATTAGGGACTTTAGATAACTATCGGCAATAGTTTATTTTTTAGTCTCATGGAAACCATTATTTTAGCATGGGTTTTATTCAGAAGATCAATGATAGTTATTTTCTGTGATGACCCAGCATACCACTGCATGATGTAGTATACTATAGTCGTGGACATAACACCAACGAAACACTCTTCACTAGTATTACATCCGTCAGAGTGGTACAACAGAAACATAGCTGTGCCAAAACATGTCTATATATCTATTACAACTTAACTCTTTACAAGAGATCCAGAGAACAACTCTTAGTTATAAGGTAGGAAAATCTTTACAAAGAAGAATCAGAATAAAACTCAATACTATACTAAGAATAATTTAAGTTCTAATACCATTTGGTTCGCAATTTCGACTATTGCAATTCTCTACAGAAATAGGTTCTATTACCAGAGAATATACTTCTATCTAATCAAGAGCTTCGTTTTCACTTCAACTTGTGGTATATTGATTCCATTGACTTTATTGAAGAACTTGAGTTTTTGGTGACGATTCCATTTGAGCATCCATTGGTGTTGATGTTGTCTTTATCAACTTATGAATCTAGCAAGGGTTAAGAAGATACGATTGAGTATGAGTGTACTCAAGTAGTTCACTAAAAAGGAGTGTCTGATGCACTATCTACCACCATGGACCATAGGTCATAGGCTATGCAGCCTTTCGTAAACATGTATTCAAAGGTTGCTTTTATTTTGAAAAGCTATGTCTGTCATCCTTCAGAGGTTTACCAGAAAATCATGGAGTTCCTTTCCTACCGTGTTCGTAGCTCCTTTCCAGAACAGGGAGTAACATGTCACACTTTTATACACTCTGCAGAGGTGTGTTACTTTACCCATAAGAGATCCTTATCCATGTTGCAGAACCAGACGATCTTTCGCGTTCACACTTGCTTTGGTGTGAGGACCAGTATAAGAATCCAAGCCGATCACTGCCCTTCTCCGCGACCCCATGATGCCTTTGATCCGGATTACGGATGCGATATAGTACCTTTTTCCCTAGTAGACCTAGGTTTAATCGAACCTTGGGAAACACCGCTAATAGGAATGAAAATAAGGACACGTCTACAAGACTTTGTTTTTTTGTTTTACCTATGTTTACCGGACCAATCTAGTTTACTTTATAGTGTGGGTTGATTCAATGGATGGAGATAGGCCAGGGTTGAAGATCCACTTGCAGCTGCACATCATATGGGATAAAAGATAATAATAATCATAGTCATGTGTAATGTTCCAATAAAGATAATCTTTGTGGGAAGCACATCCTAATATACTAAAGCCCCTGCTAGAAGCAGGCATAGCGATAGCCATTTGATCCAACCAGTTGTACCATGAAGAACCGGGTTAAAAACAGTTATTAAGTGATAAAAACATATCAAAGCCTTAAGGAGAGATGTTGTTGATCCTGAATGGGTCGCTAAGAGAAGACCATACATCCCTTTCTATCACTGGGTTTCCTATGAGATCGCTGCTAGCCAAGCATCTCACCTCAAGCCTTGATCGATCTCGGGGGTCTTGGGTACCTACAAGTCCAAAGATCGAGGCAAGAGACAAAGAAACCAAAGATACAATTCTCTCTTTCAAACAATACACTATACACAATCGATTAGATGCACATAATCGCCGCGAGGTTTCTCCCCAACCCACAAACCATGAGGACTACTCACTCATAACAATAAGATCAAGGATAGAAAACATTATGCAAAATACTTAGATTGAAATGAAATATTCTTATAGTGGTTTCCAAATCACAAGGAGATATCAAGTACAAAGTAATGGCTATGGCTAATGGAGAGGATGGGGATGGAAGGCATGAACTATGGTGTGGATCTCTGATGCATGTAAAATGCATACATAAACTTTGTAGTTTCTTTACATGTTTACCCACATATTTGAATCATATATAATGTTATATACATGTTTTATATTGATTCTTTGAGGATTTACCAATGATCCCCTTTATTTTGGTTATAACCTTGCAGGGCAGAAAAATCTTGTTTTCAATGTTTTTGATGTTTCAGGACCTATACGGAGTCAAATGGACCTTAGCTTTTGGGGATGTCAATATTTCACGATGAAAAGCATCTGGAGCGCAAGAACCTCGGGAGAAGGGCATGGAGGCCCAAAACAGCCTAGAGGGCGCGCCTAGCCCAGGTGGGCGCGCCCAGCCCAGGTGGGCGCGCCCTGCCTTTGTTTTCTCCTCGGCCATCTGATCGCCTTGATTCATTCGCCCACGGAGTTCTCTTGACCTAAAAACACCTATATAAGGACCCCAGGGAGTCCTTGATACGGATCACACCAGAGACAAAAACACCACCAAACAGAGTCATATTCAGGGAAGGTTGGAGGGGGGGGGGAACTCTGCTGGAGCTACCTCTAGAGGGATCTCCACCCTCTCCAACATCTCCAACATAATCACCATGATGAAGGGGGAGTAGTACACCCCTGGACTATGGGTTTGTGGCAGTAGCTTGATCTATTTCTCTCTTGTTTTTCATATATCTAGTACCATATGAGCTGCCCAACATGATTATGGTCATATATGTAATTCCTATATATGTGGTGGATCTTTATTCTATGATTTGATATATGAGATTGGAACCTGTTTTGTGTAAGATGTATTGGTAGATGCATATCATGTACCCGTTCTTAATTGCTTGTTTTATCCAGCTTGTATGCAAGAACTTCTATGGGGGGAAGCTTGTATTATATGGAGTAGCACGGTGGTAGTGATTGAATTGTAACAACAATATTCAAGATCTACTTTGGTTTTTACCTTTCTTTTGCCGTCTCCCTAGGGATAAAGTAAAATCATGTGCTATAATTATCTTGTGACAATGAAATAATCTTGTTAGGTCAAAGTAGCATATTTGAATTTCAAACATCATGCCATATTACTTAAAGCTATACTCTGATTTGTTCTTAATTGAAGATTGTATTGAGGTTTCCCTTTCTTGAGGAGTATAAGAGAGATGTGTTTCATGTCTATGTGTCACATCCCAAAATTTTGCAAATTTTGAAATGTGAAAAAACTTAAACAAAATGAAAAACTAAGTCTTGGAAATCCAGAAGGAACAAAAACTTTTTGACTATTTAATATAGCTCCTTCAAAACAAAAATTAAATAAAACAATTTTGATTGTGAAGTTGTAGGCATGTTTTCAAAACCTCAAAATCATGAAGCATGCATGGTTGCATTTTAAAACTAAGAGAAATAACTTTCTTCTCAAAATTGAATTGACCACTTAACAACATGAGACTTTGGATATATTCCAAATTTAAAATATACAAAAGAATTTCTAAGTGAGATAAAAAGATAAAGGGAAAAATTATAAAGCCATAGAAATTAGTGTGACTCTATTTGAAGCTCCAGATAAAATGATATGAAATTTATAAAAATATAGGAAGAAAAGTAAAGTTAGGTTAAGGAAATGAATAAAACAAAATTAAAGTATTCTTAAATGAGTGATTATGTTAAAAAATAAAATTATAAAGATAAGGAAATTGGTTTGAACCTTTTTGGAGTCCTAAGTCAAAATATATGGTTTTTATAAGAATATGAAATAGAAATTAATGAAACTAGACGTATGTACCACGCTCATTTTTTTAAAAATGAATTATATTTTATTAAAAAAATATTCCAAATACTCCAATTAAAGTAAACTATCAAATTTTATTTTATATAAGATTTTATAAAAAGGTTTTATACAATTCGAGTCAATTTGAAAGTTGAATCAATTGATAGAAGACAAAACAGAAAAAAAGAAATCGGTTAAAAAAACAGAGAGCAGTAGCCTAGGCACAGCTAGCCCTTCATCCCTACTTTTTTTTCTTCTATTCATTTTCTTGTTGGGCCAGTTTAGGCAGGCCCATCTAGGCCGACCGAAGAGAGACATCGATCGTCTTCCTCCTGGAAGCATACATACAATAGGTTACCTTCTAGCCATGAAGACCCCATCTCTTTCCCTCCTCCTCCATGATGGGGATATGCCTACCGGGGTATACCCAGCAGGACGTTTCCGACTGGCCCAGGCACCTGCGAGTGGGCCTGCGGTAACGGCGACTGGATCAAGACCTGGCGTGGACTCAAGCGACTGGAAGCTGAAGGCCCAGAAGCGTAGATAGGCCCAGTCGGATTAGGTTAAACGATTGCTGAAACCTTAACTGATTCGGTTGAGATCTGTAAACCCTAGGGGGGTGAGTCTATATAAACCTCCCTAGAGGGCGTGTAGAGGATACGTTCCATCATCCACCCAAGCGACTCGCTGCCTAGCCGCCGAGCTCGCCCCATTGTACTTCCACCATAATACAATCTAGCAGGAGTAGGTCTTTACCCTCCGGGGGGCCGAACCTGGGTAAATCCTTATGTCTCCGCCCTCATCTCGCACCGCAGATGGCTGGCCGCCCTTGACCCATGTTATACTACTCGCTGCCAATTGCAGCATCTACCGTGGTCATTCCCACGACAGTGGCACCCACCGTGGGGCCTGGCCAGTCTAGCCGTGTTCTGCGGCGAGATCCAATCTTCCCATCAACGAGTCGATCGCCACAGGCCGCATGATAGCGATCGACGAGATGCTCCAAATCTTGCCGAGCAGCTACGTCTCGGCGGCGCAACCCGTCACGCATAGCATGATCCTACCGGTCGGCACAATCAGTCTCTTCGTCGGCCTCACCGACGTCATCGCCTCGGAGAACTCGGCTCGCATCCGCGAGTCGCCACCACGCGACCGGCTCTCTGAGAGTCAGGTCCGCACGATCCACCGCCTCTCCTCTGAGTACGACTCAGCCCACAGCGACATGGCTGAAACCACCTCCGAGTACCACTTGGCGACCCCGACATCACTCGCCGGATCCATCGTCGCCGTGTCGCCCGCGGGCTCCATCACCCAGGTCTCCAACATCGGAGACTTCGAGGATACCTCCATCCTTGGGATCTTCGACTTCGACTCCGGATCGGAGAACTCTGCCGATCTCTGTGACGGGACCGGTCGCCACGCCGTGACCTACATGGCGACTGGCGCCGACCCATCGGAGGATCCATTCTCCACCCCGATCCCTCCCAACGCAACGGCAACGGAGGTCGAGGAACTCCGCCTGAAGCTGGCGGAAGCAGTCCGCAAGGAGCGCGAAAAATTTCGCGTCGAGCAGTGACGGGAGGAGCGCTACCACCAACGAATCAGGTCGCGCTGAACCCCACCGTCGGCGTGCCCTGAATTTGACGACGAGGCGACCGACCCGCGCGGCGCGCGATCGCGAGAATGCGCCACAGAGGAGGCCTTGCCCCCACCGGGGTCGATGGCGAATGGCGCCCCACCACCACCCAAGCGCGCACCCCCTAGGGACCAGCCGCGGATCGTAGTCTCCTCACGGGAGCGAGACGCGAACGGCCTACCACTATTCTCCACCCCGATGGACAACCTCGTCGCGGGCCGAGTAGCAGTCGACAACATCGCGGCCACCGGTGACGGCGCCCTACAGATCTAGTACGTCAAGGCCTTGCTCTCAAAGGCGGTCGAGCAACAAAACGTAGGCGTCGACTCACAGGTTCGGATGTACTCGTGTTCATCGGGCAGCAGAGCAGCCTCAAGCGGCCGCCCCATGGCGGCAAACACCCTCAACTACCCGCCACCCGAACCACTACAGCTCCAACACCGACCCGCGAACGCGGCACTCTCCACGAACGACCCCCGGCTGGCGACCATCTTCGTCGCCGCCAACGGTCAGCCCGTCGACGCCCGCACCCACATCATCAACAACCAGAGCTGGCGCGCACGCCAGCCCGACCACCCGCTACATACCCTAACCAACCGCCGCGACGGCGAGCCGAGGGGGTCGCTAAGCTGACTCGGGCCCCGGTGCTTCGGACCGATGATCCGAGGCGAAAGATACCCGGCGAACTTCAAAGCGCCGAAGGAAATAGAGAAGTACGACCCCTCGTACGATCCCTCTGTGTGGCTGGATACGTACCTCATGGCAATGGGGATCGCTGGACACACCGATATACTAGCCGCCCGCTACCTCCCCCTGATGATGGAGGGGGCGTGCAGGTAGTGGATCAACACTCTCCCTGCAGATAGCATCGAATCCTGGGAAGAGATGCGTGACGCCTTCGTCAGGCACTTCGAGGGTTCATACACCCGCGCCACCACCATCGAGGACCTGGAACGATGCGTCCAGGGACCTCGCGAGTCGACCCGCAGCAGGGTCCAACGGTGGCAAGAACTATGGTACAACGCGGTCGGCATCCACCCAGACACCGCAATCCACTGCTTCAAGACCTCGTGCCGCTACGAGCCCCTTGTCACCAAGATCAAACGAGCATACCGCACACTCGACAACATACCGGATCTCCTAGAGATCGCCAAAAGATACGCGGAGGAAGACCCAAACCAAGAAACCGACGACGAGTCGGGAGGACAATGCCGCACGAGCGGCAACGACAACGGACGACGATCCAATCTACGCTACAGCAACACTCGCCTCACCGGCAAGCGCCGTAGTGACGGGCGAGTAGACTTCGTCGCCAACGCTGGGTACGCGCAGCGCGAGCCCAAGAGCTTCCGCCGCGACGGGGGGCAACGCCGCGACGGCGGCAACTACAAGGCTAAGCCAAGGTTCGACGCCGCGGTCCTCCTTAACCAACCGTGTGTATTTCACAGCAGGGAAGGAAAGCCCGCCACGCACACGACCGCCGACTGCCACTCTCTCAAGGAGATCGAGAAGGCACGACGGGCGCGGGAAGACCCCGAGAACAACCCGCCAAACGACGAAGAATTCGGCAGCTTGGCCGGCTCGCTCCACACCTTCACAGGCTTCAACACAAAGCGCGAGAAGAAGGTCATCGCCCGCGCCGTCGCCGTCAACGCGGTGGCCCAGGTGGACGTTCCCAGTTCCTCAACTGGTCGGAGCAACCAATCACTTGGAGCCGACAGGACCACTCGCCACACATGGAGTACCCAGGCCGAGTCGCCCTGGTGGTCAAGTCCAAGGTGGGAGACTACTAGATCCCCAAGACATTGATGGACGACGGAAGCTCCATCAACATCCTGTACCTGGACACCTTCAGGCGACTGCGGCTCCCGCAGTCGATGGTCGAGACGACCTACACCACGTTCCACGGCATCGTCCCCGGTCGGAAGGCGTACCAGATCGGCAAGGTCACGCTGCCAGTCACCTTCGGCACATCGGCAAACTTCCGCACCGAGTGGATCGTCTTCGAACTGGTTCCCTTCGACATCCCTACCATCGGCCTGGGCGCCAGCGTCGCCAAGTTCATGGCGGCGCCCCACTACGCGTAAAACGCGATGAAGCTCCCCGGACCGCGTGGCGTCATCACCTTCCACGGCGACCCCGACATGGCCGCCGAGTGCGAGGCCAAAGGATCCGAACTCGCCGACGCCGTCATCGCGGCAGAGGACAAGCACGCCGATGAGCTCGCCAAATACGCGAGCGGGGTCAACAACGACGACCCCACTATACTCAAGAAGCCCAACTCGGAGGGCGGCAACACCTCAGCCTTTGTAACACCCTCAGATTCGGCCCTATGGAAGTTTTAGCGAAACCCGCCAAACCCGCATAGAAACGATTCGATGGTGCCCACCAGGCACTTGCGTGCGGGTGGAAAACGAAGTAATAACATTACACAACAGTCCTCGATGGGACCCACAGAACAGATACATATATAACGACGACTCCATGAGTCAAGAATACAAATATAATATACAAAGATCCAAATCACCTTGAAAACGATAGAGCGTCCAGCTACGGACAAGATGCAAATGGGGCTAAGAGCCCTGAAGAATAACCAATGGCGTCCATAACCCTGCCCAGGCCAAGCCGGAAGGGTAACCCTGCTAACGGCGTCGATCTCAAAACCTGCTTAAACAAAAAAGGGGTGCCGACAAAGGGCAAAGGAAAAAGAGGAGCGATCGAGGCCAGTACACGGCGAGGCTAGAATTCGGCGGTCCTCGCCTACATAGGTATGGTGGACTGAGCGGCAGCGGCAGCATGCACTAAACAACCTATAGAGACTCGATACAACGGGCGGCTATCAGAGAGGGGTGAGAAAGACCTATTCGGAACCAACCTGATACCACCAACAAACAAACCCGTCCTGGCGTTTCCCCCTCGAGACCATCGAGGAAGTCAACCGAGGAACTCACACAGTTGGCATTTTTACTTATTCAGTTATCGTTGCAGCAATTACTAGTCAGGTTTAGATAATCGTCCTGATAAAGTAAGCAGTGGGCATTTTTAGTTAATTATTCTGTTATAGTGGCAACACTTACTAGTCAGATACAATTAACACGAGATAACCCAAACCCAGCAGTTGTTGGTACTTTTATTTAGCCATTCCGTTGTAGTGAAGCTGATTACTAGTCAAATCGAATACAAGTCAATTTATAACAGTAAACTTTAGTTATAGTTGTCTATGATCAAGCACTGTGCTCCAAGTCGTCCATAACCGCGGACACGGCTTCTCGAAAAGATTTAACCCTGCAGGGGTGCACCAAAGTATCCACAGGCACTTCGACCCTTTTTGCCAGATCAGTTAACATACACCCATCGGTATGTCGGCGGGGCCAAAGTCATGATGTTCCCAGACCCAAAGCAAGCACGGGGGGCCACCCCACTAAGTACACCCGCAACGAAGTCGGCCGGTCTCCGAGACGGACTTAGGGTTTGGGTATACGACTGTGAACGACAGCAAATCCCCAAACGGGGACTGTCGACACCGCGAAATCGTGTCCCGATCCTAAACAGTACATGTGCTATCTGTCGCACAATTTAAATAAAGCAGTAAGCATGGCATAAGTACAGGATAGTAAAAACACCTCAAACTAGTTGTGGACCCCAGTACAATACTTTGAAATCAGGTAATAATCAATGGGGGGCCCATATCTCCCCACCTGTGGTTAGCGCGCTCGATCTCGGAACAGGTGTCAAGAACTCGGGTCCTACGGGACACAAGTGGGCGTTCGGAAAACCAACATTACCTATCACCCACCGATGCCGCTGCTTAATTCAATTTTAGTTGTTAAACAGGAATTAAAGTGAAACCATAATTAAAGCCATGATCATCTCCAACGTCAACATGCGGCAAACCTCCAACAATTGTGGTACTTGTCGTCACACAAACTCTTGAGCAAGCGACTACGACACGCGGGTCCAACTATCTACCAAACAACAGGTAATAGGATGTGTCCAAGGCTATATATGGCTGCAAGGGATATCACGGGTACGAAACTAGAGCATCGCAACACAGATAGTAAAGATCAACAGGAGGGAATAAATACTAGAAAAGTAAGATAGGTAGAAAGGGGGAGATGCTCGCCTGAAAACATTGTCGAAGGGTTCATCCGAAGAGCGGGGCGAAGCTCACATCAACTCAAAGGCCTTATCCGCGAAGAAGCAAAACACTAGAATAAACACCGGATGCACTATTTAATACAACGGCAGAAGATCGGCATGATGCATGTATGATGAATGACATGGCAAAGATGCGACGCAATTAGGTCATATTAAGTGGAACCGGGGTCCCGACAATTATTTAGATGGTTCAAGTTGATTAGCTACCCGCAAATTAAATGTTGTTTTAACAAGGCAAAATATAGCACCGGATTCGCTACACAAAATTAAATGAGGCCAATATAAGGCTAGATTTGCCCGCATATGGGCCCCATATTTAATTATTAGGTGAATCGGCATAAGGCCCCCAAACCACATGACAAGCATGCATGCAAGAATGACAAGTTAATATGCAACAAGTTTTATGTTTAGCATTTATAAAAATAAGGGTTCGGATAAGGGTCACACATTTAGGGTTCGGCAGATCTTGGGTTCCGGGGTTCGGGGTTCGGCCTCGGGGTTCGGGGTTCGACGGATGCGTCCTCGGACTCCGGGGTCGTTCTCGGGTTACTGGGGTAGATCTTGTCGCATTCGCGGTCTTAGGGCCATGTCGACGGTCCTGGTGTCCTTGATGGAGAACTCAGTGTTCCGTGGAGGCGATATCGTCGGCTCCTCCTCAAGGCCTTGGGGTTCCGTGACGGAGATCTCCGGTTCCGGTTCGCGGTTTCTTGTCGACGGTCTTGTGGTGCCATCTTAGTTGCCGGTGTCGAGCTCGGGTGCCGTTGATGATCTTGGGGTTTCAGCGGAAACGGTCTTCGGGGTACTTGGCGCTCTATGAAGAAGAGCTTCGGATCTTCGGTTCCAGTGGAAGTTCTTGGCGCTCCACATCAGCGATCTCGAGGCTCCTTCTTGATACATCGTTGCCAGATCTTGTCGACAAGAAGATCTTGGCGGTGGTCGTGGTTGCTTGTCAACGAGGGGCATCGTCGCACCGCACTTGCATCGATTAAACTTTCGAAGATCAAGGCATGCCACGAGACAGGACTCGTCTTGGACTTTGGCCGCGAGATCTTAGCAACGCCACCACATCAACCGCAGCACGGACACAAAGCGATGCCGATTCCTTAGCCAAAGGACAACGAGGCACGCGGCCGACAGCGGGGACGCGACGGCGGAGCTTGGACGGCGGGGGCGAGCGGCTCTGGCGGGGTCGACGTCGGAGGCCCAGGCGTTGGCGGCGGAGGGCGCTGCCAGGGGAGGCCGGGGTGCACCAGTGGCGAGCTCGGGGACCACGGTGGCGAGGGGGAAACGGCCTGGGACGGCGAGGTCGCTGCGGGCCGGCGAGGCAGGTGCGGGCAGGGCTGGGGCGCCGGGAGAGGCGGAGCGGCGGAGGTGGGCTCGGGCGGAGGAGGAGCGGGCCGAGGCGCGGCGGGAGCGTCGAGGCGCGGCGGCAGAGGCGGCAGGCGCTGGAGGGCGGAGGGTGAGCCGGGCGAAGCGCGGTGAGCGCGCGCCCGGGCGGGCTGGAGGGGCCGCAGGCGGGAGCGCGCCTTGCCGGAGCGGGCGGTCGCGAGGTCTGCGTGGCGGAGCTGGCGGGGTGGCCGACGCCTGGCGCGGGTGCAGGACCGGAGGGAGGCGCCGGAGGAGCGCTGGGCGTTGCGGGGTGAAGCTGGGACGGGCCGGGCGTGGAGGAGGAGGCGGGCGGCGGTTGGGCGGCGTGGCTGGCGATGGGGAGGTTAGCGCGGCGAGGAGGCTGCAGGGCGCTTAGGCCGAAGGGGGGCGGCGCTGCCAGGTGAGTGCGGTGCGGGCTCGGGGGAAGAGGCTGCGCGCGAGGGGAAGAAGGAGGGTGGGGCCCGTGGGTGGGACATGGGCTGCGGGATTGGGTGCGTGCGTGGGTTGTGTTGCCCTGTGTGTGGCGGGTGGTGAGTGGAGAGAGAGAGGAGAGGGATTAGGTGGGGAGGTGGTGGGCTGATGTGTCAGCGTCTGATTGGAGGGGGTGAGGGAAGAGGGTGAGGTGGCACACACTGATTGGGTGGAATGATGTGGAGAGGAGGGCTGGGTATATAGATGGGTAGGTTTAGGATTTGGAAGGGCGGGTGTAGTTGGACCGTTTTAATTTCTGGGGCGGTCGTTCGGGTCAATCGGCCCGTTCGACTGCCCCGCTAAAATAATAAATATTTTTATTTATTTCAAACAAGGCTTTTGCAAACCGATACCGGGCAAAACAAAATATTCCGGCGACCCGGATTTTTGGCGTTTGAATAAAGACGAGGCGTTTGGAAAACAAATCGGGCTTTGCAAAAATAGTTTTAAGCAAACAATGCATGATGATGACGATGCAATGCACAAATTCAACGCGATTTTCTAGTAGTGGTTTTGCGTGATGCCACAATTCGACACCACTAACAAGGGATCTCGCCCTCGAGATCCGCCTCATGGTACCGGAAGGAAGGTCGACGATCTGCGTCTTCTCGCTTCGTGTAGATCTTCGCGACACCACTAACAAGAGGTCGTTGTCCCTGTTCGTCAAGAGAACACTCCGGATAAACAACGGACGAAGTTAAAGGTAAGGCCACCTCCAACTTTCCTGGAAGGAGTACTTGCATCGATCCCCCATTCAATATACAAAGCAAATGATAAGAGTAGTGGTATGGTCGCGACTCCATCCCGCACTCAAAGCATTACCCTGTACACGAATAGACAGATTATGCAACCAACTCGTGATTCAGATCAAGATCTCGACAAGCGAGGTTCGAACAAAGGAGTGATGCGACTCAGATCGGATCTGACGTAGATGATGTCGCCGTCGGAAAACACCGAAGGCACAAGCAAGGAACAAAGAATGGTAACACCGTAGACGGATTCATCGAGCTTGAACACCGGATGGTAGAACACCGTTATCGAGGAGGAAGCGAAACCTCAAGGTGCGACGGAAAACCCGACCACGAGAAGTCCGGACTCAAGAAAGAGAAGAGAGCGGATTCAAAACACGCCGGATAAGAGGAGAATAGCAGAGGGTAAGAAGTAAAATCAGACCTAATCGTAACTATCCAACCGATTTTTCAAAATAGTTTTGACACTCTACTCGCCGTTAGCTAGGTTATCCTACAGGCTGGACTTGGGGTATCGAATCGCTGAGCTCGATACCACTATGTAACACCTCAGATTCGCCCTATGCAAGTTTTAGCGAAACCGCCAAACCCGCATAGAAACGATTTGAAGGTGCCCACCAGCACTTGCGCGGGTGGAAAACGAAGTAATAACATTACACAACAGTCCTCGATGGGACCCATGTAATGTATACATATATAACGACTCCATGAGTCAAGAATACAAATATAATATACAAAGATCCAAATCACCTTGAAAACGATAGAGGCGTCCACGGACAAGATGCAAATGGGGCTAAGAGCCCGAAGAATAACCAATGGCGCCCATAACCCGCCTGTGCCAAGCCGGAAGGGTAACCCCGCTAACGGCGCCGATCTCAAAACCTGCTTAAACAAAAAAGGGTGCCGACAAAGGGCAAAGGAAAAGAGGAGCGCCAAGATCGAGGCCAAGACACGGCGAGGCTAGAATTCGGTCCTCGCCACATAGGTATGGTGGATCGAGCGGCAGCAAAGATGCACTAAACAACCTATAGAGACTCGATACAACGGGCGGCTATCAGAGAGGGGTGAGAAAGACCTATTCGGAACCAACCTGATACCACCAACAAACAAACCCGTCCTGGCATTTCCCCCTCGAGACCATCGAGGAAGTCAACCGAGGAACTCACACAGTTGGCATTTTTACTTGTTCAGTTATCGTTGCAGCAATTACTAGTCAGGTTTAGATAATCGTCCTGATAAAGTAAGCAGTGGGCATTTTTAGTTAATTATTCTGTTATAGTGGCAACACTTACTAGTCAGATACAATTAACACGAGATAACCCAAACCCAGCAGTTGTTGGTACTTTTATTTAGCCATTCCGTTGTAGTGAAGCTGATTACTACTCAAATCGAATACAAGTCAATTTATAACAGTAAACTTTAGTTATAGTTGTCTATGATCAAGCATCGCTCCAAGTCGTCCATAACCGCGACACGGCTTCTCGAAAAGATTTAACCTCAGGGTGCACCAAAGTATCCACAGCACTTCGACCCTTTTGCCGATCTTAACATACACCCATCGGTATGTCGGGGCCTAAGTCATGACGCCCTGCACCAAAGCAAGCACGGGGCCACCCCACTAAGTACACCAAGAACGGTCGGCCGGTCTCCGAGACGGACTTAGGGTTTGGGTATACTGGCTGTGAACGAAGAACCCAAACGGGACTATCGACACCGCAAATCGTGTCCCGATCCTAACAAGACAGTGCTATCTCGCACAATTTAAATAAAGCGAAGCATGGCATAAGCAGGATAGTAAAAACACCTCAAACTAGTTGTGGCCCCAAGACAATACTTTGAAATCAGGTAATAATCAATGGGGCCCATATCTCCCCACCGTGGTTAGCGCCGATCTCTAACAGTGTCAAGAACTCGGGTCCTACGGGACACAAGTGGGCGTTCGGAAAACCAACATTACCTATCACCCACCGATGCCTCTGCTTAATTCAATTTTAGTTGTTAAACAGGAATTAAAGTGAAACCATAATTAAAGCCATGATCATCTCCAACGTCAACATGCGGCAAACCTCCAACAATTGTGGTACTTGTCGTCACACAAACTCTTGAGCAAGCGACTATGACACGCGGGTCCAACTATCTACCAAACAACAGGTAATAGGATGTTTCCAAGGCTATATATGGCTGCAAGGGATATCACGGGTACGAAACTAGAGCATCGCAACACAGATAGCAAAGATCAAAAGGAGGGAATAAATACTAGAAAAGTAAGATAGGTAGAAAGGGGGAGATGCTCGCCTGAAAACATTGTCGAAGGGTTCATCCGAAGAGCGGGGCGAAGCTCACATCAACTCAACGGCCTTATCCGCGAAGAAGCAAAACACTAGAATAAACACCGGATGCACTATTTAATACAACGGCAGAAGATCGGCATGATGCATGTATGATGAATGACATGGCAAAGATGCGATGCAATTAGGTCATATTAAGTGGAACCGGGGTCCCGACAATTATTTAGATGGTTCAAGTTGATTAGCTACCCGCAAATTAAATGTTGTTTTAACAAGGCAAAATATAGCACCGGATTCGCTACACAAAATTAAATGAGGCCAATATAAGGCTAGATTTGCCCGCATATGGGCCCCATATTTAATTATTAGGTGAATCGGCATAAGGCCCCCAAACCACATGACAAGCATGCATGCAAGAATGACAAGTTAATATGCAATAGGTTTTATGTTTAGCATTTATAAAAATAAGGGTTCGGATAAGGGTCACACATTTAGGGTTCGGCAGATCTTGGGTTCCGGGGTTCGGGGTTCGGCCTCGGGGTTCGGGGTTCGACGGATGCGTTCTCGGACTCCGGGGTCGTTCTCGGGTTACTGGGGTAGATCTTGTCGCATTCGCGGTCTTAGGGCCATGTCGACGGTCCTGGTGTCCTTGATGGAGAACTCAGTGTTCCGTGGAGGCGATATCGTCGGCTCCTCCTCAAGGCATTGGGGTTCCGTGACGGAGATCTCCGGTTCCGGTTCGCGGTTTCTTGTCGACGGTCTTGTGGTGCCATCTTAGTTGCCGGTGTCGAGCTCGGGTGCCGTTGATGATCTTGGGGTTTCAGCGGAAACGGTCTTCGGGGTACTTGGCGCTCTATGAAGAAGAGCTTCGGATCTTCGGTTCCGGTGGAAGTTCTTGGCGCTCCACATCAGCGATCTCGAGGCTCCTTCTTGATACATCGTTGCCAGATCTTGTCGACAAGAAGATCTTGGCGGTGGTCGTGGTTGCTTGTCAACGAGGGGCATCGTCGCACCGCACTTGCATCGATTAAACTTTCGAAGACCAAGGCATGCCACGAGACAGGACTCGTCTTGGACTTTGGCCGCGAGATCTTAGCAACGCCACCACATCAACCGCAAGACGGACAAAGCGATGCCGATTCCTCAGCCAAAGGACGACGAGGCACGCGGCCGACAGCGGGGACGCGACGGCGGAGCTTGGACGGCGGGGCGGCGGCTCGGCGGGTCGACCGGAGGCCCAGGCGCGGCGCGGAGCGCTGCTGGGGACGGGTGCACCATTGGCGAGCTCGGGACCACGGTGGCGGGGAACGGCTGGACGGCGAGGTCGCCGGGCCGGCGAGGCAGTGCGGCAGGGCTGGTGGGGCGCCGGGAGAGGCGGAGCGGCCGGAGGTGGGCTCAGGCGCGGAGGAGCGGCCGAGGCGCGGGCGGAGGCGTCGGGGCGCGGCAGAGGCGCAGGCGGGCGCGCTGGGACGGCGGAGGTGAGCCGGGCGAAAGGGTGGAGCGGCGCGGGCCCGCGGCTGAGGGGCTGCAGCGGGAGCGAGCCGGGCCGGAGCGGGCGGTCGCGAGGTCTGCGTGGAGGCGGGCGCGCGGGTGGCCGACGCTGGCGGCGGCGGGTGCAGCAGGACTGAGGGGAGGCGCCGCAGAGGAGCTGCCGGGCGTTGCGGGTGAAGCTGGGGACGCGCCGGGCGGGAGGAGGAGGCAGGCGGCGGCGGTTGGGCGACGCGTCGGTGGGCGATGGGGGAGGTTGGGGCGCGTGCGAGGGAGGCTGGGGCCGCGGCGGCGCTTAGGCCGGAGGGGGGCGGCGCTGCCAGGCGAGTGCGGTGCGGGCTCGGGGGAAGAGGCTGCGCGCGAGGGGGAAGAAGGAGGGTGGGGCCCGTGGGTGGGACAGGGGCTGCGGGATTGGGTGCGTGCGTGGGTTGTGTTGCCCTGTGTGTGGCGGGTGGTGAGTGGAGAGAGAGAGGAGAGGGATTAGGTGGGGAGGTGGTGGGCTGATGTGTCAGCGTCTGATTGGAGGGGGTGAGGGAAGAGGGTGAGGTGGCACACACTGATTGGGTGGGATGATGTGGAGAGGAGGGCTGGGTATATAGATGGGTAGGTTTAGGATTTGGAAGGGCGGGTGTAGTTGGACCGTTTTAATTTCTGGGGCGGTCGTTCTGGGTCGGCCGACTCGCCTGCCGCTAAAATAATAAATATTTTATTTATTTCAAACAAGGCTTTGCAAACCGACACGCAAAACAAAATATTCCGGCGACCCGGATTTTTGGCGTTTGAATAAAGACGAGGCGTTTGGAAAACAAATCGGGCTTTGCAAAAATAGTTTTAAGCAAACAATGCATGATGATGACGATGCAATGCACAAATTTAACGCGATTTTCTAGTAGTGGTTTTGCGGGATGCCACAGCCTTCGAGGCAACGACGCATACCCGCACCGTCGAGCTGGTCCCAGGCGACTCCAGCCAGACAGTGACGATCGGGACGGGCATGAGCCCAGCATAGGAAGCCGCGCTCATCAAGTTCCTCCGTGAGAACAGGGACATCTTCGCATGGAAGCCCTCTGACATGCCTAGTGTCCCTAGGGAACTCGCTGAGCACAAACTCAACACCGACCCCAAAGTGCGACCTGTGAAGTAGTCGTTGCGGCCCTTTAATGAAGAGGCCGCCGAGCAATCGCCGAGGAGGTGCAGCGTCTACTCGCTGCAGGCTTCATCCGGCCAATCAAATACTCCAAGTGGCTGGCAAACCCAGTCCTGGTCGAGAAGAAAAATGGGACCTGGAGGATGTGTATCGATTACACAAACTTAAACAGCGCCTGCCCGAAGGAGCAATTCGTCCTCCCACGGATCGGCCAAATAATCGATTCCACCGCGGGCTCGGAGTCGCTATGCTTCCTCGACGCCTACTCTAGGTAAAACCAGATCAAAATGGCCGTTGAGGACGAAGAGAAGACGGCGTTCATCACGCCATTCAGAGCCTTTTGCTACACTGCCATGACCTTCGGCCTCAAGAACGCCGGGGCGACCTACCAGCAGTGTATGCAGGAGTGCCTTGCGAGCCAAATTGGCTGCAATATCCACGTCTACATCGACGACATGGTAGTGAAGTCCGCTCGCCAGGGCGACCTACTCGCCGACCTGGCGGAAACATTCGCCAACCTGCGGAAGTACAAGATAAAGCTCAACCCAGGCAAATGCACCTTCGGTGTACCAGCAGGGCAGCTACTGGGATACATCGTCTCCAAGCGCGGGATCAAGGCGAATCCCACCAAGATCGACACGATCGCTCGACTCGGCAAACCCGAGTGCCTGCGCGACGTCCAGAAGCTGGTCGGGCGAGTCGCGGCTCTCAGTCGCTTCATCCCCCGATTGGGCGAAAAGGCGATGCCCCTATACCGCCTGATGCGCAAGAACCCCACCTTCCAGTGGGACAAGGAGGCAGACGATGCGCTCCGTGAACTCAAGAAAGTGCTATTCGCAGCACCGCTACTCGCCGCCCCGTCTACAAGGAACCCATGTTGGTCTATGTCACGGCTTCTGAGCGCGTCGTCAGCGCCGTCATGGTCGTCGAGCGACCAGAGGAAGGAAAGGAGCGCCCAATACAGCGACCAGTGTACTATATCAGCGAGGTCCTCACGAAGTCGCGCCAGCGATACCCGCAATACCAGAAACTGGTATACACGGTCTTCAGAGCATAGCGGCGACTGCCGCACTACTTCCAAGAGCACCCGATAACGGTCGTCTCCTCAGCACCGTTGCAGGACATCATCCGCAACCGTGAGGCAACCGGGCGAGTCGCCAAGTGGGCCATAGAAATCGGCGTCCACAACATCAAGTACGACCCGCACAAAGCGATCAAGTCGTAGGCTCTCGCGGACTTCATCGCCGACTGGGAGGAGGCCCAGCAGCCAGAAAAGCTGCCATACCTCCACTACTGGAGTTTACACTTTGACGGCTCCAAGAATGCGGACGGTGCAGGAGCAGGGATCCTGCTAACCTCTCCGAAGGGCGACAAGCTACGCTATGTCCTCTGCCTCGATTTCACCCCCTGCACCAACAACATGGCCGAGTACGAGGCACTACTCCATGGCATGCGAGCCGCCAAGGAGATGATTGTCAACCGCCTACGCTGCTACGGAGACTCCGACCTCGTCGCTAGGCAATTCGCTGGCACCTGCGACGCCGTGTCCCCCACCATGGCGGCATACCGCCAAGCAGTGGACAAGCTGTGCGGACACTTCGCAGGCTATTCCGTCGAATGGATCGATAGGCGGAAGAACGAGGAGGCCGAAGCACTCTCTCGTATCGGCTCGTCTCGACTCGCACCACCCGCCGGTGTCTTCCTCGACACCATCACCAAGCCTTCCGTCTCTCCCCCAAGGGAGATCGACATCGGAGTCCCGCTGCAACCAGAGGCAGCCCTGGTTGCACTCATCGCCGAGCCAGAGGACTGGACTACGCCGTACATCGCCTACCTGGAGGGAGGCACCTTGCCAGCAGACGAAACAGACGCCTGGATGATAGCACGCCGCTGCAAATCCTTCATCATCATCGACGGCGAGCTCCATAAGCGCAGCGTGACCGGCGTGTTCCAACGCTGCGTCCAACCCGCTGAAGGACGCAAAATCCTCCACGACATCCACTCCGGCGACTCCGGCCACCACGCCGGCGCCCTCTCTCTGGTCGCAAAGGCTATGCGACACGGTTTATACTGGCCTACCGCACACGCAGACGCTGTCGACATTGTCCAGCGGTGCGCCGGGTGCCAGAAGTACGCCAACCAGACCCACGTACCAAGCTCGGCACTCAAGATAATCCCCATCACCTGGCCATTCGCCGTGTGGGGTATGGACATGGTAGGCCCTTTCAAAAAGGCCCCCTCCGTCTTCACCCACCTCCTGGTCGCAATCGACAAATTCACAAAATGGGTGGAGGCCAAGCCAGTCCGGAAATGCGATGGGAAGACCTCCACCAAGTTCCTACGCGAGCACATCTATCGCTACGGGTTCCCAAACAGCATCATCACGGACAACGGCACCAACTTCGCCAAAGGAGCCCTGGCCGAGTTCTGCGAAGAACATCACATCCGACTCGACCTTGCCTCAGTCGCTCACCCGGAGTCCAACGGCCAGGCGGAATGGGCCAACCAGAGCATCCTCCATGGCCTGAAGCCATGGCTCCAAGTACCACTTGAGCGCATCGCCGGGTGCTGGGTCGAGGAGCTACCCTCAGTCATCTGGGGCATCCGCACCTCTGTCAACAGGTCGACAGGGTTCACCCCTTCTTCATGGTGTATGGTGCCGAGGCAGTCATGCCCACCGACCTAGAGCACGACTCGCCCAGGGTTGTCCACTACACGGAGGCCTCAAACGAACTCGCAAGCCAGGATGGAGTCGACCAACTCGACGAGGCACGCGACCTAGCTCGCTCCCGCACCGCCATCTACCAACAAGGGCCCCGCCGCTATCATAGCCGGCGAGTAAGGACTCGCACGTTCCAGGAAGGCGATCTGGTGCTACGCCTCATCCAGGACAAGAAGGGCATGCACAAGCTATCCCCCCTTGGGAGGGACCATTCGCCATCGGGCGAGTCCTCGGCAACGACGCCTACTACCTCATCGACATCCGAGGAGACGGGAAACTCGACGTCAAGCGACCGTGGAATGTAAACCTACTACGGAAATTCTACTCCTAGAATTCCATACATGTACTATCCACCTTCTATGAAATGAAATAGATTGGTTACCGCAAATTGCGTCTACTCTCCGCGCCTTGTGCCACTCGAACTCGTAATAACAGCATCAAGCTAACCACAGAAGTCAACCTCTGGTACAGCGATCGGCACGACCAAGTAGTGCGTTCCGAGGGCACTGGGTTACCCCAGGACTCGTAACGTCCACGAAAAATGCCAACCCGGAGCCCCATTGGAGTCTCCTAGCTCGACTGGCTTAACGATCCAAGACAACTGCCCTCGTTCCTCACAGCGACCAAGGTCCTCTGCATCCTCGGCACAATGACTCGAACGGCCAAGTACCATGCTCGGGGACTGACGACCAGTCGAGCACGAGCGACTAGGAAAAATGCCAAGTATGAGAGCGTGCCCAGGACTCGCCATGCGACTGACCCTACGGGTCAGGCAGGAGTGACGCGTTTACTCTGACGCGCTCAGTCCTCACCCACCCTGGAGCTGTGACTAGAACCACCAAGTACCACGCTCGGGGACTCGGCCACCCGACCTCGTTCGTGCAAGGGAAAACGGCCAAGTAAAGAGCACTCACGGGAGTCGCCCTGCGACTGGCTCTCCGAGCTGGGGAGAGTCGACCTCAATAGCAAAACAACTGACAAAACATTCAAAACTGTAACACCCTCAGAATCGGACCTATGCAAGTTTAGGCAAAATTCACCAAACCCGCATAGAAACGATTCAAAGGTGCCCACCAGGCACTTTCGTGCGGGTGGAAAACGAAGTAATAACATTACACAACAGTTCTCGATGGGACCCATGAGCAGATATATAACGGCGACTCAAGGAGTCAAGAATACAAATATAATATACAAAGATCCAAATCACCTTGAAACGATATAGCGTCCAGCTACGGACAAGATGCAAATGGGGCTAAGAGCCCTGAAGATTAACCAATGGCGTCCATAACCCTGCCCAGGCCAAGCCGGAAGGGTAACCCTGCTAACGGCGTCGATCTCAAAACCTGCTTAACAAAGGGGTGCCGACAAAGGCAAAGCAGAAAACAAAGAAGGAGCGTCAGTACTGAGGCCAGTACACGGCGAGGCTAGAATTCGGCGGTCCTCGCCTACATAGGTATGGTGGACTGAAGCGGCAGCGGCAGCAGGCACTAACCAACCTATAGAGACTCGATACAACTGGCGGTTATCAGAGAGGGGTGAGAATGGCCTAACCGGATCCAATCTGAAGCTATCACCAAACAACCCATCCTGATATTTCCCCCTCGAGACCAAACGAGGAAGTCAACCGAGGAACTCACACGGTTGGCAGTTTTACTTATTCAGTTATAGTTATGCACTTTACTAGTCAGGTTTAGATAATCGTCCTGATAAAGTAAACAGTGGGCACTTTTAGTTAATCATTCCGTTGTAGTTGCAGCAATTACTAATCAGATACAGATAGCATGAGATAAACCCAAAACCCAGCAGTTGTTGGTACTTTTATTCGGCCAATTCGTTGTAGTTGCAATACTTACTAGTCATATACAATTGTCGCAAGCGACAACCAAACAAGCAATTGTGGGCAGTATTAATTAGCCATTCCGTTGTAGTGGAGCTGATTACTAGTCATTATAAGTCAAATTTATAGCAGTAAACTTTAGTTATGCTTGTCTATGATCGAGATACTGTGCTCCAAGTCGTCCATATCCGCGGACACGGCATTCAGAAAGTTTTACCCGGCCGGGGTGCACCATTAGCAACACACACTCGATCAACCTCGGAAAAACCAAAACAAAACCCAACGAGGCTTTCACGACTGAACAATCACAGGATTCAGAAATATTTCAGGGGGCCACCCCTTAGAGTAGAACCCGCAACGAAGTAAGCTAGCTTCGAGACGGCCTCAAGGTTTGGCGGGACGGCTGTGAACGACTGGGAACCCCAAACGGGGCTTGTCGACACCGCGGAATCGTGGTCCGATCCTAAAAAGTACAGTGTGCAGTACCTCGCACAATCGTAAATAAAGCGGTAAACATGGCATAAGTACAGGATCGTAAATAAAACCTCAAACTAGTTTGTGGCCCCATGAAATAAGAATGAATCAAGCTCTGGCTCAGGGGGGTCCCATATACCTCCCGGATGTGGATAGCGCGCAAAAACAAGGAACAGGTATCAAGTACTCGGGGTCTTACGGGACACAAGTGGGCGTCGAAACCAAATATTATCTATCACCGATGCCTCTCGCTTATTTCAATTTTAGTTGTTAAACAGAAATTAAAGTGACGATAAGTAAAACTAGAATCATCTCCAACATCAACATGCGCGGCAAAACATCGAATCGTGGCATATGACACACATCCGCACTTGAGCAAGCAACTACGACGCAAGTCCAACTATCTACCAAACAACAGGTAATAGGATGTGTCCAAGGCAATATAGGCGGCAAGGATTTCACGGTACGAAAACTAGAGCATCGCAACACAGGTAGCAATAGATCAACAGGAAGGAGTAAATTACTATAAAGTAAGATAGGTAGAAAGGGGAGATGCTCGCCTGAAAACATTGTCGAAGGTTTTCCCCGAAGATCGGGGCGAAGCTCACATCAACTCAACGGCCTTATCCGCGAAGAACCAAAACACTAGAAGAAACATCGGGTGCAATATTTAATATAACGGCAGAAGATCGGCATGATGCATGTATGATGAATGACATGGCAAAGGTGCGATGCAATTAGGTCAAATTAAGTGGAACCGGGGTCCCGACAATTAATTATTAAGTTCATGTTGTTTAGATCCCCCGCAGTTTAAGTGTTGTTATAACAAGGCAAGATAAGATACCGATTCGCTACACAAGTTTAAATGAGGCCGATATGAGACTAGATTTGCCCGCATATGGGCCCCATATTTAATTATTAGGTGAATCGGCCTAAGGCCCCCAAACCAATGAGATGCATGCGAGATGACAATTTAATATGCAACAAGTAGTATTATGTTATAAAATAGGGTTTCGAGAAGAGGTTCACACATTAGAGGGGGCTCGACGATCTTGGGGTTCCGGGGTTCGGGGTCGGGGTCCAGGGTCCGGCGGTTCCGTTCTCGGTATCGGGGTAGGTCTTGGCGCATCCGGGTGCGGGACTTGGGGTAATGTCGACGGTCCAGGCGTTCAGGGGGAAGTTCCAGGCGTCCGGGTGAAGCACTCGGCGTTCTATGGTTCCACGTCGACGGCCTTGGTTTCCTCGATGAAGAACTTGGTGTGTCCGTGTCGGGGTTCTCGGCTTCGGTCGCCGGGCGTCAGTCTTCGGGACCTCGATGTCCGGGAAGCAGAACTCGGTTCGGTGTCGTTCTCGTCATCGCGAAGGTCTTGCCGTTGCGGGGGTCTTGTCGGGCCTGTGCCATCGAGGCGGTCTTGGCGAGGGAAGAAGCACTTGGCGTCCGGGGTGCGATACTTGTGTTCTCGGGGCGTTCTTGGTGGTCATCGGGTCCGGACTTCGCCGGGATCGGTCTTCGGTCTTCCATGTTGGTGCACCCGAGGTTCTCGGCGGTCTTGGCGGTCCCGAGGGTTCGGTGGCGAAGGTCGTTGGCGAGCTCGGGGTGCTCCGATAGGCCATAGGGTTCACATGCGTTTCCCATGACACAAACACGAGCACACACATACACGCACACGTGCAGCGGGCCCACAGGGCAACGGTGGCGGGCCAGGCATGGTGGACGGTGGCGCAGGGAGCTGCTGGAGGCGGGTGAACGCGGCCGGGGCGCTTGGGGGCTCGAGGACGGAACCATGAGGCCGCCGCGGCCGTGCGGGAGGTCGTTGCCGGCGGGGAGCGACGGGGACCGGGCGGGCGGCGGGCGCAGCTTGAGGTGGACGCGGCGCTGCGAGGCGGGCCGCGCGGTGGCGGCGGCGGCGGCGGCGACGGACGCGGGACGCGGGTAACACGGTGGCGAGAGGGCTTGGCGAGGCGGATGCGGCGGATGCGGCCGTGGAGGATGGGTGGCGGCGCACCGGCGGGACGGTGGGCAGGCGGGCGCGCGGCGGTCGCGCGCGCGGAGCGCGGGTCGCGCGTGAGGTCGGGAAGGCAAGGCGTGCGCAGGGCGGTCCGGAGGCGGCTGGTTGGCGGAGACGCGGAGGGAGAGGGCGAGCGGCGCGCCCGCTGGCGAGCGCGGAGGCGCGGCCGGGATGCGGCGCCTTGCGGGCGCGGGTTGGGGAGGAGAGCCGGGGCGGTGGTGGCCAGAGAGGGGAGAGGAGAAGGGGAGCGCGGCGGAGAGAGAAGGAGAGACGCGGGGCGAGCGGGGAAGAGGAGCAGTGCGGGGTGGGGCGCGCGTGGGTGGGACCCGGCGGGGTCCCGCGGGCAGGGTGACGTGGGGGAACAGGGGGAGGTGTTACCGGGGGAGGCAGGGAGTGGGGGTCGGGTCCGCGGGTGGCCCGCGTGGCAGAGGGAAGGAGGGGCTGTGTGGTTAGGTGAGTGGGTCGGTCAGGGGGGAGGGTCCACGTGTCGGTGGGGGAAGAGGGAGAGAGGGTAGAGAGTCTGGGGGTGAGAAAAGAGAGAGAGAGGTGGGAAAAGAGGTGGATAGCTGAGGTGGCAGGGTGGGTATGTTTTGGGTGAGAGGGTGAGGTGGCGAGCTGAGAGAGGTGGGTAGGAATAGATTGGGTGGGGCTAGGTTTTAGGACAGGGCTGTTTTAGCTTTTGTGTTTGTTTGTTTCTGTTCAAATTGAAACAGATCCACTTTGCAAATAGTTTTTAGAGAAAATAAATTGTCCGATGCGACCGGGGTTTTGTGTTTGAAAATAAGAGGGGTTTTGTACAATTCAAAACTAGGCTTTTCCAATAATGCAGTCAAACAATGCATGATGATGACGATGCAATGCACAAATTCAACGCGATTTTCTAGTAGTGGTTTTGCGGGATGCCACAATTCGACACCACTAACAATGGATCTCGCCCTCGAGATCCGCCTCATGGTACCGGAAGGAAGGTCGGCGTCCTGCGTCTTCTCGCTTTGTGTAGATCCTCGCGACACCACTAACGAGGGTTCCTTCTTCATCTTGAAAACGGCGACACCACCAACAAAGGGTCGTTGCTCCGGATCGTCGAGAGAACACTCCGGGGAAACACAGGACGAAGTTAAAGGTAAGGCCACCTCTGACTTCCGTTAGAAGAGGGCAAAGTTACATTGATCCACCAGTTCGATGTACAGAGCGAACAGTAAGAGTCGAGTAGGGTGATCAGTCCAACCCGGACCCAAACTATCAACTCTCTACATGGGTAAGGGAATCAGGCAACTCAACTCTCGAGATTTAGACTGAAGATCTTCATAGGCGGTTTCCGGAACAAAGGGATGATGCCAGCCGAAATCGTATGAAAGGCACAATGATTAGGTTTCGCGATGGTTCCATTGGCATGAACAACACATGCTCAAGGTATACTCCAACTTCACCGAAGCTCGTCCTTCTCATATGTTTTTCAACGACACTGGTATCCAGCAAGGAACTCATATGGATAGCGAGCTCAAGAACAAAAGATTGGAGGAAGGTACAACAGACAAGTTGCAGATTGATGATCGTAGCACCTCCGTTACAAAAAGGGAGAAAGCGAAACCCTGAAGGTACGACGGAAACCCAACCACGAGAAATCCTGGACTCGAAGAAAAGATAAGAGGGTAGATTCAAAACACGTCGAGATAAGAGGAGAATAGCAGAGGGGTAAGGAGTAAAATCAGACCTAATCAGAACTATCCAACCGAGTTTGCAAAATAGTTTTGACACTCTACTTCGGCCGTTAGCTAGGTTATCCTACAGGCTGGACTTGTGGGGTATCGCAACTGCTGAGCTCTGATACCACTCTGTAACACCCTCAGAATCGGACCTATGCAAGTTTGGGCAAAATTCACCAAACCCGCATAGAAACGATTCAAAGGTGCCCACCAGGCACTTTCGTGCGGGTGGAAAACGAAGTAATAACATTACACAACAGTCCTCGATGGGACCCACAGAACAGATATATATAACGGCGACTCAAGGAGTCAAGAATACAAATATAATATACAAAGATCCAAATCACCTTGAAACGATATAGCGTCCAGCTACGGACAAGATGCAAATGGGGCTAAGAGCCCTGAAGATTAACCAATGGCGTCCATAACCCTGCCGTGCCAAGCGGAAGGGTAACCCGCTAACGGCGTCGATCTCAAAACCTGCTTAACAAAGGGGTGCCGACAAAGGGCAAAGGAAAACAAAGAAGGAGCGCCGATCGAGGCCGAGACACGGCGAGGCTAGAATTCGGCGGTCCTCGCCTACATAGGTATGGTGGACTGAAGCGGCAGCGGCAGCAGGCACTAACCAACCTATAGAGACTCGATACAACTGGCGGTTATCAGAGAGGGGTGAGAATGGCCTAACCGGATCCAATCTGAAGCTATCACCAAACAACCCATCCTGATATTTCCCCCTCGAGACCAAACGAGGAAGTCAACCGAGGAACTCACACGGTTGGCAGTTTTACTTATTCAGTTATAGTTGCGGCACTTTACTAGTCAGGTTTAGATAATCGTCCTGATAAAGTAAACAGTGGGCACTTTTAGTTAATCATTCCGTTGTAGTTGCAGCAATTACTAATCAGATACAGATAGCATGAGATAAACCCAAAACCCAGCAGTTGTTGGTACTTTTATTCGGCCAATTCGTTGTAGTTGCAATACTTACTAGTCATATACAATTGTGTCGCGACAACCAAACAAGCAATTGTGGGTATTAATTAGCCATTCCGTTGTAGTGGAGCTGATTACTAGTCATTATAAGTCAAATTTATAGCGATAAACTTTAGTTATGCTTGTCTATGATCGAGATCGTGCTCCAAGTCGTCCATATCCGCGGACACGGCATTCGTAAAGTTTTACCGGCCGGGTGCACCATTAGCAACACACACTCGATCAACCTCGAAAACCAAAACAAAACCCAACGAGGCTTTCACGATCGAACAATCACAGGATTCAGAAATATTTCAGGGGCCACCTTAGAGTAGAACCCGCAAGTAAGCTAGCTTCGAGACGGCCTCAAGGTTTTGGACGGCTGTGAACGACTGGGAACCCCAAACGGGGCTTGTCGACACCGCGGAATCGTGGTCCGATCCTAAACAGTACAGTGTGCAGTACCTCGCACAATCGTAAATAAAGCGGTAAACATGGCATAAGTACAGGATCGTAAATAAAACCTCAAACTAGTTTGTGGCCCCATGAAATAAGAATGAATCAAGCTCTGGCTCAGGGGGGTCCCATATACCTCCCGGATGTGGATAGCGCGCAAATCAAGGAACAGGTATCAAGTACTCGGGGTCTTACGGGACACAAGTGGGCGTTCGGAAACCAAATATTATCTATCACCCACCGATGCCTCTGCTTATTTCAATTTTAGTTGTTAAACAGAAATTAAAGTGACGATAAGTAAAACTAGAATCATCTCCAACATCAACATGCGGCAAAACATCAGCAACTGTGGCATATGACGACACACATCCGCACTTGAGCAAGCAACTACGACGCGCAAGTCCAACTATCTACCAAACAACAGGTAATAGGATGTGTCCAAGGCAATATAGGGCGGCAAGGGATTTCACGGGTACGAAAACTAGAGCATCGCAACACAGGTAGCAATAGATCAACAGGAAGGAGTAAATTACTATAAAGTAAGATAGGTAGAAAGGGGAGATGCTCGCGTGAAAACATTGTCGAAGGTTTTCCCCGAAGATCGGGGCGAAGCTCACATCAACTCAACGGCCTTATCCGCGAAGAACCAAAACACTAGAAGAAACATCGGGTGCAATATTTAATATAACGGCAGAAGATCGGCATGATGCATGTATGATGAATGACATGGCAAAGGTGCGATGCAATTAGGTCAAATTAAGTGGAACCGGGGTCCCGACAATTAATTATTAAGTTCATGTTGTTTAGATCCCCCGGAGTTTAAGTGTTGTTATAACAAGGCAAGATAAGATACCGATTCGCTACACAAGTTTAAATGAGGCCGATATGAGACTAGATTTGCCCGCATATGGGCCCCATATTTAATTATTAGGTGAATCGGCCTAAGGCCCCCAAACCAATGAGATGCATGCGAGATGACAATTTAATATGCAACAAGTAGTATTATGTTATAAAATAGGGTTTCGAGAAGAGGTTCACACATTAGAGGGGGCTCGACGATCTTGGGGTTCCGGGGTTCGGGGTCGGGGTCCAGGGTCCGGCGGTTCCGTTCTCGGTATCGGGGTAGGTCTTGGCGCATCCGGGTGCGGGACTTGGGGTAATGTCGACGGTCCAGCGTTTGTGGGAAGTTCCAGCGTCGGGTGAAGCACTCGGTTCTATGGTTCCACGTCGACGGCCTTGGTTTCTCGATGAAGAACTGTGTCCGTGTCGGGGTTCTCGGCTTCGGTCGCGTCGATCTTCGACCTCGATGTCCGGAAGCGTAACTCGTTCGGTTGTCGTTCGCCATCGCGAAGGTCTTGCCGTTGGGGTCTTGTCGGGCCTGTGCCATCGAGGCGGTCTTGAGGAAGAAGCACTTGGCGTCCGTGCGATACTTGTGTTCTCGGGCGTTCTTGGTGGTCATCGGTCCGGACTTCGCCGGATCGGTCTTGGTCTTCCATGTTGGTGCACCCGAGGTTCTCGCGGTCTTGGCGGTCCCGAGGGTTCGTGGCGAAGGTCGTTGGCGAGCTCGGGTGCTCGATAGGCCATAGGGTTCACATGCTTCCCATGACACAAACACGAGCACACATACACGCACGCGGCAGCGGGCCCACAGGCAACGGTGGCGGGCTGCATGGTGGACGGTGGCGCAGGAGAGCTGCCGAGGCGGGTGAACGCGGCCGGGCGCTGGGGAGAGCGGAACTGAGGAGCGCCGGCCAGGTGCGGGAGGGTCGCTGCCGCGGGGAGGAGCGACGGGACCGCAAGGCCGGGCGGCGGGGCGCAGCTTGAGGTGACGCGGCGGCGCTGCAGGGAGGCGGGCCGGCGCGGTGGCGGCGGCGGCGACGGACGCGGACCGGCGGGTCGAACGCGGTGGCGAGAGGGCTTGGCGAGGCGGATGCGCGGCGGATGCGGCCGGTGGAGGAGGGTCTGGCGGCGCGGCGGGACGCTGGTGGGCAGGCGCGTGCGCGGCGCGCGCGGAGCGCTGGTCGCGCGGTGAGGTCGGGAAGGCAGGCGTCCATGGCGAACCGCGGAGGCGGCTTGGTCGTTGGCGGAGACGCGGAGGGAGAGCGGCGAAGCGCGCGCGGCCGGCGTCGGGGCGGCGGATGCGGCTTCATGGGCGCCGGGTTGGGAGGAGAGCCGGGCGGTGGAGGCCAGAGAGGGGAGAGGAGAAGGGGAGCGCGGCGGAGAGAGAAGGAGAGACGGGCGGCGGGAAGAGGCAGCAAGGGGTGGGCGGCGTGGGTGGGACCAAGGGGTCCCAGGGGGTGACGTGGGGACAGGGGAGGTGTTACGGGAGGCAGGAGTGGGGGTGGTCATGGTGGCCATGGCAGAGGGAAGGAGGGGCTGTGTGGTTAGGTGAGTGGGTCGGTCAGGGGGGAGGGTCCACGTGTCGGTGGGGGAAGAGGGAGAGAGGGTAGAGAGTCTGGGGGTGAGAAAAGAGAGAGAGAGGTGGGAAAAGAGGTGGATAGCTGAGGTGGCAGGGTGGGTATGTTTTGGGTGAGAGGGTGAGGTGGCGAGCTGAGAGAGGTGGGTAGGAATAGATTGGGTGGGGCTAGGTTTTAGGACAGGGCTGTTTTAGCTTTTGTGTTTGTTTGTTTCTGTTCAAATTGAAACAGATCCACTTTGCAAATAGTTTTTAGAGAAAATAAATTGTCCGATGCGACCGGGGTTTTGTGTTTGAAAATAAGAGGGGTTTTGTACAATTCAAAACTAGGCTTTTCCAATAATGCAGTCAAACAATGCATGATGATGACGATGCAATGCACAAATTCAACGCGATTTTCTAGTAGTGGTTTTGCGGGATGCCACAAAAACCACAAACACATAACAAACGAGGTAAACCCCATAAAAAGGGCGGACGCGCTCGGGGACTCGTCCAACCAGCATTCAAAATCACGAAACCATCCACAAAATAACACGAAGTTTCATTACAGCAGCACAAAGTCGTTCCAAAATACAAGTTGAGTCCAATGACCAATTGCTACTAACGCCCCAGGGCACAATGTTTCTACTCCACAGGTTTCGACGGCGACTCGCCGCCATCCCTGCGGTTGCAAATGAAGGGCATGTACGGGTTCGACGGGTACGTCGTCAACTCACCCGCCATCGCCGCACGGAATGGCTGCTCGACCTTGAAGTCCCGATGCGGCGGCTCAGATCGCTAGGCGGCGATGCGTCTCCTGATAGGGGAGGAGGTCGCCCATCGCCCAGACGCGATCGGAGTACACCGCGGCCCGGTCCGTCAGCTTCAGCACCTCAACGATCTCCACCGAGCCCATCGACGAGGGGTAGCCACTCGTCACGTCGTCAAGATCGAAGTCCTCTGTGAAGTGGGCAAGCCCAAGGCTGAGAGCCGTCGCCGCCCCGCGCCGGAACGCCGACCGCGTCATGAACTCGACGACTATCGGCGCCTTCTCCAGATACCGCCATACTTCGACGAGGTTGCTGGGAATCACTTCCGTGGGCAATATATCCTAAAGATATGCTCGAATGCAAGCCGCGGACAATGTGGCCGAGTCGACCAGAGTTGTCACACACTACCGCACGTCGTACGACTGCGCCTCCTGCAAGCTGTCGATAATCCGACATGCGGACAGAGGTCGGCAATGAGTATAACAACGACTCCACAATACAGCTGGTACAGGCAGAGGAAGACAAGTTTTCCAATTAAAGGACGGCAAATGCCCGTGATGAAACTTTGAAGCGAGGAGAAGTCGTTCTGCAGCCCAACAACGAGGGCGCCAGAGACCTTTCGCTCTTCATCGGCAGCCGTAACAGCTGCTTTCGCTCGCCCATCCGTCGAGCTAGCCTCCACCTTCGCCTCCTTGAGCTCGCGCTCCAGATCGGCGATCCGCTTCTTGGCTGTACTCAAAGCCGACTGAGCCGCCGTTAGCTCACCTGCTGGGACAAGGCTCTGGCGGACCTCCTCTGCCTTGACAGCAATTGCTTGGAGTCCCTTGTTCGTTTCTTGGACGGCCACATGTTCCTTCTCCATGTGACACTTTGCAGCAAGCCGATCGGCCGATTCATGCTGCAAGCCCTGCGCACAAATCAAACAGTCAACAACAATGGAATCCTAAGTGCCCACCCGCTGAAATTCAGCGACTAGGCACTCGGGGACTGGAGATCAAAAATCCTAAGTTCCCACCCGCTGAAATTCAGCGACTAGGCACTCGGGGACTGGATATCAAAAATCCTAAGTGCCCACCCGCTGAAATTCAACGACTAGGCACTCGGGGACTGGATATCAAAAATCCTAAGTGCCCACCCGCTGAAATTCAGCGACTGGGCACTCGGGGACTGGGTGCAAAAAAAAACACTAAAAGAATCTGACCACTAAAATTCAGTGGGCTGATCCTTGGGGACTGGACATACCTGGATGGCTGCGCCCAGCATGCCGTGGAGCTGTAGCGCTTCCACAGATGCAAGAAGAGCCGGAGTGTGTCCGCGATTCTGCTCGACCTCCGTTTCGGCGACCCCAGGCGTTTGGCTCGACGGCACTGTTCCACTCGCTGTGGCCGCTTTGGCCATAAAGCGGGGGAAGGTCGCAGCGGATGCTCCAGCGCCACTAGGAGCCGGCTCGGCCATTCCTGGGAGGAAACATCCTCCTTGGTCTTCAACCATCGTGTCGTCAGAGACCGTGACAACATCGTCGCCTTTCGCCTTCTTAGCGTTGTCTGCGGGGGCAGCGACTTCATCAGCTTTCCTCTTCCGTGAGGGGTCCTCCTCGGCGACGACTGGCGGAACCTCGGCCACGGAAGGGTAGGCGATCTTCTTAACTCCAGTCTAAGGCCCATTACAACGGAAGGCAAGCAGGTGAACAAGACTTACTTGGCGACTGGTATGAACCGCAGTCCCGTGCGGATACTGGCCGGATTTTCTAGCTCGGGACCTAGTTTCCGACTAAGGCCCATCTCGAGCACGTCGTGTGCCCAAGACACAGAGGGCCTCTTTGAAGACGAGGCCGCGGCAGGAGCCTCCGTGATGACATCTGCGGGAGCTCTCCTGGGAGGCGAAGCTGCTGCGGCTGGAATAGCCCCCAACCCAGAGACCGGGGCAAACGGGGGTGGAAGCGAGGCCAGAGGTACCTCATCCAGGAGGGCGGCGACGTCCGGTGCTGCTGTCGTATGCGTCGCTTCACCCTTGGCCGAGCTGGTGGCATCGGAATTAGACGCCGAACAAGGCGGAGACGCCTGCTTCGCCGGCTTCGTCTTCCTCCTTGGCGGAGCCTTCACTTCCTCCTCCTCCTCATCCTTCTTCTTCTTCTTCTTCTTCTTCTTCTTCTTCTTCTTCTTCTTCTTCTTCTTCTTCTTCTTCTTCTTCTTCGACGGCGCAGCCTCACGTCGCGAGGTGTGCTCGGGGAGCTCGTCGTCATCGTCATCGTGACGTTCGAGGATCCTACTCGCCCCGAGCTCGCGCTGATGTTGCCCGCGAGTTTTGCGAACCATCGGGGCGGCGTCTTCCACGGGCTGGTCGTCATCATCGTCGTCATCACCCGCGTCGCTCCCGACGTCGCCTTTGGTGGGTGGCGACTCGCTCCCGTCCTGAACGGACGAGCTCGAGTTTTCGTCGTCTGCGGGTGGGAGCCATCCTTCCACCACTTGGAACAGCTACAATGAAAATGAAACAAAGTCAGCATAACCGCGACTGCATCATCTGCGACTACGAATGATGACTAAAATGGCGACTTACCGTCGGAGATGGGCGCCTTGCGGTATAGGGGGCGACCCCGGCCTTCGCGTCTAGGTACGCCGCCTGGGTGATCTTCTTCAGGGCGAGGATGTAGTCTTCGAGTTTCCACTCGACGAGGCAAGATTTTGTCGGGTCGTCCGTACCCGCATACTCGTACATATAATGGTCGCGGCGGGCCAAAGGCACGAGCCGCCGCCAGAGCCAGCAGTTGTAAAGATTGATGGTTTGGAGGCCCTTCTTCTTCAGGCCGCGGATGGTTTGCAACATTTCGTCGACAACCATCCGCTGGTCCAGCGGGAGCTTGCCGACCTGGAGCCGACGCGGTTCGGGTCGGTTGGGGAGTACCTTGTAAGCGACACCTCGCCATCTGGAGTCGCCTAGGTGACATAGAACCAGGATTTCTTCCACTCGTTTGCCGCCTTGGCCGGCAGCATCAGGTCGAAGAACGACGCCTTCGACTTCAGCTGAAACGTCAGGCCACCCGCAGCCAGCATCGGGCCGCCTGATTCTTCGCGACTAATCCTCCCATGGAATAGATCTTGCCACAGGGGGAAGTAGGGCCTGCAGCCCAGATAGCACTCGCAGAACGCCACGAAAATGGCGAGCTGCTCGATGCTATGCGGGCCCAGGTCCGACGGCTGGATCCTGTAGAAGGCGCAGAAGCGCCAGAAGAAGAGAGAAGGATCCTGTAGGTGGCTGGGGAAGCAAACGAATTCTCCCTCGCGTGGGTCCGGAGTCACCTCTCTGGCCGCGGGGATGCGCCATCTACCGGCGCGCAGGATCCCGGCTTCCTCGAACGATGCCAGTAGCGCCCTGGTGCATTTGGATCGACCCCACGATTCAGTGGAGGGGGCCATTGGTTGGAAGATTTGTGGAGGTCGGGGCTCTCTGGATCGGTTGGATCGCGATGCGGAGTGGAAACGGAGATGGGCGAGATGGGAGGAAAGATGAAGGAGTGTTTCCCCGCTCGCCTGTCATTCTCCTTATATAGCGGTTGTTACCCGCCAATTTCGGGAGCCGTTACTATGCGGTGATTACGCCAAAAGTTGCCGTTGTATTACTCCCAACGGCTAGTTTTGACCCCACTTGACGGTCCAACTTCGTCCACTCGACTCGTCACTCCGCGCGACTTGCTTATTCGCCGACCCGATCACTACAACAGTGACTGAATATTCGCCGAGCTGCGACCCAATCGGTCGCCGTTAGTGCAACTAGAGTAATTCGTTTTTCCTTTATTCAGGAGTCCGCCGCCGATTCGACTGGGCGTCCGCATTGGAGCCGTATACACCGACTGCCAATGACCACCTGCGACCAATCAACGACGGCCTCGGGGACTACTGATGGGGATATGCCTACCGGGGTATACCCAACAGGATGTTTCCGACTGGCCCAGGCACCTGCGAGTGGGCCTGCTGTAACGATGACTGAATCAAGACCTGGCGTGGACTCAAGCGATTGGAAGCTGAAGGCCGAGAAGCGTAGATAGGCCCAGTCGGATTAGGTTAAACGATTGCTGAAACCTTAACTGATTCGGTTGAGATCTGTAAACCCTAGGGGGGTGAGTCTATATAAACCTCTCTAGAGGGCGTGTAGAGGATACGTTCCATCATCCACCCAAGCGACTCGCTGCCTAGCCGCCGAGCTCGCCCCATTGTGCTTCCACCATAATACAATCTAGCAGGAGTAGGTCTTTACCCTCCGGGGGGGGCGAACCTAGGTAAATCCTTGTGTCTACGCCCTCATCTCGCACCGCAGATGGCTGGCCGCCCTTTCCCCATGTTCTACTACTCGCTGCCGATTGCAGCATCTGCCGTGGTCATTCCCACGACACTCCAAGGCTATTAAGAGCCCAAAACTGATCGCCATCAACTTTTGGAATTAATTGAAGGTTCCGTTCAAGAAATTAATTTTGCATTTAGGTGAGTAAATACGTCAAATCAAACTGGTGCACCGAATGTCATATGGCGGCATACGTATCCCGATCTCCCTCTCTAGAGCATATCAAGATGAACCGAAAGGTCCAGCGCGTACCTCTAGTCCTCTTCCTTCACTTTCGTTTCTAAACTTTCTCGAGAGAAGCTCTGTAGAACACACACGAACCATGCCAAGATCAGCCTAATCTAGGAGTTCATCGTTAGATCTTGTCGTCTACGGTGAGCCTCTCGTCGATTCCTTCTACCATAAGACTATTCTTGATGTTGCCTACCTCCAGGACATGATTGTTCATCATATGGTTGCAGTTTGTCGTGCCGCCGACGTCACACGTTGCTCCAGCCGTAGATTTTCGACACCTTTGAAGCCGAACAATCTCTCAATCACGTCCAGTAGCACCGCCTCGACATCCTCTACGTCGTCCACATCTTCTTTTACTCCGGATACGTTCCTAGCGACGGGAACGGCAACGCCAAGCCCGTGCCCGCAAATCCGGCGAACTTCTCCGACGAGCTTTTCCGGTGAGCCATCCTGGACCATTAGATCTTCATCTAAAGGTCATCATAGATCACTTAAACAAAGGGGTATCATCCAATCAGAATCTTCCAAGTGTCATATCTATCCCTATTTTCGGATTTTTAGACATAAGAACATAGAAACTTGGAAAAATCGTATCTTTAGTTCTATATATCCAAATTTAGCAAATAATATGTCTATGGATTCACAAAACGAGTAGAACACAGTGGAGCTATAATTCGGTATTTTTGAGTCTGTTAAAATCACGTTTTATAGAGAACCATTTGTGAGGTATTTTGAGTATAAAAATTGTTGTGCAAATTATTTTTAAGTGAATCCTTTTGCAAATGGTTGTAAATTGAACCCTCTATCCAGTAAGACCAAAATATAATTTTATTCTAGTATAAATAATATCGTGGCAATTATTTAGTGAGAACAGCCTTTCCAAGTGTTAGAAAATATTGCTAATTGCTACAATTGCACAAAAGCACTTAGTAATGTTTAGAACCTTGTTATAACAATTTCTACAATAAAAATTGCCATCTTGCATGTTTACATACTTTGCATGTTTTTTGTGTAGTCATTATTATTGATCTTGTGATTGTTTTGTCTTGGTTGTTTTGCTTGATAGATTGTGTTGATTGTCAAGTGTGTTATTGCGAAGAGTGTACCAACACCACCAACTACTAAGGAAAGTGGCACTATCATTCATGACCTACTATTTTCAATACACTTAGTGGAATTTTTGTAGCATGCATGATAGGGCTACTATGTTACTATGCTATGCTATGTCCTATTAGGATATCCTTTATATCTTCCTTAGTGGAAACATCATAGTTGTAGTACGCTTAGCCCTGCTATAGACTTGGGGTGGAATACCATGTTATGATTATATGAAGTGTTGGAAAAATATATGTTTTATATAATAAAACAAGTACTCAATGAATCACCTGGGTGGAATGTGGATAAGGTGGCAACAAAGGGAACCATGTATATATGGCTATATTTTTCGTATGTGCACTAGAATAAAACCACCCAGGGACTTAGAGATTGAACACGTTTCTCGTATAGTGGCTTCCTTGTACAGCCACATGCTAAATAGGATCTAGCTTAGTCAATTACATAGTGTAAGACCCTTGCATTGGCACCTATTCAGGTTAACTAGAATTATGTATTGGAAATATATCGTTACATTGGTGCCTGGTAGACGTGCTAGCATTATGTATTGAGAGGACTTCTATGAAAATACTTTGTCACATTCTCGATATGTCGGTACTCCATTTGGTGTATACTTATCTAGCGGCCACTAGTGGCATCAAGACGAGATTGTGTCATGTGGGTAAAGTGTACAACTTCTGCAGAAGATCAAATTCTAAGTACTTATCCGTGTCCCCGGTTATGGACAACTCTGAGCAACTAAGGCCTGAAGCTATGGAAGATCTAGACATTCCAATTTCTCAAAGTAAAACTTGATGGTGTCAACAAGGGATTAGAAGAACTTGGAGTTTGCCAAGGGGTTCAGAAAGTTGTTGAAAGATCAAAACTATTTTGAAAAGATAGGATAAAACCATATTGCTTTCTGCAAATGAGCCTAAACTCTACCTAGCCAAATATGCATGTATTGATAGACTCCAACTTATTTCCACATATTAGTGACACTTGCCAATACAATTCAAATGTATTGACCCTTGTGGTTGTAACTTATCATGTTGCAAGATTACTTGATGAGAGTGATGTTTGATGAGTAGGGGTTACGAGTCTGCACCCAATATGTTTGCCTGTGGCACATGAAGATGAAGGACTCCATGGTTTACTTTTATTCTGCTGCTTTGTAATAAGATAGCCTATGGATATGAGATTGTAATAAAGTATTTATATTCTGGATCATGCGATGTAATATGACCTTTGTATCTTGATATTACATCTTAAATTGTGGTTGCTAGCTATTCGATCCAGGGACTAGCACTAAAATCACAGAGATTTCGAACCAAGCCGGGTTCGGGTGTTCTACACTATGTTAGGATGTGATGCCCATATGAATGCTTATCATTCACATATACAAGTTCCATGAATATTTATTATTGATGAATTGTTTTATGATCACCCCAACTTAAAAAGAGAGTAGACAAGTGATGTAAGATCCCTCCTTTATAAAGGTAAGGATCCCTATGATTGCAATGCTAGTCCCTGGATCAATGCTAGCATCCATAGTTTAAGATGAAGTACACAGAAACGAAGGTCATTATTACATATCATTCTAGAGACAAACATAGTCTTTTACAAACTCCATGGCCACATGCCTAATACAAGAGTTCAAATATATAATAAGATAAATAAGTCTTCATCTTCATGTGCCACAGGCAAACATGTTGAGTGTAGACTCATAACCCCTAATCATCATTAGAATAACCTGCAACATCACAAGTTACAGCCACAGTGGGTCAATACATTGGAATAGTATTGGCAAGTGATACCTAAGTATAATATTAGCATCTAGATACTATATGTATTTGGCTAAGTGTAGCTTAGGCTTGCTTTGCTCAAAATAGGTTTTGCCTATTAGTTGAAAACACTAGGTTTTTCTTTGACAAAACTTTCCCAAGGAACTACCAATAGAAATTGGTGAACCTTTACCCTTGTTCAACCACAAGTTTTAACTTAGAAATTGGGATGAGGAGATTCTTGATAGCTTCCATGTCTTGATGCTCAAGTTGTCCAATACCAGGGACATGGCTAAGTACTTAGATTCCTCCATCTGCAGAGGTTGTGCACTTTCCCCACAAGACTTGATTTTCACCAAGACAGGACCTTTCAGAATCCTTCCCTTAGACCAAATGGACGCGTTCCAACCTATCATCCCACTACCACCAACTGTCCAAATGGCTAAGTTATTGCAACCTATGTGATCCAGGCAGAGCCCATATTGCCATGTGGCTGCACTAGAAGCTTCTTAACATTTGGCATCTCAAATCCCTTTGTTCCTGGGTGGCTTTCCACAAGTGAGATACACAAGGTAAACCATAGAAATGGGCCTTGTGTAACCACTCAACACAAACCATTCTTTCCCTTCCACCCAGGTGTTTCATTTAATTAGTTGTTTTATTAAGCAAAAACTCAAGTCCAAAGACTTAGAAATATTTTCTCATAGCATGAATATATAACCACCCTTGGTTGCTACTAGCTAGGCTAAGCATGGCATTGATAAGCATCTTAACTTAGAAATTTCTAGCAATTCTACAACTACTAGGATTTCCCAAGCATAGCATATAGATCAAAATATTCATGCAAGTCTAGCAAAATATTTCTAGTGCATATTTGAAAAACATAGGAATAAAGTCATGAAGCACCACTTTCCTTGGTAGTTTGGGGAGTAGCAACAATCCTCACAATCACAATCATTATTTGCACCAAAATCTACACATAAAATAATGGCACCAAAATCACATACCAAATATATACAAACAAAATATATATGAATGCATGCAAATGCCATGTGATGATTTCCTACACCAAACAAGACAAGTATACAGTACTGAATCATGAACAAGTTCAAAACATGCCAAATAAACTTTATTTGAACAACAAAACATTTTTCAAATAATTACTATACACAAAATATGCCTACAAATGTTTCTATAAAATCAACCATTTTTACAGAGACAAAACATTAAACACATTGCATAAACAGAAAGGATTTTCTCTCCTGATTCCAATGATATAAAATCTGTAAAATTTGGACGTGTGGTTTGAAAGTTATGAATTTTGCAAGTTTACAAATCTAATAGATCAAATTCTGTTTTTTAAACCAGAGTCTGGCCACGTGGCGTGTTTCTATTCACCCATACCGTTTCGCGTGGATTGACTAGCGTGGACCGTCAGATCTAACTTAAATCGCTCGGCCAGATCTGTTCCGTACCCCTTCGATTAAGTGATCTATCTAACACGTTGGATCTAGATCCAACGGTGGTCGATCAAGCGACCAAAGTCTGGCGGCGCGCGGCGATGGTGAGCGGCGGCACGCTCAGTCTACAGTGTCGCGGTGGCTACAGAGGGGGCTGGGGTCGTCGGAGAGGCTTACCAGACTCGCAGAGGCGTGCTAGAGCTCAACATGGCAGTGGCTTGTCAAGGGGCGCACGCACACGGTGGGAATTCCTCGTCGGAGTGGAGGCAGACGGGTACGGCTGTTCGTCGTCATGGCCGGAGTTGTAGACCATGCCAGAGTGAAACAAGCGCTGGGTTAGGAGCGCACGAGTCTGGAGAAAACGTGAGCATCAATAAGAGGGACGGGGGCGGTCGGAATTTACCAGGAGGCATCGCCGGAGTTGAAACAGACGGCGGTGTTCACTTGTCGTTGAAGTTGCCGACGAATGGGAGCGTGCGCGGACGAGTGGGTGATGCGGGCAGGTGCAGAGGGAGATGGGGAACTTGCTCGTGGTGTCTGGAAGTCAAGGGGCGACGGTGGCTGGCCGGAATTTACTGCCGGAGTTCTACTGTGCAGCGGCGGAGTGAGAGCAAATACGGGTAGCCTGGTGGCGCTTCTGGCTAGCTCTGTTGGGGGAAATGGCCGCGAGGGGGAGGGGTTTAAGTAGACGGAGCGGGGGCGAGAGTTACTCGACGAATCAACGGAATTAAACCAACGAATTCATCGGCACTGACTGGGGAGGAAACGGCCGGAGTTGATTGCGCGGGTTGAAGAGACGACTGACAAGTGGGGCGCGATTGCCAGCGAAAGAGAGAGAGTGGGAGTGGGTCCAGGCAGTCAACGACGGAGGGAGTGGGTTTCTGGGTGCAAAATTTTTTCCTCGCGGGAGAGAATTGCTGGGCTAGATGGGCTAAGTGGCTGGGTTGGGCCAGATTAGTTGGTCTGCTCTATTTTTTCTCCTTTATTCCTTTTTCTTTTTCTGATTTGATTTCTGTTTTGAATTTGAAAGCTCAAATCAATGGTGAACAGCGGAAGCCACCCTTGTCACCCTAATGTCGACAACAAGCTAGGAGGAGAAACAAGCCTAGCCAGCATGTCTGGGAGCAAGCCAACACTCCACCGCCACTCCCTGTCCACCGCTTGAACCCTGCCAGCCACTGGACCACGCGCATGGACCATGCCAACCTCGCCAGCAACCATGCCGAGAGCACGCCCCGTGTGCCACGCTCTACCAACGCCCACAGACCGCGCGCCGCCCTTACCGCGTGCATACGTGATCACCACCGTCCCAACAACCCCGCAGACACGCTCGTTCGCCGTCGCGCAGACCACGCGCGCTGTGCGCCATTAAATTCTCCATGCGCAGAGCACCGTCGTGTTCCGACCAAACCGCACCGCCCCACGTCTCGCTACCATATCTTTGAGCATCACCAGGGAACACCGCACCGTCCCCTACCATCGCCCATGCCAATAGCCGTCTGTACCATCGCCCCCGACGAGCCCACCGTGCGCCCCGTCGGTCCCCTCACTCGACTATAAATAGAGGCCACCCCCCGCCGAATTGAGCACACCATTCTACTCCCCTCTCGTCACTGATCGTGCCACACCGTTCCTGGAGCAAGGCGAGTAACACTTCGCCGGAATTTCACCGGAGCCCGCCGCCTCTGGAGAAGAAAGGAGCCAGCGATTGGAGCCGCCCCAGGAGGAGCCACCGGTACCAGGAGATTCGCCGTCGTCGACTTCGTCATTCGCCCGCCTCGCCGACCCTCGCCTTCACCCCGGTGAGCCCCCAACACCCCCCATTGGCCACGCTAGGTTTCTGTCTCGCCGGCGTTGCCCAACGTCGACGATGACTCCCAGCCGTTGGATTAGAACCAGATCGAACGTCCCACGTTGCCCTGTACCGTTTTGCACCCCCTGTCTCACTGACGAGTGGGGACAGCCACTTAAACAGCCCGCGGAAGCACTGCGCTTAGCAGGCCGGCCCAGTATCGTTTCCCGCGCAGCCCAGTTATTTGAATTAAACCTTTTCCATTTTATTTCAAACACACTTCTATACCCAGTTTTAAAAATCAACCCAGGTCGATTCAGTGCACCAAATTAAATGAAACCAATTTTGTTGGAAAGGGCTGGGAATGCTAAATCCAACCCCGTTGGATTCAAGTCATTTGGATCTATAGATCACCCATGGTAAAAATAACAAGGCAGAAGCTTTTCTGCATTCAAACATTTTTCAGATTTAAACCATGATAGCTTTTGAGTTGATTGCAACTCTCAAAAATCAAATTTAACCATACCTTTCAGAATATATAAAAATATATGGGTTTACTTGTAGAAATAATGTTCAAGTAATAAAAGAACGCCCCATAGGCATTTCTAGCCACTTTCATTGATTAAAATAAAAGGGTAAAACCTTATTAAATTGTGACACCACTTTAAATCACATTCCCATGGACTAAAATATGTGGTGCTGACATGTGTCAACATGATCCCATATTTGGTTTGGAGAATATTAAATCTTAAGTAGTTTTTCAATGAGTAGAAATTACTTTTCTAAAAATAAAAGGAATTAAGCCAAGCTTTAATCTTGTAATATTAGTGATGATGTTAGATCATCTATAGGACCCTTGTGTGTGATGATTGCAAGTAGTTAAGTATTGTTTGGTGATTGTGTACATCGTATGTATTTATAGACGCTAGTACCGACCAAGGTTACGAGGAGGAAGGAGGATTCTACGAAGAAGAAGCCGAGGAGAACTTCAACCACTACTCTGCACAAGGCAAGCCTAATACTACTAGTGATGTGCAAGCTATTAACCTTGCAAGCTAACACTTGCAATTTAGCAAGCTTATACAGATATTGTGCAAGCCAATACCTGCTTGTTACCATGTAAACTATATGCCTTAAACCACTTGATAAACCAATCCTAGTTTTACTTACAAGCTTCTTACTTTATTTCTTTATCAAAGCTCTTACTTAGAGTTTATTTAAGAGAATGGTAGATACTAGAAAGATATGTGAAGGTTGCATAAAGAGCATAAAATTTGGCCTAAGCTAGATAATCTTGATGTCATCCTAAGGCATGAGATTGAACTTAGTTAAAACTCCACTAGTTTACCACCCCTCATTAGTGCTTACCCCCACTTGTAGATGGTAGTGCTAAGCATAAAACTTGATCAACTTTAGATGGGAATACTTGGTGGAAAAATGGTTATGAAAACCTTGGAATGATGGATCATTCTATTGAAATGTTTTGGACATGTGTTTCCGAACACTTGATGATTCTGGTGATGAAAATGATGAGGCATGAACCTTAGCCCATTATAAAACTGATGGTTGTCTGGATGCGATACGATTCCAATTTTATCGTACAACCACAATACCCGAAGATTGGGTAGGGCTTGACTGGAAACTTATATACCATAGTATTAGTTCCCTCACGGCCAAGGTCTGAGCTGAGGCTACCTTGTGAAGATTGTCCACCTGTGCAGTACCCAAGATGACAGTTGGTCATGGTTGGGAAGGCCAAACTCACAGGAGAGGTGCTTATACTAGGACGTGTAATTGAAAGGTTAGGATTCATTATCCGCATACTGAGTATGGTGAATTCAGGATTTGTTCCTGACGGATGTATCGAATGTTGTGGTGAAAGTGTACATTCTCTGTAGAGTGTCAAACTATTCGAATAGCCGCGTCCGCGGTTATGGACAGTTGGAGTGGCCATACTGTTCCCCCGTCAGACTTTTCAAAATGACTTGTGAAATGAATTGAGACTTTGACTTGACCACAACAGAGTTGTGATATGAAATACAAGTTCCCACTTAGGTGTTATAAAACTTCAACTAGCATTATTTGCTTCTGAACTTAGTAGAGGTAAATCTGGCTTTTTGCAAAACAAGCTTAGAGCTTAGTGTCCTACTACAAAAACCCCTTTAACTATTAGTATTAGTTTGCGAGTACTTAAAGAGTACTCATGGCTTTGTCCCTGGCTATTCCCATGGCCAGACTATGAAGGGGAGTACCTGGAGGATGGACCCCAGAAAGGTTACGACAACTAGGATCATCTCCCATCGTCAGCATTGCCTGTGACCCTGAAGATGGAGCTTCGCCTACGCTATCACTATTATTACGTATTCCCCTGCTTGATGTTGTATTAAGAACTGGATCATGAGATCCCTATTTGTGTAAGAACTTATGTACGGTTTGTAATGGATGATGTACTATGGTATCCAATTCTGTTATGTCTCGCAAAAATGGTAATCCTGGTATTGCGATGTAGGGCATAACAGGCATATGGGATTAAAAATCCGGGTGTTGATAATTAAGTTGGTATCAGAGCCATCCTGACCATAGGATACCCTAGTTATACTGGACATTTGAATCAAAAACTTAGTTTCAAAACCAAACAAAACCAATATTTACAAAAACTTATTCTCATCCTTATCCCTTTGATTCTTTCATGAAAATTCATGTTCCTCAAAAAACTCTTGCAAAATACATAAAATCTTGACACACTTGATCACTCTACTAACTTACTCATCCTATATTCTTATAGATGGACGTGAAGTACAACAAGTTTTATCAGTTGGGGAATGGAGGAGACCTTATCTTTGAGAGGGATTTGGACCAGCTTTCGGAACTTCTGGAGCGTTCGCACCCCGAGTTCCTCGGAGCTCAGCTCAATGATCAAGGAGGAGAAGATATGAAGTGGCTAATTGTTGCAAGTCTCCGAGGAAAGATTGAACCTCCCACTGCGGAAGGAATTCAGTTTACCTTAAGAGAGAACAACTGGCTCAATGGACTTGCCAGGGCAATGCAGGAAGCTCTTTCCCGTCTGTATGGGCAGAGCATTAATCAGATCAAGGGTACTCGCTTTGAGTTTTGCCCGAGGCGTGATGCAAATGGACATCCACTAGAAGCACCATATCACCCTGAGCTAAAGACTCAATTGGACCACCTTAGCTTCATGATGTACGATCGTCAGCAGGAGTTGGATAACTGCCGTGACTACTGCAACCGCAAGTCTGCCATCATCAAGACGAAGGATTAGACCATCGCCATGTTAGCAAAAGATCGCAAGTCTCGCCGCCGTCAGCTCGACAAGAAGGAGCGCATTATTGCCCGTCTTCGCCATCGTATCTCATCTTTGGAGGAGACCATCCACGAGAGAGACATGCAGTTGGAGGAAAGGGAGAATGCCGAAGAAGATCTTCGTGGAGACCCCTACTCCTATCTCAGCGATGATGATGATTTCTGGAGGATCAGGCTATGGACTTCTTCACCGATGAAGATGATTTCGCCTTCATCGATGATTATGAGGATGATGAAGCCACAGATTCCAAGGCGTAGTAGCACTTGAGCACTAGCGTAGTGAGTAGTATTCGGTCCCACTGTATCGTAGTTTTCAGAATGGTTCATAAAGCCATCTGTTTTTCTTTGTTGTGGTGTGTGTTGTACTGTGTGCTATGAATGAATGAATGAAAAAGCAAGTTGCTAGAAAAATCTAAGTCAAACTTTAAAAAACTTTTCAAAGACCCAAAACCTTAGAAATTTCCCTCTTTTCTTACGATCTATCTCAATCTTCAGATGTCACGTGGAGGAAGTGGTTCATCCCCGGACCCGATGTTGCAGATTCTGCAAATGTTGACTTCGGACCGCGAAGCTGAAAGAGCGGAACGTCAAGCCAACCTAGCCACCCTGCAGCAGATAGCCCAGCTAGCCCACAACAACCAAGGCCACGGGAATCAGGACAACCATGGATCTAAACTCAAGAATTTCCAGAATACCAACCCACCTGTTTTCACTAAGTCGGAAGAACCCCTAGACGCCGATGATAGGTTGCAAACCATGGAAAATAACCTAGAAGTCGCCGGAGTAGAAGCCAACGAGAAAGTTATATTCGCCACCCACTATCTAGACGGAGATGCCAGGGCATGGTGGAACAGTGTTCGTGCAATGACCGGAGGCCAGATGATGACCTGGGAGGAATTCAAGGTCAAGTTTAGTAGAACCCATGTGCCACCAGGTTTGATCAAGAGAATGAGAGACGAGTTCAGAGAGCTGAAGCAAGGAAGGATGACTGTAGTGGAATACCGTGACAAATTCTTGTTATTATCTAGGTATGCCCTGGATGAGATCGACACTGAAGCCAAGAAGAAAGAAAGATTCCTGAATGGTCTGCATGATGAGATGCAGACGATATTAGTCAATATCCCCTTTGCCAATATTGAAGCCCTTGTTGACTAAGCTATCCAGATGGAAGGAAAGATCAACCAAGCCAATGAGAACCGCAAGCGTCACATGATGCATCAACCAGGAACCCATCAGACCCCAAAGTATCGCCCCAACCCATCTCCAGGATTTGCCCCAAGAACCAACAGACCCCCGATGAACCGTCCGACCTATCCCAACCGTGGAAACCCTAGGCCCGGATAAAATCACAACAACCCCGGCAACTCTAGCAATTTCAACCGTGCCCCACCCAAGTTCAACACCAACAACACTACCGCCAACACCAACACGCTTCAGGATCGGAAGCAATGTGCTGTGCAGCAAAGGACAAGTCGCAAGTGACTTGTTATGACTGTGGAAATAAAGGCCATTATTCCAACGAGTGCCCCAACAAGAAGAATGTCGCAGCACCCAATCCCAACACCCCAGCTCAGCAGCAGCGTCGTGTTCAGCCAGTAAGGAGATTTGCCCCAGGGAATTCACTCAACCGCAACGGCCGTCTTTTTCTCATGCATGCTGAAGAAGCTCAGGAAACGCCAGACGTCGTGCTGGGTATGTTTTCTGTTAATTCAGTACTTGCACGAGTGTTGTTTGATTCTGGTGCATCGCACTCATTTGTCATCGAAGAATTTTCATGCACTAGTAAAATTCAACCAACAAAACTGAAGCATGTTATGATTGTTCAAATTCCCGAATCAACCACCAATGCTAGGCAAATTTGCAAAGCCGTCCCTATCCGAATCCATGGCATAGATTTTTATGCTAATCTGATAGTACTCAGAACTAAAGGTTTGGAAGTAGTACTAGGAATGGATTGGATGTCCAAACATAAAGGATTGATTGACTGTGCCAAGAAAGCCATAACCATGACCAGTACAACCGGAATATCAGTCGAGCATATATCTGAAACCTTACCTCGCCAATTCAAGTGTAACAAGAGTATAGCCCAACCCACCATTGACCAAGTTCGGATAGTCTGTGAATACCCCGATGTATTTCCAGATGTTTTGCTCGGTATGCCCCCAGATCGGGATATCGAGTTTATCATCGAACTAATTCCTGGAACCGGACCCATAGCCGAGAGACACTATAGTATGAACCCGTCAGAGCTCGCAGAGCTGAAGAAGCAACTAGATGCCATGCTGGAAATAGGATTGATTCAACCAAGTGCGTCACCTTGGAGATCACCTGTCTTGTTTGTGGACAAGAAGGATGGAGGTAACCGTTTGTGTACAGATTATCGGAAATTGAATGATGTCATCGTCAAGAACAAGTACCCCTTTCCCAAGATAGAAGATTTGTTTGATCAGTTGACCGGTGCCAAAGTGTTTTCTAAGATTGATCTTAGGACTGGCTATCATCAACTCAAGATTCGTGCAGAGGATATTCCAAAGACTGCCTTTACCACCAGATATGGATTGTATGAGTATACAGTCATGTCTTTTGGATTAACCAATGCCCTCGCTTATTTCATGAATCTCATGAATAAAATATTTATGGACTTCCTGGATAAGTTTGTCGTTGTTTTCATCGATGACATTCTGATTTATTCCAAATCGGAAGAAGAACATGAGCTACACCTAAGGACCATTCTTGGAACCCTTAGAGAGAATTAGCTATATGCAAAGTTTAGCAAATGTGAATTCTGGTTACAGGAGGTAGGATTCCTCGGTCACATTGTATCAGCCGGAGGAATTGCCGTTGACCCTGTCAAAGTGAAAGATGTAGAAGATTGGCAAGCCCCAACCACTCAAACCCAAGTTCGTGCATTTCTCGGATTGGCGGGATATTACCACAAATTCGTAGAAGGATTCTCTAGTATCGCCAGACCTATGACCCAATTGCTGATGAAGGACAAGAAGTTTGAATGGACAGACAAATGTGAAGCGAGTTTTCAAGAACTCAAGAGAAGATTAATTTCAGCCCCAATCTTGATCATGCCGTATATCACGAAGCCCTTCGACGTGTATTGTGACGCATCAAAGATTGGTCTCGGATGTGTGCTAATGCAAGAAGGCAAAGTTATATCTTATCTATCTCGACAACTGAAGCAACATGAGCAAAACTACCCAACCCATGACCTCGAACTCGCAGCCGTAGTTCTAGCCCTGAAGACATGGAGGCATTACCTAATGGGAAACCGTTGTGAGATCTATTCGGATCACAAGAGCCTAAAGTATATATTCACTCATAAGGAGCTGAATATGAGGCAGAGAAGATGGATTGAGCTAATCAAGGATTACGACCTGGATATTCACTATCAACCTGGTAAAGCCAATGTGGTAGCAGATTGCCGTGCCGCTTGAACTCCATGATTTTGAAGGAGAAACCAAGTTTGCACAAAGAGATGGAAGATTTTCGAATGGAATTAGTAAGTGAAGGATTTTTGGCTAGCACAGAACTCCAACCCACTTTGATCAGTCAGATTAAAGAGGCATAGAAAGGAAATGCTAGTAATATCAACAGAATCAAGCGTCGTATCGGTACATGCAAAGTACCTGGATTTACCGAGGACGAAGAAGGAGTTTTGTGGTACAAAAGACACCTTTGTGTACCAGTAGATTCTGAGTTGAAAGAAGTTTTTCTGAAGGAGGCTCATGACACTCTTTATTCTATCCATCCCGGAGGAACTAAAATGTATCAAGATTTAAAAGAGAAATTTTGGTGGCATAAGATGAAGAGAGAAATCGGAAGCTATATCGCCAAGTGTGATATATGTCAGCGAGTCAAGGCAGGACATCAAAGACCCGCTGAATTGTTGCAACCCTTTGCAGATTCCGGAATGGAAATGGGATTCTGTTGGAATGGACTTTATCACTGGACTGCCTACTTCTAGTAGGGGAAATGACTCTATCTGGGTCATAGTGGACATATTGTCCAAAGTCGCCCATTTCTTGCCCGTCAAGACCACCTATCAGAGTTCGAAACTAGCAGAGTTGTACATCGCTAGAATAGTTAGTTTGCATGGAGTCCCCAAGAACATCGTATCTGATCGAGGAACTCAGTTTACCTCGAGATTATGGAAGAAAGTCCAAGAAGGTTTAGGAAACCGCCTAGATTTCAGCACCGCGTATCACCCTCAGACCGATGGAAAAACGGAGCGAGTAAATCAAATACTCGAAGATATGCTGAGAGCATGTGTGTTAGAATATGGAACCAAGTGGGAAGACTGTCTGTCGTTTGCAGAATTTCCTTACAACAACAGTTATCAAGCCAGTTTGCAAATGGCCCCATTTGAATTCATATACGAAAGGAAGTGTCGCACCCCTTTGAACTGGTCGGAAGTAGGAGAGAGTCAGATTTTCGGACCCGACATTCTACGAGAAGCAGAAGAGAAGGTTCACAAGATTCGTGAGCACCTCAAGACCACCCAGTCCAGACAAAAGAGTTACACCGATAAGAGACGTCGAGACCTCGCCTTCAACATTGGAGACTTTGTTTATCTGAAAGTGTCGCCATTAAAGGGAATGCAGCGTTTCCAACTCAAGGAAAAGTTAGCCCCCAGATATATCAGACCTTTCAAGATTCTGAACCGTCGAGGAGAAGTATCATATCAATTGGAACTACCCGAAGAGATGTCAGCCGTGCACAATGTGTTCCATATCTCGTTACTTCGCAAGTGTCTCGAAGTCCCAGAGAAGACCGAAGTGTTCAAAAATAACGATCACCGGACCATAGAGATCAAAGATGACCTGACCTATCCCGAAGTACCCATCCGTATTTTGGAAGAAGCTTTCCGAACTACCCGAACCCGAAGCATCAAGTTTCTCAAGATTCAGTGGAGCAACCACACAGAAGAGGAAGCTACGTGGGAGCGCGAAGATCACATCATGACGGAGTTTCCCGATCTCTTCAAATCCTAGGTAATCTTTTCGTCCTTTTTCAAATCTCGGGACGAGATTTTGTTTAAGGGGGGAAGGTTTGTAACATCCCAAAAATACTAAACTTAAATCATCAAAATTAGGGTTAACAAAAACTTTTCTAAATAAAATTATGAAAGCATGCATATGTGTATGCATTTAATTTGAATTTCTTTTGAACCAACTTGTTTGTGTGTTTATTTGCTTGTAAAATGTTTCTTAGGTGAAATAAACATCATCTAAACATTTCCCACACTTTTCCCAAAGACAAGTAAAGCAAAACAAATAAAATAAAGGAATGGTCATTTTGACCAATTTAACTCCCAAGCCTACTTTGGCTGTCTCAAACTTTCAGAACCTAACAGAAACTTTTCTGGATCTTTGCACCCCTTGATTGCACTCATAACAAAGTATCAAGGCCCACTTTGTGATCATCTAGAAACTTTCAAATGCATAGTTTAAATGACATTTCAAAATTGAATCTTTATCATATGGGAAGATCCCACTTTTTTAAAAACCACTCAAACAAGCTCAACTTTCAAAACCCAAGCATCTGCAGACTCACCAGCACCAATCTAGGACACCCACCAAAAATATTTTCAAAATTCAAAACTTGAATTCATGCGGCCATTTCATCAAACACTTGGCAGACATAAATCAAACAAAATCAAAACACTATTGTGAGCAGCGATTCTTGCCTAACTGGTTCCCTATCTAGCTCACAACTGTAACATCCTAAAAATACCAAACTTAGATCAACAAACACTAATCATCAAGATTAGGGTTAACAAAAACTTTTCTAAATAAAATCATGAATGCATGTATATGTGTATGCATGGATTTTGAATTTCCTTAAAAACCACCTTGTTTGTGTGATCCATTGCTTGTCAAATGTTTCTTAGGTGAAATGAACATCATCTAAAACATTTCCCACACTTTTCCTACAGACAAGTAAATCAAAACAAAAATATTAAGTGAATGGTCATTTTGACCAATTTAACTCCCATGCCTACTTTGACTGTCTCAAACTTTCAAAACCTAACAGAAACTTTTCTGGATCTTTGCACCCCTTGAATGTACTCATAACAAGGTATCAAGGCCCACTTTGTGATCATCCAGAAACTTTCAAATGCATGGTTTAAATGACAATTAAAAATTGAATATTCTTCATATGGGAAGATCCCACTTTTTCAAAACCCACTCAAACAGTCTCAATTTAAAAAACCCAAGCATCTGCAGACTCACCAACACCAATCTAGCAAACTCACCAAAATTCATTTCAAAATTCAAAACTTGATTTCATGCGGCCATTTCATCAAACAGGTTGCAGACACAAATCAAACAAAACATCAAACACTATAGTGTGCAGTGTTTTGAGCCTAACTTGTTCCCTAGTTAGCTCACACGCACCTCAGTAGATCATCTAGAAAGATTAGCCCAACACTAGCACCCCTGTGAGCTTGCCATTATCATTAATGGTGAACAACCGAGCACCCCCATGTCACCCCATTGTGGACAGCAGGCTAGAGAAAGAACTAGCCGTGCCAACCTTGTCTGGGAGGCAGCCCACCGTCCCAGCCACGAGAGTTGCCAAGACCTGGACCACGCGCACGAGACACGCCCAGACCATGCCGAGCGTGCGCCAGAGCGCCACCCTCGACCAGCGTCCACAGACCGCGCGCCGCCCTCACCACGTGCACACACGATCACCACCGACCCAGGAGACCGCCAGACACCCCCGTTTGTCGCCCCGTGCCATACAGCCACCGCCCGCCGTCGAAGACGCCACCTCTGCCGCGCAGAGCACCACCCGTTCCTGACCAAACCACACCGCCCCATGCCTAGCGACCATGTCGTTGAGCATCGCCAGGAGACACAGCACCGTCCCCTACCCTTGCCCATGCCATTAGTCACTCAGACGCCGCCCCGACGAGCTCACCGTGCGCCCCGACGGTCCCCTCGCTCGACTATAAATAGAGGCCACCCCCGCACGATTTCTTCACACCATCTCACTCCCCTCTCCCCACTGATCGTGCCACACCATTCTCAGAGCAAGGCGAGCACCACCTCGCCGGAATTTCACTAGAGCCTGCCGCTGCCGGAGAAGAAGGGAGCCAGCGATTGGAGCCGCCCCAGGAGAAGCCACCGGTACCAGGAGATTCGCCGTCGTCGACTTCGTCGTTCGCCCTCCTCGCCAACCCTCGCTCGTACCCCGGTGAGCCCCCATCACCCCTCACTGGCCAGGCTAGGTTTCGTTCTCGCCGGAGTTGTCTCGCGTCGACGATGACCCTCAGCCGTTGGATTAGAACTAGATCGAAAGATCCACGTTGCCCCATACCGCTTCGCCCAGCCCCGTGTCACTGACGAGTGGGGACACCCACTTAAGCAGCCCGCGGGAGCACTGCGCTTAGCATGCCGTCCCAGTAACATTTCCCGCAGCCCAGCAATTCAAATTAAACCTTTTTCTATTTCATTTCAAAAACACTTCAGCACCCAACTTCAAAAATCAACCCAGATCGATTCAGTGCATCAATTTGGATGAGACCATTTTTTTTGGAAAGGTCTGTGAATGCTTAATCCAAGCCCGTTGGATTCAAGTAATTTGGATCTGTAGATCACCCATAGTAAAAATAACAAGGCAGAAGGTTTTCTGCATTCAAACATTTTTGAATTTTCAACCATAAAAGCTTTTGAGTTGATTCCAACTCTCGAAAATCACATTTAACCATACCTTTCAGAATATATAAAAATATATAGGTTTACTTGCAGAAATAATGTTCAAGTAATAAAAGAATGCTTCATAAGCATTTCTAGCCACTTTAATTAATTAAGATAAAAGGGTAAAAACTTATTAAATTATGACACCACTTTAAATCACATTCCCATGGACTACAATATGTGGTGATGACATGTGTCAACATGATCCTATGTTTAGTTTGGAGAATATTAAAACTTAAGTAATTTTTCAATGAGTAGAAATTACTTTTCTAAAAATAAAAAAGGATTTGAACCAAGCCTTTACCTTGTAATGTTAGAGATGATGCTAGATCATCTATAGGACCCTTGTGTGTGATGATTGCAAGTAGTTAAGTATTGTTTGGTGATTGTGTACCTCGTATTTATTCATAGACGCTAGTACCGACCAAGGATACTACGAGGAGGAAGGAGGATACTACGAAGAAGAAGCCGAGGAGAACTTCAACCAACCTTTGCCTGCTCAAGGCAAGCTTATATTGACATTGATGCAAGCCTTACTAATCAAGTTGACCTATGCAAGCTAACACTTGCAAGATACCCTACTGATGCCACAAACCCATACTTGTGAGATGACTACTTTATGCCTTAAGCATATGTGATCATACCCACTTGCTAAACCAATCCTAGTTTTATGGCAAGCTTCTTACTTTATTTCTTCATCAAAGCTTGTTTTGAGTCTACCTAAGAGTTTGGTAGATACTAGACAGTTGTGCTGAAGGTTGCATAAAGAGCATAACATTTGGCCTAAGCTAGAAACCTTGATATCAACCTAAGATATAAGGTTGTACTTAGTTGAAACTCCACCAGCTTACCACCCCTCATCATTACTACCCCCACCTGTAGATGCTAGTGCTAAGCATAAAACTTGATCAACTTTTAGATGGGAATACTTGGTGGACAAATGGTTATGAAAACCTTGGAATGATGGATCATTCTATTGAAATGTTTTGGACATGTGTTTCCAAACACTTGATGATTTTGGTGATGAAAATGTTGAGGCATGAGCCTTAGCCCTTTATAAAACTGATGGTTGTCTGGATGCGATACCATTCCAATTTTAGCGTACAACCACAATACCCGAATATTGGGTAGGGCTTGACTGGAAACTTATATACCTTAGTATTAGTTCCCTCACGGCCAAGGTCTGAGTTGAGGCTACCTTGTGAAGATTGTCCACCTGTGCAGTACCCAAGATGACATTGGTCATGGTTGGGAGGCCAAACTCACAGGAGAGGTGCTTATACTAGGGAGTGTAATTGAAAGGTTAAGATTGATTATCCGCATACTGACTATGGTGAACTCAGGATTTGTTCCTGACGGATGTATCTAATGTTGTGGTGAAAGTGTACAATCTCTGCAGAGTGTCAAACTATTCGAATAGCCGCGTCATGATTATGGACGATTAGATGGCCATATTGTTCCCCCGTCAGACTTTTCAAAAGTGACTTGTTAAATGAATTGAGACTTTGACTTAACCACAACAGAGTTGTGACCTGAATTACAAGATCCCATTTAGGAATTTATAAAATAGTGACTAGCTTTGGAACTTAGTAGAAATAAACCTGGCTTTTTGCAAAACAACCCTAGAGCCTAGTGTCCTATTATCCAAAAAACCCCTTTACTTGTTAGTATTAGTTTGCGAGTATTTAAAGTGTACTCATGGCTTTGTCCCTGGCTATTCCATGGCGGACTATGAAGAGGAGTACGGAGGATGGACCCGGAAGGTTCGACAACTAGGATCATCTCCCATCGTCGGCATTGCTGTGACCCCGAAGATGGAGCTTCGCCTACCGTTATTATTACGTATTCACGCTTGATGTTGTATTAAGAACTGGATCATGAGATCCCTATTTGTGTAAGAACCTATGTATCATTGGTAATGGATGAAGTACTATGGTATCCAATTCTGTTATGTCTCGCAAAAATGGTAATCCCGGGATTGCGATGTATGGCATAACAGGCATCTAGGATTGAAAAATCCGGGTGTTGACAAGTTGGTATCAGAGCCATCCTGACCATAGGAGACCCTAGTTAGATGGGACGTTGAACCAAAAACTTAGTTTCAAAACCAAAGAACAAAAATATTTACGAAAACATATTCTCATTCTTACCTCTTTAATTCTTTAATAAAACTTAATGTTCCTCAAAAACTTTTGCAAAATAGATAAAATTTTGACACACTTGATCACTCTGCTAATCTACTCATCCTCTATTTTATAGATGGACGTGAAGTACAACAAGTTTTACCAACTCGGGAATGGAGGAGACCTTATCTTTGAGATGGATCTGGATCAGCTTTCGGAACTTCTGGAGCGTCCACATCCCGAGTTCTTCGGAGCTCAGCTCAATGATCAAGGAGGAGAAGATCTGCAGAGGCTAATTGTTGCAAATCTCCGAGGAAAGATTGAACCTCCCACTGCGGAAGGAATTCAGTTTACCTTGAGGGAAAACAACTGGCTCGATGGACTGGCCAGAGCAATGCAGGAAGCTCTTTCCCGTCTGTGTGGGCAGAGCATCAATCAGATTAAGGGTACTCGCTTTGAGTTTTGCCCAAGGCGTGATGCAAATGGCCAACCACTGGAAGCCCCATACCACCCCGAGCTGAAGACTCAATTGGACAACCTTAGCTTCATGATGTATGATCGTCAGCAGGAGTTGGACAACTGCCGTGACTATTGCAACCACAAGTCTACCATCATCAAGACGAAGGATCAGACCATCGCCATGCTAGCAAAGGATCACAAGTCTCGCCGCCGCCAGCTCGACAAGAAGAAGCGCATTATTGCCCGTCTTCGCCATCGCATCTCATCTCTGGAAGAGACCATCCACGAGAGAGACATGCAGTTGGAGGAAAGGGAGAATGCCGGAGAAGATCTTCGTGGAGACCCTTACTCCTATCTCAGCGATGACGATGATTTTCTGGAGGATCAGGCCATGGACTTCTTCACCGATGAGGAGGATTTCGCCTTCATCGACGATGCGGAAGATGATGAAGCCACAGACTCCGAGGAGTAGTAGCACTGAGCACTAGCATAGTGAGTAGTAGTCGGTCTCACTGTATCGTAGTTTCCAGAATGGTTCTTAAAACCATCTGTTTTTCCTTGTTGTGGTGTGTGTTGTACTGTGTGCTATGAGTGAATTAATGAAAAAGCAAGTTGCTAGAAACCTTGAGTCAAACTCTAAAAACTTTTCAAAGACCCTAAACCTTAGAAATTTCCCTCTTTTATCATGATCTATATCAATCTTTAGATGCCACGTGGAGGAAGTGGTTCAGCCCCGGACCCGATGTTGCAGATCCTGCAAATGTTGACTTCTGACCGCGAAGCTGAAAGAGCGGAACGTCAAGCCAACCTAGCCACTCTGCAACAGATAGCCCAGCTAGCCCACAACAACCAAGGCCATGGAAATCAGGGCAACCATGGATCTAAGCTCAAGAATTTCCAGAATCCCAACCCACCCGTTTTCACCAAGTCAGAAGAACCCCTAGACGCCGATGATTGGCTGCAAACCATGGAAAATAACTTAGAAGTAGCAGGAGTGGAAGCCAACGAGAAAGTATTGTTCGCCACCCATTATCTAGACGGAGATGCCAGGGCATGGTGGAACAGTGTGCGTGCAATGACCTGAGGCCAAATGATGACCTGGGAGGAATTCAAGGTCAATTTTAGCAGAACCCATGTGCCACCAGGTTTGATCAAGAGAATGAGAGACGATTTCAGGGAGTTGAAGCAAGGAAGGATGACTGTAGTAGAATACCGTGACAATTTTTTTTCATTAGCTTGGTATGCCCCGGACGAGATAGACACCGAAGCCAAGAAGAAAGAAAGATTCCTGAATGGTCTGCATGACGAGATGTAGATAGTGTTAGTCAATATCCCCTTTGCTGATATTGAAGCCCTTGTCGACTCTGCTATCATGATGGAAGGAAAGATCAACCAGGCCAATGAGAACCGCAAGCGTCACATGATGCATCAACCAGGAACCCATCAGACCCCAAAGTATCGCCCCAACCCATCTCCAGGATTTGCCCCAAGAACCAACAGAGCCCCTATGACCCTTCCGACCTACCCCAACCGTGGAAACCCTAGACCCGGAGGAAATCACAACCCCGACAACTCTAGCAATTTCACCCGCGCCCCACCCAAGTTCAACACCAACAATGCTACCGCCAACCCCAACACCGCCCCGAGGACTGGAAGCAATGTTGTGCATGTCGCAGCCAAGGACAAGTCACAAGTGACTGTTATATTTGTGGAAATAAAGGCCACTATTCCAACGAGTGCCCCAAAAAGAAGAATGCTACAGACCCTAATACCAATGTCCCAGCTCAGCAGCAGCGTTGTGTCCAGCTAGGGAGAAGATTTGCCCCAGGGAATTCACTCAACCGCAATGGCCGTCTTTTTCTCATGCATGCTGAAGAAGCTCAGGAAGCGCCAGACGTCGTGTTGGGTATGTTTTCTGTTAATTCAGTACTTGCAAGAGTTTTGTTTGATTCTGGTGCATCGCATTCATTTTTCACCGAAGAATTTGCTTGCACTAGTAAAATTCAACCAACCAAATTGAAGCATGTGATGATTGTACAAATTCCCGGATCAACCACCAAGGCTAGGCAAATTTGCAAGGCCGTCCCTATCCGAATCCATGGCATAGATTTTTCTGCTAATCTAATAGTACTCGGAACTAAAGGTTTGGAAGTAGTACTAGGAATGGATTGGATGTCCAAACATAAAGGATTGATTGACTGTGCCAAGAAAGCCATTACCATGACCAGTACCACCGGAATATCAGTCGAGCATATATCTGAAACGTTACCTCGTCAATTCAAGTGTAACAAGAGTATAGCCCAACCTACCATTGACCAAGTTCGGATAGTCTGCGAATACCCCGATGTATTTCCAGATATTTTGCCCGGTATGCCCCCAGATCGGGATATCGAGTGTATCATCGAACTAATCCCCGGAACCGGACCCATAGCCCAGAGACCCTATAGTATGAACCCGTCAGAACTAGAAGAACTGAAGAAGCAACTGGATTCCATGTTGGAAATCGGATTGATTCAACCAAGTGCGTCCCCATGGAGGTCACCTGTCTTGTTTGTGGACAAGAAGGATGGAGGTAACCGTTTGTGTACGGATTATCGAAAGTTGAATGATGTCACCATCAAGAACAAGTACCCCTTGCCTAAGATAGAAGATTTGTTTGATCAGTTGACCGGAGCCCAGGTGTTTTCTAAGATTGATCTTAGAACTGGCTATCATCAACTCAAGATTCGTGCAGAGGATATCCCAAAGGCGCCTTTACCACGGATATGGATTGTGCAGTATACATCATTTCTTTTGGATTAACCAATGCCCCGCTTATTTCATGAACCTCATGAATAAGATTTTATGGACTTCTGGATAAGTTTGTCGTTGTTTTCATCGATGACATCTGATTTATTCCAAATCGGAAGAAGAACATGAGCTACACCTAAGGACCATTCTTGGAACCCTTAGAGCATCAACCGTATGCAAAATTTAGCAAATGTGAATTCTGGTTACAGGAGGTAGGATTCCTCGGTCACATTGTATCAGCCGGAGGAATTGCCGTTGACCCTGCCAAAGTGAAAGAGGTAGAAGATTGGCAAGCCCCAACCACTCAAACCCAAGTTCGTGCTTTTCTCGGATTGGCGGGATATTACCGCAAATTTGTAGAAGGATTCTCTAGTATCGCCAGACCCATGACCCAATTACTGAAGAAGGACAAGAAGTTTGGATGGACCGACAAGTGTGAAGCGAGTTTTCAAGAACTCAAGAGGAGATTGATTTCAGCCCCAATCTTGATTATGCTGGATATCACGAAGCCCTTCGATGTGTATTGTGACGCATCCAAGATTGGTCTCGGATGTGTGCTAATGCAAGAAGGAAAAGTTATATCTTATCTATCGCGACAATTGAAGCAACATGAACAAAATTACCCAACCCATGACTTCGAACTCGCAGCCGTAGTTCTAGCCCTGAAGACATGGAGACATTACCTGATGGGAAACCGTTGTGAGATTTATTCGGATCACAAGAGCCTAAAGTATATATTCACTCAGAAGGAGCTGAATATGAGGCAGAGAAGATGGATTGAGCTAATCAAGGATTACGACCTGGACATTCACTATCGCCCTGCTAAAGCCAATGTGGTAGCCGATGCCCTTAGCAGATTGCCGTGCCGCTTGAACTCCATGATTTGGAAGGAGCAACCAAGTTTGCACAAAGAGATGGAAGATTTTCGAATGGAATTAGTAAGTGAAGGATTTTTGGCTAGCATAGAACTTCATCCCACTTTGATCAGTCAGATTAAAGAGGCACATAAAGGAAATGCTAGTATCGACGGAATCAAGCGTTGTATCGGTACAGGCAAAGTACCCGGATTCACCGAGGACGAAGGAGTTCTGTTGGTCAAAGGACGCCTTTGTGTACCAGCAGATTCTGAGTTAAAAGAAGTTATCTTGAAAGAGGCTCATGATACTCTTTATTCTATCCATCCCGGAGGAACTAAGATGTATCAAGATTTGAAAGAGCAATTTTTGTGGCATAAGATGAAGAGAGAAATCGGAGGCTATATCGCCAAGTGTGATATATGTCGTGAGTCAAGCGGGACATCAAAGACCATTGGATTGTTGCAACCTTTGCAGATTCCGGAATGGAAATGGGATTCTGTAGGAATGGACTTTATCACTGGACTACCTACTTCTAGGAGGGGAAATGACTCTATTTGGGTCATAGTGGACAGATTGTCCAAAGTCGCCCATTTCTTGCCCGATAAAACTACCTATCAGAGTTCGAAGCTAGCAGAGTTGTATATAGCTAGGATCGTTAGTTTGCACGGAGTCCCCAAGAACATCGTATCGGATCGAGGAACTCAGTTTACCTCGAGATTCTGTAAGAAAGTCCAAGAAGGTTTAGGAACCCGCCTAGATTTCAGTACCGCGTATCACCCTCAGACCAATGGACAAACAGAGCGAGTAAATCAAATACTCGAAGATATGCTTAGAGCATGTGTGCTAGAATATGGATCCAAGTGGGAAGACTGTCTGCCGTTTGCAGAATTTTCCTACAACAATAGTTACCAAGCCAGTTTGCAAATGGCCCCATTTGACTTTATGTACGAAAGAAAGTGCCGCACCCCTTTGAACTAGTCGGAAGTAGGAGAGAGTCAGATTTTCGCACCCGACATCCTACGAGAAGCAGAAGAGAAGGTTCACAAGATTCGCGAGCACCTCAACACAGCCCAATCCCGACAGAAGAGTTACGCCGACAAGAGACGTCGAGACCTTGTTTTCAACATCGGAGATTTTGTTTATCTGAAAGTGTCACCATTGAAGGGAATGCAGTGTTTCCAACTCAAAGGAAAGTTAGGCCCCAGATATATCAGACCTTTCAAAATTTTGAACCGTCGAGGAGAAGTATCGTATCAACTGGAGCTACCTGAAGAGATGTCAGCTGTGCACAATGTATTCCATATCTCGTTACTTCGCAAATGTCTCGAAGTCCCCGAGAAGACCGAAGTGTTCAAGAATATCGATCACCGGACCATAGAGATCAACGATGACCTAACCTATCCCGAAGTACCCATCCGTATTTTGGAAGAAGCCTTTCGAACTACCAGAACCCGAAGCATCAAATTTCTCAAGATTCAATGGAGCAATCATACAGAAGAGGAAGCTACCTGGGAACGTGAAGATCACATCCAAACGGAGTTTCCAGATGTCTTCAAATCCTAGGTAATCTTTTCGTCCTTTTTCAAATCTCGGGACGAGATTTTGTTTAAGGGGTAAAGGTTTGTAACATCCCAAAAAATACCAAACTTAGATCAACAAACATTATTCATCAAGATTAGGGTTAACAAAAACTTTTCTAAATAAAATCATGAATGCATGTATATGTGTATGCATGGATTTTGAATTTCCTTAAAAACCACCTTGTTTGTGTGATCCATTGCTTGTAAAATGTTTCTTAGGTGAAATGAACATCATCTAAAACATTTCCCACACTTTTCCTAAACACAAGTAAATCAAAACAAATATATTAAGTGAATGGTCATTTTGACCAATTTAACTCCCATGCCTACTTTGGCTGTCTCAAACTTTCAAAACCTAACAGAAACTTTTCTGGATCTTTGCACCCCTTGAATGTACTCATAACAAGGTATCAAGGCCCACTTTGTGATCATCCAGAAACTTTCAAATGCATGGTTTAAATGACAATTCAAAATTGAATCTTCTTCATATGGGAAGATCCCACTTTTTCAAAACCCACTCAAACAAGCTCAATTTTAAAAACCCAAGCATCTGCAGACTCACTAGCACCAATCTAGCAAACTCACCAAAATTCATTTCAAAATTCAAAACTTGATTTCATGCGGCCATTTCATCAAACAGGTTGCAGACACAAATCAAACAAAACATCAACACTATAGTGTGTAGTGTTTTGAGCCTAACTTGTTCCCTAGTTATCTCACACACATCTCAGTAGATCATCTAGAAAGATTAGCCCAACACCAGCACCCCTGTGAGCTTGCCATTGTCATTAATGGTGAACAGCCGAGCACCCCCATGTCACCCCATTGTGGACAGCAGGCTAGAGGAAGAACTAGCCGTGCCAACCTTGTCTGGGAGGAAGCCCACCGTCCACCGCCATCGCCGTCCCCATGAAGCGTTGCCAAGCCCTCGACCACGCGACGAGACACGCCTGCACCATGCCGAATGCGCCAGAGCGCCACCTCGACCAGCGTCCCAGACCGCCGCCCGCCTCACCGCGTGCACACACGATCACCACCGACCGAGACCGCCAGACACCCCGTTTGCCGCCTGCCATACAGCCATCGCCGTCGAAGACGCCGCCTACTGCAGAGCACCGCCTGCTCAGACCAAACCACACCGCCCCATGCCTCGCGACCATGTCGTTGAGCATCGCCAGGAGACACAGCACCGTCCCATACCCTTGCCCATGCCATTAGCCGCCTGTAACGTCGCCCCCGACGAGCTCACCGTGCGCCCCGACGGTCCCCTCACTCGACTATAAATAGAGGCCACCCCCGCACGATTTCTTCACACCATCTCACTCCCCTCTCCCCACTAATCGTGCCACACCATTCTCAGAGCAAGGCGAGCACCACCTCGCCGGAATTTCACTGGAGCCTGCCGCTGCCGGAGAAGAAGGGAGCCAGCGATTGGAGCCGCCCCAGGAGAAGCCACCGGTACCAGGAGATTCGCCGTCGTCGACTTCATCGTTCGCCCGCCTCGCCGACCCTCGCCCGTACCCCGGTGAGCGCCCAGCACCCCTCACTGGCCGCGCTAGGTTTCGTTCTCGCCGGAGTTGTCTCGCGTCGACGATGACCCTCAGCCGTTGGATTAGAACTAGATCCAACGATCCACGTTGCCCCATACCGCTTCGCCCAGCCCCGTGCCACTGACGAGTGGGGACACCCAATTAAGCAGCCCACGGGAGCATCAAGGCTTAGCAGCGCCCAGTAACATTTCCCGCGCAGCCCAGCAATTCAAATTAAACCTTTTTCTATTTCATTTCAAAAACACTTCATCACCCAACTTCAAAAATCAACCCAGATCGATTCAGTGCATAAATTTGGATGAAACCAATTTTATTGGAAAGGCCTGTGAATGCTTAATCCAAGCCCGTTGGATTCAAGTCATTTGGATCTGTAGATCACCCATAGTAAAAATAACAAGGCAGAAGCTTTTCTGCATTCAAACATTTTTCAATTTTCAACCATAAAAGCTTTTGAGTTGATTCCAACTCTCGAAAATCACATTTAACCATACCTTTCAGAATATATAAAAATATATAGGTTTACTTGCAGAAATAATGTTCAAGTAATAAAAGAATGCTTCATAAGCATTTCTAGCCACTTTAATTAATTAAGATAAAAGGGTAAAACCTTATTAAATTATGACACCACTTTAAATCACATTCCCATGGACTACAATATGTGGTGATGACATGTGTCAACATGATCCCATGTTTAGTTTGGAGAATATTAAATCTTAAGTAATTTTTCAATGAGTAGAAATTACTTTTCTAAAAATAAAAAAGGATTTGAACCAAGCCTTAACCTTGTAATGTTAGAGATGATGCTAGATCATCTATAGGACCCTTGTGTGTGATGATTGCAAGTAGTTAAGTATTGTTTGGTGATTGTATACGTCGTATTTATTCATAGACGCTAGTACCGACCAAGGATACTACGAGGAGGAAGGAGGATACTACGAAGAAGAAGCCGAGGAGAACTTCAACCACTGCTCTGCTCAAGGCAAGCTTATATTGACATTGATGCAAGACTTACTAATCAAGTTGACCTATGCAAGCTAACACTTGCAACATACCCTACTGATGCCACAAACCCATACTTGTGAGATGACTACTTTATGCCTTAAGCATATGTGATCATACCCACTTGCTAAACCAATCCTAGTTTTATGGCAAGCTTCTTACTTTATTTCTTCATCAAAGCTTGTTTTGAGTCTACCTAAGAGTTTGGTAGATACTAGACAGTTGTGCTGAAGGTTGCATAAAGAGCATAACATTTGGCCTAAGCTAGAAACCTTGATATCAACCTAAGATATAAGGTTGTACTTAGTTGAAACTCCACCAGCTTACCACCCCTCATCATTACTACCCCCACCTGTAGATGCTAGTGCTAAGCATAAAACTTGATCAACTTTTAGATGGGAATACTTGGTGGACAAATGGTTATGAAAACCTTGGAATGATGGATCATTCTATTGAAATGTTTTGGACATGTGTTTCCAAACACTTGATGATTTTGGTGATGAAAATGTTGAGGCATGAGCCTTAGCCCTTTATAAAACTGATGGTTGTCTGGATGCGATACCATTCCAATTTTAGCGTACAACCACAATACCCGAATATTGGGTAGGGCTTGTGAAACTTATATACCTTAGTATTAGTTCCCTCACGGCCAAGGTCTGAGTTGAGGCTACCTTGTGAAGATTGTCCACCTGTGCAGTACCCAAGATGACAGTGGTCATGGTTGGGAGGCCAAACTCACAGGAGAGGTGCTTATACTAGGGAGTGTAATTGAAAGGTTAAGATTGATTATCCGCATACTGAGTATGGTGAACTCAGGATTTGTTCCTGACGGATGTATCGAATGTTGTGGTGAAAGTGTACAATCTCTGCAGAGTGTCAAACTATTCGAATAGCCGCGTCATGATTATGGACGATTAGATGGCCATATTGTTCCCCGTCAGACTTTTCAAAAGTGACTTGTGAAATGAATTGAGACTTTGACTTAACCACAACAGAGTTGTGACCTGAATTACAAGATCCCATTTAGGAATTTATAAAATAGTGACTAGCTTTGGAACTTAGTAGAAATAAACCTGGCTTTTTGCAAAACAACCCTAGAGCCTAGTGTCCTATTATCCAAAAAACCCCTTTACTTGTTAGTATTAGCTTGCGAGTATTTAAAGTGTACTCATGGCTTTGTCCCTGGCTATTCCCATGGCCAGACTATGAAGAGGAGTACCTGGAGGATGGACCCCAGGAAGGTTACGACAACTAGGATCATCTCCCATCGTCAGCATTGCCTGTGACCCCGAAGATGGAGCTTCGCCTACGCTACCGTTATTATTACGTATTCCGCTGCTTGATGTTGTATTAAGAACTGGATCATGAGATCCCTATTTGTGTAAGAACCTATGTATCGTTGGTAATGGATGAAGTACTATGGTATCCAATTCTGTTATGTCTCGCAAAAATGGTAATCCCGGGATTGCGATGTATGGCATAACAGGCATCTAGGATTGAAAAATCCGGGTGTTGACAAGTTGGTATCAGAGCCATCCTGACCATAGGAGACCCTAGTTAGATGGGACGTTGAACCAAAAACTTAGTTTCAAAACCAAAGAACAAAAATATTTACGAAAACATATTCGCATTCTTACCTCTTTAATTCTTTAATAAAACTTAATGTTCCTCAAAAACTCTTGCAAAATAGATAAAATTTTGACACACTTAATCACTCTGCTAATCTACTCATCCTCTATTTTTATAGATGGACGTGAAGTATAACAAGTTTTACCAACTCGGGAATGGAGGAGACCTTATCTTTGAGATGGATCTGGATCAGCTTTCGGAACTTCTGGAGCGTCCACATCCCGAGTTCTTCGGAGCTCAGCTCAATGATCAAGGATGAGAAGATCTGCAGAGGCTAATTGTTGCAAATCTCCGAGGAAAGATTGAACCTCCCACTGCGGAAGGAATTCAGTTTACCTTGAGGGCAAACAACTGGCTCGATGGACTGGCCAGAGCAATGCAGGAAGCTCTTTCCCGTCTGTGTGGGCAGAGCATCAATCAGATTAAGGGTACTCGCTTTGAGTTTTGCCCAAGGCGTGATGCAAATGGCCAACCACTGGAAGCCCCATACCACCCCGAGCTGAAGACTCAATTGGAACACCTTAGCTTCATGATGTATGATCGTCAGCAGGAGTTGGACAACTGCCGTGACTATTGCAACCACAAGTCTGCCATCATCAAGACGAAGGATCAGACCATCGCCATGCTAGCAAAGGATCACAAGTCTCGCCGCCGCCAGCTCGACAAGAAGAAGCGCATTATTGCCCGTCTTCGCCATCGCATCTCATTTCTGGAAGAGACCATCCACGAGAGAGACATGCAGTTGGAGGAAAGGGAGAATGCTGGAGAAAATCTTCGTGGAGACCCTTACTCCTATCTCAGCGATGACGATGATTTTCTGGAGGATCAGGCCATGGACTTCTTCACCGATGAGGAGGATTTCGCCTTCATCGACGATGCGGAAGATGATGAAGCCACAGACTCCGAGGAGTAGTAGCACTGAGCACTAGCGTAGTGAGTAGTAGTCGGTCCCACTGTATCGTAGTTTCCAGAATGGTTCTTAAAACCATCTGTTTTTCCTTGTTGTGGTGTGTGTTGTACTGTGTGCTATGAGTGAATTAATGAAAAAGCAAGTTGCTAGAAACCTTGAGTCAAACTCTAAAAACTTTTCAAAGACCCTAAACCTTAGAAATTTCCCTCTTTTATCATGATCTATATCAATCTTCATATGCCACGTGGAGGACGTGGTTCAGCCCCGGACCCGATGTTGCAGATCCTGCAAATGTTGACTTCTGATCGCGAAGCTGAAAGAGCGGAACGTCAAGCCAACCTAGCCACTCTGCAACACATAGCCCAGCTAGCCCACAACAACCAAGGCCATGGAAATCAGGACAACCATGGATCTAAGCTCAAGAATTTCCAGAATCCCAACCCACCCGTTTTCACCAAGTCAGAAGAACCCCTAGACGCCGATGATTGGCTGCAAACCATGGAAAATAACTTAGAAGTAGCAGGAGTGGAAGCCAACGAGAAAGTATTGTTCGCCACCTATTATCTAGCCGGAGATGCCAGGGCATGGTGGAACAGTGTGCGTGCAATGACCGGAGGCCAAATGATGACCTGGGAGGAATTCAAGGTCAATTTTAGCAGAACCCATGTGCCACCAGGTTTGATCAAGAGAATGAGAGACGATTTCAGGGAGTTGAAGCAAGGAAGGATGACTGTAGTAGAATACCGTGACAAATTTTTTTCATTAGCTTGGTATGCCCCGGACAAGATAGACACCGAAGCCAAGAAGAAAGAAAGATTCCTGAATGGTCTGCATGACGAGATGTAGACAGTGTTAGTCAATATCCCCTTTGCTGATATTGAAGCCCTTGTCGACTCTGCTATCAAGATGGAAGGAAAGATCAACCAGGCCAATGAGAACCGCAAGCGTCACATGATGCATCAACCAGGAACCCATCAGACCCCAAAGTATCACCCCAACCCATCTCCAGGATTTGCCCCAAGAACCAACAGAGCCCCTATGACCCTTCCGACCTACCCCAACCGTGGAAACCCTAGACCCGGAGGAAATCACAACAACCCCGACAACTCTAGCAATTTCACCCGCGCCCCACCCAAGTTCAACACCAACAATGCTACCGCCAACCCCAACACCGCCCCGAGGACTGGAAGCAATGTTGTGCATGTCGCAGCCAAGGACAAGTCACAAGTGACCTGTTATGACTGTGGAAATAAAGGCCACTATTCCAACGAGTGCCCCAAAAATAAGAATGCTACAGACCCTAATACCAATGTCCCAGCTCAGCAGCAGCGTTGTGTCCAGCTAGGGAGAAGATTTGTCCCAGGGAATTCACTCAACCGCAATGGCCGTCTTTTTCTCATGCATGCTGAAGAAGCTCAGGAAGCGCCAGACGTCGTGTTGGGTATGTTTTCTGTTAATTCAGTACTTGCAAGAGTTTTGTTTGATTCTGGTGCATCGCATTCATTTTTCACCGAAGAATTTGCTTGCACTAGTAAAATTCAACCAACCAAATTGAAGCATGTGATGATTGTACAAATTCCCGGATCAACCACCAAGGCTAGGCAAATTTGCAAGGCCGTCCCTATCCGAATCCATGGCATAGATTTTTCTGCTAATCTAATAGTACTCGGAACTAAAGGTTTGGAAGTAGTACTAGGAATGGATTGGATGTCCAAACATAAAGGATTGATTGACTGTGCCAAGAAAGCCATTACCATGACCAAGACCACCGGAATATCAGTCGAGCATATATCTGAAACGTTACCTCGTCAATTCAAGTGTAACAAGAGTATAGCCCAACCTACCATTGACCAAGTTCGGATAGTCTGCGAATACCCCGATGTATTTCCAGATATTTTGCCCGGTATGCCCCCAGATCGGGATATCGAGTGTATCATCGAACTAATCCCCGGAACCGGACCCATAGCCCAGAGACCCTATAGTATGAACCCGTCAGAACTAGAAGAACTGAAGAAGCAACTGGATTCCATGTTGGAAATCGGATTGATTCAACCAAGTGCGTCCCCATGGAGGTCACCTGTCTTGTTTGTGGACAAGAAGGATGGAGGTAACCGTTTGTGTACGGATTATCGAAAGTTGAATGATGTCACCATCAAGAACAAGTACCCCTTGCCTAAGATAGAAGATTTGTTTGATCAGTTGACCGGAGCCTAGGTGTTTTCTAAGATTGATCTTAGAACTGGCTATCATCAACTCAAGATTCGTGCAGAGGATATTCCAAAGACTGCCTTTACCACCAGATATGGATTGTACGAGTATACAGTCATTTCTTTTGGATTAACCAATGCCCCCGCTTATTTCATGAACCTCATGAATAAGATTTTTATGGACTTCCTGGATAAGTTTGTCGTTGTTTTCATCGATGACATACTGATTTATTCCAAATCAGAAGAAGAACATGAGCTACACCTAAGGACCATTCTTGGAACCCTTAGAGAGCATCAGCTGTATGCAAAATTTAGCAAATGTGAATTCTGGTTACAGGAGGTAGGATTCCTCGGTCACATTGTATCAGCCGGAGGAATTGCCGTTGACCCTGCCAAAGTGAAAGAGGTAGAAGATTGGCAAGCCCCAACCACTCAAACCCAAGTTCGTGCTTTTCTCGGATTGGCGGGATATTACCGCAAATTTGTAGAAGGATTCTCTAGTATCGCCAGACCCATGACCCAATTACTGAAGAAGGACAAGAAGTTTGAATGGACCGACAAGTGTGAAGCGAGTTTTCAAGAACTCAAGAGGAGATTGATTTCAGCCCCAATCTTGATTATGCCGTATATCACGAAGCCCTTCGATGTGTATTGTGACACATCCAAGATTGGTCTCGGATGTGTGATAATGCAAGAAGGAAAAGTTATATCTTATCTATCGCGACAATTGAAGCAACATGAACAAAATTACCCAACCCATGACTTCGAACTCGCAGCCGTAGTTCTAGCCCTGAAGACATGGAGACATTACCTGATGGGAAACCGTTGTGAGATTTATTCGGATCACAAGAGCCTAAAGTATATATTCACTCAGAAGGAGCTGAATATGAGGTAGAGAAGATGGATTGAGCTAATCGAGGATTACGACCTGGACATTCACTATCGCCCTGGTAAAGCCAATGTGGTAGCCGATGCCCTTAGCAGATTGCCGTGCCGCTTGAACTCCATGATTTGGAAGGAGCAACCAAGTTTGCACAAAGAGATGGAAGATTTTCGAATGGAATTATTAAGTGAAGGATTTTTGTCTAGCATAGAACTTCATCCCACTTTGATCAGTCAGATTAAAGAGGCACATAAAGGAAATGCTAGTATCGACGGAATCAAGCGTTGTATCGGTACATGCAAAGTACCCGGATTCACCGAGGACGAAGAAGGAGTTCTGTTGGTCAAAGGACGCCTTTGTGTACCAGCAGATTCTGAGTTAAAAGAAGTTATCTTGAAAGAGGCTCATGATACTCTTTATTCTATCCATCCCGGAGGAACTAAGATGTATCAAGATTTGAAAGAGCAATTTTGGTGGCATAAGATGAAGAGAGAAATCGGAAGCTATATCGCCAAGTGTGATATATGTCAGCGAGTCAAGGCAGGACATCAAAGACCCGCTGGATTGTTGCAACCTTTGCAGATTCCGGAATGGAAATGGGATTCAGTAGGAATGGACTTTATCACTGGACTACCTACTTCTAGGAGGGGAAATGACTCTATTTGGGTCATAGTGGACAGATTGTCCAAAGTCGCCCATTTCTTGCCCGTTAAAACTACCTATCAGAGTTCGAAGCTAGCAGAGTTGTATATAGCTAGGATCGTTAGTTTGCACGGAGTCCCCAAGAACATCGTATCGGATCGAGGAACTCAGTTTACCTCGAGATTCTGGAAGAAAGTCCAAGAAGGTTTAGGAACCCGCCTAGATTTCAAGATCACGTATCACCCTCGCACCAATGGACAAACGGAGCGAGTAAATAAAATACTCGAAGATATGCTTAGAGCATGTGTGCTAGAATATGGATCCAAGTGGGAAGACTGTCTGCCGTTTGCAGAATTTTCCTACAACAATAGTTACCAAGCCAGTTTGCAAATGGCCCCATTTGACTTTATGTACGAAAGAAAGTGCCGCACCCCTTTGAACTAGTCGGAAGTAGGAGAGAGTCAGATTTTCGCACCCGACATCCTACGAGAAGCAGAAGAGAAGGTTCACAAGATTCGCGAGCACCTCAACACAGCCCAATCCCGACAGAAGAGTTACGTCGACAAGAGACGTCGAGACCTTGTTTTCAACATCGGAGATTTTGTTTATCTGAAAGTGTCGCCATTGAAGGGAATGCAGTGTTTCCAACTCAAAGGAAAGTTAGGCCCCAGATATATCAGACCTTTCAAAATTTTGAACCGTCGAGGAGAAGTATCGTATCAACTAGAGCTACCTGAAGAGATGTCAGCTGTGCACAATGTATTCCATATCTCGTTACTTCGCAAATGTCTCGAAGTCCCCGAGAAGACCGAAGTGTTCAAGAATATCGATCACCGGACCATAGAGATCAACGATGACCTAACCTATCCCGAAGTACCCATCCGTATTTTGGAAGAAGCCTTTCGAACTACCAGAACTCGAAGCATCAAATTTCTCAAGATTCAATGGAGCAATCATACAGAAGAGGAAGCTACCTGGGACGTGAAGATCACATCCAAACGGAGTTTCCAGATCTCTTCAAATCCTAGGTAATCTTTTCGTCCTTTTTCAAATCTCGGGACGAGATTTTGTTTAAGGGGTAAAGGTTTGTAACATCCCAAAAAATAGCAAACTTAGATCAACAAACATTATTCATCAAGATTAGGGTTAACAAAAACTTTTCTAAATAAAATCATGAATGCATGTATGTGTGTATGCATGGATTTTGAATTTCCTTAAAAACCACCTTGTTTGTGTGATCCATTGCTTGTAAAATGTTTCTTAGGTGAACTGAACATCATCTAAAACATTTCCCACACTTTTCCTAAACACAAGTAAATCAAAACAAATATATTAAGTGAATGGTCATTTTGACCAATTTAACTCCCATGCCTACTTTGGCTGTCTCAAACTTTCAAAACCTAACAGAAACTTTTCTGGATCTTTGCACCCCTTGAATGTACTCATAACAAGGTATCAAGGCCCACTTTGTGATCATCCAGAAACTTTCAAATGCATGGTTTAAATGACAATTCAAAATTGAATCTTCTTCATATGGGAAGATCCCACTTTTTCAAAACCCACTCAAACAAGCTCAATTTTAAAAACCCAAGCATCTGCAGACTCACTAGCACCAATCTAGCAAACTCACCAAAATTCATTTCAAAATTCAAAACTTGATTTCATGCGGCCATTTCATCAAACAGGTTGCAGACACAAATCAAACAAAACATCAACACTATAGTGTGTAGTGTTTTGAGCCTAACTTGTTCCCTAGTTATCTCACACACACCTCAGTAGATCATCTAGAAAGATTAGCCCAACACCAGCACCCCTGTGAGCTTGCCATTGTCATTAATGGTGAACAGCCGAGCACCCCCATGTCACCCCATTGTGGACAGCAGCCTAGAGGAAGAACTAGCCGTGCCAACCTTGTCTGGGAGGAAGCCCACCGTCCACCGCCACTTCCCGTCCAGCATGGCGTTGCCAAGCCTCGACCACGCACGAGACACGCCTGACCATGCGAATGCGCCGGGCGCCACCTCGACCAGCGTCCACGGACATGCCCGCCCTCACCGCGTGCACACACGATCACCACCGACCCAGGAGACCGCCAGACACCCCCGTTTGCCGCCCCGTGCCATACAGCCACTGCCCACCGTCGAAGACGCCGCCTCTGCCGTGCAGAGCACCACCCGTTCCAGACCAAACAACACCGCCCCATGCCTCGCGACCATGTCGTTGAGCATCGCCAGGAGACACAGCACCGTCCCATACCCTTGCCCATGCCATTAGCCGCCTGTAATGTCGCCCCCGACGAGCTCACCGTGTGCCCCAATGGTCCCCTCACTCGACTATAAATAGAGGCCACCCCCGCACGATTTCTTCACACCATCTCACTCCCCTCTCCCCACTAATCGTGCCACACCATTCTCAGAGCAAGGCGAGCACCACCTCGCCGGAATTTCACTGGAGCCTGCCGCTGCCGGAGAAGAAGGGAGCCAGCGATTGGAGCCGCCCCAGGAGAAGCCACCGGTACCAGGAGATTCGCCGTCGTCGACTTCATCGTTCGCCCGCCTCGCCGACACTCGCGCGTACCCCGGTGAGCGCCCAGCACCCCTCACTGGCCGCGCTAGGTTTCGTTCTCGCCGGAGTTGTCTCGCGTCGACGATGACCCTCAGCCGTTGGATTAGAACTAGATCCAACGATCCACGTTGCCCCATACCGCTTCGCCCAGCCCCGTGTCTCTGACGAGTGGGGACACCCACTTAAGCAGCCCACGGGAGCACTGCGCTTAGCAGGCCGGCCCAGTAACATTTCCCGCGCAGCCCAGCAATTCAAATTAAACCTTTTTCTATTTCATTTCAAAAACACTTCAGCACCCAACTTAAAAAATCAACCCAGATCGATTCAGTGCATCAATTTGGATGAAACCAATTTTATTGGAAAGGTCTGTGAATGCTTAATCCAAGCCCGTTGGATTCAAGTCATTTGGATCTGTAGATCACCCATAGTAAAAATAACAAGGCAGAAGCTTTTCTGCATTCAAACATTTTTCAATTTTCAACCATAAAAGCTTTTGAGTTGATTCCAACTCTCGAAAATCACATTTAACCATACCTTTCAGAATATATAAAAATATATAGGTTTACTTGCAGAAATAATGTTCAAGTAATAAAAGAATGCTTCATAAGCATTTCTAGCCACTTTAATTAATTAAGATAAAAGGGTAAAACCTTATTAAATTATGACACCACTTTAAATCACATTCCCATGGACTACAATATGTGGTGATGACATGTGTCAACATGATCCCATGTTTAGTTTGGAGAATATTAAATCTCAAGTAATTTTTCAATGAGTAGAAATTACTTTTCTAAAAATAAAAAAGGATTTGAACCAAGCCTTAACCTTGTAATGTTAGAGATGATGCTAGATCATCTATAGGACCCTTGTGTGTGATGATTGCAAGTAGTTAAGTATTGTTTGGTGATTGTATACCTCGTATTTATTCATAGACGCTAGTACCGACCAAGGATACTACGAGGAGGAAGGAGGATACTACGAAGAAGAAGCCGAGGAGAACTTCAACCACTTCTCTGCACAAGGCAAGCTTATATTGACATTGATGCAAGACTTACTAATCAAGTTGACCTATGCAAGCTAACACTTGCAAGATACCCTACTGATGCCACAAACCCATACTTGAGAGATGACTACTTTATGCCTTAAGCATATGTGATCATACCCACTTGCTAAACCAATCCTAGTTTTATGGCAAGCATCTTACTTTATTTCTTCATCAAAGCTTGTTTAGAGTCTACCTAAGAGTTTGGTAGATACTAGACAATTGTGCTGAAGGTTGCATAAAGAGCATAACATTTGGCCTAAGCTAGAAACCTTGATATCAACCTAAGATATAAGGTTGTACTTAGTTGAAAGTCCACCAGCTTACCACCCCTCATCATTACTACCCCCACCTGTAGATTCTAGTGCTAAGCATAAAACTTGATCAACTTTTAGATGGGAATACTTGGTGGACAAATGGTTATGAAAACCTTGGAATGATGGATCATTCTATTTAAATGTTTTGGACATGTGTTTCCAAACACTTGATGATTTTGGTGATGAAAATGTTGAGGCATGAGCCTTAGCCCTTTATAAAACTGATGGTTGTCTGGATGCGATACCATTCCAATTTTAGCGTACAACCACAATACCCGAATATTGAGTAGGGCTTGACTGGAAACTTATATACCTTAGTATTAGTTCCCGCACGGACAAGGTCTGAGCTGAGGCTACCTTGTGAAGATTGTCCACCTGTGCAGTACCCAAGATGACAGTGGTCATGGTTGGGAGGCCAAACTCACAGGAGAGGTGCTTATACTAGGGAGTGTAATTGAAAGGTTAAGATTGATTATCCGCATATTGAGTATGGTGAACTCAGGATTTGTTCCTGATGGATGTATCGAATGTTGTGGTGAAAGTGTACAATCTCTGCAGAGTGTCAAACTATTCGAATAGCCGCGTCCGGGGTTATGGACAGTTGGAGTCGCCATATTGTTCCCCCGTCAGACTTTTCAAAAGTGACTTGTGAAATGAATTGAGACTTTGACTTGACCACAACAGAGTTGTGACCTGAATTACAAGATCCCATTTAGGAATTTATAAAACTGTGACTAGCTTTGGAACTTAGTAGAAATAAACCTGGCTTTTTGCAAAACAACCCTAGATCCTAGTGTCCTATTATCCAAAAAAAACCTTTACTTGTTAGTATTAGTTTGCGAGTACTTAAAGAGTACTCATGGCTTTGTCCCTGGATATTCCCATGGCCAGACTATGAAGAGGAGTACCTGGAGGATGGACCCCAGGAAGGTTACGACAACTAGGACCATCTCCCATCGTCAGCATTGCCTGTGACCCCGAAGATGGAGCTTCGCCTACGATACCGTTATTATTACGTATTCCGCTGCTTGATGTTGTATTAAGAACTGGATCATGAGATCCCTATTTGTGTAAGAACCTATGTATCGTTGGTAATGGATGAAGTACTATGGTATCCAATTCTGTTATGTCTCGCAAAAATGGTAATCCTGGGATTGCGATGTATGGTATAACAGGCATCTAGGATTGAAAAATCCGGGTGTTGACAACAACCAGCTCAGTAGATCATCTAGAAAGATTAACCAAGCACTAGCACCACTGTGATCTTGGCATTGTCATCAATGGTGAACAGCCGAAGCCACCCTTGTCACCTCCATGTCGACATCAAGCTAGGAGGATAAACAAGCCTAGCCAGCATGTCTGGGAGCAAGGCAACACTCCACCGCCACTCCTTGTCCACCGCTCGAACCCTGCCAGCCACTGGACCACGCGCACGGACCATGCCAACCTCGCCAGCAACCATGCCGAGAGCACACCCCGTGCGCCACACTCGACCAACGCCCACAGACCGCGCGCCGCCCACGCCGCGTGCATACGTGATCACCACCATCCCAGCAACCCCGCAGACACGCTCATTCGCCGCCGCGCGGACCACGCGCGTTGTGCGCCATTAAATTCTCCGACGGGCACGCGTAAAGCACCGTCGTGTTCCGACCAAACCGCACCGCCCCACGTCTCGCCACCATATCGTTGAGCATCGCCAGGGAACACCGCACCGTCCCCTACCTTTGCCCATGCCAATAGCCGTCTGTACCATCGCCCCCGACGAGCCCACTGTGCCCCGTCGGTCCCCTCGCTCGACTATAAATAGAGGCCACCCCTATCCGAATTGAGCACACCATTCTACTCCCCTATCATCACTGATCGTGCCACATCGTTCCCGGAGCAAGGCGAGAAACACTTCGCCGGAATTTCACTGGAGCCCGCCGCCTCTGGAGAAGAAAGGGGCCAGCGATTGGAGGAGGAGCCACCGGTACCAGGAGATTCGCCGTCGTCGACTTCGTCATTCGCCCGCCTCGCCGACCCTCGCCTGCTCCCCGGTGAGCCCCCAGCACCCCCACTGCCCGCGCTAGGTTTCTGTCTCGCCGGCGTTGCCCAACGTCGACGATGACTCCCAGCCGTTGGATTAGAACCAGATCGAACGTCCCACGTTGCCCCGTACCGTTTCGCACCCCCTGTCTCACTGACGAGTGGGGACAGCCACTTAAACAGCCCGTGGAAGCGCTGCGCTTAGTAGGCCGGCCCAGTATCGTTTCCCGCGCAGCCCAGTTATTTGAATTAAACCTTTTCCATTTTATTTCAAACACACTTCTGTACCCAGTTTCAAAAATCAACCCAGGTCGATTCAGTGCACCAAATTGAATGAAACCAATTTTGTTGGAAAGTTCTGGGAATGCTAAATCCAAGCCCGTTGGACTCAAGTAATTTGGATCTATAGATCACCCATGGTAAAAATAACAAGGTAGAAGATTTTCTGGAATCAAACATTTTTCAAATTTAAACCATGATAGCTTTTGAGTTGATTCCAACTCTCAAAAATCACATTTAACCATACCTTTCAGAATATATAAAAATATATGGGTTTACTTGCAGAAATAATGTTCAAGTAATAAAAGAATGCCCCATAGGCATTTCTAGCCACTTTAATTAATTAAAATAAAAGGGTAAAACCTTATTAAATTGTGACACCACTTTAAATCGCATTCCCATGGACTAAAATATGTGGTGATGACATGTGTCAACATGATCCCATATTTGGTTTGGAGAATATTAAATCTTAAGTAGTTTTTCAATGAGTAGAAATTACTTTTCTAAAAATAAAAGGAATTAAGCCAAGCTTTAATCTTGTAATGTTAGTGATGATGTTAGATCATCTATAGGACCCTTGTGTGTGATGATTGCAAGTAGTTAAGTATTGTTTGGTGATTGTGTACATCGTATGTATTTATAGACGCTAGTACCGACCAAGGTTACGAGGAGGAAGGAGGATTCTACGAAGAAGAAGCCGAGGAGAACTTCAACCACTACTCTGCACAAGGCAAGCCTAATACTACTAGTGATGTGCAAGCTATTAACCTTGCAAGCTAACACTTGCAATTTAGCAAGCTTATATAGATATTGTGCAAGCCAATACCTGCTTGTTACCATGTAAACTATATGCCTTAAACCACTTGATAAACCAATCCTAGTTTTACTTACAAGCTTCTTACTTTATTTCTTTATCAAAGCTCTTACTTAGAGTTTATTTAAGAGAATGGTAGATACTAGAAAGATATGTGAAGGTTGCATAAAGAGCATAAAATTTGGCCTAAGCTAGATAATCTTGATGTCATCCTAAGGCATGAGATTGAACTTAGTTAAAACTCCACTAGTTTACCACCCCTCATTAGTGCTTACCCCCACTTGTAGATGCTAGTGCTAAGAATAAAACTTGGTCAACTTTAGATGGGAATACTTGGTGGAAAAATGGTTATGAAAACCTTGGAATGATGGATCATTCTATTGAAATGTTTTGACATGTGTTTCCAAGCACCAGATGATTTTGGTGATGAAAATGTTGAGGCATAGGCCTTAGCCCTTTATAAAACTGATGGTTGTCTGGATGCGATACCATTCCAATTTTATCGTACAACCACAATACCCGAAGATTGGGTAGGGCTTGACTGGAAACTTATATACCTTAGTATTAGTTCCCTCACGGCCAAGGTCTGAGCTGAGGCTACCTTGTGAAGATTGTCCACCTGTGCAGTACCCAAGATGACAGTTGGTCATGGTTGGGGAGGCCAAACTCACAGGAGAGGTGCTTATACTAGGGCGTGTAATTGAAAGGTTAGGATTCATTATCCGCATACTGAGTATGGTGAATTCAGGATTTGTTTCTGACGGATGTATCGAATGTTGTGGTGAAAGTGTACAATCTCTGTAGAGTGTCAAACTATTCGAATAGCCGCGTCCGCGGTTATGGACAGTTGGAGTGGCCATACTGTTCCCCCGTCAGACTTTTCAAAATGACTTGTGAAATGAATCGAGACTTTGACTTGACCACAACAGGGTTGTGATATGAAATACAAGCTCCCACTTAGGTGTTATAAAACTTCAACTAGCATTCTTTGCTTCTGAACTTAGTAGAGGTAAATCTGGCTTTTTGCCAAACAACCTTAGAGCTTAGTGTCCTACTACAAAAACCCCTTTAACTATTAGCATTAGTTTGCGAGTACTTAAAGAGTACTCATGGCTTTGTCCCTGGCTATTCCCATGGCCAGACTATGAAGGGGAGTACCTGGAGGATGGACCCCAGGAAGGTTACGACAACTAGGATCATCTCCCATCGTCAGCATTGCCTGTGACCCAGAAGATGGAGCTTTGCCTACACTATCGCTATTATTACGTATTCCGCTGCTTGATGTTGTATTAAGAACTGGATCATGAGATCCCTATTTGTGTAAGAACTTATGTACGGTTTGTAATGGATGATGTACTATGGTATCCAATTCTGTTATGTCTCGCAAAAATGGTAATCCTGGGATTGCGATGTATGGCATAACGGGCATCTGGGATTAAAAATCCGGGTGTTGACATGGGGACACAAGACAAATTATTTTGCTTTATAGGTTGCTTGACAAGGAGAAGGCGAATAACTTCTAATTCAGTTCCCCGAGAGTTCGGTTTAAACCCTCGAGTCACTATTGTGGGGAAAAGAATCTTGCTACAACACTTTGCACTTGGACTCCCAATGAAAAGTGGCCACGATTGTTGCCATCAAGACGTATTTTCTGGTGCCGTTGCTGGGGAACTGCAAGAAGGACATCACTAGTGGATCTATCATCTTCATCAACTTGTGTAATAACCCAAGCTTGGGGAGGTTGCACCACTGTGAGCTTTTTGCTTCTCCTTTTAGATTTTTAAAGAACTTTTTCTTTGTCTTGTTTTTAGTCTTTTCTTTAGTTTTGCTTAAAACACATAAAATGGAAAAGAGAGCTTATTGGCCCTTTAGTGTAAATAACTTCCCAAAAGAAGGTGAGATACCCTTTGAATCATTTGAAATAGACCCTGCAGCTATTAAAGCTATTTATGAAAACTGTTTTTATGGGAAACCTAATGAAAACCCCATGCAGCATTTGAGGACTTTTAATTAAATATGCAAAGATTTAAACATGACTAATAAAAAAATAGCATGATCAAAGTTAAACTTTTTCCATATTCACTTGCTGGTAAGGAATTAGATTGGATATTAAATTGCCCACCTGGAAATTTTAGCTCTTGGTTTAATGTTAAAGCTGCTTTTGTTGAAAGATTTGGAACCTCTGAAATAATAGGCCATCTTAGGGAAATGCTTATCATGTTTAAACAAAATAAAGATGAACCTCTTATAAGATCTTGGGAAAGATTTAGAGAACTAGCTTATGAAACAGAACACGGTTTTAGAGACCAGATGTTAATGCGTATCTTCTATATAAGGTTAACTAAAAGTTCAATGGCCTATTCAGATAAATAGAGTGGAGGTTCTTTCATGAATATAACTGCCAACAACGCTTATATATTGTTATATGGCCTACTCATAGAAGTAAAAGTCAAGGAAAGCCTTGAAAAAGCTAAAGTGCCAGAAGATGTATTTGATGATAGATATGAAATCTTAAACTTATACAATAGAGATAAACAAGTAGATGAAGTTAAAATGCTAAGTGAAACAAAATAACCTCTACTTGATCTTGATAAATGTAGCTTGCATGAACTCATTACTATATTGCAGAAGTTTGCTAACGATCCATATTTTAATGTTTATCAGGCAGGATTTGGTTCATACATAGAAAATTATGTTATAAAAGAAAAAACTGAAAGATATAATAAAGAAGCTATGATACCACCTAAGCTTGGGGATGCATGGATCCCCAAGATATTAATCACTATTGGAAAAGAGACACATCATGCCATTCTAGATTTAGGATCTAGTGTCTCAATTTTATCCAAAGATCTATATGATTTTCTTGATTTGAAACCCATGGAAAAATGCTCTATAGATATTTTACTTGCTGATGATTCAACCAAACATGCCTTAGGGAAAGTTAAAGATACCATGGTTGAATTACATGATATTTGTACCTGTTGATTTTATTGTTTTGGACATGGGGAGCAATACCTCAAGTCCTATAATACTTGGTAGACCTTTCTTGAGAACCATAGGTGCAATAATTCATGCAAAAGAAGGAAATGTGTATTTTTAGTTCCCTCATAAGAAGTGCATGGAACACTTTCCAAGTAAGAAGTAGGTAGCAAAGAAACAGAAGCTACCAGCTGAATTCCATATCACTTAAAACCAAGTAAAGCCTCACTATATGGCTATAAAGAAAGCACTTTTTGGGAGGCAACCCGTCATTTATTTTTATGTGTGCTTGCTTCTAAAAGAGACTTTTTAGTGTCTTTGCTGTAGAGTAGTAATAAATTACCAAGTGGAACTCATCTTGGATAATAAAAAGTTGTAAAACATATGGAGTAGCAAATTCCCGCCGAATAGTGTTTAGTAGAAAAATTCTATATTTTCTTTGTTATTCTGTTGGCGCTCATATTTGCACAAAATCTACAACTTTTCACCCTCTGTATGCACAAAAATTGGCTAAAATTCCTGACATGTTTAAGTGGGTGGTAAATTCGTTTTTCTGCTGCTGAAAATCTAGACAGATTCTGCCATATTTTGTTTTAACAATTCCCAAGTGTCCTAAAATGATTGCTATGAGACATGTTATATGATAGGGATGTGTAGAAACATTATATGCTAGCTAGAACATTTAAAAAGTATTTTTTCTTTGATATATATACAACAACTATTATGCTTTTGTGCCACTAATGTCACCACTCAAAAAAGAGATGGGAGAAAAGTTTTGTGTTGAAGTTTTTTGATAGGAAATAGAGGAATACAACACTAAGAGCAATACAAGAATCGTGAAAACCATAAGCTTGGAGATTCCCAAGGCACCCCACTGGACCTATTAAACTCTTGGTTTGTAAACCTCTAAACTTTGTTTTTCGAGCAACATAAGACTATCATAGAAACTTGGAGCATTTGTTTTGTTTATTTTACCTTTGATTGCAATAAAAGGACCACCATCATGAATCATTATGCATGTTTATGATTAAGGTACTGAAAAGAAACTTTGCCATGATGAGATTAAAACTGAATATGAATGCCTTGAAATAAAATAAAAGGGTGGATAAAAGAAAAAATCTAAATTCATGTTATGCCTAGTTACTAAACTCAAATACTTTACATGAAGTATGGTTTGTTTGTGCATATTAATTTGTACCCTTTTATCATGTATATCTATGTTCAACCATAAGGATTAAGTTGAGAAAATAAAATTTTGGCGTTATGAACTAGATGGCACACTCTTTAGATCTCTTTTTCCTAAGCCTTCACAATGCAAGCTAAGACTTGTTCCAAACCCCTTAAAATAGATTAGGCATATCTACCTATCTGTGTCAAAATCTACTTCCACGTATAATATGCATGTTGATCCTCGAAAATATTCAAAATCATTTCTTTTGTGTAATTTAAAGCTCATATAAGAAAGTAAGGTTTGGGGTGATACCACTATGGAATTTTATGTGATTTACATTTTATAAGTTGTTTGTCAGCTAAACCATGCTGTCACGACACAAGCTTACAATATTCGTTATTGAAATATCATGGTTGTTCTTGCTTTGTCATGCACTACACACTGGAGTAAGCATAATGAAATAGAAAATGCTCCTGGGCCGCTAGTCAAATCCATGCATGACATGGTGGAAACTTACAACATGACAATCAATGACGCTCTTTTCAAAAGAAATTTGCCGAGAGGACTCATATGTCTGATTTTCTTGTCTTCTTAAATGTGTAGATATGCCCCTTATGAAAATAACGCAAAAGAAGCATGCTTCCTAGCTACCAAATGTATGTTGGGTGTATAGTCACACATGGGCAAGAGGTACCTCAGTAATACAATTTTTATAACAACCTATGCTATACAATGACAGGTTGTAGTGTCAGTTCATTGGTAAAGGTGCATGAGACATTCAACTTGTAAATTTTTTAACACATAAACCATATGCAACTTTTGAAACAAAAGCTACTTGGACCCCACATATGTATTCAATGCTTACTTTCAGTACGAGATGCAAAAAATCTCAAGGTAAGACATGAAACTAACAAGTGAGTCTTCTAGTCGGGAATTAAACTAAAAAGTGGGCCTAAAAATAAAAGTAGAGGCATAAAACACTAATGTTGATGATAGGAAGAGTCTCTTATTCTATAGGTTCATCAAAGTGTGCTTGAAGGTTTGTTTTGTTCCTCATTTGTTTTAGCACACAATTACTTATTATTTAACATGTTTATAGATGTGCAAAAGATACAACTTGATAGTACACTTGCTTATTATGTTTCATTGGAAATATTTGAACCTATGAACTTTTTATGATAATGAAAGAAGCAAAGTAACAAACTCCAAAGTCCATGTTTATTTTTATCACCTTTATGCTCGAGGATGAGCATAGGTTAAGCTTGGGGATGTTGATGCATGTAAAATGCGTACATAAACTTTGTAGTTTGTTGAAATGTTTACCCACATATTTGCATCATATATAATATTATATCCATGTTTTACATTGATTTTTGGGGATTTACCAATGATCCCCTTTATTTTGGTTATAACACTTCAGGGCAGAAAAACCCCATTTTCTATGTTTTTGATGTTTTAGGATCTATATGTAGTCAAATGGACCTAAGATTTTGGGATGTCAATATTTTACCACGAGAAGCATTTGGAGCGCAAGAACCTCGGGAGAAGGGACAGGAGTCCCAAAAGATCCCAGAGGGCATGCCCAGTTCAGGTGGGTGTGCCCCTTCCTCCGTTTCCGCCTCGGTCGTCTGACCGCCTTGATTCTTTCGCCCATGGAGTTCTCTTGACCTAAAAACTCTATATAAGAACCCCTTGGGGATTCCTCGAGACAGAGAACAATAGAGACGAAAACACCACCAAACAGAGTCAGATCCATCAAAGGTTGGAGGGTGAAACTCCGCTGGAGCCGCCTCTAGAGGGATCTCCACCCTCTCCAACATCTCCCGCATCATCACCATGATTAAGAGGGAGTATTCCACCCCTAGAATACGGATGTGTGGCAGTAGCTTGATCTGTTTCTCTCTTGTTATTCATAGATCTTCTAGTACCATATGAGCTGCCCAGCAAGATTAGGGTCATATATGTAATTCCAGTGTGGTGGATCTTTTTCTATGATTTGATATATGAGATTGGAACCTTTTTGTGTAAGAGTATTGGTAGATGCATATCATGTACCCCGTTCTTAATTGCTTGTTTTGATCCATCTTGTATGCAAGAACTTGTATGGGGAGAAGTTTGTATTAGATGGAGTAGTATGGTGGTAGTGATTGAATTGTGACAATAATATTGAAGATCTACTTTGGTTTTTACCTTTCTTTTGCTGCCTCACTAGGGATAAAATTAAATCATGTGCTATAATTATCTTGTGTCAGTGAGATAATCTTGTTATGTCAACGTAGCATATTTGTATTTCAAACATCATGTCATATTACTTAAATCTATACTCTGATTTGTTCTTAATTCAAGATTGCATGGAGGTTTCCCTTTCTTGAGGAGTATAAGAGAGATGTGTTTCATCTCTATGTTAGGACGTTATGCCCATATGAATGCTTATCATACACATATAGAAGTTTCATGAATATTTAAAAAGAGAGTGTAGACAAGTGAACCCACGAACCCCGGTCCAATTTTAATCATAAGAAACACCTTTCTGTTGCAATTATCATCACTTTTATTTTCTTCAATTTATTATTTCAAAAATACTTTCCTACTTGCAATCACTCATAAAACCCCCCAAAACAACTTTATCTTCAGATATCTCATATAGTTTGTATTGTTTTATGTTATTTATTTTAGTTTACTTTATTTATATTTCATATTACTAATACGAAAATTTGTGCTTGATAACCACTTGGTGGAGTTTGGGATACAAGACAAATTATTTGCTTTATAGGTTGCTTGACAAGGAGAAGGCGAATAACTTCTAAGCCAGTTCCCCAAGAGTTTAATTTAAACCCTCGATTCACCCTTGTGGGAAAAAGATGCTTGCTAAAACACTCTGCACTTGGAGTTATAATGAAAAGTGGCCACGATTCTTGCCATCAAGAATCTCCTTTGGTTATGTTGTGATGCAATATGAAAATGGCGGCCCTCTACACGGCAGTTGGGACCTCAAAATATATAGGCGCCTTCATGATAGTTGTAGGGTTTGACGAGATGGAGCCGTCGCCACCTCGTACGAGCGGGACATACATGCGGGCCACACCCATACCAGTGCTCGTTACGCTGCCGAGCACCTGAAAATAGCTCCAGGATTACTTGGTCGTAAAAACTTCCTCAAAATTTTCATTTATGACCCCAGATGTTGCAATAAAAGTGTGATTTCCCACACAACACAAATCAAAGCAAGATTTTGCATATCTTTGCAATAATTAGTCATTAGTGGAAAATCAAGAGAGATTATTTTCAATTGATTGACGAAAAATAATGTCTAACGCAAAGAAAACTGGCGATTTTTGGATCCATCAACGTCCCCAAAGCTCAAAACTTGATCGCCGTTGAGCAAGAATAAATAAAAGAACTATAAGGAATTCAGCATTTAAACTTGAAACAACGAGAATATTAATTCACTTATGGTGGGTATCCATATGTGTCCAGCACTTCTTCCATTTGAAAGGCTCATCAAAGTTAGAGAGATGCTAAGAACACTATACAAGCTTTGATAACTCAAGACAATCAAAGAGTTTAATATAAGTATAAATAACTAGAAGTGTAACAATCAATCCAATTCCTCTAGTTAACTCTAGCTTGCCAAGGAACAATAGGATGTTTATTATAACAAAATTGAGTAAGAGAGTTCATGTTCCAAGTAGCATAACACACTACAAGAAAAATGTCCTAACGGAAGATTTCGTGGTTGAAGGCCCGTTTTTCGTGGCTAAAGAGTCTTATACGACGGATGCCATTCGTGGTAAAAGCCCCTATAACAAATGAATCTACCATGGTTTTTTTTCAACCGTGGCGGATCATACCCTTCAGCCACGAAAAGTCGTTCCGTTGTAGATGTGTTTGCAAGCCGCGTTAACCGTTGACGTCATGCAAACTTCCACGTGACAAGCGTCGTTAACAGGCAGTTGATGTTGTTAACTGTCGATGAAACCGTGGTAGAAGACAGTCCCAACCAAGGCCTGGTAATTATTAAGTGGGCCAGCCCATTATGAAGCCCAACAGAAATGTGGCCCATTACTGTTTCGACATGCACTGTTACAAATGGGCCCACTGGTGCAACCGTAGTCGGCTAGTAAAATTTATGGCCCATTACTGTTTCCACATGCACTGTTTAAAATTGGCCCGTTCGCACGACCCATAAATATCCGGGCCCGTTAGTGTTCCACCCTGCACTGTTCGAAATTGGCCCGTTTGGCCAGCCAGCTTTATCCCGTAACCGTTTTGGCCTATTACTGTATATCCACGTACTGTTCGATCCGGGCCCATATACTTTGGGCCCTACTGTTTAGGACCGTAAATGTTCAACCCATGTTCTAGCCCGTTACTATTTTAACCTGGTGATTTTCTTGGCCTGGTGCAAACTCGGCCTGCTACTGTTCTGGCATGCTACTATTCTGGCCTGCTACTGTTTTGGAAATTTAAGATTCTAGCCCATTATTTTTCTGGTCCATACTGTTTCGAGTGTTACTGTTTTGTCCTATTACGATTTTGGCTTATTATTGTTTTGGCCAGTTACGGTTTCGGTCTATTAGGGTTTCGTCTTGTTACTATTATGGCCTGTTAAATTTTCGGCCTTTTACTGTTTCGGCATTTTACTATTTCGGCATGTTAGTGTTTACACAGGTTCCTATTTCGGCTTGGCACTATTATGTCCCGTTACTGTTACTAATCTCGCCTGTGGGTCGACCCCATTACTTTTACGGTCTTTTATAGTTTTTGCATTTCTGAAGCCCATTTTGGTATCATAAAAGGTGTACAACATGTGAGCATTTTTACTGTTCATCGTTGGCCTAATATAAAACGGAAAAATACATACAGAGTACTGTACCCTAATCGACCTGGCTAGCGCAGGTATGGTACTACCTACCTGGCCTATGTAATTAAATTCCTACATAGCCTATGCAATTAGTCTAGATATTACATCAAATGCAAACTACTTAAAATTATTACATATTATCAACTCAAGGGAAAGAAAAATCGGAATTTCAGATGACAATCGAGTTGATAGCAGTCCTCAATTTGCTTTCTCCATCTACCACCTGCATCTCCCTTTTGAGTGTGACATCTACATTGGAAAAAAACTTGAGATATGATCTTGCAACCCCCTCTTGGTGGCAATACCAATAATTGCAAACAGAAACTAAGTAATAATAAGTTAATATGTCAAATAAGGCAAACTACTCATTTAACTGATACGACAGGAGCTATGAACTGGAGTTTACTTCTGGTCAATGGTTCAAATATATTGACCATCACGTTAAACAAACAGGACAAGAAAGCATTAAACAAGTGTGCCTACCGTGAAACGAGAAATATAACAATGTGTGTGGCTTAGAATTTTAGCAAATATAAACTAACCAGGTCATTTCAAAAAATATATAGAAGAATAAACTAGAAGAATAAACCATACAATGACATGCAGTTATTATCGTAGCTAAGAATGAACGAGACATAAATTATAACATCATCATGCAAAAACTTGTAGAGCAGGAATGCAAACTACAGATGAACTATACAGTAGAGGATAGTTAGGTCGTTGCTTAGGACGAACCAGAACCATATACGAAATATAATAGCGTCGCTTGTACTGTAGAACAGGATAGGAAAGCATTAGGCAAGTGTGCCTACAATGAAATGAGCAGTCAAACAAAGTGTTTCTTAGAATTTCAGAAAATATAAACTAGCCAGGTTATTTCAACAAATATATATGGAAGCAGTTGTATATCCTGGAAAGCAAGAGATGTTGGTTGACTCAGAATTTGCGGTGAGCTACACAATGGCATACAGTTACTGTCGTACCTAATAATGAACCCAATATAAATTATAATGGCATCATACCAGAACTTGTAGAGCAGGAACGCAAACCACAAATGAACTACATAGTATACGATAGTTATGTCGTTGCTTTAGGATGAACCAACACCAGATTAGAAATATAATGGCGTCTCCGGCGAACTTGTAGAAGATGACAAGCAAGCATTAGACAAGTGTGCCTACAATGAAATGAGCAATCAATCAAAGTGTTTCTTAGAATTACAACAAATATAAACTAGCCAGGTCATTTAAACAAATATATATGGAAGAAGTCGTTTATCCTGGAATGCAAGCGATGTTGGGTGACTCAGAATTTGCGGTGAGCTACACAATAGGCATGCATTTAGTGTCAAAACCCGGATTTTTAATCCCAGATGCCTATTATGCCATACATCGCAATCCTAGGATTACCATTTTTGCGAGACATAACAGATTGAATATCAAAGTGCATCATCCATTAAAAACCTTACATAAGGTCTTACAACAAATAAAGGATCACATGATCCAGTCTTAATACAAATAAAGCAGCGGAATAACGTAATGATAACGATAGCGCAGGCGATACTCCATCTTCATGGTCATAGGCAATGCTGACGATGGGATATGATCCTAGTTTTAGTAACCTTCCTGTTGTCCGTCCTCCTAATAGTCCTCTTTATAGTCTGGCCATGGGAATAGCCAGGGACAAAGCCATGAGTACTCTTTAAGTACTCGCAAACTAATACTAACAAGTGAAGTGGTTTTGAGTAGGAAGTACTAGGCTCTAGGTTGTTTTGCAAAAAGCCAGATTTACCTTAACCGAGTTCAGAAGTAAAGAAAGCTAGTTGAAAGTTTTATAAAACCTAAGTGGGAACTTGAATTTTATATCACAACCCTGTTGTGGTCAAGTCAAGTCATGAATATTTTCATAAGTCATTTTGAAAACATCTGACGACGGAACAGTATGGCCACTCCAACTGTCCATATCCGCGGATGCGGCTATTCGAATAGTTTGACACTCTGCAGAGGTGCTACACTTTCACCACAACATTCGATACATCCGTCAGGAACAATCCTGAATTCACCATACTCAGTATGCGGATAATCAATCCTAACCTTTCAATTACACACCCTAGTATAGGCACCTCTCCTGTGAGTTTGGTCTCCCAACCATGACCAACTGTCATCTTGGGAACTGCACAGGTGGACAATCTTCACAAGGTAGCCTTAGCTCAAACCTTGGCCGCAAGGGAACCCATACTAAGGTATATAAATTTCCAGTCAAGCCCTACCCAATTTTCGGGTATTGTGGTTGTACGGTAAAATTGGAATGGTATGGCATCCAGACAACCATCAGTTTTATAAAGGGCTAAGGCTCATGCCTTAACATTTTCATCATCAAAATCATCTGGTGTTCAAGAACACATGTCAAACATTTTAGTAGAATGACTCATCATTCTAAGGTTTTCATAACCATTTTCACCAAGTATTCCCATCTAAAGTTTATCAAGTTTCATTCTTAGCACTAGCATCTACAAGTGGGGGTAAACACTAATGATGGGTGGTAAACAAGTGGGAATGATCTAAGTTCAATCTCATGCCTCAGGATGACATCAAGATTATCTAACTTAGGCCAAGTTTTATGCTCTTTATGCTACCTTCAAATATCTTTCTAAAATCTATAAGTCACTAAGTAAACTCCAATAGAAAGTTTTGATAAAGAAATAAAATACTAAGCTTGCAAGTAAAACTAGGATTGGGTATCAAGTGGTGTAAGCTTGCAAGGATTAGCTTGCTAATTCAACTTGCATAGTGAGGCTTGCATAATTGCAAGTATAAACTTGCTTAGATAGCTTTCCTTGTGCAGAGCAGTGGTTGAAGTTCTCCTTGGCTTCTTCCTCGTAGTATTCTCTTTCCTCCTCATATCCTTGGTCGGTACTAGCGTCTATAAATAAATACGAGGTACACAATCACCAAACAATACGTAACTACTTTTATTTATCACACCAAGGTTTTCACTAGATGATCTAGCATCATCAAAAACATTACAATTATCAAAGCACTTGTCTTATTTATTTTATTTTGGAAAAGTAATTTCTAGTCATTGAAAAACTACTTAAGATTTAATATTCTCCAACCAAAACATGGGATCATGTTGAAACGTGTGATCACCACATATTTCAGTACATGGGAATGTGATTTAAAGTGGTGTCACAATTTAATAAGGTTTAACCTTTTATTTTAATTAAATGAAGTGATTAGAATTGCCTATGAGGCATTCTTTTATTACTTGTTCATTATTTATACAAGTAGACCTAGATATTTTTATATATTCAGAAAGGTCTAGTTAAATGTGATTTTTGAGAGTTAGAATCAACTCAAAAGCTTTTGTGGTTGAATTTTGAAAAATGTTTGAATGCAGAAAAGCTTCTGCCTTGTTATTTTACTATAGGTGATCTACAATTCCAAATGACTTGAATCCAACATGCTTGGACTAAGAATTATAGTACCTTTCTAACAAAATTAGTTTCATGTATTTTGGTTCAACGAATCGACCTAAGTTGATTTTTGAATCTAGGTACAGAACTAGGTCTGAAACTAAATTGGAAAATATCAATTCAAACTAACTGGGCTGCGCGGGATGTTAACTCGGCCGACCCATGGTTCACAGTGCACGCGCGGGTGGGTTTAAGTAAATGACTCCACCAGTCAGCGAGATAGGGGGGTGCGAAGCGGTACGGGGGGATCTAGACCGCACGATCAAACTCTAATCCACCGGCTGTGACCTATCGTCTCCGTCGGGCACCGCCGGCGAGACAGAACCCTAGCGCGGCCAGTGGGGGTCTAAGGGGGCTCACCGGGGCTCAGGCGAGGGTGGACGACAGGGGCGAACGATGAAGTCGACGATGACGAACCTCTTGGTACCGACGGCTTCTCCTGGGGCGGCTCCAATCGCTGGCTCCTCTCTTCCTCCTCCGCGGCAGACTCCAGCCAAATTTTGGCGATGTGCTGCTCGCCTTGCTCTGGGAATGACTGGGAGTGGTTCTGAGAGAGAGGGGAGTGAGATGGTGTGAAAAATTCGAGCGGGGATGGCCTCTATTTATAGTGCCAAGAGGGGACCGAAGGGCACAGGTAGAGCTCGTCGTGGTCATCGGCACATCAAGCTAAAGGCATGGGCATCGGTAGGGGGCGGTGCTGTGCTCCCTGGTGAAGCTCAACGACATGGTTACGCGGCGTGGGGCGGTGCGAGACGGTCGGAACGCTGTGGTGCTCTGGGCGGGTCCGACGGGAAGTTTTATGGCGCACAGGCTGTCCTGGTCGCGCGGCGACGAACGGGTGTGTCTATGGGGTTGCTGGGGTGGTGGTGATAAGGCTTGCGAGCGGCGAGGGCGGCACACGGTCTGTGGGCATGTATCGAGGGTGGCGCTCTGGCACGCTCTCGGCATGGCGTAGAGGCATAGGGCGCGGCGGTTCTAGGGTGGTCCAGGGGCTGGAAGGGCTCGAGCGCTGGACAGGGGGTGGCGGTGGACGGTGGAGTGTCTGCTAGACAAGGTTGGCGAGGCTAGTGCTTTTCCTAGCTTGCTGCCAACAGTGGGGTGGCAAGGTCAGATCGGCCATGGTCACCATTGATGGCATGGTCTGGTTTACAATGAGCTAGGGTGGCTTAAACAAGTTAGATGATCTACTGAGAGTGTAGTGCGAGCTAGAGAGGGAACACGTTAGGCTCAATTCGCTGCTCACTATAGTGTTTATGGTTTGTTTGTTTGGTGTTTGCAAGGTGTTTGATGAAATGGCCGAAAGAGTTTCAAATTTGAATTTTTGGTTCAAACTTGGTGGGTGTACTAGTTACATACTAGGTAGTCTCTGGTTAGTTGGAAAGGTCAAGGGGTACTGGTTTGGTTGGTTTTTGAAAATGGGTGATCTTCACATATGTTAAAGATTCAATTTTGAATTGTCATTTGAATCAAGTTGCCAAATGTTTCTGTAAGTTTGAAAGGTGGGTTTGGGTTCACTTTTACTTGGTCTAGCAAGGGGTGAAAAGAAATGGAAATGTTTTTGTTTGAAATCTTGGACTAGAAACACTCAAAGTGTCCTAGTGAGCAAGATTGGAAAAAATGACCATTTGCTTTATTTGGTTTGTTTTTGATTTTCTCTTGATTTGTTTCTGCTTGGAAATGTTTTAGATGATGTTGTTTTCATATTTAAACCATTCCTTGATATTTAGATCAATCACACAAGTCCATTCATGCATTCATACCATCATCACATACACACATGCATTCATTTGATTTTTATTAACAAAAGGATTTTTTTGTTAACCCTAATTTTGGTGATTGGAAATTGATAATCATTGTTCAATATTTTTGGGATGTTACAGTTACTGTCAAATCTAGGAACCGAACATAAATAATAATGACATCATAAGAGAACTTGTAGAGCAAGAATGCAAACCACGAATGAACTACATATAGAGGATAGCTATGTCGGTGCTTAGGACGAGCCATTAGATATGAAATATAATGACATTGCTGGTGAACCTGTAGAACAGTACAAGCAAGCATTACACAAGTGTGACTACAAATGAATTGAGCAATCGAACAAAGTATTTCCTAGAATTTCAGCAAATATAAATTAGCTAGGTCATTTCAACAAATATATATGGAAGTAGTAGTATATCCTGGAATGCAAGAGACGTTGGGTGACTCAGAATTTGCGGTGAACTACATAATGGGCATACAGTTACTTTCGTAGCTAAGAATGAACGAGACAAAATTATAATGGCATCATGTGAGAACTTGCAAAGCAGGAACACAAACCACAAATGAATTACACAGTATAGGATAGTTATGTCGTTGCTTAGGATGAACCATCACCAGATTAGGAATATAATGGCGTCTCTTTCGAACCTGTAGAAGAGGACAGGCAAGAATTAGACAAGTGTGCATACAATGAAATGAACAGTCAATCAAAGTGTTTCTTAGAATCAATGTTCTTCATCTCACTTCATAATTTTAAGGATGGAGATCTACATAATTTGAAAGAGGACAGGGAATCATTTTGAAATGATAAAACCAAAACGAATCAATGTTCGTCATCTCACTAAATAATTTGAAACAACATTCTAATCATCATCACCATCACCTCTTTCAGCACCGTCGCGTTCTAGATCCACATGTTCTGACTGGGTTGGATCTTCTTCATCTTGCCATTCATCATACATGTCCTGAGATTTATCAGGTAGAACTATTTTATTGCTCTCTTTGTCCAATACAGTAACCTCAACAGTGAAATCTACTTGTCCATCATGCGCAGACCTGCCTCTCGCAATCAAATTTCCATCGACGTCAGCTAGTTCATTTACCATACAAACACCGGGATCATCTTTATGGGAAACATCAATGGTGACTGGTTCGTCATAGTCATTCACATTTCTGACCTTTTCTAGATGCGCCTGCAACTCAGCTGCAGCTAAATTTCATGGTGCAGTATCATAATCAGTCCTCTTTCATAGAACTCCATTTTTTGAGTTTTTTCGGAATTTGTGGCCTTTAGGAAGAAAAACCCGGTGTCCAAGGTAACTGGTATTATTTTGTAGCCTCACTGTGACCTGTTTTGACTCATAGAAAACACATGCGTTTTAACCTCCTATCACTCTGCCTGACATAGTGCCAAGAGATGGAAAATCATGGGTGCAGAACAGCACAACATCACGTAGAGGGAACTTGGCATTTTCAGGTTTGCTTGCAAGGATATGAGGAGTCATGACACCCTTCCATAGTTTCTGCAAGTCTCGTATAAGAGGCTGCATGAACAGATCAAAATCCATCCTAGGTGATTTGGGTCCTGGGATGAGTAAAGTCAGCAAGCAGTTCGACTGATCCATGTATGCCTAGGGAGGCAGGTTGTAAATTGTAACAAGTACTGGCCACATGTTGTACGAGTTACTCATGTTGCGAAATGGGTTAAATCCATCTGTATCTAGGCCAAGTCACTGGTTCCTTGGATCCGCAGCAAATCCTGGATGAGCCTTGTCAAAGTTATTCTATTCATCACCATCAGCTGGATGTATCAGTAAGTAATCGTCTGGCTTGAGAATCTCTTTATGCCATCTTGTTTCCTTATATGTTTGTTCTGACTAAAACAATCTCTGCAATCTATCTATAATTGAAAAATATCTCAGAACTTTACAAGGGTCTTTCTTATTTTTATCACCATTTTTCCATCTTGATTCGTTACATACTGGGCATTCATCGAGGTTTTCATAATCCTCCCAGAATAGTACACAATTATTGAAGGGAATATGCCCTGAGAGGAAATAATAAAGTGGTTATTATGTATATTCCAAGTATACTATAGAGGTTTATTTTTCATTCTATAATTGTATTAATACAGACACGTTAATACATGTGTGTTTAATAAACAAACAGAAAGTTCCTAGTTATGCCTCTCTTATAAACTAGCTCGTTGATTAACAAGATGATCAAGGTTTCCTAATCATGGACATTGGATGTTGTTAATAACGAGGTCACAACATTATTGGAATGGTGTGATGAACATTCATCCAAAGTATAGCATTACGATCAAAGTCATTGATTTTATATTGCTATAACATCATACAAAGTAATCATAATCCTTAGACCATGAGATCATGTTAATCACTAACACTAGAAGAGTATCTTGATAACATCAAATGTCACACTATAACAGGGTGATTATAAAGATGGGTTCAGTACTACTAAAGTGTTATTTTGAGGCCCATGGATCGAGAGTGGAATTTTTACATCCCGACGACGGATAGATATACTCTAGGCCCTCTCGGTGGTATCACATTGATTAGCTTGCAAGCAAGTGATTTGATCACTAGAATGTTATATCACGGGAACGAGGAAAGATTACATGTCAGTAACTAGATCAAACTAGGTATGGAGATACCGATGATCGAATCTCGGACATGTAATATATCACGAGACAAAGGGACTAAGTTACTAGCTTAAAAGCTTCTCAAGATCACAAGAAAGTCATCATCGAATGTGTGGGAGTCAGTATTGATCTCCAGGTCCTGCTTCTGATTATTGATCTGAGAGGGGTCTCGATCATGTCCGCATTATTCACAAACCATAGGGTGACACACTTAAGAGACACTGACACCATTTGGAGCAAATAGTTCCATGCTAAAAAGAATAACAAAGCGCAGGAATTTATTTCACTAGACACGGAAACTATTTTCGGGTGAAATTGCAGAAAGTGTTTCTGCATGTGAAATGAAAAACTAGAAAGGGGTTATATGTGAATGTTTGTAATTAAGGTAATTGACAAAATTCTGAATAAATAAATAGAGTTTTATATAAAGTGAGTTTGCATTAAATTTGGTGGAAATTTAATGGGAATTTTTGAGTGGGATTTTGATTGGAGAAATGAAGAGCCATTTTTGTGAGTGGAGCTTTGTAACATCCCAAAAATATTAAACCTGGATCATCAAACTCTAATCATCAAAATTAGGGTTAAGAAAAAACTTTTCCAACTAAAAATATGAAAGCATTCATATGTGTGTGTATTGAAATTTGGATTCTTTTGAATTGCCATGGTTCTGTGTTCCTTTGCTTGTAAAATGATTCTTAGGTGAAATAAACACCATCTAAACAATCCCCAAACTTTTCTGTCGTGGTGGTGGCACGGCAGATGCCATGGGTAGGCTAAAGTATGGGGCCGATGGATGCTAGTGGGATCTGGGGAGGGAAGATGCAACTGATTCCACACTCAAGTGGTTAAGGCTCAGATCTTTATTTCTCTTTCTTTGGGTTACAAGTGATCCTCGAGCTGTATACAGGGAGAAAAGATGAATCTCACCAGCCTAACGGTGACAAAAGAGTCCATGCCCTCCTCAGGGTCCAAGCCTCCCCTTATAAAGGAGTGCCTTGGGTGCCCTTAGGGCTGACGAGGCAAGCATATTCGAGGAATATGCTTGTCCCAAAATAGTAGTTCGGCGGCCTCCTTTCCCTGTCGCCCTTCTAACGGCAAGGCTCGAGGACCCCTCCCTCGCGCCTCGGGCTCCGGACTGTCACCTCTGACCTCCTTCGCCCCTCGACGCCTGCATCTTTGTCTCTTGTGCTTGGCTCGCTCGATTCCTTCTAGCCAGCTATAGTTTGACCTTGGGTTTCTCCTTCTCCTGCAAGCTTCGTATCACTCGGCCTTACCTTACCTTCCGTAACTCGGCTTGTCCTTTACCTGCATCGAGATCACTCGGGCTAACTCGGCCGACCCTCGCAGTAACTCGGCCGGGTAGCCGATTGATACATATACATGGGCCGACATATTCATGATTCGGCCGACCTAGTACGTAACTCGGAAACTAGACGGGCATTGTACCTCTGTCTTTCCCCGTCTCTGACCTACCCGAGGTCAACCCCCCGACATTAGTCCCCGAAGCTGGTGTGGCCCCGTCGATAACTTCGGCCGGGTCGTATCAGCTTCATTATGTTTTTCAGTTTTGTTTCCGAGTTATATCTTCTTCATCCGAGGTTTCCTCGTTCCTTCCTTCGTACGCCATGTCCTACGTGTCACCCCCATCATCGTTCTTCTAGTTTTTTGGTCCCTCTACAGTACTCACTGACAGGCTACAGTGAACTTTGTACCTGCTGCGCCGCCGCTGCGACGCCTCGGGTGCCGTTCCCCTTGGTGATCGTAACGCTCCTCCTTCCTGTGTGGCCGTTGGTGTGACTCCACTTATCGTCGTGCGTTCGTGCCGCACCCACGATCTACACGGTCAACCGCTACACCCACGATCCCACTACCTTGTTCGTGGCTCAACTATAAAGAGGGGGACGGCGTTTGGGGAATTTACTTTTCCCCTTCTCGCTTGTCTCCGTCCTCCTCCTTCCTTCCGCCGGCGCGTCCTCTCGCAGCTCCGCCGCCGCGCGCTTGCCAGAGCCTCCGTCGGTGAAGACTCCGCCGCGCCGTTCTGCTTGCCTCGCCTGCGCTCTGCGGCTCTGGCTCCGTCGCCGGTGAGTCCTCTCCGGTCGCATTGCCTGGATTTTCCCTAGACTCATCTGTTTCGATTCCGTGTTCGTGCGACGGTTCCTTTTGTTCTTCGCCATTATTCTCGCGCAAAGTTCCGACGGGGCCTTGCAGCTCCAAACTCCTCTCCGCCGCCAATTTTTCCTCCGGCGATCTTTCCGGCGCACATATGTCTAGTTCGTTTAGCGGCGCTCTGGTTGACGACGACGATGCTGGCTCCGGGCCCGAGCGAGGCTCGTGGCAGGGCTCTTCTGTCACACGCCGTGAGATCTAGTGGCTTATCCGGACTCGAAGAATTCCCGCTGAGGTTTCTTGCCGTTTACCCGGCAGCGAATCCTCTCCGGATGTTAGGGAGGGCGAGTATGTGGTTTTTATGTCGCACTTCGCGCGTGGCTTCGGTCTCCATCTTAGCGATTTCGCTAGAGAATTCCTCGACTACTTCGGCCTTCAGCCGCATCATCTTCCTGCGAACGCTATCGCTTCTCTTTCTGCTTTCATCTTCGCATCGGAGGGATACTTGACTGGCGTCAGTGCATGTCTGGTCGAAGTTCTTCCAGATTCGCTCCAACGTGGTCCCTGACAAATCTCTGCACCCTTCCGAGAAGTTGCTTACCCAATGTGGGGCAGCGTCTATTACACCTCGGAGGAAGTCCGTGTTTCCTCGTGTCACCGGGTTGGAGTCGTGCAAGAAGTGGCACAAATCATTCTTTTATGTCAAGAACAGAGGGGCAGAGGACAAGATTCGGCTCCCAGCATTCTCAATTGGCCCGCCTTCTAAAGTGAACTGGCTCTACAATCCGAGGAAAACTCATGCCTTGGCCGAGGCCTTCGAGATTCGGCTGAAAGAGTTGATCCGGGCCGGGTTATGCGGCGAAGACCTGATGGCTACTTTCATTAGTAGCCGGATCTGCCCATTCCAGAAGCGGACTCACAAGCTGTGCTACATGAGTGGTCCCCTTGACCCTAATCGAGTCTCGACCGTGGAGCTGGACAACTACCTTATCTATAAGCGCGTCCGAGCTATCTTTAAGACAGAGATGCCCGAGGATTGGACTTGGGGATTAAAACCGTTCACCCGCGGTCATCCGCCTCCCGAGGTGAGCTTAATCAACAACGCTCTACTATTCCACTATTTTTGTAACAGGTTTATCGAACCCTCTTTTTCCTCGTCTTGCAGAGGTTCGCAGAGCATAAAAGCGAGGACGCCGAAGTTCTGCTGCTCCCTTGGCCCGCGGACAGGAGTACGCCGGATACTGGTGAGCCGGACTCCGAGGAGTTCGTCCCTAAGTCAGATCCTGCCCCGGCTAGAGCTCGCGGCAAGACTTCGGCGCACGAGGAGGAAGGTGATTCAGACGAGGTCCAAATTCTTGAGGTAGTTGCCGCCATGCCTATTTCTTATGCATTTCCGGCTTCTACTTTCCCAGCTAATCCGGCCGGTCAGTTTCACAACGCCGAGCCTATTGCTTCTCGACCCCCTATTACCTCGGGGAAACGCGGGGCTCCTGCTAGTGCCTCGGAGGCGGTTCCCAAGAAACGAATGAAGAAATCCGCTCCGAACCCTCCCAGGCGCAAGACTATGCCTGGGGTCGCCGGGTAAGTTCCTTTTGCTTGTATTTCTTGTTTCTCTCTTTCTGTTTTTCATACTGACGATTCTTCTTTCTTATTTTTGCAGTGCTCCTCTTTCTGTTAAACCCGGCGGTCCTATTATGACTAGCCGCCCGATTCGGCCGCCGTCTCCTCCTCCCGCTGATGATACCAGGATTCCTAGTCCTATTTGTCCTGCCTCTCCTCCAGCTCCGAATACGTCGCCTCTTCGTCGCGATGTGCCTGAGACCCCTTCCATTGACCCAGATTCGAACCGGCCCTCCGAAGTTTTTGTCGAACCCGCCGCCCCTTCTATGGGCCCTAGCGCTGCTACTGAGCCTCTATCTACTCCGGCAGTTTCTACAGCTATTCCAACCTCGGCCGAAAAGGTCGTTATCTCGGCGCCCTCTGCGACCATAACCCCTACTGCTCCTAAAGATGCCGTCCCCACTTCTGAGGCGTCACTTCCTGCTGATGCCTCTTCTAAGGCGAGAAAAGTTGTTGCCGCCAAGACTTCCTCTTCTCAGAAAGGTCTTGTCGGATCTTCTCAGCCGAGTATTGCCGACGCGCTGCGTAATGGAGCTGCGCCTACTAAAGTCCCCGTTGCCTCGGCCGCCGGCACCCAGCTTGCTCTTCATAAGAGCCCTGCGACTGCCGTGGTCGATCGGCTGTCCGGTAAGGTCTTAACTCGGACAGCCGGTGGAAGCCTCGGGCCCGGTGGAGTATGCCAATAATTGGAACGCTGCTGATCAGTTTGAAGGTAATCCTATGAACCAGCCCTTTCAGCTTTCTGACATCAGCGGCCGTTTTGACCATGCTGCCAAGTTCATCGTTGATACCAACAAGATGAATGAGGTAATTACTATTTCTCTGAGTCTTAAATTATTCCTCAAATGTTACTATATGCTCTAGTCCCCGAAACTTGCAAGGAAATAACTTGTTATATGCTTGGAAGTTTAATGATCTTTGACATAATTTTATTTCTAAGGTTCGTTAATCCGGCCATCTAGATCCGAGTTAAGTTTTACTTGACTCGGATGTGCTTTAACTTTGAATATCCAGCCACCTAGATCCGAACTAAGTTCTGTTTGATTCGGATCTGAGTCAGCTTCGAATATCCAGCCACCTAGATCTGAGCTAAGTCCTGCGTGGCTCGGATGTAATTTAGCTTCGAATATCCAGCCACCTAGATCTGAGCTAAGTCCTGCTTGGCTCGGATCTGGTTTAGCTTTGAATATCTAGCCAGCTAGAGACGAATTAAGCTCTGCTTGATTCGGATCTAATTTAGCTTTGAATATCCAGCCACCTAGATCTGAGTTAAGTCCTGCTTGACTCGGATCTGTTTTAGCTTTGAATATCCAGCCACCTAGAGCCGAATTACGCTATGCTTGATTCGGATCTAATTTAGCTTCTACTGTGGATTTATCATTTTGCCTTATTGCTCAGGTTGCACATGACCGGCGGACCGCCGAATTCCAGAGGTTGCTTTTTTCGCACCGCAAGCTGGAAGAAAAGTATGAGAAAGTTCTTCCAGTGGTGAAGAAGGATGGTATGTCGATAGTTCCTTTTCCTTATTTCCCACGTTCTCATGTATTTGTCTACGAAATGCCGGCTTACTTCTTGGTGAATAGGTAACATTAATAACTTCAATATTCGCCTTGAGAAGAAAGTCAAGAGCCTGGAAGGTTAGTTTCCTTTCTATTTTACACCTTTTTCCTTTTAATATATATGCTAAGTTTCCTTATTGCGTTTGGCTCTAGTAAAGCCGAGTTGCAAAACTTTGCAGTGTCACATCAAGATTGCATGCCCATGCCTGACGTGATGCTGCATTTTTTAGAACAAAACGCTACTCATTCAGCGCAATTACAAGAAAAAGATGATGAAATAGCTCGCCTGCGATCCGAGGTGGATACCCTCAAGCTCTCTCAGAAATCTGCACTAGAAAAGGTCGACCAAGAATTTTCCGAGGAGAAGAATCGACTGACTTTGGAGCTGCAGAAGAACAAAGAACTCCTCGAGGCTGCCGAACTTAAAACCCAGGGTTTGAGCGAGGAAATTGCTCGTTTTGAGAAGAGTAAGGTCGATTGGGCCAAAGATCTTCAGATAATGATGCGATACATTCATCGTAAGCTACTTGGCATGGCCTAATTATATTTTTCTTTTTTTTTTGTTCCCGCTACCATCTGACATGTTCATGCTTTGCATAGAACACTTCCCCGAGGCCAAGCCCGTGAGTTCTAAAGCGGTTCTTGCAGCTCGCGTGCGCCGAGGTGAACCTGTTACCGTTGATTCGGAATATTCAATGGAGGATTACTTGGTTGCCGTTGGTGCCGCAGTTGGCCCGATGAAAATTATGGGCCGGGACTTGGTGCAAGCCGCTATCCGAGCTTACCATGTGCTCTGGCCGAATACATCGGGAACTCCTGATATCAACGAAGTCAAGTTATTGGTGAAAAGACTAATGGCATCTGAGAGGCAGTTGAGTCTTTGGAGGGAATCTGCTGGGCGTGCTGGTGCTGATATGGCTCTTACTGTTATCATGTCCTGGTATGAAGACATCTCTCTTGACATCCTGAGAAATTTGCGCACTGGTTCCCGCTGGGTTGAGGATCCCACTTTTGTTGCTCTTCGGCAAGCTCGGGCCTTCCAACTCGTCGAGTACACCGACGTGCACACTTGGAATGAAGGGCCGAGTTTTCTTCCAGAACCGGATGAGGAGGTTGCAGCTAAGGATGCTTCGGATGATAATTCGGCTGAGCATGGGGAGGGTGAAGATGATTCGGCCGCATCTGATAGCTCCAGCTCAAGCTCGGACAGCAACGGCGACGCGTGGTCCTCTTCCAAAGGTACCGGGCATTCTACCGCACGGACTGATGCTCCTGAGCAACCTCGGACTTCCGCTGAAGTTGCACCTGGGTCGGCGGAGGGCGAGGCAACCTCAGTCGAAGTTCCTCTTACCTCGGAGTGCCCCGCACCTGAGCAAGCTGCTGCCTCCCCAACGAACAACACTTAAGTTATTTCCGATCCCTGGCATGCCGGGCGTATGATGTAGGCGAAATATTTGTCAATTCTCTGTATGATTCGAATTTCTTTTGCTGTGTACTGCTGTGATACTCGTTTAAGTGGATATTCGTCCGAATTCTTGCTTTGTTGGCCCTCAACTTCCTGACCTTTTAGGATTTATCTTTGCCTCTATTTTTTATGGTTTTATCCAGGCGTGAGCTCTGAATATTATATAATATTGATCTGTTCTGAACAGAGATTGACTGCTTCATTGTGAAAAAATATACAACAATCGTTGGATCATTGTTTACTGTGCGAAACTTCGATTTGTAAATCAAGTTTCAGGTGTAGTATAAGACTTATATGGGTGCGCTCGGCATAAGATTGAGGTAGCATACGGTAGTCCCCGCGTCGCTGCTTTAGATGCCGAGGTTTAGTTATTAATATGAGATTGATATATCATATGGCAGTCCCCGAGTTACTGCTCTGGGCGGTGAGGTTCAGATGCATAACATGAAGTTGATATAAGATACGGCAGTCCCCGAGTCACTGCTCTCGGCACCGAGGTTCAAATACATAACGCGAAATAGATATAACATATGGCAGTCCCCGAGTTACTGCTCCGGGTGCCGAGGTTCGAATACACAACACGGAATAGATATAACATATGGCAGTCCCCGAGCCACTGCTCCGGGCGCCGAGGTTCAAATACATAACATGAAATAGATATAACACATGGCAGTCCCCGAGTCACTGCTCTGGGGGCCGAGGTTCAAATACATAATATGAAATTGATATAAAATATGGCAGTCCCCGAGTCACTGCTCTGGGCGCCGAGGTTCAGATACATCATTGGATCTTGACTTTGAGATATAATGCTATGAGTAGAATGGCCGAAGTAGAGCCACATTCCAGGGACGCTTCATTTCTTCGCCAGCTTTGTCTGCCTTGTTCCCTCCGGGGGACTGAGCATCGATTAGATAATAGGCGTCGTTGTGCAACGCTTTGCTCACAATAAATGGTCCTTCCCATGGGGGTGACAACTTGTGCATGACGGCCGTGCGTTGCACGAGTCGAGGGACCAAATCTCCTTCTTTGAATACTCTTGGATTAACTTTCTTGCTGTGATACCGCCGCAAGTTCTGTTGATAAATAGCCGATCGTGATAATGTCAACTCTCTGGCTTCTTCCAGCAGGTCTACGTCATCTTGCCGAGCTATCTCATTTGTCTCTGAGGTTGTGTACTGAGCAACTCTTGGCGAGTCATATATTATGTCGGCTGGAAGTACGGCCTCTGCCCCGTACACCAGAAAGAATGGAGTATAGCCTGTTGATCTATTCGGTGTAGTCCGGAGGCTCCATAGTACGGCTGGGATTTCTTTGATCTAACATCCTGCCGACCTTTGCAATGGTTCGACAAGTCGTGGTTTTATTCCTGATAGCACCAGTCCATTAGACCTTTCCACTTGCCCATTGGATGCTGGGTGAGCCACAGAGGCAATATCTAATCTTATGTGCTTCTCTCGGCAAAATCTAGCGAAAGCTCCTTCTGCAAAGTTTGTGCCATTGTCCGTAATAATACTGTGCGGGTACCCGTATCTTAAGATGATATCCTTGAGAAATTTCACTGCTGTGTGCCCATCACACTTTTTAATTGGTTTTACTTCAATCCATTTTGTGAACTTGTCCACCATAACCAATATGTGGGTCATTCCTCCTCGCGCCGGCTTGAATGGTCCCACCATATCTAAACCCCATACAGAAAATGGCCAAGTGATGGGTATTGTTTTTAACTCGGCAGACGACATATGTATTTTGGTTGCGTATCTCTGACATCCATTGCATTTCTTAACTAATTCTTTTGCTTCTTTCAATGCCGTTGGCCAATAAAATCCATGTCTGAATGCCTTGGCTACTAAGGCGCGAGATGAGGCATGGTGCCCACATTCTCCTTGGTGTATGTCTAGAAGGATTTCCTGAGCTTCTGTGGAACTTACGCACTTCTGCAATACGTTTGTGACGCTTCTTTTATACAGCTCATTGTTTATGATTGTATAAGCTTTTGCTCTTCTTACGGTTTGTCTAGCTAATACCTCATTACTCGGCAACATCGCGTCTTTTAGGTAAGAAAATATGGGTTGCGCCCATATCGGAGTTACTTTTTCTGATGTGATCTCACTATCTATCTCCATGTTCTCTGCCGACGTATATATCTCGGCTCTCTCCATGATTGCGCTTACCTCGGCTGTCCCCCTCTTTAGGGGTTCTGAGTCATTCTGCGGATCTACCTCCATTGGCGTGTGATCTTCTGCAGAATTTGCTGGGATAAAGATAGATTCGGATTCTGGTGATGGGATTATTGATGGTTTCCTGAGGTGTTCCAGGGCAATACCTGGAGGAATTGATTGCCGGGTTGATCCTAATTTTGACAATGTGTCGGCGGCGTCATTTTCTGCCCGAGGTATGTGGTGGAATTCACATCCTTCAAAGTATCCACTGATTTTTTGCACATGGAATCTGTATAAAGCCATATTAGCATCTAACGCGTCCCAACCGCCTGATACTTGCTGTACTACTAGATTCGAGTCACCATAGCATATGATTCGGCGTATACCAATTTCTTTCGCTACTTTCAATCCATGGACTAGCGCTTCATATTCAGCTACATTGTTGGACGCAGCAAAATGTATTTGCAATACATATTTCAATTGGTCTTTTTTAGACGAGGTTACAACTATTCCTGCTCCCAAACCATTCCTTAGTTCGGAACCATCGAAATGCATTGTCCAGTAATTTGGATCTGGCAATGGTGGCTCATACTGCACCTCGGCCCAATCTACGAGAAAGTCGGCGACAGCCTGAGATTTGATTGCATCTCTTCTATCAAACTGTGGAGCATATGGTGATAACTCGATCGCCCATTTTGCTATTCGGCCACTTGCGTCTTTGTTGCTCAATATGTCGGCTATGGGTGCCTCACAGATTACTTTGATGGGATGCTCTTCGAAGTAATGTTTAAGCTTTTTCGCCGACATATATACTCCATAAGCCATCTTCTGATAATGCGGGTAATTCTGCTTTGAAGTGGATAACACCTCACTTAGATAATAGACCGGCCTCTGAATCGACTTACCGTCTTCAAGTCGTTCCACTACGACTATAGTACTAACTACTCTATTGGTAGCCGCTACATAGAGTAACATAGGCTCTTTTGATAATGGAGAAGCCAAAATGGGTGCCGTAACCAACATCTTTTTCAACTCACGAAATGCAAGGTCCGCCTGTGAAGTCCAAATGAATTTATCCGACTTTCTCATCAGCTGATAGAGCGGCAGTTCCTTCTCTCCTAGCCGACATAGAAATCGACTAAGCGAGGCCAGGCAGCCCGTGAATTTTTGTACATCATTCAAACATTTTGGCAATTCCATTCTTTCTACTGCTCTTATCTTTGTTGGATTAGCCTCGAAACCTCGGCTGGATACAAGGAAACCGAGCAATTTTCCTGTCGGCACGCCAAATGTGCACTTCTCTGGATTAAGCTTCATTCGGAACCTTCTCAGGTTCGCAAATGTCTGCCGTATATCTTCTAATAATGTTTTGCTCTCTTTAGTTTTGATGACCACGTCATCCACATACACTTGTACGTTTTTTCCTATTTGATCATGCAGGCATTTTTGCATGCATCTCTGATATGTTGCTCCTGCATTTCGCAGGCCAAATGGCATTGTGCGATAACAATAAGCCCCGTACGGGGTAATAAATGCAGTCTTTATTTGATCGGCCGGGTTTAACGGTATCTGGTGGAAACCAGAATACGCGTCTACAAACGATAACAGCTCACAACCAGCGGTCGAGTCAATGACTTGGTCTATTATAGGAAATGGAAAAGGATCTTTCGGACATGCCTTGTTCAGGTTGGTGTAATCGATACACATTCGCCATACAATGGCTACATTGGGGTCATCTTTCTTCTTTTCTACTAGCACCGGATTTGATAACCAATCCGGATATAGCACCTCCATGATGAACCCGGCTGCGAGGAGCTGAGCTATTTCATCTCCTATAACTTTTCTCCTGTCTTCGACGAAGCGGCGGAGAGGTTGCTTCACCGGCCTTGCTCCTGGCCTGACGTTCAAAGAGTGCTCAGCCAACTCCCTCGGAACACCTTGCAGATCTTGAGTTGACCATGCAAATATGTCCCGATTCTCACGGAGGAAGTTGGTGAGCTCGCCTTCCTATTTAGCATCCAGGCCTGCACCAATAGTAACAGTACGCTCTGGGAATTGCTCATCAATCTGAAATTTCTTCGTCTCTTTAGTCGGCTGAAAAGAGACGCTGCCATGAGGGTTGGCCAGCGCCGGCATGTTTAGTTGTGCTGACTGAGCGAGGGCTGCTACTTCTTGAATCCTTCTCTTTTCTCTTGCTATAACCAATGACTCGGCCAAGTTTGACCCGGCTGAAGCACACTCCATTGACTTCTTGTAATCCCCTGCAACTGTTATCACCCCCTGTGGTCCGGGTAGCTTCATCTTCAGATAATTTATATGACAGCTGCTCATGAATTTGGCCAGTGCGGGTCGTCCGAGTAGAGCATGATAACAACTTTCCAGATCCACCACTTCAAATTCTAAATTTTACGCTCTGCGATTATCTCTTATCGAATAACACGTCCACTCGGACTTTACCGATGGGCTCACATGAAAGCCCTGGCACTATCCCATGGAAAGTGGTCCTCGTGGATTGCAGCATGTTCTGCGATATTCCGAGTTTATGCATGGTATCTTTGTACATGATGTTGATACTGCTTCCATTGTCAATGAGTACTTTTGAAAATTTCACGTTGATGCTTGGTCCAACAAATGTCGGATCCAACACAAGTGCATATGATCCTGGACTTGGCATTATTTTGGGGTGGTCCTTTATGCTCCAGGTCACCTCCTGATCAGACCATGGCACGTATCTTGGTACCGCCGGCGTAACTGCATTCACTTCCATATGCTGGCACTGCACACTCTGCTTGTCCTGCTGTTCCGTTGTGAACACACAATAAGACTGGTGATGTTCTCTGTAATCATTACGTCCGGTATTTGCCGGATTCATCCTTCTGTCCTGGACCTGGTTTATTACTTGATGCACTGCGTCTCTCTGATCCGAGTTATCATACCTCGGGGAGGCGGTAGCATCGATTGTATTTTCCCGATTAATTGCGGATCTTTGCTGTTGCACTTGATGGGGCGCCTGAACTCCTGCGGGGTTCCCCATCGCATTTTTCATCCATGCACATTGGCGGGTCGTATGATTGGCTGGCCTAGATGGGTTTGATGTATGAAATTTGCACGGCTGATCCAACATGGATTCGAACGTGTATTTTGGCCTCTCTTGCCATTGCTTCTTTTGCTCTGGGGTCCATTGCCTTTTTCCTTCATTTCTTGATGTCCACTGTTGAGGTCCATTCTTTTGCCGTTGAGTTGCTCCATGATTCGGCTGATCTTGTGCTACTGCCGCTACTTGGGCCGAATTGTATCTATAATCCGGCCTCTCCTCTCTTCTTCTTCCTCTGAAGTCACGCCTGGATGACCCGGCCAATTCTCTCGCATAATGGTCCTGTTGCTCGCGATGATCTGCCGACATTAATTCCGGTTGGGTTGGGTCGCCTAACGCATAGGAGTCTGCTATTCTGATAGTCTCTGCCAGTGTGGTTGGCATATCTCTTTGCAGGCGCTGCCACAACAAGCTGGCGTAACGGCAGCCTTGCGCGAACCAAGCGATTGCTTGCGATTCGATAACTCCTTCACATGAGTTTCTCAGGTTGCACCATCGAGTTAAAAACTCTCTATCTGTTTCATTTGGCCTCTGCTTGCACATGGCTAACTGTTGTGGCATGTTTGGCCTCTTGTATGTGCTGGTAAAGTTGCTGAAGAACATTTCTTCGAAATCTAACCAACAGTTGATACTGCCGGCTGGTAGATTATTCAGCCATACCCTAGCTGGTCCTTCCAACATCTGTGGGACATACCGCACTGCCCATCTTAAGTTCCCACCCGCTATCTTCACTGAAGTGGCATAATCAATCAACCAGTCTTGTGGCTTGGTACTTCCGTTGTATGTTTTTGTGCCTCTTGCTAACTGAAAATTCGGCACTGGTGGTTCGCCCATGATCCGTGGTCCAAAACATGTCGGACCTGGTGGACCTTGTTCTTCCAACAATTCGGACCGGTATAGCCGATCCAGCTTTACTCTTGCATCACTTGCTGGCATCTGCAGACAGATTACATCACGCATCCCATAGTGGTTGTTTCCACCTTGGATTGCGTATTCCACCTCGGAATAACCATCATTGTACCTTTCATTCATCTGATTGTGGCGAGCTGGCCTCACTTCTCTTTCCTGCCGAGGTTCATGCCTTGGTTGCGGGTTGAGCGGCATCTCTCTCCTTACTTCGGCCGGGGTCTGGTTTTCATGATTACCTCTCGCGGGTTCTCTTCTGCCGAGATCCCCATTTCCTCGGCCCCCGCCGTCCTTTTCCACACGGCCGTGGTTTATCTCCCCACTGTTACCTCGGCTTGCATTGCCTCTGTTCTCATTTGCCTTTCCAGCCATTGCTGGGTCATATGGAACAATTTGCTTGTTCCTCTTCCCTGAGGTTACTGCTTTGTCTCTTCGAGCGTTGTTTCCGGGTGAAGATGTTGCTGCCGCGGATAAAGCAGGCGCTGCCCCTGCCGAATGAACCATCCGCGAGGCCCCTGGCCTTGCCGGGTTAGTTCTGAGTATTTCCTCATTTTGCTGGTTCGCGACGCGCACCAGCTCATTCACTCTTTCTTGTTGTTTTTGCCGAGCTTCCCCGGTCAACCCCTCTAACTCCAATGCTGCGACATTTGCCGCTCTCAGGTTCTTCGCCGGGGTATTGTACCTCGGCAAACCGAAATCACCTGATTCTGCTCTGTGAGCTTCATGCTCTTTGTTAATGTCATCAATGAGGTTCTTTCCTCTTAATCTTAATTCGTCCACCCGCTCGGGTGCGATATCAAGCTTATTAGCTTTTGCATATTATCTCAGGGTCCTGTTCAAGGACTCCCGCAGGGCTGATACTTTTTTGGCCTCTACCAGCACCTTTTGCCTGGTTTCTTCTAACTCTGCCTGAGCATTTGCCGGATCAAGTATCGGCGCTACAGGTGTAGTTAAGTTTTCTATGGTCGCCTGAAGAATGTTCTCTGGCCTTTCCAGAGGTGGCCCTCTCACTCTTGGTGCCTTTGGGGTGGTGTCATGTAGCTCGGTCGGGTTTGTCACTGGCGGGATTACCTCAGTGGATTGTGGCGCGGTTTGCTTGGATGCGCCTTGTGCGCCGGCGGCGGGTTCTCTGCTTGATCCGGTTACTACTGCCCCAGCTTGAGCTCCTGCGGCGACCATCACCTCGACGCTGCCTGCAGGATGTTCTCTTGACGGACGGCTTGCTGCGTTAAGAGGTGGCTCTCCTGCAATAACAACCTGGTGGGGATAAATGCCGGTGATGTCGACGCCGACGTAGACCTTGTGCTCGCCCAGGCTGATGAAGACCCCATTGCGCGGGGGAGTTTTCCCCCTGAAGCTTCCTGCATTGTCGCTGACATAGTCGCAGAGACCAAATCTCTGGACCAAGCCAGAAACAACGCGCTCGCCCGTGTTGATGAAGTTTCCCGTCCGGATCATAACTCCAGCTAGCACCGCTGCTGGCCCCACGGTGGGCGCCAACTGTCGTGGTGGTGGCACGGCAGATGCCATGGGTAGGCTAAAGTATGGGGCCGATGGATGCTAGTGGGATCTAGGGAGGGAAGATGCAACTGATTCCACACTCAAGTGGTTAAGGCTCAGATCTTTATTTCTCTTTCTTTGGGTTACAAGTGCTCCTCGAGCTGTATACAGGGAGAAAAGATGAATCTCACCAGCCTAACGGTGACAAAAGAGTCCATGCCCTCCTCAGGGTCCAAGCCTCCCCTTATAAAGGAGTGCCTTGGGTGCCCTTAGGGCTGACGAGGCAAGCATATTCGAGGAATATGCTTGTCCCAAAATAGTAGTTCGGCGGCCTCCTTTCCCTGTCTCCCTTCTAACGACGGAAAGGCTCCAGAGGACCCCTCCTACGCGCCTCGGGCTCCAGGACTGTCACCTCCGTGACCTCCTTCTGCCCCTCTGACGCCCTGCATCTTTGTCTCTTGTGCTTGGCTCCGCTCTGATTCCTTCTAGCCTGCAGCTATAGTTTGACCTTGGGTTTCTCCTTCTCCTGCAAGCTTTGTATCACTCGGCCTTACCTTACCTTGCGTAACTCGGCTAGTCCTTTATCATCTTAAGATCACTCGGGCTAACCCGGCCGACCCTCGCAGTAACTCGGCCGGGTAGCCGCTTGATACATATACATGGGCCGACATATTCATGATTCGGCCGACCTAGTCCGTAACTCGGAAACTAGACGGGGATTGTACCTCTGTCTTTCCCCGTCTCTGACCTACCCGAGGTCAACCCCCCGACATTTTCCCAAAGACAAACAACTCAAAATGAATAAATTAAGTGAATGGTCACTTTGGCCACATTAACTCCCATGCCTACTTTGGCTATCCCTAACTTTCAGAACTTAACAGAAACATGTATGGATCTTTGCACCCCTTGTTAATACTCATAATAAGGTACCAAGGCCCACTTTGTGATCATCCAGAAACATTCAAATGCTAAGTTTAAATGACAGTTTAAAATTGAATCTATCTCATATGGGAAGATCCCATTATTTCGAAAACCACCCAAACAAGTTTAATTTTCGAAACCCAAGCACCCACAGAATCCTCAACACATGCCTAGCACACCCACCAAAAATCTTTTCAAAATTAAAAACTCAAGTTCTTGTGGCCATTTCGTCAAACAGGTTACATATTCAAATCAAACAAATCATAAACACTATTTTGAGCAGTGTTTTGGCCAACCTTGTTCCCTCTCTGGTTGGAACTAGCCTTAGTAGATCATCTAGCACCTTTAACTAACATCTAGCATCACTATGAGCTTGCCAATGCCATCAATGGTGAGCATGCCGAGCCTCACCATGTCACCCCAGTGTGGACTGCAAGCTAGGAGAAGAACTAGCCGTGCCCACCTTGTCTAGTAGGTAGCCCATGCCTCACCGTTTCCCTCTCGACCAGCCCTAGCTCGAAGACAGATACCAGAACTTCCAGGAACGCCACGCCCACGCCTCTATCGACCATGCCGACGTGCACCCCAGTGCACGCGCCGTTCCCATGCAACGCGACCACCTCGAGCCCTTGCCACCCGCCAGCATGCACCCCACCGTCCTAGGAGACCACCAGACATGTTCGTTTCATCGCCCGTACCCCATAGCCACCGCTTGTCGCGGAGTTCGCCGCCTCTGCCTCGCAGAGCACCGCATGTTCCTGACCAATTGCCACCGCCCGTAATCTCGCATTCAAGTTCTAGAGCATCGCCAGGAGACCGCCCGTCGATCGCCAACCGCAACCATGCCTCTAGCCGCCCGTAGTCGTGTCGCCACCGTCGCGTGCCCATCCCTCTCGGTCTCGCCGTCGAGCCTATAAATAGAGACCTCCCCCGCTCGATTTCTTCACACCATCTCACTCCCTACCTCTCACTAAGAATTCCCATTTCTTCCCGGAGCAAGGCGAGCAGCGCATCACCGGAATTTGGCCGGATCCCGCCGCTGCTGGAGAAGAAGGGAGCCATCAATTGGAGCCGCCCCAGGAGAAGCTGCCGGTGCCAGGAGAATCACCGTCGTCAACTTCGTCATTTGCCCCCATCGCCGACCCTCGCCTGAGCCCCGGTGAGCCTCCCACGACCCCCACTGAGCCGCTAGGGTTCGAGCTCGCCGGTTACATGTTCATCATCGACGATGACCCTCAGCCGTTGATCTCACTTCTAATCCAACGACCCACGCAGCCCCGTACCGCTTCGCGTGTTATGAGCCAGTGACGGGTGGAACCCCCCTGTCAGCTGAGCCCCGCGCTGCGGAGTGACACTGGGCTGGCCCATTAACCTTTCCCGCGCAGCCCAGTCGTTTGAATTTAGAATTTTCCTTTTCAATTCAAACTCAGTTCTGTACCTAGTTTCAAAAATCAACCCAGCTCGATTCAGTGAACCAAATTTAATGAAACCAATTTTGTTAGAAAGTTACCGAAATGCTTAATCCAAGCCCGTTGGATTCAAATAATTTGGATATGTAGATCAACCTTGGTAAAAATAACAAGTCAGAAGCTTTTCTGCATTCAAACATTTTTCAAATTTCAACCATAATAGCTTTTGAGTTGATTCCAACTCCCAAAAATCACATTTGATCATACCTTTCAGAATATATAAAAACATTTGGGTTTACTTACAGAAATAATGTCCAAGTAATAAAAGAATGCCACATAGGCATTTCTAGTCACTTTATTTAATTAAAATAAAAGGTTAAACCTTATTAAATTGTGACACCACTTTAAATCACATTCCCATGTACTAAAATATGTGGTGATGACATGTCTCCACATGATCCCATGTTTGAGTTGGAGAATATTAAATCTTAAGTAGTTTTTCAATGAGTAGAAGTTACTTTTCTCAAATTAAAACAAATAAGACAAATGCTTTAAGCTTGTAATATAGGTGATGATACTAGATCATCTATAGGACACCTTTGTGTGATGATTGAAAATAGATAAGTATTGATTGGTGATTGTGTACCTCGTATTTATTTATAAACGTTAGTACCGACCAAGGATACGAGGAGGAAGGAGGATACTACGAAGAAGAAGCTGAGGAGAACTTCAACCACTGCTCTGCACAAGGCAAGCTAACACTTGCAAGATACTTTAGCTATGTCAGCCTAATACTACTAGTGGAATGAGCAAGCCTTGCTAACCAAGTTGACCTATGCAAGTTAACACTTGCAACCTAGCAAGCTTATACCACTTGATAAACCATCCTAGTTTTACTTACAAGCTTTCTACTTTATTTATTTATCAAAGCTTTTCTTAGAGTTTATTTAAGTGACTTGTAGATTATAGAAAGATAATTGAAGGTTGCATAAAGAGCATAAAATTTGACCAAAGCTAGATAATCTTGATGTCATCCTAAGGCATGAGATTGAACTCAATTAATCTCCACTTGTTTACCACCCCTCCTTAGTACTTAAAACCACTTGTAGATGCTAATGCTAAGCATAAAACTTGATCAACTTTAGATGGGAATACTTGGGGAAAATGGTTTTGAAAACCTTAGAATGATGAGTCATTCTACTGAGATGTTTTGACATGTGTTTTCGAACACCAGATGAATTGGATGATGAAAATGTTGAGGCATGAGCCTTACCCCTTTATAAAACTGATGGTTGTCTAGATGCGATACCATTCCAATTTTACCGTACAACAAAAATACCCGAAAATTGGGTAGGGCTTGACTGGAAACTTATATACCTTAGTATGGGTTCCCTCACGGCCAAGGTCTGAGCTAAGGCTACCTTGTGAAGATTGTACACCTGTACAGTACCCAAGATGACAGTTGGTCATGGTTGGGAGGTTAAACTCACATGAGAGGTGCCTATACTAGGGCGTGTAATTGAAAGGTTAGGATTGATTATCCGCATACTGAGTATGGTGAATTCAGGATTTGTTCCTGATGGATGTATCGAATGTTGTGGTGAAAGTGTACAATCTCTACAGAGTGTCAAACTATTCGAATAGCCGCGTCCTCGGTTATGGACAGTTGGGGGGCCATACTGTTCCCTCGTCAGATGTTTTCAAAATGACTTGTGAAATGGATTGAGACTTTGACTTGACCACAACAGAGTTGTGATACGAAATTCAAGTTTCCTCTTAGGTGTTATAAAATTTCAAGTAGCTTTCTTTGCTTCTGAACTTAGTAGAGGTAAATCTGGATTTTTGCAAAACAACCCTAGAGCTTAGTGTCCTACTACAAAAACCCCCTTCACTTGTTAGTATTAGTTTGCGAGTACTTAAAGAGTACTCATGGCTTTGTCCCTGGCTATTCCCGTGGCCAGACTATGAAGAGGAGTAACAGGATGGTGGACCCCAGGAAGGTTACGACAACTAGGATCATCTCCCATCGTCAGCATTGCCTGTGACCCCGAAGATGGAGCTTCGTCTATGCTACCTTTATTATTACATTATTCCGCTGCTTGAGTTGTGTTAAAAACTGGATCATGAGATCCTTATTTGTGTAAGACCTTATGTATGGTTTGTAATGGATGATGTACTGTGATATCCAAATATGTTATGTCTCGCAAAAATGGTAATCCTGGGATTGCGATGTATGGCGTAACAGGCATCTGGGATTAAAAACCCGGCTGTTGACAAGTTGGTATCAGAGCCATCCTGACCATAGGAGACCCTAGTTAGACTGGACGTTCGAAACCAAAGGAAGCAAATATTTACAAAAACTTATTCCCATTCTTATCACTTGGTTTCTTTCATAAAAATTCAGGTTCCTAAAAAACTCTTGCAGAATACCTAAAATTTGACACACTTGATCACTCTACTAACTTACTCATCCTATATTCTTATAGATGGATGTGAGGTACAGCAAGTTCTATCAGTTGGGAAATGGAGGAGACCTCATATTTGAGCGGGATTTGGACCAGCTTTCGAAACATCTAGAGCGTCCGCACCCCGAGTTCTTCGGAGCTCAGCTCAATGATCAGGAAGGAGAAGATCAACAATGGCTAGTTGTTGCAAGTCTCCGAGGAAAGATTGAACCTCCCACTGCCGAGGGAATTCAGTTCACCTTAAGAGAGAACACCTGGCTCGATGGACTTGCCAGGGCCATGCATGAAGCTCTTGCCCGTCTATGTGGGCAGAGTATCAACCAGATCAAGGGTACCCGCTTTGAGTTTTGCCCAAGGCGTGATGCTATGGGACAGCCAGTGGAAGCCCCATACCACCCCGAGCCAAAGACTCAGTTGGACCACCTTAGTTTCATGATGTATGATCGTCAGCAAGAACTGGACAATGCCCGTGACTACTCCAACCACAAGTCCTCCATCATCAGGACGAAGGATCAAACCATCCCCATGCTAGCGGAGGATCGCAAGTCTCGCCGCCGTCAGCTCGACAAGAAGGAGCGCATCATTGCTCGTCTTCGCCGTCGTATATCAGATTTGGACGAGACCATCCACAAGAGAGACATGCAGTTGGAGGAAAGGGAGAATGCCGGAGAAGATCTTCATGGAGACCCCTACTCTTATCTCAGCGATGATGATGATTTTCTGGAGGATCAGACCATGGACTTCTTCACCGATGAGGAGGATTTCGCCTTCATCGATGACGGTGAGGATGATGAGGATGACGATTACACCCACTCCGAGGAGTAGTAGCACTTGATCACTGGCGTAGTGAGTTGTATTTGGTCCCACTGTATCGTAGTTTCCAGAATGGTTCTTTAAACCATCTGCTTTCCTTTGTTGTGGTGTGTGTTGTATCGTGTGCTATGAATGAATGAATGAAAAGCAAGTTGCTAGAAAATCTGAGTCAAGCCTTAAAAACTTTTCAAAGTCCCTGAACCTTAGAAATTCCCCTCTTTTCTCATGATCTATCTCAATCTTCAGATGCCTCGTGGAGGAAGTGGTTCATCCCCGGACCCGATGTTGCAGATCCTGCAAATGTTGGTTTCTGACCGCGAAGCTGAAAGAGCTGAACGTCAAGCCAACTTAACCACCCTTCAGCACATATCTTAGATGGCCAACAACAATCAAGGCCAAGGAAATCAAGACAACCATGGATCTAAGCTCAAGAATTTCCAGAACACCAACCCACCTGTTTTCACTAAGTCGGAAGAGCCCTTAGACGCATATGATTGGCTGCAAACCATGGAAAACAACCTGGAAGTCGTCGGAGTGGAATCTAACGAGAAAGTTCTGTTCGCCACCCACTATATAGCCGGAGATACAAGAGAATGGTGGAACAGCGTTCGTGCAATGACCGGAGGACAGATGATGACCTGGGAGGAATTCAAGGTCAAGTTCAGCAGAACCCATGTTCCACCGGGTTTGATCAAGAGAATGAGAGATGAGTTCAGAGAACTGAAGCAAGGAAGGATGATCGTAGTGGAATACCGTGATAAATTCTTGTCATTGGCTAGGTATGCCCCAGATGAGATCGACACTGAAGCCAAGAAGAAAGAAGAATGGTCTTCACGATGAGATGCAAACGGTGTTAGTCAATATCCCCTTTGCTGATATTGAAGCCCTAGTCGACTCTGCCATCCAGATGGAAGGAAAGATCAACCAAGCCAATGAGAACCGCAAGCGTCGCATGATGCATCAGCCAAGAACCCATCATACCCCAAAGTATCGGCCCAACCCATCTCCAGGATTTGCCCCGAGAACCAACAGACCCCCGATGAATCGTCCGACCTATCCCAACCGTGGAAACCCAAGGCCCGGAGGAAATCACAACAACCCCGGCAACTCTGGTAATTTCAATCGTGCCCCACCCAAGTTCAACAACAACAATGCTGCCACCAACACCAACACTACCCCGAGGACTGGAAGCAATGTTGTGCCTGTTGCAGCAAAGGACAAGTCGCAAGTGACTTGTTATGACTGTGGAAATAAGGGTCACTACTCCAATGAGTGCCCCAAGAAGAATGCCGCATCCCCCAATGCAAATGCCCTAGCTCAGCAGCAGCGTCGTGTTCAGCCTGGAAGAAGGTTTGCCCTAGGGAATTCGCTCAACTGCAATGGCCGTCTTCTTCTCATGCATTCTAAAGAAGCCCAGGAAGCGCCAGACGTCGTGCTGGGTATGTTTTCTGTTAATTCGGTACTTGCTAGAGTGTTGTTTGATTCTGGTGCATCGCACTCATTTGTCACCGAAGAATTTTCATGCACTAGTAAGATTCAACCAACCAAACTGAAGCATGTTATGATTGTTCAAATCCCCGGTTCAACCACCAAAGCTAGGAAAATTTGCAAAGTCGTCCCTATCCGAATCCATGGCATAGATTTTTATGCTAATCTGATAGTACTCGGAACTAAAGGTTTGGAAGTAGTACTAGGAATGGATTGGATGTCCAAACATAAAGGATTAATTGACTGTGCCAAGAAAGCCATAACCATGACCAAGACAAATTAGGAATATCAGTCGAGCATGTATCTAAAACCTTACCTCGTCAATTCAAGTGCAGCAAGAGTATAGCCCAACCTACCATTGACCAAGTCCGGATAGTCTATGAATACCCCGATGTATTTCCAGATGTTTTGCCCGGTATGCCCCGAGATCAGGATATCGAGTTTATCAGCGAACTAATCCCCAGAACAGGACCCATATCCCAGAGACCATATAGTATGAACCCATCTGAACTAGCAGAACTGTAGAAGCAACTAGATGCCATTTTGGAAATTGGATTGATTCAACCAAGTGCGTCACCATGGAGATCACCTGTATTGTTTGTGGACAAGAAATATGGAGGTAACTGTTTTTGTACGGATTATCGGAAGTTGAATGATGTCACTATCAAGAAAATGTACCTATTGCCATAGATAGAAGATTTGTTGGATCAGTTGACCGGTGCCCAAGTGTTTTCTAAGATTGACCTTAGAACCGGCTATCATCAACTCAAGATCCATGCAGAGGATATTCCAAAGACTGCCTTTACCACCAGATATGGATTATACGAGTATACTGTCATGTCTTTTGGATTAACCAATGCCCCTGCTTATTTCATGAACCTCATGAATAAGATTTTTATGGACTTCCTGGATAAGTTTGTCGTTGTTTTCATTGATGACATTCTGATTTATTCCAAATTAGAAGAAGAACATGAGCTATACCTAAGGACCATTCTTGGAACTCTTAGAGAGCATCAGTTGTATGACATGTTTAGCAAATGTGAATTCTGGTTACATGAGGTACGATTCCTCGGCCACATTGTATCAGCCGGAGGAATTGCCATTCACCGTGCAAAGGTGAAAGATGTCGAAGATTGGTAAGCCCCAAACACTCAAACCCAAGTCTGTGCATTTCTCGAATTGGCGGGATACTATCGCAAGTTCGTAGAAGGATTCTCGAGTATCGCCAGACCTATGACCCAATTGCTGAAGAAGGACAAGAAGTTTGAATGGATGGACAAATGTGAAGCGAGTTTTCAAGAACTCAAGAGAAGATTGATTTTAGCCCCAATCTTAATCATGCCGGATATCACGAAGCCCTTTGACGTGTATTGTGACGCATCCAAGATCGGTCTCGGATGTGTGCTAATGCAAGAAGGTAAAGTTATATCTTATCTATCTCGACAACTGAAATAACTTGAGCAGAACTAACCAACCCATGACCTCGAGCTCGCAGCCGTAGTTCTAGCCCTGAAGACATGGAGGCATTACCTGATGGGAAATCGTTGCGAGATTTATTCGGATCACAAGAGCCTGAAGTATATATTCACTCAGAAGGAGCTGAATATGAGACAGAGAAGATGGATTGAGCTAATCAAGGATTACGATCTGGACATTCACTATCACCCCGGTAAAGCCAATGTGGTAGCTGATGCCCTTAGCAGATTGTCGTGCCGCTTGAACTCCATGATTTTGAAGGAGCAACCAAGCTTGCACAAGGAGATGGAAGATTTCCGAATGGAATTAGTGAGTGAAGGATTTTTGGCTAGCATAGAACTCCAACCCACTTTGATCAGCCAGATCAAGGAGGCGCAGAAAGGAAATGCTAGTATCGACGGAATCAGGCATCGTATCGGTACATGCAAAGTACCCGGATTCACCGAAGACGAAGGAGGAGTTCTATGGTACAAAGGACGCCTTTGTGTACCAGCAGATTCTGAGTTGAAAGAAGTTATTCTGAAGGAAGCTCATGATACTCTTTATTCTATCCACCCCGGAGGAACGAAGATGTATCAAGATTTGAAAGAACAATTTTGGTGGCATAAGATGAAGAGAGAAATCAGAAGCTATATCTCCAAGTGTGATATATGTCAGCGAGTCAAGGCAGGACATCAAACACCCGCTGGATTGTTGCAACCATTGCAGATCCCGGAATGGAAATGGGATTCCGTTGGAATGGACTTTATCACCGGATTGCCTACTTCTAGTAGGGTAAATGACTCTATCTGGGTCATAGTGGATAGATTGTCCAAAGTCCCCCATTTCTTACCAGTCAAGACCACATATCAGAGTTCGAAGCTAGCGGAGTTATACATCGCTAGAATCGTCAGTTTGCATGGAGTCCCCATGAACATCGTATCGGATCGAGGAACTCAGTTTACCTCGAGATTCTGGAAGAAAGTCCAAGAAGGTTTAGGAACTCGACTAGATTTCAGCACATCTTATCACCCTCAGACCGACGGACAAACGGAGCGAGTAAATCAAATACTCGAAGACATGTTGAGATCATGTGTGTTAGAGTATGGATCTAAATGGGAAGATTGTCTGCCGTTCGCAGAATTTTCATACAACAACAGTTACCAAGCTAGTTCGCAAATGGCCCCATTTGAGTTCATGTACGGAAGGAAGTGTCGCACCCCTTTTAACTGGTCGGAAGTAGGAGAGAGTCAGATTTTCGGACTCGACATCCTACGAGAAGCAGAAAGAAGGTTCACAAGATTCGTGAGCACCTCAAGACCTCTCAGTCAAGACAGAAGAGTTACGCCGACAAGAGACGTCGAGACCTCGCCTTCAACATAGGAGATTTTGTGTATCTGAAATCATCGCCATTAAAGGGAATGCAGTGTTTCCAACTGAAAGGAAAGTTAGCCCCCAGATATATCGGACCCTTCAAGATTCTGAACCATCGAGGAGAAGTGTCGTATCAATTGGAACTACCCGAAGAGATGTCAGTCGTGCACAATGTATTCCATATCTCATTACTTCGCAAGTGCCTCAAAGTTCCGGAGAAGACTGAAGTGTTTAAGAACATTTATCAGCGGACCATAGAGATCAACGATGACCTAACCTATCCCAAAGTACCCATCCGTATTTTGGAAGAAGCTTTCAGAACTACCAGAACCCGAAGCATCAAGTTTCTCAAGATTCAATGGAGCAACCACACAGAAGAAGAAGCTACCTGGGAGCGCGAAGATCACATCAGGACAGAGTTTCCCGATCTCTTCAAATCCTAGGTAATCTTTTTCGTCCTTTTTCAAATCTCGGGACGATATTTTGTTTAAGGGGGGAGGGTTTGTAACATCCCAAAAATATTAAACCTGGATCATCAAACTCTAATTATCAAAATTAGGGTTAACAAAATCTTTTCCAACTAAAAATATGAAAGCATTCATATGTGTGTGTATTGAAATTTGGATTCTTTTGAATTGCCATGGTTCTGTGTTTCTTTGCTTGTAAAATGATTCTTAGGTGAAATAAACACCATCTAAACAATCCCCAAACTTTTCCCAAAGACAAACAACTCAAAATGAATAAATTAAGTGAATGGTCACTTTGGCCAAATTAACTCCCATGCCTACTTTGGCTATCCCTAACTTTCAGAACTTAACAGAAACATGTATGGATCTTTGCACCCCTTGTTAATACTCATAATAAGGTACCAAGTCCCACTTTGTGATCATCCAGAAACATTCAAATGCTAAGTTTAAATGACAGTTTAAAATTGAATCTATCTCATATGGGAAGATCCCATTATTTCAATAACCACCCAAACAAGTTCAATTTTCGAAACCCAAGCACCCACAGAATCCTCAACACATGCCTAGCACACCCACCAAAAATCTTTTCAAAATTCAAAACTCACGTTCTTGCAGCCATTTCATCAAACAGGCTGCAGATTCAAATTAAACAAATCACAAACACTATTTTGAGCAGTGTTTTGGCCAACCTTGTTCCCTCTCTGGTTGCAACTAGACTTAGTAGATCATCTAGCACCTTTAACTAACCTCTAGCATCACTATGAGCTTGCCAATGCCATCAATGGTGAGCAGGCCGAGCCTCACCATGTCACCCCAGTGTGGACAGCAAGCTAGGAGAAGAACTAGCCGTGCCCACCTTGTCTAAAAGGTAGCCATGCCTCACCGCCCCCTCTCGACCAACCCTAGCTCGAAGACAGAGACCAGAACTGCCAGGAACGCTGCACCCGCGCCGCTGTCGACCATGCCGACGCGCACCCCTGAGCATGCACCGTTCCCACGCAACCCGACCACCTCGAGCCCTTGCCGCCCGCTAGCATGCACCCCACCGTCACAGGAAACCACCAGACATGTTCGTTTTATCGCCCGTACCCCGTAGCCACCGCTCGCCGCGGAGTTCGCCGCCTCTGCCTCGCAGAGCACCGCACGTTCCCAACCAATTGCCACTGCCCCTAAGCTCGCAGTCAAGTTATAGAGCATCGCCAGGAGACCGCCCGTCGATCGCCAACCGCAACCATGCCTCTAGCCGCCTGTAGCCGTGTCGCCACCGCCCATCCCTCTCGGTCTCGCCGTCGAGCCTATAAATAGAGGCCTCCCCCGCTTGATTTCTTCACACCATCTCACTCCCCACCTCTCACTGAGACTTCCCACTTCTTCCCGGAGCAAGGCGAGCAGCGCATCGCCAGAATTTGGCCGGAGCCCGCCGCTGCTGGATAAGAAGGGAGCCATCGGTTGGAGCCGCCCTAGGAGAAGCTGCTGGTGCCAGGTGAATCGCCGTCGTCGACTTTGTCGTTTGCCCCCATCATCGACCCTCGCCTGAGCCCCGGTGAGCCTCCCACGACCCCCGATGAGCCGCTAGGGTTCGAGCTCGCCGGTGAAATGTTCATCGTCGACGACGACCCTCAGCCGTTGATCTCACTTCTAATCCAACGACCCACAGAGCCCCATACCGCTTCGCGTGTTATTATCCACTGACGGGTGGAACCCCCTGTCAGCTGAGCCACGCGCTGCGGAGTGACACTAGGCCGGCCCATTAACCTTTCCCGCGCATCCCAATCGTTTGAATTTAGAATTTTCCTTTTCAATTCTGTCACATCCCAAGATTTTCCAAATCTTGTAATGTGAAAAATAAATGAATAAAATAAAACTTTGTTTGATTTTCAGAGTGAGAAGAAACTTTTTGAATCCAATTGGAGATCTTCAAACCAATTTGGATCAAATAAAATCCTAAAGGGATTTAAAAAAAGTTAAACATTTAATAAAGGAAAATAAAAATATTTAAAATTACTATTTTGGATCCTTTAAATAAAAAGATTTGGTTTTCAAATGAAATAGAAGTTTTATAAATAAATTGAAAGCCAAATTAAACCTTGGCCAAGATTTTGAAATAAAACATTTTGTTTTGATAAAAATAGTAAAGGTTTATTTAAATAAAGTAATAAGGATTTAAAATCCAAGTTTTATTAATAAAGGTTTTACTATTTCCAAAACATCAAAACTTATTTATTTATATAAAATAAGTTTTCCAAGTATTTTGTATTCCCAAATAAAACCTACTGATTTGGTTTTGAAAAATAATTAGATTTCAAAAGGAGTATTTAAATAAAACAAATCCTATTTGATTTTAATAACAATGGTCTATTTATTTAATTAATAATGGACCCTAAAATAAAATTATTATTTTGGTTTTGGAATATTGGTTTATGTTACTGAACAGAACCAAATTCAAAAGTTGTTTAGTGTGGTGATTGTTTGAATCAATTTGAATGCTTGAGTGTTTGTTTGAATTTCAAAACAGAAATTAGAAATAGAAAAGAAAAAGGTTTAAGACAGAAAAAAATAGGATCTGGTCGACCCAACCCAGCAGCCCAACAAGGCCCAGAACCATCCCAACTCCCCTTCCCTCGGCGAAACGTTTTTCACTCAGAACCGCACCCGCTGAGCCAATGACTGGTGGCCCTCTTCTCCCTCTCATTCCTCGCTGACAGCAGGGACCCACGCAGCCAGCTCACTCCTCTTCTTCCTCGCGACGACCACGCCGGCCGTTTCTGCCAGTGATTCCGCGGCTTCAATTCACCTTAATGCGGCCACCATTACTCGCCGCGACCACGCCCATTTAAACGCCAGCGCCTCTCCTCCATTTCCCCTCTGACTCCTCTCCCAAGCACGCCTCCAGGCTGCCGAATTTGGCTCGACACTCTCACTGCTCCGACGACCCTCCTTGTCGATTCCGGCCAAGCTCCACCATCCCGTGCCTCCCCGAGCACACGAGCAGACTCCCCACTCCCAGACGATTCTCCCTGTACTCTTCGTTCGACCGCGGGCGCCTCAGAACGACGCCAACCACTTCGACTGAGCGCCGCCGCGTCTGCAACATCTCCGGCGATGTTTCCTGGTAAGTCCAGACCGCCCCAAGCTTTCTCCTCACGCACGCGTCTTCCCTGTGATCTCCTGCATCTGACCATGCCCTCTGTTTGCCTCCTCGTGATCGACAGCATCGCCTTCGACCGCGAACAGAACCACCCGTCGCCAGACCCTACTCCGGCGAGCAATCCACCGCAACCCAGGGTGCCCCTTGCCAAGCTGACTGTACCTCGAGCATCAAAAGGACTCAATGAACCACCTGGGTGGCCAAGGATACTTTGAGTATTGGAGAAGGTGGCAACAAAAGGAACCATGTCTATGGAAATCTCTTTGTGTTGTGCTCCAAAGGAAACCACCCAGGAAACTTAGAGATTGAACATGTTTCTCCAATTGTGGCTTTCGTGTGCAACTGTAGCATCCCGCAAAACCACTACTAGAAAATCGCGTTGTTTTTGTGCATTGCATCATCGTGACCGCATGCTCATGTCATCATGCCACATTGCATTTGAGCATCGTCATCATCTTGCATTTTCTCGCATAAAACTATTTCGGAAAAACCCAGTTTTGTTTTCTAAACGCCCCGACTTTGTTCAAACACAAAACCCCGGGTGCTGCCGGATACTTTGTTTGTCTAAAAACTATTTGCAAAAGTTCATTGCAAATTAAATAAAAGTTTGAATTATTTTTAGTGGGGCAGTCGAACGGGCCGAACGACCACCCCAGGAAAATAAAACGGCCCACCCTATTAATCCTACAGCTACCAACTAACCTACCCAGCCTCCCCTCCACCTCACCCTCCTCCCTCTCCCTTACCCACTCACACGCCGCCACGTCACTCAACCTCCTCTCTCTCCTCTCAACCCTCCCTCACCCCACTCTCTCACCACACAGCCTCACGCCACGCACGTAGCCCCCTGGCCCCTGGGACCCACCCGCACCGACGCAGCCGTCCCCCACCTCCCGTTTTCTCTCTCTTCCTCTCCTCCCCCGCAGCCCCTGATCTCGCCTCTCCCCGTGCCCGCTCTCCCCACCCGAGCTCGCTCCTACCCGCCTCCCCTCCGTCCCGCTCCCGGCCGGCCGTCGCCCCGCCCCTTCTTCCTCCTCCACGTCGTCGTCCGCGCCCCGTCAAGCTCCTCCCGCCCGCGCGCTCCGTCGTCCCCGCCTCCGGACACCGCCTCTCGCCGCCCTCCGCTCGGCGCGGCCCCTCTTCCACCTGCCGCGACCCCGCTCGCCGCATGCATCCTCCGGCGCCGCCCTCGCTCGCCTCCACCCCACGCTCGCCTCCCGCTCCGCCGCGCGGCGCCGCTCCTCTCCCAGTCGCCCCCTCGCCACCGCTTTCCCCTCCTCGCCGGCTCGAGCTCATCGTCGCCCGGGCCGCCACCACCCTCTGCCCCCCTCGTCGCCTCTGGTCCGCTGCCTGCTTCCCTCCCCCGCCGCCCGAGCGCCATGCCGCGACCGCGACGCCAACGCCACCTCGCCCGGACCGCCCGCTCAAGCTGCGGCCGCCCTCTCTCCAGCGGCGCGCCGCCGGAGCCACCCGCAGCGAGCCCCGACCCCGCCGCAGAGGCTCTGCGCCGCCACGGCGTCGCCAACCCGTGTGCCCGACTGCGTGGCTGTTCCCGTCGAGCTCGCGCCAGATCTTCGCTCTCCGGCCAAGGCGTCGCGCTGACCACGGCTCTGGGTGCCAAGTATGTGTGGCCTTGTTGATGTGATGCGGAGCCACACTCCTAGTGAAGGATCGACATTAGCCGACCGCGATGAATCACCGCATCAAGACCTAGCACTCCGTCCACACATGCGACCATACCTCCGTCCGGATGCGGATAGCATGTACCCGAACGACAAGATCGCCACCTTCCAAGATCATCGATGTGGGTTCGAACATTCCAACAGGAAACTCCAAGGTCTACTTCCGGAATCCGAAGACCCCGAACCCTCGTCGATCCCCGCGGACCGGCAAGATCTTCTTCCCGGATACGACGAGCACTGCACCCCGAACGCCAAGACCGTCCCGACTCGAGGACCCGACAAGACCCACGCGACGACAAGACCGGCACCGACCCGGAAGAATTCGACGCGCCCCCGACGCCGAACCAAGTCCTGCTCCCCGGAGGCGACAAGTGCTTCATCCCAAACGCCAAGACCGACAACATGGCCGACCACCGCGAATGCGCCAAGATCTACCCCGTTACCGAGAACGAACCCGTCGAACCCTGAACCCCGAGACCAACCCCGAACCCCGGAACCCCAAGTTCGTCGAGACCCCTCAATGTGTGAACCCCTTCCCGACACCCTATTTTATAATCTAATAACAACTTGTCGCATATTGAATTGTCATACCCGCATGCATATTGTGTGGTTTGGGGGCCTTATGCCGAATCACCTAATAATTAAATATGGGGCCCATATGCGGGCAAATCTAGTCTTCTATTGGCCTCATTTAAACTTGTGTAGCGAACCGGTGCCATCTTTTGTCTTGCTAATACAACATTTAATTTGCGGGGGATCTAAACAACTTGAACCATCCAATTAATTGTCGGGACCCCGGTTCCACTTAATATGACCTAAGTGCATCGCACCTTCACCATGCCATGCATCATACATGCATCATGCCCGATCTTCTGCCGTTGTATTAAATATTGCATCCGGTGTTTCTTCTAGTGTTTGTTTCTTTGCGGATAAGCGGCCGTTGAGTTGATGCGAGTGTCGACCCGATCTTCGGTTGAACCTTCGACAATGTTTTCAGGCGAGCATCTCCCTCCTTCTACCTATCTTGCTTTTATAGTCTTTATTCCCTCCTGTTGATATATTGCTATCTGTGTTGCGATGCTCTAGCTTCGTTCCCTGGATATTCCCTGTAGCCTCATATTGCCTTGGACACATCCTATTACCTGTTTTTCGGTAGATAGTTGGACTTGCGCGTCGTAGTCGCTTGCTCAAGTGATGTTGCGTGTCGTCCAGTGCCACAGTTGTTGATGTATTGCCGCATGTTGTTGCTGGAGATGATCATAGTTTTACTTATCGTTCACTTTAATTCCTGTTTAACAACTAAAATTGAAGTAAGCAGAGGCATCGGTGGGTGATAGATAATATTTGGTTTCCGAACGCCCACTTGTGTCCGTGAGGACCCGAGTACTTGATACCTGTTCCTTGATTTATCGCGCTATCCACATCCGGGAGGTATATGGGACCCCCCTGAGCCAGAGCTTGATTCAGTCTTATTTCTTGGGGCCACAAACTAGTTTGAGGTTTTATTTACTATCCCGTACTTATGCCATGCTACTGCTTTATTTATGATTGTGCGAGGAGCACTGTCTTGTTAGGAACTGTGACGTTCAGCGGTATCGACAAGCCAGTTTTGGGTTCCCGATTCGTTCTGATGGCCCCAAACCTCGGGTCTGTCTCGGAGTCGCCTAACCGTTCTATGGTGTACTTCAAGGGTGGCCCCAAATATTCTGAATCTGTGATTGCTCACGTGAAAGCCTCGTTGGGTTTGATTTGGTTTTAGAGGTTGATCGAGCGTGTGTTGCTATTGGTGCACCCGGCGGGTAAAACTTTCGAAAGCCGTGTCATGTTATGGACGACTTGGAGCACAGTATCTCGACCATAGACAAGCATAACTAAAGTTTATTGCTATAAATTTGACTTTATAATGACTAGTAATCAGCTTCACTATAATGGAATGGCTTAATAATACTGCCCACAATTGCTTGTTTGGAGTGTCGCTATAACATTGTACCTGACTAGTAAGTTTGCAACTACAACGGAATGGCTAAATAAAAGTACCAACAACTGCTGGGTTTTGGGTTTTATCTCATGTTAATTGTATCTGATTAGTAATTGATGCAACCATAACGGAATGGTTAACTAAAAGTTCTCACTGCTTATTTTATCAGGAGGATTATCTAAACCCCGACTAGTAATTGCTGCAACGATAATCGAATAAGTAAAGCAACGGTGTGAGTTCCTCGGTTGACTTCCTCGATCGGTTTCGAGGGGGAAACACCAGGATGGGTTTGTTTGATGGTAGAATCAGGTTGGTTCCGAATAGGTCTTTCTTACCCCTCTCTGATAGCCGCCAGTTGTATCGAGTCTCTATAGGTTGTTTAGTGCCTGCACGCCGCTTGATCCACCATACCTATGTAGGCGAGGACCGCGAATTCTAGCCTCGCTGTCTTGGCCTCGATCGACGCTCCTCTTTTTCCTTTGCCCTTTGTCGGCACCCCTTTTGTTTAAGCAGGTTTTGAGATCGACGCCGTTAGCAGGGTTACCCTTCCGGCTTGGCCTGGGCAGGGTTATGGACGCAATTGGTTATTCTTCAGGGCTCTTAGCCCCATTTGCATCTTGTCCGTAGTCGGACGCTCTTCCATTTTCAAGGTGATTTGGATCTTTGTATATTATATCTGTATTCTTGACTCATGGAGTCGTGTTGTATATATATCTGTTCTGTGGGTCCCATCGAGGACTGTTGTGTAATGTTATTACTTCGTTTTCCACCCGCACGAAAGTGCCTGGTGGGCACCTTTGAATCGTTTCTATGCGGGTTTGGCGGGAATCGCTGAAACTTGCATAGGTCCGATTCTGAGGGTGTTACAGAGTGGTATCAGAGCCCAGCAGTTGCGATACCCCACAAGTCCAGCCTGTAGGATAACCTAGCTAACGGCCGAAGTAGAGTGTCAAAACTATTTTGCAAAATCGGTTGGATAGTTCTGGTTAGGTCTGCTTTTACTCCTTACCCCTCTGCTGTTCTCCTCTTACCTCTGCGTGTTTTGAATCTACTCTCTTACCTTTCTTCAAGTCCAGGAATTCTCGAGGGTTGGGTTTCCGTCGTACCTTCAGGGTTTCGCTTCCTCCTCTGATAACGGTGTTCTACCATCCGGTGTTCATGCTGCCTGAGGAATCCGTCTTCTGTGGTACCGTTCTTTGTTCCTTGTTTGTGCCTTCCGGCGTTTCCCGACGCGACGACATCATCTACGCCAGATTCGATGCAGAGTCTGCATCCCTCCTTTATTCCGAACCTCGTCTGTCGAGATCTTCAGTCTGATTCCGAGAATGGTTGCACGCTTTTCCACTGATTGTGCAGAGTAATAGTTTGGGTGCGTGATGGATTGGCCCCCATGCCGACTACCCCTTCTATTCGCTTTTGTACATTGAAGTGGATGAGAATGCATCGGTTCCCTCTTCCTACCGGAGTTAGAGGTGGCTTTATTGTTGATACCTCTACCTTCGACCTTTTGTTCCGGAGTGTTCTCTCGACGATCACGAACAACGACCTCTTGTTAGTGGTGTCGCGAGGATCCACATGAAGCGAGAAGATGCAGACCGCCGACCTTCCTTCCGGTACCATGAGGCGGATCTCGAGGGCGAGATCCATTGTTAGTGGTGTCGAATTGTGGCATCCCGCAAAACCACTACTAGAAAATCGCGTTGTTTTTGTGCATTGCATCATCGTGACCGCATGCTCATGTCATCATGCCACATTGCATTTGAGCATCGTCATCATCTTGCATTTGCTCGCATAAAACTATTTCGGAAAAACCCAGTTTTGTTTTCTAAACGCCCCGACTTTGTTCAAACACAAAACCCCGGGTGCTGCCGGATACTTTGTTTGTCTAAAAACTATTTGCAAAAGTTCATTGCAAATTAAATAAAAGTTTGAATTATTTTTAGTGGGGCAGTCGAACGGGCCGAAATGACCCGAACGACCACCCCAGGAAAATAAAACGGCCCACCCTATTAATCCTACAGCTACCAACTAACCTACCCAGCCTCCCCTCCACCTCACCCTCCTCCCTCTCCCTTACCCACTCACACGCCGCCACGTCACTCAACCTCCTCTCTCTCCTCTCAACCCTCCCTCACCCCACTCTCTCACCACACAGCCTCACGCCACGCACGCAGCCCCCTGGCCCCTGGGACCCACCCGCACCGGCCTTGGCCGTCCCCACCTCCGTTTCTCTCTTCCTCTCCTCCCCCGCAGCCCCTGATCTCGCCTCTCCCCGTGCCCGCTCTCCCCACCCGAGCTCGCTCCTACCCGCCTCCCCTCCGTCCCGCTCCCGGCCGGCCGTCGCCCCGCCCCTTCTTCCTCCTCCGTGTCGTCGTCCGCGCCCCGTCAAGCTCCTCCCCACCCCACCGGCGCTCCGTCGTTCCCGCCTCCGGGCACCGCCTCTCGCCGCCCTCCGCTTGGCGCGGCCCCTCTTCCACCTGCGACCCGCTCGCCGCATGCATCCTCCGGCGCCGCCCTCGCTCGCCTCCCGCTGCCTCCCTCACTGGCGCTCCTCTCCCAGTCCGCCTCGCCTGCTTTCCCTCGCCGGCTCGAGCTCACCGTCGCCGCCACCACCTCTGCCCTCGTCGCCTCTGGTCCGCTGCTTCCCTCCCCCGCCACGCCCGCCACAGCGCCCGCTGCGACATGACGCCACCGCCACCTCGCCCGGACCGCCCGCTCAAGCCTGCGGCGCCGCCTCTCTCCAGCTAGCGCGCCCGGAGCCACCCGCAGAGCCCCGACCCGCCGCCAGGAGCTCTGCGCCGCCCGTCGCCAACCTGTGTGCCCGACTGCGTGGCTGTTCCCCGAGCTCGCCGCCCGTATCTTCGCTCTCGGGAAGCGTCATGCTGACCACAGCTCGTCGTGCCAAGTATGTGTGGCCTTGTTGATGTGATGCGGAGCCACATTCCTAGTGAAGGATCGACATTAGCCGACCGCGATGAATCACCGCATCAAGACCTAGCACTCCGTCACACATGCGACCATACCTCCGTCCGGATGCGGATAGCATGTACCCGACGACAAGATCGCCACCTTCCAAGATCATCGGCGAGGGTTACGAACATTCCAACAGGAAACTCCAAGGTCTACTTCCGAATCGAAGACCCGAACCTCGTCGATCCCAGCGGACCGGCAAGATCTTCTTCCGGATCTGACGAGCAACCGCACTCGAACGCCAAGACCGTCCCGACTCGAGGACCCGACAAGACCCACGCGACGACAAGACCGGCACCGACCCGGAAGAATCCGACGCGCCCCCGACGCCGAACCAAGTCCTGCTCCCCGGAGGCGACAAGTGCTTCATCCCGAACGCCAAGACCGACAACATGGCCGACCACCGCGAATGCGCCAAGATCTACCCCGTTACCGAGAACGAACCCGTCGAACCCTGAACCCCGAGACCAACCCCGAACCCCGGAACCCCAAGTTCGTCGAGACCCCTCAATGTGTGAACCCCTTCCCGACACCCTATTTTATAATCTAATAACAACTTGACGCATATTGAATTGTCATACCCGCATGCATATTGTGTGGTTTGGGGGCCTTATGCCGAATCACCTAATAATTAAATATGGGGCCCATATGCGGGAAAATCTAGTCTTCTATTGGCCTCATTTAAACTTGTGTAGCGAACCGGTGCCATCTTTTGTCTTGCTAATACAACATTTAATTTGCGGGGGATCTAAACAACTTGAACCATCCAATTAATTGTCGGGACCCCGGTTCCACTTAATATGACCTAAGTGCATCGCACCTTCACCATGCCATGCATCATACATGCATCATGCCCGATCTTCTGCCGTTGTATTAAATATTGCATCCGGTGTTTCTTCTAGTGTTTTGCTTCTTCGCGGATAAGCGGCCGTTGAGTTGATGCGAGTGTCGACCCGATCTTCGGTTGAACCTTCGACAATGTTTTTAGGCGAGCATCTCCCTCCTTCTACCTATCTTGCTTTTATAGTCTTTATTCCCTCCTGTTGATCTATTGCTATCTGTGTTGCGATGCTCTAGCTTCGTTCCCTGGATATTCCCTGTAGCCTCATATTGCCTTGGACACATCCTATTACCTGTTGTTTGGTAGATAGTTGGACTTGCGCGTCGTAGTCGCTTGCTCAAGTGCTGTTGCGTGTCGATTACCACGATTGTTGATGTATTGCCGCATGTTGTTGCTGGAGATGATCATAGTTTTACTTATCGTTCACTTTAATTCCTGTTTAACAACTAAAATTGAAGTAAGCAGAGGCATCGGTGGGTGATAGATAATATTTGGTTTCGAGCCCACTTGTGTCCCGTAGGACCCCGAGTACTTGATACTGTTCCTTGATTTATCGCGCTATCCACATCCGGAGGTATATGGGACCCCCGAGCGAGCTTGATTCATCTTATTTCTTGGGGCCACAAACTAGTTTGAGGTTTTATTTACTATCCGTACTTATGCCATGCTACTGCTTTATTTACGATTGTGCGAGGAGCACACTGTCTTGTTAGGAACGTGACCCGTTCTGCGGTATCGACAAGCCCAGTTTTGGGTTCCCGCCATTCTGACCGCCCCACAAACCTCGGTCTGTCTCGAGTCATTAACCGTTGCGGGTGTACTCAAGGGTGGCCCCTGAAATATTTCTGAATCCTGTGATTGCTCGATCGTGAAAGCCTCGTTGGGTTTTGATTTGGTTTTCCGAGGTTGATCGGCGTGTGTTGCTATTGGTGCACCCGCCGGTAAAACTTTCTCAAAGCCGTGTCCGGTTATGGACGACTTGGAGCACAGATATCTCGACCATAGACAAGCATAACTAAAGTTTATTGCTATAAATTTGACTTTATAATGACTAGTAATCAGCTTCACTATAATGGAATGGCTTAATAATACGCCCACAATTGCTTGTTTGGAGTGTAAACTTACCATTGTACTGACTAGTAAGTTTGCAACTTCTAACGGAATGGCTAAATAAAAGTACCAACAACTGCTGGGTTTTGGTTTTATCTCATGTTAATTGTATCGATTAGTAATTGATGCAACCATAACGGAATGGTTAACTAAAAGTGCTCACCGCTTATTTTATCGGAGGATTATCTAAACGACTAGTAATTGCTGCAACGATAACCGAATAAGTAAAGCTGCCAATGGTGTGCGTTCTCGGTTGACTTCCTCGATCGGTTTAGGGGAAACACCAGATGGGTTTGTTTGATGGTAGAATCAGGTTGGTTCGAATAGGTCTTTCTTACCCCTCTCGATAGCCGCCATTGTATCGAGTCTCTATAGGTTGTTTAGTGCTGCCGCCGCTTGATCCACCATACCTATGTAGGCGAGGACCGAATTCTAGCCTCATTGTGTCTTGGCCTCGATCGACGCTCCTCTTTTCCTTTGCCCTTTGTCGCACCCTTTTGTTTAAGCGGTTTTGAGATCTAAGCCGTTAGCGGTTACCCTTCCGGCTTGGCACAGGCAGGGTTATGGGCAATTGGTTATTCTTCAGGGCTCTTAGCCCCATTTGCATCTTGTCCGTAGTCGGACGCTCTTCCATTTTCAAGGTGATTTGGATCTTTGTATATTATATCTGTATTCTTGACTCATGGAGTCGTGTTGTATATATATCTGTTTTGTGGGTCCCATCGAGGACTGTTGTGTAATGTTATTACTTCGTTTTCCACCCGCACGAAAGTGCCTGGTGGGCACCTTTGAATCGTTTCTATGCGGGTTTGGCGGGAATCGCTGAAACTTGCATAGGTCCGATTCTGAGGGTGTTACAGCAACCACATGCTATTATGGCTTTGGCTTAGTCAACTACATTGGGAAGACCCATGCATTGTCTTCAGGCTACTGGACATGAGGACCTGGAATCCTACATGGGTACTTGAAGACAAGCTAGCAATGGTGCATGGGAGGACTCTTTGGAAAGACTTCGTCACATTCTTAATCTGCCGGTACTCCATCTTGGTGAGCACTAATCCAGTGGCCACTGGTGGCAGAAGGATGGGATTGTGACATGTGGGTAAAGTGTACTACTTCTGCAGAAGATAATAAAATCTAAGTACTTAGTCGTGTCCCCGGTTATGGACAATACTGAGCAACTAAAGTTTGAAACTATGGGAGATCTCGACATTCTAATTTCTAAAAGAAAACTTTTAAAACTTGAACACTTGGGGTTACCAAGGAGCTCAAGAGATTTTGATAAAGCTTGATGCACTTGGGGTTACCAAGGAGCTCAAGAGATTTGATAAAACTTAATGCACTTGGGGTTACCAAGTAGCTCAAGGGATTTTGACAAGGACTTGAACACTTGGGGATACCAAGGAGTTCAAGGGATTTTGATAAAGAAATTTGACAAAAGAAACAAAACCGTTTTGAAAAGATAGGATAAAGTATTGCTTCCTGCAAATGAGCCTTAAACCCTACTTAGCCAAAATGCATGTAATGATAGGATCCATTTATATTCCACATAGTAGTGAAACTTGCCAATACTATTCCAATGTATTGACCCTTGTGGCTGTAACTTGTAATGTTGCAGGTTTGATTGATTTTAGTGAAGATTGATTGATTAGGATTACAAAGTCTACAACCAACATCTGCCTGTGGCACTTTGAAGATGAAGTACCCCATGACTATAGTTATTCCGCTGCAATGTAATGTAATAGCCAAATAGCTATGTAAGATGTAATAAAATTACTTTATTCCTGGTTATAAAGTTATATTATGACCTTTGTTTCTTGATATTACATCTTAACTGTGGATGCTAGCTATTGATCCAGGGACTAGCATTGTAAACACAGGGGACTCCACCTTATATTGTATAAAGGTTGGGACACTCCCACTACAAATTCAAACTCAGTTCTATACCTAGTTTCAAAAATCAACCCAGCTCGATTTAGTAAACCAAATTGCATGAAACCAATTTTGCTAGAAAGGTACTGAAATGCTTAATCCAATCCCATTGGATTCAAATCATTTGGATCTGTAGATCAATCTTGGTAAAAATAATAAGTCAGAAGCTTTTCTGCATTCAAACATTTTTCAAATTTCAACCATAATAGCTTTTGAGTTGATTCCAACTCTCAAAAATCACATTTGATCATACCTTTCAGAATATATAAAACATTTGGGTTTACTTATAGAAATAATGTCCAAGTAATAAAAGAATGCCACATAGGCATTTCTAGTCACTTTATTTAATTAAAATAAAAGGTTAAACCTTATTAAATTGTGACACCACTTTAAATCACATTCCCATGTACTGAAATATGTGGTGATGACATGTGTCCACATGATCCCATGTTTGAGTTGGAGAATATTAAATCTTAAGTAGTTTTTCAATGAGTAGAAGTTACTTTTCTCAAATTAAAACAAATAAGACAAATGCTTTAAGCTTGTAATATACATGATGATACTAGATCATCTATAGGACACCTTTGTGTGATGATTGAAAATAGATAAGTATTGTTTGGTGATTGCGTACCTCGTATTTATTTATAGACGTTAGTACCGACCAAGGATACGAGGAGGAAGGAGGATACTACGAAGAAGCCGAGGAGAACTTCAACCACTGCTCTGCACAAGGCAAGCTTGTTAGGAATAGACAACATATATTCCACTGGGGGCCAAAGGCCACAATATATAGTACAGGTGCCGGGCAAATATACAGGAAACCCCCTAACATATGGAGGAAATACAGTATACAGATATATACATCTAACACCCCCCCCACAAACTCATGGTGGATCCACAACACTGAGTTTGGAGAGGAAGAAATCATGCTGCGCTCTGGTCTGTGCCTTGGTGAAGAAATCCGCCAACTGTAAATCAGAAGGCACATACTGAAGCGCAACAACATGAGCCTGCACCTGAGCACGTGTATAGAAAGCATCAACACCAATATGCTTGGTAAGCTCATGCTTGACCGGATCACGTGCAATACTAATAGCACCTGTACTGTCAGACAAAACCAGACTGGGTGTAGTAATAGAGACCCCAAAATCCGCAAGTAACCACCGTAACCAGGTCACCTCAGCAGTCAACAAGGCCATAGCACGCAACTCAGCCTCAACACTCGAACGGGAAACCTATGCATTTCTTCGTCTTCCAAGCAATGAGCGAACCACCAAGAAACACACAGTAAGCAAAAAGTGAACGACGATCCGAAGGATCACTCGCCCACGTAGCGTCTGAATAGCACTGGAGCTGGAGGGAGCTGGAACGAGGAAAGAAAAGGCGACGAGTGATCGTACCACGAAGAGAACGAAGAACACAGAGAAGATGCTGACTCGGAATATGAACAGGATAAGAGATGTCAGGACGAGTGACGGCAAGATAAACTAGACTCCCAACAAGATGACGATAACGCGTCGGATCAGAAAGAGGATCACCATCAGTAGGTTGAAGCTTAACATTAAGCTCCATAGGGGTCTCAACAGTGCGCTCATCCCCAAGAGCAACACGAGCAAGAAGATCCTGAATATACTTTTCCTGAGAGATGTAAAAGCCATCAGAAGTGGAGGAAACCTCAATCCCAAGAAAGTATCGAAGAGGACCAAGATCAGTCATAAGAAACTGATCACGAAGTCGAGCCTTAACAAAGGCGATATACTCAGGATCATCACCAGTAATGATCATATCATCAACATAGAGAAGAAGAAGAGTGCGTCCACGAGGAGAAGTGTGAACGAACAGCGCTGGATCATGAGCACTAGGAGAGAAACCAGCGATCACGACAGAGCAAAGCGCTCAAACCAGCACGAGGGCCTGTTTGAGGCCATAAAGGAACGTCGAAGATGACAAACCATCCCTCGGGAACAGAATACCCGGAGGAGGCTGCATATAAACCTCCTCACTCAACTCACCATTGAGAAAGGCGTTACGAACATCAAGCTGGGACACGGACCCGTGTGACGAGCAACAAAGAAGAAGAGTACGACGGTGGTCATATGAGCAACAGGAGCAAAGGTCTCATCATAGTCACGACCATGCTCCTGCTGAAAACCACGAGCCACAAGACGCGCTTTATAGCGCTCAAGAGATCCATCAGAGCGAGTCTTAATCTTATAGACCCACTTACACGTGATAGGACGAACACCGGGAGGAGAAACAAGATCCCAGTGCCGGCGCCAAGCGCAGCAATCTCCTCGGCCATGGCCAGCTGCCATTCAGGATGATGCTCAGCATCCCGATAAGAGGTCGGCTCGGAGACGACAGAAAGACCATACTGACTAGGAGAGTAACGGTTGGGGGGACGACGCTGGCGAATAGGACGAGTAGAGGGAAGATCATCAGAGGAAGACGACGCAGGAGACGATGATGAAGAAGAGGGAATAGGAGAGGAAGACTCCGGAGAACGAGGAGAACTAGGAGAACTAGACGGAGCAGAAGAGGACGGTGTCGAAGAAGAGATATCAGGGGGAGGAGATCCGGAAGAAGACACAATAGGGGGAGAAGGAGGTGTGTCAGGGAAGAGAAGAAAAGATATATCTTCCACCGGGTAAGTACCAGCAGTGGGACGAGGATAGAAAGGACGCGTCTCATCAAAAGTAACATCACGAGAGATACGCATCCGACGACCAACAGGGTCCCAACAGCGATAGCCCTTATGCTCATTACTATATCCGAGGAAGACACACTCAACGGACTGAGCGGTCAGTTTGGTGCGTTCGCGAGGAGCAAGTAGAACATAGCAAACACAACCAAACAAGCGAAGCATGGAGTAGTCTGGAGACTGTCCAGAGAGGCGCTCAAGAGGGATACCACCCTGCAAGGCAGCAGAAGGCTGAATATTGATGAGGTAAGCCGACGTAGCGACAGCCTCAGCCCAGAAATGCGGCGGGAGAGAGGAAGCAATCATCATAGCGCGAGTGGTCTCAAGAATGTGGCGATGCTTACGCTCAGCAACGCCATTCTGGGCATGTGCGCCAGGACAGGAGAACTGAGCAAGAGTGCCCTGCTCGGCAAGAACACCTCGCAACATCTGGGAGATATACTCACCAGCAGAATCAGCACGAAACACACGGATGGGGGTAGAATATTGAGTACGAACCATGGCCGCAAAACGCTGATATATGGAGAGCACCTCACTACGAGAGCGCATAAAATACAACCAAGTGTATCGAGAAAAATCATCGATGAATAGAATATAGTAGCGATGGCCCCCTTTCGAAGCGAAAGGAGCCGGACCCCAAACATCGGAATGAACTAAATCAAAAGGTCGCTGAGATACAGACGCACTAGTAGGATAGGGAAGCTGAATCTGTTTACCCAACCTACAACCCTGACAATGCAAAGACCCATCTCCTGAGACAGACCCCAGAAGACCACGATGAACTAATGACGACAGGCGAGAGTCACATAGGTGACCAAGACGATGATGCCACTGCTGAAAGGAGCTGGTAGTAGAGGCGACAACCGGAGAAGAACTGGCGGATGAAGTGGCAGCGGAAGGAACGCGAAGCCAGTCTAACTCCCAGAGTCCGGAAGAATCACGGCTGCGAGGGCCAGCTCCAACCAGGGCCTGGGTGCGACGGTCCTGAACAACACAAGAGTCAGCATCAAGAATGACGCGACAACCAGAGTCAGTAAGCTGGCTAGCAGAGAACAGATTCATCGTAAGAAGAGGGACATGAGAAATATCAGGAACAAAAAAAGAAGAAGTAGAAAGGGTGCCCCGACTAGAAACAGGGAGAGAGGTACCATCAGCCGTAAAAACACGGACAGGAGAAGGGAGAGAACGAAGAGCGGACAGAGAAGAAGACTCAAATGTCATATGAAAAGAAGCTCCAGAATCCAGATACCACGGAGACGTACCTGACTGTGTAGAAGGTGGTGGTCGCACGATTCTGAAGAGTCGATCCATGTAACCAGCGGTGCCGTGGAGGAAGAGCACATGCAGCAAGCACTGCCAAGACTCCTGATAATGTCCTGATCAGAGAGAGCCACTGCTGAAGACCCGGAAGGAGCCGACTGTCCACGAGCGGTGTGCTGGCGTAACTGGGTCCGTGTATAACAGGTGGCCCAAGTGTGACCATCCCTGTGAAGAGCAAGGATTTAAGAGAACCACGGCGACCACGACCACGAGCCTCTTGGACTCGGACCGACCGGAGGCTGGCTGAAGACCGACCACGACTGGAGGAGTAGGATCGGTGGCGGCACAGGGGACCGCGGCTGAGTCGAGGGAGCAGACGGCAAAGGAGCACCACGAGTAGCAAGCGCAGATGGAACCGCAAGAAGACCAGCACCACGGAGACGGGTCTCCTCAGCCCGAAGCTCAGACAACACCTCAGAGAGCGGAACACGACCACGAGCATTCAGCTGAGCACGCCGGGGCTCAAACTCCTGGCGGAGCCGAGACAGAAACTCATAGATGCGGTGAAACTCCAAGTCCGAGCGCACAATCTGGCAGCACGAGCATGTGCCACAAACAGCAGTACGGAGAGAATCAAGCTGACGCCAGATAGCAGCACTCTGAGTATAAAACTCATCAATAGTGGAATCACCTTGCTGAAGAGCATGCTCCTGACGAACCACAGACAGGTAAAGAGCATCCCCAGACGGCTGATAACGCTGACGAAGATGGGCCCACTGAGCAGCAACAGTAGGGAGACTCATGAACTCAGCAGCATACTGGGGCAGGACACTAGAGGTGAGAACAGCAGCAGCACGAGCATCCTCATCGACCCACTGAGTGTAGGCAGTCAGAGAGTGGCGATAGGACTCGAGATCAGCAGAATATTGCTTGAACTTCAGGTCATAGGCAGCAACAGCAATATCATCAGAACTCTGAGCAGCATCCTTGGCCTCCTGAGAAGCATCAGCAGCAAGCACAATCGGGCGGAGAGGAGCCACAGGAGCAGGGGGGCACGGCGGACAGGGGACCTCGCCAGAGAGCACACCCCAAAGACGGAGACCGCGCATGTGAACGCGCATAAAGGCAGCAAAATCAGGATAATTCGCGCCATCGAAAATCACCGGGCAGCGAGGAATCGCAACGTAGCCCGATGCAGAAGACATATCTCTCAATTTTTTTTTAGCACAGATCTGAAAACACCAGATCTAGATCTAGAGACAGCTGGCGGCGGGCCAGATCAGCCGGCGGCGGGCCAGGCAGGGAGTCGCGCTGCAGGGACTGCAGGGAGCTGCGGGACCGCGCGTCAGGGAGCTGCGGGACCGCGCGTCTGGGAGCAGCAGGGCCACGCGTCAGAGAGCCCAGCGGGGCTCGCGTGCCGTACGCGTCTGGGCGGCTGGAAGTCGTGCCGTACGTGCGCGTGGGCGGCTGCCGTACGTGACCGCCCGTCTGGGAGCCGCACAAGGCTGCCGTACGTGACCGCCCGTCTAGGAGCAGCACAAGGCTGTCGTACGTGCGCGTGGGCGGCTGGAAGTTGCAGGCTGTCCCGCGCGAGTGGAGGCTGTACGTGCGCGTGGGCGGCTGGAAGTTGCAGGCTGTCCCGCGCGAGTGGAGGCGACGTGGAGACCCGTGGACGGAGGCGAGTGTATGTCAGGCGACGGGCGGATACCGGCCAGAAATCGATCCGCGTGGCGCTTCGAGTTTGCGAGACGGGGAGAGACCGGCCAGAAATCGATCCAGACCAGCGAAACAGGATCCAATCTGGACACAAATCAAGCAGACGGCAACCGGATACAAAACGGGATCCAATCTGGACACAGATCTGAAACGGCGGCGACCGGCGGCGACGCAGCGGCAAGGCGGCGACGAGGGTGTGGCGGCCGGAAGTTGCAGGAGAGAGGACAGACTAACGTGGCTCTGATACCATGTTAGGAATAGACAACATATATTCCACTGGGGGCCAAAGGCCACAATATATAGTACAGGTGCCGGGCAAATATACAGGAAACCCCCTAACATATGGAGGAAATACAGTATACAGATATATACATCTAACAAAGCTAACACTTGCAAGATACTTTACCTATGCCAGCCTAATACTACTAGTGGAATGAGCAAGCCTTGCTAACCAAGTTGACCTATGCAAGTTAACACTTGCAACCTAGCAAGCTTATACCACTTGATAAACCATCCTAGTTTTACTTACAAGCTTTCTACTTTATTTCTTTATAAAAGCTTTTCTTAGATTTTATTTAAGTGACTTGTAGATTATAGAAAGATAATTTAAGGTTGCATAAAGAGCATAAAATTTGGCCTAAGCTAGATAATCTTAATGTCATCCTAAGGCATGAGATTGAACTCAATTAATCTCCACTTGTTTACCACCCCTGCTTACTACTTAACCCCACTTGTAGATGCTAGTGCTAAGCATAAAACTTGATCAACTTTAGATGGGAATACTTTGTGAAAATGGTTATGAAAACCTTAGAATGATGAGTCATTCTACTGGGATGTTTTGACATGTGTTTCCAAACACCAGATGAATTGGATGATGAAAATGTTGAGGCATGAGCCTTAACCCTTTATAAAACTGATGGTTGTCTGGATGTGATACCATTCCAATTTTATCGTATAACCACAATACCTAAAAATTGGGCAGGGCTTGACTAGAAACTTATATACCTTAGTATGGGTTCCCTCACGGCCAAGGTCTAAGCTGAGGCTACCTTGTGAAGATTGTCCACCTGAGCAGTATCCAAGATGACAGTTGGTCATGGTTGGGAGGCCAAACTCACAGGAGAGGTGCCTATACTAGGGCGTGTAATTGAAAGGTTAGGATTGATTATTCGCATACTGAGTATGGTGAATTCAGGATTTGTTCCTGACGGATGTATCGAATGTTGTGGTGAAAGTGTACAATCTCTACAGAGTGTCAAACTATTCGAATAGCCGCGTCCGCGGTTATGGACAGTTGGAGTGGCCATACTGTTCCCCCGTCAGATGTTTTCAAAATGACTTGTGAAATGGATTGAGACTTTGACTTGACCACAACAGAGTTGTGATACGAAATTCAAGTTCCCTCTTAGGTGTTATAAAATTTCAACTAGCTTTCTTTGCTTCTGAACTTAGTAGAGGTAAATCTGGCTTTTTGAAAAACAACCCTAGAGCTTAGTGTCCTACTACAAAAAACCCATTCACTTGTTAGTATTAGTTTGCGAGTACTTAAAGGGTACTCATGGCTTTGTCCCTGTCTATTCCCGTGGCCATACTATGAAGAGGAGTACCCGGATGATGGACCCCAGGAAGGTTACGACAACTAGGATCATCTCCCATCGTCAGCATTGCCTGTGACCCCGAAGATGGAGCTTCGCCTACGCTACCTTTATTATTACGTTATTCCGCTGCTGGAGTTGTTTTAAGAAATGGATCATGAGATCCTTATTTGTGTAAGACCTTATGTATGGTTTGTAATGTATGATGTACTGTGATATCCAAATCTGTTATGTCTCGCAAAAATGGTAATCCTGGGATTGCGATGTATGGCATAACAGGCATCTGGGATTAAAAACCCGGGTGTTGACAAGCTTCCACCCACATAATGGAGTAAGGGGTGGGGGAAGCCCCTATGGCCGGTGGCCACCCCATTGGGGTGCCCCCTCCTCCTATAAAAGGAGTCCCCTCCATCTCTCTCACTCACACCTCCTCGTGAAGGACCTCTCTCCCCTCTAGTTTATTCCCCATGGTCTCAGACTAGCGAGATACATGTTCATGGTGGCTTTTTGGCAAGAAAGAGTTGTGCTTCCGCTGCATCGCTGGAGCGAGGAGGCGGAGGTTGCTCGGTGCCTCGGACGTGTGTGCGAGCACGGATGCGCCGCCGATTTGCGGTGCTAGGACTTCCTCTCGATCTTGAGATCGGCAAGAGTTCGTCTACAGCAACCACAAGTTCAACCTTGTTAAGATTTGTCGGTCTTCAAGGCTATGTTCTCTACGGATGTATATCCTCCCGTTGCTTGTATCTAGTAGATAGATCTTGGTACATAGTTGTTCTCATCATAGGAAATTTTTTGTTTTCTATGTTGCGAACCCTACAGTGGTATCAGAGCCGGATCTATGTGTTGATGCTTTGCACGAGTAGTACACATATGTACATGTGGGCGATGATGATCATGTTATTGCTTCTTAGTTTGTAACATCCCAAAAATTGTGATTTGAAAAGTTTGCATATAGTTCATGCATTCATAGCATTTGGTCATTTCAAACAAGATTTCAAAATAAGAAACCATATTATGCCTATTATTTTATGCAAGTAAGGCAATGGTTTTATTTTTACTTTCAAAGTATGAGAATGCTTTGGATTGATCAGAAATGTTTTAAAGTTGAATGCAAAGCTTGCACAAAGATTTCAAAAAAAAAATCAATATAAAACCATTTATATGCCTATTATATATGTATATCAATAAAGGCACGATTTAATTTATTTTTCAAAGTGTCAAAGAGAATTTGACCATTTGGCAAGGTTTTATACTCAATTATATGCAAAGATTTCACTACAAAAATCTAGAATTGATTTGAAATCAAATCATTTGAATTTTATTTGATTTGGTTTCCTGAAAATTGAATTAGAAAAAGAATAAAGAAAAAGGCCTTCACCACCTTTCGGCCCAGTCCCACTCCCGCGGCCCAACAAGCCCACCCCGATCCCCCGCACCCCTATGTCTCTCTTACTCACCGCGCTTGCACCACACCGCCTCGCTGACCTCATGGTCCCACCGCCACGTCGTCTCCATCGTCCTCAATCAACGGCCACAGAACTCGTCGTCGCTGCCTGTTACCTCGCCGATTGATTTCGAATCAATTCGATTGAATGCCTCAGTAATTCCCGTCCCAGACCCTGCCTACTTAAACCCCTTCGTTCCCCGCATCTTTCCCCTCACTCGCCACCGTCTAAGCGCCACCAGGCTTCCCACACTAGAGCTCACACCACCACGGTATCGAACCTCTCCGACGAACGATTCCGGTGAGGCCTACCTACCCCTCGCCCTCTAGTTCTTGTTGTTTTGTTCTCCACCCTTGCGTGCACCTAATACTGCTTGCGGTTTTCCTTCTTGTGACCTGTAGCATCGTCTTCGTCAACAACCGCGTGTACCCGACAGGGAGCACGACTCCGGTGAGGAATAGCCGCCGAAACCGAGCGCCCCGCCCTCGCCCGTGACCTCCACTTCAACCGCACCATCGCCGTGACCTCAGTAATGCCTTATGACCTCCCTCTTACCCCCTAGCATCGTCGGAGCATCGCCGACAGAGCCGTCGCCGCCGCAGCTCGCCATTTGCGTCGCCCGTTGTTGGCCAACGCACTCAGATCCGCTGGATCTAGATCCAGCGACTAGGATTAGAAGAGAGAGTGAAGGGGTATCGTGTGATCTGGACCGTACGATCTAACTAAGATCTTATGGCACACGCGCGTGATCCGCGCAAAGCGGTACGGGCCAATCAGATGGCGCCACGTGTCAGGATTTTTCTTTTAAAATCCAGATTTGAATTTATTAGATGAATTAACTTGTAAAATTTATAACATTTGTTATGTTTATCCAAAAAATGCAAATAATATATCATTGGATTCACAAAAATAAATCCTACACTACTGTTGGATTAGTTTTGTATTTTGATTCTGTAATAATGGAATTTTATGCAGAGGCATTTGTAGGCTTATTTTGAGTTTATAAATTATGTAGAAAATGTTTATAAGGACAAATTAAGTTTATTTAGTCTCTAAATGTTTAGTTTAGTGTTCAGTACTGTTTACTTGTCTTGTTTAGTTTAGTAAAAATCATCACATGGCATTTGCATGCATTCATATATTTTTGCTTGATTATTTGGAATGTAAATTGGTGCTATCATTTTATTTGTAGATTTTGGTGCTAGTGGTGATTGTGATTGTGAGGATTGTTGCTACTCTACCAACTACCAAGTAAAGTGGTGCTTCATGTCTTTGTACCATTATTTTGACTATGCACTAGTGATATTTTGTATAGGGCTTGCATGATATTTTGCTAAGTAACTATATGCTATGCAATGGGAAATCCTAGTAGTTGTAGTCTTAGCAGAATTTTCTCTAAGTTAATATACTTGTTATATTATCATGCTTAACCTAGCTAGTAGCAAACAAGGGTGGATTGTATACAAGCTATGGAAATTTTGTTAAGTCTTTGACTTATGTTTTTGCTTAATAAAACAACTAAGTGAATGAATCACCTGGGTGGAATTGTATGTTTGGGTTATGTTGAGTGGTTACACAAGTCCCATATCTGTGGTCTACCTTGTGTATCACACTTGTGGAAAGCCACCCAAGAGCAAAGGGATTTGAGATACTTAGTGTTTAGAAGCTTCTAGTGTAACCACATGGCATATGGGCTCTGCCTTGATCATATAGGTTGCAATAACTTAGCCCAGATGGACAATTGGTGGTGATAGGTTGGAGCGTGTCCATTTGTTCTAAGGTAAGGCTTCTGAAATATCTTGTCTCCATGCATGTCGAGTCTTGTGGGGAAAGTGCACCACTGTGGCATCCCGCAAAACCACTACTAGAAAATCGCGTTGAATTTGTGCATTGCATCGTCATCGTCATGCATTGTTTGCCAAAACTAATTTCGGAAACCCCGTTTTGCTTTCCAAACGCTCCATCTTAATTCAAATGCAAAGCCCGGTCCTCGGATTATTTTTGTTTGAGTGCTAACGGTTTGCAGAAGGTGTTAACAAAACAAATAAAAATTATAATTATTTTTGGCGGGGCAGTCGAACGGTCCGAACCGACCGAACGACCGCCCCAGGAAAACAAACGGCCCACCCTAATCCCTAAACCTACCAGCTAGTCTACCCAACCCAACCCTCCACCTCACCCGGACCACTCACACGTCGCCACATCATCTCTCCCCTTCCCCCTAACCAACCAGATCTTGACACTTGGCCCCTCACTCCTCTCTCTCCTCTCAAACCCCTCTCAGCCACCCACCCCCCTGCGTTCACACGCCACAACCCGCCCAGACCCAACACACGCCCTACACGCACGCACGCCTGAGGAACCACCCCGCCTGCCCGGAAACCACCTCCCCAGATCCCACCTCCCCCGGTACCAGGTCCACCTCACGGGACCGCGCCCCACCTGGCCCCACCACCGACCGTCCCCTCGCCCTGCGTCCCGCCTGTCGTCTTCCCGCAGCCCGGCCGGCAGCGCCTCCCTGCCCTCCGCCACTGGTCGCCTCCAACCCTTGCCTCGCCGCCCACCTCGCAAGCTCTTCCCCGTTCCCAGCGACCCCCTCTCCCCTCTGCGTGCGCCGCGCCGCGCCTCACCTCTGCGTGCGACGCCGCTCGCCGGAAACCACTTCGCCAGCCGCCGCCTGCCCCTCTCCCCGCCTCCAGCGAGCTCCTCCGCGCGTCGTCCGCCACAGATCCCGCCTCCGCCGGGCCTGCTCGCCTCCACCGCCGTTCTCCTCGCTGCCGCCTCGCCTCGGCTCGCCCTCGCCTCGCCCGGCTACACTGCCGCCACCGCCTTCCGCCTCCGCCAGCGCCCCCGCCTCATGACCCAGACCTCGCGGCCAGGCTCGCTCGCCGCCATGCCGACCGTGCAGGCCGCCACCGCGAACCACCTGCCGCGCCCGCCGCCGACGTGCTTCCGCCGGCCTCCCTTCCTCGCCGCCCGGCCCCTCCTCCGCCCGGGCCGCCTCGCCGGCCGAGCCGCGCTCTCCTCCGGCCCGAGGTCGCCGTCCCGCCGCCGGTCCTGCACGCCCCGGCCATCTTCCGAGCTCGTCCGGGCCCCTGCACCGCCTCGTGTTCCGCCTCCAGCGTGGGCCGCCGCCCTGCAGAGTTCGTCGCCCCGTCCAGCCCTGCGTGGTGCTCCTGCGTGGATGCGTGGGTGCTTGAGCGTGTTGTACCAAGAACCATCCCCGCAGGCCTCCAACAGGGACCCGCAAGTTCTCCTACCCGGAATCGCCATGACCGTCCAAGATCCCCGAAAACCACTGAACCAAGGAATTCCAGAACGACGAGAACTACTTCGCGGAACCGGCGGCCACACATGCGACAAGACCTTCGACCCGGATGCGACAAGTGCTCCCTCACAGACGCCATGACCCGACGCCCCCGGATGCCAAGACCGCCTCGATGGCGCGGACCCGACAAGAGCGTCGCAACGACAAGAACGACGGCAACCAAGACGGTACCGATGCCCCGACGCCAGGCCAAGTACTCCTTCATGGAACGCCGAGACCCCCGAACCCGGAGACGATCCCGTACCCGAAGGCCGTCAAGATCGCCACCAAACGCGAAGTCCTTCTCCCCGGAACTCAAGATCTGCCCCGTTACCGAGAGCTAGAGAACGTTTCCGTGAGACCGATCCGTCGAACCCTGGACCCCGAGACCCGACCCCCGGACCCCGGAACCCCAAGATCGCCGAACCCTAAATGTGTGACCCTTTTCCTCGAACCCTATTTTATAACATGACAACTTGTTGCATTATTAATTGTCATCTCGCATGCATCTTGTGTGGTTTGGGGGCCTTTTGCCGATTCACCTAATAATTAAATATGGGGCCCATATGCGGGCAAATCTAGCCTTATATTGGCCTCATTTAAACTTGTGTAGCGAACCGGTATCTTATCTTGCCTTGTTAAAACAACATTTAAAGTGCGGGGCTTCTAAATAACTTGAACCACCTAATTAATTGTCGGGACCCCGGTTCCGCTTAATATGACCTAATTGCATCGCACCTTTGCCATGCCATACATCATTCATGCATCATGCCGATCTTCTGCCGTTGTATTAAATATTGCATCCGGTGTTTCTTCTAGTGTTTTGGTTCTTCGCGGATAAGGCCGTTGAGTTGATGTGAGCTTCGCCCCGATCTTCGGATGAACCCTTCGACAATGTTTTCAGGCGAGCATCTCCCCCTTTCTTCCTATCTTACTTTTATAGTCTTTATTCCCTCCTGTTGATCTATTGCTATCTGTGTTGCGATGCTTTAGTTTCCGTACCTGTGATATACCGAGCAGCCCTATATTGCCTTGGACACATCCTATTACCTGTTGTTTGGTAGATAGTTGGACTTGCGCGTCGTAGTTGCTTGCTCAAGTGCTGATGTGTGTCGTCAAACGCCACAGTTGCTGATGTATTGCCGCATGATGTTGATGATGGAGATGACCCTAGTTTTGCTTATTGTCACTTTATTTTCTGTTTAACAACTAAAATTGAAATAAGCAGAGGCATCGGTGGGTGATAGATAATATTTGGTTTCCGAACGCCCACTTGTGTCCCGTAAGACCCCGAGTACTTGATACCCGTTCCTTGATTTATCGCGCTATCCACATCCGGGAGGTATATGGGACCCCCCTGAACCAGAGCTTGATTCATTCTTATTTCTTGGGGCCACAAACTAGTTTGAGGTTTTATTTACGATCCTGTACTTATGCCATGATTTACTGCTTTATTTACGATTGTGCGAGGTCGCACATGCATCGCTTTTAGGCGGAGTGATTACGCGGTGTCGACAAGCCCCGTTTGGGGTTCCCGAGCTCACGACCATTGTCGCAGAACCTTGAGGCCGTCTCGAGCTTGCCTACTCCGTTGGATTCTACTTAAGGGTGGCCCCTGAAATATTTCTGAATCTGTGATTGTTCACCGTGAAAGCCTCGTTGGGTTTTGATTTGGTTTTTCCGAGGTTGATCGAGCGTGTGTTGCTATTGGTGCACCCCGGCCGGGTAAAACTTTCTGAAAGCCGTGTCCGCGGATATGGACGACTTGGAGCACAGTTTCTCGATCATAGACAAGCATAACTAAAGTTTACTGCTATAAATTTGACTTATAATGACTAGTAATCAGCTCCACTATAACGGAATGGCTAATTAATACTGCCCACAAGTGCTTGTTTGGTTGTCGCTTGCGACAATTGCATCTGACTAGTAAGTATGGCAACTACAACGAATTGGCTGAATAAAAGTACCAACAACTGCTGGGTTTTGGGATTATATCATGCTATCTGTATTTGATTAGTAATTGTTGCAACTATCACGGAATGGTTAACTAAAAGTGCCCACTGCTTACTTTACCAGGACGATTATCTAAACCTGACTAGTAAAGTGCCGCAACTATAACTAATTAAATAAAACTGCCAACGGTGGGAGTTCCTCGGTTGACCTCCTCGTTTGGTCTCGAGGGGGAAACACCAGGATGGGTTTGTTTGGTGTTAGCTTCAGGTTGGATCCGGTTAGGTCATTCTTACCCCTCTCTGATAACCGCCAGTTGTATCGAGTCTCTATAGGTTGTTTAGTGCATGCTGCCGCTGCCGCTTCAGTCCACCATACCTATGTAGGCGAGGACCGCCGAATTCTAGCCTCGCCGTGTACTGGCCTCAGTACTGACGCTCCTTCTTTGTTTTTCTGCTTTGCCCTTTGTCGGCACCCCTTTTGTTAAGCAGGTTTTGAGATCGACGCCGTTAGCAGGGTTACCCTTCCGGCTTGGCCTGGGCAGGGTTATGGACGCCATTGGTTATTCTTCAGGGCTCTTAGCCCCATTTGCATCTTGTCCGTAGTCGGACGCCCCATCGTTTTCAAGGTGATTTGGATCTTTGTATATTATATCTGTATTCTTGACTCTTTGAGTCGCTGTTATATATATCTGTTCTGTGGGTCCCATCGAGGACTGTTGTGTAATGTTATTACTTCGTTTTCCACCCGCACGAAAGTGCCTGGTGGGCACCTTTGAATCGTTTCTATGCGGGTTTGGCGAATTTTGCTCAAACTTGCATAGGTCCGATTCTGAGGGTGTTACAACCACCTCTCGAGAAGGAAAAATCTAAGTACTTAGCCGTGTCCCCGGCAACGGACAATTTGAGCATCAAGACATTGAAGATATCAAGGATCTCCTCATCCCAATTTCTAAGTTAAAATTTGTGGTTGAACAAGGGTAAAGGTTCACCAATGTCTATTGGTGGTTCCTTGGGAGTTTTTGGTCAAACAAAAACTTGGTGTTTTCAACTGATAGGCAAAACCTATTTTGAGCAAAGCAAGACTAAGCCACACTTAGCCAAATTCATATAGAATCTAGAAACTATTATTATACTAAGGTATCACTTGCCAATACTATTCCAATGTATTGATCCACTGTGGCTGTAACTTGTGATGTTGGAGGTTACTCTGATGAGGATTAGGGTTATGAGTCTACACTCAACATGTTTGCATGTGGCACATGAAGATGAATACTTTACTTTATTTTGTTAAGTTGAACTCTTGTACTAGCCTATGGCTATGGAGTTGTAAAATACTATGTTATCTCTGGAATGACGATGTAATAAATACCTTTGTACTTGTGTACTTCATCTTAAACTGTGGATGCTAGCATTTGATCCAGGGACTAGCATTGCAATCACAGGGACCTTTACCTTTATAAAGGTGGGGTCTTACAGATGGTATCAGAGCACTGTGTTGCCTATAGGATTATGACCCTAGGATGGATTATACTAAGAAACCACTAAGGAAAACTACAACACTTTATAAATTTCCACACTTGTCTTTTCTTCTCGTTAACTTTTCTAATCTTCTATCTCATCTCTATTTGTAGATGAACTCCATCAACGAAGCTGTCAGGAAGGGACCACTCATGACCATGACTTTGGAGTGTGAGACGGAGTTTCCCAAAGAACTCAAGAACCTTATGGTTACCATGGGGATACATGGTGTAGCTGTGTACAAGGGATTCCCTTTGATGGATGAAGGAGAAGGTATTGGTGGGTGAAACTTCACTTGTACAAAAACAAGGAAGACAACCACAAAGAGTCGGGATTCTGCATGGTCACCAACTCTGAAATGCACACAACATTCTTTGACTCTGCAAGAAATGCAACTTGGAATGCTATCAAGGAGCTTGGTGATATGCTCAAGTGTAGAATGTTCAACACTCAAAATGACCTTAGAGAAGATAAGAATCATACCCAAGACTTAGAGGCTGCCAACCAATGTTTAAGAGAAGACATCATAGACTTAGAATTAGAATCTTGTGAGAAAGATCGACAGATTGCCTCTAGGGATGCCATGATAGCTATCTTGTCAAGTGAGTGAGAATTGTAACGTACTTCATTAATTGGACCACCACACTTGTCGTATTTTCCTAAAAAATTTTCTAAATCATGTTGAACCTTAGTGTTGTGATAAAATTGTATGCCATGGCTTGTATGTTCTATGGATGATATATGCTTTTGTTTTTTACTGTCTTGTTTCTTCTACTTGTGTTGTTCTAATATTTTTATATCTTACCTTAGATGACTAGATTTGAGATCAGCACCGCCGAGGAGTTCAATGGAACTCGTTTTGGTTCTCATATCGTGCAGTTTACTAGTGTGCTCAACCTTCCACTTCCTAGTATCAAGGCCTTTCAGCTCACCAAGTTTGAGAGGAAGGATCTTTGGGGTTTTAGAGTCTCGCAGCCGGGACGACAGACGGAGCCACTCACGGAGGAGATTTCCTTCAAGTTGATGCATGATGACAAGGATAAGGGTCTCGATGTAGTCATGCAGGAGCTACTCAGACGCCTTTACGGACGCCACTCCACTAAGCTTAGAGGCCTCTACTTCCACCCGTTCGAGAGACATGACGAGGAGGGAGAGGCATTGGTGTATGATGGTGCTTCTAGAGAGACGGTTGAGCCAGTTCGTCTCTACCTCTAGGACCTAGAGGGCCTTATTAGACACCTTGACACCGATAGGACCAACGTCATGCTTAGCAATAACGAGCTCTAGGTCCAGTTGAGGGAGAAGGACAAGCTCTTCGCGGAGCAAGACGAGATCATCAAGGAGATGGAGGCCAGATTCGAGAGCCAAGGCAAGAGGTTCAAGAATCAGGAGAAGGGAGTCCAAGACAGAAACAAGAAGATCAAGGACATGAAGGCTGAGATAGAGGCCAAAGACTTTGAGCTCGAGACCCAGCAGGGAGTGATTGAGAGACTTCGCTCACAGAAGAGGGCCCTCTGGGAAAATACCGAGGCCTTGATCACTAGTGTAGAGGAGTACAAGGGCACCATGGAGAGTGCGGGTCTTGCTCTTGTTGACGTGGAGGTCGACATGGAGGAGTAGTGTGGACTACTCGACTATCTTTATTCGATCATACTTTGATTATTGAGTCGCAATGACCATCCAACATGCGGATGGCTTGCTATGGTGTGTTTACCTTTCCAAAAACTTGTTGTTTACTTTGTTCAAACTCTACGTTATTTTTGAGCTTGGTTTTCATGATTGTTGTTATGTGATGTAATGTGCATGTTAAGCATCTATGGGTATCTCATTTCTTATCCTTATTGAAACCACAGATGCCTCCCCGTCGTGCCAACCCCAACCCAAACAACAACAATAACGTCACTCCCGAGATGCAGCAGTTGATGACAGCTCAAGCTAAACTGATGTAGATGATGACACCGTTCATGCAAAACCAGAATCAGAACAACAACAACAACAACAAAAACAACAACAACAACAACAACAATAACAACAATCAGAATAATCCTCCAGCATTTGACATGCTCACCAGATTTTTGAGACTGAGGCCTGCAAAGTTCTCGGGAACCACTGATCCAATGGTAGCCAATGACTAGTTATGTTTAGTGAATAAGGACCTAGTCACTGTTGGCTGCACCGACGAAGAAAAAGTCAGGTTTGCAGCACATCTGCTCGAAGGACCGGCAGCAACCTGGTAGGACAACTTTCAGATCACCACTCCCCTTGAGGATGTGACTTGGGATATTTTTGAGGATGGATTCCGCACAACTAACATCTCATCCGGAGCGATGAAGTTGAAGAAAAAGGAGTTCCATAACCTGAAACAGTGTCACTGCAGTGTGGCTGAGTACATTCAGGAATTCAACAATCTGGCATGCTATGCACCAGATGAAGTTGATACTAATGGTAAGAGGAAGGAGAAATTCCTCGAAGGACTTAATGATGAGTTGAACCTGCAGCTGTATGTTGCCTATGTCCCAACCTATCAATCACTTTGTGATAAGGCCACCATCTTGGAAAACAAGATGAAACGGGTTGAGGGCAGGAAGAGGAAGCATAACTTTGATAAGCACAACTCGGGCTCGTCTCACAAGCGTTCCCATCATGATGATAGTGGAAGTTCTGGATTCCACAAAGATGGGAAGTACAACAGCCACCACAACCACAACCTTCATCATGACAACAAGCATCATTGCAGTCATGATAATGACAAGTATAAGAACCACAAGAGTGGACACAAGAGCCACCACAGTGGAAATGGAAATGGAAGTCAGCCTGTAAAGAAAGATCTAGGTCAGGTTGAATGTTTCAAGTGTAAGAAGATGGGGCACTATCAAAATGAGTGCCCAGAAAATAAAGTTGAAGGTGCCAACAAGCCCAACCCTTTCCAGAAGGGACAAGTGAACCACATCAATGTGGAAGAAATATATGAAGAGTCGGATGCTATGGCTGGTAAGTTCAAGCTCAATTCCTTTCCAGCACTTGTTCTTTTTGATACTGGCGCATCGCATTCATTCATATCAAGAGCATTTGTTGATAGAAATGGATTACCAACTGAAAATATTGGGTGTCCTATAAAAGTAAGCTCTCCCGATGGAGAGATGATAGTGAGCCTTGGATGTCGCGGTCTAGTGATAGAATTTGGGAAGTATAAGTTTCCAGTTAGTCTGATAATCCTAGACTCCCATGGATTGGATGTTATTCTGGGCATGGATTGGATGACTAAGTATGAAGGAGTACTAGATTGTGCCAATCATACTATCACACTCACAACCCCATATAATAAAAGGATTAGGTTCAAGTCTAACTTTGAATCAAAAGGGAGTAAGCTAAATTATCTTAAGGGGGTTAGCGTAGACAATGTGCTAATTGTGAGAGAGTATCCGGATGTGTTTCAAGAGGAATTGCCTGGAATGCCACCAGATAGAGATGTTGAGTTCCTGATTGACTTGCTACCAGGATCTGGACCAATAGCAAAGAGACCCTACAAGATGTTAGTGGATGAGTTGAAATAACTCAAGAAACAACTTGGAGAACAGTTGTAGAAAGGATTTATTCAACCAAGTTCTTCATCTTGGCGTGCACCAGTTTTGTTTGTTGAAAAGAAAGATAGAAGTCAAAGGTTATGCATAGATTACCGTTCACTCAATGAGGTAACTATCAAGGACAAGTATCCTTTGCCTAGAATCAATGATTTCTTGATCAGCTAGAAGGATCCCGTGTTTTCTCAAAGATTGATCTCCGGTCATGCTACTTTCAGCTAAAGATCAGGGAACACGACATGCCTAAGACTGATTTCACCACTAGGTATGGTTTTTATGAGTATACCATGATGCCATTTGGTTTCACAAATGCACCAGCCTACTTCATGAATATGATGAACAAAGTATTCATGGAATTTCTCGACAAGTTTGTTGTTGTATTTATCGACGACATTCTGATCCACTCCAAGAGAAAAGAAGATCATGAAGAGCACTTGCGTGTGGTACTTGAGAAGCTCAGGGAGCATAAGATGTATGCCAAATTCAGCAAGTGTGAGTTCTGGTTGAATGAAGTGGGATTTCTCGGACATATCGTGTCAGGAGATGGTGTAGCTGTTGATCTCGGAAAAGTGTCAGCTGTAACTGAGTGGGAATCTCCTAAGTCAGTGAAAGAATTACGTAGTTTCCTTGGCTTGGCTGGATAGTATAGAAGATTCATAGAGAATTTCTCAAAGGTAGCTAAGCCAATGATGGAATTACTTAAGAAATACAAGAAATTTGATTGGACTGAAGGATGTGAACTCAGTTTCCAAGAGTTGAAGAAGAGACTAGTGACATCACCAGTCTTGTGTCTGCCAGATTTAGAAAAGGATTTCCAAGTATATTGTGATGCATCTCACCAAGGATCAGGTGGAGTTTTGATGCAAGAAGGGAAAGTTGTGGCTTATGCCTCGAGACAACTCAAAACTCATGAAGTGAATTATCCTACTCATGACTTAGAGTTAGCCTCTGTTGTCCATGCACTCAAAACATGGAGACATTATCTTCTGGGAAAACGATGTGAAGTGTTCACAGATCACAAAAGTATGAAGTATATCTTCACTCAAAAATAAATCAAGATAAGACAAAGAAGATGGCTAGAACTCATCAAGGACTATGACTTGAGTTTGCAATACCATCCCGTTAAAGCAAATGTTGTAACGGATGCTTTAAGCCATAGGGTTTATGTGAATGGCCTCACTAAGGGAGAATTGCTAGATGATATGTGTGCCCAATTCAAATATCTCATATTAGAGATAGTGCCTGAGGGACATCTCATGTCATTGGAAGTTCAACCCACCTTGTTGGACAGAATGAGGGAATCCCAAAAGGCAGACAAGGAAATTGAATAGATTAAGGGAAAAATTAGCAAAGGGAAAGCCAAAGGATTCCATGAAGACGAACATGGTACTTTATGGTATGGAAAACGTATCTGCATTCCGCAAGATCCGGAGCTTCGGAAACTGATTTTACAAGAAGCACACAACTCACCATATTCCATTCACCCGGGTAACACCAAAATGTACATGGATGTGAAGGAAAGATTTTGGTGGAATAATCTCAAGAAGGACATCGCAGAACATATTGCTTTGTGTGATGTATGTAGTCGAGTGAAAGCGGAACACCAGAAACCAGCAGGATGTCAACACCCGGATTTTTAATCCCAGATGCCTGTTATGCCATACATCGCAATCCCAAGATTACCATTTTTGCGAGACATAACAGAATTGGATACCACAGTACATCATCCATTACAAACCGTACATAAGTTCTTACACAAATAGGGATCTCATGATCAAGTTCTTAATACACCTTCAAGCAGCGGAATACGTAATAGTAACGGTAGCTTAGGAGAAGCTCCATCTTCGGGGTTCACAGGCAATGCTGACGATGGGAGATGATCCTAGTTGTCGTAACCTTCCTGGGGTCCATCCTCCAGGTACTCCTCTTCATAGTCTGGCCACGGGAATAGCCAGGGACAAAGCGATGAGTACTCTTTAAGTACTCGCAAACTAATACTAACAAGTGAAAGGGGGTTTCTGTAATAGGACACTAAGCTCTAGGGTTGTTTTGCAAAAATCCAGATTTATCTCTACTAAGTTCAGAAGTAAGAGAGATAATTGAAGTTTATAACACCTAAGTGGGAACTTGTATATCATGCCACAACCCTGTTGTGGTCAAGTCAAAGTCTCAGTTTATTTCACAAGTCTTTTAAAAACATCTGACGGGGGAACAGTATGGCCACTCCAACTGTCCATAACCGCGGACGCGGCTATTCGAATAGTTTGACACTCTGTAGATATTGTACACTTTCACCACAACATTCGATATATCCATCAGGAACAAATCCTAAATTCACCATACTTAGTATGCGGATAATCAATCCTAACCTTTCAATTACACGCCCTAGTATAAGCACCTCTCCTGTGAGTTTGGCCTCCCAACCATGACCAACTTCATCTTGGGTACTGCACAGGTGGACAATCTTTACAAGGTAGCCTCAGCTCAGACCTTGGCCGTGAGGGAACTAATACTAAGGTATATAAGTTTCCTGTCAAGCCCTACACAATCTTCGGGTATTGTGGTTGTACGATAAAATTGGAATGGTATCGCATCCAGACAACCATCAGTTTTATAAAGGGCTAAGGCTCATGCCTCATCATTTTCATCACCAAAATCATCAAGTGTTCCGAAACACATGCCCAAAACATTTCAATAGAATGATCCATCATTCCAAGGTTTTCATAACCATTTTTCCACCAAGTATTCCCATCTAAAGTTGATCAAGTTTTATGCTTAGCACTAGCATCTACAAGTGGGGGTAAGCACTAATGAGGGGTGGTACACTAGTGGAGTTTAACTAAGTTTAATCTTATGCCTTAGGATGACATCAAGATTATCTAGCTTAGGCCAAGTTTTATTCTCTTTTTGCAACCTTCAATTATCTTTCTAAATCTACCATTTACTTAAGAAATCTCTAAGTACTAGCTTTGATAAAGAAATAAAGTAATCAAGCTTGTAAGTAAAACTAGGATTGGTTTATCAAGTGGATATGATCACATATGCTTAAGGCATATAGTGGGCATAGTAACAAGTAGTGGTTTGTGGCATCATTAGGGTATCTTGCAAGGGTTATCTTGCATTGCTCCACTTAGTTAATAAAGCTTGCCTTGTGCAGAGCAGTGGTTGAAGTTCTCCTCGGCTTCTTCTTCGTAGTATCCTCCTTCCTCCTCGTATCCTTGGTCGGTACTAGCGTCTATAAATAAATACGAGGTACACAATCACCAAACAATACTTAACTACTTGCAATCATCACACAAAAGGGTCCTATAGATGACCTAACATCATTACTAATATTACAAGATTAAGTTTGGTTTAATTCCTTTTATTTTTAGAAAAGTAATTTCTACTCATTGAAAAACTACTTAAGATTTAATATTCTCCAAACCAAAACATGGGATCATGTTGACACATGTCATCACCACATATTTTAGTCCATGGGAATGTGATTTAAAGTGGTGTCACAATTTAATAAGGTTTTACCCTTTTATTTTAATTAATTAAAGTGGATAGAAATGCCTATGAGGCATTCTTTTATTACTTGAACATTCTTTCTGTAAGTAAACCTATATATTTTTATATATTCTGAAAGGTAGGGTTAAATGTGATTTTTGAGAGTTGGAATCAACTCAAAAGCTATCATGGTTTTAATTTGAAAAATGTTTTAATGCAGAAAAGCTTCTGCCTTGTTATTTTTACCATGGATGATCTATAGATCCAAATGACTTGAATCCAACGGTCTTGGATTCAGCATTCCCAGACCTTTCTAACAAATTTTTTTTCATTAAATTTGGTTCACTGAATCGACCTGGGTTGATTTTTGAAATTGGGTACAGAAGTGTGTTTGAAATAAAATGGAAAAGGTTAAATTCAAATAACTGGGCTGCGCGGGAAAGGTTAACGGGCCAGCCCAGTGACACCCCGCGGTGCGGGGCTCAGCTGATAGGGGTTCCACCAGTCAGTGGCTCTTTAAACGCGAAGCGGTACGGGGCACTATGGGACGTTCGATCTGGTTCTAATCCAACGGCTGAGAGTCATCGTCGACGTTGAGCAACACCGGCAAGACAGAAACCTAGCGCGTCCAGTGGGGGTTGCTGGGGGCTCACCGGGGTTTGGGCGAGGGTCGGCGAGGCGGGCGAACGACGTAGTCGACGACGGCGAACTCTGGGGTGGTCGCGGCAGCTCCTTGGGTGGACGAAATCGACGGCGCCCTTCTTCTCCAGAGGCGGCCTGCTCCGGCGCAATTCCGGCGATGCGCTGCTCGCCTTGCTCCGGGACTAAGGTGGGATGGTTCTGGGTGAGAGAGGAGTGGAATGGTGTGAAGAATTCGAGCAGGGGAGGCCTCTATTTATAGTCGCGACGGTGAGACCAAACGACATGGGCAGGCGACGGTGGCGACATGGCTACGGGCTGCTAGAGGCATGGCCGTCGGTGGAGATCGCTTGGTGGTCTCCTGGCGATGCTCTATGGCTTTAATGCGCGTGTAGGGGCGGTGCGGTTTGGTCTGGAACACGCGACGCTCTGCGCGGCAGAGGCGGCGTCTTCGACGGCGAGCGGTGGCTACGGGGCACGGGCGATGCAATGGGCATCTCTGGCATGTTCCTGGGATGGTGGCGATTGTGTATGCATGCGGCGAGGGCGACGCGCCGTCTGTGGGATTCGGTCGAGCGTGGCGCTCTGGCGCATGCTCGGCATGGTTGGCAGAGGCACGGGCACGGTGTTCCTGGGTGTTGTGTTCGACTTCTTCGAGGCAGGGCTGGTCGAGAGGGGGCGGTGAAGCATGGGTGATCTCCCAGACAAGGTTGGCACGGCTAGTTTCGTCCCTAGCTTGCTGTCGACATGTGGGTGGCAAGGGTGGCTTCGGCTGTTCACTATTGATGGTTTTGGCAAGCTCACAGTGGTGCTAGTGCTTGGTTAATCTTGCTAGATGATCTACTGAGCTGGTTGTGAGCTAGATAGGGAACCAGTTAGGCTCAAAACACTGCACACTATAGTGTTTTGACTTTGTTTGATTTGTGTCTGCCAAGTGTTTAATGACATGGCCGCATGAACTCAAGTTTTGAATTTTGAAAAGATTTTTGGTGTGTGTGCTAGGTTAATGCTGGTGAGTCTGCAGATGCTTGGGTTTTGAAAGTTGAGCTTGTTTGAGTGGTTTTTGAAAAAGTGGGATCTTCCCATATGATAAAGATTCAATTTTGAATTATCATTTAAACTATGCATTTGAAAGTTTTTGAATGATCACAAGGTGGTCCTTGCTACTTTGTTATGAGTACAATCAAGGGGTGTAAAGATCCAGAAAAGTTTCTGTTAGGTTTTGAAAGTTTGAGATAGCCAAAGTAGGCATGGGAGTTAAATTGGTCAAAATGACCATTCCCTTATTTTATTTGTTTTGATTTACTTGTCTTTGAGAAAAGTTTGGGAATTGTTTAGATGATGTTTATTTCACCTAAGAAACATTTTATAAGCAAAGAAACACACAAATAAGGTGGTTCAAAAGAATTCAAAATGAAATGCATACTCTCATGCATGCATTCATATTTTTATTTAGAAAAGTTTTTGTTAACCCTAAATTTGATGACCCAAGTTTAGTATTTTTGGGATGTTACAAACCTTCCCCCCTTAAACAAAATCTCGTCCCAAGATTTGAAAAAGGATGAAAAAGATTACCTAGGATTTGAATAGATTGGGAAACTCGGTCCTGATGTGATCTTCGCGCTCCCAGGTAGCTTCCTCTTCTGTGTGGTTGCTCCATTGAATCTTGAGAAACTTGATGCTTCGGGTTCGGGTAGTCCTGAAAGCTTCTTCCAAAATACGGATGGGTACTTCGGGATAGGTCAGGTCATCATTGATCTCTATGGTCCGGTGGTCGATATTTTTGAACACTTCGGTCTTCTCGGGGACTTCGAGACACTTGTGAAGTAACGAGATATGAAACACATTATGCATAGATGACATCTCTTCGGGTAGTTCCAAATGATACGACACTTCTCCTCGACGGTTCAGAATCTTGAAAGGTCCGATATATCTGGGGGCTAACTTTCCTTTGAGTTGGAAACGTTGCATTCCCTTCAATGGCGTCACTTTCAGATAAACAAAATCTCCTATGTTGAAGGAGAGGTCTCTACGTCTCTTGTTGGCGTAACTCTTCTGTCTGGAATGGGTGGTCTTGAGGTGCTCACGAATCGTGTGAACCTTCTCTTTTGCTTCTTGTAGGATATCGGGTCCAAAAATCTGACTCTCTCCTACTTCCGACCAGTTCAAAGGGGTGCGACACTTCCATCCGTACATGAATTCAAATGGGGCCATTTGCAAACTGGCTTGATAACTGTTATTGTAGGAAAATTCTGCAAACGACAGACAGTCTTCCCACTTGGATCCATATTCTAACACACATGCTCTCTACATATCTTCGAGTATTTGGTTTACTCGCTCTGTTTGTCCATCTGTCTGAGGGTGATACGCGGTGCTGAAATCTAGGCGGGTTCCTAAATCTTCTTGGACTTTCTTCCAGAATCTCGAGGTAAACTGAGTTCCTCGATCCGATACGATGTTCTTGGGGACTCCGTGCCAACTAACTATCCTAGCGATGTACAACTCCGCTAGCTTCGAACTCTGATATGTGGTCTTGACGGGCAAGAAATGGGCGACTTTGGACAATCTGTCCACTATGACCCAGATAGAGTCATTTCCCCTACTAGAAGTAGGCAGTCCAGTGTTAAAGTCCATTCCAACGGAATCCCATTTCCATTCCGGAATCTGCAAGGGTTGCAACAATCCAGCGGGTCTTTGATGTCCTGCCTTGACTCGCTGACAAATATCACACTTGGCGATATAGCTTCCGATTTCTCTCTTCATCTTATGCCACCAAAATTTCTCTTTTAAATCTTGATACATCTTAGTTCCTCCGGGATGGATAGAATAAAGAGTATCATGAGCCTCCTTCAGAATAACTTCTTTCAACTCAGAATCTGCTGGTACACAAAGGCGTCCTTTGTACCATAGAACTCCTTCTTCATCTTCGGTGAATCCAGGTACTTTGCCTGTACCAATACGACGCTTGATTCCATCGATACTAGCATTTCCTTTCTACGCCTCTTTGATCTGACTGATCAAAGTGGGCTGGAGTTCTATGCTAGCCAAAAATCCTTCACTTACTAATTCCATTCGAAAATCTTCCATCTCTTTGTGCAAACTTGGTTGCTCCTTCAAAATCATGGAGTTCAAGAGGCATGGCAATCTGCTAAGGGCATCGGCTACCACATTGGATTTACCAGGGTGATAGTGAATGTCCAGATCGTAATCCTTGATTAGATTAATCCATATTCTCTGTATCATATTCAGCTCCTTCTGAGTGAATATATATTTCAGACTCTTGTGATCCGTATATATCTCACAACGGTTTCCCATCAGGTAATGCCTCCATGTCTTCAGGGCTAGAACTACAGCTGCGAGTTCGCGGTCATGGGTTGGGTAATTTTGCTCATGTTGCTTTAGTTGTCGAGATAGATAAGATATAACTTTGCCTTCTTGCATTAGCACACATCCGAGACCGATCTTGGATGCATCACAATACACATCGAAGGGCTTCGTGATATCTGGCATGATCAAGATTGGGGCTTAAATCAATCTTCTCTTGAGTTCTTGAAAACTCGCTTCACATTTGTCGGTCCATCCAAACTTCTTGTCTTTCTTTAGCAATTGGGTCATGGGTCTGGCGATACTCGAGAATCCTTCTACGAATTTGCGGTAATATCCCGCCAATCCGAGAAATGCACGAACTTGGGTTTGAGTGGTTGGGGCTTGCCAATCTTCTACATCTTTCACTTTGGCAGGGTCAACGGCAATTCCTCCGGCTGATACAATGTGACCGAGGAATCCTACCTCCTGTAACCAGAATTCACATTTGCTAAACTTTGCATACAGCTGATGCTCTCTAAGGGTTCCAAGAATGGTCCTTAGGTGTAGCTCATGTTTGTCTTCCGATTTGGAATAAATCAAAATGTCATCGATGAAAACAACGACAAACTTATCCAGGAAGTCCATAAAAATCTTATTCATGAGATTCATGAAATAAGCGGGGGCATTGGTTAATCCAAAGGACATAACGGTATACTCGTATAATCCATATCTGGTGGTAAAGGCAGTCTTGGGAATATCCTCTGCCTGAATTTTGAGTTGATGATAGCCAGTCCTAAGATCAATCTTAGAAAACACTTTGGCACCGGTCAACTGGTCAAACAAATCTTCTATCTTGGGCAAGGGGTACTTGTTCTTGATGGTGACGTCATTCAACTTCCTATAATCCGTACACAAACGGTTACCTCCATCCTTCTTGTCCACAAACAAGACAGGTGATATCCATGGTGACGCACTTGGTTGAATCAATCCTATTTACAGCATGGCATCCAGTGGCTTCTTCAGTTCTGCTAGCTCTGACGAGTTCATACTATAGGGTCTCTGGGCTATGGGTCCGGTTCCGGGGATTAGTTCAATGATAAACTCGATATCCCGATCTGGGGGCATACCGGGCAAAACATCTGGAAATACATCGGGGTATTCACAGACTATCCGGACTTGGTCAATGGTAGGTTGGGCTATACTCTTGTTACACTTGAATTGGCGAGGTAAGGTTTCAGATATATGCTCGACTGATATTCCAGCTGTACTGGTCATGGTTATGGCTTTCTTGGCACAGTCAATCAATCCTTTATGTTTGGACATCCAATCCATTCCTAGTACTACTTCCAAGCCTTTAGTTCCGAGTACTATCAGATTAGCATAAAAATCTATGCCATGGATTCGGATAGGGACGGCTTTGCAAATTTGCCTAGCCTTGGTGGTTGATCCGGGAATTTGAACGATCATAACATGCTTCAGTTTTGTTGGTTGAATTTTACTAGTGCATGCAAATTCTTCGGTGACAAATGAGTGTGATGCACCAGAATCAAACAACACTCGTGCAAGTACTGAATTAACAGAAAACATACCCAGCACGACGTCTGGCGCTTCCTGAGCTTCTTCAGCATGCATGAGAAAAAGACGACCATTGCAGTTGAGTGAATTCCATGGGGAAAATCTCCTTCGTAGCTGAACACGACTCTGCTGCTGAGCTGGGGCGTTGGCATTGGGTGCTGCGACATTCTTCTTGTTGGGGCACTCGTTGGAATAGTGGCCTTTATTTCCACAGTCATAACAAGTCACTTGCGACTTGTCCTTTGCTGCTACAGGCACAACATTGCTTCCAGTCCTCGGGGCAGTGTTGGTGTTGGCGGTAGCATTGTTGTTGTTGAACTTGGGTGGGGCACGGTTGAAATTGCTAGAGTTGCCGGGGTTGTTGTGATTTCCTCCGGGCCTAGGGTTTCCACGGTTGGGATAGGTCGGACGGTTCATCGGGGGTCTGTTGGTTCTTGGGGCAAATCCTGGAGATGGGTTAGGGCGATACTTTGGGGTCTGATGGGATCCTGGCTGATGCATCATACGACGCTTGAGGTTCTCATTGGCTTGGTTGATCTTTCCTTCCATCTGGACAGCAGAGTCGACAAGGGCTTCAATATCCGCAAAGGGGATATTGACTAACACTGTCTGCATCTCATCATGCAGACCATTTAGGAATCTTTCTTTCTTCTTGGCTTCGGTGTCGATCTCATCCGGGGCATACCTAGCTAATGACAAGAATTTGTCACGGTATTCCACTACAGTAATACGTCCTTGCTCCAGTTTTCTGAACTCGTCTCTCATTCTCTTGATCAAACCCGGTGGTACATGGGTTCTCCTAAACTTGACCTTGAATTCCTCCCAGGTCATCATCTGTCCTTCGGTCATTGCGCGAACACTGTTCCACCATGCCCTGGCATCTCCGGCTAGATAGTGGGTGGCGAACAAAACTTTCTCGTTGGCTTCCACTCCAGCGATTTCTAGGTTATTTTCCATGGTTTGCAACCAATCATCGGCGTCTAGGGGTTCTTCCGACTTAGTGAAAACAGGTGGGTTGGTATTCTGGAAATTCTTGAGTTTAGATCCATGGTTGTCCTGATTTCCGTGGCCTTGGTTGTTTTGGGCTAGCTGGGCTATCTGCTGCAGGGTGGCTAGGTTGGCTTGACGTTCCGCTCTTTCAGCTTTGCGGTCAGAAGTCAACATTTGCAGAATCTGCAACATCGGGTCCGGGGATGAACCACTTCCTCCACGTGGCATCTGAAGATTGAGATAGATCGTGAGAAAAGAGGGAAATTTCTAAGGTTTTGGGTCTTTGAAAAGTTTTTAAACTTTGACTCCGATTTTCTAGCAACTTGCTTTTCATTCATTCATTCATAGCACACAGTACAACACACACCACAACAAAGAAAAACAGATGGTTTTAAGAACCATTATGGAATCTACGATACAGTGGGACCGAATACTACTCAGTACATTTGGGCACTAGCGTAGTTGTGAGTTTTACTAAAAGTGATCTAGGGTGCAAAATTTGATGTACGCTTTGAAATAATTTTGGAGTAGCGTTAATTTTTATGAAACAGTCCAAGAGGTAAGAATGAGAATAAGTTTTTGTAAATATTTGCTAGCGTGAATTTTTTGAAAGTGTCCAAGAGGTAAGAATGAGAATAAGTTTTTGTAAATATTTGCTTCCTTTGGTTTTGAAACTAAGTTTTTGATTCAAACGTCCAGTCTAACTAGGGTCTCCTATGGTCAGGATGGCTCTGATACCAACTTGTCAAGACCCAGATTTTTAATCCCAGATGCCTGTTATGCCATACATCCCAATCCCAGGATTACCATTTTTGCGAGACATAACAAAATTGGATACCACAGTACATCATCCATTACAAACCATACATAAGTTCTTACACAAATAGGGATCTCATGATCCGGTTCTTAATACACCTTCAAGCAGCGGAATACGTAATAATAATGGTAGCGTAGGGGAAGCTCCATCTTCGGGGTTCACAGGCAATGTTGATGATGGGAGATGATCCTAGTTGCCGTAACCTTCCTGGGGTCGATCCTCCAGGTACTCCTCTTCATAGTCTGGCCACGGGAATAGCCAGGGACAAAGCCATGAGTACTCTTTAAGTACTTGCAAACTAATACTAACAAGTGAAAGGGGTTCTTTGTAATAGGACACTAAGGTCTAGGGTTGTTTTGCAAAAAGCCAGATTTATCTCTACTAAGTTCAGAAGTAAGAGAGCTAATTGAAGTTTATAACACCTAAGTGGGAACTTGTATCTCATGCCACAACCCTGTTGTGGTCAAGTCAAAGTATCAGTTTATTTCACAAGTCTTTTGAAAACATATGACGGGGGAACAGTATGGCAACTCCAACTGTCCATAACCACGGACGCAGCTATTCGAATAGTTTGACACTCTACAGAGATTGTACACTTTCACCACAACATTCGATACATCCGTCAGGAAAAATCCTGAATTCACCATACTCAGTATGCGGATAATCAATCCTAACCTTTCAATTACACTCCCTAGTATAAGCACCTCTCCTGTGAGTTTGGCCTCCCAACCATGACCAACTGTCATCTTGGTTCTTGCCGCATGTGGACAATCTTCACAAGGTAGCCTCAGCTCAGACCTTGGCCGTGAGGGAACTAATACTAAGGTATATAAGTTTCCAGTCAAGCCCTACACAATCTTCGGGTATTGTGGTTGTACGATAAAATTGGAATGGTATCGCATCCAGACAACCATCAGTTTTATAAAGGGCTAAGGCTCATGCCTCATCGTTTTAATCACCAAAATTATCAAGTGTTCGGAAACACATGTCCAAAACATTTCAATAGAATGATCCATCATTCCAAGGTTTTCATAACCATTTTTCCACCAAGTATTCCCATCTAAAGTTGATCAAGTTTTATGCTTAGCACTAGCATCTAGAAGTGGGGGTAATCAGTAATGAGGGGTGGTACACTAGTGGAGTTTAACTAAGTTTAATCTTATGCCTTAGGATGACATCAAGATTATCTAGCTTAGGCCAAGTTTTATGCTCTTTATGCAACCTTCAATTATCTTTCTAAATCTACCATTTACTTAAGAAATCTCTAATTACTAGCTTTGATAAAGAAATAAAGTAATCAAGCTTTAAAACTAGGATTGGTTTATCAAGTGGATATGATCACATATGCTTAAGGCATATAGTGGGCATAGTAACAAGTAGTGGTTTGTGGCATCAGTAGGGTATCTTGCAAGGGTTAGCTTGCATTGGTCCACTTAGTTAATAAAGCTTGCCTTGTGTAGAGCAGTGGTTGAAGTTCTCCTCGGCTTCTTCTTTGTAGTATCCTCCTTCCTCCTCGTATCCTTGGTCGGTACTAGCGTCTATAAATAAATACGAGGTACACAATCACCAAACAATACTTAACTACTTGCAATCATCACACAAAAGGGTCCTATAGATGACCTAACATCATTACTAATATTACAAGATTAAGTTTGGTTTAATTCCTTTTATTTTTAGAAAAGTAATTTCTACTCATTGAAAAACTACTTAAGATTTAATATTCTCCAAACCAAAACATGGGATCATGTTGACACATGTCATCACCACATATTTTAGTCCATGGGAATGTGATTTAAAGTGGTGTCACAATTTAATAAGGTTTTACCCTTTTATTTTAATTAATTAAAGTGGATAGAAATGCCTATGAGGCATTCTTTTATTACTTGAACATTCTTTCTGTAAGTAAACCTATATATTTTTATATATTCTGAAAGGTAGGGTTAAATGTGATTTTTGAGAGTTGGAATCAACTCAAAAGCTATCATGGTTTTAATTTGAAAAATGTTTGAATGCAGAAAAGCTTCTGCCTTGTTATTTTTACCATGGATGATCTATAGATCCAAATGACTTGAATCCAACAGTCTTGGATTCAGCATTCCCAGACCTTTCTAACAAAATTGGTTTCATTAAATTTGGTTCACTGAATCGACCTAGGTTGATTTTTGAAATTGGGTACAGAAGTGTGTTTGAAATAAAATGGAAAACATTAAATTCAAATGACTGGGCTGCGCGGGAAAGGTAAACGGGCCGGCCCAGTGACACTCCGCGGCGCGGGGCTCAGCTGACAGGGGGTTCGACCAGTCAGTGGCTCTTTAAACACGAAGCGGTACGGGGCACTATGGGACGTTCGATCTGGTTCTAATCCAACGGCTGAGAGTCATCGTCGACGTTGAGCAACGCTGGCAACACAGAAACCTAGCGCGGCCAGTGGGGGTTGCTGGAGGCTCACCGGGGTTCGGGCGAGGGTCGGCGAGGCAGGCGAACGACGAATTCGACGACGGCGAACTCAGGGGTGGTCGCATCAGCTCCTTGGGTGGACGAAATCGACGACGCCCTTCTTCTCCTGAGGCGGCCTGATCCGGCGCAATTCCGGCGATGCGCTGCTCGCCTTGCTCCGGGACTAAGGTGGGATGGTTCTGGGTGAGAGAGGAGTGGAATGGTGTGAAGAATTCGAGCAGGGATGGCCTCTATTTATAGTCGCGATGGTGAGACCGAACGACATGGGCAGGCGACAGTGGCGACATGGCTACGGGCTGCTAGAGGCATGGCCAGCGGTGGCGATCGCTTGGTGGTCTCCTGGTGATGCTCTACGGCTTTAATGCGCGTGTAGCAGCGGTGCGGTTTGGTCTGGAAAACGCGATGCTCTGCGCGGCAGAGGCGGCATCTTCGACGGCGAGCGGTGGCTACGGGGCACGGGAGGTGCAATGGGCATGTCTGGCGTGTTCCTGGGATGGTGGCAATTGTGTATGCACGCGGCGAGGGCGGCGCTCGGTCTGTGGGCTTCAGTCGAGCGTGGCGCTCTGGCGCATGCTCGGCACGGTTGGCAGAGGCACGGGCGCGGTGTTCCTGGGTGCTGTGTTCGACGTCTTCGAGGCAGGGCTGGTCGAGAGGGGGCGGTGAAGAATGGGTGATCTCCCAGACAAGGTTGGCACGGCTAGTTTCCTCCCTAGCTTGTTGTCGACATGTGGGTGGAAAGGGTGGCTTCGGCTGTTCACCATTGATGGTTTTGGGAAGCTCACAGTGGTGCTAGTGCTTGGTTAATCTTGCTACATGATCTACTGAGCTGGTTGTGAGGTAGATAGGGAACCACTTAGGCTCAAAACACTACACACTATAGTGTTTTGTTTTTGTTTGATTTGTGTCTGCCAAGTGTTTGATGAAATGGCCGCATGAACTCAAGTTTTGAATTTTGAAAAGATTTTTGGTGTGTTTGCTAGGTTAATGCTGGTGATTCTGCAGATGCTTGGGTTTTGAAAGTTGAGCTTGTTTGAGTGGTTTTTGAAAAAGTGGGATCTTCCCATATGATAAAGATTCAATTTTGAATTGTCATTTAAACTATGCATTTGAAAGTTTTTGAATGATCACAGGGTGGGCCTTGCTACTTTGTTATGAGTACAATCAAGGGTGCAAAGATCCAGAAAAGTTTCTGTTAGGTTTTGAAAGTTTGAGACAGCCAAAGTAGACATGGGAGTTAAATTGGTCAAAATGGCCATTCCCTTATTTTATTTGTTTTGATTTACTTGTCTTTGAGAAAAGTTTGGGAATTGTTTAGATGATGTTTATTTCACCTAAGAAACATTTTACAAGCAAATAAACACACAAACAAGGTTGTTCAAAAGAATTCAAAATGAAATGCATACTCTCATGCATGCATTCATATTTTTATTTAGAAAAGTTTTTGTTAACCCTAAATTTGATGATTAGATTTTGATGATCCAAGTTTAGTATTTTTGGGATGTTACACAGGATTTTTACAACCACTACCTATCCTGATTGGAAGTGGGACAAGATTGGCATGGATTTCATCACCGGACTGCCACGGACTAGATCAGGATATGTTTCTATTTGGGTCGTGGTAGATCGCCTAACTAAAGTGGCTCATTTCATACCCGTGAAGACAACCTATACAAGTGCTAAGTTAGCCAAGATTTATATGAATAGGATTGTGTGTCTACATGGAGTACCTAAGAGTATTGTGTTGAATAGAGGAACTCAATTCACTTTGCATTTTTGGCGACAATTGCATGAGTCATTGGGACAAGATTAGAGTTTAGCACCGCTTTTCATCCTCAAACTGATGGACAGACAGAAAGGACCAACCAGATTCTGGATGATATGTTGAGGGCATGTGCCCTAGACTATGGTGCTAGTTGGGATGAAAGTCTGCCTTACGTGGAATTATCTTACAATAACAGCTATCAAGCCAGTATTGAGATGGAACCATTTGAATTTCTCTATGGGATAAAGTGTACTACACCATTGCTATGGAGTTATGTTGGAGAACGAAATTTGTTTGGGCCAGAATTAATCAAGGAAGCTGAAGAGAAAGTCAGATTAGTAAGAGACAGATTGAAGATAGCATAGTACCAACAAAAGAGTTACGTAGACCCAATGCGTAGAGAAGTCACCTATGAGGTAGGTGACAAAGCCTATCTTAGAGTATCACCCCTCCATGGTGTGAAGAGATTTGGAATCAAAGGAAAATTGGCTCCAAGATATATTGGACCATTCAAGGTCTTAAGTCGCAAAGGAGAAGTGGCTTATGAGATCAAGTTGCCTAAATCACTGTCTGCCATTCACAATGTGTTTCACGTAAGTCAGTTGAAGAAATGCCATCCGGAGATGGAGGAGACTTCTTTAAAAGATACTATACCTTTGGAAGAGGTTCAGTTGGAGAGTGATCTCACTTATGAAGAGAAACCTATCAACATTCTTGAGACTGCAGAGAGAGTCACTCGCACTAAGACTATCAAGTTTTGTAAAGTTCAGTGGAATCATCATTCTGAAGAGGAAGCAACTTGAGAAAGAGAAGATGACCTTCGGAAAGATCACCCTCACCTATTTGCTAGCCAATCCGAATCTCGAGGGCGAGATTCACCTTAAGGGTGTTAGATTTGTAACATCCCAAAAATCATGATTTGAAAAGTTTGCATATCATTCATGCATTCAAAGCATTTGGTCATTTCAAACAAGATTTCAAAATAAGAAACCATATTATGCCTATTATTTTATGCCAGTAAGGCAATGGTTTTATTTTTTTTACTTTCAAAGTATGAGAATGCTTTGGATTGATAAGAAATGTTTTAAATTTGAATGCAAAGCTTGCACAAAGATTTCAAAAAAAATTCAATATAAAACCATTTATATGCCTATAATATATATATATCAATAAAGGCATGATTTAATTTATTTTTTCAAAGTGTCAAAATGAATTTGACAATTCAGCAAGGTTTTATACTCAATTATATGCAAAGATTTAACTGCAAAAATCTAGAATTGATTTGAAATCAAAATCATTTGAATTTGATTTGATTTGGTTTCCTGAAAATCGAATTTGAAAAAGGAAAGGAATAAATAAAAAGAAAAAGGCTGTCACCACCGTTTCGGCCTAGTCCCACTCCCGCGGCCCAGCAAGCCCACCCGGCTCCCCCGCACCCCTCTGTCTCTCTTTCTCACCGCTCTCGCACCACACCCCCTCGCCGACCTCCTGGTCCCACCGCCACGTCGTCTCCATCGTCCTTCATCAACGGCCACAGACCTCGCCGTCGCCACCCGTTACCTCGTCGATTGATTTCAAAACAATTCGATTGAATTCCTCAGTAATTCCTGCACCCGACCCTTCCTACTTAAACCCCTTCCTTCCCCGCATCTTTCCCCTCACTCGCCAACGTCTAAGCGCCACCAGGCTGCCCACACTAGAGCTCACACCGCCGCGGTACCGAACTTCTCCGGCGAACGATTCCGGTGAGGCCTGCCTACCCCTCACCCTCTAGTTCTTGCTATTTTGTTCGCCACCCTTGCGTGCACGTAATACTGCTTGTGGTTTTCCTTATTGTGACCTATAGCATCGTCTTCGTCGACAACCGCGTGTACCCGACGGGGAGCACGACTCCTATGAGGAATAGCCGCCGAACCCGAGCGCCCCGCCCTCGCCTGTGACCTCCACTGCAACCGCACCATCGCTGCGACTTCGGTAATGCCTTATGCCCTCCCCCTTACCCCCTAGCATCGCCAGAGCATCACCGACAGAGCCATCGCCGCCGCAGCTCGCCATTTGCGCCGCCCGTTGTTGGCCAACGCACTCAGATCCGCTGGATCTAGATCCAACGACTAGGATTAGAAGAGAGAGTGAAGGGGTATCATGTGATTTGGACCGTGCGATCTCACAAAGATCTGACGGCACACGCGCGTGGTCCGCACGAAGTTGTACGGGCCAATCAGATGGCGCCACGTGTCAGTATTTTTCTTTTAAAATCCATATTTGAATTTATTAGATGAATTAACTTGTAAAATTTATAACTTTCGTTCTGTTTATCCAAAAAATGCAAGTAATATATCATTGTATTCACAAAAATAAATCCTACACTACTGTTGGATTAGTTTTGTACTTTGATTCTGTAATAATGGAATTTTATGCAGAGGCATTTTTAGGCTTATTTTGAGTTTATAAATCATGTAGAAAATGTTTATAAGGACAAATTAAGTTTATTTAGTCTCTAAATGTTTAGTTTAGTGTTCAGTACTATTCACTTGTCTTGTTTAGTTTAGTAAAAATCATCACATGGCATTTGCATGCATTCATATATTTTTGCTTGATTATTTGGAATGTAAATTTGGTGCTATCATTTTATGTGTAGATTTTGGTGCTAGTGGTGATTATGATTGTGAGGATTGTTGCTACTCTACCAACTACCAAGTCAAGTGGTGCTTCATGTATTTGTACCATTATTTTGACTATGCACTAGTGATATTTTGTATAGGGCTTGCATGATATTTTGCTAAGTAACTATATGCTATGCAATGGGAAATCCTAGTAGTTGTATCTAAGCAAAATTTTCTCTAAGTTAAGATACTTGTTATATTATCATGCTTAACCTAGCTAGTAGCAAACAAGGGTGGATTATATACAAGCTATGGAAATTTTGTTAAGTCTTTGACTTATGTTTTTGCTTAATAAAACAACTAAGTGAATGAATCACCTGGGTGGAATTGTATGTTTGGGTTATGTTGAGTGGTTACACAAGTCCCATATCTATGGTCTACCTTGTGTATCACACTTGTGGAAAGCCACTCAAGAGCAAAGGGATTTGAGATACTTAGTGTTTAGAAGCTTCTAGTGTAACCACATGGCATATGGGCTCTGCCTTGATCATATAGGTTGCAATAACTTAGCCTAGATGGACAGTTGGTGGTAGGGTGATAGGTTGGAGCGCGTCCATTTGTTCTAAGGTAAGGCTTCTGAAATATCTTGTCTCCATGCATGTCGAGTCTTGTGGGGAAAGTGCACAACCTCTCGAGAAGGAAAAATCTAAGTACTTAGACGTGTCCCCGACAACAGACAATTTGAGCATCAAGACTTTGAAGATATCAAGGATCTCCTCATCCCAATTTCTAAGTTATCATTTGTGGTTGAACAAGGTTAAAGGTTCACCAATCTCTATTGGTGGTTCCTTGGGAGTTTTTGGTCAAACAAAAACTTAGTGTTTTCAACTGATAGGGAAAACCTATTTTGAGCAAAGCAAGCCTAAGCTACACTTAGCCAAATTCATATAGAATCTAGAAACTATTATTATACTAAGGTATCACTTGCCAATACTATTCCAATGTATTGATCCACTGTGGCTATAACTTGTGATGTTGTAGGTTACTCTGATGAGGATTAGGGTTATGAGTCTACACTCAACATGTTTGCATGTGGCACATGAAGATGAATACTTTACTTTATTTTGTTAAGTTGAACTCTTGTACTAGCCTATGGCTATGGAGTTGTAAAAGACTATGTTATCTCTGGAATGACGATGTAATAAATACCTTTGTATCTGTGTACTTCATCTTAAACTGTGGATGCTAGCATTTGATCCAGGGACTAGCATTGCAATCACAGGGACCTTTACCTTTATAAAGGTGGGGTCTTACATAGTTTTACTTTGTATATTGGTGGAATAGTGGGATGAAGCGGCCCGGATAAACTTTACATGTCGTTGCATATGAGACCTGTTCCACGCTTGACATGCAACTAGTTTTGCATAAGTGGCTAGCGAGTGTCTGTCTCTCCTACTATAGTCAATATCTAATTTGCAACGAGTTGTCAACAATTTGGTTATCCTCGTTGTGGTTCAAGTTTATAGGTAAGAATGGTTCAATCTTCGAAAGCCCTAAGCCACGTAAAAATTGCAATGGATAAATTAGAAGCGTCTAGTTTAGATTGTTGTTGGGCTAGTGTCATGATATGGTGATGTTGTAAGTAAAAGTATGAGTCGATACTCTTACGACACACATAACGTGTAATTTCCATAGACCTTGGCCTTATACATAGAGGAATGATGACGATCATACCATGATGCACATGATGGAGATCAAGTGCAAGAACCATATCATTTCACTTTTTACATGAGATGTTTGTTGCATCTTATATTGCTTGTTTGGCGTTTTATTAGCATAATAAGATGATCCCTCATTTAGATATCAAGATAAAAATGTGTTCTCCCTTAAGTATGCACCTATTATGTTTCGCCACTCCAAGACATCACGTGATGATCGGGTTTTCTTGGATCCACGGTCATATTTCGCATGTAAGACAGTTTAGACACGCGAATACTAAGGTTCTTACTTGGTGAGCCTAGCATGTGCAGACATGGCCTCGGAACACGGACTGAAAGGTTAAGCATGAGTCATATGAAAGATATGATGCCCATTTGATGCTCGCCTTTGAAGCTACACCGACTCACGTGATGACCGGACTTGGTGTAGTGGATTTGGTTCATGTAATCACCAAAAAGGCACGAGGGATGTCGTTTTTGAGTGGGAGTTCATTCTTAATTTTGGATTAGTTGAACTCAATCCATCATAAACTTAGTATAAACTTGCCAAATTCTGTTGTAGATGGCACCACCTGCTTTTAATTTCAATGTGTTCATGGTGAAAGAGAAACTTGCAATAAACGGAAGCAACTTTACCGACTAGGCCATGAATTTGAGGATTCTCCTCTCTGCTGCACAAAAGCAATATGTGCTAGAAGAGCCGCTAGGCCCCCCACCACTTGATGATGCCCCTGATGAGGAAAAGAACGTCTATCTGACTCATCAGGAGGACCACAACTTAGTTCATTGCGACATATTGTATGGGCTAGAGCCAGGACTTCGAAATCGTTTTGAAAACGACAATGCCTTTGATACAATGGGTGAGTTGAAAATGATTTTCGACACCCATGCTTCCGTAGAGAGTTATAATGCTTCAGAAAAGTTCTTTAGCTGCATGATGGAAGAGAACAACTCTGTTAGTGAGCATGTACTCAATATGTCAGGTTACGCCGATAATGGTGTGTCCTTGGGAATAATGATTCCATTGACTTAGGCATCCATCGTGTTCTCCAATCTCTGCCACATAGTGTAACATCCCTAAAATCATGATTTCAAAGTTTGCATATCATTCATGCATGCATATAGATTTGAGATCAATTTCAAACTCATTTCAGAAAAACAGAAGCACATAGTGCTATGATTTTATGTGAGCAGATTTAAATCAAAATGGCTATCCCCATTTGAAAGCTTGATTGTTTATGAACCAAGTTTGTTGCCTTCTATGAGGATAGGTTTGAGTGTAGAATTTAAACCAAATCTTTCAAATTGGAAATGGTTTCAAAAACCATTTTTCAAATTTTGCAAACCAAGTGCCTAGTCTCTGTTATTTTTTATCTCCAAGCTTGACCAAGCCTTTGCAAAGCAACCACTTGCTTTTATGCCTATATTGGAGACTACTGTACCCTGCAAAAACCCCAGAAATATTTGAATTCAAAAAGAGTTTGAATTCAGTTCAAAACCATTCGTGAAAATCGAAATAGAAAAAGAAAAGGAGTAACCAAAAGAAAAGGGCCGAGCGCCAGGAATCTAGCCCAGCATCGGAACAGGCCCAGCTAGCCCACCCGGGCCATTTCTTTTCCTTCCGCACGCGCGAGCACACCCCACTCGATAGCGGACCCCACCTCCCTTCAGCGTTTCGCTAACGAAGGCCTCTCCACGCCGTCTTCCCGATTCGCCACGACCTCCGCCGCTGCCCGTTGCTGCACTGATTTCGCGAGCTTAATTGGCATTGATGCAACAAGCGTTTCTTGTCGAGCCTCTGGCTATAAAATCCCCACATCCTAGCGACCATTTCCCCCCAAACAATTTCGCCTTCACGCCACCAGGCTGCCCACAACTCGCACGACGCCGCCGCTGTTCCGACGACTGCGCCGACGAATTCCGGTGAGCTTCGTGTCCCCCTATGTCTCTAGTTCATGCTTTCAGGTTCAGCGAGTCTTTGCGCACCTACTGACACTCCTCATTTTCCCTCGCATGATCCGTAGCTCCAGCAACGTCGATGACCGGCCGCCATCGTTCTCTGCACAAACTTCGGCGACCTCCCTCCGTAAGTAGCCACCGCCCCTTGCCCTCTGACTGGTACACCTAGATTCTACATCGTTGTGCGCATCTAACAGTACCCCTATTTTGGCTTAGCGCGACGAGGAACCTCGCCAATGTCGACGACTGACCGCGCCCGACGTTTGTCTCAACTCCGACGAGAAATCCTCGCCGTGTCCGCGCGCCCCTCGACGAACCATCGCCACCTTGAGCATCAGCAACCTCCTGCGGTTCTGGTAAGCGCCTCCTTTCTTCCCCGGGCGACCTAGAACGCCGGCACCGCCGCTGACTGACGCGCCGCCGCCAGCCACCGCCGCTCGGTTTAGGTCGTTTGATCCAGGACCGTCAGATCTAGATCCAACGCATAGATTTAGATCACTTAACGAAACGTTTTTGGTAGATCTAGCCCGTGTGTTTTAAACAGATCCTACGGCTCACGAGCGTGATCCGGAGCGAATCGGTATCGACCAATAGAAATAGGACGCGTGGCTAGGGTTTGAATTAAAACAGAATTTCAAATCAGATTTAGATCCAAATTTCAAAGGGCTATAACTTTTGATTCCCACGTTAGATTTTTGCAAATTTTATACCGTTGGAATCAGTGAGTCAAGCCCTTTCTGAATATGCAATGTGTTTAACAAAAAGTTTCTGTTAAAATGACTTTGTATGCAGAAACTTATTTAGGTCCATTTTGAGTATAGATTTTGTTTAGCAAATTGTTTTAGGGCTAAATAAATTTAGTTAGCAAACTTTTGACTTGGTTATGTTTCTGTATCATGTACTTGCTTGGTGGAGTTTTCAAAAAATCATCACTTAGCATTTTCTTGCATGCATGCATTCATATTTTTGTTTGTATATGAATTGTGTGTAATTTTGTGCTACAAACTTTGTGTAGATTTTGCTAGTGACTATGATTGTGAAGAGTGCTGCTATCCCCATTACCAAGGCAAGTGATACTTCATGATATTTCCACCCCTTATTTTGAATAAGCATTAGTATTATTTTTGCTAAGTCTTGCATGCTACTATTGCCAAATGCTATGTTGGGAAATCCTAAGTAGTTGTAGTATTGTAGAATTGCTAGGGAATTTTCCTAAGTTAAGTCACTATGCCATACTTAGCCTAGATAGTAGCAAACAAGGGTTGGTAAAGTATGTACATGCTATGATGGAAATAATTCTAAGTCTTTTGGACTTATGATTTTCTTAATAAAACAACTAAGTCAATGAACCTCCTGGGTGGAATGGGAGTTGAATGGTGGTTTTTGGTTGAGTGGTTACACAAGGCCATGGATTTGGCTTGTGTATCTCACTTGTGGTATGCCACCCAGGCACAAAGGGATTTGGAGGCCAAGTGTTGAGAAAGCTTACAGTGCAACCACTTGGCAATATGGGCTCTGCCATGATCATATAGGTTGCTAGAACTTAGTCACTTGGACAGTTGGTGGTAGTGGGAATGATAGGTTGGAGCGCGTCCATTTGACTAAGGAAAGGCTTCTGAAAGGTCCTGTCTTGGGAAACCAAGTCTGGTGGGGAAAGTGCACAACCTTTGCAGATGGAAAATCTAAGTACTTAGCCAAGTCCATGGCAATGGACAAATTGAGAATCAAGACATGGAAGCTACAAGAATCTCATCACTCCAACTTCTAAAGTAAAACTTGTGGGTGAACAAGGGTGAAGGACCCCAATGTCTATTGGTGGTTTCTTGGGAAAGTTTTTGACGAAGAAAAACTTAGAGATTTCAACTAATAGGAAAAACCTATTTTCAAGCAAAGCAAGCCAAGCTACACTTAGCCAAAATGCATATAGTAATATAGTCCACTTAAAATCTACTAAGGTATCACTTGCCAATACTATTCCAAACTATTGACCCACTGTGGCTGTAACTTGTGATGTTGCAGGTTACTCCGATGATGATTAGGAGTCATGAGTCTACACTCAACATGCTTGCCTGTGGCACATGAAGATGAAGACTTGTGTTTATTTACTTATTCCATAAACTCTTGTATTAGGCCTGTGGCCCTGAGTTGTAAAAGACTATGTTTTATCTCTGGAATGAATGTAATAAATGACCTTTGTATCTGTGTACTTCATCTTAAACTGTGGATGCTAGCATTGATCAAGGGACTAGCATTGCAATCACAGGGATCGTTTTCCTTTACAAAGGAGGGATCTTACAGATGGTATCAGAGCACTGTGTTGCCTGTAGGATTATGACCCTAGGATTGGAAAACCACTAAGGAAAAATTTTCAACTACTTCTACACTTGTCTATTCTTCTCGTAAACTTTTCTAATCTTCTCATTCTCATCTCTATTTGTAGATGAACTCCATCAACGAAGCCGTGAAGAAAGGACCACTCATGACCATGACCTTGGAGTGTGAAACTAAGTTTCCCAAAATCCTCAAGGACCTCATGGTGGCAATGGAAGCACATGGTGCAGCTATGTACAAAGGCTTTCCAGTGATGGATGAAGGAGTGGAGTACTGGTGGGTGCAACTTCACTTGTACAAAAACAAGGAAGACAACCACAAAGAAAGAGGATTCTGCATGTACACCAACACTGTGATGCACACCACATTCTTTGAGTCAGCAAGAGAAGCAGCTTGGAGTACTATCAAAGAACTAAGTACTAGAGTCAAGTTCAGAATGCTCAAACTCCAAAAAGACTTAGAGAAAGAGAAGGAGCTTACCCAAGAGTTGGAAGCCACCAACCAAACCTTAAGGGGAGATATTATAGACTTAGTGATGGAATCATGTGAACAAGATAGGTGGATTGCCTCTAGGAACATTGTGTTAGCCAACAGATCCAGTGAGATAGGATTGTAAACGCATTTCGTTAGTTGGACCACCACCTATCACCTTATTTTCCAAAATGATACCTTAAATAAGTTTGGACCTTGATTGATGTAATGATTCATGTATGCATGACTTGTGTGATTTTTGTGTTCCAAGGATGTGTATGTGATGTTTGTCTTTGTTTATCTTAAATAGTGTTGTTCTAACTTTTCTATCTTATAAATAGATGCCTATTACCATCAGCACTGTTGAGGAGTTCCAGGTTACCCGTATTGGTCCTTGTATCGTTGAGCTTACCACTTTGCTCAATCTCCCTCTTCCCACCATCATGGTGCATCCACTCACCAAGTTCGAGAGGAAGGACCTCTGGGGCTTCAAGGTGAACCAGCCCGGACTCTAGACAGAGCCTACTACAGAGGCCATCGTCTTCAAGCTGATGCACGACGACAGGGAGAGAGGCATGGAGGTAGTCATGCAGGACCTGATAGGACGTCTGCTATGCCGTCACTCCCGACAGGTTAGGGGCACCCACTTCCACGTCTTCGGAAGACGTGATGATGATGGAGAGTCCATTGACTTCGAGGTCGACTCGAGGACGCAGAAGAGCCGATACGTCTCTATCTCCAGGACTTAGAGTCTCTCATCAGGCACGTGGACACGGACAGGACCAACGTCATGCTCAGCAATGACGAGCTCCAGGTGCAGCTTCGCGAGAAGGACAAGCTTTTCGCACAGCAGGACGAGATAGTCAAGGAAATGGAGGCGAAGTTCGAGACCCAGGACCGTAAGTTCAAGAGTCAGGAGAAACGCGTCCAGGATAGGAACAAGAAGATCCGGGACATGACTGAAGAACTGAAGTCCAAGGATTTCGAGCTAGAGCAGCAGCAGATGGTGATCGAGAGGCTTCGCTCCCAGAAGAGGGCTCTCAAGGCCAAGATCGATTCCTTGACCACTACTATTGAGGAGAACAAGACCGCGATGGAGAACGCAGGTCTTACCTTCGTCGAGGAGGAGATTGATGCTGATGAGTAGACTTGACTACTCGTTTATCTTTCATTATCGTACTTGCTATTTGTGAACTTGTTATTGGACCATCCGACATGTGGATGGCTTGCCACTTGTGTGTTTTACTTCATGAACTTGTTATCTGGTTGTTGAACTTTTATCCTTGTGTTTCATGCTATGTGTTTGCTTGTGATGTATTGTGCATAAAACATCTATGGGTATCTCATTCTTATCTCTATTTGAACAAACCACAGATGCCTCCCCGTCGCGCAAACCCCAACCCCAACAACATCACCCCGGAAATGCAGCAAATGATGAATGCTCAAACACAGCTTATGCAGATGATGACAACATTCATCCAAAACCAGAATAACAACAACAACAACAACAACCCCAATAACAACAACAATAACAACAACAACACTCCGGGCTTTGATATGCTCACCAGATTTCTGCGTTTGAGGCCAGCTAAGTTCTCGGGGACAACTGATCACATGGTGGCCAATGACTGGCAACATTCTGTAAACAAGGACTTAGTGACCGTGGGCTGCACGGACGCTGAAAAGGTCAGATTTGCAGCGCATCTGCTGGAAGGACCAGCCGCCACATGGTGGGACAACTTCCAAATCACCACTCCTATAAATGAGGTGACTTGGGCTATGTTTGAAGATGGCTTTCGCACGTCTCATATCTCATTAGGAATAATGAGCCTGAAAAAGAAAGAGTTCCACAACCTGAAGCAGTGCCACCGCAGCGTGGCTGAATACATAGAAGAGTTCAACAATCTGGCGCGTTATGCACCGGATGAGGTTGACACAGATGCCAAAAGGAAGGAGAAATTTCTGGAAGGCTTGAATGATGAGCTGAATCTGCAGCTGGCTGTGGCATATGTTCCCACTTATCAGTCGCTCTGTGACAAGGAGGCTATATTAGAGAACAAAATGAAACAAGTCGAGAGTAGGAAGAGGAAACACTCCGACAAGCACAGCTCGGGATCGTCTCACAAACGATCTCACTATGATGAAAGTGGAAGCTCAGGATCCCACAAGCATGGGAAATTCAACAAGAACCACAACCACAACCGTCATGACAACAAGCATCACCGCAGTCATGACAATGACAAGTACAAGAACCACAAGAGTGGACATAAGAGCCACCACAGTGGAAATGGTAGTGGAAGTGCAAGTCAGCTTGCTAAGAGAGACATCAGTCAGGTTTAGTGCTTCAAACGCAAGAAGATGGAACACTATGCAAATGAGTGCCCCGAAAAGAAAGTTGAAGGACCTGTCAAGCCCAATCCTTTCCAGAAAGGTCAGGTGAACCACATTAATGTGGAGGAGGTCTATGAGGAACCTGACGCTGTTGCTGGTAAGTTCAGACTCAATTCCATTCCAGCATTTGTACTCTTTGACACTGGTGCATCTCATTCATTCATATCAAAAGGATTTGTTGATAGAAATGAGTTTGCATCTGAAAACATTGGGTGTCCAATAAAAGTTAGCTCTCCGGGTGGAGATATGATAGTAAGTCTTGGATGCCGGGACCTTGTCATAGAGTTTGGAAAGCATAAGTTTCCAGTGAGCCTGATAATCCTAGATTCCCAAGGATTGGATGTAATTTTAGGAATGGATTGGATGGCTAAGTATGAAGGAGTGCTAGATTGTGCTAATCGTACTGTTGCACTCACAACCCCAGAAAGAAAAAAGAATAAAATTCAAGTCAAACTTTGAATCCAAAGGAAGTAAGCTTAATTATCTTAAGGGGGTTAGCATGGACAGTTTGCCAATTGTATGTGAGTATCCGGATGTGTTCCCGGAAGAATTACTAGGAATGCCACCAGATAGAGACGTGGAATTTCTGATAGATTTGGTACCAGGTTCTGGACCAATAGCAAAGAGACCATACAAAATGTCAGTTGATGAACTGAAGGAGCTCAAGAAGCAACTAGGAGAACAGTTGCAGAAAGGATTTATCCAACCAAGTTCTTCATCTTGGGGAGCCCCAGTTTTGTTCGTGGAGAAGAAAGATAGAAGCCAAAGGTTATGCATAGATTACCGTTCACTCAACGAGGTAACTATCAAGAACAAATATTCTTTGCCTAGAATCAATGACTTGTTTGATCAGCTAGAAGGAGCATGTGTGTTCTCGAAGATTGATCTCCGGTCAGGCTATTTTCAACTCAAGATAAGAGAACAAGACATACCAAAATCAGCATTCACCACAAGGTATGGATTGTATGAGTAATACCGTAATGCCTCTTGGCTTGACAAATGCTCCAGCATACTTCATGAATATGATGAACAAGGTGTTCATGGAATTTCTTGACAAGTTCGTTGTCGTTTTCATCGATGACATCTTAGTCTACTCCAAGAGCAAAGAAGAGCATGAGGGACACTTGCGTTTGATACTTGAGAAGTTGAGAGAGAATAAACTTTATGCCAAATTCATCAAGTGTGAGTTCTGGTTGGAAGAAGTTGGTTTTCTTGGTCATGTAATGATGAAGGATGGTGTAGCAGTTGATCCTGCTAAAGTTTCAGCTGTGACGGAATGGGAATCTCCCAAGAATGTAAAAGAAGTTCATAGTTTCCTTGGCTTAGCAGGTTACTATAGAAGATTCATTGAAAATTTCTCAAAGGTTGCTAAGCCCATGACTGAATTGTTAAAGAAAGACAAGAAGTTTGCTTGGTCTGAAGGTTGTGAAGTGAGCTTTCAAGAATTGAAAAAGAGACTTGTGACAGCACCAGTTCTATGTCTGCCAGATTTGGAAAAAGATTTCCAAGTATATTGTGATGCGTCTCATCAAGGTTTGGGTGCCGTACTTATGCAAGACGGTAAAGTTGTGGCCTATGCGTCGAGACAACTCAAAACTCATGAAGTAAACTATCCTACTCATGATTTGGAGTTAGCCTCTATCGTCCATGCACTCAAAACATGGAGACATTACCTTTTGGGTAAGCGTTGTGAAGTGTTCACGGACCACAAAAGTTTGAAGTATATCTTCACCCAAAAGGAAATCAATATGAGACAAAGAAGATGGTTAGAGCTTATCAAGGATTATGACTTGAGTTTGCAATACCACCCCAGTAAAGCAAATGTTGTAGAAGATGCTCTAAGTCGCAAGGTGTTTGTAAATGGCCTTACCAAAGGAGAATTGCCATATGATTTGTGTACTCAATTCAAAGAACTCAGATTGGAGATTGTGCCTGAAGGACAACTTATGTATTTGGATGTTCAACCCACTTTGTTGGACAAGATCCGAGAAGCTCAGAAGACCGATAAGGAAATTGAAAGGATTAAGGAAAATATTGGCCAAGGGAGAGCTAAAAATTTCCATGAAGACGAACAGGGTACATTATGGCATGGGAAACGTATCTGTGTTCCACAAGATCCGGAGTTACGGAAACTGATTTTGCAAGAAGCGCACAACTCTCCGTATTCTATTCATCCGGGTAACACCAAAATGTACATGGACATGAAAGAAATATTTTGGTGGAACAATCTCAAGAGAGACATCGCCGAACATATTGCTTTGTGTGATGTGTGTAGCAGAGTAAAAGTGGAGCATCAGAAACCAGCAGGTTTGCTTCAACCACTACCTATTCCTGATTGGAAATGGGACAAAATTGGTATGGATTTCATTACCGGATTACCAAGGAACAGATCAGGATATGACTCCATATGGGTAGTAGTGGATCGCCTAACTAAAGTGGCTCATTTTATACCCGTGAAGACAACCTATACAAGTGCCAAGTTAGCCAAAATCTACATGAGTAAAATTGTATGCCTTCACGGTGTGCCTAAAAGTATTGTGTCTGATAGGGGAACCCAATTCACCTCCCATTTTTTGGAGACAGCTACATGAATCTTTGGGAACGAGGTTGGAATTCAGTACTGCCTTTCATCCTCAAACCGATGGACAAACGGAAAGGACTAACCAAATCCTTGAAGACATGTTGAGGGCATGTGCCCTAGACTATGGAGCGAGTTGGGATGAAAGTCTGCCTTACGCAGAATTTTCTTATAACAACAGCTATCAAGCCAGCATTGAGATGGCACCATTTGAGTTTATCTATGGAATAAAATGTACCACCCCATTGTTATGGAATGGTGTGGGAGAAAGAAGTTTATTTGGGCCAGATCTTATCAAAGAAGCCGAAGAGAAGGTCAAATTGGTTAAGGACAGATTGAAGATAGCACAGTCCCGACAGAAAAGCTACGCAGATCCTAAGCGTAGAGAAGTCACCTACGAAGTTGGTGATAGAGCCTATCTTAGAGTATCACCACTTCGTGGAGTGAAAAGATTCGGAGTCAAAGGAAAGTTGGCACCAAGATATGTTGGGCCATTCAAGATTCTCGAGCATAAAGGAGAAGTTGCTTATGAAATTGAACTGCCAGCATCTCTATCAGCAGTCCATAATGTATTTCATGTGAGTCAGCTTAAGAAATGTCACCCAGAAATGGAAGAATCTTCTTTGAAGGATACCATACCCTTGGAAGAAGTTCAACTAGAAAGTGATCTCACTTATGAAGAAAAGCCTATTAACATTCTTGAGACTGCAGATAGAGTCACGAGAACAAAGACTATCAAGTTTTGCAAAGTGTAATGGAACCATCATACCGAAGAGGAAGCAACATGGGAAAGAGAAGATGATCTTCGGAAGACCACCCTCACCTATTTGCTAGCCAATCCGAATCTCGAGGGCGAGATTCACCTTAAGGGGGTTAGATTTGTAACATCCCTAAAATCATGATTTCAAAGTTTGCATATCATTCATGCATGCATATAGATTTGAGATCAATTTCAAACTCATTTCAGAAAAACAGAAGCACATAGTGCTATGATTTTATGTGAGCAGATTTAAATCAAAATGGCTATCCCCATTTGAAAGCTTGATTATTTATGAACCAAGTTTGTTGCCTTCTATGAGGATAGGTTTGAGTGTAGAATTTAAACCAAATCTTTCAAATTGGAAATGGTTTCAAAAACCATTTTTCAAATTTTTCAAACCAAGTGCCTAGTCTCTGTTATTTTTGATCTCCAAGCTTGACCAAGCCTTTGCAAAGCAACCACTTGCTTTTATGCCTATATTGGAGACTACTGTACCCTGCAAAAACCCCAGAAAGATTTGAATTCAAAAAGAGTTTGAATTCAGTTCAAAACCATTCCTGAAAATCGAAATAGAAAAAGAAAAGGAGTAAACAAAAGAAAAGGGTCGAGCGCCAGGAATCTAGCCCAGCATCGGAACAGGCCCAGCTAGCCCACCCGGGCCATTTCTTTTCCTTCCGCACGCACGAGCACACCCACTCAGCCACTGACAGCCAGACCCCCACCTCCCCTTCGCGCGTTTCGCTGACGAGCGGGCCCTCTCCACGTCAGCTTTGTCTTCCCCTGATTCCACGCACGACCTCCGCCGCTGCCCGTTGCTGCACTGATTTCGCGAGCTTAATTGGCATTGATGCAGCAAGCGTTTCTTGTCGAGCCTCTGGCTATAAAATCCCCACATCCTAGCGACCATTTCCCCCCAAACAATTTCGCCTTCACGCCACCACAACTCGCACGACGCCCGCTGTTCCGACGCAATTGCCAATTCCGGTGAGCTTCGTGTCCCCCTCTGTCTCTAGTTCATGCTATCAGGTTCAGCGAGTCTTTGCGCACCTACTGACACTCCTCATTTTCCCTCGCATGATCCGTAGCTCCAGCAACATCGATGACCGGCCGCCATCGTTCTCTGCACAAACTTCGGCGACCTCCCTCCGTAAGTAGCCACCGCCCCTTGCCCCTCGGTGGTACACCTAGATTCTACATCGTTGTGCGCATCTAACAGTACCCCTATTTTGGCTTAGCGCGACGAGGAACCTCGCCAACGTCGACGACTGACCGTGCCCGACGTCTGTCTCAACTCCGACGAGAAATCCTCGCCGTGTCCGTGCGCCCCTCGACGAACCATCGCCACCTTGAGCATCAGCAACCTCCTGCGGTTCTGGTAAGCGCCTCCTTTCTTCCCCGGGCGACCTAGAACGCCGGCACCGCCGCTAACTGACGCGCCGCCGCCAGCCACCGCCGATGCGCCGCTCGGTTTGGGTCGTTTGATCCAGGACCGTCAGATCTAGATCCAACGCGTAGATTTAGATCACTTAACGAAACATTTTTGGTAGATCTAGGCCGTGTGTTTTAAACAAATCCTACGGATCACGAGCGTGATCCAGAGCGAATCGGTATCGACCAATAGAAATAGGACACGTGGCTAGGGTTCGAATTAAAACAGAATTTCAAATCAGATTTAGATCCAAATTTCAAAGGGCTATAACTTTTGATTCCCACGTTAGATTTTTGCAAATTTTATACCGTTGGAATCAGTGAGTCAAGCCCTTTCTGAATCTGCAATGTGTTTAACAAAAAGTTTCTGTTAAAATGACTTTGTATGCAGAAACTTATTTAGGTCCATTTTGAGTATAGATTTTGTTTAGCAAATTGTTTTAGGGCTAAATAAATTTAGTTAGCAAACTTTTGACTTGTTTATGTTTCTGTATCATGTACTTGCTTGGTGGAGTTTTCAAAAAATCATCACTTAGCATTTTCTTGCACGCATGCGTTCATATTTTTGTTTGTATATGAATTGTGTGTAATTTTGTGCTAGAAACTTTGTGTAGATTTCGCTAGTCACTGTGATTGTGAAGAGTGCTGCTCTCCCCATTACCAAGGCAAGTGATACTTCATGATATTTCCACCCCTTATTTTGAATAAGAATTAGCATTATTTTTGCTAAGTCTTGCATGCTACTATTGCCAAATGCTATGTTGGGAAATCCTAAGTAGTTGTAGTATTGTAGAATTGCTAGGGAATTTTCCTAAGTTAAGTCACTATGCCATGCTTAGCCTAGCTAGTAGAAAACAAGGGTTGGTAAAGTATATACATGCTATGATGGAAATAATTCTAAGTCTTTTGGACTTATGCTTTTCTTAATAAAACAACTAAGTCAATGAACCTCCTGGGTGGAATGGGACTTGAATGGTGGTTTTTGGTTGAGTGGTTACACAAGGCCATGGATTTGGCTTGTGTATCTCACTTGTGGTATGCCACCCAGGCACAAAGGGATTTGGAGGCCAAGTGTTGAGAAAGCTTACAGTGCAACCACTTGGCAATATGGGCTCTGCCATGATCATATAGGTTGCTAGAACTTAGTCACTTGGACAGTTGGTGGTAGTGGGAATGATAGGTTGGAGCGCGTCCATTTGACTAAGGAAAGGCTTCTGAAAGGTCCTGTCTTGGGAAACCAAGTCTGGTGGGGAAAGTGCACGACCTCTGCAGATGGAAAATCTAAGTACTTAGCCAAGTCCATGGCAATGGACAAATTGAGCATCAAGACATGGAAGCTACAAGAATATCATCACTCCAACTTCTAAAGTAAAACATGTGGGTGAACAAGGGTGAAGGACCCCAATGTCTATTGGTGGTTTCTTGGGAAAGTTTTTGACAAATAAAAACTTAGAGATTTCAACTCATAGGAAAAACTATTTTCAAGCAAAGAAAGCCAAGCTACACTTAGCCAAAATGCATATAGTAATATAGTCCACTTAAAATCTACTAAGGTGTCACTTGCCAATACTATTCCAAAGTATTGACCCACTGTGCCTGTAACTTGTGATGTTGCAGGTTACTCCGATGATGACTAGGAGTCATGAGTCTACACTCAACATGCTTGCCTGTGGCACATGAAGATGAAGACTTGTGTTTATTTACTTATTCCATAAACTCTTGTATTAGGCCTGTGGCCCTGAGTTGTAAAAGACTATGTTTTATCTCTGGAATGAATGTAATAAATGACCTTTGTATCTGTGTATTTCATCTTAAACTGTGGATGCTAGCATTGATCAAGGGACTAGCATTGCAATCACAGGGATCCTTTTCCTTTACAAAGGAGGGATCTTACACCTAGCTATAAGAGCTTCGTGATGAACTATAACATGCAAGGCATGAAGAAGTCTCTCCTCGAGCTTCTGTCAATTCTTAAAACTGCAGAAGTGGAGATCAAGAAGGAACATCAAGTGTTGATGATCAATAAGACCACCGGTTTCAAGAAAGACAGAAAGGGTAAAAAGAAGGGAAAGAAGGGTGGCAAGCCGGTTGCCGTACCTGAAAACAAATGCCGAGTTGGCCCTAAGTCTGATACCGAGTGCTATTATTGCAAGGGGACTGGCCACTGGAAGCGCAACTGACCCAAGTATTTGGCAGACAAGAAGGCCAGCAAGGCAAACAAAGGTATATTCAATATACATATTATTGATGTGTACTTGACTAGTACTCGCAGTAGCACCTGGGTATTTGATACCGGTTTAGTTGCTAATATTTGTAACTCGAATCAGGGGTTGTGGAACAAGCGACCACTAGCAAGGGGTAAGGTCAAGATGCGTGTCGGCAGTGGATCAAGCGTTGATGTGATCGCCGTCGGAACTCTACCTCTCCACTTACCATTGGGATTTGTTATAAACTTGAATAATTGTTATCTGGTGCCAACATTGAGCATGAACATTGTATCCAGATCATGTTTGATGCGTAGTGGTTATTCAGTTAAATCTGAAAACAATGGTTGTTTGATTGATATGAATGGTATCTTTTATGGTCATGCACCAATGATGAATGGTTTACTTCTGTTTGGATCTCGATAATAGTGTTACACATATTCATAATGTTGATGCTAAAATGATTAAACTTAATGATGATATATCTGCATATATGTGGCACTGCCGTCTAGGTCATATTGGCGTTAAACGCATGAAGAATCTCCACTTGTATGGACTTTTGGAATCACTTGATTTTGAATCATTTGATACATTTGAGCCATGCCTTATGGGAAAGATGACTAGAATGCCATTTCGGTTCAATGGAACGGGCGACAGATTTATTAGAAATCATACACTCTGACGTGTGTGGTCCAATGAGTGTGTCGGCGCGAGGTGGATATCGTTATTTTGTTACTTTCAAGGATGATTTGAGTAGATACGGTTATATCTACGTGATGAAACACAAGTCTGAAACCTTTGAGAAATTTAAGGAATTTCAGAGTGAAGTGGAAAATCATCGTAATAGAAATATCAAATTTCTATGGTCCGACCGTGGAGGTGAGTATCTAAGTTACGAGTTTAGCACACATATGAAAGAGTGTGGAATAGTTTCACAACTCACACCTGCCGGAACACCGCAGCGAAATGGTGTGTCGGAACATCGTAATCGTATATTACTAGATATGGTTCGATCTATGATGTCTCTGGCGGACTTGCCACTGTCATTCTGGGGTTATGCACTAGAAACTGCCGCATTCACTTTAAATCGGGCACCATCTAAATCCGTTGAAAAGACACCATATGAGTTGTGTTTTGGAAACAAACCTAAGCTGTCATTTCTTAAAGTTTGGGGATGCGATGTTTATGTGAAAAAACTTCAACCGGATAAACTCGAACCCAAAGCAGAAAAATGCGTCTTTATAGGATACCCAAGGAAACTATTGGGTATTCCTTCTATCACAGATCCGAGGGCAAGATTTTCGTTGCCAAGAATGGATCCTTTCTAGAGAAAGAGTTTCTTGCGAAAGGTGTGTGTAGTCGGAAGGTAGAACTCAAAGAGGTTGTAGAACCTTCTCTTCATAGTATGGCGAGTAGAGCAGCGCTGGAAGCCGTTCCGGAGTTGACTTCACAAAATGAAGAGGAAACTAATGATAATGATCATGAAGCTCCGAAAGAGAATACTACCAAACCTCGCAGGTCTAGCAGGACGTGTGAAGCTCCCGAGCTATACGAAAATCATGTTATGAATTTCATGGTCGATGAAATTGATGACCCTGCGACATATGAAGAAGCGATGATGATCCCGGATTCCAAAAAATGGCTAGAAGCCATGAAATCCGAGATGGAATCCATGTACGAAAACCAAGTTTGGACCTCAGTGAACTTACCTCACGACCGAAAGGTTGTGGAGAATAAATGGATTTTCAAAAGAAACTGATGCTGATGGTAATGTAACAGTCTATAAAGCTCTACTTGTCGCAAAGGGGTTTCGACGAATTCAAGGAGTTGACTACGATGAGACATTCTCTCCCATAGTGCTGCTAAAGTCAGTTAGGATTATGTTAGACATTGCTGCATATTTCGACTATGAGATATGGCAGATGGATGTCAAAACTGCGTTCCTCAATGGCAAAGTTGTATATGGTACAACCAAAGGGTTTTGTCGATCCTAAGGATGCTGAGAAGGTATGCAAGCTTCAGCGATCCATCTATGGACCGAAACAAGCATCCCGGAGTTGGAATCTCCGCTTTGATGAGGTGATCAAAGAGTTTGGATTTATTCAAACTTATGGAGAGGCTTGTATTTACAAGAAAGTGAGTGGGAGTGATGTGGCAGTTCTGATATTATATGTGGATGACATATTATTGGTTGGAAATGATATAGATCTTTTAAACAGTGTTAAAAGTTATCTAAACAGCAAATTTTCTATGAAGGGCCTAGGTGAAGCGTCTTACATATTAGGCATAAATATCTATAGGGATAGATCTAGACGCCTAATAGGGCTATCACAAAGTACATACCTTGATAATATTTTAAAGAAATTTAAAATGGACAGAAGTAAGAAGGGGTTCTTAACTATGTTACAAGGCAATACATTGAGTAGGACTCAAAGTACGGCTACGGCGAAAGAAAGAGAGATAATGGACAAAGTCCCCTATGCTTCAGCCATAGGCTCTATAATGTATGCCATGCTATGTACAAGACCGGATGTGGAACATGCTATTAGTTTAACTAGTAGATACCAATCTGATCCAGGTTCAGAACACTGGATAGCGGTCAAGAATATCCTTAAGTACTTGCGAAGAACTAAGGATATGTTTCTCGTCTACGAAGGTGAAGAAGAGCTCGTCGCTAAGTGTTATGTTGACTCTAGCTTTGACACTGATCCGGATGAATCTAAGTATCAATCCGGATACGTATTTCTCATGAATGGTGGAGCGGTTAGTTGGAGGAGTTCCAAACAACCCGTGGTGGCGGGATCAACAACGGAAGCCGAATATGTTGCTGCTTCGGAAGCGGCTCAGGAAGCAGTATGGATGAAGGAGTTCATAACCGAACTAGGTGTGGTTGCAAGCGCGTTGGACCCAATGGTGATCTGTTCTGACAACAATGATGCCATAGCCAATGCCAAAGAACCAAGGTCTCACAAGAATTCCAAGCATATTAAGCGCCGGTTTCACTCCATCCGCGAGCATGTCAAGGATGGAGATATAAATATTTGTAAAGTACACACGGATCTCAATGTAGCAGATCCGTTGACTAAAACTCTCCCTAGAGAAAAACATGATCAACACCAGAACTCCATGGGTGTTAGCTTTATCACTATGTAACTAGATTATTGTCTCTAGTGCAAGTGGGAGACTGAAGGGAATATGCCCTGAGAGGCAATAATAAAGTGGTTATTATGTATATTCCAAGTATATGATAGATGTTTATTAGTCATGCTATAATTGTATTAATACAGAAACGTTCATACATGTGTGTTTAATAAACAAACATAAAGTTCCTAGTTATGCCTCTCTTATAAACTAGCTCGTTGATTAACAAGATGATCAAGGTTTCCTGATCCTGGACATTGGATGTTGTTAATAACAAGGTCACAACATTATTGGAATGGTGTGATGAACATTCATCCGAAGTATAGCATTACGATCAAAGTCATTGAGTTTATATTGCTATAACATCATACAAAGTAAACCTAATCCATAGACCATGAGATCATGTCAATCACTCACACTAGAAGAGTATCTTGATAACATCAAACGTCACACCGTAACAAGGTGATTATAAAGATGGGTCCAGTACTACTAAAGTGTTATGTTGAGGTCCATGGATCGAGAGCGGAATTTTTTCATCCCGATGATGGATAGATATACTCTAGGCCCTCTTGGTGATATCACATTGATTAGCTTGCAAGCAAGTGATTTGATCACTAGAACGTTATATCACGGGAACAAGAAAAGAGTATATGTTAGTAACGAGATCAAACAAGGTATGGACATACCGATGATCGAATCTCGGACATGTAATATATCACGAGACAAAGGGATTAAGTTACTAGCGTAAAAGGTTCTCACAATCACAAGAAAGTCATCGTTGAATGTGTGGGAGTCAGTATGGATCTCTAGGTCCCGCTTCTGATTATTGATCTGAGAGGGGTCTCAATCATGTCCGCATTATTCGCGAACTATAGGGTGACACACTTAAGAGACACCGACACCATTTGGAGCAAATAGTTTCATGCTGAAAAGAATAACAACGCGCAGGAATTTATTTCACTAGACACCGAAACTGTTTTCGGGTGAAATTGCAGAAAGTGTTTCTGCATGTGAAATAAAATACTAGCAAGGGGTTATATGTGAATGTTTGTCATTAAGGTAATTGACAAAATTCTGAATAAATAAAAGGAGTTTTATTTAAAGAGAGTTTGCATTAAATTTGGTGGAAATTTAACGGGAATTTTTGAGTGGAGAAATGAAGAGCCATTTTTGTGAGTGGAGCTTCCACCCACATAATGGAGGAAGGGGTGGGCGCAGCCCCATGGCCGGCGGACACCCCCTTGGGGTGCCCCCTCCCTCTCTCTCACTCACACCTCCTTGTGAAGGATCTATCTCCCTCTCTAGTTTATTCCCCATGGTCTCGTACTAGCGATTTACATGTTCCTGGTGGCTTTTCGGCAAGAAAGAGTTGTGCTTCCGCTTCGCTGGAGCGAGTAGGCGGAGGTTGCTCGGTGCCTCGAACATGTGTGCGAGCATGGATGCGTCGCTGATTTCCGGCGCTAAGACTTCCTCACGATCTTGAGATCGGGAAGAGTTCGTCTACATCAACCACGAGTTCAACCTCGTTAAGATTTGTTGGTCTTCAAGGGTATGTTCTCTACGGATGTATATCCGCCCGTTACTTGTATCTAGTAGATAGATCTTGGTACATAGTTGTTTCCATCGTAGGAAATTTTTTGTTTTCTATGTTGCGAACCCTACAGTTATTTGGACAAAAATGGATCTTCTCATATGATCGTCCGAGTATCTTGATGTACTGTTTCATCTCATAAAAGGATTTTGGTTGTCCTTCCCTAGGGATTGACTCGATGTACACCTTAAACACTAAATCGAAAGCTTTGTTGGTAACCTTGTTGAACGACTTTTCCTTTAGTAATTTCATTACCTGTTCGAATATTTAGATACCAGAACTAGGGTCCACTAAACACTTGGCATCTTCTATCAGTTCAGAGAAAAGTTTTCTTTTAAGAGAAGGGCCGCCCTTTTTTTCTTATAGTGGGGTACAGGTCCCTTAACAAACTAGAAAGGTCCTTATCCTCGATCTGATCAGCTTTAGGCAGATCAGCATCAGCTAGAGGATCAAGAACAAGCTGATCATATGGTTCACCATGTTTAGTCTAACTAATATATGTGCATTTGATACCATTACTGAATATATGCTCTGCAACTATGCTCTAACTCAGCTTTTTATAATGAAGGCATTGTTGGCATGGAAAAACACATCTGAGTCACCGTTATGCTATCTAACAAACTTCATGAAGTCATTAACACCTTCCCAATATAAAGGTGTTGCTTTTTTCCATTCAATATGCAATATCTACCCATCTGTTGAGGATACAAATGGTTGGAATCTTTCCAGATATTTTAGGGAACATGTAGATTACAGATCTAATTAAGCCAGGATATCTAAGCAAACCGATGGAATATAGAACTGTAAATACCACGTAATTTTAGCTTATTTTAGAAATTGGGTGTAGAACTATGTTACATATTAGAGATAATAGATCGACCGAGCGCAATAAAATGCCAACCAATTCCAACAAACAGATCAAGTGCAGAACAATGTCAAATGAACAGATCGAGTATGAAACCACTTCTAGGGAACGATCCGAGTGAACTAAGGAAATTATAAGGGTATCGTGGGGATTGACCAGCTGACCGGCGGCCTACGTGTATCTCGAGAAGAAACCCACCGGCCTATGTGCTGGTAGACGGAGGGTGAATGTTTTGAAGAGCGGACTGTGGTTTTTATGGGCAATGCGTCTCCAGAAGAATGGTGCAAAGAGACAGTAGCTGGATGCTGGTGTGAATTCACGAGTAGGAAAGTTTGTGCGCGCCTGGCTATGTGTCCTGGTTGTCAACAACCAAAAAGATGTACATTCGAATGAAAAAAGAGGGCTTGTCTGAGAGGAAATAAAGAATATTCATTTGCGGTTCGAACAAGCAATAGATTTTGGAGCGCGAAACTAAGGCGTTAGCACATCTGTTTTCTTGCTCGGGAATGAGGGGACTCACAAAATTGTCAAAAGCCATCTGTATCCTTTTCACATGAAATATCTGCCAATTTTTTAGCCCTTGTTTTTTTCTTCCTTGTTGATGTCTGGAATTTTTATTACCGAGCCCATGAAGTTAGCCTTTGAGGCCCAAGAATAGCCAGAAACTTTCTAATTTCGGTCTTTTCATGGTCTTGTAGATCCCATTATAGCCCATCCAGTTTAGAAGTGAGCCCATTGAATATTTCCCATGGCGATAAAAAGCGCCGCCTACCTATTTTTGTGTGTAAAAACTACTGCATTATATAGCAGTTTTTAGTTTAGCTGCCAGAAGCGTCGTCTTATTATTTGAAGGGAGATAAACATGATCAAAGAAAGTCTTTTATACTTATAGAAGGAATCGTTTAATATTTATTTTCTATAAATTGTTCCTTTTGTAGTGGCAAGACAAGCCATTCACCGTTTTAGACGTCTTGAGTTCGAATCCTAGGCAAAAAAAAATTCTTGCGGTCATCTTTTTGTACTCTGAGATTGACATCTAGGACCAAGGTGAACTGCTGCTACGTCTAGCAATGTTGCTAACGTCAAAACGATGGACTCGATCCGAAAAATAGTCCAACACATACACGTTTCTTTCAAATAGAGGCTGCCACCTGGGACCCAACATAGACACATTCCCTGCACAGAGGAGGCTATCTGGGACACAGCAACGTACCAAGGTCAAAATAGTGGTCGTGGCAATTTTTGTTATTATATACCAATGCTGACATGTGGGACCCAGCAACGGAGTATAGATTAACTTTAAAAAAACTGATATCTGGGACCTAGATAAACCGTTGTTGCATCTAGAAATGTTACCAAGATCAGAACGGCAGACTCGACCTAAAAAAATAGTCCAACATAATACACATATTTCTTTTAAATGGAGGCTGACATCTGGGATCCAGCCTACACACGTGTCCTGCATAGAGGAGGATGACATCTGGGATGCAGCAACGAACCAAGGTCAGAACAACCGCCCGAAAAAAAGTCCATCATACTAGCATGTTTCATTTACAGATAGGCTGACATATGGGGCCCACCAGATATACCTTATTATAGGTCTTCATCAAGAAACTTTGCCATTTCAAATAAGGGAGGCGCGAGCGAGAAAAAAGTCCAACATGCAGACATTTCTTCTAATGAGATGCTCAGATATGGGACCAAGCTACGTGACCAAACGGCAGATTAGCCGAAAACGCTATCAGGTTAACACGGAGGTGTGACCGAGGAACAGGGTAGCGCTAGAGAAGAAAAAATTCAATCAAATACACACGATTCTTCTAATGTGAGGCTGGCATATGGGACCTACAAGCCTGAATAAACGGCTGATGCAGCGAGCAACACTATCAAGTTAACACGGAGGCACGACCGAGAGAAAAAATTCCATCATATCATGTTTCTTCTAATGAGAATATGACGTGTGGGCCCAGCTGCGTAAATAAACGGTAGATGCATATAGCAGTGCAATCAAGTTCAGAACAGGGTAGCGGGAGCAAAGGAAAAAATCCATCATACACCCGATTCTTCTAATGATAGGCTGGCATGTGGGACCCAGCATCACGATTAACGACCGATAGATCGAGCAACATTATCGAGTTCAAATCAGGGAGACACGAGCCAAGGAAAAATTCATCATGCAAACATTTCTCCTAATGAGAGGATGACATGTGGGCCCCAGCTACGTGATTAAACTATAGATGCATCTAGCAGCGCTATCAAGTTCAGAACAGGGTAGCGGGAGCGAAGGAAAAAATTCCATCATACACACAATTCTTGTAATGAGAGGCTGACATGTGGGACCCAGCGTCGTGATTAACAACTGTGGCATCCCGCAAAACCACTACTAGAAAATCGCGTTGAATTTGTGCAATTGCATCGTCATCATCATATGTTGTTTGTTAAAAACTATTTCGCAAAGCCAGATTTGTTTTTCCAAACGCCCCATCTTAATTCAAATGCAAAGCCCGGTCTCCGGATTATTTTTGTTTGAATGCTATCGGTCTGCAAAAGTTGCATTTAAATTAAATAAAAGAATTATATTATTTTAGCGGGGGCAGTCGAACGGGCCGTTTCGACCCGAACGACCACCCCCAGGTTTTACAAACGGTCCACCAGACAAATCCTAAACCTACCAACTAATCTACCCCAACCCAGCCTCCACCTCACCCCCACCTATCCCGCCACCCCTCTCTCTCCCTCACCCAATCCCTCCCTGCCACATCACCCCTCTCTCTCCCTCTCTCACCACACCCACCAACCCCAGTTGTCCCCACCCAAACGCACACACTACACGCACACAGCAGCACGCACCCGGCCCTTTCCCCACACCGGCTGCAGCTGGGCCCCCCGTGGGACCCACCCCCGCCTGCCACCGCCACCTGCACACACCCCCCCCAGACCCAGCCCACCCCGGCCCACGCGGGACCCGCCTGTCCCCCTGGCCACCACGACCCCCCCCCCCCCCCCCCACGCGCCCTGTTCCTCTCCATCCTCTCGCCGCTCCCCCCACCTAACCGCGCCGCCCGCCTCTTCCTCTCCACCGCCGGCAGCCACCGCGACCCCTCCCAGTGCTCCTCCAACCTCCGCCTCTCTTCCCCAGACCATGGCCCTACCCTCTCCTCCGCGCCGCCGCCCCACGTGCCGCCCGCCGAGCCGCCCGTCGGCCTCCCCACCTCTCAGCTCGCCCCCTCCCCGCAAGCGGCCGCCGCCCGCTCTGCCTGCGCCGCCCGGCCCCGGCTCACCCCGCTCCCTCCGGCCGCTCCACCGCCCTCCGCAGCAACCGTCACCGTCCACCATCACCCCGCCACCAACCACCGCCCCTCGTCGCCGTCGCCCCGCACCTCGCGCGAGCCACGTCGGCCACCGCGGCCCCCACCTGCTCCGCCTCTCCTCCTCGCCTTCGGCCCATCCCGCGTCGCCTGCGAGACCCCCGGCCCCGAGCGTCCCCGCCGACCATGCGCCGGCCTCCTCCGTCGCCGGACCCGCTAGCTCGCCGCTGGTCTCCAGTACCTCCCCGTCCTCGTCGGGCAGCCGCCGCCAGGACCCGTCCCCCCGCCGGCAGCGCCCCGCCTCCGTCCTGCCATCTTCCCCCGCCTCCGGCGCGAGCCCGGCCGTCGCCGTCCTCGGGACCAGCAGCCAAGCGCCGCCCCTTCTCTGTCCGAGCCGCCAGCGGCCTGCTCCGCATCGTCTTGCTGTCCGCGAGCCCACGAGCCACACCCCGAACCCGAAGGCCGATTCCGGACCCGATACCGCCAAGACCCCGACATCGAAACGACAAGATCGCCATCATGGAACCGAACGCCGGGACGCCGATGCGAAATACGCCAAGGCCTACGTCACGGATCCGAAGGCCCCGATCTCGAGGATCCGCAGCCCGAGTCATGATCGCCTTCCCGGAACGCCAAGACCATCTACATGGGTCCGAAGACCGATCACGGCGCGCCCGAACCCCGTCAAACACAAGACCTCGAAACCGCCAAGTTTACCTCAAGGATCCCGAAGCCGAATCCCGCGGACCCGACAAGTTCTTCTCGATGACAAGATCATCGATAGAGGACCCGAAGAACACCTGTGCGACAAGTACTCCCTCGAGAACGTCAAGAACTTCACCCCGGACACCGAGACCCCGGTGCGACAAGTGCTTCATCCCGAATGCCACGACCGTCGACATGAACCGAAGACCGCGAATGCGCGAAGACCTACCCCGATACCCGAGAACGGAACCGTCGAACCCTGGACCCTGAGACCGACCCCGGACCTGTCGAACCCCGAACCCCGGAACCCCAAGAACTGCCGAACCCTAATGTGTGAACCCTTTCCTCGATACCCTATTTTATAAACGATATCAACTTGTTGCATATTTAATTGTCATCTCGCATGCATATCAATGGTTTGGGGGCCTTATGCCGGTTCACCTAATAATTAAATATGGGGCCCATATGCGGGCAAATCTAGTCTCATATTGGCCTCATTTAAATTGATGTAGCGAACCGGTACTATATCTTGGCCATGTTAATACAACATTTAAATTGCGGGGTAGCTAAACAACTTGAACCATCCAATTAATTGTCGGGACCCCGGGTCCACTTAATATGACCTAAGTGCATCGCACCTTCATCATGCCAGCCATCATACATGCATCATGCCGATCTTCTGCCGTTGTATTAAATAGTGCATCCGGTGTTTCTTCTAGTGTTTTGCTTCTTCGCGGATTGGGCCGTTGAGTTGATGTGAGCTTCGCCCCGATCTTCGGTTGAACCCTTCGTCAATGCTTTTCAGGCGAGCATCTCCCCCTTTCTACCTATTTTACTTTTATAGTATTTACTTCCCTCCTGTTGATCTTTGCTATCTGTGTTGCGATGCTTTAGTTTCCGTACCTGTGATAAACCGTGCAGCCCTATATTGCCTTGGACACACCCTATTACCTGTTGTTTGGTAGATAGTTGGACTTGCGCGTCGTAGTTGCTTGCTCAAGTGCTGATGTGTGTCGTCATATGCCACAGTTGCTGATGTATTGCCGCATGTTGATGTTGGAGTTGATCCTAGTTTTACTTATCGTCACTTTAATTTCTGTTTAACAACTAAAATTGAAATAAGCAGAGGCATCGGTGGGTGATAGATAATATTTGGTTTCCGAACGCCCACTTGTGTCCCGTAAGACCCCGAGTACTTGATACCTGTTCCTTGATTTATCGGTCTATCCACATCCGGGAGGTATATGGGGCCCCCCTGAGCCAGAGCTTGATTCAGTCTTATTTCTTGGGGCCACAAACTAGTTTGAGGTTTTATTTACGATCCTGTACTTATGCCATGCTACTTTCTGTATTTAAATTGTGCGACAGATAGCACCTTTGTCGTTTAGGAAGGCGGAGTGATTAGCGGTATCGACACCCCAGTTTCGGGTTCCCGATCGCATGACCATTGGCGCTAACCTTGAGTCCGTCTCGAAGCTAGCTTACTTGCGGGATCTACTCAAAGGGTGGCCTCGAAATATTTCTGAATCTGTGATTGTTCAATGAAAGCCTCGTTGGGTTTTGAGTTGGTTTTTCCGAGGTTGATCGAGCGTGTGTTGCTATTGGTGCACCCCGGCCGGGTAAAACTTTCTGAAAGCCGTGTCCGCGGATATGGACGACTTGGAGCACAGTATCTCGATCATAGACAAGCATAACTAAAGTTTATTGCTGTAAATTTGACTTTATAATGACTAGTAATCAGCTTCACTATAATGGAATGGCTAATTAATACTGCCCACAACTGCTTGTTTGGAGTGTCACTTGCGACCTTTGTACCTGACTAGTAAGTACTGCAACTACAACGGAATGGCTAAATCAAAGTATCAACAACTGCTGGGTTTTGGGTTTATCTCATGCTAATTGTATCTGATTAGTAAGTGTTGTAACTATAACGGAATGGTTAACTAAAATGACCCACTGCTTATTTTATCAGGATGATTATTTAAACCTGACTAGTAAATGCTGCAACGATAACTGAATAAATAAAACTGCCAACGGTGTGAGTTCCTCGGTTGACTTCCTCGTTTGGTCTCGAGGGGGAAACGCCAGGATGGGTTTGTTTGATGATAGAATCAGGTTGGTTCCGAATAGGTACTTCTTACCCCTCTCTGTTTTGCCGCCAGTTGTATCGAGTCTCTATAGGTTGTTTAGTGCATGCTGCCGCTGCCGCTCAGTCCACCATACCTATGTAGGCGAGGACCGCCGAATTCTAGCCTCGCTGCATCGCCTCGATCTTGACGCTCCTTCTTTTTCCTTCGCCTTTGTCGGCACCCCTTTGTTAAGCAGGTTTTGAGATCGACGCCGTTAGCGTGGTTACCCTTCCGGCTTGGGCAGGGTTATGGACGCCATTGGTTACTCTTCGTGGCTCTTAGCCCCATTTGCATCTTGTCCGTAGTGGACGCTATATCGCTTTTCAAGGTGATTTGGATCTTTGTATATTATATTCGTATTCTTGACTCTTTGAGTCATTGTTATATACATCTGCTCGTGGGTCCCATCGAGGACTGTTGTGTAATGTTATTACTTCGTTTTCCACCCGCACGAAAGTGCCTGGTGGGCACCTTTGAATCGTTTCTATGCGGGTTTGGCGAATTTCGCTCAAACTTGCATAGGTCCGATTCTGAGGGTGTTACAGAGTGGTATCAGAGCCAAGTTGCGATACCCCACAAGTCCAGCCTGTAGGATAACCTAGCTAACGGCCGAAGTAGAGAGTCAAAACTATTTTTAAAAATCGGTTGGATAGTTCTGATTAGGTCTGATTTTACTCCTTACCCCTCTGCTATTCTCCTCTTATCTCGACGTGTTTTAAATCCGCTTTCTTCTCTTTCTTCGAGTCCAGGATTTCTCGTGGTTGGGTTCCGTCGTACCTTCAGGGTTTCGAATTCTCCCTTTTGTAACGGAGGCGCTACGATCATCAATCTGCAACTTGTCTGTTGTGCCCTTCATCCGATCTTTTGTTCGTGAGCTCTTATCCAGATGTGTTCCTTGCTGGATATCAGTGTCGTTGAAAAACATATGAGAAGGACGAGCTTTGGTGAAGTTGGAGTCGACCTTGAGCATGTGTTGTTCATGCCAATGGAACCATCGCGAAACCTAATCAGTGTGTCTTTCAAACGTTTTCTGTTGTATCTTCCGGTGTTTCCCGATGTCATGACATCATCTACGCCAGATCCGAAGCAGAGTCTGCATCACTCCTTTGTTCCGAACCTCGTTTGCCGAGATCTTCAGTCTGATTCCAAGAGTTGGTTGCTTAATCCGCCTATTTGTGTGCAGAGTAATGGTTCGAGTGCGGGATGGAGTAGCTACCATACCACTACTCTTATCATTCGCTGTTGTACATCGAATCAGTGGATCCAGCAATTTTACTCCGTCCACGGAAGTTAGGGGTGGCTTTATTTGCGATACCTCTACCTTCGACCTTTTGTTCCCGGAGTGTTCTCTCGACGATCAGGAGCAACGAACCTTTGTTGGTGGTGTCGCCGTTTTCCCGGATGAAGAAGGAACCCTCGTTAGTGGTGTCGCGAGGATCTACACGAAGCGCGAAGGATCAGATCGCCGACCTTCCTTCCGGTACTATGAGGCGGATCTCGAGGGCGAGATCCATTGTTAGTGGTGTCGAATTGTGGCATCCCGCAAAACCACTACTAGAAAATCGCGTTGAATTTGTGCAATTGCATCGTCATCATCATATGTTGTTTGTTAAAAACTATTTCGCAAAGCTAGATTTGTTTTTCCAAACGCCCCATCTTAATTCAAATGCAAAGCCCGGTCTCCGGATTATTTTTGTTTGAATGCTATCGGTCTGCAAAAGTTGCATTTAAATTAAATAAAAGAATTATATTATTTTAGCGGGGGCAGTCGAACGGGCCGTTTCGACCCGAACGACCACCCCCAGGTTTTACAAACGGTCCACCAGACAAATCCTAAACCTACCAACTAATCTACCCCAACCCAGCCTCCACCTCACCCCCACCTATCCCAGGCCGCCACGTCACCCCTCTCTCTCCCTCACCCAATCCCTCCCTGCCACATCACCCCTCTCTCTCCCTCTCTCACCACACCCACCAACCCCAGCTGTCCCCACCCAAACGCACACACTACACGCACACAGCAGCACGCACCCGGCCCTTTCCCCACACCCGCTGCAGCTGGGCCCCCCGTGGGACCCACCCCCACCGCCTGGCCACCTGCCAGCACCCAGACACACACACCCCCCAGACCCAGCCCACCCCGGCCCATGCGGGACCCGCCTGTCCCCCTGGCCACCACGACCGCCTCCCCCCACGCGCCCTGTTCCTCTCCATCCTCTCGCCGCTCCCCCCACCTACCCGCGCCGCCCGCCTCTTCCTCTCCACCGCCGGCAGCCACCGCGACCCCTCCCAGTGCTCCTCCAACCTCCGCCTCTCTTCCCCCCAGGACCCGCAGCGCCGCCCTACCCTCTCCTCCGCCGCATCGCCGCCCCACCACGTGCCCCGCCCCGCCGGAGCCGCCCGCCGTCGGCCTCCCCACCTCTCAGCTCGCCCCTCCCATAGCGGCCGCTCGCCTGCGCCCGCCTGCCCGCTCACCCGCTCCCTCCGCCGCTCCACCGCCTCCGCAGAACCGTCACGTCCACCATCACCCGCCACCAACCACTCGCCGCCTCGCCGCGAGCCACGCCGCCACCGCGCCCCCACCGCTCCGCTTCCTCCTCGCCTTGGCCCATCCTGCGTCGCTTGAGACCCCGGCCCCAGCGTCCCCGCCGACCATGCGCCGGCCTCCTCCGTCGCGCCGACCCGCTAGCCGCTGGTCTCCAAGACCTCCCGTCCTCGTCGGGCAGCGCCGCCAGACTCCCCCGCCGCAGCGCCTCCGTCCTGCCGTCTTCCCCGCCTCCGGCGCGAGCCCGTCCTTCGCCGTCCTCGGGACCAGCCGCCAAGCGCCGCCCTTCTCTGTCCGAAGCTGCCAGCTTCCGTCTCGCTTGTCCCGAGCCCACGAGCCACACCCCGAACCCGAAGGCCGATTCCGGACCCGATACCGCCAAGACCCCGACATCGAAACGACAAGATCGCCGTCATGGAACCGAACGCCGGGACGCCGATGCGAAATACGCCAAGGCCTACGTCACGGATCCGAAGGCCCCGATCTCGAGGATCCGCAGCCCGAGTCATGATCGCCTTCCCGGAACGCCAAGACCATCTACATGGGTCCGAAGACCGATCACGGCGCGCCCGAACCCCGTCAAACACAAGACCTCGAAACCGCCAAGTTTGCCTCAAGGATCCCGAAGCCGAATCCCGCGGACCCGACAAGTTCTTCTCGACGACAAGATCATCGATAGAGGACCCGAAGAACACCTGTGCGACAAGTACTCCCTCGAGAACGTCAAGAACTTCACCCCGGACACCGAGACCCCGGTGCGACAAGTGCTTCATCCCGAACGCCACGACCGTCGACATGAACCGAAGACCGCGAATGCGCCAAGACCTACCCCGATACCCGAGAACGGAACCGTCGAACCCTGGACCCTGAGACCGACCCCGGACCTGTCGAACCCCGAACCCCGGAACCCCAAGAACTGCCGAACCCTAATGTGTGAACCCTTTCCTCGATACCCTATTTTATAAACGATATCAACTTGTTGCATATTTAATTGTCATCTCGCATGCATATCAATGGTTTGGGGGCCTTATGCCGGTTCACCTAATAATTAAATATGGGGCCCATATGCGGGCAAATCTAGTCTCATATTGGCCTCATTTAAATTGATGTAGCGAACCGGTACTATATCTTGGCCATGTTAATACAACATTTAAATTGCGGGGTAGCTAAACAACTTGAACCATCCAATTAATTGTCGGGACCCCGGGTCCACTTAATATGACCTAAGTGCATCGCACCTTCATCATGCCAGCCATCATACATGCATCATGCCGATCTTCTGCCGTTGTATTAAATAGTGCATCCGGTGTTTCTTCTAGTGTTTTGCTTCTTCGCGGATTGGGCCGTTGAGTTGATGTGAGTCACCGATCTTCGGTTGAACCCTTCGTCAATGCTTTTCAGGCGAGCATCTCCCCCTTTCTACCTATTTTACTTTTATAGTATTTACTTCCCTCCTGTTGATCTTTGCTATCTGTGTTGCGATGCTTTAGTTTCCGCATTCGTGATAAACCGTGCAGCCCTATATTGCCTTGGACACACCCTATTACCGTTGTTTGGTAGATAGTTGGACTTATGCCGTAGTTGCTTGCTCAAGTCTTGATGTGTCGTCATATGCCACGATTGTCTTGATGTATTGCCGCATGTTGATGTTGGAGTTGATCCTAGTTTTACTTATCGTCACTTTAATTTCTGTTTAACAACTAAAATTGAAATAAGCAGAGGCATCGGTGGGTGATAGATAATATTTGGTTTCCGAACGCCCACTTGTGTCCCGTAAGACCCCGAGTACTTGATACTTGTTCCTTGATTTATCGCGCTATCCACATCCGGGAGGTATATGGGGCCCCCCTGAGCCAGAGCTTGATTCAGTCTTATTTCTTGGGGCCACAAACTAGTTTGAGGTTTTATTTACGATCCTGTACTTATGCCATGCTACTTTATGTATTTAAATTGTGCGACAGATAGCACACTGTACTGTTTAGGAAGGCGGAGTGATTACGCGGTATCGACACCCCGAGTTTTCGGGTTCCCAGTCGCTTACAGCCATTGGCGCTAACCTTGAGTCCGTCTCGAAGCTAGCTTACTGCTATGGATCTACTCAAAGGTGGCCCCTGAAATATTTCAATCCTGTGATTGTTCAATGTGAAAGCCTCGTTGGGTTTTGAGTTGGTTTTTCCGAGGTTGATCGAGCGTGTGTTGCTATTGGTGCACCCCGGGTAAAACTTTCAAAGCCGTGTCCGGATATGGACGACTTGGAGCACAGTATCTCGATCATAGACAAGCATAACTAAAGTTTATTGCTGTAAATTTGACTTTATAATGACTAGTAATCAGCTTCACTATAATGGAATGGCTAATTAATACTGCCCACAACTGCTTGTTTGGAGTGTCGCTTGCGACCTTTGTACCTGACTAGTAAGTACTGCAACTACAACGGAATGGCTAAATCAAAGTATCAACAACTGCTGGGTTTTGGGTTTATCTCATGCTAATTGTATCTGATTAGTAAGTGTTGTAACTATAACGGAATGGTTAACTAAAATGACCCACTGCTTATTTTATCAGGATGATTATTTAAACCTGACTAGTAAATGCTGCAACGATAACTGAATAAATAAAACTGCCAACGGTGTGAGTTCCTCGGTTGACTTCCTCGTTTGGTCTCGAGGGGGAAACGCCAGGATGGGTTTGTTAGATGATAGAATCAGGTTGGTTCCGAATAGGTACTTCTTACCCCTCTTTGTTTTGCCGCCAGTTGTATCGAGTCTCTATAGGTTGTTTAGTGCATGCTGCCGCTGCCGCTCAGTCCACCATACCTATGTAGGCGAGGACCGCCGAATTCTAGCCTCGCTGCATCGCCTCAAGATCGACGCTCCTTCTTTTCCTTCGCCCTTTGTCGGCACCCTTTGTTAAGGTGTTTTGAGATCGACGCCGTTAGCAGGGTTACCCTTCCGGCTTGGCCTGGGCAGGGTTATGGACGCCATTGGTTACTCTTCAGGGCTCTTAGCCCCATTTGCATCTTGTCCGTAGCTGGACGCTATATCGTTTTCAAGGTGATTTGGATCTTTGTATATTATATCTGTATTCTTGACTCTTTGAGTCGCTGTTATATACATCTGTTCTGTGGGTCCCATCGAGGACTGTTATGTAATGTTATTACTTCGTTTTCCACCCGCACGAAAGTGCCTGGTGGGCACCTTTGAATCGTTTCTATGCGGGTTTGGCGAATTTTGCTCAAACTTGCATAGGTCCGATTCTGAGGGTGTTACAACAACAGATAGATCGAGAAACGTTATCGAGTTTATATCAGGGAAGGACGAGCCTAGGAAAAAAATCCATCATGCACACGTTTCTTATAGTGTGAGGATGACACGTGGGACCCAATAGCCTAATTAAACAGCAGATGCATCGAGCGATGCTATCAATTTCGGAACAGGCAAGGAAAAAATTCCATCATACACACGATTCCTCTAATGTGAGGCAGACATGCGGGACCTAGCAGCCTGACTAAATGGAAGAGGCATCGAACAAAATTATCGAGTTCAAATCAGGGAGGCGTGACCGGAAAGTTTGGTCTGCTAGAGTCACTGAAGTCCAGGACCCACACGCAGAAAAATACTCCGGCGATTCAACATCTCACAAGGAAGCGGAAATCTTACTTCTGCCATGCGCCCTATGAGATTCCTCCATGTTTTTAGCGGTTTCGTCGTAGTAGATGATACGTCCATTTTGCATCACCATTCTATATCATAATTTGCCTATATTCATTGATATATTTCATATTAAGAGGTGTTACTTATGTCTTTTCATCTGTTTTTGCATGTTGGCTGATTCTTGGAGGATGAACTGCCGGAGTCAGGATTCTGATACAAAAAGAGGTGTTTTGATACAATTTTGCGAAGATCACAAAAATACCAGAAAAACTACAGAAAATCCTATTTTCCCAAAAGCCGAAGAATGCCAGAAGGGGAGGCGGAGATGGGCCATAGGGGGCCCACACCCCCCAGGCGCGGGCCACCCCTAGGTCGTGCATACAGGAGTGAGGCCCACCTCTGGCTCTACCCCCTCGCCTATATCTTCTCCTCGAAACCCTAATACACGGGGAGCGACCACATAAATATCCGCCGCCTCTGCGGGGCGGAAAACACCGAGAGAGAAAGAGCACTCTGGCAGACAAATTTCCGCCGGGGAAATTCCTTCTCGGAGAGGGGAGATCGTCGCCATCAACACCATCATCAAGCTAGACTTCATAGGGATCATCATCATCATCCACACCATCATCTCCACCAGCACCATCATCAACACTCCATCTCGCTATAACAATTGTGTTGAATACTTGCATAGTTCTTAGGGGAAACTTTCCTGGTGTTGATTACTATTGTAGTTGATGCTTGTGAGTGTAACCATTGGATTATTGTTTATGTTCAGATTGTTATCCATCTCCATATCATCTCTGATCTTGATCCATATGATGTCTCGTGAGTAGTTTGTTTAGTTCTTGAGGACATGGGAGAAGTCATGTTGTTAGTAGTGGATTTGTGTTGAGATATTATTCAATGGTTTAGTATTTAAGTTGTGGTGCTATTCTTGTAGTGGTGTCATGTGAACGTCGACTACATGATACTTCACCATTTATGGGCCTAGGGGAATGCATTGTGTATTTGTATACTAATTGTGGGGTTGCTAGAGTGACAGAAACCTGAACCCATGTTAGGACACCATTGCACAAGGGAGTGTAGGATCTCAAAGTTTAAGGCTATGGTTAGGTTTATACCTTAATTGCTTTCTAGTAGTTGAAGATTCTTGCAAGGGGTTTAATCACAAGTATGTATTAGTCCAAGTAAGGTCGGTACATTAGCACAGGTTCACCCACACAACACTTACAAAACCAAAGAAGACTACTCAGCTATTTGAAGCGAAAGCACTTGACAAAATTCCTATGTGTCCTCGAGAATGTTTGGTCCTTATAAGTATTTATACTGTCTTGTACTTTGCTAAGAAAGGATTGGGCCACTTGCTGTAATTGCTTGTTGTATTTATTACTTGCACATTATTTCCTTGCTTATTCAGAAAACCCCTAAAAATCCGTTTGCTAAGTATTTACAGAGATTTCCTGCTCCATACCACTAGTCAACACCTTCTGCTCCTCATTGAGATCAACACTCCTATTTATCAAAAGTACTACAATACACCCCCTATACTTGTTGGTAATCAAGACTATTTTCTGGCGCCGTTGTCGGGGAATGAAGCGTTGTTGAAGAGTGGAACTGGTAAAGGAAACTTCTACTATGAGTATTGCTTTTATTTTTGTTTGTTACTTTGTTTCCAATATGGATAACCCACTTGGTTTTCTGTTTGGGAAAACTACTACCACTGTTAGGGTAGTAGATGAACCACCACCAGTTGAGATAGATCCTTTTAAGATACCTACAAGTATTGTTGATCGTGTTATGGATAATTATTATTTAGGGGATGGAACTATCCACCCTGGTGATCATTTTCTTTTTATCTATGAATTATGAGGGTTGTTTAAGTGTGCAAGTATCACAACTGAACAGGTGAAGAAGAAGTTACTCTCTATATCATTGAAAGGAAGAGCTGAAGAATTGTATAAACTGTTGAAGAATGGACAATCTATGGAATGGGAGGAAATAGTATCTCTCTTTTATTCTAAATTCTATCCTCCCAGTGAGATTCATAAGGATAGGAATCTGATATATAACTTTTGGCCTCGTGATGGAGAGAGTACAGCTCAAGCTTGGGGGAGATTGAAGTTACTAATGCTTAAATGTCCTATTCATGAACTCCCTAACAATATTATTATCAATAACTTTTATGCTAGGCTTTCTCTTCATGATAAATATTTACTAGATGCTTCTTGTAGTGGATCATTCACACGTATGAAGGAAGAAGCTAAATGGGATCTCCTAGACCGTATTCAAGAGAATACTGAAGCATGGGAGAATGACAAAGGAAGAAAGTCAGGTATAAAGTATGATTATGAATGCGTTAAATCTTTTATGGGAACTGATGAATTTCGTGATATTACTACTGAGTATGGTCTTGATTCTCAAAATATTGCCAATTGTTTTAAGGCCTTTGCCTCTTATATATAAAATCCTAAAAATAAGTGGAATAAGTACCATGCACCTTATAAAGATGTTGTTAGTCATGTTCCTGTTAGAAATACTGAAGTTTGTACTATTGATTGTATTGTGCCTGAACCTTATCTTGAGAAAAGACTTTTCCCAGCTAAGGTAAAGGAGTACTCTATGATAATTAGTGCCAATAACAAAGGTACAAAGAAAACTATGGAACCTGATGAGCAAATAAACATTGAACCTGTGGTAGCTATTGTGAAAGATCTTGTCACTAGAAATATAGAGGATGAGCACATTGTCTTCTGTGAAGACGCTTCTAATATTATCTCTCATCCTAGGAAAGTTAGAAAAGCTAGTGTCCATGTGCTTTCTGCTAGAATTGGTGATCATTGCTATTATGGTTTATGTGATATTGGTTCTAGTTCTAGTGCTATTCCTTATGAGCTTTACAGGGAAATTATGCATGAAATTGGTCCTTGTGAGCTTGAGGACATTGATGTGGTTATTCACCTTGCTAATAAGGAAACCATTTTACCTATTGGTATTGTAAGAGATGTGTAGGTTCTTTGCGGTAAGATTAAGTATCCTGCTGATTTTCTAGTGTTTAATTTAGCAGCTAGCAAAACTTGTCCTATCATTTTTGGTAGACCTTTCTTGTACACTTGTGGAGCTATTATAGATTGTAAGAAGGAGAAAGTTTTAACTAAGTTTGATGGAAATTCTTATGAGTTTAACTTTTCCAAATTTTCTAAAGCTCCGTGTGAAAACAGCTTGCCTAATGAAGATTTCAGGATGGAACAACTTGCTTCTATTGATCCGGTTTATGACCTTGGACCTCCTTTTGATGATTGTAAGTATGATCATTATGATGATAAATTTGTTTCCTGTGACAGTTATATTGTCAACTTTATCCAAAGTGCTACTGAAAGTTATTATGAGAGAGGGAAACACGGTTTGCTGCACCTCAATAATATTAAGTTTCCCCATTTTATGTTGAAAGATTTGAAGTTGCATTTGTTTTGTCTTCCTATGCTACTGGATTTTTTCCAATAATTTGTTTTCTCATGAGACCCCCTTGCATAGGAAGTCGGTTAGACTCAAATGTGTGATACGCCCAATTTGCATCATCATTCTATATCATAATTTACCTCTATTCATTGATATTTGTCTTATTATGAGGTATTACTTGTGGCTTTTCACCTGTTTATGCATGTTGGATGATTCTTGGAGGATGGACTGCCGAAGTCTGGATTCTGATGGAAAATAAGGCGTTTCGGTGCAATTTTGCAAAGATAAAAAAATACCAGAAAAATATGGAAACTTATTATTTTACCTGAGAACGAAGGAAACCAGAAGGAGGAGCGAAGGGGGGCCACAGGGGGCCCACACACCCTAGGCGCGGCTCCACCTGAGTCCGTGCCTAGGGCCGGTGTGGCCCACCTGCCCGGCCTCTAACTCTCCCCCTTCGCCTATATCTTTCCTTCAGAACCCTAACCCTCAGGGAGCAACCACAGATAGATTTCCGCCGCCTCTAGGGGGCGTAAAACACCAAGAGAGAAATATCTCTCCGGTAGACAGATTTCTACAGGGGGAATTCCTTCCCGGAGAGGGGAGACCATCGCCATCAACACCATCATCAAGCTAGGCTTCATCGGGATCATCATCATCCACACCATCATCTCCACCAGCACCATCACCACCACTCCGTCCCACTGTAACAATTGTGTTGCATATTGCTTTAGTTCTTAGGGGAAACTTTCCTGGTGTTAATTACTATTGTAATTGATGCTTGTGAGTGGAACCATTGTATTATTGTTTATGTTCAGATAGTTATCCATTATCATATCATCTTTGATCTTGATCCATATGATGTCTTGTGAGTAGTTCGTTTAGTTCTTGAAGACATGGGAGAAGTCATGTTGTTAGTAGTGAATATGTGATCAGTTATTATTCAATGGTTTAGTATTTAAGTTGTGGTGCTATTCTTGTAGTGGTTTCTTGTGAACGTCGACTACATGATACTTCACCATTTATGGGCCTAGGGGAATGCATTGTGTATTTGGATACTAATCGTGGGGTTGCCGGAGTGACAGAAACCTAAACCCCCATTAGGACACCTTTGCACAAGGGAGTGTAGGATCTTAGAGTTTAAGGCTATGGTTAGATTTATATCTTAATTACTTTCCTATAGTTACGGATGTTTGCAGGGGGTTTAATCACAAGTATGTATTAGTCCTAGGAAGGGCGGTATGTTAGCACAGGTTCACCCACACAACACTTACAAACACTCGAGAAGAGTACTCGGCTATTTGAAGCAGAAGCACTTGACAGAATTCCCATGTGTCCTCGAGAACGTTTGGTCCTTATAAGTATTTCCACCGGCTTGTCCTTTGCTAAGAAAGGATTGGGCCACTTGATCCGTTTGTTCGTTACTTCTTTTACTTTCTCTTTGTTTTGTTGCCTTGTCAGAAAACCACTAAAAATCCATTTGCTAAGTATTCACAGGTATTTCCTTCTCCACACCACTGTTCAGCACCTTCTGCTCCTCGTTGGGATCGACTCTCCTATTTATCGAAAGTACTACGATACACCCCCTATACTTGTGGGTCATCAAGACTATTTTCTGGCGCCGTTGCCGGGGAGTGAAGCGCTATTGAAGAGTGGAACTAGTAAGGGAAACTTGCACTGTGAGTATTGGTCTTGTTACTGCTTGTTACTTTGTTTCCAATATGGATAACCCACTTGGTTTTCTGTTTGGGAAAACTACTACCACTGCCAGGGTAGTAGATGAACCACCTCCTGTTGAGATAGATCCTTTTAAGATACCTACAAGTATTGTTAATCGTGTTATGGATAATTATTATTTTGGGGATGGAACTGTCCATCCTGGTGAATACTTGGCTTTTTATCCATGAATTATGCGGGTTGTTTAAGTGTGCAGGTATCACAACTGAACAGGTGAATAAGAAGTTACTCTCCATATCCTTGAAAGGGAGAGCTGAAGAATGGGTAATCCATGGAATGGGAGGAGATGTCATCTCTCTCTTACTCTAAATTTTATCCTCCCAGTGAGATCCATAAGGATAGAAATCTTATATATAACTTTTTCCCTCTTGATGGAGATAGTACATCTCAAGCTTGGGGGAGATTGAAGTTATTAATGCTTAAATGTCCTATTCATGAACTCCCTAACAATATTATTCTCAATAACTTTTATGCTAGGCTTTCTCTTCATGAAAAGGTTTACTAGATGCTTCTTGTGTTGGATCATTCACACGTATGAAGAAAGAAGCTAAATGGGACCTTCTAGACCGTATTCAAGAGGACACTGAAGCTTGGGAGAATGAAAAAGGAAGGAAGTCAGGTATAAATTATAATTATGAATGCATTAAACTTTTATGGGAACCGATAGCTTCTGTGATACTAGCAATAAGTTTGGTCTTCATCCTCAAGTTCTTGCGAATGTTTTAATGCTTTTTCCTATTATATTGAGATTCCCAAGAAAGAGTGGGACAAGTACCATGCTCCTTATAAATACATTGTTACCCACATTCCTACCAGTTTAGAGGTTTGTACTATTGATCTTATTTTTCCTGAACCTTATGTTGAGAAGGTCCCTTTTCCCTCCAAGGTAAGGGAACACTCTATTATCGCTAATGTGGTTAGCAAAAGCGCAAAGAAAACTGTAGGGTCCGATGAGCTTATGATATCGAGCCTATGGTAGCTATTGTGAAAGATCTTCTCACTAGAAATATAGAGGATGAGCATATTGTCTTCTGTGAAGACGCTACTAATATTGTTTCTCATCCTATGAAAGTTAGAAAAGCTAGTGCCCTTGTGCTTTCTGTTAAAATTGGTAGTCATATCTATTATGGTTTATGTGATATTGGTGCTAGTTCCAGTGCTATTACTTATGAGCTTTACAGGGAAATTATGCATGAGATTCGTCCTTGTGAGATTGAGGACATTGATGTGGTTATTCACCTTGCTAATAGAGAGCAAGTTTGCCCCATTGGTATTGTAAGAGATGTGGAGGTCCTTTGTGGTAAGATTAAATATCCTGCTGATTTTCTAGTACTTGGTAAAGAAGCTAGTAAAACATATCCTATTATATTTGGTAGAACCTTTCTGAACACTTGTGGGACTATCATATATTGTTGGAAGGACTAAGTTTTGACTAAGTTTGCTGGAGAGTCTTATGAGTTTAATTTGTCCAAATTTGCCAAAACTCCTTATGAAAATGAACTGCCTAATGAGGATTTCAGGGTTGAACAACTTTCTGCTATCTCTCTCGCTCCTAACAATGCCTTGCAGCAGTTCATGGAAGATCATGAAAGTGATGCCTTCATGAAGGAAAGAAATGAGATTGATGAGGCTTTCCTTCGTTATCCTGAGTTACTTAAGCATAATTTACCTGTGTAAGATTTAGGTACCACACTTCCACCTAAAGGGGACCCTGTTTTTGAATTAAAACCTTTACCTGATGATCTTAAATATTCTTATCTTGATGACAAGAAGATATATCCTGTTATTATTAGTTCTAAACTTTTAGGAAAGTAAGAATGAAGGTTATTGGAGATATTGAATAAACACCGAGGAGCTATGGGCTATAATGTTGATTATTTGAAGGGGATTTCTCCTACTATATGCTAGCATGCTATTAATATAGAGCCTGATGCAAAACCAGTTGTTGAGCACCAACGTCGTCTAAATCCTAAGATGAAGGATGTGGTAAGAAATGAGGTATTAAAACTCCTTGATGCTGGTATCATTTATCCTATTGCTGATAGTAAATGGCTCAGCCCTGTTCATTGTGTTCCCAATAAATGGGGAATAACTGTTGTGCCTAATGAGGATAATGAGCTTATACCCCGAAGAGTAGTAGTTGGGTATAGAATGTGCATTGATTTTAGAAATATTAATGAAGTTACTAAGAAAGATCATTATCCTTTGCCCTTTATTGATCAAATGCTTGAGAGGTTGTCCAAAAAGACTCACTTTTGTTTTCTTGATGGTTATTCTGGGTTTTCTCAAATCGTTGTGAAAGCACAGGACCAAGAGAAAACTACTTTCACTTGTCCCTATGGTACTTATGCTTATAGGCGTATGCATTTTGGTTTATGTAATTCTCCTTCTACCTTTCAGAGATGTATGTCTGCTATATTTCATTGTTTTTGTGAAAAAATTGTGGAGGTTTTCATGGACGAATTTTCCGTCTATGGAACTTCTTTTGATAACTGTTTGCACACACTTGATAGAGTTTTGCAGAGATGTGAGGAAACCAACCTTGTTCTTAACTAGGAGAAATGCCATTTCATGGTTAATGAAGGAATTGTTCTTGGACACAAGATCTTTGAAAGAGGTATTGAAGTTGACAGAGCCAAAATTGAAGTAGTTGAGAAGATGCCTTGTCCTAGAGATATCAAAGGTATTCGTAGTATCCTTGGCCATGCTGGTTTCTATAGGAGTTTATTAAAGATTTCTCCAAAATTTCAAAGCCCCTTACCAATATTCTTCAAAAAGATGTACCTTTTGTTTTTGATGATGATTGTAAGGAAGCTTTTGAAACTTTGAAGAAAGGTTTAACAACTGCTCCTATAGTCCAACCACCTAACTGAAGTTTACCTTTTGAAATTATGTGTGATGCTAGTGATTTTGCTGTGGCTGCTGTCTTGGGACAACGTGTTGACAAGAAGTTAAATGTCATTCATTATGATAGCAAGACTCTGGATGCTACTCAAAAGAATTATGCTACTACTGAAAAGGAGTTCTTAGCTGTAATCTTTGCTTGTGATAAGTTTAGACCTTATATTGTTGATTCCAAGGTTACTATTCACACTGATCATGCAGCTATTAAATACCTTAAGACGAAGAAGGACGCTAAGCCTAGGCTTATAAGGTGGGTGTTGCTTGTGCAAGAGTTTGATCTGCATATTATGGATAGGAAAGGTGCTGATGATCCTGTTGCTGATAATTTATCTCATTTGGAAAACATTTCTTTTGACCCTTTTCCTGTTAATGATAGTTTTCCAAATGAGCAGTTAGCTTCAATAAGGGTAAGTCCACATGAGAGTCCTTGGTATGCTGATCATGCTAACTTTATTGTTTCCAAGTATTTGCCTCCAACCTTTACAGCCCAGCAAAGAATAAAATTCTTTTATGATCTAAGGCATTACTTTTGGGATGACCCACACTTATATAAAGGAGTAGATGGTATTATGCGAAGATGTGTTCCAGAATTTGAACAAAAAGAGATATTGAGAAAATGCCATGGCAGCGCTTATGGAGGACATCATGCTAGGGATAGGACTGCACAAAAGGTTCTAAAATCTGGATTTTATTGGCCTACTCTTTTTAAAGATGCAAGGAAGTTTGTCTTATCTTGTGATGAATGCCAACGAGTGGGTAACATCTCTAGACGCAATGAAATGCCATGAATTATTCTCTTATTATTGAACCTTTTGATTGTTGGGGATTTGACTTTATGGGGCCTTTTCCTCCTTCAAAAGGGTATACTCATATTCTTGTTGTTGTTGACTATGTTACAAAGTGGGTAGAAGCCATACCTACAAGCAGTGCTGATGGTAAGACCTCTTTGAAAATGCTCAAAGATGTCATTTTTCCTAGGTTCGGTGTACCTAGATATCTCATGACGGATGGAGGCTCCCATTTTATTCATGGGGGTTTTATAAAAACTCTCTCTAAGTATGATGTAAACCATAGAATAGCTTCAGCTTATCACCCCCAAACTAGTGGGAAAGTAGAACTTTCCAATAGGGAAATTAAATCTATCTTGCAGAAGACTATCAATAGGTCTAGAAAAAATTGGGCTAAAAAGTTGAATGACGCTTTGTGGGCTTATAGAACTGCTTATAAAGATCCTATGGGAATGTCTTCTTACAAAATGGTCTATGGGAAAGCTTGTCACTTGCCTTTAGAATTAGAACACAAAGCTTATTGGGAAGTGAAAGAGTTGAATAGAGACTTTAGACTTGCTGGTGAGAAAAGACTGCTCAACTTAAGTAATCTAGATGAGTGGAGAGGTGAAGCTTACGAAAATGCTAGGCTCTTTAAGGAGAAAGTAAAAAGATGTCATGATAGGAGAATTCTCAAAAGGGAGTTCCATGTTGGTGATAAAGTTCTTTTTTATAGGTCTCGACTCAGATTTTTTGCAGGGAAACTACTCTCCAAATGGGAAGGACCTTTTGTTATCCAGGAAGTGTATCGTTCAGGTCCCATCAAAATTTCTTCCCTAAAAGATGACACAACACAGGAGGTTAATGGTCAAATACTAAAACATTATATTTCTAGAGATTCTTATAATGAAGAAGTTGATGTTATTCAAATGAAAACTCCAGAAGAATTTATCAGAAACCAAAAACCAGAAACTGCAGAGTTCGTCCTTGAATAGGTAAAAGTGATGAAAACAGAAGGTTCGTGAAACTCCAATCTTTTTATATTTTTGATGTTTTTAATACATAAGGAAAGTTACGAGACGAAACTGAGGAGGAAACGGAGCCCGGGGTGGACAAACCCACCCCAGGCGCGGGCCCAGCCTGGTCACGCCTGAGGGGGGTGTTCCACCCCTGAGCTCCGACTCCGCCTCATTTCCGTGTAAAAATCTTCCTTATGCATTGAATCTTCGTAATATATAACCCCCGGGTTCCCCGAGGTTCTTGCATCCTGTTCTCATCGTGTTTTCGTTTCGATCTGTTTTTGTTAGGAAAATTCTCAGATTTGGAGCCTCATGTCTTCCTCTGGATCACCCATGGAGGATTCCTCTGCGGAAGTCCTCAACCCATACATGTATGAGTTGAGGATTCATCCCAAAGAGTTGATACTCAAAGAGGGGAAGGTACAGATGAAAGAAGTTCAAGGCCCTAAAGGAGAAGGCAGCCTAGAAGACAGGATGGAAGCATTGGAACAAGAAGTTTTCAGGTACAAGAAGATGGCAGAACGCGAAGTGGATGTTATTCACAAGATAAGTTCAGAACTCATCACCAAGCATGAGGGAGAAGTTGCTGAGCTCCGAGAAGAGATCTTGTCACTCCGTCATACCACCAATCAATTGCAAGCACAACTCTATGACATACAGAATCAAAACTGTGAGTATGAGGCTAGATTTGATCGCATAAGCTATGCTTCTAGTTTTAGGATTACAGAGACAAGGACATCCTTTTTTGATGGGGAACCATTGCCTTATAAGTTCTATGATGACAAGAGAACACCACCACCACCGAAGGAGTAATTCGTCATCAGGTTTGGCATCCCCTTGGCTTGTTCCAAGCTTGGGGGAGTGCCGCGGTATCACCACCATTATATTTTATCTTTTAAATTTTTAGTGGATTCATATCTGTGGTAGAGGGGTTATCTTATAGTTCGGTTTGCACGTGGAAGTATCTCTCCTTTAGTTTATTATCTATGTATCCCTTGGTGTGAGTGCCTTTATTGGAATATTAATGAGAAGTCTCATCTTTTACTTTTTGCACTTCTTATTTTTAGTTTGCAATCTCTATTATATAATGGATCTTGTTGTTCAGTATTGGCACCACTTTGGGATCATCAAGTGGATCTAAATTGGTTTTGGCAAACCAAGTTTTGGTCAGTGGCTTTAGTTTGAAAGAAAAAGAAAGAAAGAGCTTCTAGGTATTTGGTATCATTTGTTTTCTTTCTTGTTGGCTAATAAGCTTAGTATTATTTATTTAAGATTCTTTTGTGTCTTCAAGGAAGATTGCATGTTTGGATTTATTACTTGTATGTCTGCTTGTTTCTTTCAACTCTCTTGCTTTCTACCTAGTAGCTTTTGCTATTCCTAGCAAATTCTCAAGCTTCATCTACCTTTCAAATTAAAAAGTATTTTGTTATGTGAAAACTACTTAGTAAAGCTCTCACGAACTTGATGGCACACTTTATTTACTTGCCCCTAATAGACTTGAACCATTGTGGACATCGAAGTTGTATATGTTTGCTACTATACGTTGGTATTAGCAGAACCGTGCTGTCACGGGGAACGTTTTCAACATTGCACTTGTACTTTGTACACAGTTGATATTGTGCTCTTTTGTCAATGGTGTGAAATAAAGAGGGGACTTGTAAGTCCATGGAGTTTGTATTCTGTGTTAGAGAAACTCCTGGGCCGCTAGCCTAAGCCATGCTTAATCATGGTGGAAACTTGCAGCATCACCATAGTGAGTCATCTATGAAGCATCCTCAATAAAAAGATATACACATAGTAAATAAAAAGATCGCAGAGATGCTCATTGTCTGCTTGCCTTGTCATTTTGGTTATGGGAAAGCTCCTGTACCATGTGCAAGGGGTACCCTGTTGGCGGTTCTCAATGATATGCAAATACTTACAAAGAAAATAACTTACCTGGACCCAAAGTTGAGTATGCATGAGGAGTGGCCCTCATATTCAAGGGACATGAGATTGCCAACTTATATTTCATCAAGCATATACTCCATCTTTGTTCACTTTAACCTTAATCATCTCAAGATGCTTATGATAGAGGAAATGAGGGCTCAAATCTAGTAAGTACCATAATATTTTGGAAGCTCTTTATGACTTGTAATCCCATCTACCCTCTAAGAAGGGACCTTTCTCCCAGTTACCAGTTTGAGTCAGTAAACCTACTTCCTCTCTATCTCCAGCAAGCTTTTGAGTTGTTGTGTTTAAAGCATTCATATGGTGATTTATTCAATCACATTCTTTATCTTCCTTGTTTGCACAAAACTCTTGTCTATTGAGTATTACTTTGAAAGCCTTCACTTGTTAAAAAACTTTTTGAGCAAAGAGTGCTCCTGTTTTGAAACTAATACAAAAAGCTTTTGTGAAACTGTTTGCCACGTGTTCTCTGACCAAGAACAAGTTTGTCAATTCCAATTATGATTTATCTTTATGCATCTCTATTGTGACTGATGTACTTGGTTGCAAGCTAAGTTGTATAATGGTGAGTTGCTTTCTTCTATGAGTTGTGCAATGGTAAGTGTGATGCCTCTTGTTCGTATTCTTTTATCGACACTTCACTCCATAAACCTGTGGACATGTTTACTGAGCTCAGTATTCGCTTGGGGACAAGCGAAGTCTAAGCTTGGGGGAGTTGATACGCCCAATTTGCATCACCATTCTATATCATAATTTACCTCTATTCATTGATATTTGTGTTATTATGAGGTATTACTTATGGCTTTTCACCTATTTATGTGTGTTGGATGATTCTTGGAGGATGGAGTGCCAGAGTCTGGATTCTGATGGAAAAGAAGGCATTTCGGTGCAATTTCGCGAAGACCATAAAAATACCAGAAAAATATGGAAACTTATTATTTTATCTGAGGACGAAGGAAGGCGGAAGGAGGAGCAAAGGGGGGCCGTAGGGGCCCCACACCCCCTAGGCATGGGCCCACCTGAGGCCGCGCCTAGGGCAGGTGTGGCCCACCTGCCCGGCCTCCGACTCTCCCCCTTCGCATATATCTTATCTTCGGAACCCTAACCCTCAGGGAGCGATACAGATAGATTTATGCCGCCTCTGGGGGCGGAAAACACCGAGAGAGAAAGATCTCTCCGGCACACAGATTTCTGCCGGGGGAATTCCTTCCCGGAGAGGGGAGACCATCGCCATCAACACCATCATCAAGCTAGGATTCATAGGGATCATCATCATCCACACCATCATCTCCATCACCACCACTCCGTCCCGCTGTAACAATTGTGTTGGATATTGCTTTAGTTCTTAGGGGAAACTTTTCCGGTGTTAATTACTATTGTAGTTGATGCTTGTGAGTGGAACCATTGGATTATTGTTTATGTTTAGATTGTTATCCATTATCATATTATCTTTGATCTTGATCCATATGATGTCTTGTGAGTAGTTCATTTAGTTCTTGAGGACATGGGAGAAGTCATGTTGTTAGTAGTGAATCTGTAATGAGTTATTATTCAATGGTTTAGTATTTCTGTTGTGGTGCTATTCTTATAGTGGTGTCATGTGAACGTCGACTACATGATACTTCACCATTTATAGGGCCTAGGGGAATGCATTGTGTATTTGGCTACTAATCGTGGGGTTGCCGGAGTGACAGAAACCTGAACCCCTGTTGGGACACCTTTGCACAAGGAGTGTAGGATCTCAGAGTTTAAGGTTGTGGTTAGATTTATATCTTAATTACTTTCCTTTAGTTACGGATGTTTGCAGGGGGTTTAATCACAAGTATGTTTTAGTACTAGGAAGGGAGGTATGTTAGCATAGGATCACCCACACAACACTTACAAACACAAGACAAGAGTACTCAGCTATTTGAACTGAAAGCACTTGACAGAATTCCCATGTGTCCTCGAGAACATTTGGTCCTTATAAGTATTTCCATCGGCTTGTCCTTTGCTAAGAAAGGATTGGGCCACTTGCTTCGTTTGTTCATTACTTCTGTTACTTGCTCTTTGTTTTGTTGCCTTGTCAGAAAACCACTAAAAATCCGTTTGCTAAGTATTCACAGGGGTTTCCTGCTCCACACCACTGTTCAGCACCTTCTGCTCCTCGTTGGGATCGACACTCCTATTTATCAAAAGTACTACCATACACCCCCTATACTTGTGGGTCATCAATGTGTTGGATATTTGCTTCTTGATGCTCTCTTTCACTTCAAATATATATCTCCTATGTGAGCATCTTTGAAATTATCAAGCCTAACTTAAAGGCAATAAAGAAAAGTACTTCTTGGGATATAATCCAATAGTTTTGTTGAGTCTTGTAAGTTATTACCTAAGTAATAACTGCTCATTATCCTTTTTGTTTTGGTTTTTGTGTCAAGATCAACTATTTTTGAGAAGTGGAGGAGTTGTGAAAAATTGGTTGTTCTGGGACAGATTTTTGTGATGCATTATAAAAATTCGTGAAGGAGCTTAGTACAATGATTGGAGCTTTATTTTTTTGTGCTTGTTCTACAAGTTGTTATTCAACTTTCATTAGTCTTTCACTTTTTGATTTGAGCAACAAATTTTTTTCAAAAAAATCAATCTTTATCTGCTGGTCTATTTTCATAGATTTCTGCCATCATTTGCATTTGCTTCTTATATTGATTCCCTTTCAGATTATTTTTGGGGTTTTGGAAAGGAGTTGCTACGGTATCTCTTGTTTTGATGGTTTTCAGTTGAAATTTGAACCTAAAGGTTTATTCATTTGCATACACTAATGTTGCCATTGAGGTTTGTGTAAGGCCATGTATGAAAGGAACTTTTAGAAGATAGAGAAAAGGAATCTGCAAAGTCCGTCTTTGAGTAGGTAAAAGTGGTGAAAACTGAAGGTTCGTGAAAGCCTAATCTTTTTATATTTTTTATATTTTTATTACATACAGAAGGTTACGAGACGAAACAGAGGAGGAAACGGAGGCCAGGGTGGCCACACCCACCCTAGGCACGGCCCCCAGCTGGCCGTGCCTGCAGGGGGTGTGCACCCCCTGAACTCCGTCTCCGCCTCGTTTTTGCACAGTACCTTCCTTATGCATTGAAACTTTATAATATATAACCCCCCGGATCACCCAAGGTTCATATATCGTGTTCTCATCGTGTTTTATTTTCGATCTGTTTTTGTCAGGAAATCTTTTCATGTTTAGAGCACCATGGTCTCCTCCAACAACTGAGGCAAAGAGCCCATGGAAGAAGAAAGGTTTGCTGCTAGGCACGAAGACATGGGTTGGAGCATCGAGGAGAAAGTAAAGGACATATCGGCAGGCATGAAGGGACAAGCTGCCACATGATCGAGGGCAAGGAAACCTACTTTTGTAGGGGAAATTAACACTGGACATGCTTTTTCTCGCAATATGCAGGGTATCATGACCTCCATTCCAGACTTCAGATCCTGCCCTGAGGCAGTGGAAGCCCTGCGGACCACTAATGAGTTTTGTGATAAGTACTATGCTCTAAGGATGAAGGTGGATATACTTCAAGAGGAGAATAACAGGCTTCGTAATATGCTGGAGGGTTTTCTTGCCCTATACAAAAGAAAACCACCGCCACTGAAGGAGTAATTCGCCATCAAGTTTGGCATCCCCTTGGCTTGTTCCAAGCTTGGGGGAGTGTCGCGGTATCACATCATTATCTTTTATCTTTTACCTTTTTAGTAGAGCTATGTCTTTGGTAGAGAAGTTATCTTATAGGTTGGTTTTCATTGTGGAAGTATCTCTCCTTTAGTTGGTTATCTATCCCTTGGTGTGAGTGCCTTTATGGAATATTAATGAGAAGCTTCATCTTTTACTTTTTGCACTTTGATACATCGGAAACGTATCTATAACTTTTGATGCTCCATGCTTGTTTAGTATCTACTTTGCTTTGCTTTGTCTACACTTTGACGTACTTTTTACATGTTTTCTGGTACTAACCTATTAAAAAGTTGCCACAGTGCTAGTTTCCTATTTTCTGCTATTTTTGGTTCCAGAAAAGTTAGTAAAGAAATATTCTTGGAATTGGACGGGACAAACGTCAAAGTCAATTACTTTCCGTGGGGAACAAGAAGTCCGGAGGGGAGATGAAGAAGCGGGCCAGGGCGGCCAAACCCCCCTAGGCGCGGGTGGGCCCTGCCCCGCGCCTGGGTAGGGTTTGACCCCCCTGGCCGCCTCCTCGGCCTCCCCCTTCGCCTATAAGAAGCCCCCGATGCAGAAACCCTAAGTACTGATCAAATATCAACGAATCTATGTATCTTGTTGGATGGCGGTCTATGTATCTTGTTGTATTTCCCAATCGAATCTCATAGGATCTTTCTGACTAGTAATTGCATTGTTATGCCTTGCTCAGTTCCTGTCAATTGCCCCGCTGTAATTTGTTTACCCTTCATGCCATGTTGTTTATCTTAGGAGAGCATATCTAGTGAACTATGGACCCCGGTCCAATCTTTACCATTGATACATCTTCCACTGTTAGATTTTTACTTGCTACAAACCATTACCTTCCACACCATATGTTTAATCCTTTGTTACAGCAAACCGGTGAGCTTGACAACCTCACTTATTCGTTGGGGAGAAGTCTTGAGTTTGTGTTGTGCAGGTCTCCGTGTTGCTTGCAACACCTGTGTGATGTTTCCTTCCTCCTTCTGGTTCGGTAACCTTGGTCTCTACTGAGGGAAACCTTGCTGATGTGATCATCGTACCGTGCTCTTGGGGTTCCCAACAAAGTCCTCTCTAACAGGCAACAAGCTTTCTAGCGCCGTTGCCAGGGAGGCTAAGGACGTCTGCACAAGGGGAGTCTTCCACTTCCTTTCTCTTTACTTTGTTTTTAGTTTGCTTTGTTTCCTTTGCTTGGTTTTGTTTGCCTCTTTTCAAAAAACCGAAAAAAATTAGTCTAGTTTGGTTTGCTTGCCTTATTCAAAAACACAAAAAAATAGTTCCTGCTCTAGCTGCTGCTGTTTTTGGCTTGCCCACCTTTGCCAAAATGAACTCTGCTGAGAACACCAAGTTGTGTGACTTTACTAGCACCAACAACAATTATTTCCTTAGCACACCTATTGCTCCACCTGCTCCTGATGCTACCTTTTATGAAATTAAGCCTGCTTTGTTGAATCTTGTGATGAGAGAGCAATTTTCTGGTGCTGGTTCTAATGATCCTGGTGCCCATCTCAATAGATTTGTTGAACTTTGTGAGATGCAAAAGTATAAGGATGTAGATGGATATATTATTAAGCTCAAGGTTTTTCCATTCTCCTTGAGAGGAAAATCTAAAGAATGGTTGCTATCCTTGCCTAACAATAGTATTGATTCTTGGGCTAAGTGCAAAGATGATTTTTTTTTGGAAAATACTATCCTCCTACTAATATTATATCTATTAGAAGTGACATTATGAAATTTAAACAACTTGATAGTGAACATGTTGCTCCAACTAGGGAAAGAATGAAATCCCTGGTTAAGAATTGCCCCACTCATGGACTCACTGCTTGGATGATTATCCAGAATTTTTATGCAGGTTTGAACTTCTCCTCAAGAAATCTGTTGGATTATGCTGCTGGAGGTACCTTTATGGGCCTTACTTTGGGTGCTGCAACAAGGCTCCTTGATAATATGATGGTTAACTATTCTGAATGGCATGTTGAGAGAGCTCCACATGGTAAGAAGGTAAATTCTGTTGAGGAAACTTCCTCTTTGAGTAAAAAGATTGATGTTATTATGGCTATGCTTATTAATGGGAAAGCTCCTCTAGATCCTAATAGTGTTCCCTTAGCCTCTTTGGTTACTCAAGAAGAGCAAGTTGATGTGAACTTCATTAGAAACAACAATTTCAACAACAATGCCTATGGGAATAATTTTGGTAGTAACAACAATTATAGGCCTTATCCTCCTAATAATGGAAATTCCTATGGAAACTCCTACAACAATGTTAGAAGTGACCCCTTTGAACTTGAAGTCGTGCTCAAAGACTTTATTAGTAAACAAACCACTTTCAATAAGGCTATAGAGGAAAAGATTTTAAATGTTGAGAAAAATATATCATCTTTGTCTGAAGCTCAAACTTCCTTGGTTAATAAAATGGCTGCTAAACCTAAAACTTTGGAAAATACCTTTGCTACTGCTCATGTCATACAAGTTACTATTGATGAAAATGTTAGGCTGTTAGCTCAACTTCATGCTAAGTGGGAAAGGGAAGCTGAAATCGATAGAAACAATAGTGTGTGCACCATCACCACTAAACCTCAAGTAGTCCCTATTCCTACTCCTACTATGCCTACTACTATTGATGCTAAGTTTGATTTGATATTGATGGTTGCAATATTTCTGAAGTGATTATGTTCCTACAAAAGCTTGCTAGAAGTCCAGATGCTAGTGATATGCATGTTTCCTTGACCAAACACATTACAGATGGTCTTGTTAAGATTAAGTAAGAGAATCTAAAACACAAATCTTCTATTCCTAGGAAGGTAGAAGATAGTTGGGAACCCATTATTAATATGCAAGTGAATGACTTTGATCTCAAAGCTTCATGTGATCTTGGTTCTAGTGTCTCTATTATGCTCAGGAAGATTTATGAAATGCTTGATTTTCCACCTTTGGAAGATTATTATTTGGATGTCCCACTCAATGATAATGCTAAGAATAAAATCATGGGGAGTATTAATGATGTTCTCATTATGGTTAACAATTCTTATGTCCCTGTTGATTTCTATGTTTTGTATGTTGAATACAATGCTTCTTGTCCTATTACTTTGGGAAGATCTTTTCTTAGAACAGTTGGTGCCATCATTGATATGAAATAAGGCACCATTAAGTATCATTTTCCATTCAAGAAAGGTATTGAACACTTCCCTATGAGAAGAGAGAAGTTTCTTTTTTCTCCTCCTTTGAAAGGAAGGTTTGATGTTAATGCTTCTTCATTTGAAAATACTTGATTCTTCTTGCTTCTTGTGCCTAACTTAAAGGCGTTAAAGAAAAGTACTTGTTGGGAGATAATCCAAGAGTTTCCTTGAGTCTTAGAAGTTATTAATTCAGTAATGACCTCTCATTGTCCTTTTTGTTTGCTTTTTGTTCCAAGAATGACCTCTAATGAGAGGGAAGTAAGATTTGGGGAGTTGTTGTCCCGAAACAGATTTCTGTACTCCACCAAAAACATTTGTGAGGAGTCTCTGTAACTCAGATTGAGCTGAAAATTTACGCGTAAATCCCCTAGTATGTTATGTAACTTTCATTAGTTCAACACTTTTTGATTTGAGCAACAGAAGATGTTCGAAAAAATCGGTTTCTACCTGTTGGTCTGTTTGAAGATTTCTACCATTATTTGCATTTGCTTCTTATTGATTCCTTTTTGAGTTCTCTTTAGGTGAATTGAGATTTTTAAGGAGTTACTACAGTAGCTTGTGTTTTTAGTGAAAATACTTGCTGTTTCAAAGCTTTGCCAGAGGTCCAATATCTTTTAAATAAGCTAATGTTGCTAATGAAGATTGTGTGAAGTTTTGTATGAAGGAAAAATATAAGGTGTATAGAGAGAATGATGCAATGAGATGAAGAATGGACAAAATCTCAATCTTGGGGATGCCACCATGGTGTCACCCCAAGAAATATCCAAGAGGTACAAGCGTCAAAGCTTGGGGATGCCCAAGGCATCCCCTTCTTCATCAATAAAAGCTCAGGTCTGTCTAGACACTTCGTTTTTATTGTTTCATGCATAGTTGTGTTGTTCTTGGAGCGTCTTAGTTTTCGTTTGCTTTGCTTAGTTTGTTAAGTTTGCTTGAGTAGTTTGGACTCCCGTTCTTGTTGTGTTGTTTTGCAAATAAGTTGCTTGGTTTTGGAAAGGAGTAGCTAGTTCTTGCTTGAAAGTGCAAGAGGAGCTTGCATTGACTGTGACTTAGACTTTAGCATGAAATGCTAGGTGTTGTTTTGGCCTTATGCTTAGTGATTATTGCTGTAGCATGTCTTGTTCAAAACAATTGGGATTGCTTAGTGTGCCTTGAAGAAATTGTGTGTTGTTTTAGCATGCAAAAGCATAGTATTGTGGTATTTTCCTTTGATGCTTTTCTTGGGTTGACTTGGCACATGCTCACACCATGTTATGACTATGACAAGTCACCATTAGCCTCTATAATCATTTAGTCCTTGACTTGTAGTACCACTCTTTGCTTTTATTAGTAATGCTTTGTTGCACTACATGATTATGGCCATTATTGCTCTCTTATTTGGTTGCTCCCAGTCTTTTGCTAGCCTCCACTTGTATGAGTAAGCTCTACTCATGCTTCCAACTCCCAAGAAACCAAGTTATTCCAAAGTGTCCACTATAAACTCCTATGCATGGTGTGTTACACCATTCCAAGTATATTCTTGTTTTCAGCTACCTTCCAATTAAAATCTATTTTGTTATGTGAAAACTTAGTGATTAAAGCCCTCACAAACTTGATGGCACACTTTATATTCTTTTCCCCAAATAAACTTCAACCATTGTGTCATCTATGTTGTATATCCTTACACTTATGCATTGGAATTAGCAGAACCGTGCTGTCACGGGGAACATTTTCAACATTGCACTTGTACTTTGTACTCAGTTGATATCATGCTCTTTTGTCTATGGATGTCACCGGTGTGAAATAAAGAGGGAACTTGTAAGTCCATGGAGTTTGTATCCTGTGTTAGAGAAACGCCTGGGCCGCTAGCCTAAGCCATGCCTAATCATGGTGGAAACTTGCAGCATCACCATAGTGAGCTATCTATGAAGAATTCTTCATATAAAAAAAGAGACACATTGAGAAAAGAGGAAAGAGAGAAAAAACACCATATTCCCATGATAAATAAGAAGATTGCTGAGATGCTCATTGTCTTCTTGCCTTGTCATTTTGGTTATGGGAAAGCTCCTGTACCATGTGCAAGGGGTACCCCATTGGCGGTTCTCAATGATATGCAAATACTTACAATGACAAGAACTTACAGGTGACTAAAGTTGAGTACCATGCGGTGTGGCCCTCGTATTCAAGGGACTTGAGATTGCCAATTTATACTTCGTCAAGCATATACTCCATCTTTGTCACTTTAACCTTAATCACTTCAAGATGCTTATGATAGGGACAATGAGAGCTGAAAGCTAACAAGTACCATAATTTTTGGAAGCTCCTTTTGAAACTTGAAATCCCTTCTTCCTTTATAAAAGGCTTTTCTTCCACCATTATTTGAGTCTCCACCTTCTACCTTTAGGCACCATTAAGAGAGCATAGTTGTCATTCTGTGTGCAGTGTTTCAAAGCTTATTGATTGATGCATATTGTGATATTACTTGGTCTTGTGCTATTTGTTTCTAGTCACCCTTGTGAACTTTGAAGGTGTCCTATGCATCTATTTGCTACTATATGAGGGACAAGTTGATTGCAACTATGCTATGTTTTCTGTATGTGAAACAAACAAATGTTTTTCAATGCATGTTATTCATTGTAAGATCCCTCCTTTGTAAAGGAAAAGGATCCCTGTGATTGCAATGCTAGTCCCTGGATCAATGCTAGCATCCACAGTTTAAGATGAAGTACACAGATACAAAGGTCATTTATTACATTCATTCCAGAGATAAAACATAGTCTTTTACAACTCAGGGCCACATGCCTAGTACAAGAGTTTTTGGAATAAGTAAATAAACATAAGTCTTCATCTTCATGTGCCACAGGCAAGCATGTTGAGTGTAGACTCATGACTCCTAATCATCATCGGAGTAACCTGCAACATCAAAAGTTACAGCCACAGTGGGTCAATACTTTGGAATAGTATTGGCAAGTGATACCTTAGTAGATTTTAAGTGGACTATATTACTATATGCATTTTGCCTAAGTGTAGCTTGGCTTGCTTTGCTTGAAAATAGTTTTTCCTATTAGTTGAAATCTCTAAGTTTTTCTTTGTCAAAAACTTTCCCAAGAAACCACCAATAGACATTAGGGTCCTTCACCCTTGTTCACCCACATGTTTTACTTTAGAAGTTGGAGTGATGAGATTCTTGTAGCTTCCATGTCTTGATGCTCAATTTGTCCATTGCCATGGACTTGGCTAAGTACTTAGATTTTCCATCTACAGAGGTTGTGCACTTTCCCCACCAGACTTGGTTTCCCAAGACAGGACCTTTCAGAAGCCTTTCCTTAGTCAAATGGACGCGCTCCAACCTATCATTCCCACTACCACCAACTGTCCAAGTGACTAAGTTCTAGCAACCTATATGATCATGGCAGAGCCCATATTGCCAAGTGATTGCACTGTAAGCTTTCTCAACACTTGGCCTCCAAATCCCTTTGTGCCTGGGTGGCATACCACAAGTGAGATACACAAGCCAAATCCATGGCCTTGTGAAACCACTCAACCAAAAACCACCATTCAAGTCCCATTCCACCCAGGAGGTTCATTGACTTAGTTGTTTTATTAAGAAAAGAATAAGTCCAAAAGACTTAGAATTATTTCCATCATAGCATGTACATACTTTACCAACCCTTGTTTGCTACTATCTAGGCTAATCATGGCATAGTGACTTAACTTAGGAAAATTCCCTAGCAATTCTACAATACTACAACTACTTAGGATTTCCCAACATAGCATTTGGCAATAGTAGCATGCAAGACTTAGAAAAAATAATTCTAATGCTTATTCAAAATAAGGGGTGGAAATATCATGAAGTATCACTTGCCTTGGTAATGGGGAGAGCAACACTCTTCACAATCACAGTCACTAGCAAAATCTACACAAAGTTTGTAGCACAAAATTACACACAATTCATATACAAACAAAAATATGAATGCATGCATGCAAGAAAATGCTAAGTGATGATTTTTGAAAACTCCACCAAGCAAGTGCATGATACGGAAACATAACCAAGTCAAAAAGTTTGCTAACTAAGCTTATTTAGCCCTAAAACAAATGCTAAACAAAATCTATACTCAAAATGGACCTAAATATGTTTCTGCATACAAAGTCATTTTAACAGAAACTTTTTGTTAAACACATTGCAGATTCAGAAAGGGCTTGACTCACTGATTCCAACGGTATAAAATTTGCAAAAATCTAACGTGGGAATCAAAAGTTATAGCCCATTGAAATTTGGATCTAAATCTGATTTGAAATTCTGTTTTAATTCAAACCCTAGCCACGCGTCCAATTTCTATTGGCCGATACCGATTCGCTCCGGATCACGCTCGTGAGCCGTAGGATCTGTTTAAAACACACGGCCTAGATCTACCAAAAACGTTTCGTTAAGTGATCTAAATCTACGCGTTGGATCTAGATCTGACGGTCCTGGATCAAACGACCCAAACCGAGGGGCGCTAGCGGCGGTAGCTGGCGGCGGCGCGTCAGTCAGCGGCGGTGCCGGCGTTCTAGGTCGCCCGGGGAAGAAAGGAGGCGCTTACCACAACCGCAGGAGGTTGCTGATGCTCAAGGTGGCGATGGTTCGTCGAGGGGCGCGCGGACACGGCGAGGATTTCTCGTCGGAGTTGAGACAGACGTCGGGCACGGTCAGTCGTCGATGTTGGCGAGGTTCCTCGTCGCGCTAAGTCAAAATAGGGGTACTGTTAGATGCGCACAACGATGTATAATCTAGGTGTACCAGTCAGAGGGCAAGGGGCGGTGGCTACTTACGAAGGGAGGTCGCCGGAGTTTGTGCAGAGAACGGTGGCGGCCGGTCATCGACGTTGCTGGAGCTACGGATCATGCGAGGGCAAATGAGGAGTGTCAGTAGGTGCGCAAGGACTCGGTGAACTTGATAGCATGAACTAGAGATGAGGGAACACGGGCTCACTGAATTACGCGCTTGATCGGAACAGCGGCGGCGTCGTGCGAGTTGTGGGCAGCCTGGTGGCGTGAAGGCGAAATTGTTTGGGGGAAATGGTCGCGAGGATGTGGGGATTTTATAGCCAGAGGCTCGACAAGAAACGCTTGCTGCATCAATGCCAATTAAGCTCGCGAAATCAGTGCAGCAACGGGCAGCGGCGGAGGTCGTGCGCGGAATCAGGGGAAGACGAAGCTGACGTGGAGAGGGCCCGCTCGTCAGCGAAATAAGCAGAGGGGGTGTGGGGTCTGGCTGTCAGTGGCTGAGTGGGTGTGCTCGCGCGTGCGGAAGGAAAAGAAATGGCCCGGGTGGGCTAGTTGGGCCTGTTCCGATGCTGGGCTAGATTCCTGGCGCTCGGCCCTTTTCTTTTGTTTACTCCTTTTCTTTTTCTATTTCGATTTTTAGGAATGGTTTTGAAATGAATTCAAACTCTTTTTGAATTCAAATCTTTCTAGGGTTTTTGCAGGGTACAGTAGTCTCCAATATAGGCATAAAAGAAAGTGGTTGCTTTGCAAAGGCTTGGTCAAGCTTGGAGATAAAAAATAACAGAGACTAGGCACTTGGTTTGCAAAATTTGAAAAATGGTTTTTGAAACCATTTCCAATTTGAAAGATTTGGTTTAAATTCTACACTCAAACCTATCCTCATAGAAGGCAACAAACTTGGTTCATAAACAATCAAGCTTTAAAATGGGGATAGCCATTTTGATTTAAATCTGCTCACATAAAATCATAGCACTATGTGCTTCTGTTTTTCTGAAATGAGTTTGAAATTGATCTCAAGTCTATATGCATGCATGAATGATATGCAAACTTTGAAATCATGATTTTAGGGATGTTACATTCATGATCTTTGTTTGTAACTTGTCATGTTGCATGCATAGTTACTTAGTCCTATTGTTAGAGCTCCATCTTTCATGCACATGTTTAGAGTTCTTTGATCCCAGCTTTCAATGCTTTCAAATGGTTAGATCTTTATTGTGAGGGTGCATGTCACCTCAAAAATTATTCTTTTATCACTTACCTACTCGAGGACGAGTAGGAGCTAATCTTGGGGATGCTTGATACGTCGGAAACGTATCTATTATTTTTTATGCTCCATGCTTGTTTAGTATCTACTTTTCTTTGCTTTGTCTACACTTTGAGGTACTTTTTACAGGTTTTCTAGTACTAACCTATTAACAAGTTGCCACAGTGCCAGTTGCCTGTTTTCTGTTGTTTTTGGTTCCAGAAAAGTTAGTAAAGAAATTTTCTCGGAATTGGACAGGACAAATGTCAAAGTCAATTACTTTCCGTGGGGAACAAGAAGTCTAGAGGGGAGACGAAGAAGCAGGCCAGGGCGGCCAAACCCCCTAGGCGCGGGTGGGCCCTACCCCGTGCCTAGGTAGGGTTTGACCCCCCTGTCCGCCTCCTCAGCCTCCCCCTTCGCCTATAAGAAGCCCCCGATGCAGAAACCATAAGTACTCGATCAAATCGCCATGAAACCGTCTGTAGCCGCTGCCACCATCGTCCCTAGATCGAGGGATCTGAAGTTCTTCTCGGCACCCTGCCGGAGGGGAGATCATCCCAGAGGCCTTCTCTCCAGTATGATGCGTGAGTAGTTCCACCTTGGACTATGGGTACATGTAGTAGCTAGATGGTTGTATCTCCTCCTTTGTGCTTTCATGTATAGATCTTGTGAGATCCGTTCATGATCAATATCTAATCTATTTGTAATCATGCATGTTGTGCTTGTGGGGATCCGATGGATATTGAGATTATTATGTTGGTTTAATTAATGGTTTTGTCTTTATGATTCTATCATGTATGTGTTGTTTTTGATCTTGCATGCTCTCCGTTGTTAGTAGCTATCTTGGCCAAGTAGTTGCTAGTGACTCCAAGAGGGGTTATTTATGCCTGATAGTGGTTTCATGCCTCTATTTTCCAAGGGAAGTGACAATAATCTCTTCGGTTGTAGATGTGATGTTGCTACTAGGGAGAAAACAACGGTCTCCGCGTTGTGCAGCTCTCTGTGTTGCTTGCAACACGTGTGTGGCATTTCCTTCCTCCTTCTGGTTCGATAACCTTGGTCTCTACTGAGGGAATGCTTGCTGATGTGCTCATCATACCTTGCTATTGGGGTTCCCAACAAAGTCCTCTCTGACAGGCAACACACTTATTATTTTAGTTTGCAATCTCTATTATATGATTAATCTTGTTTATCAGTATTGGTATCACTTTGGGAGCATCAAGTAGATCTAAATTGGTTTTGGAAAACCGAGCTCTAGTCAGTGGCAACACTTTTTGTGGTTCAAAAGGAAAAGAGAAAAAGCTTACAGGTATTTTATATCATTTATTTTCTTTCTTGATTGGCTCATAAGCTTAGTATTCTTTATTTAAGATCTTTTTGTGTCTTCAAGGAAGATTGCATGTTTGGCTTTATCACTTGTAGGTTTTCTTGTTTCTTTCAACTCTTTTGCTTGCTACCCAGCCTTGCTAGCCAAAAACCTGTTTTGAGAAGGAGTACGTCTCATGCATCCAACCCCTTTAAACCAAAAACCTATGACATTTGTGTCCATCATACCTGCCTATTAGCGTTGTTGCTATTCCAAGCAAATTCTCAAGATTCATCTATCTTTCGAATTAAAAATTATTTTGTTATGTGAAAACTAGTTAGTAAAGCTCTCACGAGCTTGATGGCACACCTTATTTTCCTGCCCCTAATAAACTTGAACCATTGTGTCATCGAAGTTGTATATGCTTGCATCTATACGTTGGGATTAGCAGAACCGTGCTATCACGGGGAACCCTTTCAACACTTATGGATACTTATCCAGTTGATATCATGCTCTTTTGTTTGCGGATGTCGTCGGTGTGAAATAAAAGGGGACCTTGTAAGTCCATGGAGTTATGTATGTGTGTTAGAGAAACACCTGGGCCGCTAGCCTAAGCCATGCTTAATCATGGTGGAAACTTGCAGCATAACCATAGTGATCAATCTGTGAAGCATCCTCAATAAAAACCTATGCAAATAGCAAATAGAAAAGATCGCTGAGATGCTCACTGTCTGCTTGCCTTGTCATTTTGATTATGGGATAGCTCCTGTATCATGTGCAAGGGGTACCCCGTTGGCGGTTCTTTATGATACACATGTACTTACAATGACAAGAACTTACCGGTAACTAAACTTGATTAGCATGAGGAGCGTCCCTCGTACTCAAGGGACATGAGATTGCCAACTTATATTTCATTAAGCATATACTCCATCTTTGTTCACTTTAACCTTAATCACCTCAAGATGCTTATGATAGGGGCAATGAGAGCTCAAAGCTAGTAAGTACCATAATCTTTTGGAAGCTCTTTATGAACTTTAAGTCCCTAGTTACCTCTATGAAGGGCCTTTCTCCCACTAATAAGTTGAGTCAGTAAACCTACTTCCTCTCCATCTCCAGCAAGCATTTGAGTTGTTGTGTTTCAAGCATTCATATGATGATTTATTCAATCATGTTCTTTATCTTCCTTGTTTGCACAAGACTCTTATCTAATGAGTATTACTTTGAAAGCCTTCATTGTGAAAAACCTTTTATGTTTGAGCAAAGAGTACTCTTGTTGTGAAACTTCTACAAAAGCTTTATTTGTGAAACTGTTTGCCAGCTGTTCTCCTCAGGTTGATGAAAAATATTGGATAGATTGTGAAATTTTGTCACATCCCAAGATTTTCCAAATCTTGTAATGTGAAAACAAATGAATAAAATAAAACCTTGTTGATTTTCAGAGCCAGAAGAAACTTTTTGAGTTCAAATAGAACCCCAAAACCCATTTGAATTAAATAAATCCCAAAGGAATTTAATGAGTTAAACATTTAATTAATGGTAATTAAAAATATTTTTGAAATTACTAATTTTGAAATCATTTAATAAAAGATTTGGTATTCAAAAGAAAAGATGAGTTTATAAATAAAGAATATTTTATAAAGCCAAACTAAAACCTTGGCCAAGCTTTGGAATTAAAACATTTTGTTTTTGAATAAAAGTAACAAAGGATTATTTAAATAAATTAATAAGGATCTAATAACCAAATTTTATACAAATAAAAAGTTTTACCTATTTAATTGAAACATCAAAACTTATAAATTATTTAAAATAAGTATTACAAATATTTGATATTCACAAATAAAACCTACTAAAGTGTTTTAGACTTTATTTTAGATTGCAAAATAAATATTTCAATAAATAAGGTCTTATTGGAATTAATAATGAAAGTCTATTATATTTAATTAATGATGGACCCTAAAATAAAATGTTATCTTGTTTAAATAAGTTTCCAAATATTCTATGTTACCTAAATAAAACCTACTGGTGGGTTTTGAAAATATTTGGATTCCAAATAAGGAATATATTAAATTATATCAAACCCTATTTGATTAATAAACCATGATCCATTTATTTAATTAATAAATGGAACCTAAAAAGATTTAAAATATTATTTTATTTTAGAATGTGAATTATGATCATAAACAGAACCAAATTCATAGCTGCAAAGTTTGTTGATTGTTGGAATAGATTTGAGAGTGAATTGTTTGTTTGAAATTCAAAACAGAAATCAGAAATAGAAAAGGAAAAAGTTACAGAATAAAAAAAATGGAGTTTGGCCAACCCAACCCAGGCAGCCCAATAAGCCCACCAACTAGCCCAGCCTTTCCCCTCAAGAAAACGATTCGCACGCAATGAGACCCATAAAGAGACTGATTGGTGGACCTCTCCCACTCTATTTCCCACTGACCAGCGGACCCCACTTTCCCAGCCGTCTCCTTCCTCGCGACGACCACGCCGACCGTTTCTGCCGTTGATGCCGCGCGTTAATAATGCCAAGGTGATTCATGCTGCAATGACCTTGCCCTCTTAAACACCCACTCTTCCTCCATTTCCTCTGTCGCCACTCCTTCACTGCCCCGAGGCTGCTGCAATTTGAGCTCGCACCGCCGCAGCTCCGACCACCGTCCTCATCGAATTCCGGCCAAACCACATCACCCCGAGCCTCCCTGAGCACACTGATAGCTTCCCCACTCCCAGACGTTTCTCCCTATGCTCTTCGTTCGACCGCGGGCGCCCCAGAACACCGTCCTCGACAAACTCCGAGCACCGCCGTGTCTTCCTCCAACTCCGGCGCGTTCCCCAGGTGAAGTCAGACCGCCCCTCTGCTTCTCGATCACACGAACGTCTTATCCTTGGTCATACGCACCTGACCATGCTCCTACCTTGCCTCCGCGTGATCTACAGCGTCGCCCTCGACCGCGGACAGAGCCACCCGACGCCGTCCTTCACTCCGGCGAACAATTGCAGCTGTACCAGAGCGTCCCTTACCGCGACAAGCACACGTTGAGCATCCCCTCTTCATCACGATTCCGGTGAGCATTTTTTTTCCTCTTCTCCGCTTCCTGTAATCGCCGTAGCATCACTGCCCGGCCGTGCGCCGCCGTCTACCACCGTCAGCGCCGCCCACTTTAGGTCAAACTCGCCAGTACCGTCCGATCCAGATTTAGCGGCCACGATTAGATCACTTATCGTCGAAGGGGTATGTCCTCTGGGCCACTCGATCTAACTAGATCCAACGCCCCACAACCGCGATCCAACCGAAACGGTATGGACCAATAGGAATATGACACGTGGCCAGGTTTAAAACTAAAAATAGATTTCAATCTGATTTAATTGCAAACTTCAAACCCTTGTAACTTTCAAACCACACGTCCAAAAATTATAAATTTTATGTCGTTGGATTCAGGAGAACAAGCCCTAACCAACTGTGGCCTTAGTTTAGAAAATAGTATATGTTAGTTTGCTTGATTGTGCAGATTCATTTGGATGCTTAATTAGAATAGAAAAATTGTCTAGAAATGATTTTTTGGATTAAAACCTTTGCAAAATGGATTTATGTGAACATACTGACCCTAGGAACCAACCCTTGGTGTTAAAAAATTATTTTGGAAAAATATAGGTTGAATTATTTAACTTAGCCATTTTCTAGCCAAATAAAATTACTAATTTTAGTAAGGAAATGATTTTTTTGCAAAGAAAACTTTGGGAAATGTTTTGGACCAAACCTACTGATCCAAAACACCAAGCTTTGCAAATGGAAACTCACATGGTGAAAAACATAAAGTTTTTGCTTTGATAAAAATATTTTTCACCACATGAAATGATGGTTAGATTTTAAAAATGGTTTATGGACTAAAGCCTTTTGCAAATGACTTTGCCATTTTGGTAAATGACCAATGTGGACCTTACAAAGTTTATAAACCTAGTGGAGACCATTCTTGCAATAGAACCATCATTTGCATACTTATACCTGACTTAGAATCCATTGCTTTGTGTGTGAAAAATGTTGTTTGGATATTGGTTTGGAATGCTACTTGATACTATGCTTGTTTGATTGACTTGTAGTGAATTTAGCAAAGTGTGAGACTAGCAAGGTCAAGGAGTGAACCACCATTCCCTACCAAAAAGGCAAGTTACACTATCATACAAATGCCCTACTATTTTCATTATACTTAGTGGATTGTGAAAACATGCATGAAAAATATTTCTATATGCTATGCTAAATCCTAATAGGATTTCCCTATACACTCCTTAGTGAAAATATTGTAGTTGTACATGCTTAGCCATGCTTATTTGAAAAGAAAGATACATGTTGAGATTTTACAAAGTTGAGAAAATGACTTGTGCTTTACATAATAAAACAAGGACTCAATGAACCACCTAGGTGGTGAATACTTTAGGTTTTGGAGAAGGTGGCAACAAAAGGAACCATGTCTATGGGAATCACTTTGTGTTGTGCTCCAAAAGAAAACCACCTAGGAAACTTAGAGATTGAACATGTTTCTCCAATTGTGGCTTTCGTGTGCAACCACATGCTATTATGGCTCTGGCTTAGTCAACTACATTAGGAAGACCCATACATTGTCTTTAGTTACCGGATATGGGGATCTGGAATGCTTCATGGGGGCTAAAGACAAGCTAGCAATGATGTATGGGAGGACCTTTTGGAAAGACTTCGTCACACTCTCACCGCCAGACTCCAACTTGGTGAGCACTAATCCAGTAGGCCACTGGTGGCAACAAGATGGGATTGTGTCATGTGGGTAAAGTGTACTCCTTCTGCAGAAGTTAAGAAAATCTAAGTACTTAGCCGTGTCCCCGGTTATGGACAATACTGAGCAACTAAAGTTTGAACTATGGGAGATCTCGACATTCCAACTTCTAAAGTAAGATAAAAACTTGATGCCCTTGTGTGTCTACCAAGGAATTCAAAGAGATTTTGTTAAGCTTGATGCACTTGGGGTTACCAAGGTGCTCAAGGGATTTTGTTTAAACACTTGATGTACTTGGAGTGACCAAGGAACTCATGAGATTCGATAAGACTTGTTACACTTGGGGGTTACCAGGTGGCTCAAGAGATTTTTACAAGGACTTGAACACTTGAGTGTCTACCAAGGAGTTCAAGGGATTCTTGGAAAAGAGATTTGACAAAGGACTTAAAACCCTTTTTGAAAAGATAGGATAAATATTGCTTTATGCAAATAAGCCTTAAACTCTACTTAGCCAAATATGCATATAATGATAAGATCCACTCTTAGTATACATAGAAGTGAAGCTTGCCAATACAATTCAAAATGTATTGACCCTTGTGGCTATAACTTGTAATGTTGCAGGTTGAATGTTTTTTTTATGAAGATTGTTTGATTGACTAGGACTACAAAGTCTACAACCAACATGTGCCTGTGGCACTTTGAAGATGAAGGACCCATGACTATAGTTATTCCGCTGCAATGTAATGTAATATCCAAATGAGCTATGTTTGATGTAATAAACTTATGTTATTTCTGGTTATAAATTTATATTATGACCTTTGTATCTTGATATTACATCTTAACTGTGGATGCTAGATAATGATCCAGGGACTAGCATTGTAAAACACAGGAGGAACCTACCCTTATTAGGTTGAGACCTCTACAGATGGTATCAGAGCATTGTGTTGCCTGTAGGATTTGTAAACCCTAGGATTGGACAAAACCCTTAGGAAAAAAATAAGAGTAATATTTGATCCAAAACTTATTTACAAAAACACTTGTAACCTCTTTGCTTAACCATTTTGGTTTCAACTCTACACCTCTTCTACTTCAACTTGATGGAAAAACCTACCCATGGACAAAGACTACACCATGTGCAAAGGACTTCTTTAACTTCTTCAACTCTAATGACTTCAACATCTTCAGCATGTTCACCAAGGACTTCCAACTTGGAGACTAATAAGGACTACAAGTGAAACAAGGAAATCCTACTCAAGATCAGAGACTGAGGGAATGCAAAATAAGAAGGAACCATCAACAACTTTGAAGCATTGTGACCAAGAGTTCTTCTCAAGGAAACCATGATTTCATGTAAGAAGGATCAACAAAGAAGGCTGGAAGGATGACAAGTGAACCATATAGATGGACCACCATAATTTAGTTAAGACAAAACACACCAACCTATGTGGTGTAACAAAAATATTTTGTTAACTAAGTATGTGCTTGAACCTTGTTTGAGTAAAATGTTTGGTTGGTGATTGCATGCACATTGCTTGTGTGAATTGTGATGTGTGTGATTAGAATTGTTTCCATAGAAATATCTTGCCTATTCTAATCTTCCTTCAACCCAAGCAGATGTCTACTCCAAAGGACTTCAACACCAAGGTTGATGACACCAACACCAACCAAGATGACAGCATGAAAGAGCTCATAGCAACCCAGCACCAGTTGAACCAACTGACAGCTCAGATCCTAGTCAACAATAGTGATAAGGATCCAGCACTACAGAAGTTTTTGGAGGAACAATCCCAACTAATGCTTAAGGTGACTAATCAAATGATTAGCATGGAAGAAAGCTATCCTCAAAGAGTTTATAATAACAAGGATGAAAAGAATGTTATTCTAGATGGAGCCCCAGCTTGCATTATTTGTGGAGACAAGGATCATACTTCCAAGGAGCATGAAGGACAATGCCCCAATTGTGAAGAAGAACATCCTGTGGGACAATGCCCTACCTCTCAAGCTAATTGTTACCTTTGTGAAGGAAGTGATCATACTCCTGGCCAATGTCCCATCTATGCCATGGTAGAACAAAGGAAACAAGAAGGATCCAAGTCCACCAAAGGAAAAGGACCACTCATACCTCCAAACAAGACAACCCAATTCAAAGGATCAAAGAAAACCAAGAAACCCAAGGAAGACATGAGCCTTGCACAATGTCGTAAATGTAAGGAAATGGGACACTACTCCAGTGGATGCCCAGAGAAAAAGAAGAATAAAGAGATTGACCAAGTGTGGTGCAACAACTGCAAAGAGATGGGCCACTATGTAGCAACCTGTCCACAAGAGCCACGTAAAGAACTCAAGGACATTCATTGCTTCAACTGCAAGAATTTAGGACACTATGCAAGCAACTATCCAGAAAAGATGAAGAACAAGTTGAACAAGCCTATGGAGAAGCTCAACCTTGGCCCATGAGTCAAGTATAGAAACCAAGGAAATCATGCAAATGTTTGCTATGAGAAATTTTCCCCGGGATCCCAAGAAGGACAATATGTAATTTTTGTTTGAAACTATTTTAAGGGTGGTAGTACCCTAGTTGTTTGAACTTGCTTGTAACCTTAACCTTCCCAAATCTCTGGACGAGATTTATTTTAAGGGTGGTAGCCTGTCACATCCCAAGATTTTCCAAATCTTGTAATGTGAAAACAAATGAATAAAATAAAACCTTGTTGATTTTCAGAGCCAGAAGAAACTTTTTGAGTTTAAATAGAACCCCAAAACCCATTTGAATTAAATAAATCCCAAAGGAATTTAATGAGTTAAACATTTAATTAATGGTAATTAAAAATGTTTTTGAAATTACTAATTTTGAAATCATTTAATAAAAGATTTGGTATTCAAAAGAAAAGATGAGTTTATAAATAAAGAATATTTTATAAATCCAAATTAAAACCTTGGCCAAGCTTTGGAATTAAAACATTTTGTTTTTGAATAAAAATAACAAAGGATTATTTAAATAAATTAATAAGGATCTAATAACCAAATTTTATACAAATAAAAGGTTTTACCAATTTAATTGAAACATCAAAACTTATAAATTATTTAAAATAAGTATTAAAAATATTTGATATTCACAAATAAAATATACTAAAGTGTTTTAGACTTTATTTTAGATTGCAAAATAAATATTTCAATAAATAAGGTCTTATTGGAATTAATAATGAAAGTCTATTATATTTAATTAATGATGGACCCTAAAATAAAATGTTATCTTGTTTAAATAAGTTTCCAAATATTCTATGTTACCTAAATAAAAACTACTGGTGGGTTTTGAAAATATTTGGATTCCAAATAAGGAATATATTAAATTATATCAAACCCTATTTGATTAATAAACCATGATCCATTTATTTAATTAATAAATGGAACCTAAAAAGATTTAAAATATTATTTTATTTTAGAATGTGAATTATGATCATAAACAGAACCAAATTCGTAGCTGCAAAGTTTGTTGATTGTTGGAATAGATTTGAGAGTGAATTGTTTGTTTGAAATTCAAAACAGAAATCAGAAATAGAAAAGGAAAAAGTTACAGAATAAAAAAAATGGAGTTTGGCCAACCCAACCCAGGCAGCCCAATAAGCCCACCAACCAGCCCAGCTCCTTTCCCCGAAGAAAAACGATTCGCACGCAGTAACAGACCCGCACAGAGACTGACTGGTGGACCTCTCTCCCACTCTATTTCCCACTGACCAGCGGACCCCACTTTCCCAGCCGTCTCCTTCCTCGCGACGACCACGCCGGCCGTTTCTGCCGTTGATGCCGCGCGTTAATTCGCAGTAATGCCGCAGTGATTCCGCGCAGCGACCTTGCCCTCTTAAACACCCACTCTTCCTCTCCATTTCCCCTCTGTCGCCACTCCTTCACCGCCCCGAGGTCGCAATTTGAGCTCGCCACCGCAGCTCCGACCACCGTCCTCATCGAATTCCGGCCAAACCACATCACCCCGAGCCTCCCTGAGCACACTGATAGCTTCCCCACTCCCAGACGTTTCCTCAGGTTTTCGCTCGATGGCGCCCTAGAACACCGTCCTCGACAAACTCCGAGCACCGCCGCGTCTGCCTCCAACTCCGGCGCGTTCCCCAGGTGAAGTCCGACCGCCCCTCTGCTTCTCGATCACACGAACGTCTTCTCCTTGGTCATACGCACCTGACCATGCTCCTTCCTTGCCTCCGCGTGATCTACAGCGTCGCCCCCTACCGCGGACAGAGCCACCCGACGCCGTCCTTCACTCCGGCGAACAATTGCAGCTGTACCAGAGCGTCCCTTACCGCGACAAGCACACGTTGAGCATCCCCTCTTCATCACGATTCCGGTGAGCATTTTTTTTCCTCTTCTCCGCTTCCTGTAATCTCCGTAGCATCACTGCCCGACCGTGCGCCGCCGTCTACCACTGTCAGCGCCGCCCACTTTACGTCAAACTCGCCAGTACCGTTCGATCCAGATTTAGCGGCCACGATTAGATCACTTATCGTCGAAGGGGTATGTCCTCTGGGCCACTCGATCTAACTAGATCCAACGCCCCACAGCCGCGATCCAACCGAAACGGTATGGACCAATAGGAATACGACACGTGGCCAGGTTTAAAACTAAAAACATATTTGAATCTGATTTAATTGCAAACTTCAAACCCTTGTAACTTTCAAACCACACGTCCAAAAATTATAAATTTTATGTCGTTGGATTCAGGAGAACAAGCCCTAACCAACTGTGGCCTTAGTTTAGAAAATAGTATATGTTAGTTTTCTTGATTTTGCAGATTCATTTGGATGCTTAATTAGAATAGAAAAATTGTCTAGAAATGATTTTTTGGATTAAAACCTTTGCAAAATGGATTTATGTGACCATACTGACCCTAGGAACCAACCCTTGGTGTTAAAAAATTATTTTGGAAAAATATAGGTTGAATTATTTAACTTAGCCATTTTCTAGCCAAATAAAATTACTAATTTTAGTAAGGAAATGATTTTTTTGCAAAGAAAACTTTGGGAAATGTTTTGGACCAAACCTACTGATCCAAAACACCAAGCTTTGCAAATGGCAACTCACATGGTGAAAAACATGAAGTTTTTGCTTTGATAAAAATATTTTTCACCACATGAAATGATGGTTAGATTTTAAAAATGGTTTATGGACTAAAGCCTTTTGCAAATGACTTTGCCATTTTGGTAAATGACCAATGTGGACCTTACAAAGTTTATAAACCTAGTGGAGACCATTCTTGCAATAGAACCATCATTTGCATACTTATACCTGACTTAGAATCCATTGCTTTGTGTGTGAAAAATGTTGTTTGAATATTGGTTTGGAATGCTACTTGATACTATGCTTGTTTGATTGACTTGTAGTGAATTTAGCAAAGTGTGAGACTAGCAAGGTCAAGGAGTGAACCACCATTCCCTACCAAAAAGGCAAGTTACACTATCATACAAATGCCCTACTATTTTCATTATACTTAGTGGATTGTGAAAACATGCATGAAAAAGATTTCTATATGCTATGCTAAATCCTAATAGGATTTCCCTATACACTCCTTAGTGAAAATATTGTAGTTGTACATGCTTATCCATGCTTATTTGAAAAGAAAGATACATGTTGAGATTTTACAAAGTTGAGAAAAGGACTTGTGTTTTACATAATAAAACAAGGACTCAATGAACCACCTAGGTGGTGAATACTTTAGGTTTTGGAGAAGGTGGCAACAAAAGGAACCATGTCTATGGGAATCACTTTGTGTTGTGCTCCAAAATAAAACCACCTAGGAAACTTAGAGATTGAACATGTTTCTCCAATTGTGGCTTTCGTGTGCAACCACATGCTATTATGGCTCTGGCTTAGTCAACTACATTAGGAAGACCCATACATTGTCTTTAGTTACCGGACATGGGGATCTGGAATGCTTCATGGGGGCTGAAGACAAGCTAGCAATGATGTATGGGAGGACCTTTTGGAAAGACTTCACACACTCTCGATCCGGTACTCCAACTTGGTGAGCACTAATCCAGAGGGCCACCGGTGGCAACAAGATGGGATTGTGTCATGTGGGTAAAGTGTACTCTTCCGCAGGTTAATAAAATCTAAGTACTTAGCCGTGTCCCCGGTTATGGACAATACTGAGCAACTAAAGTTTGAACTATGGGAGATCTCGACATTCCAACTTCTAAAGTAAGATAAAAACTTGATGCCCTTGTGTGTCTACCAAGGAATTCAAAGAGATTTTGTTAAGCTTGATGCACTTGGGGTTACCAAGGTGCTCAAGGGATTTTGTTTAAACACTTGATGTACTTGGAGTGACCAAGGAACTCATGAGATTCGATAAGACTTGTTACACTTGGGGGTTACCAAGTGGCTCAAGAGATTTTGACAAGGACTTGAACACTTGAGTGTCTACCAAGGAGTTCAAGGGATTCTTGGAAAAGATATTTGATAAAGGACTTAAAACCCTTTTTGAAAAGATAGGATAAATATTTCTTTATGCAAATAAGCCTTAAACTCTACTTAGCCAAATATGCATATAATGATAAGATCCACTCTTAGTATACATAGAAGTGAAGCTTGCCAATACAATTCAAAATGTATTGACCCTTGTGGCTGTAACTTGTAATGTTGCAGGTTGAATTTTTTTTTATGAAGATTGTTTGATTGACTAGGACTACAAAGTCTACAACCAACATCTGCCTGTGGCACTTTGAAGATGAAGGACCCATGACTATAGTTATTCCGCTGCAATGTAATGTAATAGCCAAATGAGCTATGTTTGATGTAATAAACTTATGTTATTCCTGGTTATAAATTTATATTATGACCTTTGTATCTTGATATTACATCTTAACTGTGGATGCTAGCTAATGATCCAGGGACTAGCATTGTAAAACACAGGAGGAACCTACCCTTATTAGGTTGAGACCTCTACAAATTTATTTTTAGAGGAGAGGTTTGTGATTACTGTTATCCTCAGGTTCAAAGTGTGGCACAGATATCTTGATTTCGCAGTACCAGTACTTGGTAGTTGTTACTTGTACAACTAACTTTGGCTGTTAGTTTGATCTCTCGTATTTATGCTAGAGATATGATTTGGTATTCCATTGTTGCTTGCAGATAGAATGGTGTATCACATATGAGTTTATTATATGGTAGTGAAGTGTTCAGATGATCCTTTGAATTATAGCCTAAGGAAATGATTTAAACTAAACTTCTTAATGTAAATGTTCATTAGCCAGTATGAAAGACTGTTCTAATGGCTCCTGATGTCCTGGCTGTTGTTGTGGTGCGTCTAATGCTGGAGTGTGAACAGTGATGGATCAGATAGCTTGATCTGCAGCTATGAATTATTACCTGGCTTCTTTTTTGACTAAATCTTTAGCCCAATGCTAAGGATGCAAACGACTGAGGCTTGGATTCCCCTTAAGGATAATACTGTGGTTGCCTTATTCTAGCTCTAGGATGAAATTAGCATAGCAACTCTATGCTCACTGAGAGCTTGCTTTTCAAATGATTTGCTTGCTTAGAATGATAAGAACCAATACCAATATGGATCTATTGGTTAATATGCTGCTAGTAGTGTGGGTAAATGAGTTGGTATTGTGACTGGTGTGAATTGATTGGATGAGAATTTATGACTTGAATGCCATTGATGCATGGTTTAAGGCTAATTAACTCTGGGATGAATTTTACATGGTTAAGGATCACTAGCCCTTGATTTTTGGTTGTGTGCAATATGTTCCAGTCTAGGATGCAAAGGCTGAGACATTAAATCTTGATAAAAACAGATACTTACTTGGTTGCCTTCTACTCTCTATGATGAATTTGCATAGCACTTCTATGCAATTCAGAGAGATAAACTATTCTCTTACTCTCCTAGACAGATGCTAGTTGCAGAGTAGTTGATTAGATATTGTTTTGCAATAACTCCCTTTATTCCCTTGTTTATGATGGTGAAATAGAATAAGAACAGATATTATGCATGATTCGTGGTATAGCAACATTTTGTTGTTGCTGATTCTGTGCTGTGAGTTGTGGTTCCTAGTGGATCTTGTTCCTGTATGCTTCTTGATCTGCTCCTTGTTACTGCTCACTTGGCTTGCTCCTTATAATACCGCTGCCTTGCTCTTGATCAGCCTACACATGTGAATCTTATGCTCCTGAACCTTGTCCTTCTGGATCCTATAGAACCGGCTTCTTGTGATTACTTATTCTCCTGTGATACGCCTCCTTTCCCCCTCCTTCTACTACTTGATCTATTGGATTTTCTATGGTTTTTCTTCTGGTGTACTTGCCCCTCTTAGCTCTTGGATGGCTCCAGGGAGCAACCAGAGTTAGAGATGTGGTGAGATGGTGGAATAATCTGTGTGGTTATTATCTAGTGGGTGGCTCTGATGATAGATAAGTATGTGTTCTTGGTATGCTCAGAGAAGTGTTCTTGATACACTTTACTACAGGGAGAGAGATGTGTAGTTTCGGCTGGAATGGGTTGATATGAGAGAACAGTCCCTGGAAGTTCCCTACTGCTACTTTTGGACTGTTATACTACTTACTGTGGTAGTGACAACACATGCCATGCATGTGTTGTCTGAGCTACTTGCCTGCTTCATCCATCATGTGGATCAGATCAAGTACACTAGTGTAGGGGTTCGTAGCATGGAAAACAAAAATTTTCTATCTCATACAAACAAACAAGCCAAGATCTATCTACTAGATTGTAGCAACGAGTCGATGGAATAACTTACCCTCGAAGATTCCAAAGCGGTTAACGAGAGCAGATTCTCGTGGGTGATGTAGTCGTACACTTCCGATCTCAAGATCGCGTAGACGATCCTTCCCAAGCTGCGTTTAGCGCTCCCAATCGGTCACACGTTCGGTACTCGACGAAGACCTTCCTCTCCTTGTTCCAGCGAAAATGGAGGTTGTAGCACTCTCCTCGCGATTCCGGCAGCACAACGGCGTGGTACCGGAAGTAGAGGGGAGATCTCGCAGGGCTTCGCCTTAAGCCGGAGCGAGTATGGTGGAGTATGAGAGAGGCTTTAGTGTTCTAGGGATTAGACACACCAATTAGAAGGCTCTAAACCGGAGTCTAGTGCAATTAGAAGCTCTAAACCAAAGCGGCTCTAAACCGGAGTCTAGGGCTAGGGTTTATATTTAGAGGATAGGAACTTGTGTGTCTAGAGGAGGAGGCCCTGCCCCTCCTCTTATAGGTGGAGGAGGGCCGGCGGCCAAGGGGAGGAAGGGGAGTCCCTCCCCAACTCGGCCTAGGTGGTGCGCCGGCTTGGAGAGGAGGGACTCCTCCCCCAAGTCGGTTTCAACCTCCTCTTGCTTGTTTCCTGTTTCTGTTTTAGCCGCTTGACTTTCAAACTGGCCATTTGACTTTTCAGTTTTAGGATTCAATTTAATCCTTTATTTGGAACAGCAAGAACACTTAGTACATGATGCAATCATTCCAATATGTAATGACACATTCATGTACCCTTCCCTCCGGAGTGCTTGACATTCCGAACCTTCTAGAACATTCCCGATGAAAACACCGAATCATTTCCAACTCAAACGGGACTTTCCTTATATGAATCTTATTCTCCGGATCACCTCGTGATATCCCGGATCCCATCCGAGACTCAACAACATTCGGTCTCTTTATCATAATACCATAACTACTCAAAACAACGTCAATCCTTATGTGTCTCCCTACGGTTCGTGAATTATGCGACATGATCGAGACACTTCTCCTAACAATAACCAATAGAGGAATCTGGAAATTCATATGGCTCCCACATATTTCTACGATTACTTTGCGATCAAATGAACCACTTACATACGATACCAATTTCCTTTGTCTCACGATAGTTTACTTATCCGAGGTTATGATCGCCGGTATCTCGCATACCTAGTTCAACCTCGTTACCGATAAGTACTCTTTTCTCGTTCCCGTGATATGTGATCCCTTGTGAGCCAGTCACATGCTTGCAAGCTAATTTGATGACATTCCACCGAGAGGGCCCAGAGTATATCTATCCGTCATATGGATGGACAAATCCCAGTCTTGATCCATGTGTTTCAACCAATACTTTCTGAACACTCAATGCCACCTTTATAGCCACCCTGTTACGGTGTGGTTTTTGATGACATCAAAGCATCCATCCGGAAAAGGTGATATGCATGATCTCATGGTCGAAGGAATTAGGTTACTATGTATCAGAAAGCATATAGCAATTGAACTATTGAAATGACTTGATCTTTATGCTATGCTTATCTATAGGAGTATGTCCATCACATCATTCTCCTAATGATATGATCCTGTTGTTAATAACATATCTATGTTCATGATCAGGAAACCATGATCATATATTAACCAACAAGCTAGTTTAACAAGAGGATTTACTAGGGACTCTTATTTTAGTTTACAAATCACAAAAGTATTAATGTTTCCGGTTAATACAATTATAGCATGGTATGTAAACATTTATAATAAGTGTGAAGATATGATAATAACCACTTTATTATTGCCTCTTGGGCATATCTCCAACAGTCTCCCACTTGCACTAGAGTCAATAATCTTGTTTCAAACCTTTGTGTATTCAACACCTATGGATTTCCGGTGTTGTATGTACACGATTGCTAGTTGTCAACTGATCTCCGGATCTGACACTTCCAGGTCCGTGTGTAATTGCATGTCTTTGCGTCTCTACGCATCACTCATTCTCTAATGAGATGGCTTCGTACAAATTTGGTCCTTTGGTGTGACCTTTAGTTCTTTGGGGTTAAAACATGTTGATAATATTGTCGCACAATATATCTTCATAGTATTATCCCACTGTGAACTACACCTAGTTTGATAACAAACTACTTGACACAAATGCCCTCTTTTGCTACTAAAAATAGCAGTCATATACTTAGCCTTTTGTTGTAGTATCTGTCATAATGTCTTAACTTTGGAACTCATCCAAATCCATTATGGAACTCACTTTCCATTATATTGTGCCACCTTTAGTTTAGATTGAGATAAACTTAATTTGTACTTTGTGACAAAGCTAGTATCAATGTAGTACTTTTACAATGAACTAACCATCTATTTGTCACTTCTACAAATATTATACTCTTAGTTCTTCCAAAAAATCATAAGAATATCCTTACTATTGTCCAATGATCATCTTACGAATCATTCTGGTATATGCTCACAACATTTAGAGCATAGGACATATCTGGATTTGTACATATCACAGTATGATTGATATAAATACACTTTGTGATTTCATACATCAAGTATCAATCTATACTTGATTATTTGTTTCACTTTACCAAATGTTAATACACTTGAATATATCATCAACATTGAACTCATTCAATCCTTTCTGTGCGACAAGAACCTCTCTTGTAGTTTCTATATTGAACTCATTCAATATCTTGTCTATGTACTTCTGGCACAACCATATTAGCGTCTATTGATGCCAAATATTTGGGTTTTGCCTTAGTCTTTCATCGGGATGAAATTCTTAATATGTGTTAATAAAAGATACATTATTTCCAATCAACAATATGTCTTCCACATAATGTATTAGAAACATGTCTTAGCGCCCCACTTAATTTCTTGCAAATGCAAGCATCTTCATCGCCTCTAATGAACTTTTAAACTCCTTTAGCAGTTTCATCACGTTGAAGATTCCAACTCATGATGCTCACTTTAACCATTGAAGTTTGCATATGCTTTTAGCATCCTTTGAATTAACAAAACCCTATGGACCGTGTTATGCACATGTCCTAGGTAACGATTCTATTAGAAGAACTTGTTTTGTTTATTCAACTACCATATAACAAATTATATGTAGTGGTTGCTACATTAATCCGTCTAGACTAAATATCACTATGAAAGATCAAATCTTGTCATAGTCAACCTTTGAACATTTTGTGAACTCTTTCCCAACATGTCGACTATTTCATAGATGTAAAACATCCATGTCTATTTATTTATAGTTCCAGACACAACTGTAAGGTCTTACACCTTTCTCGAGGGTCCTTCAAGTTCAAAACTTGATTTCTCGTGTATGGAACTATCACGGATTTTATGGCTTCAAGCCATGTGATGGAGTCAGGGATCATCATCGCTTCTTTGCACGTAGTCGGATCATTATTGTCAAATAATGATTTAACTCTCAAATCTTGGTATTTGATTGTTCATCCGACCTACTTGTTTCAATAGGAACTTGGATCTCCGTGACCACAACCTTTGAGGTACGTGAGCCATGAGCATTGTTTGCTAACTCCGGAACTCTTTTCGGCGCTGCGCAACTTTGCACATATAGCTAGGGTTCTTTTAACCTTATCAAAGTTCTATTGTCCTCCCACTTAAATTTTTACAAAAATTCCTTCTCAAAGAAACTTGACGTTCTAAGCAACAAACACTTTTGTCTCTGGTGTTTATGGAGGAATACTTAACAGTTATACAAAGACAGGTTCATCCGACTTTGGTTGCACACATTTTTCTTATGCATAGCATACCAATGTTTTAAGAAAGGACTACTTGGGTTTTATCCCAAACCATAACATATGGTGTCATTTCAACGGATTATGATGAAGCTCTTTTCAGTGGAAAAACGGTAATCTCTAAAGCTTTTAATCTTTAAAATATAATGGCAGTTTTATGAATTATACCTTTGATCTTACCATGTCAAACAAGGTTTAATTACATACCTCGAACGCTCCATACCCTTATGGTGTTTTGGGAAATGCAAATCCACGGAACGATTCCTTAAATCTTAGGTATTATGCTAAACTTTGTAACTCAAATATCTTTTGTTTATGATCTTTATCATAAACTGTTTATATTCTTGTTACATTGATTTTGCACTTCATCTTGAAAGTCTTTGAACTTTTCAAATGTTTCATACTTCATCCTTATTAAGTAAATATTCATATATTCACTCAAATTTTCGGAGAAAGCATATGAAGTTGAAATTCATTGCTTTTGACTACACATGATGGACTTCGTACAACAATATGTACAAGTTCCAATAAGCTAGTCATTCGTTCCTTTTCGGCCTATGAACGAAGTTTTAATTATCTCTAGGAAAGTTTCACAAGCGTCATTTGATCAAAATCAAAAAGACTCTAAAATTCCATCCACATGGAGTTTCTTCATGTTTTCTTTCCAATATAATTTAAACGGCGATGTCACTTCCTAAGTGATCTTTCAATCAATTTGTCTTTCGACATTTTTAGCACAAGTTTTATGGATGTGATTTCTCCAACGAGATTTGTGAATCATCCATCTTTTATAGATTATGGCAATTATTTGAACAACCCTTTTGTTCTCATAATACCTGATAAAACAAATCTTGAAGGAAAGCTTTGATGTTTAACGAGCAACACAATAACCCTTTATTTTGTTCTCGATGAACATCATCACATATTCTTTTGCTAGTTACTTAGGCCATTGTAGTTCATGAATTGTGTTGTTTCGTATGACGATTCACACCAACAAATTCAGTATCAAATACTTAATAACCACATTGTTTAATAAGCAAAGAATATAGCCATAACATGTATATCATCTATATACTTAAACTGAACAATTCTAGTCTTTTATTTTCTGTCATATATTTATGAGATTCTCTTTCAGTATTTCCTTCTCTGTTTGAAAGAATCTATCAACATCAATAGTGGAGTCATACATATGACACATAGTCCAAAACGTGTATAGTTAAATACCAACGTCTTTGGACTTGCACTTTGAAGTAGATCACCATCATCAAATGTTTGGTGTTCTTTCAAATTCCTTTCTTTAGCAATCTCTTAGTGTAGTAAACATTTTACCTACATCAATTATTCATCCTTATCATGGAATCGTCCATGATCAAGCTACTTTTAGCTTATAATGATGAATTATGAGTATAATGTTGCTATCCAAAACCTTTTGGAGGATTAGGACAACAAGTGTCACCACCCTTTTGCAAATTCTCATCAAATATGAGAACATGACTTTTGCCATATTATACTCTATCATGTTGCAACCAAAACTTCGTTTCAGATATCACAATATCTTCCACACATCATGGTTTCTGAAACAACTCTTTCAGATCCTAGATAACCTTGATATTAAGATAATCTTTTGAATATCAAGAATCATGGAGACCAACATGATACTCATATACTAACACTTTGGAATTGTCACTCTTGATTTAATACCAATTATTAAACTTCATGGAGTAACCGGAACTTACTGAAAATTTGCAATAGGACTTTTAAACTTTAGATTAACACTTCAAAACAATACGATACCAGTTCGTAAAGTAACTAACCAGAATTCTATAGTTCTATTATCTCAATTATAACTAAACGCAAGGTGGTAAACGGATGCCAATGACTACAACAACTATGAAAATTCACTTTGATTTAGTTTATGATAAATTGAGTTCTAATTAATAATTAAATTAATCTAGGTGAACTCCCACTCAAAACAATATCCCTCACATTGTTTTAGTGATCACACGAACCAAATCCACCACATCAAAACCGATCATCACGAGAGTTGATATAGCTTCAATGGCGAACAATCAACATGCTCATCATATCTACTATATGACTCATGCTCTACCTTTCGGTAATCCGTGTTCCTGAGCCATGTCTGTACATGCTAGGCTCGTCAAGATCAAACCTTAGTTTCCGCATGAGCAAATCTGGCTTGCTCACGTTGTATACACTTGCAGAATCTAACACACCCGATCATCACGTGGTGCTTCAAAACAACAAGCTTCAGCAACGGTGCTAACTAAGGGTGAACACTTTATGACTTGAAATTCATGTGCATGAGGGATCATCTTATAATGCTACCGTCGTCTACTAAGCAATACAAGATGCATAAAGGATTAACATCACATGCAATTCATAATATGTGATATGATATGGCCTTTCTTCTTTGTGCTTCCGATCTCCATCTTCTAGCACGAACATGATCTCCATCATCACCGACATTGCATCAAGGTCAATGATGCTTCTCCATGGTTGTCGTCCACCGGCTTCAACTATTACAACTACTTTGAATAGACACGCGGGTCTTAACAGAAATTAAAGACAACCATATATGGCTCACGGTTGCCGACTTAAAATAAGGAACATTGCATACATCATATATAATCACAATCATGGCCATATCACATCACTACACACCCCTGCAAAACAAAGTTAGACGCCTCTACTTTCTTTGCATATTTTACGTGGTTTGGGGCTTTCAATAAGTGTCGTTCTAACTTACGAACAAGAACCACAACATTGATACTAGTATTGTTAATCACCCGTTGTAAATTGGATCTTAACTATGCTAGGAGAAACAGCACCATAAAGCCACTTATGCAATACAAGTTGCATGTCAAGCGTGGAGCAAGTCTCATGAACGATGTCATGTAATGTTAGCCCGGCCTTCATCCCAACATACCGCAAGATGCAAAGTACACAAGAAGCAATCGACAATAAAGCATCAACGCCCACAATGACCATTGTGTTCTACTCGTCTGCAATGATCTACATATAAACACGGCTCGATACCCCGTAGGGGTTCGTAGCATGGAAAACAAAAAATTTCTATCGCATACAAACAAACAAGCCAAGATATATCTACTAGATTGTAGCAACGAGTCGATGGAATAACTTACCCTCGAAGATTCCAAAGCGGTTAACGAGAGCAGATTCTCGTGGGTGATGTAGTCGTACACTTCCGATCTCAAGATCGCGTAGACGATCCTTCCAGCGCTGCGTTCCGGCAGCGCTCCCGCAGTCGGTCACACGTTCGGTACTCGACGAAGACCTTCCTCTCCCTTGTTCCAGCAGGCAGCGGAGGTTGTAGCACTCTCCTCGCGATTCCGGCAGCACAACGGCGTGGTACCGGAAGTAGAGGGGAGATCTCGCAGGGCTTCGCCTTAAGCCGGAGCGAGTATGGTGGAGTATGAGAGAGGCTTTAGTGGTCTAGGGATTAGACACACCAATTATAAGGCTCTAAACCGGAGGCTAGTGCAATTAGAAGCTCTAAACCAAAGCGGCTCTAAACCGGAGTCTAGGGCTAGGGTTTAGATTTAGAGGATAGGAACTTGTGTGTCTAGAGGAGGAGGCCCTGCCCCTCCTCTTATAGGTGGAGGAGGGCCGGCGGCCAAGGGGAGGGAGGGGAGTCCCTCCCCAACTCGGCCTAGGTGGTGCGCCGGCTTGGAGAGGAGGGACTCCTCTCCCCCAAGTCGGTTTCAACCTCCTCTTGCTTGTTTCCCTCAGTTTCCTGTTTTAGCCGTTTGACTTTCAAACTGGCCATTTGACTTTTCAGTTTTAGGATTCAATTTAATCCTTCATTTGGAACAGAAAGAACACTTAGTACATGATGCAATCATTCCAATATGTAATGACACATTCATGTACCCCTTCCCCTCCGGAGTGCCGGACATTCCGGAACCTTCTAGAACATTCCCAATGAAAACACCGGAATCATTTCCGAACTCCGAAACGGGACTTTCCTTATATGAATCTTATTCTCCGGACCATTCCGGATCACCTCGTGATATCCCGGATCCCATCCGAGACTCCGAACAACATTCGATCTCTTTCTCATAATACCATAACTACTCAAAACAACGTCGAATCCTTAAGTGTGTCTTCCTACGGTTCGTGAATTATGCGGACATGATCGAGACACTTCTCCGAACAATAACCAATAGAGGAATCTGGAAATTCATATGGCTCCCACATATTTCTACGATTACTTTGTGATCGAATGAACCACTTACATACGATACCAATTTCCCTTTGTCTCACGATAGTTTACTTATCCGAGGTTATGATCGTCGGTATCTCTGCATACCTAGTTCAACCTCGTTACCGATAAGTACTCTTTTCTCATTCCCGTGATATGTGATCCCTTGTGAGCCAGTCACATGCTTGCAAGCTAATTGGATAACATTCCACCGAGAGGGCCCAGAGTATATCTATCCGTCATATGGATGGACAAATCCCACTCTTGATCCATGTGTTTCAACCAATACTTTCTGAACACTCAATGCCACCTTTATAGCCACCCTGTTACGGTGTGGTGTTTGATGACATCAAAGCATCCATCCGGAAAAGGTGATATGCATGATCTCATGGTCGAAGGAATTAGGTTACTATGTATCAGAAATCATATAGCAATTGAACTATTGAAATGACTTGATCTTTATGCTACGCTTATCTATAGGAGTATGTCCATCACATCATTCTCCTAATGATATGATCCTGTTGTTAATAACATCTCTATGTTCATGATCAGGAAACCATGATCATATATTAACCAACAAGCTAGTTTAACAAGAGGCTTTACTAGGGACTCTTATTTTAGTTTACAAATCACACAAGTATTAATGTTTCTGGTTAATACAATTATAGCATGGTATGTAAACATTTATGATAAGTGTGAAGATATGATAATAACCTCTTTATTATTGCCTCTTGGGCATATCTCCAACAACTAGATCTTTTGCTGGTATTACCGTTTTTCCTTTTACCTGTTACTTGGTTTGTGAAACTTGCCCCATGCCTGTGATGCATAGACTGAGGCCCTATTTGGAATAAGAACATATTGCACACTTTGGCCCCTTTTCTATTAGTTACTCGATGATGACTTTTGCAATGCACTTCATTGCCTAATCTGAGATTATCATAACCCCACATAACCTCTGTTTTCCATTTCTGGAACTTTGTTTTCTTTTAAGTTGTTTTGCAGGTACAGAAGAATAAGCAGAAAAGAAAGTTCAAGAAATAATATAGGAAAATATTTTAGGTTTTCCTTTTATCAATCAATGTAATTTATTTTCTGTTTGAATATTGTAAAGACATTGTATTGTTGTATTTTATTCAAGAAAATTACTTTTTTTCATTTTCTTTTATGGTTCATTTGCAAAGACAATGTAATATTGTATAATATTAATAAAGTTAAATTTTCTTTCTACTTGTAATATTTATATCTTGTTTAAAAAAATATGAATTCCATTCGTATTATTGTTGTAATTCTTTTTCCTTTTGTATTTATATTTCAATTATCTTTTCTAATTGGATAACTCTAACTATTGCATCCTAATGATAAATAAGAGTTCATCTCTTATTTCCTATTACAATTCAATTTCCATTTACTATTTTATTTCAAAACCTTTTTGTATTCAAATTTATTAATTAAATATTCAAATTTGAATTGTCTTCCCCTTAAACACAAAAGTACAGTAGAGGTCATGTCGAAATCAATCGCACCTGTCCTGATGTTTCCATCAGAACAAGAGGGACCTCGATTCCTCTATAGCTTCTTTTGTTTTGCGCGAAAATTCCCCGAATTTTCTGATGCAACCTGCAACATAAAACGGAAATACAACCTGCAACATAAAACGTAGCAGCCCCGAAGGGTCAATACTTGGAATGTATGGCAAGTAGAGCTAAGTAAGGAGACAATAAACCTAACATCTACATGCATATTTGGCAAGTGGAGTTGTGGCTAGCTTGCATTTTCAAATACCTTTGAAAGACTTTCATAATCAGTTTTTGATTTTCTTTGAAAAGATCCCAATTAAGTTAACCCATCAACATTAAAGCAATTAGGAAATTAGAATGAGCGAGAAACGTGTCATGAACTCAATATCAAGCAACTCAGATGTCCATAACCGGGGACACGGCTAATTGATTAGATTATACACCCTGTAGGGGTTAGTACACTTTACCCATGTGACTTGGCCAGCCCAGCTCGTATCACCACTCTCATATTGGGTGATGATAGGGAGAAGTCCAATAAGGGACCGTTCGGGAAGTAGCTCCCCAAACCCGACACACACCGTATCAACCTACCAAAATTCTACATCTCTGGATACGTGGGTTCGAGTTACCACAACCTACTGAGTCGAACCAACCGCCCATTTTATTATTGGAACATGGTTATACACACAAGCTACCAAATAAAGAAGCCAATTATTTTCTCTTGGTACCTGGGTGCCTTTCCGCAATGATACTACCAAAAAATATCAATCCCATCACACCCAGAAGATTCATTGATTAAGTTGTTTTTAGTTTTTTCAAACCAACACATTTAGAAACAACTTTCAATGATGTAACCCAACCCTCGTCCATCATAGCTCGGCTAAGCACATCTACCAACGGTGGCTCATCTACAAGAGATCCCTACCACATAATAGGACATAGCATAGCGATAGTACCTTCCTACACATGCATCTACAAAATACACGACAATGCATTGAAAATAGTAGGAAAATGTCATGAAAAATGTAGCATCTACTTGCCTTGATAGTTGGTGAAGTCGTTCAAACACTCGTTGCAATCACACACATTGCACTCCTCGCAATCTATCGAGCAAACAACTGCGTACAACATAAACAATAGCACATAGAGATCAAACAAATGCAACAAATGCATGCATGACAGTTTAATAAGTCACAATGGTTGTTACTTTAGTTCTCTAAACAATACTTAAGTATATGATGCATGCAAGAGACCAATTAATGCAATGGAGTACTTGTTATTAATAATTACTTGCCAATATAGGGTTTTTAATAGTTCTGTTGTAACACATGTTCTAACTATCAAATTAAATTTGTTTCATGGGTTTACTGGATAGAGGACGTTAATACGAACCAGTAGGCGTTGGATTCACCCTAATCGGAGTTATAGATCTTTTTGTATGATTTAAATAGTGTTTAATGGGTTTTAAATCATTTATATAGTTTATTTTGCCTAAAAATCAAACTAAAATTATATCTGTAATCTCCACGGAATTTTGATTCCAGGGACATATTATTTGTAATTTTCTGAGCAGCACTCGAAGTACTATGATTTTAATACTCTAAATAAGACATTAGTCTATTTATTTAATTGCTGCGAAACCTTACAGTATTTGGCTGAACCATTGCATATTGATGATCTACATGGATCCAGCTTTCCATCAGTATATTATTTATATTTTTGTGATACGCAAATAATTTACTATGAATTTAATGATTTCTAAAGCCATTAAAACTAATTAAATCACTACGGGGTAAATAGTCCGCAAAGGCTGATTCAACCAGATATTATTAATCTACATTATAGTAGCTTCAATTTGACATATTTTTCATATTTTTCGGAGTTATAGATAATTTCCTATGAATTTATTAACCTAAAAGACCATTAAAACTAATTAAATTATTACAGTAAACGCATACTGTAAAGGTTAGATCTAATGTCATATTAATATTCTACACATTTTTCTAAATCCATTGATATATAATTTCCTATTTTTGGATCTACGAATCTTTTTGTATGATTTTTGCAAGTTCACACAATTTCCTGCAATTTAAATTCAATTTCAAATATACAGGAAATATTCCCTGGGAATATTCTATGCTGACTGGGACGCGGGGCTGACCTGGCTTGACACGTGGCAATATCTGGTTGGCTCATACCCCTTCGTTGATAAGCTCTAATCTTGACCGTCGGGAGAGGAGATTGACCCGATTTTGGCTCAGAATAGACAAGAAATAGATCTGTGTTAGAGAGACAAATCCGTAGGTCAAATTGAAAAACTTACAACATGAAAGTTGTGAGGAATCATTAGTCCTACCTTCTCACCAAAGGAATTTGGATTTGAAGAAACGAGTGCGAGTAGATCTTGGATTTACACCGTCATATCTGAAATATTGCGATGCGAAATTCTCCGGCTGTGGTGGATTAAAAGAGGTGAGGTTTGTCAGGATTGAAATATTTCGAGGAGATCTACAACTTTTGTGTTTTAGCCGAAGTCAAACAACGAAGTCTAGATGAGTGAATAAACGAAACAAAATTCAGGCCTGTGTAGATTCGGGATTTCGAGAAGGTAAACTCATACAGCTGTGGCTCTACGGGTTTATATGCAGGTTTAGGATGGTGGAGAGATAGCTCTTGGAGTAATGCACAAGTAGAAACAAACGGAAGTCGATTCGGAGTTATAGATAAAAAAATATAAGAGTTTGAACAGAGATAGGTATAGAAAATTGATTTTGCACGCTTTTTAAAGCACCTGATACAATGATCAGTGCGCGTGCGTGGCTGCTCCCGTCTGCTAGCTGGGCCGGCCGGTTGGCCCATTGTTTTTTTCTTTTTTTTTTCTATTTTGGTATTTCGTCTATATCTTTTGCATACAAACTCCAAATGGTATGATTCTTGTTTCTAAAATTTTCTAAAATTGAATAGATCTTTATAGGATCATATTTATAATCTTTTTACTAGTTTGCAAGTATTGGATTTATAAATCCTTGTATATTTTATTTTATTTATATCTTTATGTGTTTGTATTTATTCCATAACTTTTTCATAATAGCTCCAAATGAGCTCAATTTTGTTTCTAAAATTTTGTAATATTCATTGGATCATTTTAGGCTATAATTTAGCAATAAACGCTGCCCTAGCAACAGTGGGTTTTTATAAAGCCAATTTAATTCTCTTTAGGAGCAAAGTGGCATATACTATGGTTATCGACCACTACAACTTTGTTCTTGTCATGCTTGGTGGACTTGAAGAATAGAGAACCTTATCTTTGATGGAAAAAACTTCAGGAGAATAGTGAAAAAACATCTGGAGAAAATGTTGGAAGCAAAAAGAAAATACTGGAGGAAGAGGGCCAATATTAGATGGGCCCAACTGGGCAATGAAAATACTAAATTTTTCCATGTTGTAGCTACAAGGAATTACATGCACAACTTTATCTCCATGCTCAAAAATGATAATGAGGTTGAAATCCATGATCATGAACAAAAGGCTGCTCTTCTATGGTTTGCTTTCAAAAACATACTAGGCAAATCTGAACCTACTGAAATGATATTTGATCTTGATAGCATGGTTACACCACATGAACTCAGTTCTTTGGAGGTGCCCTTCTCAAATGATGAAATTGATGACATTATCAGACTCATGCCTAATGAAAAATCTCCAGGTCCTGATGGTTTCAATGGTTTGTTTATGAAAAAACACTAGAATACTATTAAGCACCAGTTCTACAGCCTCTTCCATAGTTTCTACAATGGACAACTTGACATTCAGAGTATCAATACTGCCCATATTATTCTTATTCCTAAAGTTCAAAATCCAGAAAAACCCAATGACTTCAGGCTAATCTCTCTGGTTAGCATGGCCCTGAAAGTGATCACCAAGATCATTGCAAACAGAATGCAGAAGAAAATCATCCCAATCATCAGCCAAAATCAATATGGTTTCATCAAAACCAGAACCATTCATGACTGTCTGACTTGGGCATTTGAATACCTTCGTATCTGTCATAAATCCAAAAAGGAGATTATTATCCTAAAACATGGTTTTGAGAAAGCTTTTGATATGGTGGAATATAAGGCTATTCTCACTATGCTCAGGCATTTGGGATTTGGAGATAAATTTATCACTTGGATATCTAATATTCTAAACAGTACATCCACTTCGGTTATCCTGAATGGGATTCCTGGTAAGAAAATCATTTGCAAAAGGGGTGTCAGACAGGGTGACCCCCTCTCTCCCCTCCTATTTTTGATCACTGTTGAACACCTCCAGATTATCATTAATCATGCCTGGCACAATGGTACTCTATCCTTACCCATTGATAACTCGTATGGTCAGTCATATCCAATACTCCAATATGCTGATGACACACTACTCATTATTCCTGCTGATTGTAACCAACTGGAAGATTTAAAAAACATCCTGATTGGGTTCACCAAAGCTACTTGACTAAAAGTGAACTTCCACAAATCCTCAATGGTCCCTATCAATATCTCCAACAGCAGATGTCAAGAGCTTGCTGACTACTTTGGGTGTAGAACTGAGTCAATGCAATTTACTTATCTTGGACTACCAATGGGCACCACCAAACCCAGAATTGAGGATCTGACTCCATTGGTGAGTACGATGGATAGGCGACTAGCTAGTTTATCCAACCTCCTCTCTCATTGCTCAAGAGCGGTGGTTATTAAATCTATCATTAATGCTATGCCAAACTACATCATGTGCTCCCTTAGAATCCACTTCTCCCTCATTGACCACATGGACAAATCATCTAGAACATTTCTATGGCATGGAAAGGACATTGTGAAACATGGCAGATGCTTAGTGCAATGGGAAAAATGCTGCCAGAGCAAGGATGCTGGAGGTCTGGGTATTCTAAACCTGAGAGAGCAAAACAAGGCCCTGCTAATCAAGAACCTTTACAAATTCTATAACTGTCATGACATCCCATGGTTGCAGTTACTATAGAAGGCATATTATCAGAATGGTGCAATACCAAAAAATCAAAATAAAAGAGGGTCATTCTGGTGGAAGAGCTGCTTAAAATATCAGGATGAGTTTGACCAGCTAATCACATGCAAAGCAGGCAAAGGAAACAAAATTCTCTTCTGGAAAGACTACTGGCATAATACCCCTCTAGCTAACATGTTTCCTGAACTCCATTCCTTTGCAAAAAAACAAAATGATTACACTGAACAAAGCAAGGGAGCACAAAGAATATGAGATATATAATTTGTTTCAGCTCCCTCTTACTGGAATGGCTAATGATCAACTCACTATTCTATCCTAGATTCTAGAGATCTCGCCGAATAATAATCAACGGGACGCCTGGTGTTTCCCTTGGAACAATGATAAATACTCTACCAAAAAAGTCTATTTGGCTCTGACTAAAGCCCCTGATGCACCTACCCCTTTCAAATGGATATGGCAATCTCCATGTTTGCCTAAGCATAAATTCTTCTTTTGGCTAATGATTCAGGACAGAATTAACACAAAGGACTTGATGCAAAGAAAAAACTTCCATGTGGAATCATCCTCATGCGTGCTATGTGAGGAAAATACAAAGGAGACCATGCTTCATTTATTTTTTCTTGTGACTTTAGCCAAAAATTCTGGTGGAGATTAGGAGAAGAGTGGAATACTGATATGGAATTTATTGAGATGATACTTGATGCAAATAATAGATCGGCTAACCCTTTCTTTAAGATTGCTATGATTACTGGTTGCTGGAGCATATGGATACACAGGAATAATATCATTTTTGAGAATTGTCAGAGGAGTTCGAAAAGTTGCTATAGTACTTTCAAGAAAGAGGTTCAAAACATTAGACATAGAGTTAAACCAAGCCTTAAAGAGGGCATGCAGAGCTGGCTTGACCTTTTGTAATTTGTATTTTCTTTTTCAGATACTTTCCTTCCATTGTAATTACCATCCCCTTTTTTATATATATGAAAAATGACGCAGTGGGGGCCTTCCCTACTGTCCTTTTGTGTAAAAAAAAGTGGCATATACTATTTAGGGTTTTAGTCCTTTATTTTTATTTAGGGATTTTTCTTGATGCAAATATGCAATGCAATGCGAATGAATGTTATGCAAATGCAAAAAAAATTCTAGTCCCAATTTCCAAAATCTAGGGATGTGACAGACCCTCTTAAGATGAATCTCGTCCCGAGATTCAGAATGGCTAGCAAGGTGTGGGTGTTGCTGTTGAGGCTAACCCCCTTAAGAAAATTAAACTTGGCATCTCCAAGGCTAGTTGATAAACTATACCTTGTTCTTCATCCCTCTAGGATTGTGAGTGTAGTATCAAGTTGTGCACCAACAATTCGAGCTTCTTATTTAACCATCCAGTTTATGCCTACTATTACATCTAAATATTATGAATCCAATATAGTTAAGCTAGTAGGAATACTATGTGTTCCAATTTCAGGGGTTGGCGATAAAGAGTATCTATTGGTATAGCATAGACGAGATATAGATAGAAAGACTAGAGAAGTAATACTACCCATAACTATATGAAGCAATCAATTGTCACACAAGCACACACTCAACACAAAAAACACTCAATCCAAAATAGTTTTGTTTGTGTTCCAGAAGTTTGATTTTAGTGGCCTACCATCCGTAAAATATTTCCATTAACTAATATTCATTTGGGGTGAACCTACAATCATAAAAACAATGGACAGAATCTGTCATAAAACTACAGCAGTGTTCACGAATTTTTATGGACACCTTAAACTCATCGGGAATTTTAGCCAATTTTTGTACATATAGTACAGGAAGTTTCGAACCAAACCCTATTTTTTCAGATTTTTCCCATTTACCAAAAAAAAGAAAAATCATACAGTACAACATCTTCAACAGAAAACTGCAGCGAAAATATCACGAATTTCTAATCAAAACCCTCATTAACATATTATGGAATCTCACAAAAATATTCTGGATCTTTAAGGTATCAAATAGCACAACCTAAGCATAATAAATCAACTATCAAACAAGTTGTTACAACAATCGATTGCTATATCTAAACGAGATCATATCAAACTATATGGTGGTCATCGTCTAACTATTCTTTAATCTTGCACTTTCATGCACAAGTGGTCATCAATAAGTTTGAACAAGATGAGATTATAAAAGATAGATGAAGGATTACAAGAATCTAATAAGTACAAAATTATGAGTTCCTTGCTAGAGAGAGTCTTCCTTCTATATTTTAAAAGAGAAGAGTATGAGAATTGAAGTGATAAGAAGATACTAGAAATAAGTGTAAGAAGAGAATAGATAGAATCATATAGTGTTTACAATTTTCATATGGTTTTCCTAATCCATTGCTAGGTCACGATCCTACAGTCAACGCACTGCTCTGATACCATCCTGTAACACCCTCGTCTGATAAGGCTGAGTTCATGTGTATAGTGTCAATCCCTGGATCGGTTCACTAGCACACACAGTACAGATGAATACCAAAGAATTTAACAGTGCATCATAAATAACGAATTGATCCAGAATTTTCAGTTATTACAATAATTCTTAGCTCAAGGCTAGCTCAAATAGTTCAATAGCAAACGAAAGATTACATATATAGTAGACTCCATCGTCAATTACCCATAAGCGAACAAATGTTGAGTGGAGCATCGCAACCTAGTCGATCACTCATAATAAAAAAACAACCTATAACATAAAACATAGCAGCCCCAAAGGGTCAATACTTGGAATGTATGGCAAGTAGAGCTAAGTAAGGAGACAATAAACCTAACATCTATATGCATATTTGCAAGTGGAGCTATGGCTATCTTGCATTTTCAAATACCTTTGTCCTACTTTCATAATCAGTTTTTGATTTTCTTTGAAAGGATCCCAATTAAGTTAACCCATCAATATTAAAGCAATTAGGAAATTAGAATGAGCGAGAAACGTGTCATGAACTCAATATCAAGCAACTCAGATGTCCATAACTGGGGACACGGCTAATCGATTAGATTATACACCATACAAGAGTTAGTACACTTTACCCATGTGACTTGGCCAGCCCAGCTCGTATCACCACTCTCATATTGGGTGATGATAGGGAGAAGTCCAATAAGGGACCGTTCGGGAAGTAGCTCCCCAAATCCGACATGCACCGTACCAACCTACCAAAATTCTACATCTCTTGATACGTGGGTTCGAGTTACCATAACCTACTGAGTCTAACCAACCGCCCATTTCATTATTGGCACATGGTTGTACACGTAAGCTACCAAATTGTCACATCCCAAGATTTTCCAAATCTTGTAATGTGAAAAATAAATGAATAAAATAAAACTTTATTGATTTTCAGGGTGAGAAGAAACTTTTTTATTCCAATTGGAAACGTTCAAACCTTTTTGATCAAACAAATCCTAAAGGGATTTGAAAAGTTAAACAATTAATAAAGAAAATATTTTGAATAAGTGGAATTACTATTTTTGGATCTTTTAATAAAAGATTTGGTTTTCAAAAGAAAAGGTAGAATTATAAATAAGGATTATTTTATGGAGCCAAAATAAACCTTGGCCAAGCTTTTGAAATAAAAACATTTTGTTTTGATAAAAATAGTAAAGGTTTATTTAAATAAAATAATAAGGATTTAATATCCAATTTTATTTAAGTAAAGGCTTTTCCCATTTTAAATAAACACTAAAACTTATTTATTTATTTTAAATAAGTTTTCCAAGTATTTTATATTCTCAAATAAAACCTACTGAAGTGTTTTGGTTTTATTTTAGATTTCAAAATAAATATTTTAATAAAACAAATCCTATTTGATTTAATAACTAAGGTCCATTTTATTTAATTATTAATGGACCCTAAAATAAAAATGTTATTTTATTTTAAACAAGTTTTCCAAGTATCTTATATTTTCAAATAAAACCTACTGATTTGGTTTTGAAAATATTTAGATTTCAAATGGAGCTTTTAAATTAAAACCTATTTTGTTTTATTAACTAGTGTCCATTTTATTTAATTATAAATGGACCCTAAAATAAAAATATTATTTTGGTCTTTGGACTTTGTTTTATGTTGATAAACAGAACCAAAACCCAATACAAGTGTGGTGAATGTTTGAATTGATTTGAATGTTTGATTGGTTGTTTGAATTTCAAAATAGAAAATAGAATCAGAAAAAGGAAAATCAATCAGGAAAGAAAAAAAAGAAGTGGATAGCAGCCCAGTCGGCCAGCCCAATAAGCCCAGTACCAGCCCAGTCTCTCTCCCCCTCTGCGAAACTTTTTTCACTTAAAGTCTCACCCGCAGAGCAACTGACCGGTGGACCCATTACCCTCTCTCTCTCCCTCGCTGCTAGTGGACCCCTCCGCCACGTATCCATCGTCTTCACCCAAGGTGACAACGCCTCCCTCCTCGACCGTTTCTGGCGGAATTCATCGGCGTCAATTCTCTTTAACGCGGCAGTTAAATCAGCCATGCGACCTTGCCCTCATAAACGCCATGCTCCTCTCTCCCTTTCCCCCAAACCAGAACCACCAGAGAGCCACCAGGCTGCTCGAATCGTCTCCAAACCGCCACTGACTCCGACGAGGTCCGGTGCAAATTCCGGCGACCCAGCGCCGCCCCTTGCCTCATCGACCACGCACACATACTCCACACATCCTGGCGCATCTCCCCGTGCCACTCATTCTTCCGCGAGTGCCCTGTAACCTCGGCTTCGTCGACACCGAGCATGCGCCGCCGTCTCCCATTGCTCCGTCGAGCATTCCAGGTGAACTCCGACCGCCCTAAGCTCTCTCGATGATGCACACATCTTCCCCAGATCATCCCGCGTCTAACCATGCCCCTATCTTGCCTTAGGGTGCCTTGTAACCTCATCCCCGACAACCTCCTGAGACGCCCGACGCCGCCATCGATTCCGGCGAGGAATCCCAGTCGTGTCTGAGCGCCCCTTGCCAAGCCGACCATGCGTTGAGCATCACCTCGACCTCGCGAGCACGGTGAGCCACCCCACTCCTCCTCTAGCTCCCTGTATCACCGGAACCATCGCGAGCAGAGCCGCGCCGCCAGTCGCCGCCGTGCAGCGCTGCCAGTTACTGGTCAAACGGCTATGCGTCGTTGGATCGCCATCCAGTGGCTGTGATTAGATTAGGTCGAAGGGGTATGCGATGATCAGAGCCGCACATATCACTTTTAATCCTGCGGTCTGTGTCTGTCGATCCTCACGAAATGTTTTTGACCAATAGGAATGCACCACGTGGCCTGTAGTTGATTTAAAAGACAGAAAACTTTCTATTAGATGTCCATTTTGTAAATTCCATAACTTTAGTTCCACACGTCCAAAATTTGCAAACTTTATATCAATGGAATCAGTGGAACAAGCCCTAGCCAACCATGCCATTTGTTTAGTAAAAAGCTTCTGGAAAAATGTTTGTTTTTGCAGAAACATTTGTATGCTTGTTAAGGATGTAAAAATTGTTCAAAAATGATTTTGGGGATAAAATCTTTGGCCAATGGTGTGATTTGAACCTACTGACCATAGGAAACACTTTGTGGTTTCAAAAATGTATTTGGTGAAGAAAAAGAATGATTCTTTGATTTAAAACCATTTCTAGACAAATAGAAATATGGTTTATTTATTAAAAATGGTTTTGAAGGAAAACTTTTGGGAAATGTTTTGTTTCAAACTCTCTGACCATAAACACAAATTTTTATGGTTTGAAAACATATTTTGTGAACCCTATAGACTAATGCCTTAGTGAAAATATTTCTACACCACATAAAATGATACTTTGTTTTGAAAATGGTTTAGGAAGTGAAACCTCTTGCAAATGACTTTGCCACTTTACAAAATGACCAATAGGTGTTTTCAAATGTTTATGACCCATTAGAAACCACTTTTACAAATAAAACAACCCTTTTGCATGCTTGCATGTGTTGTTTTGTTTTATAATTTTATGTGTTGTTTTGCTTGATTGGTAGATTGAGATTGTGCCTTGCTTGATTGATTTGTAGTGACTTGAAGCAGTGTGATTGTTGCAAGGACAAGGAGTGAACTTATACTCTACCAAAAAGGCAAGTGATGCTTCATACTTTTTGTCCCATTACTTTCACTATGCATTAGTGATTTTTCTAAGTAAAACTTGCATGGAATTTTGCTAAGTATAAACCTTGCTATAGGAAAACCTAGTAGATGAAACCTTAGTAGAAATTTTCCTAAGTTAAGATTCCTACTACTATCAAGCTTAGCCTAGCTAATAGAAAACAAGGGTGGAATATATATTCACACTATGGGAAAATTTCTAAGTATGAGGACTTGTGTTTTGTTTAATAAAACAACTAAGTTAATGAATCACCTGGGTGGAATGGTAATTGCTTGGTGGTTTTTGGTTGAGTGGTTCACAAGTCCCATGTTTATGGTTGACCTTGTGTATCTCACTTGTGGATGGCCACCCAGGAACAAAGAGATTTGAGATGTCAAATGTTGAGAAGCTTCAAGTGCAACCACTTGGCATTATGGGCTCTGCCTGGATCATATAGGTTACAAGAACTTAGCCATATGGACAGTTGGTGGTAGAGTTTGATAGGTTGGAGCTTGTCCATTTTGTTCTAAGGGAAGGCTTCTGAAAGATCTTGTCTTGGGAAACCAAGTCTTGTGGGGAAAGTGCACCACCTCTGCAGAGTGTAAAATCTAAGTACTTAGCCATGTCCCTGGTAAAGGACAATTTGAGCATCAAGACATGGAAGCTATCAAGAATCTCATCACTCCAACTTCTAAGTAAAATTTGTGGTTGAACAAGGGTTAAAAGATCTTCAATCTTTGATTGAGAAAAATGATTTTGTCAAGCAAAAACTTAGTGTTTTCAAATGTTAAGGAAAAATCTATTTTGAGCAATGCAAGCCTCAACTCCACTTAGCCAAATGCATATAGATGATAGACTCCACTATACTACCATAGTATCACTTGCCAATACAATTCAAATGTATTGACCCTTGTGGCTGTAACTTGTTATGTTGCAGGTTTGATTGATTTAGTGAAGTTGATTGATTAGGATTACAAAGTCTACAACCAACATGTCTGCCTGTGGCACTTTGAAGATGAAGGACCCCATGCTATAGATGTTCTGCTGCAATATAATGTAATAGCCAAATGAGCTATGTAAGATGTAATAAAATTATGTTAATCCTTGTTATAAAGTTGTATTATGACCTTAGTTTATTGATATTACATCTTAACTGTGGATGCTAGCTATTGATATAGGGACTAGCATTGTAAACACAGGGGACTCTACCTTATTAAAGGTTGGGACCCTTACACAAATAAAGAAGCCAATCATTTTCTCTTGATACCTGGGTGCCTTTCCGTAATGATACCACCAAAAAATATCAATCCCATCACACCAAGGAGATTCATTGATTAAGGTTTCGCAAACCAACACATTTAAAAATAACTTTCAGTGATGTAACCCAGAACTCGTCCATCATAGCTCGGCTAAGAACATCTATCAATGGTGGCTAAACTACAAGAGATCGCTACCACATAATATGACATAGAATAGCGATAGTACCTTCCTACACATGCATCTACAAAATACATGCCAATGCATTAAAAATAGTAGGACAATGTCATGAACAAAGTAGCATCTACTTGCCTTGATAGTTGGTGAAGTCGTTCAAACACTCATTGCAATCACACACGTTGCACTCCTCGCAATCTATCGAGCAAACAATTGCATACAACATAAACAATAGCACATAGAGATCAAACAAATGCAACAAATGCATGCATGACAATTTAATAAGTCACAATGGTGGTTACTTTAGTTCTCTAAACAATACTGTAGTATATGATGCATGCAAGAGATCAATTAATGCAATGGAGTACTTGTTATTAATAATTACTTGCCAATATAGGGTTTTTAATAGTTCTATTGTAACACATGTTCTAACTGTCGAATTAAATTTGATTCTTGGGTTTACTGGATAGAGGACGTTAATACGAACCAGTAGGCGTTGGACTCACCCTAATCGGAGTTATAGATATTTTTGTATGATTTAAATAGTGCTTAATGAGTTTTAAATCATTTATACAGTTTGTTTTGCCTAAAAATCAAACTAAAATTATATCTGCAATCTCCACGGAATTGTGATTCCCGGAACATATTATTTGTAATTTTCTGAGAAACACTCGACTTACTACGAGTTTAATACTCTAAATAATCCATTAATCTATTTTTTTAATTTCTGCGAAAACTTACAGTATTTGCCTAAACCATTTACATATTGATGATCTACATGAAACCAGCTTTCCATCGGTATATTATTTATATTTTTGTGATATGCAAATAATTTATTATGAATTTAATGATTTCTAAAGCCATTAAAACTAATTAAATCACTACAGGGTAAATAATCTGCAAAGGCTGGATCCAACCAGATATTATTAATCTACATTATAGTAGCTTCAATTTGACATATTTTTCATATTTTTCGGAGTTACAGATAATTTCCTATGAATTTATTAATCTAAAAGACCATTAAAACTAATTAAATTACTACAGTAAACGCATACTGTAAAGATTAGATCTAATGTCATATAATATTCTACATGTTTTGATGAATCCATTGATATATAATTTGCTATTTTTGGATCTACGAATCCTTTTGTATGATTTTTCTAAGTTTACATAATTTCCTGCAATTTAAATTCAATTTCAAATCTATAGGGAATATTCCCTGGGAATATTCTGAATGGGACTCGGGGCTGACCTGGCTTGACACGTGGCGAGATTTTGTTGGCTTGTACCCCTTCGTTGATAAGCTCTAATCTTGCCCGCCGGGATGAGATCCAGTGGCTAGGAGAGGAGATTAACTCGATTTTGGCTCAGAACGGACAAGAAATAGATCCATGTTAGGGAGACAAATCCGTAGGTCAAATTGAAAAACTTACAACATGAAAGTTGTGAGGAATCATTAGTCCTACCTTCTCACCAAAGGAATTTGGATTTAAAGAAACGAGCGCGAGTAGATCTACACCGTCATATCTGAAATATTGCGATGCAAAATTCTTCGACTGTGGTGGATGAAAAGAGGTGAGGTTTGTCGGGATTGAAAGCTTTCGACGATATCTACAACTTTCGTGTTTTAGCCGAAGGCAAACAACGAAGTCTAGATGGGTGAATAAACGAAACAAGATTCGGGCATGTGTAGATTCGGGATTTCGAGAAGGGAAACTCATACAGCCGTGGCTCTACGGGTTTATATGTAGGTTTAGAACGGTGGAGAGATAAGCCTTGGAGTAAGGAACAAGTATAAAGAAAGGGAAGTCGATTTGGAGTTATAGATAAAAAAATATAAAAGTTTGAATAGAGATAGGTATAGAAAATTAATTTTGCATGCCTTTTAAAGCACCTGAGACAACGATCAGTGCGCGTGCGTGGCTGCTCCCGTCTGCTAGCTGGGCCGGCCGGTTGGCCCATTGTTTTTTTCTTTTTCTTTTTTTTTCTATTTTGGTATTTCGTCTATATCTTTTGCATACAAACTCCAAATGATATGATTCTTGTTTCTAAAATTTTCTAAAATCGAATAGATTATTGTAGGATCATATTTATATAATTTTTACTAGTTTACAAGTAGTGGATTTATAAATCCTTGTATATTTCATTTTATTTATATCTTTGTGTGTTTGTATTTATTCCATAACTTTTTCATAATTGCTCCAAATGAGGTCAATTTTGTTTCTAAATTTTTTTAATATTCATTTGATCTTTTTAGGCTATAATTTAGCAATAAACGCTGCCGTAGCAACAATGGGTTTTTATAAAGCCAATTTAATTCTCTTTAGGAGCAAAGTGGCATATACTATTTAGGGTTTTAGTCCTTTATTTTTATTTAGGGATTTTTCTTGATGCAAATATGCAATGCAATGCTCATGAATGTTATGCAAATGCAATTTTTTTCTAGTCCCAATTTCCAAAATCTTGGGACATGACAGTGATGCTTCTTGTCCGTATTTTTTTATTGACACTTCACTTCATAAACCTGTGGACATGTTTACTTAGCTCAGTTTTCGCAAGCGAAGGTCTAAGCTTGGGGGAGTTGATATGTCCATTTTGCATCACCATTCCATATCATAATTTGCATCTATTGATTGATATATTTCATATTAAGAGGTGTTACTTATGTATTTTCATCTGTTTTTGCATGTTGGATGATTCTTGGAGGATGAACTGCCAGAGTCAGGATTCTGATGGAAAAAGAGGTGTGTTGATACAATTTCGCGAAGATCAGAAAAATACCAGAAAAACTACGGAAAATCCTATTTTACTAGAAGACGAAGAATGCCAGAAGGGGAGGCGGAGATGGGCCACAAGGGCCCACACCCCTAGGCGCGGGCCACCCCTAGGCCACGCCTACAGGGGTGTGGCCCACCTGGCCCACCTCTGGCTATGCCCTCTCCCATATATCTTCTCCTCGAAACCCTAATACACATGGAGCGACCATAGAAAGATTCCGCCGCATCTGTAGGGCGGAAAACACCGAGAGAGAAAGAGCTCTCCGGCAGACAGATTTTTGCCAGGGAAATTCCTTCCCGGAGAGGGGAGATCATCGCCATCAACACCATCATCAAGCTAGACTTCATCAGGATCATCATCATCATCATACACACCATCATATCCACCAGCACCATCATCACCACTCCATCCCGCTTTAACAATTGTGTTGAATACTTGCATAGTTCTTAGGGGAAACTTTCCCGGTGTTGATTACTATTGTAGTTGATGCTTGTGAGTGGAACCATTGGATTATTGTTTATGTTCAGATTGTTATCCATCACCATATCATCTCTGATCTTGATCTATATGATGTCTCTTGAGTATTTCGTTTAGTTCTTGAGGACATGGGAGAAGTCATGTTGTTAGTAGTGGATTTGTGTTGAGATATGATTCAATGGTTTAGTATTTAAGTTGTGGTGTTATTCTTCTAGTGGTGTCATGTGAATGTCGACTACATGATACTTTACCATTTATGGGCCTAGGGGAATGCATTGTGTATTTGGCTACTAATTGTGGGGTTGCCAGAGTGATAGAAACCCGAACCCCCGTTAGGACACCATTGCACAAGGGAATCTAGGATCTCAGAGTTTAAGGTTGTGGTTAGGTTTATACCTTAATTGCTTTCTTGTAGTTTCGGATGCTTGCAAGGGGTTTAATCACAAGTATGTATTAGTCCAAGTAAGTTCGGTACATTAGCACAGGTTCACCCACACAACACTTACAAAACTAAAGAAGACTACTTAGCTATTTGAAGCGAAAGCACTTGACAGAATTCTTATGTGTCCACGAGAATGTTTGGTCCTTATAAGTATTTCCATCGGCTTGTCCTTTGCTAAGAAAGTATTGGGCCACTTGTTGCAATTGGTTGTTGTCTTTTTTACTTGCACCTTATTTCCTTGCTTATTCAGAAAACCCCTAAAAATCTGTTTGCTAAGTATTTACAGAGATTTCCTACTCCATACCACTAGTCAACGCCTTCTGATCCTCGTTGGGATCGACACTCCTATTTATCTAAAGTACTACGATACACCCCCTATACTTGTGGGTCATCAGTAGAGGGGCACGAAACCGGAAAAAAGTTTTGAATAGGCCACGGTAGAGCCGAGATTTTCGTCGCGGAAGAGGCGCCTTCTACGATGACCGACGAGCCCAGTCGTTGCAAAAGGAAACATTTCTTGTAGTGGCAGTGAAGTGCATTATTGACACCCACATAAGTAAATCAAGAATATCCAAAACACTACTATTCCAATCATTGCTTCTCAAGAAAATTCATAAGTAGTAACGAGATCATGCAAAAGACTTGTTATGTGGATTATCATATTTTTATCTTCTCTTTTTTCTTCCTTCTTTCAAGGATATTTCTCAACAAGGATCATTGAGTGATGATTTTAAACAATGGTTTACACAACCTTCGAGAGTTCCAATACTTTTTCCCATACGGTGACACATATGCCATCCATGTCATCAACGCATAGCCGAAGTCCAAGGTTACAACATAGATTGTTCAAAAGCTAGCGGAGTTTTGCATGGGAAACATAGAACTTTTTAAATAGTATCACTGTTTGATCCACAAGGTTAGCTTTAGCATGCAATCACAATTTCCACTAGACTTAATTTCAATCAAACAACTCCTTTCAAGAGTGTTGTCAAGTCTATCAAAACATCTATGGGGTTAAGTATTTTTAAAGGTAAACTCTCAAGACAATCACTCATCAAACAAGTCATAAAAAGTTTGAGACTTTTCTTGTTGTACATGTTTGGCAATATTATTTCCAAGGCAAGACTCGGTTAGCTACAAGAACTAGAGCAAAATCTTCCACAATTAATCATTCATACAAATAGAAAGCTTTACTCTAACTATTTTGAATTACTCCCACTAGCATAACATCTTAGAAAATCAACTATCTAAGATAAAAAAAATTAAAAAGTGAGAGACATAGTACATACCTCTCATGAGTGACTTCATATTCCTCTTCCTTATAGGGATGTGTTCCTTTAAAACTCAAGAAAAATCACTCTCATAATTAAATTGAAGCAAAGAGGCAAAGTGCAAATCCATTTTCACGAAAAAGGAAAAAGGGAAAATTATTTTTATATTTTTTAGGATAGGGATTATAGAATAGAAAAGAACTTGTGACTAAGCAAGGAACTAATAAAATAAAAACAAACAAAAAACTAAAGCAAACAAAAAATAAAGAAAAAGCAAAGTGTTGGAACAAACCAACACTAGTGTTTCAAAGATCACACGGAGCTGGAGTACAACCTTATTATTACACAAATAAAATTGCTGAGGGACACATCCCCAAGCTTAGACTTTTGCAAGCCCTTTTGTTGCTCATTGTGGTGGTGGTGGATAGTTACCCATGTTCCATTGGCTGCTCCAATCATGGAACTGAGTGGCGAGGTTGGCAGTAGCATCTCGAAAGTTGATGGAGAGGTTGTTCATGTTTTTGATATTTCCTTCAAGAGCATCGATATCATCATAGGTGGTGTAGAAGTTTGGTGGATGCACGTCTTGTTTGGGTCCTTCTTGTTCCACTTATTCATCATCTTCTTATTCATCTACGGGTACTTCTTGATGTGGTAAACTTGCTTCAAACTGTGGGTCATAATGCAAATGTCCCTCCTTGATAGACAAGAGACCATTAGGCAAAGTACAAGGGATCAAGTGATCCGCTCTAGATATATCAAAGAAATATCTACCATTGGTTCTAGAAATCATACCACAAGATCTTAGAGTAGAAAAACCAAGAAGATGGTTTGCAGACAACGGTTGGATGTTACCTAAGTTGACATGGATCACACGTGCAAGCATGGTTATGTCTCCTCCTCTGCATATGGGACCACGAGATTCAAGATCCTAATGATTAAGATAAAACAAAAGAAGGGCACCCAAATTTGGCATCAAATTACAGTTAGGAATAGCAGCTTTAGCGAGGATCATCATGTCCTCCTTATTGACTCTAGTAAAATTACCACGTGCCTGCAAGGTGTTAGCAATAGCATAAAATAAATAAAAAACATTAGGATGATCAATTTGGTTCCCCTTGGTTGTGTTTCCACGAATTCTTATTCTATTAAAGTAGCCCAAGGGTGTAGGATTTACAAAAAAAATAGGTGAAGCATAATTCAGTGTTGTTGTTGGCAAACCCAAAGTAGTAAGACCATTTGTTGAGTGTCAAGGAGTACTCATGGTTCATAAGACGGAAGTCAATGCGATCAAATCTAGGAAGTTGCTCCTTGATGAAGTAGTGAGAGGTCACCGAATGTGTCAAATTGTTGAGGAACTCAAGCATCAAGCGGCGGTACGTGGCACAATCCTGAGAGACAAAATCATACAAACAAATATTGTTGCATAATAAATTGAAATAGCATGGATGCCAAGTTGGTTCAGGATGAAGCAACACACCCACTTGGTGGACTTGATTTCTCGGAGCTTGAAACGGTTGAAATGGTTCAGCTGAAAATCCTCGGTGAACTCGATACCAAGTGACTCGGGGGTTAGCATATCAATGGGAGGTGTGGCTTGTTCCGCAACCATTGCACGTGTACGGATCCTCGTGTTCATATAATAACAAAATAAAAAATAGAGCTAATAATTTTGTTATCCAATAGAAACATAGAATATATGATCCTCTACACTAGTTACAAAAGAATCTCCTCTAAAAACTAACTAAACATGCTCAACATCAAGATTAGTTCAAGAACAAGACCTAAGTATAGATTGATAATGGTGAACGATTGAGAAAAATTTGGATGCAAATAAGTTGGGTATCAGAGAAGAAACATACCTTAGATGCGAGGAATCAAAGAAAGAACGAGTAGAATTGAAAATCCAATGAAGATGGTTTAGAGTTTTGAGTTAGAAGAAAGAGAATAGTGTTTTGGGAATTTTAGGTTGCCTCTTCCTGGGGTAATGGCGGCCGAGTACGTGGTACGGGCGAGCAATATGACCGGAACCTGCCCATACCGAGTACATACCTTAGGGTCGACAGTTTCCTCTCGGAGATGCACTCGGAATGGTCGCGCGCACCCGTACTACTAGTTGTTACACGGTCTGTAAGTTTGCTTCAAGTTTGATGTTTGATCGAGGACACGGTACAGGTGGGTGATACGTCCAAAACGTATCTACTTTCTCGAACACTTTGCTATTGTTTCTCCTCTAAACTTGTGTGATTTGGATACAACTAACACGGACTGATGTTGTTTTCAGCAGAATTACCTTGGTGTCTTTTTTTGTGCAGAAAATCAACTATCAGGAAAAATCCCGGAAAATATGCCAAAAACTATTTTTCACCAGAAGATCCACGGAGCCAGAAGAGGAGACGGAGAGGAGGCCCACACCCACCCTAGGTTCGGGCCCACCTGACCCCGCGCCTGGAAGGGGTGCAGCCACCCCAGGCACCCCCTCGGGCTCCCACTGCGCCTATAAGTCGCCTTTCGACCTAAAAACCGAGGGGGGTTCGATAGTTTTCCAGAAAGAGTTCCGCTCCGCCGCCACCACCAGAAACCAAGATTCAGATCCAGAAACTCCGTTCTAGCACCCTGTCGGGACGGGGAATTTGGAGAGGATCATCGCCATCGTCATCACGAATGCATGTCTATCAACCACCGATGTTTCCCTCATCCATGAGTCAGTAATACCCTGCTGTAGGCTTGGGGGTGGTAGGGATTGGATGAGTTCTATCATGTAATCGAATAAGATCTATTAGGGCATAGTGCCTAGTATCTCTATTAGTGCTATTTGACTTTGTTGCAACTTGTTATGCTTAATGCTTGTCACTAGGGCCAGAGTGCCATGATCTCAGATCTGAACTTATTATTGAATCATTATTATAGTATTGTTTGTGATCTTATCTGCAAGTTGTATACACATATCATTGTACGGATCCAAAGGCACCAAAGTGACAATAATTGGGACAACCGGAGGGGATGGCTGTCGTGTGAGGATCACATGTGTTCACAGAGTGTTAATTCTTTGCTCCGGTTCTCTATTAAAAGGAGCACCTTAATTGCCAGTAGTTCCCTAGAGGCCCTGCTACCACGGGCTGGCTAGACAGAAGATGTTGTGCAAGTTCTCATTGCGAGCACATATGACTATATTTGGAGCACATTCCTAGGATTGTTTAGTACTTTTATGCTTGTTATTATTTATCTGTAATGCCCTATATCTTGAAGTTACATGTTTAGAGTCGTCCATGCAACGGTCGTCCATCCATCCATGTTCCTACCGCACTCGAATCCTACTGTTACCGTTACTGTTACTATTGCTCCTGTTTCACTATTGTTGTTACTACTGTTGTTGCTTTGCTATTGCTACTACAAACTGTTGCTACTGATAAACTTTTGTGAGCAAGAACCATTTCCAGGTGCAGCTGAATTGACAACTCAGTTGTTAAGGCTTGCAAGTATTCTTTGGCTCCCCTTGTGTAGAAACAATAAATTGGGTAATACTACCCGCGAAGACTGTTGCTATCCCCTACACTTGTGGGTCATCAAGACTATTTACTGCGCCGTTGTCGAGGAGCATAGCTTTATTTGTAAGTTCGCTTGGATCTATTATTGTTCACTACTACTCCTTTCATCATGGGGAAGTCTCGTGATTGAAAGTTCCCTATTTTACCATCCACTACAAGAAGAGGTACAGTCCTAAACACCTCTGTTGCTCTTGATTCACCGTATGTTATAAGTAAGCTTGTCACACCACCACATACTCATGCTACACACACTGCTACTACTATTGAATCTGAAACTGCTTTTGATGCTCATGATGTTACTTCTACTGTTCTTGGTGCGAGTGGTTCGCTAGGTCCTTTTCTAGATGCTACTATGGCTAGTCTAGGAAATACCGAAACTCCTAGTGAAGACACCGTTACACCTATTAGCTCACCTGAGTCTAGTGAGAGTTATGATATTAATGATGGTTACGTTGAGTTCACTGATGATTTTGTTGAAGAGTGCCGAAACACACATGGTACTAGTGCTATTAAGAGTCTCCTTGCTAGACGTATTATTTTGCCTAAGTTTTCCTCTGATCCTAAGTTTGCCACCTCTCCCATAGATATAAAAGATTAAGATTATGATTTCTCTCTTGATTTGTCTTATTTAGATATTGTTGAGAAAGAACCTTTTTGTGGGACTGAAAATGAGAGTGTTGTGGCTCATATACTATGACTGCTTTATTCTCTGATGATTTTAAGATGCGTAAGTACTTTGTTACTAAGATCTTCCCTTTTTCACTAAAAGGAGAAGCTAGGGCTTGGTTTAATAGATTACCTCCTGGTTCCATTGATAGCCCTCATTGCTTGATTGCTTCTTTCTTCCAGAAATATTTTCCTCCCAGTTCTAGACATGCTGCTTTGCAGAGAATTTTTTATTTTAAACAGGGGGAAGAAAAGAAATTGCATGAATCATGTACATGGTTCTATGCCTTGATTCATGCACATACTGGATGTCCATTGCCTAAGAATGAGCTTCTTGATATTTATTATAATGGACTAACTGATGATTCTAGGACATACCAAGATAGCTTTGTTGATTGTGTTTTCAGGAAAAGGTCTCCTACAGATGCTGAAGAATTAATGACCAATATAAGAAAGAATTATGATGATTGGACTTCAAATGAGGTAAATACACCTGAGACTATTACTCCTGAACCATTTTTTCCTGAACCAATTCCAGCACCAACAACAAAGAAGATGGGAGTTATTGCATTAAATGATGAAGTGATGAAGGAAGCTAAGAAGTGTCTAAAGGAGAAAGGTATTAGAGATGAAGATGTGAATAATCTACGTCATGTAGAAGAATTATGTAAGCCAATTCCGCACTCATCTACTATTGAGTTACACTCTCTCCAATTTAATGAAGGTGATTTTCCTTATGGTAAGCCTCCTGATCAATGCTTAGAGGAACATGACACATTTTTTGTTCAACAGGGTAATTTTAATAAACAAGTTCATAATCATTTATTGGAAAACTCTAGAGCTATCCATGAGTTGAAAGATATTGTGGAAAGAACTTCTAATGATAATAAAATGCTTTGTAAACACTTTCAAATGGTTCAAACACAACTTGATCAACTTGTTGCTAAGGTACAAAAGGATATGCTAGTTAATTCTTCAAGAAATAAACATGCTTATGGAATTAGAACTAGGAGTGGTGACGCTACTCAAGATCCTTTATATCCTGAAGGACACCCTAAAAGAATAGAGCAGGATTCCCAACAAGGTGAAGATAGTGGTAATCCTCATAAGAGAAAGAAAAAGAAACATAAAGTAGTTGAGGAACCACTTGAACCTGTTGTAGATCCTAATAGTATATCTGTCTCTGATGCTGAAACTAAGGGTGGTAATAATAATGAGTCTCCTGATAAGGAGGAAGGTGAGGAAGAACCTGAGAAGCACATTAAGAACACTAGGTACACAAAGGAAGATTTTATTGCTAATAAACATGGTAAAGAGAGAGAACCTTGGGTGCAGAGACCTATGCCTTTTCCAGGTAAGAAACACAAGTCAAAGGATGAAGAACACTACAACAAGTTTTGTGAGTGGATGAAACCTTTATTCTTTCAAATTTCTTTGACTGATGCTATTCAGTTGCCTCCTTATTCAAAGTATATGAAGGATATTGTCTCTAATAAAAGGAAGATTCCTAATGAGGAGATTTCAACTTTGCTTGCTAATTACTCCTTCAATGGTAAGGTTCCAAAGAAACTTGGTGATCTAGGTATACCAATTATTCCTTGCTCCATTAAGAATAATTATGTTAGAACTACTTTATGTGATTTGGGAGCTAGAGTTAGTGTTATGCCTTTTTCTCTCTATAAGAGACTCCAGCTAGAAAAGTTGATATCAACTGATATATCTTTGCAAATGGCTGATAAGTCAACTACTATTCATGTTGGTATATTTGAGGATTTTCTTCTTCAAGTAGCTCATAATTGCATGGTTTTAACTGATTTTGTTGTGCTTGAAATGCCTAAAGATGATAATATGTCTATTGTTCTTGGGAGACCTTTTCTTAATATTGCAGGTGTTGTCATCAATTGCAATCAAGAAAAAGTAACATTCAATATTAATGACAAAGAGCACATTGTCTACTTCCCCAAGAAGGTTGTTAAGATCTATTGCCTGAATTCCATTGAAAATATTGAGGGCATCAAGGTTGGAGAAATATATTGTCCCATTTCACAAGAAAATTTTGAAACTATTATGATTGGGACCATTGCTATCAAGTATGAGGAACATAATCACCTTGTGGATTGCAAAGTTTTGTTTCATATAAGATTGTTTTGGTAACAAGACTTGATCAACCGTGTTAACAAAAGGATTTTTAATGAGCAAAATAATGCTTTCACTATGGTTATACTTGCTCACTTTTATTTTTCTCCTTTCCAATCTTTGCTCTTCGTCGTGCCTAACTTAAAGGAGTTAAAGAAAAATACTTGTTGGGAGATAACCCAAGAGTTTCCTTGAGTCTTGGAAGTTATTACTTCAGTAATGACCTCTCATTATCCTTTTTTTTGTTTGATTTTTGTGCCAAGAATGACCTCTAATGAGAGGGAAGTAAGATTTGGGGAGTTTTGCTATCCCGAAACAGATTTCTGTCCTCCACCATAAAAATTCGTGAGGAGTCTCTGTAAGTCGGATTAAGCTAAAATTTACGAATACATCCCCCAGTATGTTAGCTAACTTTCGTTAGTTCAACACTTTTTGATTTGAGCAACAGAAGATTTTCGAAAAAATCGGTTTCTACCTGCTGGTCTATTTTGACAGATTTCTGCCATTATTTGCATTTGCTCTTATTGATTCCTTTTTGAGTTCTCTTTTGGGGAATTGAGCTTTTTGAAGGAGTTGCTACAGTAGCTTGTGTTTTAAGTAAAAAGTTTTGTTGTTTCAAAGCTAAACCCAAAGGTCTATTATCTTTTGAACACACTAATGTTGCTAATGAAGATTGTGTGAAGTTTTGTATGAAGGAAAAATTTTAGGTGTAGAGAGAGAATGATGTAATGAGATGAAGAATGGACAAAATCTCAAACTTGGGGGGAGTTGCCACCCCGTGTCACCCCAAGAATATTTAAGAGGTACAAGCGTCAAAGATTGGGGGTGCCGAAGGCATTCCCTTCTTCATCAATAAAAATCTCAGGTCTTTCTAGACACTTCGTTTTTATTGTTTCATGCACAATTGTGTTGTTCTTGGAGCGTCTTAGTTTTTTTCGATTTTCTTTGCTTTGTTTGTTTTTGCTTTGTTGGCTAAAACACCAAAAATATTTGTTCTTCTTCTTTGGTTTTGTGAGTTATTTGCAGGGTTCGGCCATCCTAAGTGGATTTTGGTTTCATGTTAATATTCAAGTCACACAAGTGAAGGGCAATAATGAATATTAAGACAACTCGAGGTGTGGTAAGAGGCTGGTAACAAACTCTATTTGTTTTTCATTTTTGTACATATGCTCATCACTGTGAGCATGCTTAGCCTGTTTGTGTAAGGTGTATGTCATTATGGATGCTTAGTAGTTCTTGCTTGTCTATGATTAGCTCCAGCTTGCTAATAGTTTGTAGCATGTCATATGAATGTTTGCTTGCATTTTTTTATTCATATTTTGGTATGAAATTGTGGTATCCTCCTCTGACTGTTCATGTGAATCGACTTGGCACATGCTCACGCATGCATATGACTAATCAATAGTCAGTAAGCCTCGATGATTTATTTTGCCTCAGAGTTCTTGTATCACTTTCATGCCATAGTTAGTCCTGTTTTATTGCAAACATGATTATGACAGTTATTGCTCTCTCGTTTGTCGCTCCCTCTCTATTGCTAGCCTTCACTTGCACTAAGTACGTGCTCTACCTGTGCTTCCAACTCCTAAAAGCCAATATTGCCAGCTGTATCCACCATACCTACCTATTAGCATCATTTGCTACTTTAGTGCATATTTTATATATGTCGTGTTTTCTTCCGAAATAAAATGTTTGTCTGTTTTGAGAAAGTTAGTTAGTAAAGCTCTCATGAACTTGATGGCACACTTTATTCCTTGCGCTTAATAATCTTGAACCATTGTGACTAGTCCATGAAAGTTATATGCTTGCTTATTATATGCTGGGAGTCAGCAGAACCGTGTTGTCATGGGGAACGCTTTCAACACATGTTGGATATCTCATCTAGTTGATTCTTTGCTCTTTTGTTTACGGATGTCGACGATGTGAAATAAAAGGGGAGGTTGTGAGTTCATAGAGTTTATACATTGTGTTAGAGAAACGCCTGAGCCGCTAGCCTAAGCCATGCCTAATCGGAAACTTGCAGCATCACTATAATGAGCATCTAGGAAGCATCCTCAATAAAAATCTATGCATATGGTAAATAAAAAGATTGCTGAGATGCTCATTGTCTGCTTGCCTTGTCATTTTGTTTATGGGAAAGCTCCTGTACCATATGCAAGGGGTACCCCGTTGGCGGTTCTCGATGATATGCATGTATTTACAATGACAAGAATTTTCAAGTGACCAAAGTTGAGTAGCATGCGGAGCGGCCCTCGTACTCAAGGGACTTGGGATTTCCAGTCTATGATCTGTCAAGGATATGATTCAGAGTGGACCTCACTTTCACCTTAACCACATGAAGATGCCTATGATAGGGGCAATGAGATCTCAGAGCTAATGAGTACCTTCCTTTAAGCATTAGGAATCCTTTCAAACCTTCACAAAACCGTTTTCACAACTTTGTTGAGTCACCACTTATTCTATGAGCACCTTCTTGAGAGCATAATTGTCATTCTTGTGTTTGTTCCAAAACTTGGTTAATTATGTCATGAATTTGATGCTTGTATCTCTGATATATTTACCTCTAGTCTTTACTTGAACTTCAGAGGTGCCTTGGCATTCATATTGTTCTCTTCAAACAAAGGCAAGCGAGATACCACTCTATCATAACTTATTATGAGAATTGCAATGTTGCTTATGTTTCTGTTCCATGCTACTTATTATTATTGAGTTTGTTTCTCTTCATAACTTGCAATGACTATTGAGTAGACTTAGTTGCATACTTCTTATTATGAATTGTCTAAGCACTACTCCTGTGCTGATAATATATACATCATATGAAGAAAAGTGGTCGTGAAAGTTCTTTTATCGCACTCAGTTTTCAACTGAATTTCTTAAGGACAAGCATTAAGCTAAGCTTGGGGGGAATTGATACGTCCAAAACGTATCTACTTTCTCGAACACTTTGCTACTGTTTCTCCTCTAAACTTGTGTGATTTGGATACAACTAACATGGACTGACGCTGTTTTCAGCAGAATTACCTTGGTGTCTTGTTTTTGTGCAACTATTAGGAAAAATCCCGGAAAATATGCCAAAAACTATTTTTCACCAGAAGATCCACGGAGCCAGAAGAGGAGACGAAGAGGAGGCCTGGGGGGACCACACCCACCCTAGGCGCGGGCCCACCTGACCCCGCGCCTAGAGGGGGTGCAGCCACCCCAGGCACCCCCTAGGGCTCCCTCTGCGCCTATAAGTTTCCTTTCGACCTAAAAACCGAGGGGGGTACGATAGTTTTCCAGAAAGAGTTCCGCTCCACCGCCACCAGAAACAAGGATTCGGATCCAGAAACTCTGTTCTGGCATCCTGCCGGGACAGGGAATTTCGAGAGAATCATCGCCATCGTCATCACCAACGCATATCCATCAACCTCTGATGTTTCCCTCATCCATGAGTGAGTAATCCCCCGATGTAGGCTTGGGGATGGTAGAGATTGGATGAGTTCTATCATGTAATCGAATAAGATCTGTTAGGGCATAGTGCCTAGTATCTCTATTAGTGCTATTTGACTTTGTTGCAACTTGTTGTGCTTAATGATTGTCACTAGGGCCTGAGTGCCATGATCTTAGATCTGAACTTACTATTGAATCATTATGATAGTATTGTTTGTGATCTTATTTGTAAGTTGTATACACATATCATTGTCCGGATCCAAAGGCACCAAAGTGACAATAATTGGGACAACTGGAGGGGATGGATGTGGTGTGAGGATCACATGTGTTCATGGAGTGTTAATGCTTTGCTCCGGTGCTCTATTAAAAGGAGCACCTTAATTTCCAGTAGTTCCCTAGAGGCCCCGCTGCCATGGGCTGGCTGGACAGAAGATGTTGTGCAAGTTCTCATTGTGAGCACGTATGACTATATTTGGAGCACATGCCTAGGATTGTTTAGTACTTGGATGCTTGTTATTATTTATCTGCAATGCCCTAGATCTTGAAGTTACATGTTTAGACTCGTCCATGCAACACCCGTCCATCCATACCTATGCCTACCGCACTCAAATCCTACTATTACCGTTACTGTTACTATTGCTCCTGTTTCACTCTTGTTGTTACTGCTGCTGTTGCTACTACAAACTGTTGGTACTGATAAACTTCTGTGAGCAATAACTATTTCCAGGTGAAGCTGAACTGACAACTCAGTTGTTAAGGCTTGCAAGTATTCTTTGGCTCCCCTTGTGTCGAATCAATAAATTGGGTAATAGTACCAGCAAAGACTGTTGCGATCCCCTATACTTGTGGGTCATCAGTGGGCGGTATGACCGCATATGACCGTGATGGCTCAAATGATGTAGAGCTCGTTGGGAACCCCAAGTGGAAGGTATGATGATCACAACAACAAGTTCCCCCAATTATGAAACCAAGGTTATCGAACCAGTAGGAGAAAGAACCAACTCCCAAGGTGTTGCCAGCAACGTGGAACCTGCACAACACAACCACAATACTTTGCCCCAACTTACAGTGAGGTTGTCAAGCTCACTGGTTTGTTGAAAACAAAGGATTAAATGTATAGTGCGGAAGAAAGTAGTTGCTTGTAGGAATTGCAGAAAGGAAACAGTAGACAGTAGATTAAATATCAGTGGGAAGGAAAGGACCGGGATCCACATTTCACTAGAGGTGTTTCTCCATAAGATAAATAGCATGTTGGGTGAAAAAATTACAGTTGGGCAATTGACAGGATAGAGAAAGCATTATAATGCATATACATGTCATGATGATCGCTATGAGATTCGTTTGTGCATTACAACATAATACATAGACCATAATCCAACTGCATCTATGACTAATAATCCACCTTCAGGTTATCATCCGAACCCCCTCCAGTATTAAGTTGCAAGCAACAGATAATTGCATTAAGCAAAGTGTGTAAAGTAAACAATACAATTGCCCCATGGACAAAGGATTTTTGTTTCCTCCCTAATAGCAACAACACATATACTGAAGGGAATATGCCCGAGAGGCAATAATAAAGTGGTTATTATCATATTCTTTATTTATGATAAATGTTTATTTTACATGCTATAATTGTATTAATACGGAAACATTAATACATGTGTGTTTAATAAACAAAAGAAAGTTCCTAGTTATGCCTCTCTTATAAACTAGCTCGTTGATTAACAAGATGATCAAGGTTTCCTGATCATGGACATTGGATGTTGTCAATAACGAGGTCACAACATTAGTGTAATGATGATGAACATTCATCCGAAGTATAGCATTACGATCAAAGTCATTGAGTTTATATTGCTATAACAACTTACGAAGTGATCGAAATCCTTAGACCATGAGATCATGTCAATCACTAACACCGGAAGAGTTTCTTGATAACATCAAACGTCACACCGTAACAGGGTGATTATAAAGATGGGTTCAGAACTACTAAAGTGTTATGTTGAGGCCCATGGATCGAGAGTGGAATTTGTTCATCCCTATGATGGATAGATATGCTCTGGGCCCTCTCGAAGATATCACATTGATTAGCTTGAAAGCAAGTGATTTGATCACTAGAATGTTATATCACGGGAACGAGAAAAGAGTGCATGTCAGTAACGAGATCAAACTTGGTATGGAAATACCGATGATCGAATCTCGGACATGTAATATATCGCGAAACAAAGGGATTAAGATACTAGCATAAAAGGTTCCGACGATCACAAGAAAGTCATCGTTGAATGTGCGGGAGTCAGTATGGGTCTCCAGATCCCGCTTCTGATTATTGATCTGAGAGGGGTCTCGATCATGTACGCATTATTCACGAACCATAGGGTGACACACTTAAGAGACACTGACATCCAATCGGAGCAAAAGTTTCATGCCGAAAGAATGAACAAGCGCAGGAATTTATTTCGGGTGAAATTGCATAAAGCGGTTATGCATGTGAAATAGAATTCTAGCAAGGGGTTATTTGTGAATGTTTTTCATTAAAGTAATTGAAAAAATTCTGAATAAAATAAAAGAGTTTTATTTAATGAGAGTTTGCATTAAATTTGGTGGAAATTTAATGGGAATTTGAGTGGGTTTTTTAGTGGAGAAAATTGAAGGGCCATTTTGTGAGTGGAGTGTCCACCCACATGAATGAGGGAGAGGTAGGGGCACCCTCCATGGCCGGCGGCCATGCCCCCTTGGGATGCCCCCTCCCCTATATAAGGAGCCCCTCCTCTCACTTCTCACTCACACCTCCTCGTGAAGGATCTCTCTCCCCCTCTAGAATTTATCCCCCATGGTCTCGGACTAGCGAGATACATGTTCCCGGTGGCTATTCGGCAAGAAAGAGTTGTGCTTCCGCTGCATCGCTGGAGCGAGGAGGCGGAGGTTTCTTGGTGCCTCGAACGTGTGAAAGCATGGATGCGCTGCTATTTTGCGGCGCTAGGACTTCCTCTCGATCTTGAGATCGGCAAGAGATCGTCTACATCAACCACGAGTTTGGACTCGTTAAGCTTTGTCGGTCTTCAAGGGTATGTTCTCTATGGATATACATCCGCCCGTTGTTTGTATCTAGTAGATAGATCTTGATACATAGTTGTCCCATCGTAGGAAATTTTTTGTTTTCTATGCTGCGAACCTGTAACATCCCAAAAATACTAAACTTGGATCATCAAACTCTAATCATCAAAATTAGGGTTAACAAAAACTTTTCTAAATAAAATTATGGAAGCATGCATGTGAGAATGCATTTCATTTTGAATTCTTTTGGACCACCTTGTTTGTGCGTTTCTTTGCTTGTAAAATGTTTCTTTGGTGAAATAAACATCATCTAAACATTTCCCAAACTTTTCCCAAAGACAAATAAATCAAAACAAAGCTAAATGAGTGAATGGTCATTTTGACCAATTTAACTCCCATGCCTACTTTGGCTGTCTCAAACTTTCAGAACCTAACATAAAATTTTCTGGATCTTTGCACCCCTTGATTGTACTCATAACAAAGTATCAAGGACCACTTTGTGATCATCCAGAAACTTTCAAATGCATAGATTAAATGGCAATTCAAAATTGAATCTTTATCATATGAGAAGATCCCACTTTTTGAAAAACCACTCAAACAAGCTCAACTTTCAAAACCCAAGCATCTGCAGACTCACCAGCACCAACCTAGCACACCCACCAAAAATCTTTTCAAAATTCAAAACATGAATTCTTGCGGCCTTTTCATCAAACATATTGCAGACACAAATCAAACAAAATCCAAACACTATTGTGAGCAGTGATTCTTGCCTAACTTGTTCCCTCTCTAGCTCACAACCATCTCAGTAGATCATCTAGCAAGTTAAACCAAGCACTAGCACCACTGTGAGCTTGCCAATATCATCAATGGTGAACAGCCGAGTGCACCCTTGCCACCCCAGTGGAGACAGCAAGCTAGGAGCAGCACTAGCCATGCCAACCTTGTCTGGAAGATCACCCATGCCTCACCGCCCCCTCTCGACCAGCCCTGCCTCGAAGACGTCGAACACAGCACCCAGGAACGCCGCGCTCGTGCCTCTGTCAAGCATGCCAAGCATGCGCCAGAGTTCCATGCTCGACCGAAGCCCACAGACTGCGCGCCGCCCTCGCCGCGTGCATACACGATCACCATCGTCCTAGGAGACCGCCAGCATCCCAGTTCGCCGCCCCATGCCTCACAGCCACCACTTGCCGTCGAAGACGCCGCCTCTGCCGCGCAGAGCGTCGCGTGTTCCAGACCAAACCGCACCGCCCCTACGCGCGCATTAAAGCCGTAGAGCATCGCCAGGAGACCACCAAACGATCGCCACCACCGGCCATGCCTCTAGCAGCCCGTAGCCGTGTCGCCACCGTCGCCTGCCCATGCCGTTCGGTATCACCGTCGCGACTATAAATAGAGGCCTTCCCCACTCGAATTCTTCACACCATTCCACTCCTCTCTCACCCAGAACCATCCCACCTCAGTCCCGGAGCAAGGCGGGCATCGCATCGCCGGAATTGCGCCGGAGCAGGCCGCCTCTGGAGGAGAAGGGCGCCGTCGATTTCGTCCACCCCAGGAGCTGCTGCGACCACCCCTGAGTTCGCCGTCGTCGACTTCACCGTTCGCCTGCCTCGCCAACCCTCGCCTGAGCCCCGGTGAGCCCCAACGACCCCCACTGGCCGCGCTAGGTTTCTGTCTCGCCGACGTTGCCCAACGTCGACGATGACTATCAGCAGTTGGATTAGAACCAGATCGAATGCACCACGTTGCCCCGTACCGCTTCGCACCCCGTGTCTCACTGACGCGTGGGGACAGCCACTTAAATAGCCCGCGGAAGCGCTGCGCTTAGCAGGCCGGCCCAGTATCGTTTCCCGTGCAGCCCAGCTATTTGAATTTAACCTTTTCCATTTTATTTCAAACACACTTCTGTACCTAGTTTCAACAATCAACCCAAGTCTATTCAGTGCACCAAATTGAATGAAACCAATTTTGTTAGGAAGGTCTGGAAGTGCTGTATCCAAGCCCATTCGATTCAAGTCATTTGGATCTATAGATCATCCATAGTAAAAATAACAAGGCAGAAGCTTTTCTTCATTCAAACATTTTTCAAATTTAAACCATAATAGCTTTTGAGTTGATTCCAACTCTCAAAAATCACATTTAACCATACCTTTCATAATATATAAAAATATATAGGTTTACTTACAGAAATCATGTTCAAGTAATAAAAGAATGCCCCATAGGCATTTATAGTCACTTTATGTAATTAAAATAAAAGGGTAAAACCTTATTAAATTGTGACACCACTTTAAATCATATTCCCATGGACTAAAATATGTGGTGATGACATGTGTCAACATGATCCCATGTTTGGTTTGGAGAATATTAAATCTTAAGTAGTTTTTCAATGAGTAGAAATTACTTTGCTAAAAATAAAAGGAATTAAACCAAGCTTTAATCTTGTAATGTTAGTGATCATGCTAGATCATCTATAGGACCCTTTTGTGTGATTATTGCAAGTAGTTAAGTATTGGTTGGTGATTGTGTACCTCATATTTATTCATAGACGCTAGTACCGACCAAGGATACGAGGAGGAAGGAGGATAATACGAAGAAGAAGCCGAGGAGAACTTCAACCACTGCTCTGCACAAGGCAAGCCTAATACTACCAGTTGAATGTGCAAGCTAACACTTGCAAGATACCCTACTAATGCAAGCTTATACTGATACTTATGCAAGCTAATACTTGCTTGTTACCATGACCACTATATGCCTCAAGCATATGTGATCATATCCACTTGATAAACCAATCCTAGTTTTATTTGCCAGTCTATTACTTTATTTCTTTATCAAAGCTCTTACTTAGAGTTTACTGGAATAAATGCTAGATACTAGAAGGATAATTGAAGGTTGCATAAAGAGCATAAAATTTGGCCTAAGCTAGATAATCTTGATGTCATCCTAAGGCATGAGATTGAACTTAGTTAAACTCCACTTGTTTACCACACCTCATTAGTGCTTACCCCCACTTGTAGATGCTAGAGCTAAGAATAAAAAATTTATCAACTTTAGATGGGAATATTTGGTGGAAAAATGGTGATGAAAACCTTGGAATGATGGATCATTCTATTGAAATGTTTTGGACATGTGCTTCTGAACACCTGATGAGTTTGGTGATGAAAATATTGAGGCATGAGCCTTAGCCCTTTATAAAACTGATGGTTGTCTGGATGCGATACCATTCCAATTTTATTGTACAACCACAATACCCGAAGATTGGGTAGGGCTTGACTGGAAACTTATATACCTTAGTATTGGTTCCCTCACGGCCAAGGTCTGAGCTGAGGCTACCTTGTGAAGATTGTCCACTTGTGCAGTACCCAAGATGATAGTTGGTCATGGTTGGGAGGCCAAACTCACAGGAGAGGTGATTATACTAGGGCGTGTAATCGAAAGGTTAGGATTGATTATCTGCATACTGAGTATGGTAAATTTAGGATTTGTTCCTGATGGATGTATCGAATGTTGTGGTGAAAGTGTACAATCTCTGCAGAGTGTCAAACTATTCGAATAGCCGCGTCCGGGTTATGGACAGTTGGAGTGGCCATACTGTTCCCCCGTCAGACTTTTTAAAATGACTTGTGAAATGAAATGAGACTTTGACTTGACCACAACAGGGTTGTGGCATGAGATACAAGTTCCCACTTAGGTGTTATAAACTTCAATTAGCCCTCTTACTTCTAAACTTAGTAGAGATAAATCTGGCTTTTGCAAAATAACCCTAGAGCCTAGTGCCCTATTACCAAAAACCCATTTCACTTGTTAGTATTAGTTTGCGAGTTCTTAAAGAGTACTCATGGCTTTGTCCCTGGCTATTCCCGTGGCCAGACTATGAAGAGGAGTACCTGGAGGATGGACCCCAGGAAGGTTACGACAACTAGGATCATCTCCCATCGTAAGCATTGCCTGTGACCCCGAAGATGGAGCTTCGCCTACGCTACCATTATTATTACGTATTCCGCTGCTTGAAATTGTATTAAGAACTGGATCATGAGATCCCTATTTGTGTAAGACTTATGTACGGTTTGTAATGGATAATGTACTGTGGTATCCAATTCTATTATGTCTCGCAAAAATGGTAATCCTGGGATTGCGATGTATAGCATAACAGGCATCTGGGATTAAAAATCCGGGTGTTGATAGAACCCTACAGTGGTATCAGAGCCGGATCTATGCGTAGATACTTTGCACGGGTAGTACACATATGAGTATGTGGGCGATGATGATCATTTTATTGCTTCTTAGTTGTACTTTGGATATTGGTGGCATAGTGGGATGAAGCGGCCCGGACAAACTTTACATGTCCTCGCACATGAGACCTGTTCCACGCTTGACATGCAACTGGTTTTGCATAAGAGGCTAGCGGGTGTCTGTCTCTCCTACTATAGTCAATATCTAATTTGCAACGAGTTGTCAACAATTTGATTATCCTCGTTGTGGTTCATGTTCGTAGGTAAGAACGGTTCTATCTTCGAAAGCCCTAAGCCACGTAAAACTTGCAATGGATAAATTAGAGGCATCTAGTTTGGATTGTTGATGGGCTAGTGTTATGATATGGTGATGTTGTAAGTATAAGTATGAGATGATACTCTTACAACACACATAGAGTGTAAGTTCCATAGACCTTGTCCTTACACATAAAGGTATGATAGAGATCATACCACGGTGCACATGATGGAGATCATATGCGGGAACCATATCATTTCACTTATAAACATGTGATGTTTTGATTCCATCTTATATTGCTTGTTTGGAATTTTATTAGCATAATAAAATGATCCCTCATTTAGATATCAAGATAAAAATGTGGTCTTCCTTAATTATGCATCGACAATGTTTCGTCGCTTCAATACGTCACGTGATGATCGGGTGTACTTGAATCCACGAGCATATCTCGGGTGTAAGACAGTTACACACGCGAATACTAAGGTTCTTACTTGGCGAGCCTAGCATGTACAGACATGGCCTCGGAACACGGACCGAAAGGTTAAGCATGAGTCATATGTTTTGATATGATGACCATTTGATGCTCGCCTTTGAAGCTACACCGACTCACGTGATGATTGGACTTGGTGTAGTGGATTTGGTTCATGTAATCACCAAGAAGGCACGAGGGATGTCATTTTTTAGTGGGAGTTCATTTCTAATTTGGATTAGCAGAACTCAATTTATCATAAATTAAATCAAAATGAATTTGCATAATTTGTTGTAGTCATTGGCATTCGTTCACCACCTTATGCATAGTCGTAATTGAGATAATAGAACTATAGAATTCTGGATATATACTTTACGAACTGGTATCGTATTGTGTTGAGTGTCAATCTAAAGTTTAAAGTCCTATTGCAAACTTTCAGCAAACTCTATTTACTCCGTGAAATTTAATAGTTGGTATTAAATCGAGAGTAACAATTCCAGTGTTAGTATCTTAAGTATCATGTTTGCCTCCATGATTCTTGATTGTTTTAATATCAAGTTTATCTAGGAGCTGAAAGAATTGTTTCAGAAACCATCATGTGTGGCAGATATAACGATATCTAAAACAATGTTTTGGTTGCAATATGATTGAGTATAATATATGTTCTCATATTGGATGAGAATTTACAAAGGTTGGAGATTCTAGACATCCTAATCATCCAAAAGGGTTTTGGAAAGTAATGTTATACTCACGATTCGCCTTTATCAGCTACATTAGCTTGATCATGAAAGTCGTCATGATAAGTATGAATAGAAGATGTATGTAAAGTGTTCACTACATTAAAAATATTACTAAAGAATGGATTTTGAAAGAATACCAATCATTTGATGATGGTGATCTACTTCAAAGTGCAAGTCCAAAGGTATTATTATTTGAATATACACGCTTTGGACTATGTGTCATGTATATGGTGCCACTTTTGATGTTGATAGATTCTTTTAAAAAGGAAAAGGAAATGCTGAAAGAGAATCTATAAAATGTATTTGGCGGAAAAGAAAAGATTGGAAATATCCAATTTAGGTATATATATGATATACATGTTATGATTGTATTCTGTAAGATCCCTCCTTTATAAAGGAAAAGGATCCCTGTGATTGCAATGCTAGTCCCTGGATCAATGCTAGCATCCACAGTTTAAGATGAAGTACACAGATACAAAGGTCATTATTACAGTCATTCCAGAGACAAACATAGTCTTTACAACTCCAAGGCCACAGGCTTAGTACAATAGTTTGAATAAGTAAATAAATAAAAGTCTTCATCTTCATGTGCCACAGGCAAACATGTTGAGTGTAGACTCATGACTCCTAATCCTCATCAGAGTAACCTACAACATCACAAGTTATAGCCACAGTGGGTCAATACATTGGAATAGTATTGGCAAGTGATACCTTAGTATAATTTTTGGTGGACTAGATACTATATGCAATTTGGCTAAGTGTGGCTTGGCTTGCTTTGCTCAAAATAGGTTTTGCCTATTATTTGAAATCACTAAGTTTTTCTTTGTCAAAACTTTTCCCAAGGAACCACCAATAGACATTGAGGTCCTTCACCCTTGTTAACCCACAAGTTTTTACTTAGAAAATTGGGATGAGGAGATTCTTGATAGCTTCCATGTCTTGATGCTCAAGTTGTCCTTTTCCAGGGACATGGCTAAGTACTTAGATTCTTCCATCTGCAGAGGTTGTGCACTTTCCCCACAAGCCTTGATTTTCACCAAGACATGACCTTTCAGAAGCCTTCCCTTAGACCAAATGGACGCGCTCCAACCTATCATTCCCACTACCACCAACTGTCCAAATGGCTAAGTTCTAGCAACCTATATGATCCAGGCAGAGCCCATATTGCCAAGTGGCTGCACTAGAAGCTTCTTAACACTTGGCCTCTAAAATATCTTTGTTCCTGGGTGGCTTACCACAAGTGAGATACACAAGGTAAACCATAGAAATGGGCCTTGTGTAACCACTCAACATAAATCATTCCTTCCATTCCACCCAGGTGTTTCATTAACTTAGTTGTTTTATTAGGCAAAAACACAAGTCCAAAGACTTAGAAATATTTTCATCATAGCATGTATATTTCACCAACCCTTGGTTGCTACTAGCTAGGCTAAGCATGACATAGATAAGCATCGTAACTTAGAAATTTCCTAGCAATTCTACAACTACTAGGATTTCCCAACATGGCATATAAGCAAAATATAGCATGCAATACTAGCAAAATATTTCTAATGCTTAGTAGAAAACATAGGGATAAAAATATTCATGAAGCACCACTTGCCTTGGTAGTTTGGAGTGTAGCTACACTCCTCATAATCACAATCACTAGCACCAAAATCTACACAAAGAATCATAGCCACAAATCACAGACAAAACATATACAAACAAAAAAAAAATATATGAATGCATGCAATATGATATGTGATGATTTTTAAAACTCAACAAAGCAAGTGTACAGTACTAGTTCATAAACAAGTTAAAAACTTGCCAAACAACATTTATTTAAACCCTAAAACATTTCTTAAACAATTCATATACTCAAGTTAGCCCTACACAAGTTTCTGCAAATAAAACCATTTTAACAGAAGCAAAACATTAAACACATTGCATATTTAGAAAGGGCTTGCTCTCCTGATTCCATTGATATAAAATTTGTCAAATTCTAACATGGGGATCAAAAGTTATAGCCAAAACAAAATCAAACTTATAATAGATTCAAATCCTGTTTTTAAATCCAAACAGCTGCCACGCGTCTTAATCTAATTGGCCCGTACCGCTTCGCGTTGGATCACGCTTCTGATCCGCTGGATCTGACTTAATCGCGCGGCTCAGATCTGAACTTAACGCTTCGCTCGCGTTCTATCATACCAGCAAGATCTAAATCTAATGGCGCACAGCACCTTGACCATCCAGTGGCGGCGCTGGCGGCGGCGACAGGCGGCGGCGCCTCTGTCAGAGTAGCTGCCGGTGTTATAGGTCGCGTGGGAGAGGCGGAAGGGTCTTACCAGAATCGCCGTGTGCTGCTGATGCTCAAGGTGGTGGTGGTTTGGAAAGGGGCGCACGGAGTTGGTCGCTGGAGCTCGTCGAAGTTGCGGGCGGCGTCGGGCTTGGGTGGACGGCGATGTTGGCGACGCTCCTGGTCTCCCTAGCACGAACAAACAGCATCAGGTGATGCGCAAGACTATGGCGAACATCATCGAGTGAGTCGGAGGTGGAGGGGAACAAGGGGCTCACCGAATTTGGTCGCCGGAGTTGAGGGTGTCGTCGGGAGCTTGCAGCGTTGGACGAAGTCGACGACCTGGGGCAGTACAGGACGAACATGTGGGGTTAGAAGGTGCACAAAGAAGCTGTGAAGCGGCTCGCATGAACCAGCGGGGAAGGGGTGTGCACGGGGCGCACGGGGCTCACCGGAATCGATCGCCGGAGTGAGCTCTGTCTGCGGCGGTGTGAGGATGATTGCGGGCAGCCTGGTGGCGGACAGGTGGTGCTAAGTGAGGGGAAATGGTCGAAGAGAGGTGGGGTTAAGTAGGCAGAGCAGGGGCGAGAATCTCGCAAGCAATCAACGCCAATTAAGCGCATTTGCGTCGGGGAAGAAACGGCCACGGCGAGAAGGTCTCCAGCGCGAGATTGACGACGAGCTAGACGTGGCAGTGCGTCCACTTGTCAGCGAATCAAACAGAGAGGGGGTGGGGTCCTGGCGTCAGTGACCTATTGGGGTTCGTCTGCGAGTGAGAGAGAGAGAGAGGGGGAACTCGGGTGGGCTTACTGGGCTGGATTTGTAGATGGGCCAGATAGGTGGCGCTGGCCTTTTTCTATTTCTATTTCTGTTCTCCTTTTCTTTTTCTGTTTTGATTTTCTGAAATGATTTTCAAATCCAAATCAAATGAGTTTGAATTCAAATCTTCTCTAGGTTTTTATACTGCAAACCTTGCACTCAAATGTGTGTCAAACACTACTGTTTGTTCAACACACTTTGATCAAATGAAAATAAAAATAAAACCAAGCCTTTATGATATAAATTCAATAGGCATAATATTGGTTTTATTTATTCATTTTGTTTTGAAACTTTGTCCAAACTTTTGATGGTGCCCAAATTTGAATTTCAAACCTTACTGAACCAAAACAAGTACTCTTCTCATTGGAAGATAGCACTAAGGCTAGAGCAAGCTTACATGAAATTATAAGCATATATGTTTCTGTTTTGAAATGATTTGTTTGAAATGAAACTTATATGATCATGGATGCATGGATGATATGCATGAGTTTGAAACATGATTTTAGGGATGTTACAAATCTAACCCCCTTAAGGTGAATCTCGCCCTCGAGATTTGGATTGGCTAGAAAATAGGTGAGGGTGGTCTTTCCAAAGATCATCTTATCTTTCCCATGTTGCTTCCTCTTCGGAATGATGGTTCCACTGCACTTTGCAAAACTTGATAGTCTTAGTACGTGTGACTCTTTCTGCAGTCTCAAGAATCTTGATAGGCTTCTCCTCATAAGTGAGATCACTTTCCAATTGTACCTCCTCCAAAGGGATAGTATCCTTCAAAGAAGTCTCTTCCATTTCTGGATGACATTTCTTAAGCTGGCTCACATGAAACACATTATGAACAGCTGACAAAGACTCTGGCAGTTCAATTTCATAAGAAACTTCCCCTTTATGACTCAGAATCTTGAATGGTCCAACATATCTTGGGGACAACTTTCCTTTGACTCCGAACCTCTTCACTCCACGAAGTGGTGACACTCTAAGATAAGCTTTATCACCAACTTCGTAGGTGACTTCTCTACGCTTAGGATCTGCGTAGCTTTTCTGTCGGGACTGTGCTATCTTCAATCTGTCCTTAACCAACTTGACCTTCTCTTCGGCTTCTTTGATAAGTTCTGGTCCGAACAAACTTCTTTCTCCCACACCATTCCACAATAATGGGGTGGTACATTTCTCCCGTAGAGAAACTCAAATGGTGCCATCTCAATGCTGGCTTGATAGCTGTTGTTGTAAGAAAATTCTGCGTAAGGCAGACTTTCATCCCAATTGGCTCCATAGTCTAGGGCACATGCCCTCAACATGTCTTCAAGAATCTGATTTGTCCTTTCTGTCTGTCCATCAGTTTGAGGATGAAAGGCAGTGCTGAATTCCAACCTCGTTCCCAATGACTCATGTAGCTGTCTCCAAAAATGGGAAGTGAATTGAGTTCCCCGTCAGACACAATACTCTTGGGCACTCCATGTAGACATACAATTCTACTCATATAGATCTTGGACAACTTAGCACTTGTATAGGTTGTCTTCACGAGTATGAAATGAGCCACTTTAGTTAAGCGGTCCACTACTACCCAAATAGAATCGTATCCTGACCGGGTCCTTGGTAATCCGGTAATGAAATCCATACCAATCTTGTCCCACTTCCAATCAGGAATAGGTAGTGGTTGAAGCAAACCTGCTGGTTTCTGATGTTCCGATTTTACTCTACTCCACACATCACACAAAGCAATATGTTCGGCGATGTCCTTCTTGAGATTATTCCACCAAAATCTTTCCTTCATATCCATGTACATTTTGGTGTTACCCGGATGAATGGAATACGGTGAGTTGTGTGCTTCTTGCAAAATCAGTTTTTGAAGCTCCGGATCTTGTGGAACACAGATATGTTTCCCATGCCATAAAGTACCCTGCTCGTCTTCACGGAATCCTTTGGCTTTTCCTTTGCCAATCTTTTCCTTAATTTCTTCAATTTCCTTATCAATCTTATGGGCTTCTTTGATCTTGTCCAATAAAGTGGGTTCAACATCCAAAGACATGAGATGTCCTTCAGGCACAATCTCTAATCTGAGATCTCTAAATTGGGCACACAAATCATCTGGCAATTCTCCCTTAGTGAGACCATTCACAAAAACTTTGCGGCTTAGAGAATCTTCTACAACATTTGCTTTACCGGGATGGTATTGCAAACTCAAGTCATAGTCTTTGATAAGTTCTAGCCATCTTCTTTGTCTCATGTTAATTTCTTTCTGAGTTAAGATATACTTCAAACTCTTGTGATCTGTGAACACTTCACAACGCTTTCCCAAAAGATAATGCCTCCATGTTTTGAGTGCATGGACAACAGAGGCTAACTCTAAATCATGAGTAGGATAGTTCACTTCATGAGTTTTGAGTTGTCTCGAGGCATAAGCCACAACTTTCCCGTCTTGCATAAGTACTGCACCCAAACCATACTGAGACGCATCACAATATACTTGGAAATATTTTTCCAAATCTGGCAAACACAAGACTGGTGCTGTCACAAGTCTCTTCTTCAATTCCTGAAAGCTGAGTTCACAACCTTCAGACCAAGCAAATTTCTTGTCCTTCTTTAGCAATTCTGTCATAGGCTTAGCAACCTTGGAGAAATTATCAGTGAACCTTCTGTAGTAACCTGCTAAGCCAAGGAAACTACGAACTTCTTTCACTGACTTAGGAGATTCCCATTCAGTTACATCTGAAACTTTAGCAGGATCAACTGCTACACCATCTCCTGACACAACGTGTCCAAGAAATCCAACTTCATTTAGCCAGAATTCATACTTGCTGAATTTGGCATACAATTTATGCTCTCTAAGATTCTCAAGTATCAAACGCAAATGTCCTTCATGATCTTCTTTGCTCTTGGAGTAGACTAAAATGTCATCGATGAAAACGACAACAAACTTATCAAGGAATTCCATGAACACCTTGTTCATCATATTCATGAAGTATGCTGGAGCATTGGTCAAACCAAATGGCATCACGGTATACTCATACAATCTATACCTTGTGGTGAAAGTTGTCATAGGTATGTCTTGTTCTCTGATCTTGAGCTGAAAATAACGTGACCGGAGATCAATCTTTGAGAACACACATGCTCCTTCTAGCTGATCAAACAAGTCATTGATTCTTGGCAAAGGGTATTTGTTTTTGATAGTCACCGCATTGAGTCAACGGTAATATATGCATATCCTTTGACTTCTATCTTTCTTCTCTACAAACAAAACTGGGGCTCCCCAAGATGAAGAACTTGGTTGAATAAATCCTTTTCTCTGTTCTCCAAGTTGTTTCTTGAGTTCTTTTAGTTCATCTACTGACATCTTGTATGGTCTCTTTGCTATTGGTCCTGATCCTGGTAGCAAATCAATAAGAAACTCCACATCTCTATCTGGTGGCATTCCCGGCAATTCTTCCGGAAACACATCCGGATATTCACTCACAATTGGCACACTGTCTATGCTAACCCCCTTAAGAGAATTTAGCTTACTCCCTTTTGATTCAAAGTTAGACTTGAATTTAATCTGTTTTCTTTCCGGGGTTGTGAGTGCAACAGTACGATTAGCACAATCTAGTACTCCTTCATACTTAGCCATCCAATCCATTCCCAAAATTACATCCAGTCCTTGGGAATCTAGGATTATCAGACTCACTAGAAACTTATGCTTTCCAAACTCTATTACTAGATCCCGGCATCCAAGACTTACTATCATATCTCCACCTGGAGAACTAACTTTTATTGGACACCCAATGTTTCCAGTTGGAAACCCATTTCTATCAACAAATGCTTTTGATATGAATGAATGCGATGCTCCAGTATAAAAAAAGAACAAATGCTGGAATAGAATTGAGTCTGAACTTACCAGCAACAGCATCTGGCTCTTCATAGATTTCCTCCACATTGAGGTGGTTAACTTGTCCTTTCTGAAAAGGGTTGGGCTTGTTGGGTTCTTCAACTTTCTTTTCTGGGCATTCATTTGCATAATGCCCCATCTTCTTGCACTTGAAGCACTCAACCTGACTGATGTCCCTCTTAACAGGCTGGCTTCCACTACCACTGTGGTGGCTCTTATATCCACCCTTGTGGTTCTTGTACTTGTCATTTTCATGACTACGGTGATGCTTGTTGTCATGACGACGGTCGTGGTTGTGGTGCTTGTTGAATTTCCCATGCTTGTGGGATCCTGAGCTTCCACTGTCATCGTAATGGGAACGTTTGTGAGACGATCCCGAGTTGTGCTTGTCTGAGTGCTTTCTCTTCCTGCTCTCTACTTGCTTCATTTTGTTCTCCAAAATAGCAGCCTTATCACAAAGAGACTGGTATGTGGGAACATATGCCACAGCCAACTGCAGGTCCAGCTCATCATTCAACCCTTCGAGGAACTTTTCTTTCCTCTTAGCATCATTGTCAACTTCATCCGGTGCGTAACACGCCAGATTGTTGAACTCCTCAATATATTCAGCCACGCTGCGGTGGCGCTGCTTCAGGTTATGAAACTCTTTCTTTTTCAGACTCATCACTCCATATGAGATATGAGCAGTACGAAAGCCATCCTCAAAGATAGCCCATGTCACATCTTCTATGGGAGTGGTGATCTGGAAGTTATCCCACCAAGTGGCGGCTGGTCCTTCCAGCAAATGTGCTGCAAATCTGACTTTTTCTGCATCAGTACATCCCACAGTTACCAAGTCCTTGTTCACAGAGCGTAGCCAATCATTGGCCACCATGGGATCAGTTGTTCCTGAGAATTTTGTTGGCCTCAATCTCAAGAACCTGGTAAGCATGTCAAAACCCGGTGGGTTGTTGTTGTTGTTATTATTGTTGTTGTTTTGGTTCTGGATGAGCGTCGTCATCATTTGCATCAGCTGAGTCTGAGCCGTCATCATTTGCTACATTTCTGGAGTGATGTTGTTGTTGTTGGGGTTGGGATTTGCACGACGGGGAGGCATCTGTGGTTTGTTCAATAGAGATAAGAATGAGATACCCATAGATGTTTTCATGCACAATACATCACATAAACAATCACAAAACATGCATCACAATAATAATAGTTCAACAACAAAAACGACAAGTTTGCAAAGTAAACACACCAATAACAAGCCATCCACAAGTTGGATGGTCATTGTGACACAAATAAAGTATGATAAATAAATGATAATGAGTAGTCAAATCTACTCCTCGGCATCAACTTCCTCCTCAACAAAGGTAAGACCTACATTCTCCAATGCGGTCTTTTATTCCTCGACATTGGCGGTCAAGGTCTCTACTTTGGTTTTGAGAGCCCTCTTCTGGGAACGAAGCCTCTCAATCACCGTCTGTTGATGCTCGAGCTCAAAGTCCTTGGCCTGCAGTTCTTCAGTCATGTCCTGGATCCTCTTGTTTCTATCCTGGACTCGCTTCTCCTGACTCTTGAACTTTCTATCCTGGCTCTCGAACTTTGCCTCCATCTCCTTGACTATCTCATCTTGCTCTGCGAAGATCTTGTCCTTCTCGCGAAGCTGCACCTGGAGTTCGTCATTGTTGAGCATGACGTTGGTCCTGTCAGTGTCCACGTGCCTAATGAGAGCCTCTAAGTCCTGGAGGTATAGACGAATCAGCTCCGCTGTCTCCCTCGAAGTGTCCTCGAAGTCGATGGCCTCTCCATCCTCATCACGTCTACCGAAGACGTGGAAGTGAGTACCTCTAACCTATCGGGAGTGTCTCCCTAGCAGACGTCCTATCAGATCCTGCATGACTACCTCAAGGCCTCTCTCCTTGTCATCATGCATGAGCTTGAAGATGATGGCCCCCGTGGTAGGCTCTGTCTGGCGTCTGGGCTGATTGACCTTGAATCCCCAAAGGTCTTTCCTCTAAAACTTGGTGAGGGGAAGCACCATGATAGTAGGAATAGGGAGATTGAGGAAAGTAGTGAGATCAACAATACGAGGACCAAAGCGAGTTCCCTGGAACTCCTCAACAGTGCTGATGGTAACATTAGGCATCTATTTATAAGATAGAAAAAGTTAGAACAACACAATTTAAGATAAAACACAAGGCAAAGCATCACATACATATCCTTAGAAATCAAAAACACACAAGTCATGGCATACATGAATCCATTACATCATCCAAGATTCACTTATTTTTAGCAACATTTGGAAAATAAGGTGTTAAGTGGTGGTCCAACTAACGAAGTACGCTTACAATCCTATCTCATTAGATATGTTGGCTAACACAATATTTCTAGAAGCAATCACTCTCTCTTGAGCACATGACTCCATCACTAAGTCTATAATGTCTCCTCTTAAGGTTTGGTTGGTAGCCTCCAACTCTTGGGTATGTTTCTTCTCTTCTTTTAGGCTATTTTGGATGTTGAACATTCTGCACTTGACTCTTTCACCAAGTTCTTTGATGGTCTTCCAAGATGCATCCTTTGCTGAGTCAAAGAATGTAGGGTGCATCACTGAATTGGTGAACATGCAGAATCCTGATTCCTTGTGGTTGTCTTCCTTGTTTTTATACAAGTGAAGTTGCACCCACCAGTACTCAACTCCTTCATCCATCACAGGAAAGCCTTTGTACACAGCTGCACCATGTATTTCCATTGCAACCATGAGGTCCTTGAGGGCCGTGGGAAATTCTGCCTCGCACTCCAAAGTCATTGTCATGAGTGGTCCTTTCCTTATGGCTTCGTTGATGGAGTTCATCTACAAATAGAGATGAGAAAGAAGATTAGAAAAGTTTACGAGAAGAATAGACAAGTGTAGAAGTTGTTGAAAATTTTCCTTAGTGGTTTCCAATCCTAGGGTCATAATCCTACAGGCAACACAGTGCTCTGATACCATCTGTAAGATCCCTCCTTTATAAAGGAAAAGGATCCCTGTGATTGCAATGCTAGTCCCTGGATCAATGCTAGCATCCACAGTTTAAGATGAAGTACACAGATACAAAGGTCATTATTACAGTCATTCTAGAGACAAACATAGTCTTTACAACTCCAAGGCCACAGGCCTAGTACAAGAGTTTGAATAAGTAAATAAATAAAAGTCTTCATCTTCATGTGCCACAGGCAAACATGTTGAGTGTAGACTCATGACTCCTAATCCTCATCAGAGTAACCGGCAACATCACAAGTTATAGCCACAGTGGGTCAATACATTGGAATAGTATTGGCAAGTGATACCTTAGTATAATTTTTGGTGGACTAGATACTATATGCAATTTGGCTAAGTGTGGCTTGGCTTGCTTTGCTCAAAATAGGTTTTGCCTATTAATTGAAATCACTAAGTTTTTCTTTGTCAAAACTTTTCCCAAGGAACCACCAATAGACATTGAGGTCCTTCACCCTTGTTAACCCACAAGTTTTTACTTAGAAAATTGGGATGAGGAGATTCTTGATAGCTTCCATGTCTTGATGCTCAAGTTGTCCTTTTCCAGGGACATGGCTAAGTACTTAGATTCTTCCATCTGCAGAGGTTGTGTATTTTCCCCACAAGCCTTGATTTTCACCAAGACAGGACCTTTCAGAAGCCTTCCCTTAGACCAAATGGACGCGCTCCAAACTATCATTCCCACTACCACCAACTGTCCAAATGGCTAAGTTCTAGCAACCTATATGATCCAGGCAGAGCCCATATTGCCAAGTGGCTGCACTAGAAGCTTCTTAACACTTGGCCTCTAAAATCTCTTTCTTCCTGGGTGGCTTACCACAAGTGAGATACACAAGGTAAACCATAGAAATGGGCCTTGTGTAACCACTCAACATAAACCATTCCTTCCATTCCACCCAGGTGTTTCATTAACTTAGTTGTTTTATTAGGCAAAAACACAAGTCCAAAGACTTAGAAATATTTTCATCATAGCATGTATATTTCACCAACCCTTGGTTGCTACTAGCTAGGATAAGCATGGCATAGATAAGCATCTTAACTTAGAAATTTCCTAGCAATTCTACAACTACTAGGATTTCCCAACATGGCATATAAGCAAAATATAGCATGCAAGACTAGCAAAATATTTCTAATGCTTAGTAGAAAACATAGGGATAAAAATATTCATGAAGCACCACTTGCCTTGGTAGTTTGGAGAGTAGCTACACTCCTCACAATCACAATCACTAGCACCAAAATCTACACAAAGAATCATAGCCACAAATCACATACAAAACATATACAACCAAAAAATATATGAATGCATGCAATATGATATGCGATGATTTTTAAAACTCAACAAAGCAAGTGTATGGTACTGGTTCATAAACAAGTTAAAAACTTGCCAAACAACATTTATTTATGCCCTAAAACATTTGTTAAACAATTCATATACTCAAATTAGCCCTACACAAGTTTCTGCAAATAAAACCATTTTAACATAAGCAAAACATTAAACACATTGCATATTTAGAAAGGGCTTGCTCTCTTGATTCCATTCATATAAAATTTGTCAAATTCTAACGTGGGGATCAAAAGTTATAGCCAAAACAAAATCAAACTTCTAATAGATTCAAATCCTGTTTTAAATCCAAACAGCTGCCACGCGTCTTAATCTAATTGGCCCGTACTGCTTCGCGTTGGATCACGCTTCTGAGCCGCTGGATCTGACTTAATCACGCGGCTCAGATCTAAACTTAACGCTTCGCTCGCGTTCTATCGTACCCGCAAGATCTAGATCTAACGGTGCACAGCACCTTGACCATCCAATGGCGGCACTGGCAGCGGAGACAGGCGGCGGCACCTCTGTCAGAGTAGCTTCCGTCGTTCTAGGTCGCGCGGGAGAGGGGGAAGGGGCTTACCAGAATCTCCGTGTGCTGCTGATGCTCAAGGTGGTGGTGGTTAGGCAAGGGGCGCACGGAGTTGGTCGCTGGAGCTCGTCGAAGTTGCGGGCGGCGTTGGGCTTGGGTGGACGGCGACGTTGGCGACGCTCCTGGTCTCCCTAGCACGAACAAACAGCATCAGGTGATACACAAGACAATGGCGAACATCATCGAGTGAGTCGGAGGTGAAGGGGAACAAGGGGCTCACCGAATTTGGTCGCCGGAGTTGAGGGTGTCGTCGGGAGCTTGCAGCGTTGGACGAAGTCGACGACCTGGGGCAGTACAGGACGAACCTGTGGGGTCAGAAGGTGCGCAAAGAAGCTGTGAAGCGGCTCGCATGAACCAGAGGGGAAGGGGCGCACGGGGCGTACGGGGCTCACCGGAATCGATCGCCAGAGTGAGCTCTGTCTACGGCGGTGTGAGGATGATTGCGGGCAGCCTGGTGGCGGAGAGGTGGTGCTAAGTGAGGGGAAATGGTTGCAGAGAGGTGGGGTTAAGTAGGCGGAGCAGGGGTGAGAATCTCGCAAGCAATCAACGCCAATTAAGCGCATTTGCGTCGGGGAAGAAACGGCCACAGCGAGTAGGTCTCCAGCGCGAGATTGACGACGAGCTAGACGTGGCAGTGGGTCCACTTGTCAACGAATCAAACAGAGAGGGGGTGGGGTCCTGGCGTCAGTGACCTGTTGGGGTTCGTCTATGAGTGAGAGAGAGAGAGGGGAACGGGTGGGCTTCTGGCTGGATTGTAGATGGGCGAGATAGGTGGCGTGGCCTTTTTCTATTTCTGTTCTCCTTTTCTTTTCTGTTTTGATTTTTGAAATGATTTTCAAATCCAAATCAAATGAGTTTGAATTCAAATCTTCTCTAGGTTTTATCGCAAACCTTGCACTCAAATGTGTGTCAAACACTACTGTTTGTTCAACACACTTTGATCAAATGAAAATAAAAATAAAACCAAGCCTTTATGATATAAATTCAATAGGCATAATATTGGTTTTATTTATTCATTTTGTTTTGAAACTTTTTCCAAACTTTTGATGGTGCCCAAATTTGAATTTCAAACCTTACTGAACCAAAACAAGTACTCTTCTCATTGGAAGATAGCACTAAGGCTAGAGCAAGCTTACATGAAATAATAAGCATATATGTTTCTGTTTTGAAATGATTTGTTTGAAATGAAACTTATATGATCATGGATGCATGGATGATATGCATGAGTTTGAAACATGATTTTAGGGATGTTACATATTCTTTGCTTGTTAAACAATGTGGTTCTTGGGTATTGGATACCGAATTGGTTGGTATGAAATTTCATACAGAATGATGCAATTCATGAACCACAATGGCCTAAGTAACTAGCAAGAGAATATGTGATGATGTTCATCGAAAACAAACAAACCGTTGTTTGTATTTCTTGTTGACATCAAAGCTTGACTTCAAGATTTGTTTTAATAATTGTTATTTAAATCAGGTATTATGAGAACAAAGGTTGTTTAAATAATTACCGTATTCCATATAAGATGGATGATTTACAAATCTAGTTGAAGAAATCACATCCATAAAGCTAATGCTAAAATCTCTCAAGACAAATGATTGGAAGATCACTTACGAAGTGACATCGCCATTTAAATTATATTGCAAAGAAAACATGAAGAATCTCCATATTCATGGATTTTTGGAATCTTTGATTTGATCAAGTGACGCTTGTGAGACTTTCCTCGGGATAATTAAAACTTCGTTCAAAGGTCAAAGAAGAACGAACGACTAAATTATTGGAATTTATACATATCGATGTATGTAGTCCATTATGTGTAGTCGTAAGCGATGGGTTTCAACTTCATATGCTTTCTCCGGAAATTTGAGTGAATATTCACTTAATGAGAAAGAAGTATGAAATATTTGAAAATGTTTCAAAGATTTTCAAGATGAAGTGAAAAATCATTGTAACGAGAAAATAAATAGTTTATGATTTTATCATAAGGGATTTATTTGAGTTACAAGTGTAACAAGAAAATAAATGAATTATGATTTTATCATAAAGGGATTTATTTTAGTTGCAAGTTTAGCAAAACACCTAGATTTACATCTCCCGAAACACCATAGGAGTATGAAGTGTTTAAGATTTGTAATGAAACCTTGTTTGACATGGTTGAATCAAAGGTGTTATATATAAAACTTCCATTATGTTTTAAAAGATTAAAGCTTTAGAGACTTCTGCTTTTACACTGAAAAGAGCTCCATCTTGATCTGTTGAAATGACACCATGGAAGTTATGGTTTGGGGTAAAATCCAAGTTGTCATTTCTTAAATTTTGGTATGCTAAACATAAGTAAGATGTTTACAACCGAAGTCGGATGAGCATGTCTTTGTAGGTTATTTCGAATAACAATTGGTTATTCCTCCATAACACCAAGGACAAAAGGGTTTGTCGCTTGAAACGTGAAGTTTCTTGAAGAAGGAATTTTTCATAAATGTTAAGTGGGAGGACAATAGAATTTTGATAAGGTTAACGAACCTTAGCTATATGTGTTGAGTTGCGCAGCGCCGGAAATCGTTCTGGAGGCAGCCATAATGCTCATGGCTTATGTGCCTCAAAGGTTGTGGTCACAGATATCTAAGTTCCTATTGAACCAAGTAGGTCGGTTAAACAATCAAATGCTAAGCTTTGAGAGTAAATCATTATTGTTTGACAATGATGAACCGAATACATACAAAGAAGCGATTATGGGCCCTGACTCTGTCAAATGGCTTGAAGCCATAAAATCCGTGATAGTTCCATACACGAGAAATCAAGTTTTGAACTTGGAAGACCCTCCGGAAAGGTGTAAAAACCTATCGGTCGTATTTGGATCTATAAAGAAACATACATGGATGTTTCACATCTATGAAATAGTCGACCTGTCGTAAAGTATTTTACGACAATGTTCAAGGAGTTGACTATGACAAGATTTGATCTTTCATAGCGATATTTAGTCTGGATGGATTAAAGTAGAAACCACTACATATAATTTGGTATATGGTAGATGAATAAACAAAAAAAAATCTTATAATATAATGGTTACCTAGGACGTGTACATGACAAGGTCCAAAGGGTTTTGTTAAAATTCAAAGGATGCTAAAAGGGCATGCAAAATTCAATGGTTGAAGTAAGCATCGCGGAGTTGGAATCTTCACCTTAATGAAAAGGAGTTTTCATCAGGAGACGATGAAGATGCTTGCCTTTGCAAGAAATTAAGTGGGAGCGCTGAGACATATTTCTAATACATTATGTGGATGACATCTTGTTGATTAGAAATGATGTATCTTTTATTGACAAAGGTTAAGAATTTCATTTTGATGAAAAACTTAGGCAAAACCCGAATATTTAGCATGAATGTCTATAGTGGATAGACCATGACGTTAATATGGTTGTGCCAAACGTACATATATGAGATATTGAAGGAGTTAAATATAGAAACAACAAGAAACGGTTCTTGTCGCATGGAAAGGAATTGAATCAAGATTCAAGTGTATCGACACTTGATAAGTGAAACAAGATTCAAGTGCTTTGACACTTGATGAGTAAAATCACAAGAATGATTTTATCAATCATACCATGATATGTACACATCCAGATATGTCCTATGCTCTAAGTGTTATGAGCATATACCAGAATGAATCATAAAATGATCATTGGACAATAGTAAGGAAATTCTTATGATCTTTTGGAAGAACTAAGAATATATTTGTGTAGAGGTGACAAACAATTACAAATAGTTCATTGTAAAGCGTTACATTGATACTAGTTTTGTCACAAGATATAAATTAAGTTTATCTCAATTTAGACAATGGGTGGCACAATGAAATGGAAAGAAAGTTTCCATGATGGATTTGGAAGAGTTCCAAAGTTAAGACATTGTACGAATATTACAACAAAAAGGCTAAGTATATGACTGCTATAGTAGCAGCAAAGGAGGGAATTTGTGTCAAGTAGTTTGTTATCAAACTAAGGTGTGGTTCGCAACGGGCTAACACTAAAGATATATTGTATGACAATAGTATCGACGTGATTTAACCCCAAGGAACTAAAGATCTCACCAAAAGACCAAATTTATACAATGTCATCTCATTAGAGAATGAGTAATGCATGGAGACGCAAATACATCCAAATACACAAGGACCTGAAGCGTCAGATCCATAGATTATGTTAACCACTTGCAATTGCGTATATGGAACACCATAAAGCCATATGTGTTCAATACGCAAAGTTTTCAAACTAGATTATTGTCTCTAGTGCAAGTGGGAGACTGAAGGGAATATGCCCGACAGGCAATAATAAAGTGGTTATTATCATATTCCTTATTTATGATAAATGTTTATTTTACATGCTATAATTGTATTAATACGGAAAGGTTAATACATGTGTGTTTAATAAACAAAAGAAAGTTCCTAGTTATGCCTCTCTTATAAACTAGCTCGTTGATTAACAAGATGATCAAGGTTTCCTGATCATGGACATTGGATGTTGTTAATAACGAGGTCACAACATTAGTGTAATGATGTGATGAACATTCATCCGAAGTATAGCATTACGATCAAAGTCATTGAGTTTATATTTCTATAACAACTTACAAAGTGATCAAAATCCTTAGACCATGAGATCATGTAAATCACTAACACCGGAAGAGTTTCTTGATAACATCAAACGTCACACCATAACAGGGTGATTATAAAGATGGGTTCAGAACTACTAAAGTGTTATGTTGAGGACCATGGATCGAGAGTGGAATTTGTTCATCTCGATGACGGATAGATATGCTCTGGGCCCTCTCGGTGATATCACATTGATTAGCTTGCAAGCAAGTGATTTGATCACTAGAATGTTATATCACGGGAACGGGAAAAGAATGCATGTCAGTAACAAGATTAAACTAGGTATGGAGATACGGATGATCGAATCTCGTACATGTAATATATCACGAAACAAAGGGATTAAGATACTAGCGTAAAATGTTCCGACGATCACAAGAAAGTCATCGTTGAATGTGTGGGAGTGAGTATGGGTCTCCAGATCCCACTTCTGATTATTGATCTGAGAGGGGTGCCGATCATGCCCGCATTATTCACAAACTGTAGGGTGACACACTTAAGAGACACCGACATCCAAATGGAGCAAAAGTTTCATGCCGAAAGAATGAACAAGCGCAAGAATTTATTTCACTAGATACCGAAACAGGTTTTCGGGTGAAATTGCATAAAGTGGTTATGCATGTGAAATAGAATTCTAGCAAGGGGTTATTTGTGAATGTTTTTCATTAAAGTAATTGACAAAATTCTGAATAAAATAAAATAGTTTTATTTAATGAGAGTTTTCATTAAATTTGGTGGAAATTTAATGGGAATTTGAGTGGGTCTTTGAGTGGAGAAAATTGAAGGGCCATTGTGTGAGTGGAGAGTCCACCCACATGAATGAGGGAGAGGTGGGGGCACCCTCCATGGCCAGCGGCCATGCCCCCTTGGGCTGCCCCCCTCCCCTATATAAGGAGCCCTTCCTCTCACTTCTCACTCACACCTCCTCGTGAAGGATCTCTCTCCCCCTCTAGAATTTATCCCCCATGGTATCGGACTAGCGAGATACATGTTCCCGGTGGCTATTCGGCAAGAAAGAGTTGTGCTTCCGCTGCATCCCTGGAGCGAGGAGGCGGAGGTTGCTCGGTGCCTCGAACGTGTGTGCGAGCACGGATGCGCTGCTGTTTTGCGGCACTAGGACTTCCTCTCGATCTTGAGATCGGCAAGAGATCGTCTACATCAACCATGAGTTTGGACTCGTTAAGCTTTGTCGGTCTTCAAGGGTATGTTCTCTACGGATATACACCCGCCCGTTGTTTGTATCTAGTAGATAGATCTTGGTACATAGTTGTTCCCATCGTAGGAAATTTTTTGTTTTCTATGCTGCGAACCCTACATATACAACCTTAGATGTTTCTGTCACTCTCCCAGATTACTAGAGGCATGAACCTACTATCGAGCATAAATACTCCCTCTCGGAGTCACAAGCAAGTACTTGGCTAGAGTAGCTACCAGCAACGAAGAGCATGCAAGATCACAAACAACATAGACATGATAGAATCAATAATCAATCTTGACATAGTACTCAATATCCATCGAATCCCAACAAATACAACATAGGATTACAAATAGATGATCTTGATCATGATAGGCAGCTCACAAGATCTAAACATGATAACACAAAGGAGGAGAAACTACCATCTAGCTACTGTTATGGACCCATAGACCAAGGATGAACTACTCATGCATAACTCCGGAGGCTAGCATGGTGATGAAGAAGGCCTCTGGGATGATCTCCCCTCTCCGGCAGGGTGTCGGTAAGAGCTTCAGATCCCTCCCGATCTAGGGACGATGGTGGCGGCGGCTACGGACTTTTTTGTGGATTTCTGATCGGGTCCTTATGGTTTCTGCCTCGAGGGGTTTATATAGGTGAGAGGGCAAGGTCGGTTGAGGGCCAGGGGCCCACACCATGCCTACGCGCGGCTAGGGGTGGGCCCGCACCTAGGGGTGGTGCGGCCGCCCTATGGCGCCTCTTCGTCCGCCCTCTGGACTTCGTCTTTGTTACGGTTAAATATTGACTTTGGCTTTTGTTTCGTCCTATTTCGAGAATATTTCTTTACTAGCTTTTCTAAAACCAAAAACAGCAAAAAACAGGCAACTGATACTGTGGCATCTTGTTAATAGCTTAGTTCCACAAAATGTATAAAAATGCCTCAAAGTGTAGACAAAACATAAGATAGTTGGTACAAAACAATCATGGAGCATAAAAAATTATAGATATGTTTACAATGTATCAGACCGTACCAGTGGTCGTTATGACGACTATTTCCTATGGCAAAAATCAACACTTTCATTTTTTCGATGATGCGATGTGGTACGGGAGCCCGGTACGGGGTATCCCACTGTACCAGTGATTGTTATGCAACTTGGAAGCTGCAAAATCTTGAGAAATTTGATTAGTAGCCTCGCGCGCCTTTGCACATCTTAGCAAAAGTTAAAATAACAGCAAATTGACTTTGTAGAAATCAATAATACTTTAAGGCCATGTGTTAGCAAATTATTAAATTGAGGATTATCTTATTTTCTTCTCCTCTCTTCATAGGTATTCTTGAACACTCTTATTAAGAACAAAAAAACAAAAACTAACACAAGAATAAAACTTTTATTCCACATGTGTGTCACATCCCAAATTTTTCCTAATTTTGGAATATGAAATAAACAAAATAAATTTGGTTGATTGTTTGACTTCGTTGAAAATTCTCAAAGAAAAGAAACTTCTTGAATTTAAAAGCCTCTCAACCTTGAATTAAAAACCTTATATCCTTTTGTTATGACCTAAGTAGCCATATAGGAAAAAGGGCATGGATTGATTATGGATTGTAGAATTGGTGTGCAATATTTCAAAAATTCAAAATCATGTTGCATGCATAAGGTCATTGCATTAAACCCCAATGAAATAATTCCATTGTCCAAAAGAATACCCTAAAAACCTTAAATAGGATTTCCCCATTCTAAGTACAACCCTTGAGCTATGGCTTTGTCCATAGTAACAATTAAGCAATAGAATTCATAAATGATGTATATTTTCAGATATAAATTTTAGAAAACCATAGAATTTGGTTTGGTGGATTTTGGAGCTAAAATGGAAAAGATATGAATTTCATATGATAACAAATATAATTCCCAATAGACCCAAGTGAATAATTCTAGTTCAAAAAGTTTAAGTTGGAGTGAAAAAGGGTTCCTTGGCATCCTAAAAGACTATTTGGAATTTTACAAAATTCTAGAATTGGAATGGACCAATTTGGATGCCTAAAACAAAAACTAGAAAATAAAACAAAAAGTAAATGGAAAAGGAAAAAAAACCTACCCTATCTAACCCTGGCCAGGCCCACCTGCCATGCGTAGCTACCGTGCAGCAGCAACACGCAAGTGAGCATGCCAACCCATTTCTTCCAGCCCGCGCCCCTTTCACCATTTTTTTCTCCCAGCGCGGGACCCGCTTGCCATCCTAATAGCACCCACTACCATGTGGACCCCACCTGTCATCCCCGTCACTGTGCCAGGAGACCAATTTCCCCACGTCTTTTATCCCGATCCTAATCCTGGCAATTTCGGTTGAATCCGTTTGGATTTCTTCTACCCCTCTACATCACAGAATCCCTATAAAATCAGAAGGAGTCGATTATCTTGTTTTTTCGTTTTCCGAAACCCTAGCCTCAAAAATGAGGATCTGATCCCGCCGGAATCTGGCCCCCGATGTTGAGCTCGAACTAGAGAAGGTTCCTGCCGCCACTGACCCTCTTTTCCCAAACTTTAGCTTCCTGTTGGCATACTGCAAGCCTCACATGCGTGCCCCTCGCCGCAGGAGCACGAGAATGCCTAGGAAGCGCTGCCGGAGTACTCTATCACCCGAGCTTCACCATCCTCCAACTGCCACCGTCTCGGAAATCTACAGACGATTCCGAGCATACGAGAAGAACCATTGAGCTCTGCTGAATGCCTTATGCCACTCAATCATCGCCAGTGATCATCCCAACCGCCTCCACCATCGCAATCGTCGCCGCCCGCCGCTACCTTAACATTGACCAACAGTGAGCACCAAGCTCGCAACACCCCAACCGTCGGATCTGCAACCAGTGGTCCAGTTTGCTTGTTGACCGCGTGATTGAGCGCTGACCAGTCGTGCCCAGTCATTACGCCACGCCAGCAGGGTATATTCCAGGGAATATTCCCTTCCATTTTAAATAGAATAAAATTTGTAGAAAATATGTTAAACTTGTAAAATCCATATAAAATTATCTATAGCTCCAAAAATTGTAAGTAATATACCTATGGAAAGATAATTCATGTATATTACGAATATGCAATTGTATCAAACATTTACTATATGAATTTGTCGTGCTTATTTAAATGGTTTAATGCCCTTTTATAGTAATAAATTCATAAGAAAATAACCAATGTTCATAAAATTGCAAATAATATGTCCTTGGAATCCTTGATTCATGTAGAACATTAATATGGCATTATATATAATTTTTGTCCAAGGAAATATTTTATATGAATTAAACCCTTCTAACTAGTATTTAAATTGTAGAAAATTAACCAGAACTCCAAAATTACTGAAACCAATTGCCACTGTTTTGTTTTGGCAATGTATATCCAAATAAATTGCATGCTAAATTAATTGGTACTGTTAAAATAGAAATTCGTGCAGAAATCTATAAACCCATTGCAATAGTGTTTTAATCATAAGAAAATATAGAGGGAGTGTCCTGTAGCATCCCAGTTGTCTAACATCTGTAATGCTACTTGTTATAATAATAAAAAGGGCCACTTCCAATATATAATTGTTGCATCATCATCATATCATGTTCATGTCATCATGCCACCTTGCATTTGAGCATCATACAAAACCCTTTCCTTGTTTGGTTCTTATCTCATGTGCATTATTAATTGTAGTTGCCTCTTGATATTGTATTTGGCTCTTGATATATTGTTAAATGCCCAAGTTGAGTTGGGGGCATATCTCTTCTAAACTCCACCACCTTTCTTTCACCACCTTATATTCCACCATCCAATTAATATGAGCTTGGCATTTTAATTTGGGTTATCTCTAGCTCATGTTGGTTGGTTGGATCCCACCCATAATCTTTTGCTTGGCCTTTGCCCACCTTTTGGGAATGCAAGGATTAATGCCACATGAAATAATGTTGTTTTCACAATATACCCACATGGAAAATATTGTTGCATGGGCCATGCAAGTGCCACCTTTTTCTTGTATTTGGGAATGTTTTAGCTTTGTTTGCATGGATCATCTTCCCTTTGTTTAAATCTTGTTTTGGCTTGTAGATTCTTCACCATATCATCTATCTCTATCCCCCTTTAGCTAAACCTCTATCCCCATGCTCCATGTACACACATGTGCTCATGAGGCATGCACAAACCTAAAACCCACCTCTTCTCTTGGATCTTGCTTGGTCATTATTTGGAGCTTGCATGGACCAAAGAAAAACCCCATCACCACATAATCATCTCTCTCTCCCTCTCTCTCTTTTCTTGCCTTGATCTTGTTAGGGCTTGTTTGGAGCATGCATGATCAAGTAAAAGCCACTCCCTCTATCTTACCCCCCCTCTCTTAAACCTAAACCCTAAGCCACCCCATTCCCCTCTAATCTACACCTAAACCCATCTATTCCAACCAAAACCTAAGTGGTTTCTATCTCCTCTCTTTTCTAGCTTCCTAGCACACCACACCATCCCTTGCCCAGCTCACCCCCTCTTTCTACCCCTGGACCCACCTGGCCGCCCTACCCCACCTAGCTACCACCAACCATGCCCTAAGGCAAACCCTAGCTCCCACCCTAGCCGAGGCTACCACCACCCCCAACCCGAGCCCCTTTTCTCCCCTCTTTTCCTCCCTGCCTGGAAGCCACCCCGAGCCTGCCCTGCCGCCTGGGCCACGAGCTTCCCCCAGGTCCACCTGGAAGCCACCCCACCTGCCCTGCCTTGCCCTGCCCTGGCCGTACCGAGCACGTGAAGGGAGGGATAAAGGTGGCCGAGGCCACCCTTATCTACACCGCCTCCTCCACGCCACCTCCTTCCTCCCTCTCTGCCATATCCCCTTCCCCACGCCTCCTCTAGCCTCGCCCAGATCTGGCCGCGCCAGCTACCCCTCCTCCTTCTTCCTCTCCGTCCACCATCAGCCAACGCCGGCCGCCGCCAGCACCCTGCCGTACACGTCGCTCCGGCCGTCAAGATCGTCGTGGGAGTGATCGAAGAGGGCGAGGCGATCCTCTGCAGCAGATCAGTACGGGCCAGCGAGGAGGAGAAGAACCGGAGCGTCAGGATCGACGCCGCTCCGTCGGAAAACCCTAGCTACGCCCGGCGTCAGCCCTGCCGCCGTTCACGACCGCCCCGACCCGATCCAAGCACGCCACCGAACTCGCGGTGAGCACCCCCGCCTCCCAGACATCCTCTCCCGCTCTGTCGTTTCCTGGACGCGGCGGACTTTACGTCGAGCAGCCTCCGCGCGCCGGAGTTCGCGAGCATCTGCCGCCAGCGCGCGCAGCCTAACCCCATCTAGCGCGCGCCCCTCTCTCCATCACCTACCCCAGCCTAGCCCAGTGGTAGCGTCTGCTGCGTTCCAGATCCAGCTCGAGCGCCACACAAGGCGCGCCGCTGTCAAGGCGCTGTCAGATTCAGGGAAGAAAAACAGTACACGTTGTCACTTTGCGAATAACCCCCTCCCAAACCTTTTTGTCAACCCGCGGTCCCCGAAACCCCACCTGTCAGTGTCTTGGCGTTTTTATAAAAAGGCTCCGTAGCTCTTTCCAAATTAACCCGCGGTCCCTCTTTTCCCAGGCGCTGGCGTGTGGGTCAGTAAGCACCTGGCCCACCTGTCAGTGACCAGGGCTAGAATAGGCTGAGTATAAAACGTCCAGAGTCTGTTTAAATTCAAATCTAGTTTAAATTATTTCAAATTCAAATCTCCAATCAGATTTGAAATAACTTTTCCATTGTAATTCCAAATAACACAAATGATATATGTTTGGAGATCAGAAAAATGCCAGGATTTCAAATATGCCATTCAATTTGCCTTTTATACTTTTAAAATTCCAAGTTGATTTAAATTACCCAATTGCCACTAGAACTTAAATAATTAATAACTTTTGATTTACAATTCCAAATTTAGCAAATGATATGTCTAAAATGATCAGCTCGACGAGACCTTTCTGTTTATTCCATCCATAACTTCAATTGCAGCATGCATCATATAAAAATATAGGGTACAGCAAATGTTATGACAACAAAATGTGAACCAAAACCCCATTAAAATGTTGTTACTTGTCTTCCACGCCTCACCATGCCATGCTACCTTATTGCCATGTAAATTGTGCATCATTCATCATGGCATGATTGCTTGCTTGACGCATCTGATTCATATGCTTGTGCTCTATATTCATGTTGGCCTTGTTTGTTTGGTTTTTCTCGGATAGACACTGAGCAGGGATTATATCAAGAGAACCAGGAGCACTACCCAGATCCGTCCCTTGCTTCGACTGAGTTGACAGGCAAGCACTTCCACATGATTGCATACATACAGTACCTATTGCCTCTATCTTATTCTTGCATCATTGAGTCGCGATTGCATTAAATTGAATCCCAAGTATGCATAGCCTTTACTTTTAAGCCCCACCAAGCTTGTTCCTCCATCCCATGAGCCACTACTATAGGAGTTGTTTGGGCCATGCGAGTCGTAGAACAGCATGTGTAGGGTATGTGAGAGTCTGTTGAATAATGAGGTACCTAAACAACTTAACCTGAGTAGTAGTGGGATAACTAAAGAAAGTGGCACCGGTGAGCAACATCTGCTATTTGGTTTTTCCTGCTCACTTGTGTCCCGTAAGACCCCGAGTACTTGATTCCTGTTCCTTGATTTATCGCGCTATCCACATCCGGGAGGTATATGGGACCCCCCTGGGCCAGAGCCTGATTCAGTCTTATTTCTTGGGGCCACAAACTAGTTTGAGGTTTTATTTACGATCCTGTACTTATGCCATGCTACTTTCTGTATTTAAATTGCGCGAGGAGCACACTGTACAGTTTAGGTAAGCGGAGTGATTACGCGGTATCGACACCCCGAGTTTTCGGGTTCCCAGTCGCTTACAGCCATTGACGCAAACCTTGAGTCCGTCTCGAAGCTTGCTTACTTCGTTGCGGGTAGACTCCAAGGGGTGGCCCCCTGAAATAGTTCTGAATCTTGTGATTGTTCAGTCGTGAAAGCCTCGTTGGGTTTTGATTTGGTTTTTCCGAGGTTGATCGAGCGTGTGTTGCTATTGGTGCACCCCGGCCGGGTAAAACTTTCTGAAAGCCGTGTCCGCGGATATGGACGACTTGGAGCACAGTTTCTCGATCATAGACAAGCATAACTAAAGTACCGCTTTAATCTGACTAAGTAACTTGCCTAGTAAATAGTGCAATACTCATGGAATGGTTAATAAAATTGCCAACGGATGGGGGGGTTGTTCGTCCGCTTCCTTGTTGGTAAGCAAGGAGGAGGATGGATCTGATGAGATTACCACTATAACTGCTGTTCTTAATTCACGGACATCCGTCTATCATTGGTTAGGCGGATGGTTAGCGTTTATCTGTAGAACTGCTAGGGTTTATCTTTCGCTGCAATTGCGTCACCCCAGGTTGTGTCCCCTTTAGAGGCATTAAGACTTGCTGAGTACCCTTAGGGTCTCACACGATAAATTATTGGTTCAGATGAACAGGTACCCTCGCAGGACGGATACTGGGTGGAAGAAGCCGAAGATGGGAGCAACAATCGTTTGGTGTAGAGATTCCGGGAACGGGGATCCGTGGGACCTGTAGTTGGGATGTGCTTATTTCTATGGCATCTTATGCCGATTTGCTTCTTATCCGTACTCGGATTTTGTTTGCCACTTCCGCATGATACTCTGATGTGTGTTATATGAGGAAGTATCCTAAAATATAGATCTATCTAGGTCATTTGAATCTTGCCGTATGGCGCTGCTATATTTCCTTTCTTTCTAGATGGTATGGCTCTGATGTACTCTTGTATGGTGGCTTGCGTACATACCCACTTGTGTACGTAGTTTATCCCTTCGCCTCGACATTCGCCTCTGACAGGTCCGTTGAGAGGGTAGTGGTTGGGACGTCCGAAAGGACTACCAGTGAGTGGCTTTTGGGGCCCCACCGTACTATTTCAACCACTACCACTCATCCAGGCTTGTATCTAGGAGTGTAATTCACCGAGGTAGTTACATGTCCCAACCTTACAACAATATAAGGTGGAGTCCCCTGTGTTTACAATGCTAGTCCCTGGATCAATAGCTAGCATCCACAGTCAAGATGTAACATCAAGAAACAAAGGTCATGTTATAACTTTATAACCAGGAATAACATAGTTTTATTACATCTTACATAGATCATTTGGCTATTACATTACATTGCAGCGGAATAACTATAGTCATGGGGTCCTTCATCTTCAAAGTGCCACAGGCAGATGTTGGTTGTAGACTTTGTAATCCTAATCAATCAATCTTCACTAAAATCAATCAAACCTGCAACATTACAAGTTATAGCCACAAGGGTCAATACATTTGAATTGTATTGGCAAGTTTCACTACTATGTGGAATATAAGTGGATCCTAACATTACATGCATATTTGGCTAAGTAGAGTTTTAGGCTCATTTGCATAAAGCAAAATTTTATCCTATCTTTTCAAAATGGTTTTGGTCCTTTGTCAAATCTCCTTTTCAAAAATCCCTTGAACTCCTTGGTAACCCCAAGTGTTCAAGTCTTTGTCAAAAATCCCTTGAGCTACTTGGTAACCCCAAGTGCATCAAGTCATATAAAAATCTCATGAATTCCTTGGTAACCCCAAGTGTTCATGTTTTCAACAAAATCTCTTGAGTTCCTTGGTACCCCCAAGTACATCAAGTTTTGTCAAAGTCTCTTGAGCCCCTTGGTAACCCCAAGTGCATCAAGTCTTTAAAAGTTTTCTTTTAGAAATTAGAATGTCGAGATCTCCCATAGCTTCAAACTTTAGTTGCTCAGTATTGTCCATAACCGGGGACACGTCTAAGTACTTAGATTTTATTATCTTCTGCAGAAGGAGTACACTTTACCCACATGTCACAATCCCATCCTTTTGCCACCAGTGGCCACTGGATTAGTGCTCACCAAGATGGAGTACTGGCAGATTGAGAATGTGACGAAGTCTTTCCAAAGGGTCCTCCCATACACCATTGCTAGCTTGTCTTCAAGTACCCATGTAGGATTCCAGGTCCTCATGTCTAGTAGCCTGAAGATAATGCATGGGTCTTCCCAATGTAGTTGACTAAGCCAGAGCCATAATAGCATGTGGTTGCACACGAAAGCCACAATTGGAGAAACATGTTCAATCTCTAAGTTTTCTGGGTGGTTTCCTTTGGAGCACAACACAAAGAGATTGCCATAGACATGGTTCCTTTTGTTTCCAACTTCTCCAATACTCAAAGTATCCTTGGCCACCCAGGTGGTTCATTGAGTCCTTGTTTTATTATATAAAAACACAAGTCCTTTTCTCAACTTCATAAAATCTCAACATGTATCTCTTTTCAAAATATAGCATGGCTAAGCATGTAACAACTACATTGTTTTCACTAAGGAATGTATAGGGAATCCTATTAGGATTTTAGCATAGCATAAGTATAAAATATCTTTTCATGCATGTTTCAAAATCCACTAAGTATAATGAAAATAGTAGGACTTTTTAGATGATAGTGTAACTTGCCTTTTTGGTAGGGAATGTTGGTTCACTCCTTGATCTTGCTAGTCTCACACTTTTCTAACTTCACTACAATCAATCAAGCAAACACAATATCAACTGGCATTCCAAACCAATAATCAAACGACAATTTCACACACAAAAACAATGGGATCTAAGTCATGCATGTAAGCATGCAAGAGTTGGTTCTATTTTGCAAAGATGGTCTCCACTAGGATTCTAAACTTTGTAAGGTTCAAGTTGGTCATTTTCCAAAGTGGCAAGGTCATTTGCAAAAGGGTTTTGTCCATAAACCATTTTTAAATCCAATCATCATTTTATGTGGTGGAAAATATTTTTATCAAAGCAAAACTTTTAAGTCTTTCACCAAATGAGTTTGTAATTCTCAAACTTGGTGTTTTAGGGTCATTAGGTTTGGTCCAAATCATTTTCCCAAAGTTTTCTTTACGAAAACATTTTCACAACCAAAATCTTTATTTTCATTTGGCTAGAAATGGGCTAAACCAAGTTTTTATTCCTAAACTTTACCAAATACATTTTCAAAACCATGGGTTGGTTCCTAGGGTCAGTAGGTTCACTATAAACCAATTTGCCAAGGTTTCAAACTCAAAAACATTTTTGAATCATTTTTCTAATCTAAACAAGCATACAAAAGTTTCTGCAAAATCAAACAATCTAATAGATACTATTTGCTAAACAAATGGCATGGTTGGCTAGGGCTTGCTCCACTGATTCCAACGATATCAAATTTGCAAATTTTGGACTTGTGGATCAAAAGTTATAGGGTTTTCAAATTGCAACTCAAATCTGTTTTCAATCTGTTTTTAAATCGAAAACCTGGCCACGCGTCGCTTTCTTAGTCGCTGGTACCGGTTCGGCCGGATCGGCTCTGCGGCGCGTTGGATCTAAATAGATCATGCGGTTCTGAAAGCGTACCCCTTTGGCGTTTAAGTGATCTATCTAGTTCGTTCGATCCAGATCATACGGCTATTATCGCATTGACCAAAAGTGAGCGGCGCCGGCGGTGGCTAGCGGCGGCGTACGGCCAGGCGGTGGCGGTGCTGGCAAAACAGGAAACGGGGAAGGATGGGAAGGTGCTCACCGAGATCGCAGGAGGCTGGGGAAGCTCGACGTGGTCTTCTTGGGTCGAGGGGCGCTCAGGGTTGCGGTGGATTGCTCGCCGGAGTAAGGTCTGGCGACGGGCGGTTCTGTTCGCGGTCGAAGGCGACGCTGTCGATCACGAGGAGGCAAACAGAGAGTGTGGTCAGATGCAGGGGATCACGGAGATGACGCGAGCGTGAAGGAGAAGGCTTGGGGCGGTATGGACTTACCGGAGGAGCTCGACGGAGACGAGACAGATGGCGGCAAGGTCAGAGCTTGACGAAGGTGATGCTCTGGGGCGCCCGCGGTTGAACGGAGGATACTGGGAGATGCGCCAGGGAGTGGGGAGTCTGCTAGTGTGCTCAGGTAGGCAAGGGGTGATGAAGCTCGGCCAGAATCGACAAGGAAGGTCGTCGGAGACAGAGGTGCGCGGGGAAGAATTGGGGCGGCCTGGGGGACGTGTTGAGATGGGGCGACAGAGGGGAAAGGAGGAGAAGACGCAGGCGTTTTATCGTGCGTGGTCGCAGCGAGGTTTAAGGCACGGCATTAAGGTGAATTGAACGCGGCTTTCAATGGCAGCAACGGCAGGCGTCGTTAGCGCGAGGAGGAAGAAGATGTGCTGGCTGCGTGGGGTCGGTTGGTCAGTGGGAAAAGGAGTGAGGGAAGGGTCCACCAGTCAGCGTCTGTTCGGGTTAGAAACTGAGTGAGAAAATGTTTCGCTGAGGAAGTGGAAGTGGGCTGCGAGTTGGGCCTTGCTGGGCTGCTGGTTGGGTCGACCAAAACTTTATTTTTTTCCTTTTCTGAAACCTTTTCTTTTTCTGAATCTAATTTCTGTTTTGAAATTCAAACAAACAATCAACATTCAAATCAATTCAAACAATCACCAAACTTTGTAACTTTGAAATTGGTTCTGTTCAGTAACATAAACCAAAATTCCGAAACAAAATAATAATTTTATTTTAGGATCCATTATTAATTAAATAAATAGACCATTGTTATTAAATCAAATATGATTTGATTTATTTAAAAACCACTTTTGAAATATAAATATTTTCAAAACCAAATTAGTAGGTTTTATTTGGGGAATATAAAATACTTGGAAAACTTATTTTAAATAAATAAGTTTTGATGTTTTGGAAATAGTAAAACCTTTATTAATAAAACTTGGATATTAAATCCTTATTACTTTATTTAAATAAACCTTTACTATTTTTATCAAAACAAAATGTTTTATTTCAAAAGTTTGGCCAAGGTTTAATTTGGCTCTATAAAATAATCTTTATTTGTAAAACTTCTATTTCTTTTGAAACCAAATCTTTTTAGTTTAAATATCCAAAATAGTAAATCCAAAATATTTTTATTTTCCTTTTATAAATGTTTATCTTTTTAAATCTCTTTAGAATTTTACTTGATCCAAATTGGTTGGAAGATTTCCAATTGGATTTAAAAAAGTTTCTTCTCACTCTGAAAATCAAACAAAGTTTTATTTTATTCATTTATTTTTCACATTACAAGATTTGGAAAATCTTGGGATGTGACAGGCTACCACCCTCAAAATAAATCTCGTCCCGAGATTTGGGAAGGCTAGGGTTACAAGTAGGCTCAAAACAACTAGGGTACTACCACCCTTAAAAAAATTCAAACAAAAATTACATATTGGCCTTCTTAGGGTCCTGGGAATTCTTCTCTAAGCAAACATTTGCATTGTGTCCTTAGTTTCCATACTTGACTCATGGGCCAAGGTTGAGTTTCTCCATAGGCTTGTTCAACTTGTTCTTCATCTTTTCTGGACAGTTGCTTGCATAATGTCCCGGTTCTTCTGATTGAAACAAGGATGTCCTTGAGTTCTTTACGTGGCTCTTGTGGACAAGTTGCTACATAGTGGCCTAGCTCTTTGCAGTTGTTGCACACCACTTGGCCAATCTCTTTATTCTTCGGTTCTCGGGCATTCACCGAATAGTGTCCCATTTCCTTACATTTATAACATTGCACATGGCTTTTGTCTATCTTTTGCTTCTTGGGTTTCTTTGATCCTTTGAATTGGGTTGTTTTGTTTGGAGGTATAAGTGGTCCTTTTCCTTTGCCATCAACCTTCTTGGTAGACTTGGATCCTTATTGTTTCCTTTGTTCCACAATGGAATAGATAGGACATTGGATAGGAACATGGTTGTTTCCTTCACATAGGTAGCAAGTAGCTTGAGAAGTGGGACATTGTCCAACAGGATGTTTCTCTTCACAGTTGGGGCATTGATCTCCATGCTCCTTGGAAGTATGATCCTTGTCTCCACAAATAATGCAAGCTGGGGCTCCATCTAGAATAATATTTCTGTCATCCTTGTTGTCACTAACTCTTTTGGAATAGCTTTCTTCCATCTTGATCATCTGATCAGTCACCTTAAGCATCAATTGGCCTTGGGTTTCCAAAAATCCTTGCAGTGTTGGATCTTCTCCACTGGAGTTGGCTATGAATTGAGCTGTCACTTGGTTCAACTGATTCTGGGTTGCTATGAGCTCTTTCATGTTGTCCTCTTGGTTGGTGTTGGTGTCATCAACCTTGATGTCTTTTGGAGTAGTCATCTGTTTGGGTTGAAGGGAGATTAGAATAGGCAAGATATTTCTAAGGAAATATTTCTAATCACACACATCACAATTCACACAAGCAATGTGCAAGCATTCACAAACAACTTTTCACTCAAACAACAGGGTTCAAGCACACACTTAGGCAACAAAATATTTTTGTTACACCACATAAGTTGGTGGTTTTGACTTAACTAAAATATGGTGGTCCATCTATATGGTTCATTTGTGATCTTTCCTTCCTTCATGATTCTTCTTGTATGAGATCATGGTTTCCTTGAGATAAAATCTTGGTTGCAATACTTCAAAGTTGTTGATGGCTCCTTCTTATTTTGCATTCCCTTAGTCTCCACATATTGAGCAAGATTTCCTTGTCTCACTTGTAGTCCTTAGTGGTATCCAAGTTGGAGGTCCTTGGTGAACATGCTGAAGATGTTGAAGTCATTAGAGTTGAAGAAGTTGAAGTCATTAGAGTTGAAGAAGTCCTTTGCACATGGTGTAGTCTTTGGCCATGGGGTAGGTTTTCCATCAAGTTGAAATAGAAGAGATGTAGAGTTGAAACCAAAATGGTTGAGGAGAGAGTTTACAAGTGTTTTTGTAAATAAGCTTTGGGAACAAGAACAACTCCTATTTTTCTAAGGGGTTTTTGTCCAATCCTAGGTTTACAAATCCTACAGGCAACACAATGCTCTGATACTATCTGTACAGGGAGTGTCCCAACCTTACAACAATATAAGGTGGAGTCCCCTGTGTTTACAATGCTAGTCCCTGGGTCAATAGATAGCATCCACAGTCAAGATGTAATATCAAGAAACAAAGGTCATATTATAACTTTATAACCAGTAATAACATAGTTTTATTACATCTTACATAGCTCATTTGGCTATTACATTACATTGCAGCGGAATAACTATAGTCATGGGGTCCTTCATCTTCAAAGTGCCACAGGCAGATGTTGGTTGTAGACTTTGTAATCCTAATCAATCAATCTTCACCAAAATCAATCAAACCTGCAACATTACAAGTTACAACCACAAGGGTCAATACATTTGAATTGTATTGGCAAGTTTCACTACTATGTGGAATATAAGTGGATCCTAACATTACATGCATATTTGGCTAAGTAGAGTTTTAGGCTCATTTGCATAAAGCAAAATTTTATCCTATCTTTTCAAAATGGTTTTGGTCCTTTGTCAAATCTCCTTTTCAAAATCCTTGAACTCCTTGGTAAACCCAAGTGTTCAAGTCTTTGTCAAAAATCCCTTGAGCTACTTGGTAACCCCAAGTGCATCAAGTCTTATAAAAATATCATGAATTCCTTGGTAACCCCAAGTGTTCATGTTTTCAACAAAATATCTTGAGTTCCTTGGTACCCCCAAGTACATCAAGTTTTGTCAAAGTCTCTTGAGCCCCTTGGTAACCCCAAGTGCATCAAGTCTTTAAAAGTTTTCTTTTAGAAATTAGAATGTCGAGATATCCCATAGCTTCAAACTTTAGTTGCTCGGTATTGTCCATAACCGGGGAGACGTCTAAGTACTTAGATTTTATTATCTTCTGCAGAAGGAGTACACTTTACCCACATGTCACAATCCCATCCTTTTGCCACCAGTGGCCACTGGATTAGTGCTCACCAAGATGGAGTACTGGCAGATTGAGAATGTGACGAAGTCTTTCCAAAGGCTCCTCCCATACAGCATTGCTAGCTTGTCTTCAAGTACCCATGTAGGATTCCAGGTCCTCATGTCCAGTAGCCTGAAGACAATGCATGGGTCTTCCCAATGTAGTTGACTAAGCCAGAGCCATAATAGCATGTGGTTGCACACGAAAGCCACAATTGGAGAAACATGTTCAATCTCTAAGTTTCCTGGGTGGTTTCCTTTGGAGCACAACACAAAGAGATTGCCATAGACATGGTTCCTTGTGTTGCCAACTTCTACAATACTCAAAGTATCCTTGGCCACCCAGGTGGTTCATTGAGTCCTTGTTTTATTATATAAAAACACAAGTCCTTTTCTCAACTTCATAAAATCTCAACATGTATCTCTTTTCAAAATATAGCATGGCTAAGCATGTAACAACTACATTGTTTTCACTAAGGAATGTATAGGGAATCCTATTAGGATTTTAGCATAGCATAAGTATAAAATATCTTTTCATGCATGTTTCAAAATCCACTAAGTATAATGAAAATAGTAGGACTTTTTAGATGATAGTGTAACTTGCCTTTTTGGTAGGGAATGTTGGTTCACTCCTTGATCTTGCTAGTCTCACACTTTTCTAACTTCACTACAATCAATCAAGCAAACACAATATCAATGGCATTCCAAACCAATAATCAAACGACAATTTCACACACAAAAACAATGGGATCTAAGTCATGCATGTAAGCATGCAAGAGTTGGTTCTATTTTGCAAAGATGGTCTCCACTAGGATTCTAAACTTTGTAAGGTTCAAGTTGGTCATTTTCCAAAGTGGCAAGGTCATTTGCAAAAGGGTTTTGTCCATAAACCATTTTTAAATCCAATCATCATTTTATGTGGTGGAAAATATTTTTATCAAAGCAAAACTTTTAAGTCTTTCACCAAATGAGTTTGTAATTCTCAAACTTGGTGTTTTAGGGTCATTAGGTTTGGTCCAAATCATTTTCCCAAAGTTTTCTTTACAAAAACATTTTCACAACCAAAATCTTTATTTTCATTTGGCTAGAAATGGGCTAAACCAAGTTTTTATTCCTAAACTTTACCAAATCCATTTTCAAAACCATGGGTTGGTTCCTAGGGTCAGTATGTTCACTATAAACCAATTTTCCAAGGTTTCAAACTCAAAAACATTTTTGAATCATTTTTCTAATCTAAACAAGCATACAAAAGTTTCTGCAAAATCAAACAATCTAACAGATACTATTTGCTAAACAAATGGCATGGTTGGCTAGGGCTTGCTCCACTGATTCCAACGATATCAAATTTGCAAATTTTGGACTTGTGGATCAAAAGTTATAGGGTTTTCAAATTGCAACTCAAATCTGTTTTCAATCTGTTTTTAAATCGAAAACCTGGCCACGCGTCGCTTTCTTACTCGCTGGTACCGGTTCGGCCGGATCGGCTCTGCGGCGCGTTGGATCTAAATAGATCGTGCGGTTCTGAAAGCGTACCCCTTCGGCGTTTAAGTGATCTATCTAGTACGTTCGATCCAGATCCTACGGCTATTATTGCATTGACCAAAAGTGAGCGGCGCCGGCGGTGGCTAGTGGCGGCGTACGGCCAGGCGGTGGCGGTGCTGGAAAAACAGGAAACGGGGAAGGATGGGAAGGTGCTCACAGAGATCGCAGGAGGCTGGGGAAGCTCGACGTGGTCTTCTTGGGTCGAGGGGCGCTCAGGGTTGCGGTGGATTGCTCGCCGGAGTAAGGTCTGGCGACGGGTTCTGTTACATGGTCGGCGCTATTGATCACGAGGAGGCAAACAGAGACTGTGGTCAGATGCAGGGGATCACGGAGATGACCCGAGCGTGAAGGAGAAGGCTTGGGGCGGTATGGACTTACCGGAGGAGCTCGACGGAGACGAGACAGATGGCGGCAAGGTCAGAGCTTGACGAAGGTGATGCTCTGGGGCGCCCGCGGTTGAACGGAGGGTACTGGGAGATGCGCCAGGGAGTGGGGAGTCTGCTAGTGTGCTCAGGTAGGCAAGGGGTGATGAAGCTCGGCCAGAATCGACAAGGAAGGTCGTCGGAGACAGAGGTGCTCGGGGAAGAATTGGGGCGGCCTGGGGGACGTGTTGAGATGGGGCGACAGAGGGGAAAGGAGGAGAAGACGCAGGCGTTTTATCGTGCATGGTCGCAGCGAGGTTTAAGGCACGACATTAAGGTGAATTGAACGCGGCTTTCAATGGCAGCAACGGCAGGCGTCGTTAGCGCGAGGAGGAAGAAGATGTGCTGGCTGCGTGGGGTCGGTTGGTCAGTGGGAAAAGGAGTGAGGGAAGGGTCCACCAGTCAGCGTCTGTTCGGGTTAGAAACTGAGTGAGAAAATGTTTCGCTGAGGAAGTGGAAGTGGGCTGCGAGTTGGGCCTTGCTGGGCTGCTGGTTGGGTCGACCAAAACTTTATTTTTTCCTTTTCTGAAACCTTTTCTTTTTCTGAATCTAATTTCTGTTTTGAAATTCAAACAAACAATCAACATTCAAATCAATTCAAACAATCACCAAACTTTGTAACTTTGAAATTGGTTCTGTTCAGTAACATAAACCAAAATTCCGAAACAAAATAATAATTTTATTTTAGGATCCATTATTAATTAAATAAATAGACCATTGTTATTAAATCAAATATGATTTGATTTATTTAAAAACCACTTTTGAAATATAAATATTTTCAAAACCAAATTAGTAGGTTTTATTTGGGGAATATAAAATACTTGGAAAACTTATTTTAAATAAATAAGTTTTGATGTTTTGGAAATAGTAAAACCTTTATTAATAAAACTTGGATATTAAATCCTTATTACTTTATTTAAATAAACCTTTACTATTTTTATCAAAACAAAATGTTTTATTTCAAAAGTTTGGCCAAGGTTTAATTTGGCTCTATAAAATAATCTTTATTTGTAAAACTTCTATTTCTTTTGAAACCAAATCTTTTTAGTTTAAATATCCAAAATAGTAAATCCAAAATATTTTTATTTTCCTTTTATAAATGTTTATATTTTTAAATCTCTTTAGAATTTTACTTGATCCAAATTGGTTTGAAGATTTCCAATTGGATTTAAAAAGGTTTCTTCTCACTCTGAAAATCAAACAAAGTTTTATTTTATTCATTTATTTTTCACATTACAAGATTTGGAAAATCTTGGGATGTGACAGGCTACCACCCTCAAAATAAATCTCGTCCCGAGATTTGGGAAGGCTAGGGTTACAAGTAGGCTCAAAACAACTAGGGTACTACCACCCTTAAAAAAATTCAAACAAAAATTACATATTGGCCTTCTTAGGGTCCTGGGAATTCTTCTCTAAGCAAACATTTGCATTGTGTCCTTAGTTTCCATACTTGACTCATGGGCCAAGGTTGAGTTTCTCCATAGGCTTGTTCAACTTGTTCTTCATCTTTTCTGGACAGTTGCTTGCATAATGTCCTGGGTTCTTGCAGTTGAAACAGTGGATGTCCTTGAGTTCTTTACGTGGCTCTTGTGGACAAGTTGCTACATAGTGGCCTAGCTCTTTGCAGTTGTTGCACACCACTTGGCCAATCTCTTTATTCTTCGGGTTCTCTGGGCATTCACCGGAATAGTGTCCCATTTCCTTACATTTATAACATTGCACATGGCTTTTGTCTATCTTTTGCTTCTTGGGTTTCTTTGATCCTTTGAATTGGGTTGTTTTGTTTGGAGGTATAAGTGGTCCTTTTCCTTTGCCATCAACCTTCTTGGTAGACTTGGATCCTTATTGTTTCCTTTGTTCCACAATGGAATAGATAGGACATTGGATAGGAACATGGTTGTTTCCTTCACATAGGTAGCAAGTAGCTTGAGAAGTGGGACATTGTCCAACAGGATGTTTCTCTTCACAGTTGGGGCATTGATCTCCATGCTCCTTGGAAGTATGATCCTTGTCTCCACAAATAATGCAAGCTGGGGCTCCATCTAGAATAATATTTCTGTCATCCTTGTTGTCACTAACTCCTTTGGAATAGCTTTCTTCCATCTTGATCATCTGATCAGTCACCTTAAGCATCAATTGGCCTTGGGTTTCCAAAAATCCTTGCAGTGTTGGATCTTCTCCACTGGAGTTGGCTATGAATTGAGCTGTCACTTGGTTCAACTAATTCTGGGGTGCTATGAGCTCTTTCATGTTGTCCTCTTGGTTGGTGTTGGTGTCATCAACCTTGATGTCTTTTGGAGTAGTCATCTGTTTGGGTTGAAGGGAGATTAGAATAGGCAAGATATTTCTAAGGAAATATTTCTAATCACACACATCACAATTCACACAAGCAATGTGCAAGCATTCACAAACAACTTTTCACTCAAACAACAGGGTTCAAGAACACACTTAGGCAACAAAATATTTTTGTTACACCACATAAGTTGGTGGTTTTGACTTAACTAAAATATGGTGGTCCATCTATATGGTTCATTTGTGATCTTTCCTTCCTTCATGATTCTTCTTGTATGAGATCATGGTTTCCTTGAGATAAAATCTTGGTTGCAATACTTCAAAGTTGTTGATGGCTCCTTCTTATTTTGCATTCCCTTAGTCTCCACATATTGAGCAAGATTTCCTTGTCTCACTTGTAGTCCTTAGTGGTATCCAAGTTGGAGGTCCTTGGTGAACATGCTGAAGATGTTGAAGTCATTAGAGTTGAAGAAGTTGAAGTCATTAGAGTTGAAGAAGTCCTTTGCACATGGTGTAGTCTTTGGCCATGGGGTAGGTTTTCCATCAAGTTGAAATAGAAGAGATGTAGAGTTGAAACCAAAATGGTTGAGGAGAGAGTTTACAAGTGTTTTTGTAAATAAGCTTTTGGAACAAGAACAACTCCTATTTTTCTAAGGGGTTTTTGTCCAATCCTAGGTTTACAAATCCTACAGGCAACACAATGCTCTGATACTATCTGTACAGGGAGTGTCCCAACCTTACAACAATATAAGGTGGAGTCCCCTGTGTTTACAATGCTAGTCCCTGGATCAATAGATAGCATCCACAGAAGATGTAATATCAAGAAACAAAGGTCATATTATAACTTTATAACCAGTAATAACATAGTTTTATTACATCTTACATAGCTCATTTGGCTATTACATTACATTGCATGAATAACTATAGTCATGGGGTCCTTCATCTTCAAAGTGCCACAGGCAGATGTTGGTTGTAGACTTTGTAATCCTAATCAATCAATCTTCACTAAAATCAATCAAACCTGCAACATTACAAGTTACAGCCACAAGGGTCAATACATTTGAATTGTATTGGCAAGTTTCACTACTATGTGGAATATAAGTGGATCCTAACATTACATGCATATTTGGCTAAGTAGAGTTTTAGGCTCATTTGCATAAAGCAAAATTTTATCCTATCTTTTCAAAATGGTTTTGGTCCTTTGTCAAATCTCCTTTTCAAAAATCCCTTGAACTCCTTGGTAACCCCAAGTGTTCAAGTCTTTGTCAAAAATCCCTTGAGCTACTTGGTAACCCCAAGTGCATCAAGTCTTATAAAAATATCATGAATTCCTTGGTAACCCCAAGTGTTCATGTTTTCAACAAAATATCTTGAGTTCCTTGGTACCCCCAAGTACATCAAGTTTTGTCAAAGTCTCTTGAGCCCCTTGGTAACCCCAAGTGCATCAAGTCTTTAAAAGTTTTCTTTTAGAAATTAGAATGTCGAGATATCCCATAGCTTCAAACTTTAGTTGCTTGGTATTGTCCATAACCGGGGAGACGTCTAAGTACTTAGATTTTATTATCTTCTGCAGAAGGAGTACACTTTACCCACATGTCACAATCCCATCCTTTTGCCACCAGTGGCCACTGGATTAGTGCTCACCAAGATGGAGCACTGGCAGATTGAGAATGTGACGAAGTCTTTCCAAAGGCTCCTCCCATACAGCATTGCTAGCTTGTCTTCAAGTACCCATGTAGGATTCCAGGTCCTCATGTCCAGTAGCCTGAAGACAATGCATGGGTCTTCCCAATGTAGTTGACTAAGCCAGAGCCATAATAGCATGTGGTTGCACACGAAAGCCACAATTGGAGAAACATGTTCAATCTCTAAGTTTCCTGGGTGGTTTCCTTTGGAGCACAACACAAAGAGATTGCCATAGACATGGTTCCTTGTGTTGCCAACTTCTACAATACTGAAAGTATCCTTGGCCACCCAGGTGGTTCATTGAGTCCTTGTTTTATTATATAAAAACACAAGTCCTTTTCTCAACTTCATAAAATCTCAACATGTATCTCTTTTCAAAATATAGCATGGCTAAGCATGTAACAACTACATTGTTTTCACTAAGGAATGTATAGGGAATCCTATTAGGATTTTAGCATAGCATAAGTATAAAATATCTTTTCATGCATGTTTCAAAATCCACTAAGTATAATGAAAATAGTAGGACTTTTTAGATGATAGTGTAACTTGCCTTTTTGGTAGGGAATGTTGGTTCACTCCTTGATCTTGCTAGTCTCACACTTTTCTAACTTCACTAGAATCAATCAAGCAAACACAATATCAACTGGCATTCCAAACCAATAATCAAACGACAATTTCACACACAAAAACAATGGGATCTAAGTCATGCATGTAAGCATGCAAGAGTTGGTTCTATTTTGCAAAGATGGTCTCCACTAGGATTCTAAACTTTTTAAGGTTCAAGTTGGTCATTTTCCAAAGTGGCAAGGTCATTTGCAAAAGGGTTTTGTCCATAAACCATTTTTAAATCCAATCATCATTTTATGTGGTGGAAAATATTTTTATCAAAGCAAAACTTTTAAGTCTTTCACCAAATGAGTTTGTAATTCTCAAACTTGCTGTTTTAGGGTCATTAGGTTTGGTCCAAATCATTTTCCCAAAGTTTTCTTTACAAAAACATTTTCACAACCAAAATCTTTATTTTCATTTGGCTAGAAATGGGCTAAACCAAGTTTTTATTCCTAAACTTTACCAAATCCATTTTCAAAACCATGGGTTGGTTCCTAGGGTCAGTATGTTCACTATAAACCAATTTGCCAAGGTTTCAAACTCAAAAACATTTTTGAATCATTTTTCTAATCTAAACAAGCATACAAAAGTTTCTGCAAAATCAAACAATCTAACAGATACTATTTGCTAAACAAATGGCATGGTTGGCTAGGGCTTGCTCCACTGATTCCAACGATATCAAATTTGCAAATTTTGGACTTGTGGATCAAAAGTTATAGGGTTTTCAAATTGCAACTCAAATCTGTTTTCAATCTGTTTTTAAATCGAAAACACGCCACGCCGCTTTCTTACTCGCTGGTACCGGTTCGGCCGGATCGGCTCTGCGGCGCGTTGGATCTAAATAGATCGTGCCGTTCTGAAAGCGTACCCCTTCGGCGTTTAAGTGATCTATCTAGTTCGTTTGATCCAGATCCTACGGCTATTATTGCATTGACTAAAAGTGAGCGGCGCCGGCGGTGGCTAGCGGCGGCGTACGGCCAGGCGGTGGCGGTGCTGGCAAAACAGGAAACGGGGAAGGATGGGAAGGTGCTCACAGAGATCGCAGGAGGCTGGGGAAGCTCGACGTGGTCTTCTTGGGTCGAGGGGCGCTCAGGGTTGCGGTGGATTGCTCGCCGGAGTAAGGTCTGGCGACGGGCGGTTCTGTTCGCGGTCGAAGGCGACGCTGTTGATCACGAGGAGGCAAACAGAGAGTGTGGTCAGATGCAGGGGATCACGGAGATGACCCGAGCGTGAAGGAGAAGGCTTGGGGCGGTATGGACTTACCGGAGGAGCTCGACGGAGACGAGACAGATGGCGGCAAGGTCAGAGCTTGACGAAGGTGATGCTCTGGGGTGCCCGCGGTTGAACGGAGGGTACTGGGAGATGCGCCAGGGAGTGGGGAGTCTGCTAGTGTGCTCAGGTAGGCAAGGGGTGATGAAGCTCGGCCAGAATCGACAAGGAAGGTCGTCGGAGACAGAGGTGCTCGGGGAAGAATTGGGGCGGCCTGGGGGACGTGTTGAGATGGGGCGACAGAGGGGAAAGGAGGAGAAGACGCAGGCGTTTTATCGTGCGTGGTCGCAGCGAGGTTTAAGGCACGACATTAAGGTGAATTGAACGCGGCTTTCAATGGCAGCAACGGCAGGCGTCGTTAGCGCGAGGAGGAAGAAGATGTGCTGGCTGCGTGGGGTCGGTTGGTCAGTGGGAAAAGGAGTGAGGGAAGGGTCCACCAGTCAGCGTCTGTTCGGGTTAGAAACTGAGTGAGAAAATGTTTCGCTGAGGAAGTGGAAGTGGGCTGCGAGTTGGGCCTTCTTGGCTTTGGTTGGTCGACCAAAACTTTATTTTTTTCCTTTTACGAAACCTTTTCTTTTTCGAATCTAATTTCTTTTGAAATTCAAACAAACAATCAACATTCAAATCAATTCAAACAATCACCAAACTTTGTAACTTTGAAATTGGTTCATTCAAGAACATAAACCAAAATTCAAACAAAATAATAATTTTATTTTAGGATCCATTATTAATTAAATAAATAGACCATTGTTATTAAATCAAATATGATTTGATTTATTTAAAAACCACTTTTGAAATATAAATATTTTCAAAACCAAATTAGTAGGTTTTATTTGGGGAATATAAAATACTTGGAAAACTTATTTTAAATAAATAAGTTTTGATGTTTTGGAAATAGTAAAACCTTTATTAATAAAACTTGGATATTAAATCCTTATTACTTTATTTAAATAAACCTTTACTATTTTTATCAAAACAAAATGTTTTATTTCAAAAGTTTGGCCAAGGTTTAATTTGGCTCTATAAAATAATCTTTATTTGTAAAACTTCTATTTCTTTTGAAACCAAATCTTTTTAGTTTAAATATCCAAAATAGTAAATCCAAAATATTTTTATTTTCCTTTTATAAATGTTTATCTTTTTAAATCTCTTTAGAATTTTACTTGATCCAAATTGGTTTGAAGATTTCCAATTGGATTTAAAAAAGTTTCTTCTCACTCTGAAAATCAAACAAAGTTTTATTTTATTCATTTATTTTTCACATTACGTGACAGGCTACCACCCTCAAAATAAATCTCGTCCCGAGATTTGGGAAGGCTAGGGTTACAAGTAGGCTCAAAACAACTAGGGTACTACCACCCTTAAAAAATTCAAACAAAAATTACATATTGGCCTTCTTAGGGTCCTGGGAATTCTTCTCTAAGCAAACATTTGCATTGTGTCCTTAGTTTCCATACTTGACTCATGGGCCAAGGTTGAGTTTCTCCATAGGCTTGTTCAACTTGTTCTTCATCTTTTCTGGACAGTTGCTTGCATAATGTCCTGGGTTCTTGCAGTTGAAACAGTGGATGTCCTTGAGTTCTTTACGTGGCTCTTGTGGACAAGTTGCTACATAGTGGCCTAGCTCTTTGCAGTTGTTGCACACCACTTGGCCAATCTCTTTATTCTTGGGTTCTCTGGGCATTCACCGAATAGTGTCCCATTTCCTTACATTTATAACATTGCACATGGCTTTTGTCTATCTTTTGCTTCTTGGGTTTCTTTGATCCTTTGAATTGGGTTGTTTTGTTTGGAGGTATAAGTGGTCCTTTTCCTTTGCCATCAACCTTCTTGGTAGACTTGGATCCTTATTGTTTCCTTTGTTCCACAATGGAATAGATAGGACATTGGATAGGAACATGGTTGTTTCCTTCACATAGGTAGCAAGTAGCTTGAGAAGTGGGACATTGTCCAACAGGATGTTTCTCTTCACAGTTGGGGCATTGATCTCCATGCTCCTTGGAAGTATGATCCTTGTCTCCACAAATAATGCAAGCTGGGGCTCCATCTAGAATAATATTTTTGTCATCCTTGTTGTCACTAACTCTTTTGGAATAGCTTTCTTCCATCTTGATCATCTGATCAGTCACCTTAAGCATCAATTGGCCTTGGGTTTCCAAAAATCCTTGCAGTGTTGGATCTTCTCCACTGGAGTTGGCTATGAATTGAGCTGTCACTTGGTTCAACTAATTCTGGGGTGCTATGAGCTCTTTCATGTTGTCCTCTTGGTTGGTGTTGGTGTCATCAACCTTGATGTCTTTTGGAGTAGTCATCTGTTTGGGTTGAAGGGAGATTAGAATAGGCAAGATATTTCTAAGGAAATATTTCTAATCACACACATCACAATTCACACAAGCAATGTGCAAGCATTCACAAACAACTTTTCACTCAAACAACAGGGTTCAAGAACACACTTAGGCAACAAAATATTTTTGTTACACCACATAAGTTGGTGGTTTTGACTTAACTAAAATATGGTGGTCCATCTATATGGTTCATTTGTGATCTTTCCTTCCTTCATGATTCTTCTTGTATGAGATCATGGTTTCCTTGAGATAAAATCTTGGTTGCAATACTTCAAAGTTGTTGATGGCTCCTTCTTATTTTGCATTCCCTTAGTCTCCACATATTGAGCAAGATTTCCTTGTCTCACTTGTAGTCCTTAGTGGTATCCAAGTTGGAGGTCCTTGGTGAACATGCTGAAGATGTTGAAGTCATTAGAGTTGAAGAAGTTGAAGTCATTAGAGTTGAAGAAGTCCTTTGCACATGGTGTAGTCTTTGGCCATGGGGTAGGTTTTCCATCAAGTTGGAATAGAAGAGATGTAGAGTTGAAACCAAAATGGTTGAGGAGAGAGTTTACAAGTGTTTTTGTAAATAAGCTTTTGGAACAAGAACAACTCCTATTTTTCTAAGGGGTTTTTGTCCAATCCTAGGTTTACAAATCCTACAGGCAACACAATGCTCTGATACTATCTGTACAGGGAGTGTCCCAACCTTACAACAATATAAGGTGGAGTCCCCTGTGTTTACAATGCTAGTCCCTGGATCAATAGATAGCATCCACAGTCAAGATGTAATATCAAGAAACAAAGGTCATATTATAACTTTATAACCAGTAATAACATAGTTTTATTACATCTTACATAGCTCATTTGGCTATTACATTACATTGCAGCGGAATAACTATAGTCATGGGGTCCTTCATCTTCAAAGTGCCACAGGCAGATGTTGGTTGTAGACTTTGTAATCCTAATCAATCAATCTTCACCAAAATCAATCAAACCTGCAACATTACAAGTTACAGCCACAAGGGTCAATACATTTGAATTGTATTGGCAAGTTTCACTACTATGTGGAATATAAGTGGATCCTAACATTACATGCATATTTGGCTAAGTAGAGTTTTAGGCTCATTTGCATAAAGCAAAATTTTATCCTATCTTTTCAAAATGGTTTTGGTCCTTTGTCAAATCTCCTTTTCAAAAATCCCTTGAACTCCTTGGTAACCCCAAGTGTTCAAGTCTTTGTCAAAAATCCCTTGAGCTACTTGGTAACCCCAAGTGCATCAAGTCTTATAAAAATATCATGAATTCCTTGGTAACCCCAAGTGTTCATGTTTTCAACAAAATCTCTTGAGTTCCTTGGTACCCCCAAGTACATCAAGTTTTGTCAAAGTCTGTTGAGCCCCTTGGTAACCCCAAGTGCATCAAGTCTTTAAAAGTTTTCTTTTAGAAATTAGAATGTCGAGATCTCCCATAGCTTCAAACTTTAGTTGCTCAGTATTGTCCATAACCGGGGAGACGTCTAAGTACTTATATTTTATTATCTTCTGCAGAAGGAGTACACTTTACCCACATGTCACAATCCCATCCTTTTGCCACCAGTGGCCACTGGATTAGTGCTCACCAAGATGGAGTACTGGCAGATTGAGAATGTGACGAAGTCTTTCCAAAGGGTCCTCCCATACACCATTGCTAGCTTGTCTTCAAGTACCCATGTAGGATTCCAGGTCCTCATGTCCAGTAGCCTGAAGACAATGCATGGGTCTTCCCAATGTAGTTGACTAAGCCAGAGCCATAATAGCATGTGGTTGCACACGAAAGCCACAATTGGAGAAACATGTTCAATCTCTAAGTTTCCTGGGTGGTTTCCTTTGGAGCACAACACAAAGAGATTGCCATAGACATGGTTCCTTGTGTTGCCAACTTCTACAATACTCAAAGTATCCTTGGCCACCCAGGTGGTTCATTGAGTCCTTGTTTTATTATATAAAAACACAAGTCCTTTTCTCAACTTCATAAAATCTCAACATGTATCTCTTTTCAAAATATAGCATGGCTAAGCATGTAACAACTACATTGTTTTCACTAAGGAATGTATAGGGAATCCTATTAGGATTTTAGCATAGCATAAGTATAAAATATCTTTTCATGCATGTTTCAAAATCCACTAAGTATAATGAAAATAGTAGGACTTTTTAGATGATAGTGTAACTTGCCTTTTTGGTAGGGAATGTTGGTTCACTCCTTGATCTTGCTAGTCTCACACTTTTCTAACTTCACTACAATCAATCAAGCAAACACAATATCAACTGGCATTCCAAACCAATAATCAAACGACAATTTCACACACAAAAACAATGGGATCTAAGTCATGCATGTAAGCATGCAAGAGTTGGTTCTATTTTGCAAAGATGGTCTCCACTAGGATTCTAAACTTTGTAAGGTTCAAGTTGGTCATTTTCCAAAGTGGCAAGGTCATTTGCAAAAGGGTTTTGTCCATAAACCATTTTTAAATCCAATCATCATTTTATGTGGTGGAAAATATTTTTATCAAAGCAAAACTTTTAAGTCTTTCACCAAATGAGTTTGTAATTCTCAAACTTGGTGTTTTAGGGTCATTAGGTTTGGTCCAAATCATTTTCCCAAAGTTTTCTTTACAAAAACATTTTCACAACCAAAATCTTTATTTTCATTTGGCTAGAAATGGGCTAAACCAAGTTTTTATTCCTAAACTTTACCAAATCCATTTTCAAAACCATGGGTTGGTTCCTAGGGTCAGTATGTTCACTATAAACCAATTTGCCAAGGTTTCAAACTCAAAAACATTTTTGAATCATTTTTCTAATCTAAACAAGCATACAAAAGTTTCTGCAAAATCAAACAATCTAACAGATACTATTTGCTAAACAAATGGCATGGTTGGCTAGGGCTTGCTCCACTGATTCCAACGATATCAAATTTGCAAATTTTGGACTTGTGGATCAAAAGTTATAGGGTTTTCAAATTGCAACTCAAATCTGTTTTCAATCTGTTTTTAAATCGAAAACCTGGCCACGCGTCGCTTTCTTATTCGCTGGTACCGGTTCGGCCGGATCGGCTCTGCGGCGCGTTGGATCTAAATAGATCGTGCGGTTCTGAAAGCGTACCCCTTCGGTGTTTAAGTGATCTATCTAGTTCGTTCGATCCAGATCCTACGGCTATTATCGCATTGACCAAAAGTGAGCGGCGCCGGCGGTGGCTAGCGGCGGCGTACGGCCAGGCGGTGGCGGTGTTGGCAAAACAGGAAACGGGGAAGGATGCGAAGGTGCTCACAGAGATCGCAGGAGGCTGGGGAAGCTCGACGTGGTCTTCTTGGGTCGAGGGGCGCTCAGGGTTGCGGTGGATTGCTCGCCGGAGTAAGGTCTGGCGACGGCGGTTACTGATCGCGGCGACTGTTGATCACGAGGAGGCAACAGAGTGTGGTCGATGCAGGGGATCACGGAGATGACCCGAGCGTGAAGGAGAAGGCTTGGGGCGGTATGGACTTACCGGAGGAGCTCGACGGAGACGAGACAGATGGCGGCAAGGTCAGAGCTTGACGAAGGTGATGCTCTGGGGCGCCCGCGGTTGAACGGAGGGTACTGGGAGATGCGCCAGGGAGTGGGGAGTCTGCTAGTGTGCTCAGGTAGGCAAGGGGTGATGAAGCTCGGCCAGAATCGACAAGGAAGGTCGTCAGAGACAGAGGTGCTCGGGGAAGAATTGGGGCGGCCTGGGGGACGTGTTGAGATGGGGCGATAGAGGGGAAAGGAGGATAAGACGCAGGCGTTTTATCGTGCGTGGTCGCAGCGAGGTTTAAGGCACGGAATTAAGGTGAATTGAACGCGGCTTTCAATGGCAGCAACGGCAGGCGTCGTTAGCGCGAGGAGGAAGAAGATGTGCTGGCTGCGTGGGGTCGGTTGGTCAGTGGGAAAAGGAGTGAGGGAAGGGTCCACCAGTCAGCGTCTGTTCGGGTTAGAAACTGAGTGAGAAAATGTTTCGCTGAGGAAGTGGAAGTGGGCTGCGAGTTGGGCCTTGCTGGGCTGCTGGTTGGGTCGACCAAAACTTTATTTTTTCCTTTTCTGAAACCTTTTCTTTTTCTGAATCTAATTTCTGTTTTGAAATTCAAACAAACAATCAACATTCAAATCAATTCAAACAATCACCAAACTTTGTAACTTTGAAATTGGTTATGTTCAGTAACATAAACCAAAATTCCAAAACAAAATAATAATTTTATTTTAGGATCCATTATTAATTAAATAAATAGACCATTGTTATTAAATCAAATATGATTTAATTTATTTAAAAACCACTTTTGAAATATAAATATTTTCAAAACCAAATTAGTAGGTTTTATTTGGGGAATATAAAATACTTGGAAAACTTATTTTAAATAAATAAGTTTTGATGTTTTGGAAATAGTAAAACCTTTATTAATAAAACTTGGATATTAAATCCTTATTACTTTATTTAAATAAACCTTTACTATTTTTATCAAAACAAAATGTTTTATTTCAAAAGTTTGGCCAAGGTTTAATTTGGCTCTATAAAATAATCTTTATTTGTAAAACTTCTATTTCTTTTGAAACCAAATCTTTTTAGTTTAAATATCCAAAATAGTAAATCCAAAATATTTTTATTTTCCTTTTATAAATGTTTATCTTTTTAAATCTCTTTAGAATTTTAATTGATCCAAATTGGTTTGAAGATTTCCAATTGGATTTAAAAAAAGTTTCTTCTCACTCTGAAAATCAAACAAAGTTTTATTTTATTCATTTATTTTTCACATTACAAGATTTGGAAAATCTTGGGATGTGACACTAAAAAGATCTATAATTCCTTTTCACGTTATTCAAATTTCTACTGTCTCTAAATTGCATTACCTATCTAGTAGCATTTAGTTCACAATTTAATACGACAGAAACATCAGTAGTTCAATTAAATTGAGATAAACCATATTAAATCGATATAACTTTAGTAATAAAAGCTTTAGTGCATTAAATGACTTTCCACATGCATCATGTGATCTAATAATGTTCAGAGAACTAAATACAACCATTGTGACTTATTAAATCATCATGCATGCATTTTGTTTATCATTGTTTCATTGCATTGTTGCATTGTTGCATGTTTTCAATGTTATGGATGGTGTGTTATTGTGCTTTGTTTAAACCTTAGATGGCGAGGAGTGCAACTGCTGCGATTGCAACTACTATGATTGCAAGTATTATGATCGTGACGAGTACAACTATTATAATTGCGAGGATTATCTGAACGACTACAACTAAAGGCAAGTGGTGCTATCTTGGTCATAAATGTCCTACTGTTTTCCTATGCATTGTAGATATTTTTGTATAATTGCATATGTAGGAATTGATGTGTATATGCTATGCTATGTCCTATATTATTTCCTAGTATTCCTTGTTTATGATCCACCGTATTGGTATATTGCTTAGCTATGCTGTTTAGACAAGGAAGGGAATCACACCATGAAAAGTTATATGTTTGAAAGGCTTATATTTTTCTAAATGACAAAGCAACATGATTTTAGTGAACAACCTAGGCGAAATGATTTGAGTGTCATCAGAGTGAAGATTTATGATGGGGAATGTCGCCCGGGGTACTGAGAAAGGATTGGTTTCTTTGTTTGGTAGCTTACATGTGCAACCATGTGCCAGTAAGAAATGGGTGGATGGCTGGACTTAGTAGGTTGTGGCGACTCGAACCCTACATAGCCAGAGATGTAGATAGTGTAGGTTGGTATGGTGCGTGAATGGATTTGGGAAGCTCTTGCCGAATTGTCTCGTCTTGGACTTCTCCCTATCATCACACAATATGAGTGTGGTGGTCCGAGCTGGGTTGTCCAGGTCACATGGGTAAAGTATAAAACCCCTGCAGGGTGTCTAAACTAAGTACTTAGCCATCTCCCCAATTATGGACAATTTGAGCGACCTAATACTAATGCTATGACATATTTCTCACTCATCCCAATTTCTCAATTACTTAAAACTTGTTGGGTGAACTTAATTGGATAGGAGCACCTGGAGTGAACCAGAGTGTCCTATTTACCGTATTAGAAAACTGTTTTGTTCAAAAGATACGATTAAACTATTGCTTTATGCAAATGAGCCTGAACTCCACCTAGCCAAATAAGCATGTAGTTGTTAGGTCTGTTGTTAACCACTTTAGCCTACTTGCCATACATTCAATGTATTGACCATTCAAGACTGCAACGTCTCATGTTGCAGGTTATATTGTATCTGAGTGATCGTTCATAGGTCGTGAGACTCCACTCAACAATTGTTCACCCGTGGACCATTTGAAGGATGGAGATCTACCATGTATTGCTTTCCGCTGTAATATAATATAAAATTCTGGATCATATTCATTGTATCTATGATGCACGGTTATATTTGGTATCATTTTGTACTATGTGTGCTAGTGAACCGATCCAGGGATTGGCACTATACACATGAACTCAGCCTTATCAGGCGAGTGTGTTACAATGGGTTGCCTCCCATGAAGTGTTTCTAGTTAAGGTCAATTAGCTTGACCTAGATGGTGATCATTTATGTTTCGGGAGTGGAACACCCACTTGATGACTACAAGTGCATAGATTGTTTGTAGCTAGTTTCGAAATAAAGATATCGATCGCACAAGGAGTAGTAGGCAAAAGACTAAAATTCTTTTAACTAGAACTAAACAAAGTACTTAAGGAATAATTCTAAGATGCAAGAAAAGTAGAATTTTTTTTGAGTTTTTGATTGAGCAAAGCAATTAAATAAAGTAAAATAAAACTTAATGCAAAACGTAGGAATCGCGTATGTAAGAAAGCTTGGAACTATAATAGGGGAAAAGGCGTTCTCGGGGAGTGGTGGATACACCTCTAGCAATTTAGACTGAGTAGTCAAGAGTATCATAACAAATATTCTCATGACATGTATGTATGTGGTAGGATCTCCATATATGGACAAATAGGCAACAATTACTGCTCACATCATCCGTCATAACCACAGCTGACAGATAAAAGACACCAATTGTATTATCTCGCCATTAAGGGATTTCTCCTATGGTATGGACATGTATTAATGAGTTCTCCTTGATTCCCCAAGTTAGTACGTAAAGGATGACAACAACTTTATAGTCACCGTAAGTGCTATCATCCCTCTGTCTACCAACAAGTAATCCCCTTCATCAAGTCCCCATAAGAGGAAAATATTAAAGAGGTGCACAACTCTCAACATCAAGATGAAGACAATTAACACATACACATAATGATGTATAACATAATAATCTCTATATCATCTCAATCATATACTAGGGTTTCTCCATCTCCCCAAGAACTAATGATATACTCAGACATGGAGGCAATCAGCACCATGGCAATGGTAATGGAAACAATTATAGATGAATAGTTCTTGTATAAATCCACAACTAGTGCTAGAATTACAACAAAATCTAGATGGGATGGATGGAGATGATGGTGGTGTAGTGGTTGGTGAAGATGGAGATCGATGCCTTGGACTCCCAGATCTGCTTAGGGCGAAGATGGATCCCTAGGGCAAGACCCCCCTCCAGATCCCTTCCGGAGGTGAGGTTTTCAGCGATTTCTGGGTGTCCGGTATGACGTCTCTCCGATCCAGTTGCACGGGGTGAAAATATTTGAGGAGGTGGTGGAGGCGCCAACTATATGGCGGGAACTATACTGCCGGAGAATTTATTCCTGTTGTATAGTTGGTCATTAAACATGTTGTGTCCTCCGATCGCTTCGGGTTTTCTTCTCGTATTATTGATATTTCCCAAATTAGCGATTTACGTTGTTTTTGACTCCTTTTCACTCCAATACAAATGGTCCAAGAATTGTGTCCATCGTATCCATCACCTGTCCTGATCCTACTGAAAATAGACATAAAATATGCTCGCGAGCGCCGTAAAATACCAATATCCTACCACTACAGTGCAAAATAATAATAAAAAACATGATGCAAATATGCACTCATCAACTTCCCCAAGCTTAGACTCTTGCTCGTCCCAAGCAAGGTTAGCTTAATGGATGTGATCCTCATATTCATGAAGCAGAGTCGATAAAATAAATGAGGCAGTTGCAGCATGTGTTTATCATAAATGATACATAGGAATAAGTTCATGAATAGTACTTTACTCGAACCATCCGAATAATATTAGCAGGCTTCGACACCTTAGCATTTAGCAGTTCACAAAATATTAATCTCAACATGATGTAAAAGTATTCGGTTCGACCGAATGAGTTAGCGGGGTAGTCCCAGTCATTTTTAGGATTAACATATTCACTTGGGATTTTAAATCTCAAACATTTCTTTGTCTTACCACAAGATAGTGGTGTATGCCTATTTGATCTTTGCACATTCACTCCTTTTCTTCTCTCTTTTTTTCTTTCTTTATATATATATATATATATATATATATGCTCACACTTTTGTTTAAGTGTCATGCAAAGGATCTAGCCATAAATTCCACTTCATGTAGGGATTCAAAGTTTAACAATCTCAATTACCAAATTCCAGTTGTATATGAAGCATCTTTATGGCTTGAAGACTCTACCTCGACTTGTTCTCATTCTAATTTGATGGCACTTTTAATTTTCCTCTATTCAAGGTTTCTCAACTTGATTGATTAGATTATTTTTTTCCTTTTGCAAATCAAACCATGAACTTACAACATATGGACTAAGTTATCTTTATATGTTCCATTAATACCAATGGTGTGGAAGACTCCTATTGTTATCATCAAGTGCAAGTAAAATTATACTCAAGACATTCATATATCCAATAATACAAGCACAAACTCAATAATGCTCCATATATGATAGGGATCGACTATTCCTGAAGGGAATTCTAATGATGCAAACTTTGTTTCTAAGCTCGAACTAATGCAAACTAAAATAGTAATATAAAACTTTAAAAATATATTACAAGGTCTTAAAGATCTCCCTAAGCTTGGAATCAAGCCAGGCGGGATCAAATAACTTCTTGTTAGTACCTATTCTTCCTCCTGGGTGAGAAGAGTATTGCCTTCTTTTCCTGTGTTGCAAACTTTAGCTATGCTTGCAAGGCAGATGCTGAGCTCGGCCATGTCGAGTTGAAGCTTCAATATTTTGTTTTGGAGGAATTTCTTGTCATCTGTCAACTCAAAAACATTTTTAATCAAGAAACAAACTCTACCATCGATGCCATTGAACTTTTGCTCAAGGTCTTTGCTCATCATCCAGTAGGAGTAAATCCCTTCTCCAATAGTTTCAACACATGCCTTTGAATATTTTTCCAATCAATAGATCTTATCATGAATCTCATCTTGACGTACCTTCTTAGGTTTAAGAGGCGACGGACCGAGAAGAGGTTTATAATAAGATCCTATGTTGTGAGAATAAGGATTAGGGAGATACTCATCCTTGTTGTTTCTCTGATCCGCTTGCCTCATCATCTCCATCCTTTGCGGGAACATGTCCTCCTAATTTGGGAGAGGCTTGATCTTCGAGATGGATGATGATGATTCTTTAGGTTCTACTTCATCGATCCTCTTCACGGGCTTCTCTTCTTTCTTCCTCCAAATATTATTGACATGGAATGGTTGCATGGCTACGCTGCATGGATTTTGTTAGAAGGGTCTTGTATGAAGATGGAGGTAATTTTTCGAGGCTGGAGGTTGTAGCTCTGTGAAAACTTAATGAAAAAGGTTAGATGCGATCAGCTTTAAAAGGGGAGGTCAAAAACCCTAGCCGCTGTCCGTAACGAGCAATTATACGGGCGCGAATCATATAGCTCCCGCCGTATAGTTATGAACCGACTATAGATTTTTCATCCATGGCGGTACCAACTATACGACCGCAACTATACGGCTGGAAATTTAATTCCCGCCGTATAGTTGGTCATTAAACCTACTATATCCTAGAGTAAAGATTTGGAGATGGGGTAGATATCTATACGACCGTAAATATACGGCCAGAAATTTAATTCCCGTTATATAGTGGGTCGTTAAACCTACTATATTCATCAAAAATTACCTGCTTCTCCGAGAATTCTTTATTAATCTGAGACTTAGTGAAATACCAAGTTTTGACAAAAAAATGATAGCTTAAATTTTCGACCAACTTTAACATCCATTTAACGGGATTTTAACATTACCAAACTCCTTCTATTTCAATAGAGCTTCAAGTGATCCTCATTCAACATGAGATTAACTAAAACTTAATTAAGAATTTAAAACTTACCCAAACTTTTATTTCACATGGGTAGCCTCCCACGAAGTGCTCTTTTATGGTCAATAGCTTGACTGTGGTGCTACTCATTTCGTCTTGATTTTATCCTTCTTGCAGTTTCCATTCCTTGTATATCTTTGTTTAATCACCTCTGCTGGGGTGATCACACGTATGGTGACTGCACTTATATATTCTCTTGCTCGAGAATGCTTCAAGCGTTGTCCATTCATCACCCAAGAAAGAGAGGGTGTTTTTTCCTGGAGCTACACTGCTCCCGATGAACAAGCTTCTTCAACTATATAAGGGCCTTTCCACTTTGATCTGAGCTTTCCTGGAAACAACTTAAGATGAGAATTATAGAGCAACACCTTGTCTCCACTTTTAAAGACCTTATTTTCTATTTTTCTATCATGTAATATTTTTATTTTTTCTTTAAACAATCTAGCATTTTGATAAGCCTCACTTTTAAAATCATCTAAAGCATGAATATCTAATAAACATTTTTCTCCTGCTGCTTTAAAATCATAGTTTAAGTTTTTGATCGCCCAAAAGGCTTTATGTTCCAATTCTAAAGGTAAATGGCACGCCTTACCATAAACCATCTTATATGGTGTCATACCCAATGGATTTTTAAACGTAGTACAATATGCCCAAAGAGTGTCGTTCAACTTGTATGACCAATCTTTTCTTTATTTGTCCACCGTCTTATCGAGTATGGTATTTGATTCTCTATTGGAGAGTTATACTTGACCACTTGTTTGAGGGTGATACGGTGAAGCAACATAGGGAGTTACTCCATATTTCTAGAGGATTTTCCTGAAAGTTCCTTTCATAAAATGAGAACCACCGTCATCGATTAAAAATCTAGGGACTCCAAACCTGGGGAATATGACATCCTTGATCATCTTCACTGAAGTAGCTGCATCTGCATGGATTGTTGGAATAGCTTCAACCCATTTAGTGACATAATCGACAGCAACAAGAATATGAGTGTAACCATTTAATTCTACAAAAGGTCCCATGTAATCCATTCCCCATACATCAAAGGGTTCAATTATAAGATTATAATTCATTGCCATCTCTTGTCTTCTACCTATATTACCTCTTTTTTGGTAGGCATCACAACATACCTGTGTGTGTGTCCTTGAACAGGGTGGGCCAATAGAATCCGGATTGAAGTACCTTTGCTGCAGTTCGCTTGCCTGCATGATGTCCTCCATATAGGCTGTCATGACAAGCTTCCAAAATTGCATTCATTTCATGGTTAGGAACACACTTCCGAATCAGTCCATCAGGTCCATGACGATATAAATAAGGATCATCCCAAAAGTAATATTTTAGATTATTAAATAATTTCATTGTTTGATTTCTTGTCATACCGGGAGCTATAAATTTTCCTGCAAGATAGTTAGCATAATCCGCAAACCAAGGATCAACAATTTCAATATTTTATAAATATTCTCCTAGAAATTACTCATTTGTAGGTACGAGGTCAGTAATTATTCCCTCCATCCTAGAGAGATGATCTGCTACCGTATTATCCTTACCCCTCCTATCTACTATTTGCAAATCATATTCTTGCAGTAATAAAACCCATATAATCAACCTAGGCTTCGCATCCTTTTTCACAAGGAGGTGACGCAAATCTTGGTGATCCGTATGAATTATCACCTTAGAATTAATGATGCAAGCTCTAAATTGTCACAAGCAAAAATTATAGCCAGGAACTCTTTTTCTATAGTAGCATAATTTTTCTGAATCTTATTAAGAGTTCTACTAGCGTAATGAATAATATTTAAATTCTTTATGTCTCGCTGTCCTAACACAACTCCTAAAGCATAGTCACTATCATCATACATGATTTTGAAAGGTTCATCCCATTTTAGAGATTACATGATAGGTGCTAAAACTAATTTGTTTTAAGGTTTTCAAAGGCTGCAATTCAGTCATGACCTAAGTAGAATGGAGTTTATTTCTCAAGACGGTTAGTGAGAGGCATAGCTATTTTTGCAACATCTTTTATAAAACGCTTGTAAAAACCTACATGCCCCAGAAACATTTTTCAGTTTTTTATGTCCTGAGGTATTGGAAGATTTTCTATAGCATTTATATTAGTCTTATCTATTTCTATACCCTTATCTGAAACCTTATGTACAAAAACTTTACCTTCTCTTTCCATGAATCGACATTGCTCCCAATTCAAAACTAAATTTGATTGTCTGCATCTCTGCAGAACTTTCGTTAAATTTTAGAGACAGTTATCAAATGTTGTTCCACAAACAACGAAAATCATTTGTTAGAACTTCCATAGTCTTCTCAACAAGATCATCAAAGATTTTTAGAACACATTCTTGAAAAGTTGCAACTGCATTACATAAGCCAAACGGAATTAATCTATAAGCATATGTGCCATAAGGACAAGTGAAAGTTGTTTTCTCTTGATATTCTGGTTGTATAGCAATTTGAGAATATCCAGAATAACCATCAAGAAAACAGAAACAAGAATTATTACTAAGTCTTTCTAAAATTTTATCCATAAATGGTATAGGTTTATAATTTTTCAGTGTCTCACGGTTTAGTTTTCTAAAATCAATGCACATGCGATATTCAATAATAGGTCTTATAGGAACTAGCTCACCATCCTCATTCATAGAAGCATCAAGACCCCCTTGTCTTGGTATGTAATGAGCTAGACTAACCAATTTACTATCAGAAATAGGATATATTATGCCAACATCTAATAAGCGTATAACTTATTTTCTTACTACTTCCTTCATTTTTTGATTAAGCCTTCTCTATGTGTCAACTACAGGTACAGCATCTTCAAGCATGGTAATCTTATGTGTTACAATAGATGGATCTATTCCTTTAATATCACTTAGAGTATATCCAAATGCTTCACGATGCTTGATCAAAACTGAAATGAGTTTATTTGTTTCATTTTATGATAAATTTTTACTAATAATAACAGGACATTTATATTCATTTTCTAAAAATCCATACCTTATATTATCTAGCAGTCATTTCAATTCAATTATCGGAGGTTCTTTGTCTCCTTTTCTTACCAGTTCTTCATAGTCATGTGGATTTTGTGCTTCCGTAATGTAATCAATGTAATCATCCATGTCTTATCTTTCCTCATCATCTTGTACCTCCTCCCAATTAATTAGGCTCCTCTCTACTTCATCTTGCAGAGTGCTGAAATGAATTGCGGCTAGCTTAGAAAATCAAGGGGGTACATAAGTGCTCCAAGAAAGACATAGATATTTCTAATAACACCTTCTGGTTTTATATTAGTTCTATTAGACAATTTAATAGTAGTGTCTACCAGTTTCACATCTGGATTATTTAAATTATAGCGAGTTCCTCATAAAGTGATGAAGGCATAATGTTTATAGTGGAAATCGGCTCACAAATTCCATATAAGAAAGTTTCTCCACAATATATAGGACTCATAGGTTTAGAAGTTTCGTTACCTCATACGTTAACTTCGATGAATTCTGAAGTTTCAAGGTCCAGCGTAACCACTTCATTATCCATGGTTCGTGCTTCCATAAGATCCATCATTATAACAATATTTGCATTGGTAGCATCGGGGTTCATTTCTGGTTTCTTTAATCTTCTCCTTATGTGTTCTTCCTCCCTGCACGTTTTCTTGAAATTCTCTTGAATAGGTTCAGAGGAAAACTCTACTATTGATGCACCTTCTCTTGCACGATTCTTTTTTTCGAGGGGTTTATAGGGTTTCCATTATGTAGGTACCTATAGATGCCCTGCATAATTCGCAATAATTTTCTTTACTGAGTAAGAATCAATACTGAGGGTTTTAATCATTGCACAAGTCCTTTGATCTGCAAGACAATCGTTAACACATTCATATTCATAAGAACTATTCATAATGCTCTCCTCATCTTTAAGATTTTCTGTTGTATCCCTCATTTTAATTATTAATTTCCAGGCTTCATCATAAGTATAGGATAGAAAACTACCATTGGAAGCGGTATCTAGGCTCGTTCTATTTTTATTATTAAGCCCTCCATAAAAAGTGTGACTGATTAACCAATCAGGCAAACGATGATGGGGGCAATTATCTAGATAGCTTTTATACCTAAGATAGCCTTCATATAAACTCTCATCAGGACTATTTTTAAAACTAATAATAGTACCTCTCATCCTATGAGCTTCTTTCTATGTAATATATTGATAGGAACTTGGTTGTAAATTCTGTCCAAGTCCTTGGTGCTTCTGCATAAAAAGATCTATACCAGAAACAAACATTATTTGAGAGTGTTTGTCTAAACAACTGGATTTTAACCATATCAAGCTTGCAGTTATCAAACATAAAGGAACCAAAAACATCTTCAAAGAATTGTAAGTGTCCGTATGAAATCTATTCATCGATTCCTGCAGATTTCTTAGAGTGTAGCAGTTCAAATAATAAAGGATGGATCTCAATACCATCTGGGTTTATGCTTTTGTTGACATTTATAAAAGCTTTCATGGGAGAACCCATTTTCCTCACTACCTCAAGATGGATTAAATGCTGAGTGTTGTCCATTGTTATGGTCCTACAACTTAAATAAAAAATTAGTACAATGAAAGTAAATAACTAAAAGAAAAGTGACTTATAGGGAGCAGCAGGCAAAAGACTAAAATGCTTCTAACTAGAACTGAACGAAGTACTTAAGGAATAATTCTAAGATGCAAGAAAAGTAGAATTGTTTTTGAGTTTTTGATTGAGCAAAGCAATTAAATAAAGTAAAGTAAAACTTAATGCAGAAAGTAGGAATCACGTATGTAAGAAAGCTTGGAACTATAATATGGGAAAAGGCGTTCTCTGGGAGTGGTGGATACACCGCTAGCAATTTAGACTGAGTAATCAAGATTATTATAATAAATATTCTCATGACATATATGTATGTGGGAGGAGCTCCATATATGGACGAATAGGCAGCAACCACTACTCACACCTTCCTTCATAACCACAGCTGATAGATAAACGTCATCAATCTTATTATCTCGCTATTAAGGGATTTATCCCATGGCATGGACATGGCTTAATTAGTTCTCCTTGCTTCCCCAAGTTAGTACGTAAAGGATGACAACAACTTTATAGTAACCGTAAGTGCTATCATCCCTCCATTTACCAACAAGTAATCCCCTTCATCAAGTCCCCATAAGAGGCAAATATTAAAGAGGTGCACAACTCTCAACATCAAGATGAAGACAATTAACACATACACATAATGATGTATAACATAATAATCTCTATCTCATATCAATCATATACTAAGGTTTCTCCATATCCCCAAGAACTAATGATCTACACAGACATGGTGGCAATCAGCATCATGGCAATGGTAATGGAAACAATTATAGATGAATAGTTCTTGTATAAATCCATAACTAGTGCTAGAATTACAACAAGATCTAGATGGGATGGATGGAGATGACGGTGGCGCAGCAGTTGGTGAAGATGGATATCGATGCCTTGGCCTCCCAGATCTTCTTAGGGAGAAGATGGATCCCTAGGGCAAGTTCCCCCTCCATATCACTTCTGGAGGTGAGGTTTTCGGCGATTTCTGGGTGTTCTGTATGTCGTTTCTCTGATCCAGTTGCACGGGGTGAAACTATTTGAGGAGGCGGTGGCGGCTCCAACTATACGGTGGGAACTATACGGTCGAAGAATTTATTCCCGCAGTATAGTTGGTCGTTAAACCTTCTGTCTCCTCTGATTGCTTCGGGTTTTCTTCTGGTATTATTGATATTTCCCAAATTAGCGATTTAAGTTGTTTTTTGCTCCTTTTCGCTCCAATAGAACTGGTCCAAGAATTGTGTCCATCGTATCCATCACCTGTCCTGGTCCTGGTGAAAATATACATAAAAGATGCGTGCGAGCACCGTAAAATACCAAGATCCTACCACTACAGTGCAAAATAATAATATAAAACGTGATGCAAATATGCACTCATCACCACTCCAAAATAATTAGCTTTTAGTGTGATTATACCATCAGCATAATTATTAGGCTTGGCCTTCTTCTTCCTAGGGAATGTACTATAAAAGGATCTCTAGATGGTAGTCCTATTCTCACATTCCCTTCATGCAAATTGATTAAAGCTTTAATGGTTCTTAGAAATGGCCTACATAGAATTATAGGTGCTATGGGATCTTTGGGCATGTCCACTATAACAAGATCAATCAGCGCGGGACTGCCTTTAATTTTTACAACTATATTTTCCTTCAACTCAACAACTTGCTTATATGTAGAATCAGCTAGATGGAGTCTCATTTCAGTGGTTGTAAATGGCCCCAAGTTTAATTTATCAAATAGACTTTTGGAAATCGTTGAGACGGTTGCACCGAGATCACAAAGTGCAGATATCTCATTAATACCAACTTTAATTTTAATAGTGGGCTCAAATATATCATTTAGCTTAGCAGGAAGCTTATAAACTAGACTTTTATACTCCATTTCTAACTCTCGGACTTTAGATGCTACTTGTTGAATAATATGTTGATAGGTAGCATCATTACATTTTTCAATACTTGGATTCTTCATGGTAATCATCTTTAATAGATCTTCCACGGTATATTCTGGTGTTGGTGAGTTGTTGTAGTCAAGCTCTTCAAGCTTCTCTTCATTATTTTTGACCCTTATCATCTTGAGGTTTTCCACCGGATTTGGCTCGGGATTTCCAGCGAATTTTGCAAGTATGAGAGCTTGGCTCTTGGCTACCTCGCCCAATCGATCCTCAATGGTCTTTGTCCTTTCCTGTAGATCATGCATATCATTTCTAACTACAATGGCTTGATTAGACAATTTAACAATACTAGTCTCATGGTTCTCCATAATTTTAATAAGCATATTATTTTGCTCAGTTTGAGGTTGCATAAAGTTTCTAACAGTATGTTCAAGCGAGAGATTGCCATGATTTTCTCAATTATGATTATCATAATTATTATAAGGAGATCCTGCAGGATTAGAATAATGTTTTTGAACATTAGAAGCAATGTTTTGATTTTTCCATGCAGGGTTATAAGGACCACGAGCTATAAAGTTAACATCATTAGTGATGGAATTAACTTGGGTATTTTCCTTACCTTTTACTATATTAAGTAACTCATCTACCTTTGCAGTAAGCTCTTCATTGTTTACCTCGGTGACTGAATTCACCTTTTTGAGGTTCTTTCAACATGCCATTGAGCATGGTTTTTTTTGCATATGATCAAGTAATTTCTTTTCAACACTCGCCTGTTTTCCCATGATTGTTCCTCATGTTATAGTATCTATAATAGACTTAGACATTGGGATAAGACCATTATAAAACAAATGTAATATAATCCACTCTTCCATCCATGACTAGGACAATTTATTACGACTTCTTTTATCATTTCCCATACAAGCTCTAGTGGCTCGCGGTCTTCTTGTCTAAAACTTGTAATATTGGATCTTAGTTGCATAGTTTTAGCTGTGGGGAATTTAGTCATAAAAAGATTAGTGCATTCCTCCCAAGATGTAATAGTGCCCTTAGGTAGAGCTAGCAACCAGTCCTTAGCCTTCCCTCTAAGAGAGAAAAGAAACAATCTTAATTTAACATCATTTGGATCAACATCATTAATATGCATCATGTCGCAAATTTTAGTAAATGTATTTTAGAGCAAACCTAAATCCATAGAAGATGAGCCTCCAAATTGGTTCTGCTGAACCAAACTCAAAAGGTTAGTCTTAATTTCATATGCTTCTACACCAACGGCGGGCTGAGTAATAGGTGCATGAATAAAATCATCAGTAGGAGTAGCATACTCCCCAAGTTTCTTTTGAGCCATGGATCTTTTATTTTTTGGTATATCAAAGTATGAGAAATAATTAAACAAGTAACTAAATTTTTTGGGTTTTCAAATAGATAACAAGAAAGTAAAATAATATTAAGAAATAAACTACAAACAAAGTTAAACTAAAAATAAGGTCTCTAGTGACCTCACCAGGATAGCGAATTGCTTCCCCGGCAACGGCGCCAGAAAAAGGATTGATACCTTCGATCCGGATTACGGATGCAGTATAGTAGCTTTTTCCCTAATATACCTAGGTTTAATCGAACCTTGGGAAACAATGCTACTAGGAATGAAAATAAGGAAATGTCTACAAGACTTTGTTTTTTGTTTTACCTTTGTTTACCAGACCAATCTAGTTTACTTTATATTGTGGGTTGATTCAATGGATGGAGATAGACCAGGGTTTAAGATCCACTTGCAGCCACACATCATATGGGATAAAAGATAATAATAATAAGCATAGTCATGTGTAATGTTCTAATAGAGATAATCTTTGTGGGGAACACATACTAATATACCAAAGCCCCTGCGAGCATTAGGCATAGAGATAGCCTTTTGATCAAAGCGGTTGTACCATGAAGCATCGGGTTACAAACAGTTATTAAGTGATAAATAGAGATCAAAGCCTTAAGGAGAGATGTTGTTGTTTGATCCCGAATGGTTCGCTAAGAGAAGAGCGTACATCCCTTTCTGACATTAGGTTTCCTATGAGATTGACGCTAGCCAAGTATCTCACCTCAAATATTGATCGATCTCGGGGGTCTTGGGTACCTACAAGTCCAAAGATCGAGGCAAGAGCCAAAGAAACAAAATATAAAATCTCTCTTTCAAACAATACACAATACTCCTAGATATTAGATGTGCATAATCGCTGTGTGGTTTCTCCCCAACCCGTAGCCCATGAGGACTACACACTCATAAAAATAAGCTCAAGGATAGAAAACATTGTGCAAAATACTTAGATTGAAATCAAATATTCTGATAATGATCGCTGAATCATAGGTAGATATCAAGTACAAAGTAATGGCTATGCCTAATGGAGAGGATGGGGATGGAAGGGATGAACTATGGTATGGATATCCTTTGGTGGTGTTGTGATGCAATCTGAGAATGGCGGCCCTCTGCACGGCGGCTGGGACCTCAAAATATATAGGCTCCTTCATGATAGTTGTAGGGTTTGATGAGACGAAGCCGCCACCAGCTCGTACAAGCGGGCCGTTGGCTGAGCCCGTACCAGTGCTTGTTACGCTGACTAGCGCTTGGCAATAGCTCTAGGATTGCTTGGTCATCAAAACTTCCTCAAAATCTTCATTTATGACCCTAGATTTCACAATAAAAGTGTGATTTCCTACACAACGGAAAGCAAGGCTTTGCATATCTTTGCAACAATTAGTCATTAGTGGAAAATCAAGAGATCTTATTGTCAATTGCTTGACAAAAAACAATGTTTAAATGCGGAGAAAATGGCTATTTTTGGAGCCATCACCCCACATGCCAACACGATCCTCCAGGTCAGCCACATCTCTGTTAAGCTCCCTTTCAGGCAAGCTACAACTCTGATAGGCCCCCGAAGACTCTATGAGAAGATGATGTCCCTAGCAGCCCCCAACATGTGGCAGACCTACCTCTGGCAGTCCCTCTCACATAATCTAGATACCAAGATCATGGGAAAACTAAGGGGTCCCACCCATGTACTAGCCCTCAAAAGGAATACCAGCCTCACGAGATGGTCATTCGTCGACATGCGAAAGGAAGAAAATCCAGCCGACTTCTTTGTCCATTCCAAATATTATGGTTAACATGTATTATACGATGCAAGAATAACTAGGGACATTGATTATTACATCCTAGATGATATATTCATGTGCAATGGTAGTCCCATCGCCAGTCTTAATAGATTCTCTGATCACCCTGGATCAACAATCACTAATTTCAAGTTAATTATAAAAATAGGGTTTTCTGTCATCCTTTTCGAAATGCAGGTGATATCAATAGTAGATTGTAAATACTTGATAGAAAATAATCAAAGTACATGAGAAAGTGTGAACTTGCCTTTGTGATTACAGGTTATGCAATCATGGTCTTCGAGACGATATAAGATCCAATATCTGAAATCATCATCATTGGTCCGGTAAGGACTAATGTTTAAAGAAGCAATATATGTTATTATGCATAAGTAATGTTATGCATTTTATAAACTCCTCGAAGTGAATTCCCCTTGGTGTAAGTGAGTTTCACTTAAGTGGTTTCTATAAGATTGAATTAGTGTTTGAATGTACTTAATAATTAAATAGGTTTACAAGAAGCTTAATATTTATAGATAAGATATAAAAGTAGAGTACCATAATAACCAATGATTAAGGTTAGCTGGCATCAGGTAACTATGATGAAATTCCATGTTTTAGGTTTTTAAGAGTTGAAAGGATAATCATAAGATTGTTGTTTGAAGTGGAAAAAATAATAACCTTCAAAAAAATATTGATTATGTTAGGTTCATCAATCTTGAAGGTTGTTAGGATTTAAACTATGTTCCTTGATAAAGTACAATAAATATCGAGTTTTGATACCTTTAGTGGATTGAATAATAGACCAAAGTTAACTATAAAAACGTGAATAAACTTCAAACATGATGTTGATGATTTTTTAGACCAAAGTTAACTTTAAAAACATGAATAAAATTTAGATATGATGTTTATGATCTTTCAGACCAAAGTTCACTTCAAAAACATAAATTAGCTTCAAACATGATGTTTATGATATTTTTAAGGCCTAGGGTTTTTTTCCCAAGCCTAATCAGGGTTTTAGGATTAGTTATCCTTATTATAAATGGATGCTAGTTTTTATCTTTTAAATGGGTATCTTTTATTATTTGTAAACGTTGGAACTAGTATATAAGCAAGTTTGATAACTTAAATGTTAAGTTGAGATTGCCAAAGATTTAAAGGTATGTGGCTTGAGTTTATAATTTGTAAATTATCGCATATTTTGATTTGTAGTATAAACAAATAAATGTTTAAAGATAACTTTGTTAAATATAATAATTATTACAATGGTTTAACTAAATATAATGGATAATTTAATATTCTTTGCATGTTTTGCCTAATTTATTAAGATATAAGTAATTTTTAGATATTAAATCTACTTTCTTTATAATTATTAAAGAGATAATATTATTTATCGTAGACAATTGACTCTAAAGTTTAGGATAGGGTTAAAAGGATTCTAGTTGAACTTATAAGTGATAAATTAAAAAATACATTTTTTATTTTTTTGATAACTCCTAAGTAGTTAGTTAAAGCTATTAGGTTTTTTGGTTCGCTTTGTAGAACTTCTATCTTTAATTTAATGGTAGAAAAGGATTATAAAGTCGATTATAGCACTTATATGTTTAGAAATTCTTAATTGACTTGGAATTTTATAATTGGTATTTTTACAAGTTAATAGATTTATTCTTATACACAAAAATGATTTTTATTTATTTATTTGTCCTAACTTTATTTTATTAAAGTTCCCTAAAGGAATAAGTGTTTATAATTACATATTTTTAATTTTATGATATTCAAATACAAACTTAGATTTTTCTTTCATAGTATATTTATTTAATATATTTAAATGTAATTTTATTTATTTATAAGTATTATCCTTGTTTTTAGAAAATTCCATCAAGGATTTATTACATTTAATAATAAAATTAAGTTTTATACTTCTAAAATAAAATTTAGTATTTTATTAGATAATTTATATTTTTGTGAACATTTAGAGGTATTAGATGTATTATTAGGATATTCCTTTATTTTTCTAGAGCTAAAATACTCTTAGGTGTATTTTTGTAATTAAAATTTTAGGATTTACTTCTTTCTTTTTAAACTTGAGCATGGCCCCTTGGGCTGGCCCAACCCTAGTTCAGCCTAGTGGGTTGGCTAGACCTATCGTTGTGCCCTAGGTCAACTGTAACATCCCAAAAATATTAAACTAGAATCATCAAACTCTAATCATCAAATTTAGGGTTAACAAAAACTTTTCTAATTAAAAATATGAAAGCATTCATATGAGTGTGCATTAGAATTTGGATTCTTTTGAATTGCCATGATTATGTGTTTCTTTGCTTCCAAAATGATTCTTAGGTGAAATAAACATCATCTAAACAATCCCCACACTTTTCCCAAAGACAAATAAATCAAAACAAACAAAATAAGGGAATGGTCACTTTAGCTAATTTAACTCTGATGCCTACCTTGGCTATCTATAACTTTCAGAACTTAACAGAAACTTGTTTGGATCTTTTCACCCCTTAATAGTACTCATAAAAAGATATCAAGGCCCACTTTGTGATCATCCAAAAACATTTAAATGCATAGTTTAAATGACAGTTCAAAATTGAATCTATATCATATGGGAAGATCCCACTTTTTGAAAAACCACTCAAACAAGCTCAACTTTCAAAACCCAAGCATCCACAGACTCACCAGCACCTGCCAAGCACACCCATCAAAATTCTTTTCAAAATTCAAAACTTGAATTCATGCGGCCATTTCATCAAACACCTTGCAGATACAAATCAAACAAAATCAAAACACTATAGTGAGCAGTGATTCTAGCCTAACTTGTTCCCTCTCTGGGCACCACTAGCCTTAGTAGATCATCTAACAACCTTAACTAATCTCTAGCACCACTGTAAGCTAGCCATTGTCATCAATGGTGAACAACCCGAGAGCACCATGGTCACCCCAGTGTGGACAGCAAGCTACAAGCAGCACTAGCCTCGCCAACCTTGTTTGGGAGCAAGCTAGCACCCCACTGCCACTCCATGTCCTAGCCGCGAGCGATGCCAGCCCCTGGACCACACGCACAGACCATGTCAAGCTGCTCTGCAACCATGCCGAGAGTGCGCCCCGTGCGCCACGCTCGACCGACGACCACAGACCACGCGCCGCCCTCGCCGTGTGCATACGTAATCACCATCGTCCCAGCAACCCTGCAGAGACGCTCGTTCGCCGCCGCGCGGACCACGCGAGCTGTGCGTCATTAAAATTTCCGTCGGGCACGCACAGAGCACCGCAGCGTTCCGAACAATCCGCACCGCCTCATGCCTCGCCACCACGCCGTTGAACTTCGCCAGGGAGCATAGCACCGCCCCCTACCGTCACCCACGCCGATAGCCCTCTGTGCCATCGACCACGACGAGCTTAGCTTGCGCCCGTCGGTCCCCTCTCGCCACTATAAATAGAGGCCTACCCCGCTCGAATTCTTCACACCATTCCACTCCCCTATCACCCAGAACCACCCCGCCTCAGTCCCGGAGCAAGGCGAGCAGCGCATCAGAATAATTTGGCCAGAGCCCGCCGCTGCTAAAGAAGAAGGAAGCCATCAATTGGAGCCGCCCCAGGAGAAGCTGCCGGTACCAGGAGGTTTGCCGTTGTTGACTTCATAGTTCACCCGCCTCGCCGACCCTCGCCTGAACCCCGGTGAGCCCCCGACGACCCCCCACCTGCCGCGATAGGTTTCTATCTCGCCGGCGCTGTCTGACGTGGACGATGAACCAGAGCCGTTGGCTTAGAACTAGATCTAACGCCCCACATTGCCCCGTACCGCTTCGCTTTTAAAGAGCCACTGACTGGTGGAACCCCCTGTCAGCTGAGGCCCACGCCGCGGAGTGACACTAGGCCGGCCCATTTTCTCTTCCCGCGCAGCCCACTCGTTTGAATTTGTATTTTTCCATTTTCATTCAAACATAGTTATGTACCTAGTTTCAAAAATCAACCCAGCTCGATTCAGGGAACCAAATGGAGTGAAACCAATTTTGTTAGAAAGATATTGTAATGCTTAATCCAAGCCCGTTGGATTCAAATCATTTGAATCTATAGATCAACCTTGGTAAAAATAACAAGGCAGAAGCTTTTCTGCATTCAAACATTTTTCAAATTTAAACCATAATAGCTTTTGAGTTGATTCCAACTCTCAAAAATCACATTTGATCCTACCTTTCAGAATATATAAAAACATATGGGTTTACTTACAGAAATAATGTTCAAGTAATAAAATAAGGCCACATAGGCATTTCTAATCACTTTATTTAATTAAAATAAAAGGTTAAACCTTATTAAATTGTGACACCACTTCAAATCACATTCCCATGTACTAAAATGTGTGGTGATGACATGTGTCAACATGATCCCATGTTTGGTTTGGAGAATATTAAATCTTAAGTAGTTTTTCAATGAGTAGAAATTACTTTTCTAAAAATAAAATAAATTAAACCAAACTTTAATCTTGTAATGTTAGTGATGATTCTAGATCATCTATAGAACCCTTGTGTGTGATGATTGAAAGTAGTTAAGTATTGTTTGGTGATTGTGTACCTCGTATTTATTCATAGACGCTAGTACCGACCAAGGATACGAGGAGGAAGGAGGATACTACGAAGAAGAAGAAGCCGAGGTGAACTTCAACCACTGATCTACACAAGGCAAGCTAACACTTGCAATTATGAGAGTTACATAATCTATGCAATGAACTAAGCATGCTTGGTTAGACACCTTTGATGATACCCAATCCTAGTTTTACTTACAAGCTTTCTACTTTATTTCTTTATCAAAGCTCTTGCTTAGAGTTTACTTGAGTAAATTGTAGATACTAGAAAGATAATTGAAGGTTGCATAAAGAGCATAAAATTTGGCCTAAGCTAGATAATCTTGATGTCATTCCTAAGGTATGAGAATGTACTTAGTTGAAACTCCACTAGTTACCACCCCTCATTAGTACCCACTCCCATTTGTAGATGCTAGTGTTAAGCATAAAACTTGATCAACTTTAGATGGGAATACTTGGTGGAATGGTTATGAAAACTTTGGAAGGATGGATCATTCTATTGAAATGTTTTGGACATGTGTTTCCGAACATAAGATGATTTTTATGATGAAAATGTTGAGGCATGAGCCTTAGCCCTTTATAAAATTGATGGTTGTCTGGATGCGATACCATTCCAATGTTACCATACAACCACAATACCCGAGAATTGGGCAGGGCTTGACTGAAAACTTATATACCTTAGTATTGGTTCCCTCACGGCCAAGGTCTGAGTTGAGGCTACCTTGTGAAGATTGTCCACCTGTGCAGTACCCAAGATGACAGTTGGTCATGGTTGGGAGGCCAAACTCACAGGAGAGGTGCTTATACTAGGGCGTGTAATCGAAAGGTTAGGATTGATTATCCGCATAATGAGTATGGTAAATTCAGGATTTGTTCCTGACGGATGTATCGAATGTTGTGGTGAAAGTGTACAATCTCTGCAGAGTGTCAAACTATTCGAATAGCCGTGTCCGCAGTTATGGACAGTTGGAGTGGCCATATTGTTCCCCCGTCAGATGTTTTCAAAATGACTTGTGAAATGAATTGAGACTTTGATTTGACCACAACAGAGTTGTGATATGAAATACAAGTTCCCACTTAGCTGTTATCAAACTTCAACTAGCTTTATTCGTTTCTAAACTTAGTAGATGTAAATCTGGCTTTTTGCAAAACAACCCTAGAGCTTACTGTCCTACTACAAAAAACCCTTCACTTGTTAGTATTAGTTTGCGAGTACTTAAAGAGTACTCATGGCTCTGTCCCTGGCTACTCCCATGGCCAGACTATGAAGAGGAGTACCAGGAGGATGGACCCCAGGAAGGTTACGACAACTAGGATCATCTCACATTGTCAGCATTGCATGTGAACCCGAAGATGGAGCTTCGCCTACGCTACCGTTATTATTACGTATTTCCACTTCTTGAGTTGTATTAAGAACTGGATCATGATATCCTTATTTGTGTAAGACCTTATGTATGGTTTGTAATGGATGATGTACTGTGGTATCCAAATCTGTTATGTCTCGCAAAAATGGTAATCCTGGGATTGCGATGTATGGCATAACAGGCATCTGGGATTAAAAATCCGGGTGTTGACAAGTTGGTATCAGATCCATCCTGACCATAGGAGACCCTAGTTAGACTGGACGTTTGAATCAAAAACTTAGTTTCAAAACCAAACGAAGCAAATATTTACAAAAACTTATTCCCATTCTTATCACCTTGATTCTTTCATAAAAAGTCATGTTCCTCAAAAACTTTTGCAAAATACATAAAATTTGACACACTTGATCACTCTACTAACTTACTCATCCTATATTCTTATAGATGGACGTGAAGTACAGTAACTTTTACCAGTTGGGGTATGGAGGAGACCTTATCTTTGAGCGGGATTTGGACCAGCTTTCGGAACTTCTGGAGCGTCCGCACCCCGAGTTCTTCGGAGCTCAGCTCAATGATCAGGGAGGAGAAGATCTGCAGTGGATAATTGTTGCAAGTCTTAGAGGAAAGATTGAACCTCCCACTGCCGAGGGAATTCAGTTAACCTTAAGAGGGAACAACTGGCTCGATGGACTTGCCAGGGACATGCAGGAAGCTCTTGCCCGTCTGTGTGGGCAGAGTATCAACCAGATCAAGGGTACCCGCTTTGAGTTTTGTCCAAGGCATGATGCTATGGGACAGCCACTGGAAGCCCCATACCACCCCGAGCTGAAGACTCAGTTGGACCACCTTAGCTTCATGATGTACGATCGTAAGCAGGAGTTGGACAATGCCCGTGACTACTCCAACCACAAGTCTGCCATCACCAAGACGAAGGATCAGACCATCGCCATGCTCGCGAAGGATCGCACGTCTCGCCGACGTCAGCTGTACAAGAAGGAGCGCATGATTGCTCGTCTTCGCCACCGTATCTCGTCTTTGGAGGAGACCATCCATGAGAGAGACATGGAGTTGGAGGAAACGGAGAATGCCAGAGAGGATCTTCGTGGAGCCCCCTACTCCTATCTCAGCGATGATGATGATTTTCTGGAGGATCAGGCTATGGATTTCTTCACCGATGAGGATGATTTCGCCTTCATCGATGACGATGAGGATGATGAATACACCGACTCTAAGGAGTAGTAGCACTTGAGCACTAGCGTAGTGAGTTGTATTCGGTCCCACTGTATCGTAGTTTTCAGAATGGTTCTTAAAACCATCTGCTTTTCTTGCTTTGTGGTGTGTGTTTGTATCCGGTGCTATGAATGAATGAATGAATGAATGAATGAATGAATGAATGAATGAATGAATGAATGAATGAATGAATGAAAAGCAAGTTGCTAGAAAAATCTGAGTCAAACTTTAAAAACTTTTCAAAGTCCTTGAACCTTAGAAATTTCCCTCTTTTCTCATGATCTATCTCAATCTTCAGATGCCACACGAAGGAAGTAGTTCATCCCCGGACCCGATGTTGCAGATCCTGCAAATGTTGGTTTCTGACCACGAAGCTGAAAGAGCCGAACGTCAAGCCAACTTAGCCACCCTTCAACAGATAGCTCAGCTAGCCCACAACAATCAAGGCCACGGAAATCAGGACAACCAAGGATCTAAGCTCAAGAATTTCCAGAACACCAACCCACCTGTTTTCACTAAGTCAGAAGAGCCCCTAGATGCAGACGATTGGCTACAAACCATGGAAAATAACCTAGAAGTAGCCGGAGTGGAAGCTAACGAGAAAGTTCTGTTCGCCACCCACTATCTAGCCGGAGACGCCAGAGCATGGTGGAACAGCGTTCGTGCAATGACCGGAGGACAGATGATGACCTGGGAGGAATTCAAGGTCAAGTTCAGCAGAACCCATGTGCCACCGGGTTTGATCAAGAGAATGAGAGATCAGTTCAGAGAACTGAAGCAAGGACGGATGACTGTAGTGGAATACCGTGACAATTTTTTGTCATTAGCTAGGTATGCCCCGGATGAGATCGACACCGAAGCCAAGAAGAAGGACAGATTCTTGAATGGTCTGCACGATGAGATGCAGACGGTGTTAGTCAATATCCCTTTTGCTGATATTGAAGCCCTAGTCGACTCTGCTATCCAGATGGAAGGAAAGATCAACCAAGCCAACGAGAACCGCAAGCGTCGTATGATGCATCAGCCAGGAACCCATCAGACCCCAAAGTATCTCCCCAACCCATCTCCAGGATTTGCCCCGAGAACCAACAGACCCCCGATGAACCAATCGACCTATCCCAACCGTGGAAACCCAAGGCCCGGAGGAAATCACAACAACCCCGGCAACTCTAACAATTTCAACCGTGCCCCACCCAAGTTCAACAACAACAATGCTACCGCCAACACCAACACTGCCCAGAGGAATGGAAGCAATGCGGTGCCTATTGCAGCCAAGGACAAGTCGCAAGTGATTTGTTATGACTGTGGAAATAAAGGACACTACTCCAACGAGTGCCCCAACAAGAAGAATACCGCAACCCCCAATGCAAATGCCCCATCTCAGCAGCAGCGTCGTGTTTAGCCTGGAAGAATATTTGCCCCAGGGAACTGCTCAACCGCAACGGCCGTCTCTTTCTCATGCATGCTGAAGAAGCTCAGGAAGCGCCAAACGTCGCGCTGGGTATGTTTTCTGTTAATTCAGTACTTGATCGAGTATTGTTTAATTCTGGTGCATCGCACTCATTTGTCACCGAAGAATTTGCATGCACTAGTAAGATTCAACCAACCAAATTGAAGCATGTTATGATTGTTCAAATCCCCGGTTCAACCACCAAAGCTAGGAAAATTTGCAAAGTCGTCCCTATCTGAATCCATGGCATAGATTTTTGTGCTAACCTGATAGTACTCGGAACTAAAGGTTTGGAAGTAGTACTAGGAATGGATTGGATGTCCAAACATAAAGGATTGATTGACTGTGCCAAGAAATCCATAACCATGACCAGTACAGCCGGAATATCAGTTGAGCATATATCTGAAACCTTACCTCGTCAATTCAACTGCAACAAGAGTATAGCCCAACCTACCATTGACCAAGTCCGGATAGTCTGAGAATACCCTGATTTATTTCCAGATGTTTTGCCCGGTATGCCCCCAGATCAGGATATTGAGTTTATCATTGAAATAATTCCCAGAACCGGACCCATAGCCCAGAGACCATATAGTATGAACCCGTCTGAACTAGCAGAACTGAAGAAGCAACTGGATTCCATGTTGGAAATTGGATTGATTCAACCAAGTGCGTCACCTTGGAGATCACTTGTCTTATTTGTGGACAAGAAAGATGGAGGTAACCGTTTGTGTACGGATTATCGGAAGTTGAATGATGTCACTATCAAGAACAAGTACCCATTGCCCAAGATAGAAGATTTGTTTGATCAGTTGACTGGTGCCAAAGTGTTTTCTCAGATTGATCTTAGGACTGGCTATCATCAACTCAAGATTCGCGCAGAGGATATTCCAAAGATTGCCTTTACCACCAGATATGGATTATACGAGTATACTGTCATGTCTTTTGGATTGACCAATGCCCCCACTTATTTCATGAATCTCGTGAATAAGATTTTTATGGACTTCCTGCATAAGTTTGTCGTTGTCTTCATCGATGACATTCTGATTTATTCAAAATCAGAAGAAGAACATGAGCTACACCTAAGGACCATTCTTGGAACCCTTAGAGAGCATCAGTTGTATGCCAAGTTTAGCAAATGTGAATTATGGTTATAGGAGGTAGGATTCCTCGGTCACATTGTATCAGCCGGAGGAATTGCCGTTGACCCTGCAAAGGTGAAAGATGTCGAAGATTGGTAAGCCCCAACCACCCAAACCCAAGTTCGTGCATTTCTCGGATTGGCTGGATATTACCGCAAGTTCTTAGAAGGATTCTCGAGTATCGTCAGACCCATGACTCAACTGCTGAAGAAGGACAAGAAGTTTGAATGGACCGACAAATGTGAAGCGAGTTTTCAAGAACTCAAGAGAAGATTGATTTCAGCCCCAATCTTAATCATGCCGGATATCACGAAGCCCTTTGACGTGTATTGTGATGCATCCAAGATCGGTCTCGGATGTGTGCTAATGCAAGAAGGCAAAGTTATCTCTTATCTATCTCGACAACTGAAACAACATGAGAAAAATTAGCCAACCCATGACCTCGAACTCGCATCCGTAGTTCTAGCCCTGAAGACATGGAGGCACTACCTGATGGGAAATCATTGTGAGATTTACTCGGATCACAAGATCCTGAAGTATATATTCACTCAGAAGGAGCTGAATATGAGGCAGAGAAGATGGATTGAGTTAATCAAGGATTACGATATGGACATTCACTATCACCCTTGTAAAGACAACGTGGTAGCGGATGCCCTTAGAAGATTGCCGTGCCGCTTGAAATCCATGATAGATGGAAGATTTTTGAATGGAATTAGTGAGTGAAGGATTTTTGGCTAGCATAGAACTTCAACCCACTTTGATCATCCAGATCAAAGAGGCGCAGAAAGAAAATGCTAGTATCGACGGAATCAAGCGTCGTATCGGTACAGGCAAAGTACCCGGATTTACCGAAGACGAAGAAGGAGTTTTGTGGTACAAACGACGCCTTTGTGTACCAGCAGATTCTGAGTTGAAAGAAGTTATTTTTAAGGAAGCTCATGATACTCTTTATTCTATCCATCCCGGAGGAACTAAGATGTATCAAGATTTGAAAGAGCAATTTTGGTGGCATAATATGAAGAGAGAAATCAGAAGCTATATCGCCAAGTGTGATATATGTCAGCGAGTCAAGGCAGGACATCAAAGACTGGCGGGATTGTTGCAACCATTGTAGATTCCGGAATGGAAATGGGATTCCGTTGGAATGGACTTTATCACCGGATTGCCTACTTCTAGTAGGGGAAATGACTCTATCTGGGTCATATTGGACAGATTGTCCAAAGTCGCCCATTTCTTACCCGTCAAGACCACCTATCAAAGTTCAAAGCTAGCGGAGTTATACATCGCTAGAATCGTCAGTTTGCATGGAGTCCCCAAGAACATCGTATCGGATCGAGGAACTCAGTTTACCTCGAGATTCTGGAAGAAAGTCCAAGAAGGTTTAGGAACCCGCCTAGATTTCAGCACCGCTTATCACCCTCAGACCGATGGACAAACGGAGCGAGTAAATCAAATACTCGAAGACATGTAGAGAGCATGTGTGTTAGAATATGGATCTAAATGGGAAGACTATCTGCCGTTCACAGAATTTTCTTACAACAATAGTTATCAAGCTAGTTTGCAAATGGCCCCATTTGAATTTATGTATGGAAGAAAGTTTTGCACCCCTTTGAACTGGTCGGCAGTAGGAGAGAGTCAGATTTTTGGACCCGACATCCTACGAGAAGCAGAAGAGAAGGTTCACAAGATTCGTGAGCACCTCAAGACAGCCCAGTCCAGACAGAAGAGTTAAGCCGACAAGAGACGTAGAGACCTCGCCTTCAACATAGGAGATTTTGTGTATCTGAAAGTGTCACCATTGAAAGGAATGCAACGTTTCCAACTGAAAGAAAGTTAGCCCCCAGATATATCGGCCCCTTCAAGATTCTGAACCGTCGAGGATAAGTGTCGTATCAACTGGAACTACCCGAAGAGATGTCAGCCGTGCACAATGTGTTCCATATCTCATTACTTCGCAAGTGTCTCAAAGTCCCGGAGAAGACTGAAGTGTTCAAGAATATTGATCACCGGACCATAGACATCAATGATGACCTGACCTATCCCGAAGTACCCATCCGTATTTTGGAAGAAGCTTTTAGAACTACCAGAACCCGAAGCATCAACTTTCTCAAGATTCATTGGAGCAACCACACGGAAGAGGAAGCTACCTGGGAGCGCGAAGATCACATCAGGACGGAGTTTCCCGATCTCTTCAAATCCTAGGTAATCTTTTCGTCCTTTTTCAAATCTCGGGACGAGATTTTGTTTAAGGGGGAAAGGTTTGTAACATCCCAAAAATAATAAACTAGAATCATCAAACTCTAATCATCAAATTTAGGGTTAACAAAAACTTTTCTAATTAAAAATATGAAAGCATTCATATGAGTGTGCATTAGAATTTGGATTCATTTGAATTGCCATGATTATGTGTTTATTTGCTTCTAAAATGGTTCTTAGGTGAAATAAACATCATCTAAACAATCCCCACACTTTTCCCAAAGACAAATAAATCAAAACAAACAAAATAAGGGAATGGTCACTTTGGCCAATTTAACTCCCATGCCTACCTTGGCTATCTCTAACTTTCAGAACTTAACATAAACTTGTTTGTATCTTTGCACCCCTTGATAGTACTCATAACAAGGTATCAAGGCCCACTTTTTGATCATCCAAAAATATTTAAATGCATAGTTTAAATGACAATTCAAAATTGAATATATATCATATGGGAAGATCCCACTTTTTCAAAAACCACTCAAACAAGCTCAACTTTCAAAACCCAAGCATCCACAGACTCACCAGCACCTTCCTAGCACACCCACCAAAAATCTTTTCAAAATTCAAAACTTGAATTCATGCGGCCATTTCATCAAACACCTTTCAGATACAAATCAAACAAAATCAAAACACTATAGTGAGCAGGGATTCTGGCCTAACTTGTTCCCTCTCTGGGCACCACTAGCCTTAGTAGATCATCTAACAACCTTAAAAATCTCTAGCACCACTGTAAGCTAGCCATTGTCATCAATGGTGAACAACCCGAGAGCACCATGGTCACCCCAGTGTGGACAGCAAGCTACAAGCAACACTAGCCTCGCCACCCTTGTCTGGGATCAAGCTAGCACCCCACCGCCACTCCCTGTCCCAGCCGCGAGCGATGCCAGCCCCTGGACCACACGCACAGACCATGCCAAGCTGCTCTGCAACCATGTCGAGAGCGCGCCTCGTGCGCCACGCTCGACCTACGACCACAGACTGCATGCCGCCCTCGCCGCGTGCATACGTGATCACCACCGTCCCAGCAACCCCGCAGACACGCCCGTTCGCCGCCGCGCGGACCACGCGAGCTGTGCGTCATTAAAATTTCCGCCGGGCACGCGCAGAGCACCGCAGCGTTCCAACCAATCCGCACCGCCCCACGCCTCGCCACCACACCATTGAGCTTCGCCAAGGAGCACAGCACCGCCCCTACCGTTGCCCACGCTGATAGCCCTTTGTGCCATCGACCACGACGAGCTTAGCTTGCGCCCGTCGGTCCCCTCTCGCCACTATAAATAGAGGTCTACCCCGCTCGAATTCTTCACACCATTCCACTCCCCTCTCACCCAGAACCACCCCACCTCATTCCCGGTGCAACGTGAGCAGCGCATCGCCAGAATTTGGCCGGAGCCCGCCGCTGCTGGAGAAGAAGGAAGCCAGCGATTGGAGTCGCCCCAGGATAAGCTGTCGGTACCAGGAGATTCGCTGTCATCGACTTCGTCGTTCGCCCGCCTCACCGACCCTCGCCTGAACCCCGGTGAGACCCCGAAGACCCCCACCTGTCGTGTTAGGTTTCTGTCTCACCGGCGCTGTCCGACGTGGACGATGAACCAGAGCCGTTGGATTAGAACTAGATCTAACGCCCCACATTGCCCTGTACCGCTTTGCGTTTAAAGAGCCACTGACTGGTGGAACCCCCCTGTCAGCTGAGCCCCGCGCCACGGAGTGACACTGGGTCGGCCCATTTTCTCTTCCCGCGCAGCCCACTCGTTTGAATTTGGATTTTTCCATTTTCATTCAAACATAGTTCTGTACCTAGTTTCAAAAATCAACCCAGCTCGATTCAATGAACCAAATGGAGTGAAACCAATTTTGTTAGAAAGATATTGAAATGCTTAATCCAATCCCATTGGATTCAAATCATTTGAATCTACAGATCAACCTTGGTAAAAATAACAAGGCAGAAGCTTTTCTGCATTCAAACATTTTTCAAATTTAAACCATAATAGCTTTTGAGTTGATTCCAACTCTCAAAAATCACATTTGATCCTACCTTTAAGAATATATAAAAACATATGGGTTTACTTACAGAAATAATGTTCATGTAATAAAAGAAGGCCACATAGGCATTTCTAATCACTTTATTTAATTAAAATAAAAGGTTAAACCTTATTAAATTGTGACACCACTTTAAATCACATTCCCATGTACTGAAATGTGTGGTGATGACATGTGTCAACATGATCCCATGTTTGGTTTGGAGAATATTAAAACTTAAGTAGTTTTTCAATGAGTAGAAATTACTTTTCTAAAAATAAAAGAAATTAAACCAAACTTTAATCTTGTAATGTTAGTGACGATGCTAGATCATCTATAGAACCCTTGTGTGTGATGATTGAAAGTAGTTAAGTATTGTTTGGTGATTGTGTACCTTGTATTTATTCATAGACGCTAGTACCTACCAAGGATACGAGGAGGAAGGAGGATACTACGAAGAAGAAGAAGCCGAGGAGAACTTCAACCACTGCTCTGCACAAGGCAAGCTAACACTTGCAATTATGAGAGTTACATAACCTATGAAATGCACTAATCATGCTTGGTTAGACACCTTTGATGATACCCAATCCTAGTTTTACTTACAAGCTTTCTACTTTATTTCTTTATCAAAGTCTTGCTTAGAGTTTACTTGAGTAAATTGTAGATACTAGAAAGATAATTGAAGGTTGCATAAAGAGCATAAAATTTGGCCTAAGCTAGATAATCTTGATGTCATTCCTAAGGTATGAGAATGTACTTAGTTGAAACTCCACTAGTTACCACCCCTCATTAGTACCCACTCCCATTTGTAGATGCTAGTGCTAAGCATAAAACTTGATCAACTTTAGATGGGAATACTAGGTGGAATGGTTATGCAAACCTTGGAATGATGGATCATTCTATTGAAATGTTTTGGACATGTGTTTCCGAACATAAGATGATTTTTATGATGAAAATGTTGAGGCATGAGCCTTAGCCCTTTATAAAATTGATGGTTGCCTGGATGCGATACCATTCCAATGTTACCGTACAACCACAATACCCGAGAATTGGGCAGGGCTTGACTGAAAACTTATATACCTTAGTATTGGTTCCCTCACGGCCAAGGTTTGAGCTGAGGCTACCTTGTAAAGATTGTCCACCTGTGCAGTGCCCAAGATGACAGTTGGTCATGGTTGGGAGGCCAAACTCACAGGAGAGGTGCTTATACTAGGGCGTGTAATCGAAAGGTTAGGATTGATTATCCGCATACTGAGTATGGTAAATTCAGGATTTGTTCCTGACGGATGTATCGAATGTTGTGGTGAAAGTGTACAATCTCCGCAGAGTGTCAAACTATTCGAATAGCCGCGTCCGCGGTTTTGGACAGTTGGAGTGGCCATACTGTTCCCCTGTCAGATGTTTTCAAAATGACTTGTGAAATGAATTGAGACTTTGACTTGACCACAACAGAGTTGTGATATGAAATACAAGTTCCCACTTAGGTGTTATCAAACTTCAACTAGCTTTCTTCGTTTCTAAACTTAGTAGATGTAAATCTGGCTTTTTGCAAAACAATCCTAGAGCTTAGTGTCCTACTACAAAAAACCCCTTCACTTGTTAGTATTAGTTTGCGAGTACTTAAAGAGTACTCATGGCTTTGTCCCTGGTTATTCCCATGGCCAGACTATAAAGAGGAGTACCAGGAGGATGGACCCCAGGAAGGTTACGACAACTAGGATCATCTCCCATTGTCAGCATTGCCTGTGAACCCGAAGATGGAGCTTCGCCTACGCTACCGTTATTATTACGTATTTCCACTGCTTGAGTTGTATTAAGAACTGGATCATGATATCCTTATTTGTGTAAGACCTTATGTATGGTTTGTAATGGATGATGTACTGTGGTATCCAAATCTGTTATGTCTCGCAAAAATGGTAATCCTGGGATTGCGATGTATGGCATAACAGGCATCTAGGATTAAAAATCCGGGTGTTGACATCAACCGACCCCGACTCCACGCATGTGCTCTTCCTCATGTCGTCCTCTTCCTTCTCCCGCACTGCCGGGACTGCCGATGTTTGATTCCGGCCGGCTCTGGCTGATCCGCCGCTGACATGCTTGCTGACTCAGTCGATGATGCCATTTCGACTGGTCCTGATGAGGGTTCGACTCGTCAATGCCCATTGTTATGGACTTGGGTTTTGGAGAAGGAGGGGAAGCTGGAGATCGCAGAACGGCTAACAGATTCGAAGCACGGGGACACGAGATTTACCCAGGTTGAGGCCCCTAGAGGGAAAACCCTACTCTTGCTTGTCTATTCCTGATTGAGGTGATGTCGATGATTACAGGGGTCCGCAGATACAATTTGGCGTGAGGTGTGTTTTTTGGGGTATGAGGTCAGAGAGACTCCTCGTCGTGCCCTCCTGACCTTTATATGGGGAGGCTAGGTCTTGGGGTAGGTCAAGTCGGTTATAGATTAGGGTTGAACCCTTTGAAATTCTTTCTAGAGCTAGTAATGTTCTCCAAGAAGTCACACCTGTATGGGCCTTGGTCCCCGAATCCTTCCTGGGCTTCATCATCCGCATGGGGTAATCATGTGGGCCCCTATCAGGACGGTACCGGGTAGGCTAACATTAGGCACCCATAGGGCATACCCATGTCAGTAGCCCCCGAGTGTTCAGTCGAATCGGAGATTCAACTAGAGACTCTCAAGTCTTTCGGGTGCTTTCATCCGAACAAATTTCAAGTCAGTATGTTGGTTCATAGGGATTGTTGATACGTGTGCATGACTCACCCAAAGGATCAGGGTCAGTTAATTGTCTTTGGACAAAACAACACGATCTACTTCAGACTCGAGTCCCTGGACTCGAATCCGGAAAATTGCTGGTGTAATTCGACTCAGGCCGCGGAGGTCTTACAGGAGTCGAATTTCAGTGTTTTAAGTTATGTACCCAACGCGTCCATCGGTATTTTTCATCGTGCCTGCTGACACGGAATATTCTAGCAGAGCGCAGTTGGGTGCGTTGCCAGGCCATCAGATGATATTTGTAGGTCTTATCTTTGCATCGTAGACACAACATCCAAAATTTTATCACCGCGGAGGCGTTTCGGGTGAGGAGACGGTATCTCTCTTAGCATAAATTTGGCCAAAGTTGCCAATGCGATTTTTCTATTGTTATGAAGGATCTGAAGGATCTCATTCGAATAATTCATAGGGTGTGCGACCAGCGCTCCCTATGGGAGTAGCCTCAGAGTGTCTGTTCGAGTCATAGACTCGAGTAGAAACTTTAAGTTATCAATTAAGTTAAACAATGACCCGGAAGTTATTCAGGTGAACAAGCTCCCTATGGGAGTAGCCCCCGAGTCCTTAAGTGAGTCGCATACTCGAAAAAGGACTCGGAGCATTAGAAAGTGTTTCTAATTGACATGGGAACCATATCAAATTCTCAGGTGTGCGGCCAGCGCTCCTGATAGGAGTAGCCCCCTAGTAGTTGGTTGAGTCGAGACTCGAGTAAGTACTTTTACTTGCAGCCAAAGGTTCATAGCCATGGCTGGCCTTTGCTTTGCTAAAGTCATTGTTGATGCTTGGTAAGCTCAATCGTCTGCGGTGACAGTGATGACAAGACTAGACACTCGTGGGTCCCACTTTATGATAGCGATTTGACTAGTCACGCGTTGTTTACGCATAAAGTTACTGCGCCTCCTCGATTTCTGCGCATATTGGGCGGCGTGTTCGCGATGGTTCGGGCGATGCCTGCCACGTGTATGTCACGATGAAAGACACGTGTTACGGTAACTAGATGAAAGATATGGTAATTATCCCCCTTGCCATTTTCTTTCACTGTTCTCTGTTTTTCTGCCTCCTCCATTCCCAGAGATCGCACATGTTGTGCACTGGACGTCCTTCATGTATTTCCCTCTTCTATTCTTTGCGCCCATCACACCGCGCGCCGTGCAGGCAAGATGGGCAAGTCCAAGAAATCTACTTCTGCTCCTGCGGGGACGAGCACCATCGACGCCTCCAAGAAGGCCTCCACCGCCAGCCGCGTCACCGATGGTGGTTGGCAGCAGTCTTCAATCAGGGAGGTGGACTTGAGCCTCCTGCGTGAGTCCTGCCTGATCTCGAAGGAGAAGGGCGACACCATTCTTCTTGGCGAGGACGTAACCCTGGATGCACCCGAAGGTTTCCAGGTTATGTTTTATGCTTTTGTCATCCGTGGGATTTCTCTCCCTGCCCACGAATTTGTTCATGGGATTATCTTTCTTTACGGGCTACAACTTTACCAGTTGTCTCCCAATTCCCTTTTGCATATCGCGGGCTTCATCATGCTATGCGAGTGTTAGCTCGGAATCGAGCCTCACTTTGGCCTCTTCAGGAAGCTCTTTTCCCTTAAGAGCCAATCTGGTACTAGCGGTGTTTATGCGTTGGGTGGGTGCGGGATATCCATCCGCCCCACCGTTCAGTATTTCACCTTCCACCTCTGCGAATCTGTCCAAGGATGGAGGAACGAGTGGTTTTACCTTCGCGACTCCAAGCTCGACGGCCAGCATTATGGATTAGATCCCTTCGACGCCAGCAAGTTAGTTACCCAAAAGCGCTCGTGGTACAACGATGTTATGGAGGGTGAGACCAAGGTGGTGGAGAAGCTGTACCAGCGGGTGGAGGCGCTCCAGCTGGTGCGGGGCAAGCAGGTCTGCGGCGTCGAATCATCCGGACGTTCCTTAAGTGTTGGGTGCAGCCCCTCCAAGCGAGGGCGTACATGATGTTTTTGTATTCCGGTGCCACCGACCGACGAGAGTGGAGGATCAGGAGATGTCCTCAGCCGACCTCGTCCAAGCGCTCCGACCCATGCTGAAGTATAGGGGCTGACGAGGAGCTTTCGGGGAATTCTTTGACTGCCCCCTTCACTGCCAGGAAGGAAGTTCCTCAGGTAAGTCTTGTGCTTGCACATGGTACATTTTCGATTGTTTGTGTCTTCTATTCTTGACTTGTACATGCACATCTGTTGCTCGTAGTAGCTTAAGGTGGAGAGCATGATTCCTCCCCTTCCTGAAAAATACTCGATTGCGCTAGATGGCAGGGATGCGGAATCTGATTCTATGCTCCCTCCCGCTCAGTCGCCAACTATGGAAGCTCCCGAGCACAGCGAAGGGATCTCTCGCAAGAGGGACGAAGTGAAAGTTCAAATGGGGTGACGGCACCATCACGAAAAGGTCCCGCCTTCCTCGAGCGACACTTTAGGGATGAAGGTGCTACCTCCCCAATTCCTGCTATACCCATTCGGGTCGTGGCTCCTCGGCCGCCGGCCAAGAAGAAAAAGAAGGAGATGCCAGTCTTCAACCTCTCCGATATCCCTTCGTAAGTATCAAATGCTCTTTATGTTTTTGATTGTGCTTCATCTTCTTGATTCTTTAAGTGTATCATTACTGTACCAGGAGGTCTTCCTCAGCCGAATCCGTAAAGGATGAGAACGAAGAAGTTGTTGTGGAATCAAAGATGGTTCATGCGGAACATGAAATCGCCTCACCGAAGATACTGGCCAACTCCGGTGACATCGGGTCGAGCTCCTCGAAGCCAATGACTCGTGCGGTTGTTACCCGGAAGACGCAAGCTACTCCTCCGGAGTCTTCGGGTGGTCATGTAAGTACTTTGTCATTTGATGCGGGCAGGCCTCCAAGTCCTTTGTTTACTTGACTTCCGATTCTTTACTGTAGCCCTTCATCCGCGATGTCAACCGCCTCGTACATCAATACCTCGCCTTGGAGGATAGCTTTCGGAAACTCCAATGTGTGTATACTTCTACTCTTTATCATCGGGTAATGATGAATGTTTCTTTTCTGATCTTGTTTCCTGTTGATTGTCGTAGATGAGAACAATGAAGATCTCCACAAGATGAACACACTCCAAAAGAGGCACAACTAGGCGGACACCAAGGCGAAAGATGCCGTGGAGGCCCTTGAACGTTGCCGGAAGGAGGCCCAAGATCGCGAGCAGTAGCTTGCGACTGCCGCGGCGTCTCGGGAGAAGGCAATGGCAGAACAGGTTATGGCTACTACCAAAGCGCTGTCTGGTAAGTTACCATATGATCATTTTCATGAGTTTGTTTCTGGTGTGTTTCCTTTGCCTCATCCGAAATTTCTTTACCGCAGTCCGCAGATTCCACTAGCATCGCGTTTGACCGTGGTGCCTTTGAGCATGGGGAGCCCATGGTGGATGTTGTTGCGGCGGTCGAAGACTGTTGCAGCTCAACCGTCAAGACACTAGGCAAGGCCAAGGAGGTCCTCGCCCGCTTCTACCAGGATATCTTCCTGAAGGGTGTCGCCCTTGACGACGTCGATTCCCTAGTGAAGGCCTTGGCGGGTGATGCCCCTGCGGACTACAAGAAGACCCATAAGGGTGTGGGCGCTACCCCGGGCCTGGAAATGGCTATGGCGGCTGGTGCGCAGTTGAACCTGAGCCAAGTCATCTCCAGGATGTCGGTGGTGGCAGATGGCACTGAGGTAGCCTTTTCTCCCTTCGCCTCCTGCTGCAAGCACTTTGGCCCGAAACTCATTGATCTTCTAGCCACATATGCGCTGGAACAGTAGTGGGCAGCCAAGGCGAAGGCGTCGGAGTCCAAAATTTCTCCAGATGTGGCTGCTCCTTAGGGCCCATGTGTCGTAGTTTCTTTTGTAGTCATTTGATTTTCCTTTTCCGGTGTGCATGTAATGCCCCATACCAAATGAATCTGACTCTATCATGTAGTGGTTATTTTGATGTAAATATAGACATATCCTTTGGCTACTGTCGATTGCCTCTGTCTTTATGCTCTGTCATATGTGCGTCCCTTAGGGTCCTTCAAATGATGATCAAGTGGCTCCGTCATCCGCCTGGACTATTGCCCGTCCACCATCGAGTGAGGCATCGCAGTTGCCTTTTCTACGTGATTGCATCCGAATCCTGAAGAAGGACGTTCTCATCATCCGTGGCCATCCGGATATTTGGAAATCCAAGACCAAACGAGCCATTGCGAGAGGAATTTCTCCTTGAGGAATTTCGGCAGATCGGCGAGCAAGTCCAATGTAAGTCACCGTGGGCATGTTTTATTTTTTGACTAGGCCCGACCTGTACGGCTTCTGAGCAGCTGGTCTTGTTTGTAGTTGTCAATCTTCTTTCATGGGAAGAGAAGGAGAGAGTTTCTATTCGGCTCAATTGCCTCACCCAACAGAAGTTGGGGGCCGGAGGCTTCTTTTGGATGGACCGTGATCGGGAAACTATTGTCGTGACGGTTCAGTATCGCTTTCACCAAGTACTTCAGGTACTAAAGCGCGTGAGTTCTTCACTCGCATCCATATGGGTTGCGATGTTCCCCCTGGATGTGGCTCCATACAGCTTATTGGGCCTGCTAGGCAAGTTCCGAAGCGTGGACGCCGTGAAAGAACTTGCACGTCATCAGCTTATGGCGGGTGCGAAGGCTGCACTTGCGCTTGTTGGACTTCATCGTCGTGATGTTGACCTGGCGGAAATAGCGGCGGGGCTGCCTGTTCCTCCGGATAGTTTGGCATGGAACATGCACCCGCACTATGTTGCGGTGTCCCGCCATGCTAAAGACATCATCGACTTCTTCTACGAATGGACGAACGTCTTGCTCCAACGTAGTTGAGTCCTGCGAGTTGTAAATATAGTAATATAAAATCTGCATAATATCGAGTGGGATTTAAGTTGTGTAGTGCATTGTTGGTTTTAAGTTGTCCATGTCCTTTTCATTAGCCAGACGTGGTCAGCTACTCAGGGTGATGCATTATTGAGGTAGTCAACAAAGTCGTAAGGTGAGGCGCAGCCCCCGAGCGTATTTAGTAATGTAAATGTACGAAAGAGGAAAAATATGTTGGCCAAGGAACTTAGATTTTATTCATCACATAGTAGGGGGTACAAGTTTTGGCTGAGTAGACTGGATGAATAGCCTTATTGAAAGTAAACTACGACTAAGGGTAGAAGCGTCGCAGCTGTGCGACGTTCTAGGGGTTGGAGTATGCTACTCCGGACTCGACGTTCTTGAGGCGATAGGCGCCAGCTAGGATTACTTCGGTGACCACGTAGGGTCCTTCCCTGGGTGAGTCTAGCTTCAGGTGCCCTTTCTGCTTGAGTCGCAGGACGAGGTCTCCTTCAACGAAGGACCTTGGACGTAGCCGTCTACTGTGGTAGTTGCGGAGACTTTGATGGTACACCATTAAATGGGCTGCGTCGATGTCGCGAGCTTCGTCTAGTGTGTCGACGGCGTCTTCGAGTGCGGCCGATGATTTGGCTTTGTTGTATGCAACGACCCGCTGGGCCTTGTAGCGTACCTCGGTGGGTAACATTGCTTCAGCTCCATAAACCCTGAAGAAAGGCGTGTAGCTAGTAGCGCTGTTTGGCGTTGTGCGTAGGCTCCAGAGGACGGGGGGTAGCTCGTCTGCCCAAGCTCCCGCTAGCCATTTAAGTGAGCGTAGTAGCCGCTTCTTGATTCTGTTGCAAACGAGGCCGTTAGCCTTTTTGACTTGCACGTTGGTTTGCGGATGCACCACGGAAGCGTACGTGATGTTGATGCCGAGCCCTTCGCAGAAGTCTCGGAAATCCTTTGAGGTGAAGTCCGTTTCGTTGTCGATTAAGATGCTGTGAGGCACTCCGAACCTGTAGACGATGGATTGAAAGAATTTAATGGCAGTAGCGCCGGTTTGGTTAGTCACGGGCATGGCCTCAATCCACTTCGTGAACTTGTCAACTGCCACCGGGAGGAACACGTGTCCTCCGGGTGAGGACTTCTGCAGTTTGCCGACCATGTCGTGTCCCCACTGGGAGAAGGGCCAGGCCAGTGGTATGGGCCATAGCTCAGAGCCTGGCGTGTGAGGCTTGTCTGCAAACCTTTGGCAGACGTTGCACTTCTCTACGATGTCCTTGGCATCGCGCATCGCGGTTGGCCAGTAGAAGCCAGCTCGTAGAGCTTTGTCAACAAGGGCATGATTCCCTGCATGGTGTCCGTAGATGCCTTCGTGGATGTCAAGTAGGATACTCTTCATGTCACTGTTGGTGACGCACCGCTGGAGCACTCTTGTGATGATGCGCTTGTACAGCTCGCTGTTAATGATGGTGAAGGCTTTTGATCAGCGAGCGATGTGTCTGGAATCCGTCGGGTCCTCAGGTAGCTCCTTTCTCACCAGGTACTTGACGTATGGCTGAGTCCATGTTTTCTCAACCGCAAGGACTTGCATGAAGCTGACCAACTCGACCTCTGTGTCCAGCTCTTCAGGTGCCGCCGTTGTTCTGGGTGGCGCATCCCCGAGAGTCCTGCAGCTTTGGCTGTGTCCTTTGGAGTTTTTCGCTTGATGGAGGGCATACAAATTTGCTCGAGGAACACACCCGGTGGCACTAGGTCGCGGGTGGATCCAATGTTGGCGAGCTTGTCAGACTCCTCATTGCTTTCCCTACCCAATGTTCCGGAGTTCACAACCGTCGAATTGTCCTTCGAGTGAGTTGTAGAGCGCACGGTATGTGATCATGTTGCTGCAGTGTGCATTGCATTCGTTCATTGTCTGCTGAACGACAAGGTTGGAGTCACCATAAATGACGAGGCGCGTGGCTCTGCATACTTTGGCCATCCGCATGTCGTGCATGAGTGCCTCGTACTCAGCCTCGTTGTTGGATGGATGGAACTTCATCCGCAACACATATCTCATCTTATCCCCTTAAGGGGATGTCAAGATTACACCGGCTCCTGCTCCAACATCGCACTTGGAGCCATCGAAGTGCATCGTCTAGAGCTAGGACATGTCCAGAGTGCCTAGTAGCTGGAGCTCCATCTAGTGGATGAAGAATTCAGTGAGCACCTGAGACTTGATAGCAGTGCGACGTTCGTAGATGATGTCCCGAGGGAACAACTCGATGCCCCATAAGGCTACTCTCCCTGTAGCTTCGGGGTTGTTTAGGATGTTTGATAGTGGTGCATCGTTGATGACCATGATCTGATGCTCCTGAAACTAGTGACATAATTGACGCGTAGTCATGAATACGCTGTAGGCGAATTTTTGGTAGTGGGGATATCTTTGTGTTGTAGGCGTCAGTACTTCGCTGAGGTAGTATACCGGACGTTGTACCCCATGGGTTTTGCCTTCTTCGGGTCGTTCGACCACGAGGGCCGTGCTGACCACCTGGTGCTTGGCAGCGATGTAGAGCAGCATGGGATCTCTATCCTTTGGCGTTACCAGTATGGGATATGTAGAGAGTAAGCGCTTGAGGTCCTCGAATGCCACATCGGCTTCCGCATTCCACTCGAACTTGTCAGCCTTGCGGAGCAGTTGGTAGAAGGGGAGAGCCTTTTCACCCATGAGGCTGATGAACCAGGTGAGTGCCGCGATTCGTCCAGCTAGCTGCTCGACTCCTTTGACGTTTTTCGGCTTCTCCATGGCTAGTATAGCCTTGATTTTCTTTGGGTTGGCCTCGATGCCTCTTTGGGAGATGAAGTACCTGAGTAATTGCCCGGATGGGACATTGAAGGCATACTTTTCCGGGTTTAGCTTGATCCTATAGCGATCAAGGTTGTCAAACGTCTCGCGGAGATCATCGATCAGTGTTCAGATTTCCTTGGTATTGACTACTATGTCGTCGACATAGACATGGATGTTTTGACCGATCTGGTTTTTCAGGCACGCCTGCATGCACCGTTGGTAGGTTGCGCCTGCGTTCTTGAGCCCGAAAGACATTGTGTTGTAGCAGAACACCCCGAACGGTGTGATGAATGTTGTCTTCTCTTGACCTTCGACCTTGAGTGGAACTGGTGGTAGCCCAAATAGGCATCAAGGAAGGAGAGTTTCTCGCATCCTGCAGTGGAGTCAATGATTTGATCGATTCACGAAAAGGGGAAGTGGTCCTTAGGGAAATATTTGTTAAGCGTCGTGAAGTCCACACACATCCGCAGGATGTCCGTGTCCTTCTTAGGGACCAATACGGGGTTAGCTACCTAGGTGCTTTCCTTTATCTCCCTTATGAATTTGGCATCGAGGAGTCTGTTGACTTCAGCGCCAACTGCTTTAGCTCTGCTCTCGGATAGACGACACATCGAATTCTTGACCGGCCTTGCATCCGGAAACACGTTGAGTGCGTGCTCGGCGAATTCCCTGGGAACTCCTGGCATGTTTGCAGGACACTAGGCAAAGATTTCCCAGCGCTCACGAAGGAATTCGACGAGCGCGAATTCCTATGCGGGGCTCAGGTTGTTGGCAATCAGGGCCGTCTTGGTGGGGTTGTCAGGTGGACCTGTGCCGCCTTGGTGTTGACTGTGGAGTCAAACGACATGTCAGGTGTGTTTTGCCTAGTGACAGGGTCAGGCTGTTGTCTGTTAACTCCTTCAGCCTTGCGAGCTCCTCCTGCATGCCGAATGACTGGCAGATTCTGTTGAATTCTCTGTCGCAGCTGTCGGACTTGGTAAAGCTACCTCGAATGGTGATGACATCGTTAGGCCCTAGCATATTCAGTAGAAGATATGCGTAGTGTGGCACTGCCATGAATCTTGCAAATTCCACATGCTAGAGATGGCGTGGTACTGTGAGGGTCAGTCCACTACCTCAAACTCAAGCCGCTCACGCCTGAAGTTGTTGGGGGTGCCGAATATGATGTCGAGCCATATTATGTCCAAGGGGTATACTCCTTTCCCTAGGACGATGCCATGGAAGGTCGTGTCTGATGCCTCCAGGCTGCATAGAGGGATCCGCATGGCTGCGAGTGTGCTGGTGAACATTAGATTGATGTCGCTGCTGCCGTCCATGAAGACGTGGCTCATTTTGAATCCTCTAATATGCGCCCCGAGCACCAGGGTAGAGTGACCCAGGCGAAGTATTTGTCATGGGTGATCCGAGCAATCGAAGGTGATGCATGACTCTGAGCCGCTGAGGTACTCAGCTATGGCAGGCAGAGAGGTGACGGCCAGGTTGACCTGTCGGGTGATCTTATTCTGCACCTTGTTGGATGGACGTCATTTTTGTATCATAATATCCCCCAGCGATCATGGGTATGGCTCCGCTTCGTTATTTTGGGTCGGGGCAGCCGCAGGCTGTCCGGGTGCTCCAGGTGGCGGAGGTGGGGCTCCGTGTGCGATGGCTCCTGAGGCGGGGGCGAATCCTGGATTCACCGCCTCGCACCGCATCTGGGCGTACCCCTCGTGGAGCTTTTGGAACTCCCTGCAATATTTGAGCATGTGGTTGGCCTTCTTTTTGTCGTCATGCTTGTCGATGTAGAAGTGGATGGTGCAGGGACCCGACAGTTTGTTGAGTGCAGACGGCTCGTCATCGCGGTTGCGGTGCTTCCATGTTTGTGCTGGCTTTCTGCTGTCACAATAGTTGTTGTTGTGATATCCGCTATTGCGGTTTCCATCTTCGCGGCGGTCAGCGTAGCTAGCCGCGACCATATCAACTTGCTCACGTGTGGCATCCCGCAAAACCACTACTAGAAAATTGCGTTGTTTTTGTGCATTGCATCATCATCATCATGCATTGGTTGACTGCATTATTTTGAAAAGCCTAGTTTTGATTTATACAAATACCCCTCTTATTTTCAAAACACAAAACCCCGATCGCATCGGAGATTTTATTTGTCTGAAAACTGTTTGCAAAACGGCCTAGTTTTAAAATATACAAGACCAAACAGACACACATTCTAATCAACCTAAATCTAAATCCTATTTACACCCAGATCTATCCTACCCACCAACCGCAGGCCGCCACATCACCCTCTCACCCATTTTCTACCCACCTGCCACCTCACCGATCCACCTGCCACCTCTCCCCTTTTCTCACCCTAGCCAACCTACCCACTCTTCTAAACCTCTCCCTTACCGCTGGGGCCCTCACCGCCCCTGGCCCCACTCCCAGCTCTCTCCCCACCTCTGCCTTTTTCCTTTTCTCACCCAATCCCCCCTAACCCTCTCTCTCTCTCTCCCTGGCCCCGGGCCCCACCCGCGTCGGCCCACTCGCCAGCGCGCCACTCCCCAGTTCCCACCTTCCCCGCGTGGACCCCGCTCCCCTGGGCCCCACCTGCCCTACGTCCCGCCCCTCCTCCTCTCTCCGCCTCCCATGGCGCGCCCAGCCGTCTCTGCCTCCGCTGCTGCCTTCGCTGGCCGTGAACTTCCGAACCACCGCGTCCCGGGCACCGCCTCCTCCAACCTCCGCCTCTCCGTCGCTCTCCGCCTGCGTTCCCACTCGTCTCGTGCCGCCGCCTGCTTCCTCCGGCGCCCGCTCGCCCATGGCCTCCTCCGGCGCGTCCCACGCCCTTCTCTGCTGGCGCATCCACGCTGGGTCTCTTCGCTGCCGTCGAGGCCCACCTCTCCACGACCACCCCGTCCCGAGCTCCGCCCGCCGGGGCCAACCTTCACCGCCGCCCGTTCTTCCTCCGGCCATCACTGCCCGCGTCCCCGTCGCCCTGCCTCTGCCGCCTCCCCACCATCTACAGCGCCTTGCACGACCCCGGCCCGCGTCAGCCGCTGCGCTGTTTTTCCCGAAGTCGCCAGGTTGCACCGATCCCAGACACCGCGAACCGGCACCGAGTGGAGGAAACACCAAGATAGGACCGGAGAACCCCCGGAACTCGAACGTCGACGACATGGAGCCGATGGCCAAGATCGGTAGACATCTTCCTCACAGGACCGGTGACGCCGAGACCTTGAAGACTTCAAACCACGGATCTCGAAGGCTGATCCTACCGGACAACCGAAGCCGGGAACCCCGACAAGATCTTCCGGTGCCATAACCAAAGACCGATCCCGTACCCGGTGTCGCGCCAAGATCTCCGAAAGAACCCCCGGTACCGAACAAGTTCGCCAACGACCTCAAGTTCTCCTACACGGATACCAAGCGACAAGGTCTCCTTCATGGGACGCCAAGACACAGGTCGAGCCCCGAAGGCCGAACCCCGGTGTGACAAGTACCCCTTTCCGGCCGACAAGATCGCCGAGAGATCAAACGCCAAGGTCGTCTACACGGATACGACATGAACTTCCCCCGGACGCCAAGACCGACCTGACACGCGGGCCCGACAAGATCGACACCGACCAGGACGAGTCCGATGCGTCCCCGACACCGAACCAAGCTCTCCTCCACGGATGCGACAAGACCTACCTCCGTTATCCGAGAACGTTTCCGTCGAACCCCGAACCCCAGATCCGGACCCTGAGGCCGAACCCCGAACCCCCGGAACCCCAAGTTCGCCGAACCCTAATGTGTGACCCTCATCCGAACCCCTATTTTTATAAATGCTAAACATAAAACCTGTTGCATATTAAATTGTCATCCTCGCATGCATATCATTGGTTTGGGGGCCTTATGCCGATTCACCTAATAATTAAATATGGGGCCCATATGCGGGCAAATCTAGTCTCATATTGGCCTCATTTAAACTTGTGTAGCGAACCGGTGATATATTCTGTCTTGTTAATACAACATTTAAATTGCGGGTGAGCCAAACAACATGAACCACCTAAATAATTGTCGGGACCCCCGGTTCCACTTAATATGACCTAATGGCATCGCATCTTTGCCATGCCATACCTCATACATGCATCATGCCGATCTTTTGCCGTAGTATTAAATAGTGCATCCGGTGTTTCTTCTAGTGTTTTAGTTCTTCGCGGATAAAGCCGTTGATTTGATGCGAGTGTCGCCCCGATCTTCGGTTGAACCTTCGACAATGTTTTCAGGCGAGCATCTCCCCCTTTCTACCTATCTTACTTTTATAGTATTTACTTCCCTCCTGTTCATCTATTGCTATCTGTGTTGCGATGCTTTAGTTCCCGTACCTGTGATATCCCTGCAGCCTTATATTGCCTTGGACTCATCCTATTACCTGTTGTTTGGTAGATAGTTGGACTTGTGCGTCGTAGTCGCTTGCTCAAGTGCTGTTGCGTGTCGTCCAGTGCCACAGTTGTTGATGTTGTGCCACATGTTGATGTTGGAGATGATCATAGCTTTACTTATCGTTCACTTTTAATTCATGTTTAACAACTAAAATTGAAGTAAGCAGAGGCATCGGTGGGTGATAGATAATATTTGGTTTCCGAACGCCCACTTGTGTCCCGTAGGACCCCGAGTACTTGATACCTGTTCCTTGATTTATCGCGCTATCCACATCCGGGAGGTATATGGGACCCCGAGCGAGCTTGATTCAGTCTTATTTCTTGGGGCCACAAACTAGTTTGAGGTTTTATTTACGATCATGTACTTATGCCATGCTACTTATGTATTTACGTTTGTGCGAGGAGCACACTGTACTGTTTAGGTAAGCGGAGTGATTACGCGGTATCGACAAGCTCAGCCACACTTTCGGGTTCCGCCACATGACCATTGACGCAAACCTTGAGTCCGTCTCGAGCTAGCTTACTGCTATGGTAGACTACAAGGGTGGCCCCTGAAATAATTCGAATCCTGTGATTGTTCACCGTGAAAGCCTCGTTGGGTTTTGATTTGGTTTTTCCGAGGTTGATTGAGCGTGTGTTGCTATTGGTGCACCCCGCCGGTAAAACTTTCTCAAAGCCGTGCATGGATATGGACGACTTGGAGCATGATCTCGATCATAGACAAGCATAACTAAAGTTTATTGCTATAAATTTGACTTTATAATGACTAGTAATCAGCTTCACTATAATGGAATGGCTAATTAATACTGCCCACAATTGCTTGTTTGGAGTGTCGCTTGCGACCATTGTACCTGAATAGTAAGTAATGCAACTACAACGGAATGGCTGAATAAAAGCACCAACAACTGCTGGGTTTTTGGGTTATCTCATGCTAAATGTATCTGACTAGTAATTGTTGCCACTATCACGGACTGAATAACTAAAAGGGCCCACTGCTTACTTTATCAGGATGATTATCTACATCTGACTAGTAATCGCGGCAACGATAACTGAATAAATAAAGCGCCAGGTGAGTTCGGTTGACTTCCTCGTTTGGTCTCGAGGGGGAAACACCAGGATGGGTTTGTTTGGTGATAGCTTCAGGTTGGATCCGGTTAGGTCATTCTTATCCCTCTCTGATATCCGCCAGTTGTATCGAGTCTCTATAAGTTGTTTAGTGTATGCCGCCACTGCCGCTTCAGTCCACCATACCTATGTAGGCGAGGACCGCCGAATTCTAGCCTCGTGTCTTGGCCTCGATCTTGACGCTCCTCTTTTTCCTTTGCCCTTTGTCGGCACCCCTTTTGTTTAAGCAGGTTTTGAGATCGACGCCGTTAGCAGGGTTACCCTTCCGGCTTGGCCTGGGCAGGGTTATGGACGCCACTGGTTATTCTTCAGGGCTCTTAGCCCCATTTGCATCTTGTCCGTAGCTGGACGCTCTATCGTTTTCAAGGTGATTTGGATCTTTGTATATTATATTTGTATTCTTGACTCTTTGAGTCGCTGTTATATATATCTGTTCCGTGGGTCCCCATCGAGGACTGTTGTGTAATGTTATTACTTCGTTTTCCACCCGCACGAAAGTGTCTGGTGGCACCTTTGAATCGTTTCTATGCGGGTTTGGCGAATTTTGCTCAAACTTGCATAGGTCCGATTCTGAGGGTGTTACAGAGTGGTATCAGAGCCCAGCAGTTGTGATACCCCACAAGTCCAGCCTGTAGGATAACCCAGCTAACGGTCGAAGTAGAGTGTCCAAAACTATTTTCAAAATCGGTTGGATAGTTCTGATTAGGTCTGATTTTACTCATTACCCTCTGCTATTCTCCTCTTACCTCTACGTGTTTTGGAATCCGCTCTCTTCTCTCTCTTCGAGTCCAGGAATTCTCGTGGTTGGGTTTCCGTCGTACCTTCAGGTCTTCGCTTTCTCCCTTTTGTAACGGAGGTGCTACGATCATCAATCTGCAACTTGTCAGTTGTACCCTTCCTCTAATCTTTTGTTCTTGAGCTCTTTATCCATATGTGTTCCTTGCCGGATGTTCGTGTCGTTGAAAAACATATGAGAAGGACGAGCATTGGTGAAGTTGGAGTATACCTTGAGCATGTGTTGTTCATGCCAATGGAACCATCGCGGAACCTAATCATTGTGTCTTTCATACGATTTCTGCTGGCATCATCCCTTTGTTCTGGATACCGCCTATGAAGATCTTCAGTATAAATCTCGAGAGTTGAGTTGCCTGATTCTCCTACTCATGTATAGAGAAGATAGTTTGGGTACGGGATGGACTGATCACCCTACCCGACTCTTACTCTTCGCTCGGTACATCGAACTGGTGGATCAATGTAACTTTTCCCTCTTCTAACGGAAGTTAGGGGTGGCTTTATTTGTCGATACCTCTACCTTCGACCTTTTGTTCCCGGAGTGTTCTCTTGACGATCACGGACAACGGCCTCTTGTTAGTGGTGTCGCGAAGATCTACACGAAGCGAGAAGACGCAGATCGCCGACCTTCTTTCCGGTACCATGAGGCGGATCTCGAGGGCGAGATCCATTGTTAGTGGTGTCGAATTGTGGCATCCCGCAAAACCACTACTAGAAAATTGCGTTGTTTTTGTGCATTGCATCGTCATCATCATGCATTGGTTGACTGCATTATTTTGAAAAGCCTAGTTTTGATTTATACAAATACCCCTCTTATTTTCAAAACACAAAACCCCGATCGCATCGGAGATTTTATTTGTCTGAAAACTGTTTGCAAAACGGCCTAGTTTTAAAATATACAAGACCAAACAAACACACATTCTAATCAGCCTAAATCTAAATCCTATTTACACCCAGATCTATCCTACCCACCAACCGCAGGCCGCCACATCACCCTCTCACCCATTTTCTACCCACCTGCCACCTCACCGATCCACCTGCCACCTCTCCCCTTTTCTCACCCTAGCCAACCTACCCACTCTTCTAAACCTCTCCTCATCATGGGCCCTCACCGCCTCGGCCCCACCCGCACCACACCCCCAGCCTCTCCCCACCGTCGCCCCTTTTTCCTTTTCTCACCCAATCCCCCCTAACCCTCTCTCTCTCTCCCTGGCCCCGGGCCCCACCCGTGTCGGCCCACTCGTCAGCGCGCCACTCCCCAGTTCCCACCTTCCCTCACAGGACCCCGCTGGCCCCACCTGCTGCGTCCCTACTGCCCCTGCCAAGGCCCCCGCCTCCCAACCTCTCTCCGCCTCCCATGGCCGCGGCCGAGCCCGTCTCTGCCTCCGCTCGCTGCCTTCGCTCGCCGCGTGAACTTCCGCAACCACCGCGCGTCCGCCGGCACCGCCCCCTCCCTCCAACCTCCGCACCTCTCCGTCGCTCTCCGCCCGCGTTCCCCACCTCGTCTCCGGCGCGGCCGCCCGCCCCGTCTCCTCCGGCGCGCCTCCGCTCGCCCCGCGGTGCCTCCCCTCTCCTCCGGCGCGTCCGCCGACGCCTCCTCTCTGCTCGGGCGCATCCACCGCCGGGGTCTCCTCTGCCGTCGTCGAGGCCCACCTCTCCACGACCACCCCGTCCCGAGCTCCGCCCGCCGGGGCCAACCTTCACCGCCGCCCGTTCTTCCTCCGGCCATCACCGCCCGCCGCCTCCCGCCATCTACAGCGCCTGCACGACCCGGCGGCCCGCTGCCGCTATTTTTCCCGGTCGCCAGTTGCACCGATCCGACACCGCGAACCGGCACCGAGTGGAGGAAACCAAGATAGGACCGAGAACCCCGAACTCGAACGCCGACATGGAGCCGATGGCCAAGATCGGTAGACATCTTCCTCACAGGACCGTGACGCGAGACCTTGAAGACTTCAAACCACGGATCTCGAAGGCTGATCCTACGGACAACCGGGCCGGAACCCCGACAAGATCTTCCGGTGCCATAACCAAAGACCGATCCTGCATCTGTGTCGCCAAGATCTCCGAAAGAACCCCCGGTACCGAACAAGTTCGCCAACGACCTCAAGTTCTCCTACACGGATACCAAGCGACAAGGTCTCCTTCATGGGACGCCAAGACACAGGTCGAGCCCCGAAGGCCGAACCCCGGTGTGACAAGTACCCCTTTTCCGGCCGACAAGATCGCCGAGATCAAACGCCAAGGTCGTCTACACGGATACGACATGAACTTCCCCCGGACGCCAAGACCGACCTGACACGCGGGCCCGACAAGATCGACACCGACCAGGACGAGTCCGATGCGTCCCCGACACCGAACCAAGCTCTCCTCCGCGGATGCGACAAGACCTACCTCCGTTATCCGAGAACGTTTCCGTCGAACCCCGAACCCCAGATCCGGACCCTGAGGCCGAACCCCGAACCCCCGGAACCCCAAGTTCGCCGAACCCTAATGTGTGACCCTCATCCGAACCCCTATTTTTATAAATGCTAAACATAAAACATGTTGCATATTAAATTGTCATCCTCGCATGCATATCATTGGTTTGGGGGCCTTATGCCGATTCACCTAATAATTAAATATGGGGCCCATATGCGGGCAAATCTAGTCTCATATTGGCCTCATTTAAACTTGTGTAGCGAACCGGTGATATATTCTGTCTTGTTAATACAACATTTAAATTGCGGGTTAGCCAAACAACATGAACCACCTAAATAATTGTCGGGACCCCCGGTTCCACTTAATATGACCTAATGGCATCGCATCTTTGCCATGCCATACCTCATACATGCATCATGCCGATCTTTTGCCGTAGTATTAAATAGTGCATCCGGTGTTTCTTCTAGTGTTTTGGTTCTTCGCGGATAAAGCCGTTGAGTTGATGCGAGTGTCGCCCCGATCTTCGGTTGAACCTTCGACAATGTTTTCAGGCGAGCATCTCCCCCTTTCTACATATCTTACTTTTATAGTATTTACTTCCCTCCTGTTCATCTATTGCTATCTGTGTTGCGATGCTTTAGTTCCCGTACCTGTGATATCCCTGCAGCCTTATATTGCCTTGGACTCATCCTATTACCTGTTGTTTGGTAGATAGTTGGACTTGTGCGTCGTAGTCGCTTGCTCAAGTGTTGTTGCGTGTCGTCCAGTGCCACAGTTGTTGATGTTGTGCCACATGTTGATGTTGGAGATGATCATAGCTTTACTTATCGTTTACTTTTAATTCCTGTTTAACAACTAAAATTGAAGTAAGCAGAGGCATCGGTGGGTGATAGATAATATTTGGTTTCCGAACGCCCACTTGTGTCCCGTAGGACCCCGAGTACTTGATACCTGTTCCTTGATTTATCGCGCTATCCACATCCGGGAGGTATATGGGACCCCCGAGCGAGCTTGATTCATCTTATTTCTTGGGGCCACAAACTAGTTTGAGGTTTTATTTACGATCTGTACTTATGCCATGCTACTTATGTATTTACGTTTGTGCGAGGAGCACCTTTGCATCTTTTAGGTAAGCGGAGTGATTACGCGGTATCGACAAGCCCAGCCACACTTTCGGGTTCCCAGTCGCTTACAGCCATTGACGCAAACCTTGATTCCGTCTCGGAGCTAGCTTACTTCGTTGCGGGTAGACTACAAGGGGTGGCCCCCTGAAATAATTCTGAATCCTGTGATTGTTCAGTCGTGAAAGCCTCGTTGGGTTTTGATTTGGTTTTTCCGAGGTTGATCGAGCGTGTGTTGCTATTGGTGCACCCCGGCCGGGTAAAACTTTCTGAAAGCCGTGTCCACGGATATGGACGACTTGGAGCACAGTATCTCGATCATAGACAAGCATAACTAAAGTTTATTGCTATAAATTTGACTTTATAATGACTAGTAATCAGCTTCACTATAATGGAATGGCTAATTAATACTGCCCACAATTGCTTGTTTGGAGTGTCGCTTGCGACCATTGTACCTGACTAGTAAGTAATGCAACTACAACGGAATGGCTGAATAAAAGCACCAACAACTGCTGGGTTTTTGGGTTATCTCATGCTAAATGTATCTGACTAGTAATTGTTGCCACTATCACGGACTGAATAACTAAAAGGGCCCACTGCTTAATTTATCAGGATGATTATCTACATCTGACTAGTAATCGCGGCAACGATAACTGATTAAATAAAACTGCCAACAGTGTGAGTTCCTCAGTTGACTTCCTCGTTTGGTCTCGAGGGGGAAACACCAGGATGGGTTTGTTTGGTGATAGCTTCAGGTTGGATCCGGTTAGGTCATTCTTATCCCTCTCTGATATCCGCCAGTTGTATCGAGTCTCTATAGGTTGTTTAGTGTATGCTGCCGCTGTCGCTTCAGTCCACCATACCTATGTAGGCGAGGACCGCCGAATTCTAGCCTCGCCGTGTACTGGCCTCAGTACTGACGCTCCTCTTTTTCCTTTGCCCTTTGTCGGCACCCCTTTTGTTTAAGCAGGTTTTGAGATCGGCGCCGTTAGCAGGGTTACCCTTCCGGCTTGGCCTGGGCAGGGTTATGGACGCCATTGGTTATTCTTCAAGGCTCTTAGCCCCATTTGCATCTTGTCCGTAGCTGGACGCTCTATCGTTTTCAAGGTGATTTGGATCTTTGTATATTATATCTGTATTCTTGACTCTTTGAGTCGCTGTTATATATATCTGTTCCGTGGGTCCCCATCGAGGACTGTTGTGTAATGTTATTACTTCGTTTTCCACCCGCACGAAAGTGCCTGGTGGCACCTTTGAATCGTTTCTATGCGGGTTTGGCGAATTTTGCTCAAACTTGCATAGGTCCGATTCTGAGGGTGTTACATCACGCTTGTCGTAGATGCGTGCTCTTCTTTTCCCTCAGCGATCGCGCCTACGGCCGAAGTCGTCCTTGTCATGCGAACGTTTTTGGTTGAAGGCATCCTCGCCATCAACCCAGTGATTGGCGATGTACATCAGATGATCGATGGTTTTGGGCTTGACGTGCCCTAACTCCTCTCTAAATTCGTGACGCCGCCGTTGAAGGTGTCACTTGCCCTTTCCTTCGAGATGTTCTCAGTGGAATTCTTGATGACATACCAACGTTGTATGTACGAGCGGATGGACTCATTGGAGCATTGACAATAGGCGCGTAGCTCTTCGATTGAAGACGACCTTTTGTTGGTGCCTTTAAAGTTGCGAATGAAGCTGTATTCTAGATCTTCCCAGCTACGGATGGATTCGGAGGAAGGTTATTAAGCCAGGCTCTGGCCGCGCCCGTTAGCTGTAGCTAAAGGCATTGCATGGCTATGTTTTTTCTCCCGCCATGGATCTTGACCGACGAGATATGATCATCCAGCCAGATCTTTGGCTCCTGTACGTCGTCAGACTTCGGATTGTCCGAAGGGAGCTTGAAGCCTTTAGGCATCTACGTTTCCCGTATGGCCCTGCTAAAGCACATGGAGCTGCATAGCTCCGTGCCTTGCTCTTCAGACTTTGTCGAGAACGCATGTTTTGCGCGTGATTTATCAATCTTGCGCTGTGTGAGATCGTCATAGGCGTCGTAGTTGCGGCTCTTTCACCTCGGCCTGCGGCGACGCCGCGTAAGGTCATGCTCCTCCTCGTCGAATGAGGGTGTGCGACTTCTGGTGAATTTTACCGCAAGCTTTTTCTTTGGCTACGGGGTTGCTTCTCCATGTAACGCGGCTCCGACAAGCCCAAGACATGCAATCACAGATTTATGGATTGCATACTAGGGATCCCCCGCCGGTTGCGGGTTTGCTGCCAGATAGGTGGTGGCCGCCATGACCGCGGCCTTCGGCATCTTGGACATGATGTTGCCCTGCGAGTCCATCGACATGAAGGAAAGGTCGAGTGCCTTGGTGGCCTCGCGTCATGCATTAGGATCCATACGCTCCATGCGGGAGCGGTGCTTGTGACCATCATAGCCTTTCAAGGAGGATCCTCCGGCAGAGGAGAGCGCAACTCGACGTATGCTTGACTCGTTAGCTGCTCTCATGCGCTGTTCGAGATCCTTGTGCTGCTCGATTTGTCGGTTGTGCTCCTTGATGAGGAGCCAATGGTAACCCATCAACATGTCTCGAGATGCGTCGGGTGGCAGAGGGTTGGTACCTTGCACAGCTTCCTGGACTCTGTCCCACTGGGCATCATTGAGATGGATCAATTGGCGATTGCGATTGCCGCCATTGGCACCTTCGTGTGCCCTGTTCCCATTGGTACGGGCCGGGGGTGGTCCATTTCCTCCGTTCGTGGCGTTATGATCTTGCGGGTTGGGAGGGGGATCCGTAGGTTCGACTCCATTATCAACATCGCCATCGATGATGACCGCGCACATGTAGCGATGGGAGAGATCGCTGCTCCCACAACTCTCAGATCCGGAACCGTAGGTCCCTTCCTCCGTAGGAGGGTCGCAGAGGTCGGAGTTGTAGCGGTTGCTGTCATCCGAATTGCTTGTCAGCGATGGTGCGTTGAGGACACCGATTGGCGGCACCCATGGAGCGGGTACGACCGCCGGAGGCATTATTCGCTCAGGAGGCGTAGGGTACCGATTTGGCCCACATAAAAGCAGAAGCTCCCAAACATCAGTTCGACTCCGTCTCCTATGGAATCGAAGTTTCGACGAGTTGCCGGCGAGTGGACGGTAAGTTGATGGTGCCGAAGAGGAGGTGATTCTCCGTCACCGATAAGTCAAAGACGGTGTTGTATGGGACCATCACGATCGCACGATAAACACCCCCACTTCCCATAACGGCGCCAATTGACGAGGGTTCGACTCGTCAATGCCCATTGTTATGGACTTGGGTTTTGGAGAAGGAGGGGAAGATGGAGATCGCGGAACGGCTAACAGATTCGCAGCACAGGGACACGAGGTTTACCCAGGTTCAGTCCCCCGGAGGGAAAACCCTACTCCTGCTTGTTTGTTCTTGATTGATGGTGATGTCGATGATTACAGGGGTACGCATATGCAATCTGGCGTGAGGTGTGTTTTTTGGGGTATGAGGTTAGAGAGCCTCCTCGTCCTGCCCTCCTGGCCTTTATATGGGGAGACCATGTCTTGGGGTAGGTCGAGTAGGTTACAGATTAGGGTTGAACCCTTTGAAATTCTATCTATAGCTAGTCGTGTTCTCCAAGAAGTCACACATGTATGGGCCTTGGTCACTCGAATCCTTCCTAGGCTTCATCATCCGCACAGGGTAATCATGTGGGACCATGTCAGGCCGGTACCGGGTAGGCTAACATTAGGAACCCGTAGGTCATACTCATGTCAGGTCCATATGGATTTTCCACACCGTCGTCCCCATGCTAATGTAGCCGCTGGCGCGGTGCAGGTGTCCACTGTGCCTCCATGTCATGGATGTTGCCGGCACTGCTTCCTCTTCTTCCTCCTTGAGGATCATGGGTAGATTATTTTCTTCCCCTCTTATCTTAGTATCTCTCTGGATTGCTCACTATGGTATAATGTTAACCCTAATTAAGATTTGTTCCCCGTTATAGGGTTCATCCCTCTACCTATTTACTCATAACTATTGTAGTGATTCATTTAGTGGATTCTTATTTCTACGATACTGTGGTAAAACTTGCTATGTGGTTTGTTTAGGATTAATGAGAATGGTGTTTTGTCAGTTGATTTTGGTTAAGTATAATCTTGACTGATGTTATGATGCTATATTGGATGTTGATACTGCCCTAATTGATGCATAGTATATTTGCTTCAGTGTTGTCTCGATTGTGGAATTGGTATTGTCCTGGTTATACCTGGGCTTATGGAATCTGTGCTAAAATGCTAGTCTAGCCTGACATGTGAATTGATTTCTAATTCTCTCTTTGGAGATATTTAAGATGTGCAACTAAAATTGTGGTGGCTAAGCTTGGCTTTGCTGGCTCATAGGGTAATTCTGAAATGATTTTCGTGCATAGATTTGATAAGGACCTGGTACTTGTTTGAAGATATACACGACCCCTTGTTGATGATTTCCCTACTGTTATGAAAATAACAGTTCAGTAATCCTTCTGTAATGATTCCTAGCTCAATATTAGGAAGATGATTTGATGATATTACTTGCTGAAGCTTGCAGCTAATGCTTGTTGGCTTGATCTGTTATCCTCTATTTTTGGAGATATTTATGATACTAGGATGCCACCGTGGTGCTTCTAGTTTCTGGAGTGTGCCCAGTAGCAACCAGTCCATGAATTTGACTATGATTAGATGCTTATACTTGTTGGCACTAGATTGGGTCAGTGATGCATATACTGATACCTTGATCTATATATTAGATAGAGAACAAATGCCATTTGTTGCTTTAAAATGTTTGGTGATGGGATTACATTCCATTTGGGTGTATCTTTGAGGCTTATTCACTTCCACAAATCATATTCTTATAGTTGATAAGAACAAATGCAAGATGTGATTATGTTGGGACTTATCCAACCTTCTATGATTGTTGATGTGGCTGAGATGTTATGTTGCCCTTGCTATTGATGGGGAGCTTGGGTAGCTCCTGGCTGTGACAGACTTGTCCTCCCTCCTGGATCTTCTCCTCCTCCTAGCTCCTGCTTTCTCTTGCTCTACATCTGGACCTCCCCTCCTTTAATTAGGTAACCATCTTGGTTGGTTAACTAATGGTTTTCTGTGGTGTTCTATGGACTGGTCTGGTGAGAATCTATATAATATCTTATGGTATTCTTGCTATTCTGTTATGTGTTGAAGAGGATGTGTAGCAGAGTTTTTCTGCTAGCACAATTGTGTGCTTTTAACCATTGCCCTTTGATCCCTGGTGTCGACGGCACCTCATTCCTACATGGGTGTGTAAGTTATGTCCTATGCCTGTGGATTAGATCAAATGGAAATATCTGGTTTTCTACCCTTTTACTTCAATCTTCACTGGTGAAACTTGCCCCTTTACATTTTCCATGATGTGGTTCTGAGACAAAAAGTTAGATTGAGAACAGATCCTTCATTTTGGTGAAATTTGTCCCTTTTATTCATATTATCCCAGTCATGAACTTAAATAGTGCACTTCACTATTAATATATGAGAGCGATTTATATTAACAATAACCTTTGCTTTAGTTTTTTTTCTTTGTTTGCTTGCAGGTACAAGCTGTTATAGAGAAGACTAAGAATATGAAGATTTAGGACTTAGTTAGGAAGTATTATAGGTTTTTTACTTATTCTTCTATAATTATTTTCCTTTATTCCTTTGTGAGAACAATGTAATCTTTATGATTTAATAAAGCTTTACATTTTCTTTCTTAATTATTCTTGTATACAATAACATATTATTTAGTTGTACTCCAAATCTCTTGGGGATATAAGATAAGAAAATAATAAAATTTTCCATGTGTATATTTGAATTACTTTAATGTTTTGAATTTTATTTTATTATAAAAGAACAATATAATATGATATGTATATATATATATTTAAAGAATTCTTTTGGATTACTATTGTAATCCTTCCCTTTTTATTTTATGCTTTGTATTTATTGTATACTTGATATGTAAGATTATAGAATAGAAGTAAGTATATTGTTATTATGATCTCATATAATGTTATTCTTTACTCACTTTTATTTATAATAGTACCAATCCAAATATTATATTATAATTGAATATTTGTAATCTCTAATCCCAATATTAATATCCTAAGTACTTAAATTACACTTTAGGTAGCAACCTACTATGAACCTCTACTCAATTCAAATTTCAAATTCATAATTCAAACACTTATTAGAACTCTTCTTAATAAATAACCAAGGTCATGTCGAAACCTATCGCACTTGTTATGTCATTTCTCAATAGAACAAGAGAGATCTCGATCTCTTAGTAGTATTTTAGTTTTGCGATAAAATTCCCCATATTTCTTATGCATGAATGCAATACACAACCATGTGTCCTCTCTATTTCTAGCCTCTAATCCCGGTATGTTACATTTTCCTACCTAGGGCCTGAATACCCTTGGGATTCCAAAAACAACAATCCATTGGAACTTGCATGTCCGGGGGTGATTTCCCTGCCTATTCTTATTCTTACCAACTAAAGTCCAAGGGGTATCATTGGCAATACTGTCTAAATCATCAATACCAAGGGAATGATGATGCACATTAGTAGTGCTTAAAGTGGCGGGGGGGTTCTCCAGGACAAGAACTACATGCATTAACAGTAAAACAAGACACCCACAGTGTAGAAGGAGGTGAAAGCATAGATTCAATGCTAATAGCACCAGTAGAAGTAACTATATCTTTACAACTATCACTACTACTTGCAACATTGCAAACATAAGAACTAACATGGGTAAGTGGCAGAGTAATACCAATAGTATTTGCCATGTCAGAGAAAGGATTATGTGATATCATACCTTTCAGCTTGGCTGCAGCAGGTACTACCTTCTCCGGATTCTTCCTTTTTGAGATTTCCTGAGCTTTTTGCAGAATGGTTTTCCCTTGTTCTGCCCCCACTCTGGAACTCTGCCTTGTGTTGAACACAGGCCCCCACTTCTTGTTCTTGGCAAAAGCTTCAGAGGGTGTCGGGTCTTGAACACTAGGAAGGGACACCTCCTCAAATCCCATTGTCTTATCTGCATCTTCATAATAAGAATCTCCTTCTTGTGAAAGCTCCATCTGTTGCAGCAAGTCAATGCATGCAGTTTCTTCAGAAGCTATGTTCTTCATCTAATCAATTACTCTCTCATTTGTGCAGCTGTCATCAAACAAAGGACTGAGTCTACTAGCACAGGGGGAAGCAGCATCTCTTTTCTGTATGTAAGCTGAAGCAATCTCCCTTACTTGATCAATTAGCTTGGCCTTGTTCTTCTCCACAGAGGTAGTACGATTCCCTACAGCACCACCAATTGAGCTTGATGGAGTTGCCTACTGACTCTCTGTGAGTTTTTGGCTTTGTCAGTATCCATCTTTTCATTTCCAGTTCCATCTTTAGCTTCTTCCTCTCCTTGCTTATCATGCTCATCAGGGTTTGGAGGGTGGCCATTCTCCACATCTGTTGGTCCATCAACCAAAGCTGCAGGGCCTTCCACCTCAAAGAAAATATGATACAGTTGCCCCTGAATTTTAAAGATTCTTGCAGCTGGAATTTTACTCTGACTACTTCATAGAAGTTTTTTGAACATATATATACCATACCAATCTACATCAACTAGGAGACCAAAAGAAGTACTCCATCTGCATTCAATCCTCTAATCTTCATCCAAGAGTACTTTGTTCTGGTAAAATTCTAGTCGAAAGGAATAAAACTATTACTACACGAGAGGGAGTGAAAATGAGTAAATCTTTTTGTCTCGTAGCCGCTGGTGATCTAAGCATACATTCACAACCAAGATAATTACGTTCCCTCGCCGTACGCTTGGAGGCATCTAGATTTTATCCCTCGACACCACCTGTGCCCACGTACACGTGTCAGATACATCATGGAAATATATAGGAGTATATGCAGAGTAATAGAGATGTGTGAGCGATTTGAATGAAAGTCGGCTGACGAATCATGCATGCACGTCGGTTTGGGTAGCTCAAGGGTTCAAAGCATATAATCGATGGACACTACTCGAATATGCATTGTATCTCTATTGATCGATCGATTGTTCGACAGAAAATGAAGTTGAGCTATCTAGTGATCATTGTACGCAAGGACCTCTAGTTTCTCTTATTATGCCGTACGATCGACGACCGGCCAGACTATTGCTGTATTATACCAGCTTCATGATGCACAATATAATGCATTCGTGGATCACGAACTGAAGCCCTCGCTAGCTAGACGTACGTACGTATTATAGTACGATGCAATTAATAAGTAATTTGGCCGTCTGTACTATACATACACCGATCTTATTACCAAGTATATATACTTCGCGTACGTTGATCCAACGATATCCATAAGATCATGAATGCCCATAAGGTCATGCATCATATATTCTGGTGGATGGTCATACGCATGCACATGCTCGATCTGGACGCTACTTTCCATCGTACACGTATATACTATGCTGCACCGTACGTGCAACTAAATCATTAAGAGAGTACGTATATTCCCTTCCCAAAGTTTCATTTTGGTTCCTCCTGAAAAATGTTTAATTAATCAGACATGTGCAGAGTTCATGCTTCTAGGATTGAAAAAAAAACCTGACCCCCTCATCCTTGTCGGCTCGCCCGACACCGAAGCGATGTCGCCCGAAGGTGGCATCTTTCCTTCCTGAATGGCATCATGGCTACTCGTCATCCACTTCCATTGTGTGCCGAGGGAAACCCTAGGATCAGTCTCTGGTCCGGGCAGCAGCGGTCGTTTTTCCTCTTGAGGGTGTTGCTTGGTGCTTGACGAGTCGGTGCAAGGAGCATGGTGGGACTTCTCCGAAGACCGCAGCGGTTGCCGGTCACCTTCATTTAGTTGATCCGCCTCTGTCTTCATTATGTTTTTTCTTTGTTTCTTGCGGGCGTGTGTTTGTTGTTGTCCCCGCTTTTTCTTTTCGTTTCGACTCTATCATGGTTGTGTCATGTGGTTGCATATTAATATAGTTGGACGAAATCATGTTTCAATAAAAAAAAGCTTAATTTTGACTCGGCTGGCTAGTTTCTACGAAAAGAGAACACTCTCAAATTTTACGAAAAACTGATATAACAACAAATCTGATAAAAAAAATGGAGAACTGTATAGGAATTTGGTCCTCGATGCTCATCCGATCGATATGTGTACACAAAGAAGTAAGATCATCACACAGTTAACTTAACTATTATGCTACTTAATCTGCTTCGTGTTAGTTAAATGAGGGGATAAAGCAGCATATGCAGCTGGTAGCGCTGTAATGAGCTAGCGATCGATCGAGCCGTGTTAGCGGTAGAGACAGACAATGACGAAGGAATCTTTTGCTGCCCCCGGCCGGGTCCCCTGATTGACTCATCAATTAGTTTTTGTAACGACAGAGATGGATGACAGATGCCAGTTCTTATCCCGCATCCCAGCAGCTAGCGGTGTCGAAAAGATAGTGGCACTTAAATAGTTACTACTGCTAGTTGCCAAACAATGCTAATTATTGAGAAAGCTAACATAGCTTAGCTAGCCGGCCCACGGCGTTATCTTAGTTGGACTTCCTATTCCATGGCGAAGAACCCCCTTTGCCTAGCCCCTTATGACGATTTTTACACACAAGTTAACTACTTCCTCCGGTTCAAAATAAGCGTCGCTGATTCAATGCAAAATTGTACTAAATCAACGACACTGTTATGGATCGGAGCGAATACAAGAAGAGTTGTTCCGATTTGATCAACCAAACGACCATGATGCTGCGGACGGTCTACTCGAACCGAAAGAAGCTACACGCAGACCTTCACACTGTGAGTAGTGAGATAATGAGAAACTGAAAGCTAGCGATCACGAGGCACGCAATGCAAAGGGAATCACACAAGCATCTCAGCTTTATTATGACACGAGAGACTAATAATCTATCTGGACACTGGGACCGGTCGATCCGGGAGTGGCAGTCGATCGATCGATCAGTGACGTCGTCGCTTAGGTATAAATAATGTACGTACGCGTCCATCCGACGATGGAACAAGAGCAGAGACAAATTGAAGGACAAAAAGCGGTGGTTGAGTAGTGCAAGTTAACTCATGTTTATAGTACCTAGTGCCTTATTATTCTCTTCCTCTGCTTCTTCTTCATTCTTTCCTCCACTTGTTTAGTTGCTTGATGCATGTGTACTGTCAGCTGCTGGGTCGTCTCGTTGCGATGCCGGCCAGACTAATGGTTTAGTTTATTCATTCATTTACTCGTCAAATTTACACCAGGGGATATTCGGTTAGTCAAAGTAACCGTTCAACAAGTTTGACAGACAACAAATTGACTTGGTCGTCGCCGTTTGTACGGAGCGGTGACTGTGAACCTCATGACCTCACAAACAAAAAAAACGCATGTGGAGCAACTTTTTAAAGCTATCATACCCTTTGTAAGCTAACTATTTCTAGATTACATGTACAAAGAAGTGGACAATATAGTAGAAGTAAACTAATTAATCCATAGGACAAATGGGGTGATCAAGAAGAAATGAACTAAGCATTACTAGATCTATGGTTTCTTAAATGGAATGAAAGACCTATTTAATCTAAAAGGAGCAATAGTGATAGACTAATTATGTGGCTTCAGTTTTGTGGTGCTCTTCGAGTACCATGTCTTGAGCTCTGAGGTGAAAATCCTATGGCCGGCCTTACTAGTTGGTTGTACCTGACAATGATGTGTCTATGCATCGGTTTCCTTGATGAAGTATTTGGTCGAAAATTGCTTGGACTTGCACGCTCTCCTGGTGAAAACCCTTCATCTGGCATTCCGTAGTTAGGTCTGTGATAGGCAGTGCTTTTGCATTGTTCCCTTTCTAGAGGCATTGGTTTTGGAGATTATTTTATTGCATTTCTTTTGTGGTGTCAAGAATGGTGGTAGATGTTGCTTGTGTTTTTGTGACATTGGTCGCTTCAACATTAAATTTCAGGTCATGTTCTCTGCTTTATAATAATGTAGTTATGTGCATTTTTATGTCTCGGTTAGATCTTGACATGATGGTGTTGCGGAGAACGGTGTACTTAGCATCAATTTGATTTTAGTAGAATGTCCTTCTTTGGAAAAATAAATATACAAAGGTCTAACTATACATCCACATAGTTCTCAAATTGCTATCTAGATAATAGTTTATTTGGTTACTGCTGGGGATATACTTTCCGGGTATAGCCACAGGACTCACTGACCAGGGTGGCCCACCAATGGGTTAGAGCTTTGCTTCACGAGCGGCCCAGTCAGAGAAAGAGGAGTCACTTTTGGCTACGACAAGGCCCAGAAGAGTTACCAACTTAGGCATGTAGTATTACTTGTAGTCCAAGCTGTATCTAGTTCTCATGTAATCCTAGGCCCCGGTGACTATATAAACCGGACCCTATGGGAGTCTTTAGGGCACAATACCAACCAGATCGTAGATCAACCACAACTTACTCCCACAGGTGAATCTCTCTTGTAATCCGCTGTAACATCCGGCTATCGCCGATATATTACTAGGTTGCTAGAAGGAGTAGGATCCGATCACCGCAGTCGGATCTGAACCTGGGTAAGCTTATGCTCACCGCTCCCGGAACACCGTACGTCTCATACCCCATATTCTCAACGCCTTCAGGACCCCCTATGACGTACTTGTCGATAATCCGACGATAGTTGGCGCCGTGGGGCAGGTGACTTTCGGAGCTCCGTTTCGGGCGGAATCTGCGCGTGCAGGAATCGGTGAAACAATCGTCATGGATCGCGTGGTCTACGCCGGTGATGTCTCTCTCGTTCTTCTCGACGAGACTTGGATTCCGGCTAAAGAGCCCATGGCAACCTACACCATCATGTCCATCGGCGAGATTGACATCTACCTCGGCTTCGCATACTACATAATATGTAATCAGATACTTTGACGACAACTACTACATAATATGTAATCACATACGGTTGGAAAGGTCCATTTTAGATAGTTTTCTATTCGTTCATGATGTGGAGTATGTGATCATCCTCTATCATCTTAGACGGCTTAGTATTCCACCTACGGTAAGGAAATATCACAAATGGCTATTTCTTACTAAGCCACATACCACATCACATATCACATATGGCTCTTAGTGGAGTTGCCACGTAAAAATGCTTCAACGTATTTATTGTGCCACGAAAAACAAAAAAAAAATATCTTTAAACCAAGATCAATGACTCATAGAGTATTTCTAACAAGAAAGAAGGAACCATGTTACAAAACTTCAAATGTGTCAAGTATACGACATAATAGCAGCCATGATATCCCTTAAAATAGATGACTGCCTTGTTTGTATGGTTGATCATTTGGTCTGTATATATTGGCCTGAAACAAACATAAATTGAAGAATAACCACAATATATAGATTATTCATCTACTCATATCACAAGACAATCAAATTCATTCTCATCCAACACTAGCATATGAGAACAATATTCACATCCATTCACAATTACTCCCTCCGTTATTAAAATATAAGATGTTTTAGCTTTTTTCTGAAACGACATCTTATAGTGTGTAGGTTCGAAGCAAAAGGAGTGAATCTACACACTAAAAGAAGTCTAGATATATGTGTTTCAGAAAAAGTCTAAAACATCTTATATTTTAGAATGGAGGGAGTATGTCATAATAATGTATATCCACATGTCAAATCCCATTGACAACGTAATAACGTTTCATGCACAACTTCTGCTCTTTATACATGTTAGCTAAATTAACAGCTGAAATTTAGTTTTCTCGACTAGAGCCTAGCTATAATAGTATCATGTCATCTGAATAAGAAATAACTGAAATATAAGGATTTTGATATTTGTTTCTTGAAAATTGAGATAAAATCCAAATTAAAGGCCGATAACGCATTAAAAATTCATATGATTTGTTCTCACATTAATTATAAATTTAAGTGTCGCGCAAATAAAGCACACTACATTTAGGTTATTTGCATCCAGCAGAGTTCACAAAATTTTTTCATTTTGGATATAAGTTTTGGTTAAACTTTTTAAACATTAGATTTCGAGAGATGTTTTAAATAACTAGATGAAATACTTAAAATCGTGGGGAGTATTTGCCTCAAAAAACAGTTCCATAGTATTATAAAGTTAATGGATTGCGGAATATAGTAATATAACAAACAGTAGTTGTTGTTGAAGTGTGTAAGTGGATTGCACTAGCCCTTTCCATCAGTTCGGACTTTTGGTTGTGTTGGCTAGTGCATGAAGCTTGACATGGTATCAGAGTGGGTCAACAGTAATTTTAAAATAAATTATGAAAGCCAGGACTCGAACTCGAGATCTTAGGCATCCGCCGACCAACAGGGTCCCAACAGCGATAGCCCTTATGCTCATCACTGTATCCAAGGAAGACACACTCAACGGACTGAGCGGTCAGTTTGATGCGTTCGCGAGGAGCAAGGAGAACATAGCAAATACAACCAAACAAGTGAAGCATGGAGTAATCTGGAGACTGTCCAGATAGGCGCTCAAGAGGGATACCACCCTGCAAGGCGGCAGAAGGCTGAATATTGATGAGTTTCGCGCGCCGTCGCTCTCTTCCGGTTGCACGTGTTGACTTCTCCCCGTCTCACGTGAGAGGGGGTGTTGAAGTGTACAAGTGGATTGCACTAGCCCTTTCCATCAGTTCGGACTTTTGGTTGCGTTGGCTAGTGCATGAAGTTTGACATGGTATCAGAGCCTAAGGTCTCGAGTTCGAATCCTGGTTTTCGCAATTTATCCTAAAATTGCTGTAGACCCCTCTGTGTCCACGTATAGGCCTCTTAAGTCATATGTGAGTTTCGCGTGCTGAAGTGTATAAGTGGATTGCACTAGTCATTTTTATCAGTTCGGACTTTTGGTTGCGTTGGCTAGTGCATGAAGCTTGACAGTAGTGAGTGGTCAACCGACAAAACATTTGTGAACTAGGTAGAGGAAGTATCTCACATCACGCGTGGTAGTAATCCTATCTACTCAAGTACTACTCATGTAGTACATACACATATAAACGCAAACAACAAAAATACAGCCATCCATTTACATCTTAACTTGGCATGCACTACTGCTGGCTAGCTAGGCTACTAGGCAGGCAGCTATAGCTAGCTATGTACTACCGGTACCAACCTGCAGTGCAGAGCTCGATGGATCCCATGGCATAACGCCACCGCAACCAGCGAGCTCAGCTAGCTAGCAGATCGATGGCCGCCAACTACTACTGGGGTATGTGGGGCGCCGGCGCTACAGCTACGACCTGCCCGGCGGCGCCGGCGTCCACGGCTGAGCCTTCTTGGGAGGAGCAGGCGTTCGCGCGGGACGCCGCAGGCCACCTTGGCGCTGGCTGCGTGTGGCCGCCGCGCTCGTACACCTGCACCTTCTGCCACAGAGAGTTTCGGTCCGCGCAGGCGCTCGGCGGGCACATGAACGTGCACCGTCGCGACCGTGCTCGTCTCCGCCAGTGCGCCTCCCCGCCGGATCATCTAGTACAGCCCCAGCCGACAAGCTCATCCCACGATCATCCTGATCACCTTCAGCCAGACCTGCAGTACAGAGCGGCAGTGCGCCCTAGATCTCCACAGGATCAGCAGGCCACCATGATAGGCGCCTCTACTACTTCTTCCTACATATCAACCATCATCATGGAGAGCAGGAACAAGGTGTTCATCTCGGTGCCTCCTGATGCGACGGCAAGGGAAGCATCGCCGGAAAGCGGCGATGAGGAGAGGAGGAAGCGAAGGCGTGTCGATGATCAGCCTCCAGCTGTGGTTGCGCTTCCATTCTTCGTGCGGCTATCTTCGGCGTCATGTGAAAGAGAGGGGATGCCAGGAGATGATGATGGTGATGCAAAGGTACCCAAAGTAGTCCCAAGCCCTAGTCCTCTCCATCTTGCAGTAGGCCCGCAAGAAGTGGATCTGGAGCTTAGGCTTGGGACTAGCTAGCTTACTACTACTCCCAAAGTTGCATGATTTAAGCTTCTAATTTTGCACTTCCAACTTGATCTTGTGTGTTGGTGTTCATGCTCCAATTCTTCTCTTCCCCCAATCCATTCTTATTTCGTTTGTGGTCAATTCTTTGTGATTGGTCTTAGTCAATCGACCGGAATCATTGTATCTTAATTAGGCCAAAGGCTTGTTAATTTCTCTGCATACGTGTGTATATATGTATGCCTTGCCGATCGAACTCTACAAATCTCAAATCAAAGCAAGTCACAGTTTGTACCCCAAGTGTTGTAATCTATGTATATGTAGTGCCTCACAACATCCTCCTAGATTGCTCATGTAGTTAGATTTTAGTATTACAATCGGACTAATTAGAGGGTTTGGTATTCTTATGAGTCCCATGTTTGAGAGATCCCTTGATCTTTTGATTAGAACATGTGATGGTGTCAATTCCCATGTTAACTTGTTGGCAAAATTAGCTTCCAACGGATCATTCCTACATACTTGTATTATATGATGCTTGATTCTTCGTCAACAAAGAGGTGCTAGGCTTTTAATGTGAACCGGAAACTAAAACTAATTGACAAAATATCCATGTAGTTGTTCAAGACTAATCATATATCCATGTTTTTTAACAAACTATTTCCTAAAACATTTCTTCAAACAATATAGGGCAATAAGAAACCTGTGTTCGACACAGAGGATATACAGAGCTATATATTACACTACCATGCATAGTCCGTCGAATTTTAAAGTAAATTAAGATCCTAGCTAATCTATGTGAAACATATTCCAGACCATTAGAACCAAATCTATAATACTAAATTCAAGTTGGCCTCGTGATGCCGCTCAACTATAGTCTGTCATACATTGGTGTTTTCCTCTTCAGCCATGAGCATGGTTGCTTCTTCTTTCAAGTCAGGTCACAAGCAGACAGTAGATAGGGCAAAGTGATCATCTAATCTTGTCTTGTACACACAATCCTATTCGTGTAGGGTACAGCATTGCGGAAAGGAGAGAGGGAGAATATGTTTGTGTTGTATTATATCATATCAAGATTAGAATGATTAACCAAAAGTGGCTATTTATATAATTACTAGAAGGCAAATCAAGCAATTGATACTTGTATGTTTTTTTCATAACAAATATATGTAGTTTTTCGTTTTAAAAAATAATTGTTCGTCTAAAAAACAAATATATAGTGCTTGAATGTAGGGAGTAACAGTGTGAAAGTGAGGAATTGTGATCAAAGCAAAAATTGAGAAAGTGCACATGTATGTACAAATTATTAAAGGAAAGACCAGGGTGGTGTAGATGCTGGCAAGGAGCTACACTAACACTACACCCACTCGCAATATATGCCACTGCTGACACATTCCAGGAGGGCAGCATGTACAGGAGCTATACAAGAAGCACATGCATATCAGCGTATATAAGGTCGATGGAGTAATTACAACATGCACGTACGTACTACTCCTGTGAATCTGTGGATCTGTGTAACTAGAGTACAATTGTACAGTGCAGCAGCACAGAATACTTCTATCTGCACCTAGCTAGCACACACGTACACATGTTTACAGCTATCCGACTGTATCAAGCCGCTAGCAACCCTGACAGCAGAATACTAAGATTGTTTTTATGTGTGGTAGTATCATTCCTTTCCACTTTCATTATTGGTTAGGTAAAACCCTAATGCATGGTTACCTAATTAACCAATTGCTTCTAATTCATGCATAAGGCTACATGCACACATCCATTTGCCTTGGAAGAGGATCATTCTTTTTTTTTTGTTAGGTTACTTCAATTGTCGTTTAATTAAATAGCTTGCTTCTCTCCTTACAATTTAACTCTACATATGAATATGCATGAAGGGATGCACATATCGCAGGAGTAACTCAGTATAAGAGTGCTAAACATTACATCGCGAGGATAAAAAGAATGTGTTTCCAAGTTGCATGGTATGTTCATATTGTTCTTTGCAATAAGCTGGGCTGTGCAAAATTTATGCCAACTACAAGCCAGATACTGACAGTGTGATTAGAAAAGAAACCAAAACCAGAGGAAAAGAAACACCCGCTCGAAGCATTGAGAGGAGAAATGCATCCATCTCTCCACAAGACAAAACATGCATGCATACACAAGGAGATGCATGGTTCATCTGCTCTGCCTCTCCAGTGTATAACACACGATGCAATGCACATCAAAGAATTTCTTACCAAATGGTAACTAGGAGTAGTAACTAGTAGTTGCACGTCCCTATGTTTACTGCTGTGAATTTGCAGCTATATATACAATTGTACAATACACCAGTGCACATAAATTTCATGCTCCACCTAGCTAGCACAGGTACATACTGATACAGTGTCTAGCTAGATCCCATGCCATTATTTCTATGTGTACATCTGAAGTGTCCTTCCTTCCTTCCTTCTTTCATTATTGGTTACTTAAAGCCCTGATGCATAGGTAGCTAATTAACCAATTGTTGCCAATCCATGTACACTGCTACAAGCACACATTTATTTGACCTTAGGAGACCAGCATTCCTTTTGTTACAGTATTAAGTTAACTTCTGGTGTAGTTGCTACTCTCCTTCATGTCAATTAAAGTATACGAGTGTTAAACATAAAATGGCAAAGAAGCCTGAGATTTAAGAAAATGCTTCCAAAGTGACATGGTATATATACCTACATACACTTCCCTGGATAACCTGGGTTTTGCAAAATTTATGATAACAAAAATAATAGGCAGTTAATGAGTACACATTATTAAGCTAAAAAAGCAAAAGTTTATTTGGAAAAATGACTATGCTCATGCTAACTAAAATATTTACAGTTAATGAATAGTTGATACGCATTAACCCAGGAACCCAAAGTTCATTAGAAACCGAAAAGGAGCAAACAGGAAATAAAGTAGTCTTGATTTTATTCAGACAACTCAAAGCATTGAGAGGAGAAATGCACCCATGACCCATCTCTCCAAAGATAATCCATACACAAGGAATATCAGGGTTGGTCTGCTCTGCAGATCTAATAACACATAATGCAATGCACGTCAAAGAATGTTTTACCAATACATGACTATAATTAGTAGTTGCACGTACCTTGGATTGTAGTATGTAGGTTAGAGTAGGAATATTGTAATAGCCAGAATGTCAACATGATTAAGTGGACATACGTAGGCAAGTCTTGATGGATATATCTACCTACCAATGCAACCTTTTCCAAGAGAGAAAAAAAGCGAAAGCGATATATGAACAGCAGAAGAGAAGCACCTTCTCATTATCCTGCTGGATCAAGTTCAGGTTAACTGGAGGTTCAGACCACTGAACCAGTTGAAAACTCTTTAAGTTCTGAATGTTCCAGAGCACCGAAACAGGATTTCAATTAACCAGTTAAACACTGAATTAACATGGTACAGAAGTAACAGGCCCCAATGGCAATATTGGTTTGAATCAAGATATTTGTAGCTGGATATAACCAAATGATCAGCAACTCATGGCATGGCTAGGCCCTCTCTCTATGTTCTTTTGAATGCCTAGTTCTTGTAATAATGTACTTTACTTTCCTCATCAATTCATCTTCTCCCTGCTCTTTGAGGGGCATAATTTGCAAAGAAGAAGACAGAACCCAGACCTTTGCATCCACCATCCTAAGGACTTCTGGATCGCGGTCGTAATCCTGTTAGATAAGTAGACAAAACAAAAGACAAAATACAGTCAGATGGATTCTCCCAAAACTTGTAAGCAAGAAATCCTAAAATGACAATACCTTCTCCGTAACTAAGACGATGGCCTCTTTGTTATGTTGGTCCGCAAGCTTCCTCACTCTTTCTTGGATTAATTCTAGGTCCTATAGTAGGCAAACAAGGATAAAAAAGTAATCACCATGCAATGAATAACAAAAAGGAAGCTAGTACTAAGAAAATATGAAATTAGAAATACAGTCTTGCAACAGCTAATGGAAGTAATGCATGCTTTACTATCGAAAATGATACACATTAATATAGTCCCATGTTCACATGGACGCGTATATGTATGATTTTGAAAGTGCATCCATTGTTTTGTTGATGTGGAACATTCCTAACGACCATGGAAAGAAAAAGAAAAGAGGGGGGAGCCACTCACATGATCACAGAAGAAATGGTGATCACTGAAATCCAGCCTATCAATCTTGATTGGACCAATCTACAGAAGCAATAAGTAGAGTATTATTTTCACGATTCTCCAGTAGCAAGGTTTGGTGACTATTCAGGTATCGGTAGACTCCCTTGTCATAAACAATAAGTTTTATTATAGGACCAGAACATTGCATTGAGCTAGTGTAGATCATATAATTTTTAATTAAGAATGTTATTTCTTTGTTAGTGGGACGTCTGCTTTGTTTCCTTACACTAAGCAGAGCTCAGTTGACAGTCATGTGGCAACTGTAGTTACTATTTTTGGAAAAAAAAATGTAGTAAAAGCAATCAAAGATTAGTCAGAGAAAAATTGAATTATAGCTACTGTACATGTTGTGTGACGACTATGAATTGTTTGTTTGGCCGACCACCTCAGTCTTCAATTAGTTATATGTTGACGAAGAGTGATGTGTGGTACGAATGAAAGGAAGAACATACATGGAAAAAACTTAAGGCTTTACATAAAAACTTGAAAATATCATTAAACCAAAGTTTAGTGTTGGTTTAATACACCTAAGAAACATCTGTTAGGGTGGGTGATAGATAAGCAGGAAAATATATTAGCAAGAAACTACTATAAACACTTAGATTGTCTTTCCGGAATGAATAGCGTAAAAACAGGCAGCATTCCATTTTTAGGATAGGTAATGCCAAGCTAAGAGATCTAGACAAAGAAATGAATGAGTAACGGAAAGGTACCTCGGTAACTGTATTTATGAAAGCATCTGGGCAGCCAATTGCAGAAACACATAGCACAATCATGCCATCCAGCACCTTAAGAGGCAGTCTCTGTAATGGTTGGTTAACCTCAAAAATATGTGATGGGGCCAATTTACTAAAAAACACTGGACATGTCGCACCACTATCTTGGACTGTGCATTCAATATTTTCCAGTTGCACTTCAGAAGCCTGTGTAGTAGTACATGGTAGTTCAGAGAACAACTGATGGAATTCTTCATCAGCTTGAGGTAAAAGAAATACCTACATGTCTGATTTCTTACTGTGCAGACTGCATTAATTGTTGGTTCTCACTATTTATCAGATGAATCCAATTCACAATGAGGGAAAGCAAGCAAGCACCTTTGATCGGTTTTATTTTTAAATTCTACCGTCTTGCAATCATATGAACATCATACATAATTTTGTCTATGTGGCAGCTTATATTTCAACAACATAATTTCAGTGCGACAGTGCCTCATGTCAAGAATAATATCAATGCTAAAGATCTAATTTCGGCTAGAAATAGAAAGAAGTAACATGAAGGTCTGAGTCACTGGGAGTATAACATACCAGATCCGCGTGATGAATAACCACTATATCAGCTCGAGTAAGTGCGCTCAATGGTTCCCTCATGGGTCCTCGTGGAACGAAATGACTGTTTCCCCAAGGTGTCAGCCCATTGACCATCACAATCTCCACATCTCGAAGCAAGCTCCGGTGCTATCTACAAGGAATGAGCAACAGAAGTGAGCATACATTACATACATGAAAACGTGTGTGTCCAGAAGGAACAAACATATCTGGCCACTATATTGGAATAAAGATTAGACATTTTACAAGCAAGATCACATAAAACTTGGTACTGATGGATTGATCCATATAAGTAGTCCACAAAAGAAGAACCCAAAACACTTGATACCTGCATTCCATCATCCAGTATAGCCACTCCGATTTTGGCACTTGTACCGCTTACCACCCGGTTTAGTGTTGACGAAAGCTTTTCCCGGGGGAAGGCATCAGAAGGATTGACACAGCCATACTTTTGCAGCATCAAAGAAGCCACAGCAGCCCTATTTGCACCAATCCCAATCTTGGTGGTAGTATCAGCAAGGCGCCTCCTGAGCATCTTGGATTCATCACCGCCTGCATAACCCTACAGCACCAAAACTGAGGACTACTGTCTTGTTCGAAGGTAGCATCACGAGAGATGGAATTGATAGATTGGAAATAAACTATAGTTGAAATATTTGAATTGCAGCCAGCAAGCAGTATTAGGAGTGCTTTACCCTTGTTAGGATGAGCGGAGAGATGCCAGTGTCGTGAAACCTGCGGGCCAGGAAGTCGACCATGGGTGTCTTCCCGTTGCCGCCCCAGGTGAGGTTGCCCACACTGACGACCGGGACCGGGAGGGTGCGTCGTGGGCGTAGCGGAGAGGATAGGATGAGGAGGGGGAGGCGGAGGAGAGCGGAGGCGGCTGAAAGGAGAGGGAGGAGGAGTGCCCGGTGGAGTAAGGGGAGGTCGGGGACGGCAGCGTCCGGCGTGGCGGCGAGGCGGGAAAGGAGCTGCCGCACCTTCTCCGTCGCCATATCCGTAGTCCCCTGGGTGGTCGGCCGCCGCCTGTCGCCGGAGGTCTCAACAGAAGTACAGAACGAGGGGAGCAAGTAGTGGGCTGAGCCCTTTTCACAATTAAGCCGGGAACTGACTAAATCAGTCCCACCCATCCTCCCCTCAATATGATTCTAAAAAAAAATCCTCCCCTCAAAAAACAAATCCCGCCCTGCCAGTTGGACAGCAATTATTATTATACACCAAAATACTTCTAGGCTCAATCTGAAGCAGGCTTTGTCAACGCCCGATTATTCCTTCTCTCGAAATGGTAATTTGATCAGTGATATGAAGTTCAAACTTCAAATGAATTTTATAGAGGCTAGGATGATTTACATTCATAGAGTTTGTAATAGGCCGGCTCATGAGCTTGCGGCTATGGCTATAGGGAAAGTTCAGGATCACCATATTATACGAACGACAAACTTTTCTACTTTTGTAATCCTTCTTGTGACCGGCGATTACTTCGAGGCTCAATTCCTATTTAACACTTAAGGTTGGGCATGCATAGTGAATAATATTAAATAGTAGTATCATGTACATCATAAAAATGTGGGATATCTTTACTACTTAATAAATCCAAAGAAGACATGATGGTGGTATGTTAGCTCGAAATTACCCTAAACTTCAAAATATTTACAGGGATATGCCATCGCAGAGGTCGTCTACATTTGCGTATGTGTCCTCGTTCAGTCTCGTCCTGAAACTGCCCTCCCATCCCTCATGTATTCCCCCTCACCTAGACTTCCTTCGGCTTCCAATGTCGCTGGTTCTCCCGAGCCTCGCCGCCAAGGTCCGCCGCTAGGGAAGGAGGCACTAGCGAGGGCACTGTCCTTGGAATCGAGATTGGCACCGAGCTGGCAAGAACTACTGTGAGGTCGCACAGATCCAACCCCTATCGTGCCCCATCTTCCTCCTCGATCCTTCAATAGTTTCCCTCCGTGCGTTGCCTGGAGAGGCCACCCCCGCGGCAACCCTGTCGATGAGATCCCTTTTCCATCTGGTCGTCCTCTCGCTTCATTCCGCCCGAGGGCGGGAGGAAGAAGTTCATATATGTTTGGTCAAGAAGGAGTTACTGGCATGGGTGCTCGCCAAGGACACAGCTGTCAGCGACCGCATCATCACGGACTGGACGGACTGGTTCACATCGTCTCTGAAATGGTATCGGTGTTGGGTGTGTAGGTAAGGTTCATGTGATGATTTGGTGGTTGTTAAGAGGGTTGCAGACGGGAGGAAGCTGCCCGCCTGGCTCACAAGGACATAGCTAGCTATAACTGCCTAGTAGAAATGGGTAAATATGTCACAAATTGTCGTCGTTATGAAAACGGCAGAGCCTAAGCAGGCTAGGAAGAGGTGTGGGAGCAAAGCAGAAAAGCGTGCAACGGCGTCCGCAAGCGGGATTGGATACAAACAAGTGCGGTCACATAAGAAGTACCCAGGTTCGGAGCCCTCGTTGTAAGGTAAAGCTCATACTCCTGCCGATCTGACTATCTGGATGATCACTAAGGACTACAATGCTCCTCGAGCTGTATCGGGTCTGGCTAATAGTAAAAGAGAGTCCAACCCTTGCTCAGTTGCCCCTGCCGCCCCTTATATAGGCCGAGGCGGCATGGGCAACAACTTGGCCGACTAGCGGGTCCCATAGGCGGGCGCCCTAGCCGGCTAGGTCATCTACAGTGGCCGGCATGGGGAGTATGTACTCACAGTCAAGCTCATGCTGCCATGCCATCTACAGTGGTCGACGTGCGGGTAGTTACGCACAGTGCCACCTATTGTCTACGGTTGCAACCGTCATCGGTAGAAGTCGTCGGTATGGGCCGAGTGTCTGAGTCGCCTTTCTGTCTTGTCCGCTGTCCTAGGCGTACTGCGCACTGTGCCCTACGTCATCTGGTACCTTGCCTATCTTGAGTAGCCGGCTAGGGTGGTCTAGCCGGCTGGCCTAAATGGGCCGGATGGTCGGATCCATCCGGCTACTCTTCTACCCTTGCTTGCTTCATCCAGCTGGTTCTTCTGCCGGTTGGCTCTTGATCTGTCTTGCTCCGGCCGGCTATCTTGATCCAGTCGGCTGGCACTCTTGTCGATGGTTTTCATCCGGCTGGCTGGTTTTCCAGTCGGGTCTTGGTTTGTTCCTTCTTCTGATCCGTCTTGGCGTTTTTGGGTCCGGCTACTCTTAGCCGGCTGTCCTGCTGGTGCTTTGCATCTTGTCCGGTTAGCCTACCTGGGGGCGATCCCCCAAACACTAGCCCCCGAGCGCGCGTAGATTCCGCCCCTCAAGCAAAATGTGCGCGGGCTCAAAGAGCTAGGATTTTGATTTTTTTCCCGGTTGAATTTGGCGGTTGAGCTGCCCCGGCTGCATCATCACCGATGTTAGCCACGCGTGATGATGGTCGTGGGAGGGCGTGTGTCGTGGGGTCGCGTCGGTTGTCGCCTCGAGAACTGTCGTCGGTGCCTCGCCTCCCGTGTTAGGATCTCCTGCGCCCGAGGTGTGGCTGCAAACGATTTGGGAACCGTTGGAGCCGAGGGAGGCCGACACGTGGCAGGCCGGCGGTTTGCCTCCCCGGCCCCTTTAAGTAGGGGCTGCACCGCCCGCCCATCTGGTCATTTCTTCGCCTTGCCTTCGACGCCTTGGCCTGCTCGCCATCCTCTCGCCTCCGCTTTCAGGTTGCCAGCGAACTCGCGTTGTCCGCTCCGCCCGCGATGCCAGTCCCTTTCCTTGCCGGAGCGATGGGAAACCGCAGCTCCTCCGCCACTCCTCTTGCACCTTGTTCCCCTCGCACTCCTTCTCCCTCGCGCTCTGCCGCCGCCATGGCTGAAAGCCGAAGCGCCTGGTGTGGTTCCTCCGTGACGGAGGCGCAAGTGGAGAAATATCGGCGGTCGCGCCTCCTGCCGATCGCCGGCGAGGTCAGGGTCCGCCTGGCCCCGGCTGATGAGATCTCGCCGGCTCCAAAAGCCGACGACCGAGTTGTCTTCCTCGCGCATCTGGCGCGCGGCCTGGCCTTCCCGGCCAGCGCCTTTTTCTTATCCTTCCTTGCCCACTTCGATCTCCGCCTCCACCATATCGGGCCAAATGCAATCGGCACATTGGCCCACTTCGGCGCTTTCTGCGAGTGCTACCTCGGGATCTAACCAGATCTCGGGCTCTTCTGTCGGCTCTTCTTGATCCGGCCTCAGGTGCAGTTTGCCAAGGGTCCGCTGGTGACCTACAGTGGCGCCTCCATCTATAGCCGGTCGCAGACCCGCTACCCCAAGTTCAAACTGCATGACACAGTTAAACAGTGGCAGCAGACGTACTTCTATGTACGGAACTTGAGGTCGGAGGACCGGCTGAACCTCCCGGCCTTCCAAGACGCCGAGTCCAGCCGGGCGCACTGGGAGGAGAAGATCTTCGGCTCCAAGGCGGAGTCAGACGCGCTCCTCCACCGGATGAGGGGGTTGGTGACGGCTGGTCTAACCGGCATCGACATGAAGTTGAGATGGGCCAGCCGGCTCATAATGGCCCTGCAGCAGGGAGCACACAAGATGTGCTACTACTCCGGGAGGCTCGACCCCACCCGGCTCTCCCGTCACGACCCCTCCTTCGCCAACCTCTACGAGTGGGTCTGGATGATCACGAAGGAGAAGATCACTTCCAACTGGAAGTTTGGCGTCACTCCTTACACGCGCGAGAACCGTGCGCCTCGGGTGAGTATGTTTAACTGCTTCTCTTTCCTTCTGTCGTTCTCGCGTTGTTCGGCTAACTCCCCTATCCGGTCTGACTTGCGTTTTGTTTTGCGCAGATGTTCCCCTACATCATTCGGGAGGAGGGCGACACGGCCCTCCAAGTCTTCACAGTTGACCTCTCCGAGCCGCGCTAGCACCGGAACAGCCACGAGGGTTCGGATGGCGAGGAAGGCTTCTTCCCCAGCCGGGGTGAAGAGGCGGTGGAAGACCCTCAATGCCCAGAGCCGGAGGAGAGCGACGGCACCGCCGCGCCCGAGGCTACCCGGAAGCATGCCGGCGAGGGCACCTCTAGCAGCAGCGCCGCTCTTGAGAAGCCGGCTGCCAAGCGCACTCGAACAGCGGGGGTTCCTCCGCGCCTTGGACGAACCGCGGGCGGCCGGAAAAAATCCGCGCCCGTGGTGCAGGGTTAAGTCTTCCGCCTTTTTCCCTTCTTGTTTGTTTCTTCTCATCGGCCTCCGGCCTTGCTTTGATCTTGTTTTTGCCTTGACCTTGCTCTTGCTTTTGTGCACCACTGTTCTTTCCTTCGCCGCGAGCCCGACTCGCAGCGCGCCTTCCGCCTCACCGCCCCGTGACCTTCCTCCTCCGCCGGCTGCCCCCTTCAACCGAGACCATGCCCCCGCCAGAGCCGGCGACCATGGTCCAGCTGACTGCTTTTGCGCCCGAGCGCACGGAGAGCCGGACGGATGCGCCCTCTGGGCCAGGTGGAGGCTCATCAGCCGGCGGGGGGGGCTCGGGTGCCAGCCGGAACACGGTCTTTGTCGAGGACGTGGACTCCGACGATGAGGCAACCACGCAGTGGCAGGCGGAAATCCGCGACACCCTGGCCGCTCTAGCCGGCCCACTGGCGCCTCTGCCCGCGGAGGCGGGAGCTTCGCTGCAAACCCTTGAGGTCAACCTCGAGGTCGGACTGGCGGAGGTGAAGCAGCTCCGGGCTACGCTAGCCGGCGCCAACGAGGAGGCCACCAAGCAGCTAGCCGCGGCACAGTGAACCGCGCGAAGTAAGTTTTCTCGATGCTATTTTCTTGCGCTCTTTTCCTTCTTGCTTTGCTTACGGTTTGTGGCTTTCTCATTTGCATTCCTTTTCTCCACCCATAGCCATTATGGATTGCGGGCAGCGGAAGATTGACCGGCTGAAGCGCTCCAATACGTGCCTTAGCCGGGACAATGCCGCCCTCCAGCTCCAGAATAAAGAATGGCACAACAAGGTCAACCAGCTGGAGGCCACCATCAAGGAGCAGGAGGCGACTCTCGCCAGCCGGGCCAGCACCTTTGACCTTATGGACAAGGAGGCCACCCGACTGAAGGAGCACGCTGAGATGCTTGACAACGAGCTGATGAACATCGGCCTTCTGGCGAAAGGTGAGTCCCTCTGCTGGTGCCGTATGTTTTTATCCGACTGCATTTTACGGGTCTTCTTTTGACTTGTCCTTCTGATCACAAGGCTTCTACCCCCAAGTAGACACTCTGTCCTATGACCGGGTGCAACAGGTTGCGCCGAGTGAGAAGGCAGCCGTCAAGGACCTGGTGGGCCAGCTCGGTGAGGAAGCTGCCAACCTGTGCAAGGCCGCGGCAGGCATCCATGACCTGGTTTTCTCGGGGGAGCTCCTGCCGGAGACCATGGGGGCCCTGGCGATCAAGCTGGGCGGCGCGCCGAACGCGATCGACCGGCTGCGCGATCTGGCTGCCCGCGTCGGCTCCGAGATGGCGCTGGCATTGATGCTCTCGTGGTACAAGGACGCCCATATCGACAAGCTGGTGGACGGCTTCCGAGCCGGCGTGAATCTTGAAGCCGTGCGCCGGGCCTACCCGGACCTCCGCTCCGCTGCGATCACGATTTCCGGCTAAGCCGACATCGACGAGGTGCTCACGGACGGCGAGGGGAGCTCGGGGGCCGATGGGGCGGGAGCGAATGGCGCGAAGGCGTCCTCCCAGGCTAGTGGAGCCGACGCGGCTCCTCCTCACGGCAAGGGTCTGGACGCTTGAAGATGAAGACCCCGGGACGCCGGGTGAAGTTGTAGATATCTCCCTGCTTTTGGCACTTGTGTTGTCTAAACAATATGGATCTGGATGCACGGGGGCTTCGTCCCCCGATGCTTAAGTAACTATTTGGTTGGGCTTGCCTTCGTGCACCCACTTATGTTTATGCCTTGGTCGACTAGTCTTTCCGGCTGGTCCACTCCAGCCAGACTTATCTTGCATTTGTCTTGCGCTTTGTTTCTTCTGGCTTCCTGACGGTCTGTCGACTTGCTTTGGATGGTTGGCGCATCTGCTAACCGGATACTACATCCTTCCAATGGGGGCGCGCCAGCGCACCCACTGGGTGTAGCCCCCGAGATTCGGAATAGCTGGAGTAGCCAGGTGTTTTGAACCTTCAAAAAATTCTTGTTTTTCACCTTTCTCTGCCGGATGTGACCTGCTTAGCCGGGCCGGGGAGGCTGCACTGCGGTCCGGCTAAGTGTGTCTGACTTGCTTTTCTCTATTACTTTCCTTTCTCCTCTCTTTCCATCTTTCTCTTTCTCATCTTTATCTTTCTTTCTTTCCTATTTCTCTTTTTCATCTTTCTCTTTCTCTTTCTTGCTAGGTTTGTCTGACGCGCCCGACTAGCTGCGGCCGGCCGGCTTGGGCGGGTGGTGCCCTTGAGTTCTGTTTGCCTTTGTCTTTCTTCTTGTCCGGCAAATGCACCCTTCAGCCGGGCATCTCATGTATCCAGTGGGGGCGCGCCAGCGCACCCACTGGGTGTAGACCCCGAGATTCAGAGTGGCTACTACAGATAGGTGCTTACAATCTTCACTATTCTTGATTTCCGACTCGGTGCAGTTCGTGCAGAAAAGAAACATACAGAAAATGACTTCTTCTCAATATGTTGCCTTGTTAACTGTCTCTCTATTACCCTACTAGAGTTTTTCTTTTTTCGAAAACTAGCTCGTGCTCCTCTGGACACTTAGTCACTTTCTCGTGCGCAATGTTGTTTACGCTGCACCTTGCCGGACAGCCGGGTTGCGGTCTGGAGCCGGAACCGAAGGGAGCTGACAATACATTTCCGCACGGTACTAGAGGCTTAGTAACCAAAAAATACCAACTAGGCACATGGCCGTAATGTCCGATCTGACGCATCTTTCGCCGTTTTTCGTGTGGGATGCCCTCGGGCTTTTGCTCTTGCTAGCCGGACAGCCGGGCTGCGGTTTGTAGCTGAGACGAAGAGTGGGCCTCTGGCATCGTTGCACACTACTCAGTCGGTTTACAGAATTGGCAGGGAGGGCTAACCGGCGAGCCCCCGGGTAGGGGTCAACGAAAGCCGGAAAATCATTGCAGGAAATTAATCAGATAAGAACGACAATTTGACCATCCGGCAAGGAGTCCCCGAGCATCAGCCGGGGTTCCACATCTTTCATTCATTCAGGGATCCGGATACATACACTGATTTTTTCGACTAGGTGTAAAATGGTCGGAGGAGGTCCGCGTTCCATGGCCGCTTGGTCTCCTCGTCCGACTTGTCCATCTTGTTCTTACGCGACTGCTGCGCGTCGATGAGGTAGTAGGAGTTGTTGTGCAACGCCTTGCTGATGATGAAGGGGCCCTCCCACGGAGGGGACAACTTGTGCATGCCCTTCGTATCTTGCATCAGCCGGAGCACCAGGTCGCCCTCCTGGAATGCGACTGGCCAGATGCGACCGGAGTGATACCGGCACAACCCTTGCTGGTAGATGGCCGATCTGGACAAGGCCAGCTCACGGGCCTCCTCGAGGAGGTCCACATTGTCCTCCATCGCCTCCTGGTTCTCCTTCTTCGTGTAAAGGAGTTTGCGGGGTGAGTCGAACTCAATGTCTGCCGCGAGAACTACCTCCGAGTCGTAGGTGAGGAAGAACAGGGTGAAGCCGATTGATCTGTTCGGGATGGTGCGGAGGCTCCACAGCACAGCTGGTAGCTCCTCGATCCAGCAGCCGGGTGATCTCTCTAATGGCTCGATCAGCTGGGGCTTGATTCCGGCTAGAACCAAGTCGTTGGCTCTTTCCACCTGCCCGTTGGATTGCGGGTGTGCGACAGATGTGAGGTCCAGTCGGATCCCTTTGTTGTGGCAGAACCGGGTGAAGGCACCCTTGGCGAAGTTCGTGTCGTTATCGGTGATGATGCTGTGGGGGTAGCCAAACCGGATGATGATGTCGCGGAAGAAGGTGACGACTGTGTCCCCATCCAGCTTCCGGATCAGCTTCGCCTCGATCCACTTCGTGAACTTGTCCACCGCCACCAGCAGGTGGGTCATGCTGGCCCGAGCTCGCTTGAAGGGGCCGACCATGTCCAACCCCCAGACCGCGAAGGACCAGGTAATCGGAATTGTCTTGAGGGCGGAAGACGGCATGTGCCTTAGCTGGTCGAACCGCTGGCACCCATTGCACGCGTGAACCAGCTGGTCTGCGTCCTTCGAAGCAGTCGGCCAGTAGAATCCGTGGCGCATCTCTTTTGACACAAAGGCCTACGAGGAGGCGTGGTGGCCGCACTCCCCCTGGTGGATCTCTTTCAGCAACCGATAGCCGGTATCTACATCGACACACCACTGGAAGACACCCGCGGCGCTGCGCTTGTACAGTTATTTGTTGATGATGGTGTACGTGTGCGCGCGGCGCCGGATCTGTCTTGCCTCCACCTCGTCATCCGGAAGCTCATAGTTGAGGAGGTAGTTTATGAAGGGCTAGGCCCGGGATGGAACTTCCCGGATGGTGAAGACACAGGCCGGCACGATCTGGAGCTCATCCTGGGGGCGGCCGGGTGGGATTCCCAAGTCGGAAGCCCCGGGGCCTTTTGCCTTGCTCGCTGATGGCTTGCCTGAAGAGGAGGCAGCCCCCGGGTCTTTTCAGTCGGAGGTCACAATAGTGGGGTCCGACTCTTTCGAGCCGGCAGCCCCCGGGTCTGCTACCTAGATGATGGACTCGAACTCCAGAGAGGGAGTGATGCTGGGCTTGCGAAGATGCTCCAAGGATACTCCAGGCGGGATAGATGCTCTGGTGGATCCGACTCGCGCGAGTGCGTCGGCCGCCTCGTTGTTGGCACGGGGGACGTGGTGGAATCCACATCCCTCGAAGCCAGCACTTAGCAGCTGTACATGGAACCGGTATAGAGCCATGTTAGCATCCCTGGCGTCCCATTCGCCGGATACTTGCTGCACCACCAGGTTCGAGTCGCCAAAGCAGAGGATCCGACGGATGCCGATGTCTTTTGCGAGCCAGAGCCCGTGTGCGAGGGCCTCGTACTCGGCAACGTTGTTTGACGTGGTGAAGTGGATCTGTAGCACGTACTCTAGCCGGTCTCCCTTGGGCGAGGTGAGCACGATGCCGGCTCCCAAGCCCCCGCGCATCTTCGAGCCGTCAGTGCGACTCGAGTCGAGTCCGGGACCGGCGGTATCGCTCTACGGTCGACGAAGAAGTCCGCCACCGCCTGAGACTTGATGGTGATCCGGGGCTCGTACCGGATGCAGTAGGTGGCCAGCTCGATGGCCCACTTGGCTACCCGGCCTGTGGCATCCTTGTTGCCAAAGATCTCTCCCATCGGCGCGATGGACACGACGGTGAGCGGATGCTCCTGGAAGTAGTTCTTGAGCTTCTTGCAGGCCAGGTACACCCCGTAGCACATCTTCTGGTAGTGGGGGTAGTTCTTCTTGGAGAGGGACATCACCTCGCTGAGGTAGTAGACGGGTCGCTGAACCGGCTGCGCCTTGCCCGGCTCGGGATGCTCGACCGCCAGGACGACACTGACGACCCGGTTGGTTGCGGCTATGTATAGCAGCATTGGCTCCTTTGCAGCCGGCGTGGCGAGAACCGGTGCCATCGACAACATGTGCTTGAGGTCGTGGAAGGCCGTGACTGCCTAGGCCGTCCAAGTGAACTTGTCCGTCTTTTTCATCAGCTGGTACAGGGGCAGGGCTTTCTCTCCCAACTGGCTGACGAATCGTCTGAGGGAATCCAGGCAGCCAGTGAACCTCTGGACGCCGAGCAATCTCTTGGGCGACTGCATCCTATCGATGGCTGCGATCTTCTCCGGATTGGCCTTGATTCCCCGGCTCGACACGAGGAAACCGAGAAGCTGTCCGGCTGGCACGCTGAACACGCACTTCTCCGGGTTCATCTTCATCTGGTACCGGCGGAGGTTCGCGAATGTCTCGCCGAGATCTTCCAGCAGGGTCTGCTTCTCCTTTGTCTTGATGACTACATCATCCACGTACGCGTGCACGTTCCGGCTGATCTGCGAATGCAAGCATTTATGCATACAACGCTGATAAGTAGTGTCTGTATTCTTCAGTCCGAATGACATGGTTACATAGCAGTAAGCCCCGTACGGGGTGATGAACGATGTTTTCAGTTGATCAGCCGGATCTGATTATAGCCGGAATAACAATCGAGAAAGGAGAGCAGGTCGCAGCCGGCCATAGAGTCAATCACTTGATCAATACGGGGCAAGGCGAAAGGGTCTTTTGGGCAGGCCTTGTTCAGGCTCGTGTAGTCGATACACATGCGCCAGGTCTTGTCCTGCTTCAGCACCAGGACTAGGTTGGCCAGCCAGTCCGGGTGGTACACTTCCATGATGAAGCCGGCAGTAAGTAGCCGGGCTATCTTGTCGCCGATGACCTTCCTCTTGTCCTCCATGAAGAGACGGAGGGGCTGCTTGACCGGCTTGGCATCCGGACGCACATGAAGCGAGTGCTCGGCGAACTCCCTCGGCACACTCGGCATGTCTTTGGGAGACCATGCGAAGATGTCCTGATTCTCACGAAGGAAGTCGACGAGCGCACTTTCCTATTTGCTGTCCAAGCCATCACCGATGGTGACGCACTTGGAGGGGTCAGCCGGGTCGAGCGGGATCTGGCGGGTCTCCTTGGACGGCTGGAACGCCATGTCCCCAGACGGGTTCATACCAGCCGACACTTCCTGCTGCAGCATGGCAACATTGTGCAGCATCTCGCGCTTTCTCCTCGACGATGAGCAGGGCCTCGGCTATCTAGGCGCCTTCTTTCGCGCAAGCCATCGACCGCATGTAGCAGCCGGCCACGGTAATCACACTGTTTGGCCCCAGCAACTTCATCTTGAGGTATGGATAGTGGGGGACCACCATGAACTTTGCGAGGGCAGGGCGCCCAAGAAGGACATGGTAGGTGCTGGTGAGGTTGACCACCTCGAACCAAATTGGCTCACGCCGGAAGTTCTCTTCCGAACCGAATATGACATCCGGACGGATCTTGCCGAGAGGGACACGTGGTGGCCCGGGCGCGACGCCGTGGAACACAATGGTCGAGGGCTGCAGGTCGCACTCCCGGATACCCAGCTTGTCCATGGAGGACCAGTAGAGAAGGTTGAGGCTGCTCCCACCGTCTACCAGCACGCGCGAGAATCGGCAGGTGCACGCGTCGGAGATGATGAGGGGGTCGAGCACCATCATGTAGCCCCCGGGATTCGGGAGTGAATCCGGATGGTCGGCCTGGCTCTAGGTGATGGGAGTCTCAGACCAGTTGAGACACAGGGGGACTGGGGGAGCGACGGCGTTCACTTTCATGCTGCGCTGCTTCTGGCCGTGATTGTCAATCGGCTCGGCCTCGAAGATGTGGTAGTTCTCGTGCTATTGGGGGTAGCCTTCGTTGCTGCGGTTGTTGCCGGCTGACCTAGACAACGGTGGGGGGCCGCCAGGAGGGGGTGGGGGGAGAGGAGGTAACCCGGCCTGCTCCTTGATCTGCCTGGTCCAGTTGCACTTCCACGTGGTGTGCGTAGCCGGCTTGGTGCCTCTATGGTACTTGCAGGGCCCGTCGAACATTTCCTGGAAGGTGAAGGCATTCATCTGCCTCTTATCATTGTGAGCCGACGCGCCCTGCACCGTGTTAACTTGCCCCTGGTGGTAGCGCGAGCTCTGCTGCTCAACCGGGCGCTTGCCCTGGTAGTGATTATCGTTGCCGTGCCGTCTGGACGAGCCGACATCACCGTTTTGGCCGGCAGGCTTCTCTCTAGCCGGCTCGGTGGGAACCAGACGCCCTTCTGCGTTTACTCGGAGGGGCTTCTTCATTGCCGCGTCCGCGGTGGCATACTAGTCGGCGACGGTCATCAACTCGGCCATGGTCTTGGGTTCGTCGCACAGAAGCCGGTGGCGCAGCATCGTGCCTTCGCGACACCCTTTGATGAAGAAACCGATTGCTTGGTTCTCCACCACCCCTTCGCAGGATTTGCGCAGCTCGGTCCAGCGGGCGAGGTATGCACGATCCGACTCGCGGTCTCCCTGGACACACAGAGAAAGATCACGTGGCCTGCCTGGGCGCTTGTATGTGCCGTTGAAGTTCCGGATGAAGACTTTCTCAAAATCTGTCCAAGCATTGATGCTGTTGGGCGCGAGGCTGTTAAGCCAGGTTCTTGCCGATCCGGTCAGCATGAGGGGGATGTAGTGGATCGCGACACGCTTGTTGCCGTGGGCGATGCCAACTGCGGTGACGTAGTCGGTCAGCCAGTCCTCCGGCTTCATGCTGTTGTCGTACTTGGGGGTGTCCCGGGGCAGGGAGAACTTGTCGGGAAAGGGCTCCTTCCGGATGCGCGGTCCGAAACACACGAGGCCGGTTGCATCCTCCTCCTCGGTGAGGCGAGCCTCCATCAGAAGGTCAATGCGAGCGCACGCATCTGGCTCAACCGGATTGGGAGTTCCCACCCGGCCGGTGAGGCGGGATGGTGGAGGGGGTGGAGGGAGGTTCTAGCCAGCCGAAGGAGGGTGGCTCGTGGCGCCCTGCTCGCCGCGAGGCTGGCTGCTGCTAGATTGGCGATGCTTGGAGCACGGGGGGTGCTGGCCCGGAGACACGGAGCACTCGGTCTGATGAGGTCCGCCCCGACTGTTGCCAGCCGGGCGATTCCTCCTGGAGCCGGCTCCAGCCTCGAATGCGATCCGAGCGGCCTTGGCCTGCTCGTCGGCCACGCGCAGCAGGTGCTGCACGCGCTGGGACTGGTGCAGCCTCTCGTCCCCTTCTAGGTGGGGTAGGTCCTCCACGACGGCTCGCACCTGAAAGAGTAATTGCTCCTATGTGTGGTTTTGGTGATTAATGACAATCCCTATGGACTAATGTTTTCACTGAGTTTTATATGAAGGAATATTCCATAGGTCATGCTTGTAGTCTATGTGTTGGATTCAAGTATGGATGCCATGAAGATTAAGATATACCTTGATTATTGGCATCAAGATCATCGAGTTGAAGAGAAGAATATGATATGGTCAATATATTGAGAGTGTGATCTCAATAGAAGAATTCGAGATATGGCTCTAAGACGGTGTCATGATAGCCTCATTAGTTGAGCTATGATTAACTAAGATTTAGAGCATATAATCAAATTAAGGTTTCTTTATGTACCTCAAGATATTGAGATGGAGCATGAGAATATACATGGTTGACCTATACAAAGAGTGAAGAGTGATTTCAAGTTGGTCAACACATGAAGCATAAAGAATGTACCACATGGATCTTGTGGTATGGTAAGCCTTGTAAATTATGCATCATGAACTAACCCATTATATATGTGCCTTTGAATTTTCTATATGGGATAGGTATCTTTCCATGGGCATGCTTCAAAATTGAAGATCTTATATAGCACATGAGAGGATGACATCAAGTGGTGATCGTCATCAAGGTTGAGAAGGGCAAGTTCAAGATAAGCATCTCGAGAAGATAATTTGCTTGAAGCTTGCCATCCATATTGGTGATAATGGACATGTGAAGACATGTATTAATGAATCTATCCGATAATGGTGTATGGGAGAGCAAATTAGGAGCCTTCACGAAGCAACAATGATCAAGTGATGCATTCCGGCTTGGATGGAGATTGAAGTGTTGTCATCAAGATCAAGCGGGATGCGCAAGGCAAAGGTATAGCCTTGCTAGGTTTTCCTTTTACCGGTCTCAAGGTGGTTGTTGGGAGACTGGGTTATAGGATACATAGCCACACTATTAAGAGGGGCTTTCGATTGGGTAACTTGATCACATCGTCATAGGGAGCTCAATACTTTGCATAATTTGCATCTTCCTATTTTGTTGCTTCTTTTTGTTTCTTCATGTGAGGTTATTGATCTTGTTTCTAGCTCTTCAACAAGACCAAGTTCATCGAAAACAGAATTTGTATGCATCTTCTATGGCGTTTTCGAGTATGAAGGTTTTATCGGTTCTTCGTGTAAAAAGGCTTCTTACCTTTCTTTATTTGATTCAATCCTTATTTGATGGACTATGATGTTTCTCTGCACCATCTTGTAAGGCTTGTTGTCCTCGTTAAAACAAGCCCAAGATCATCGAAATCGGAGTCTGGACGCAAAACTTATCGCCATTTTCGTGTGCCCTGTTTTGTTCCAGCGGGAATTCCGGCGGGACCGGGGCTCAGGAATTTCAGCGACGCTGAAATTTCCAAATCGCCAAACGGTCCGATATCTTGTTTCGGTTTTTGCCAGAACTTCCGGTTTTGACCGGAAATTCCGGCGGCGCCGGTTTCGCCGCCGGAACGTGTCCGTCCAGCATGTTTTTCCTCCAACGGTCATCCCCCTTTAAGGGGTATAAAAGGGGGGCTTCTTCCCCAAATTTCTAAGGCTCTTGAGCACGTTTTTGACCTCCATTGTTGACCCCTTTGAGCTTTCTTCCTCTCCCTTCCCTCCTATGATTCTTGCATCCTTTTGAGGGCTTTGAAAGATGAGATCTAGATCTACAATCCCCACCAATCAAATCCTCCTCTAAGTGAGGGGAACCCATTGGATCTAGATCTTGGAGTCATTTGTTGGTTTCCACCATTGTTCTTCCTCTCTAATTCCTCCCTAGAACTTGTTTCTTTGGTGGGATATGAGAGTGAAGGATTTGAGCACCCTTGGTGTTCTTGGTTTGCATTCTTGCATAAGTGTTGAGCTCTCCATTACGATTTGTTCGAGTGAGAGACCGTGAGCTTGTTACTCTTGGAGGGTGACCTCCTAGTTGGCTTGGCGGTTGGTGCCATGGTGTTCTCTTCGTGGAAGATTGTGAAGAGACCCGGGCTTCTCCTTCGTGGAGCTTGCGAAGTGGTTGTGGAGCTTGCCATCTCCAGAGTGGAGGAAAAGCTAGCCATAAGGAGAGGGCCTATTCCTTCGTGGGATAGACTCGGAGAAGAAGGTGAGCCTTTGTGGCGCGTGAGGAATCTTTCGTGGAACCTCACACCTCTCCAACGTGACGTAGCCCCCTTCCCAAAGGTGGTGAACACGGGAATACATCTTCATATCCGCGTGCCTCGGTTATCTTTATATCCGAGCTTACTCTCCTTGTGATAGCCATCGAGATTGAAGTACTTATATCTTGCTTATCACTTGTGGTATATTTATCTTGTGATATCTTGCTTAGCTTAATTTGTTGTTGGTGCACTTAGTTGAGCCTAGTGTATTTAGGTTTTGTGCTTGTAAAATAAACGTTAGTTTAATTCCGCATTCTATCAAGCGAAAACCATAATAGTTTTGAAATTGTCTATTCACCCCCCTCTATGCGACATCTCTATCCTTTCAATTGGTATCAGAGCAATGTCTCTCCTTGTTTATGCTTCACCGCCTAGAGTGTAAATATGTCGGCTAGTAGTATAGTGCACAATGACACAATTATCTTTGATGGCACAAATTATACTTTGTGGATAAATTGCTTGCTTTATAATCTTCGGACCTTGTGTCCAAATATTGAGAGATTTCTAGATGTAGGTTTTTCTCCTCCGATGGATCCTCAAAATCTATCTTTAGCGGATGAGAAAAATTTACATCTCGAAGCTCAAGTATCTAATGAGATTATTTTTTCTTTGAGCCCACAGTTAATTTGTTCTTGACGATTGTAAAGTGCAAGTCGTCTCATGAGAATTGGACCAAGCTTAAAGAAATATTTGGTGGTTCCATTTCTAATATTGTCGGTGGTTTCTCTGAGGAGATCTCTTTTCCTTCACATCATGAAGAGCTCCAAGTTGCTTCCACCTCCGTCCGCGATGACTTCTCATCCTCATCCACTTCACCAACGTGTGGCAAGGCACAAGGTAAATATATGGTGAGTCGTGTTGGGAATTGCAATGTTGATATTGTGCTCGCTAATGATGATCCTTCATCTCTATCCCATTGCAATGTTTCTTCTTTGGACTTAAGCACTTCTTGCAACAATAATGCTATATCCCCTTTTGTTGCTAGTCCTTGTATATCATCTAGAAATTATTTGAGTACTAGTGTAGATGATATGCTTGATTTGCCTTGTTCCCATGAACAAAATGCTTCTATTTCCTCTAGTTGTTTATGTAACAATGTAGAGGAAATCAAACATTCTATGGAGCAAGACATGATCATGAATGAAAATTCAATAATATCCTCATCTTCATCCTCCTGTGCTCACATGTGCCTTATGGCAAGAGGATCAAAGGTATCTCCTACTTTGGATCCCAATATATCTTCTAAAGATAATAGCAATGATAATGATGATAGTGATGATGACATTGATGAGGATACTAGTGCTCTATTGCTTGAGTTGACTTTTTTGTGTACCTATATTCGTGGTAATAATAAGGCCGTTAATTGTATCAAACACGTTAGGGAACCATAGAGGAGTTGGATTTCCATCTTGATGATGGGAGTCAAAGATTTAATCTCCTTAAGCAAGAGCTTGCCAAGGAGAAGCACACTAATTGTCTCCTCACACAAAAAATTGAATCTTATGAGCTTGAAAAGAAAATTCCATTAATGATGCTTGTGCTACTAACTCTACTTCTTGTGAAGCATCTACCCAAAAGGAGAACGTTGAGCTGAGGGCTCAACTTGAGTTGCTAACTAGTAAGTATAGGAAATTGGAAGAAAGTCATGAAAAGCTCTCAGGCTCTCATAATGATCTTCTAATCTCCCATGATGGGATAATGTTAGCTCGTGAGGCAAGTATTACCAAGGTAACATCTTGTGAGCCTCTTTTAGACATTAGCACAACTTCTACTCAAAATGCTATTTTGCCATGTGCTAGTCCTAGTAATCCATCTAGCCATACTATTGATAAACCTTGTGTTGGATTACTTGTTTTGCCTTGTTGCTCTAACAATGAAGCTTATACTTCCTCTAGTACTTGTATTTCTACTAACCATGTAGAGGAAATCAAAGAGCTCAAGGCCCAAGTCACTTCCTTGAGGAATGATTTGGAAAAGAGTCATGAAGGGAAATCCACACTCGATAATATTTTGAGTGTGCAAAAATACCCTAATGATAAATGTGGACTTGGATTCAAATCCAATAACAAGAACAAGTCCAAGAGAAACAATAAGAAGGGCCAAAACCAAGTCAAGAATTCGGCCAAGATTATTTGCTTCAAGTGCAAGGTTGAAGGACATCATGTAAGATCTTGTCCATTGAAGAAAAAGCACTTGAGTGAGAAGCAACAAGGTAAGAGGCCACAAGTACAAGGTCAAGGCCAAGTTGAAGTTAGGCCACTTCCGAAGAAGAATCAAGATAATGCTCCCCAAGCCAAGAAATCAAGGAAGAAGAGAAAGGGGAGCACTTGTTGCTACATATGTCGTGTGAAGGGGAACTTTGCCTCTTCATGTTCAAACGGTACCTTATATAACCCTATCATTATTGATGATGATTATTCTCTTAGGAAGTATAAGGATGGCAATGTGTTTGCCAAGTTTGTTGGAACTCAAAGTGGTGTCAAGAAAAGAACCATTTGGGTTGCCAAGCCTATTGTGACTAACCTCTTAGGACCCAACTTGGTTGGGGACCAACAAGCTCAAACTTGATCAATAGGTGTTTATGGAGGGCATTGGATACTTGGCTAACTCATGAAAAATTAAGGGATCTTCATATATTATATTTGATCAAGCCAAGTCATTAGGATTATCTTATCCATATCTTATATCCAATGGCCTCTTCGCGCTAACTTGTACTTAACTCATTTATATTGTAAGTTACTTGCCCCTTTACATGTTTTGGTTTTGTACCAAGTATGTGTTTGTATTTGGTGTTCCTCATGCTTTCTTATTTTGTGTATTCAAGTATGTCTAGGTGTTTGGCACATCATTTACCCGTGTGTCTCGTTTTGAGCCTCTAATGCACCTTGATGATATCTTATTTGGCTCTTTTTGAGTGGTTAATGGAACATCCCATTTTGGGGGAGTAATATGCCTTGCGCATCTCTCAAACTTTAAAATGTGTGTATGTGAGTACTACCACTTAGTATTGATATTGCAAGCTTATCTAGTCACTATGTGGTGTGTCATACTCATGATAAATTCAAATTCTAAATGTCCACTAATTCTCTCTAGTTGAGGTTGCTTTGCCTCTTATTAAGAAAAATTTAATATCACATTATGGGAGAGTAATATGCTTCTTTTGCATATCACAATCCTAGGAAATGTGAACATATGAGGTAGTGCCACTTAGAGTTGATATTGTTGATTATCTTGTTTCTAGGTGGCATGTTGACTCAAACAAGGTCCTATTTTTGCTAGAAGCTTTTATTGCTCGTATTTTTGGTCCTTGTTTGAGTAAGAAATTCTTGGTGTGGTCTTCCTCAAATACATATCTCTATATCTTGTTTGGGAGACCATTTGCTTCAAGTTATTCTAATTGTTGCATTGCATGATTGTGTGACTAGTTGAAGCTATCAAGAATCTCTATCTTTGCATAGTGCTTAATCTTTTTATTCCTATCCTATGCTTTTTATTGTGAATATTTATCTTTAATACCCTTGCAATATACCATCGGAAATCAATTCCAATACACTCACTGTCTTTGACAATTGAGATACTTGTGTGTGGTAGCATTTATGGATCATCTTCACCTTGGATTGCACCTATTATTGACTTATTTTATTTTCAAAAATTTTGGTGTGGCTCCCATTCTCTTCCTTGGCTTTTGAACATCTCTTTAATGATGTTTTTGATTATTATCAAATGTGTTTTAGTGGAAGACAAACCTCTTCTTCTCGAAACCTTGTGCCATTGTGAAAAGTGTTAAGGGTTTGGTTTATTTGTTGAAACCTTGCTCTTTAGGGAGTTTTTTATCTCATTCTTTCTTCTCTAATTTATTTGCTTGAATGAGATAAATCTTTGAGTATTTGTGTTTTTATTTCATATTTTTGCTCAATAATTTTTGCCTAGTTCATTTGTTGAACATCGTTGAACAAATCGTGTGTTGATTTGATTCTTTGATATAGTTTGGGCAACAAATGTTTTTGGTCACACCTTGTATGCCTTATTGAATATTTGGGTGATTTGTCCAAATTATATCTTTGTTGGATCTTGAAAGTCTCGCGCATGCATGCTTACTAAATGTATATCTCATATCATTTTTGCTTTATTTGATCCAATATATAGGGCATACTCCATCAAATCCTTAAACAGCTAAGATGTGCATGAAATTCAAATTTCATCTCTAAATATGCACATATTTTTATGGAGTGTGTCCTATGTGTTGTGGTTAGTCTAACCACTTTGGACCCAATAAGTTTAGGGACCAAGATGTACTTTAATGTTGTTTTAGGTACATTGGAGATGCAATGGATGCTTGTCTCGTCTATAAGGAAAGTGTTGTCACCACATGATAATTGGAGCCAAGCTAGTATGATCGAAAAATTCTTATCTACTACATCATACCATTGCTATCTTGGTAACAAGTATCTTATTCATGCATACTATTCTTTCTTCCAATCTCTTGTAGGTTGTATCTTGGCATGAATTTATCTGTTTGTAAATGTTGCGGTTCTTGCAAGGATCTTTGAAAGACTTCTTTATCCTTATTGCTTATGTAAGTAATTTTAGATGATGCATATAATTGGGAGTAAATAAAATCATGTTCATGATTCACCAATTCCAAATATGCCTTCTAGCAATTTATTGCATATCAATTCAAAGGTACTCTCATGTGCAATATTGTTGAATTTGCTTTGAATCCTTCCTTTTGCTACTTGTTGCCTTTCTCAAAGTATCCCAACTAGCATTTGTTCCCTTAGTGTTAGTTGTGATGCTTTTGAGGTTTTTATTTTTTCTTTGGTGAAGTTCATTGATATACCATAAGAGAAAATAGAGCCATGTGCTATATATGCACGTAAGCTTGTCTTAATAAGTGTATTTATTTATATCTACTCCTTGTATCTTGTTTGTGTTCTAAATAATATAGAGGGAGTGAGGATTTCATGTTTGTGGATATTGTATTCAAATACAATAATTAAAATTTATGCAGGAACCTCGGGGAGCTTCCTTATTTCATTTAGAGCACTATTTGTCCATTTGATTTTTTGGACCATAGGATTGCTTGCTTCATCCGTTAAAGTTTCTTCACTGTTTTATCATTGTAGCAATATTTGATCCTCAATATAGCTTGATTTCTTCCAAATATTTGTCATTGGATATGTGCATTTGACTTCACTCAAAATATTAGAAATGCACACCTTGGGGAGGAAAACATACTATATTGGCCTTCTATCTTTCTCATCCATTTTGGCACTTGTTGTCAATGGGGGAGAAGTTTAGAGGGTTTAAGGGAAATGGTTTTATACTTAAGATTGGTTTGTTCTTAAGTGTTTGCCTTTCATGCATTTCATCTTTATTATGTTTTGCATGGTTGTATATATAGTGTAAACTCTCCCAAAGTTTATTCTTGACAATGTATGCAATGAAATTCAAGTTCACCACACATGCATATATTGTGGGGGAGTTTGCTCTATATATGTTGGTTCTACTCACATCACTTACATTAGTTGTAGTTTGTGTAAGTAGAATTGGTTTTGAAATGTGCTAGTAGCTTTGTGTTACTTGACCATATCAAATGCAACCTCTTGTACACAACTTATTCTCGGATAAGCTGCGTACTTGTTTCTAATATTCATTATATAAACCCTCTTGTTGTGATTGTCATCAATTACCAAAATGGGGGAGATTGAAAGAGTAATTGCCCCTATGTGTGGTTTTGGTGATTAATGACAATCCCTATGGACTAATGTTTTCACTGAGTTTTATATGAAGGAATATTCCATAGGTCATGCTTGTAGTCTATGTGTTGGATTCAAGTATGGATGCCATAAATATAAAGATATACCTTGAGTATTGGCATCAAGATCATCGAGTTGAAGAGAAGAATATGATATGATCAATCTCTTGAGAGTGTGATCTTAAAAGAAGAATTCGAGATATGACTCTAAGACGGTGTCATGATAGCCTTATTAGTTGAGCTATGATTAAATAAGATTTAGAGCATGTAATCAAATTAAGGTTTCTTTATGTACCTCAAGATATTGAGATGGAGCATGAGAAGATACATGGTTGACCTATACAAAGAGTGAAGAGTGATTTCAAGTTGGTCAACACATGAAGCATAAATAATGTACCACATGGATCTTGTGGTATGGTAAGCCTTGTCAATTATGCATCATGAACTAACCCATTATATATGTGCCTTTGCATTTTCTATATGGGATAGGTATCTTTCCATGGGCATGCTTCAAAATTGAAGATCTTATATAGCACATGAGAGGATGACATCAAGTGGTGATCGTCATCAAGGTTGAGAAGGGAAAGTTCAAGATAAGCATCTCGAGAAGATAATTTTCTTGAAGCTTGCCGTCCATATTGGTGATAACGGACATGTGAAGACATGTATTAATGAAGTTATCCGATAATGGTGTATGGGAGAGCAAATTAGGAGCCTTCACGAAGCAACAATGATCAAATGATGCATTCCGGCTTGGATGGAGATTGAAGTGTTGTCATCAAGATCAAGCAGGATGCACAAGGCAAAGGTATAGACTTGCTAGGTTTTCCTTTTACCGGTCTTAAGGTGGTTGTTGGGAGACCGGGTTATAGGATACATAGCCGCACTATTAAGAGGGGCTTTCGGTTGGGTAACTTGATCACATCGTCATAGGGAGCTCAATCCTTTGCATACTTTGCATCGTCCTATTTTGTTGCTTCTTGGTGTTTCTCCATGTGAGGTTCTTGAGCTTGTTTCTAGCTCTTCAACAAGCCCAAGTTCATCGAAAACGGAATTTGTATGCATCTTCTATGGCGTTTTCGAGTTTGAAGGTTTTATCGGTTCTTCATGTAGGGAGGCTTCTTAACTTTCTTTATTTGGTTCTATAAATATTTGCTGGACTATGATGTTTCTCTGCACCATCTTGTAGGGCTTGTTGTCCTCGTCAAAACAAGCCCAAGATCATCGAAATCGGAGTCCGGACGCAAAAGTTATCGCCGTTTTTGTGTGCCCTGTTTTGTTCCGGCGGACTGGCCAGGTTGAATTTCCGCATCACTGAAATTTCCGCAAATCGCCAAAACGGTCCAAGATATCTTGGTTTTTTCTGGAACTTCCGGTTTTGACCGGAAATTCCGGCGGCTGATCCGGCGGCGCCGGTTTCGCCACCGGAACATGTCCGTCCAGCATGTTTTGCCTCCAACGGTCATCCCCCTTGAAGGGGTATAAAAGGGGGGCTTCTTCCCCAAAGTTCTAATGCTCTTGAGCATGTTTTTGACCTCCATTGTTGACCCCTTTGAGCTTTCTTCCTCTTCCTTCCCTCCTATGATTCTTGTATCCTTTTGAGGGCTTTGGAAGAGGAGATCTAGATCTACAATCCCCACCAATCAAATCCTCCTCTAAGTGAGGGGAACCCATTGGATCTAGATCTTGAAGTCATTTGTTGGTTTCCACCATTGTTCTTCCTCTCTAATTCCTCCCTAGAACTTGTTGCTTTGGTGGGATTTGAGAGTAAAGGATTTGAGCACCCTTGGTGTTCTTGCTTTGCATTATTGCATAAGTGTTGAGCTCTCCATTATGATTTGTTAGAGTGAGAGACCGTGAGCTTGCTACTCTTGGAGGGTGACCTCCTAGTTGGCTTGGCGGTTGGTGCCATGGTGTGCTCTTCATGGAATATTGTGAAGAGACCCGGGCTTCTCCTTCGTGGAGCTTGTGAAGTGGTTGTGGAGCTTGCCATCTCCGGAGTGGAGGAAAAGCTAGCCATAAGAAAAGGGACTATTCCTTCGTGGGATAGACTCGGAGAAGAAGGTGAGCCTTTGTGGCGCGTGAGGAATCCTTCGTGGAACCTCACACCTCTCCAACGTGACGTAGCCCCCTTCCCAAAGGTGGTGAACACGGGAATACATCTTCGTATCCGCGTGCCTCGGTTATCTCTATATCCGAGCTTACTTTCCTTGTGATAGCCATCGAGCTTGAAGTACTTATATCTTGCTTATCACTTGTGGTACATTTATCTTGTGATTTCTTGCTTAGCTTAATTTGTTGTTGGTGCACTTAGTTGAGCCTAGTGTATTTAGGTTTGTGCTTGTAAAATAAACGTTGGTTTAATTCCTCATTCTATCAAGCCAAAACCATAATAGTTTTGAAATTGCCTATTCACCCCCCTCTAGGCTACATCTCTATCCTTTCAGCGCCGCCCGGACGTTCTTGACCACGGTGTCATAGACGGGCGGGGGGGGGGAGTAGGTGCGGGAAGCTGGCCCGAGGTCATGCTCGAAACGGGCGCCCAACTCTCCCCCGCGGCGCTGCACGGAACCCAGACGGCTAGGATCCTCGTTAGCCGGGGTGAGGCCGTGTGCGCGATTATACTCGCGGATGTTGCTCTCCATCTGGTACTTGGTGGAGGCTAGGCCTTGGGCCTGTAGGAGCAGACGCTCATGCGCCGCCTCGATCTTGGCCATGACCGCCTCCGGATCGTCCCCGGGGTGCACCGGTTCATGGAGCTCCTCGATGACCTCGTCCACCACGCTCTTTTTGCGTACCGGAGTAGATGGGCCGGCCTGGTCGCTGCCACGCTCAAGGGGAGGACGACGGCTGTTGCTCGAGCCAGCCATCATCACCTCTACGGCGCCGGGCGCAGTGAGCGCGCTGCCGACTGGGGGCAATGGCTCGGCGAAGGAGACAATTTCCCGAGGGAAACGCTCCGGCATGGTGGCGACATAGACGGGTACATCGCCGAACAACAGGATGGAGCCGCCTGCCGGAAAGCTAGATCCGGCAAAGCAGTTGGCGTTGTCGATGACGCAGTCGAACTGGCCGAGAATGAGCACGAGGCCGGAAGCCACACGCTCGCCTGACGAAGTGCTGGGTTCCGTGCGGAACGTCACTCCGGTCGCCGCAATCTTCGCCCCACGGTGGGCGCCAACTGTCGTCGTTATGGAAACGGTAGAGCCTAAGCAGGCTAGGAAGAGGTGTGGGAGCAAAGCAGGGAAGCGCGCAACGGCGTCCATAGGAGGGATTGGATACAAGCAAGTGTGGTGACACAAGAAGTACCCAGGTTCGGATCCCTCGATGTGAGGTAAAGCTCCTACTCCTGCCGATCTGACTATCAGGATGATCACTAAGGACTACAATGCTCCTTGAGCTGTATCGGGTCTGGCTAGTAGTAAAAGAGAGTCCAACCCTTGCTCGGTTGCCCCTGCCGCCCCTTATATAGGCCGAGGCGGCGTGGGCAACAACCTGGCCGACTAGCGGGTCCCACAGGCGGGCCCCAGACGGCTAGGTCATCTACAGTGGCCGGCATGGGGAGTGTTTACTCACAGTCAAGCCCATGCCACCATGCCATCTACAGTGGTCGCCGTGCGGGTAGTTACGCACAGTGCCACCTACTGTCTACTGTTGTAACCGTCATCGGTAGAAGTTATCGGTATGGGCCGAGTGTCTGAGTCCCCTTTCTGTCTTGTCCGCTGTCCTGGGCGTACTGCGCATTATGCTCTACGTCATCTGGTACATTGCCTATCTTGAGTGACCGGCTAGGGTGGTCTAGCCGGCTGGCCTTCCTGGGCCGGATGGTCGGATCCATCCGGCTAATCTTCTGCCCTTGCTTGCTTCATTCGGCTGGTTCTTCTGCCGGTTGGCTCTTGATCTGTCTTGCTCCGGCCGGCTGTCTTGCTCCAGCCGGCTGGTGCTCTTGTCGATGACCATCCGTCTGGCTGGTTTGCTAGTCGGGTCTTGGTTTGTTCCTTCTTTTGATCCGTCTTGGAGTTTTTGCATCCGGCTACTCTCAGCCGGCTTTCGTGCTGGTGCTTTGCATCTTGTCCGGTTAGCCTACCTGGGGGCGATCCCCCCGACACAAATGCACAACCATAGAATAAAAGTTGAATTCCATGTTCAACTAAATGGGGTAAAATATATCACAAATGCACAACCATATGATAAAAATGGAATCCACTCTTAGTTCTATTTAGGGACCAATATCACCCTTTATATTGGGTTTCAACATCTTTTAGAAACGCCACACATTGGGATTTAGATGTGTTGGCAAAGTATGAAAACCATTGATGTGATGAATACAAGATTGAATCCAGAGAAGCCAACAAATAAGATGGATGAGAGTGGAAGCTTAAAAGGTCATACTCCATCATCAAAATGTATTACATATAAGTTTTTTCAAATTCAAACATTGTAAAGTTTGAACAAGTATGTAAAAAAAACATCAACATCTGGAATACCATTAGATTCATCATGATGTAAATTTTTGAACAATATACATTTGTTATTGTAGATATAGATAAATATCTCAATAAAGTTGGTTAAAGTTAACGAAGTTTGACTTTCAAAAAAACTTATGTGCGCTATATTATGGCGTGGAGGGAGTACATAAAAAGTGGAGTAAATTTTAAAAATAATGCATATATTATGCCAAACATGATTGCCAATCATGGGAACATGTTTTAATTTCTAATTATACCCATATTCTTTTTCAGTGATCATTTTCCACCTTATTTTCATCTTTATTTTTATTTAGGACCAATGCCACTCTTGTATTGATTGTTAAATGTGTCGACGAAGACAAAAATCATTGGCGAGATGAATACAAAACCTGCCAGAGAAGCCATTAGTAAGATGGACTGGAGTGACATAATACTCCAGAAAAATCAAAGACAATATAAAGTAGTTTCCCAAATTTAAGAAGATACAAAACTGAAAAGGCGATCTTCGATGCAAAATATGGAAACGTGCTCTCTCTCTCCGAGGGAACTTGTTTGCTTCACTCAAAACGTAAAGTATTAACTCAATCTCTACATAAACTACCAAAAAATATAGGTACCCCATGAAACAATTAGCCCTATCTGAAAGTCCAAAATTTTACCATTGAGTATGTCTGGATAGGTTACTCGCAAGTTGCAAACTCGCAATTAATGTTCTTGCGTGAGGCCTTATTTGGTTGCACGTGAATGCATCGGGTTTGACGTGTATTGAAGGGATTAAATCCTAACTAATGCCCCGTTTGGATTGTTGTTTTTTAACCAAAACTGCTGGATTATACGGACATCTCCTTCTTAATATCTTCACAAAATAAAAACGACCAGACTAAAAAACATCGATCCAAGCAAGGCCTAAGTCGAAATCCTCCTAATACTTTCCAAACCACTCCAATCCACTTGAAAACTGGATTAATCGAACAAGGCTGAGCAGTTCTCAAAACACAAAAACTTATTATTGTGTATATTTCCAAAGAACAAAAAGTTCATGACGAGATGCCAGCTAGGTGTGGTGTTTTTTACTCCTCTCCTTCTCTCTTTCGCACACACGTAGACAGTTACACGTACGGTTCAGTTTCAGTTTACTTCTGGTTTGCGCACTGTTGATGCTCCATCAATCTGTAGGAATGTAACTTGTACGTGTGTGTCTCCGAATTAAACATAAATTCTACGTGGCTGCGATCTGTCACGCCAGTGGGTCCTTCACTGGGTTGGCATGCCTTGCATTAACTGCAACGTAGAATGTAAAAAACATGGAGTATGCATGTTCTGGATGTGCTCTCATGAGCTCCAGAATAAAACATCTAGGATAAAAGGTCAAAGAAGGACACGTGTCTAGTGTGTGTGGGTATGTACACATTCAGACCTGGGAAGTCAACCGAGTCAAATCATTGCAGCTAGCTAGCTGGATCAGTTTAGCTAATTGCAACCACATACGTAGTAGGACGTGCTAGCGAGCTAGCCAGTGTGCACTACTTTTGGCAGCAAGCGTGCATCATCTCAAAAATTAATGGGACAGACAACAAAAGTTGACTTTTGGCGGCATTATATTCATGTATACTACATGAGCGGCACGCTGCAAATCAAGAGAGCAAAAGGAAAAGCTTGCTTGCTTATTTGCTTTTTATAGCTAGCTAGGTGTACACATCCAAAACCCCAGCTGGTATACTCAGTGATGTAGTCCGTAGCAAGTTATCTATGTCAGAAGAAATGATAAAACATCATATATGCCGCACAAATAAGCTTATTTTGAAAATAGATATGATTCTAACTATTATGCAGCGCCATGCTATGGAGCATGACTACTACTTCCTCCGTTTCAAAATATAAGACGTTTTAGGTTTGTGAAGAAAATGTATCTAGACTTTTTTTAGTGTGTAGATTCATTCCAAACTCAAGTGAACCTATATACTAAAAGTAGTCTAGATATATTTATTTCATAAAGCTAAAACATCTTATATTTTGAAACGGAGAGAGTATATGAATGACTACTATATGATACTACTATGCATTAGGAAATCATGCCTAGGACTTAGACTAATCATAGTGGAGAATATCATACTTGGTATCATGCATATGATACTAGCATACAATATTATCCCTCTAATGCATAGTATCATACTACCGCCGTCCCAAGGCTTAAGACATATAACTTTTTTTAAAAGTCAAACTACCTAAAGTTTGACCAAGTTTTTAGAGAAAAATATTAATATTTACAATACGTAATTCATACCCTTTTATATATCATGAAATATATTTTCACATGGTATCTATATAATATAATAGTTTTTTCTAAAAGTTTGGTCAAACTTTACATGACTTGACTTTAAAAAAAGTTATAAGCCTTAAGCCTTGAGATGGAGTAGTTGCATAATATTTAATTGTTTGTAGAATCCGAATATAAATATGTGTACATGATTTATTTGATATTAAAATAACTAGTTTTATGTGCTATGATACTATGTCATAATATGATACTACCAACATCTCTTTCTTCATTAATTAGCATGTCACATCAGATTTTTGCTAACATGGCATATATGATACTAGCTATGATACCCCACTATGGCTAGACTTAGCAAAAATTCTGAAATCAAAGGTGTCATGCCTCGTAATGGGCATGTGACACAATGACTTGGGGCCATGCTATAGAGCATGCCTATGGTGCTTAGGGCTTCATGAAAAAGTCAAATTAAGGAAAAAATAAAGGGCGCGTCCAGATATCAGCCACACGAAAACTTTCTATGTTTTGGTGGCTGACGTCGTCCTATTATTTATGCTAATTCTGAGCTATAATCTAGTTATCTTTACTATTAAAAAGAAGTTGGTGTTGGTACGTCCACTTTGATATCAAACATCCACTTTGGCATCAAATATTGAAACAATCTAGACCGTTCGATTTTTTAGGAAGTATATTATGTACCATCAATTAGGAGATATGCTAATCATCTGTTTCCCCTAAAATTACTTCCGTGGGACAAGAGAAAAAAAGGAAACAATAGTAACCCCCGATTGGTTACCGTTCTTAAATTTTGAAACAAATCGAATCAATTATTAAACGAAGATCGTTTTCATGCTATTATTAGTTTTGAAAAAAAATCTAACATTAACTCGCGGGATGTATTCCCAACTGTATCCATGGAGGCGCATGCAACAAGTCCAAATGTAAGCGAGGCGCCAATGCCCCAGATATTTAACAGGCGACCTTGGCCATAAAAAAATTGACTGAAAGATTGGTTTTTCGGACACCAATATTTTCACACAATTCAATTTTATAAGCACACAAGTTTTCTTTTCTATGAGGCGTGCAATAGAATAAAAAGGAGAGGTTGTATCTCCCACTTGGCATTCTCTTCATCATCTCTGGTGAGACCACATAAATACATCACCAGCGGAACTGGTGGATTTTCTTCTGCGGATGACTAACCAGAACTCAATCCGAGAAGGGGAAGAATATGTATCCAATCTTAATTAAGATTATGACTAGGTAGTTCTAGAGCAAGTTCGACAATCCCGCCTCGCCTTAAACTCATAGACTGAATTGGTCCACGTCCACGTTTCCAGCTCGGCCGGCATGACCTCAGAGACACACAATAGAACTTGGGGTCTATCCGCAAGTTTGCATAAAGAGAATGAATCTTCGATTTTTTTATTAATACATAGTATTTACTCAAAAAGAGAATCTTAATTTTTTATTAAGACATATTTACGAAAAAGTGAATCCTTAAATTTTCATCAAGACATATATTTGTATGTTTCATAGACTGCTCCTAATGACATAGTCACAAGGACCACGCAGGTTCATGGTATGGCCTAGGGCCCTTCACCATCGAAGGCTGAGTAGATGATATGCACAATTTAACGCATGACCTGAGTAGATCATATCAGATAAAAATAATAGCAGGTTGGCAATGTAAGGTGTGGTAGATATAGAATAGAAACAAATTAGATCAGATCTTATTGTACAAACACGATATTAGATTCGATCCAGACTATAGACAGGTTTGATTTTGATCAATTTTATCATTAAATAGACAAAATACCCTTCATAAGCTTTTTTTGAATCAATGAACGTATATAAAACCATTATACTCCATAACTAAAATCTCCAAGGTGTAGCTACTTACAATTATACGAGCAAGCTAAGATAAAACAAAAAAAACTCTTTAATGCAATTTCTTAATGGTGCCCAACAGAAAACAGAAAAAACCACACAAGAGTGTGTACCTACAATAATCACGTATAAAAAAGACTGAGTTTGAGCAAGAAGGTGGAACCTTAATGTTCTTATAATACTACAAGCTATCTTTTTTACACACATGAGTATTCACATTCATTACATATCACATCATATATGTTCATATATGTTGCGAGTAAACAAAAGGCCGTAGCAGCGCACGTGTATACAATTAGTAACTTATAAAATTTATACTAATTCTTAGTTACAACCTTATTAAATTCCTAGGCTCCAACTCCTTAAATTCTCACTTACAAGCTAGTAGCCGTAACTCATGTATAACTCTGACATTGTACGCGACATAATTCCAATAGTAAGAAAGGTGACTAAGTCATAAAAAGTTTTCAGACGCTCGAGAACTAGCAAATTTAAAAATTTAAAATAGCATTATTTTGTGCTGGAGTTTCAAAAAGAAGACAATTTTGACTTGACAAAACTGAGATGTTAGTTTGCCATTACAGTGCGCGTATATACATCCTTGTACATATACTACTTATGTAGACATCGGGGGATGCCATCCGTAAGATCCCAGAGAGCTGTCTGAAAAATGCGGGTATTAATTCAGAAGGTGGACTTACATGCCTAGCACGCGGTGCGATCGAGTAGTGTGAACGATACGCATGTAAGCTAATTAAGATGGAGATCACGTCACGCGCGCGCGAGATCGTAACAATTAATCTCGCCCGATCATCACGTTTCCCCGGCCCCTCGATCACAATTAGTACAACATTGATATTTGTATCTACGATGACAGGGACAATATATATAGATAGATATCTTTGGGATCGAGATTTTACATTTCTCGTTCGATGGAGATGGAAATGACAACGATTTGTGTGCAACTCTGTATGGAGATAGTACTATACTCCTGCTCTTACTTTTACTACCTCTATTTCAGTTTATAAGATTTACGCGTATATTTAAGTCGTCCGCGTGAGCTATATAATATAAATTATATAATATAAAAATTATACCATTAGAAAATATAATATTTAAGTTTCTAATAATATAGTTTTTATCATATGTACCTTATGCCAAGCTGGTTAATTTGTTGATCTAGAAATACGCGTAAATCTTATAAACCGAGACGGAGGGAGTACTTGCATTGGGTGCGGTGTACAGAAGGCTTAGCTAGATCATTAAAATTTTATAGTCGCCGGCCTTCAGATCTTTCTTAGCCATATCGATTTTGTAATTTTCTCATGGTTGTCACAAGAAGGATCGTTTTCGTGATATTTGTTCTGGCTGCTACGTCCTCAACAGTGGTGATTTGTATACTTGGTTTCTAGTGACGTTCTTTATGCTGTTCGATTATTTTTTTGGTGTTGATACTCTTGCCAATGTTGGTATGTTACTTTAGTGGCCGCTAGTGTGCATGTGATATTGTGGCTTGAATTAAAGTTATAGAAGAACCCTTATTGGTATTTATAGAATGTGGTTTGGTATCTAGTTGAAGATCTCAAACATTTGTTTGTAGACTTTTTTTATGATCGTCCTGGAGCATCTCTAATATATATTGTTCATAAGAATAAATTCCAATTTCTACCCCTAGTTTTAATATTTTGACACTAATTACCCATTTAGCAATTTTCCATCCTGGTTACCCTATTTAGCAAATGGTGTGCCAATTTTTACCCCATTTAGTAAAAGATGTGCCAATTTTTATCCCATGTAAAGTTTTGTGAGTGTTTTGGCAGGGGATGTCTAGTATAGATGGCATGCCACTTTGTGTTTTTTCCTTGCTCTATGTTTCTCGCGAGAAGCCGTCTGGTCATGAACTGAAGTGTTTTGTTTTTTGATGAGCCGACGGTCTAGTCTATTTCTCATATCGTGTCTTTCCTGGAGAAAAACGTATCTTTCTTAGAGCATATCTAACAGATAACGCATATCTTTTTAAACCCGTAAAATATATAGTTTTGGATAGAGAATGGCTAAAATAGGCCGAAGCGGATACCGCAAAACTGATCAAAACTGCAATTTTTTTATGGTTTCCCGGATATCAACTCACATGTACCTCATATATCCAGTTTCTTCGGTATGTTTTGCAGCTTCCCGCAAAATGGTCAACGCTCACGGGAATGAAATTTGTGAACGCGCCGTCGTTGAACTCGTCGGAGTCTGGCTAAATTCCGGCGAGGTGGTTTGATTCCCCGCGCAAAACTTTAACTTACAGCGACTAGGTTTGATTCCCTACGACGCTTGTCGATTTCCAGTGCTGATTGCATGTGCCGTCTAGCCGCGTCATTCATCAGCGCAGACCAGCACAAGCATCAACGCCAAACTACCAGCAAGCAGACAAGCATCAGTCAACGCACCAGCCGTGGCCCAGCCGTCGTGCGCCTCGTCAGGTTCCGGCGCTACCGCACGTGGCCCAGCCGTCCTCCGACGAGTCAACACCAACCGCTCTGGCCAGCGCTGGCGGCGCATAGCACAGCAGCGGCAACGCGCGAAGCAGGGTCGGGAAGCACATTAGAAGCCTACGAGGAAGATGATCCTACGAATAAGATGATCAAATATTCACGAAATATTCTGTTTTACGGTATAAATATATAGGATCTGTTCTGTCGGGACATAAATATTACCGCAAAATAGATTTGTGGTTCACCGCAAACGATTTTTATGGTTACGAATTCTACAGTAGCTACTAGAAATGCTCTTATGCCAAGCAAAATCCTAGTGCTACAAACTGAATATAACTCCTAGTACGATTAATATGCTAAGTAAGAGCCTATTATTCAAATATCACGAAACTTTTATAGTTCATATTTAAACCACAAATAGCTGTACTGTCGTTCCACCACGGCCAGTCCAGCTTGCTCCTCGCGTAGCACAAATTAAAGATGTTAAAGTGTATAAGTGGATTGCACTAGTCCTTTCCATCAGTTCGGACTTTTTTTAAGTAGGCGTGAAGGGATGATAAAAGACGAGCCTGAGCGAGTGGTGAGCCTCGAGTTATCAGCCGCTTTTATGCATTCTTGTTGTTGTTGTGTGTCTCTTGTGAGAGTGAGGTTGGTTAAAGTGTGATTGATGGAGATCTTTCCATCATCGTTCTTTTTTTCATTTTTTGCGGAAGCTTTAGTTGACAAAAGAAACACCAACAATGAGATGGGAGATGGAAAAAAATTGCCAGGAGAAAAACACCACAACCGAAACAAGTCTACCTAGCACACCCTGTACTTACGGCATGGACCCACCTGTCAGAACATTTATAAAATTTTACCGGGAGTAAAAAATGGCACAACTTTTGCTAAATTGAGTAATTACGATGAAATTTTGCTAAATAGGGTAATTAGTGTCAAAATTATGAAACTAAAGGATAAAAACTGGAATTTATTCTACAATAAATATATATCATGGTACTTGTTAAGAAAAATGTGTTTGCACGCAGCCACGATCGACAACAGAAGAGAGGAATGAATAAGCTGGACCATCGAGTTGACCGGATGACTATACTTGGCATATGTATCTAGGAATCAATCATGTCTATTCTTTCTAGTTTTGAAAACTACGAACTATGTACGGATCATGTTAGCTTGATTGTTTATGGTTTTAGTTTGTTTGCTAGCTAACTGTCTTTTTCTGTCAACCTTTCACGGTATGAACGCTTCATCAGATCAGGATACACATGATCCTAGTACCCTAGCCCTATATGCCTAGCTTGCTAAGAACAGTATGTCACTATATATAGCTACCCACGAAACAACTAACTCGATGTAAAGAGCAAACATGAAACAACTAACTCGATGTAAAGTCCCAAATCATAACCTAGTTTCTATCCAGGTGCAGACATGAAATTTATTTCTTGATCAGCCTATTTCTCTTGTTTGTGTAATTCTGCTCGAACAACAAACAATTTAGTATTTTTTCGAAATGGCATGCGTCATATGGTAGGTACTAGTAATTCATTTAGCCTTCACCACAAGTTCACCAGGGTAATCGGTTCCTGGTTACAAGATACTTTCTCTGTCTAGGATTACAGGTCACACACGGTTAACTAGGTTGTTAATTTAATAAAAAAATATAAATAAAATTACATAAAAATTATACCATTAGAAACTTTAGATGCTATATTTTTTAATACTATAATTTTTATGCTACATAATATATATTTTATTAGTTAAATTAACGACCTAGGTATATGTGTCGGACCTATAATCCCAAAGAGAGGAAGTATCCATAAGTCTAGACCCTTTTATTCTAGTTCGTGTCGCCGTTGTCTTTTGGTCCATTTGGCCGGCTATGCATGATTGCTAACGATTTTAATGGGGAAAACATTGTTCTTATGCACGCATCGTAATCATGTATCAATTGATTATGGCTATGTACTATACAAAATGGCGAAAATGGAGTATGATGTGAAACGATTACAGCGCCACACACAGTTAACTAACTGAATGCTTTGTGCTTGATGTACTTTATTGGCCCATCCGTCCTCTTAGCTCTCATGATTTAACAAACATGAGCCATCCATATGGATCTACGGTGCAAAACTCGGGGTAATAATATACTACTGTTTGGTAAACTTCGTCCATAGAGTATGATTGGAAATTACAATGACTACTTGTTGTCTTCTAATCAGTGTCAGTGCACCTGAGTGGAGCTAGAACTAGGGCTGCAAATGAGTCGAGTTGAGTGACTTGAGCTCGTACTAAATTTCAGCAAGCTCACACTAAGTCAAGCTAAAGGTCGAGTTGAACAAATTGATACACACTCAACTTGTAATGATCTCAAGTCAATCTTGAGCTAGTCTCGAGTAAACAAAACTACATAAATTTCAATAATACTTGCATATAGACAGCTGAAAATTATCATCCACTACATATAGAAGCAATAAGTTAACTTTTCCGATTTTCTTAACCTATTTTTCGTAGTAGAAGGAATAAATTCCATGCACACGATAAATGAAACTCTCCATGTTACCACCCATATGATAGTAACCCCTATGGAAACAGTATCATAGACTAATATCATGCTATGATACTTCCCACTATGGCTATCCTAAATCGAGTGAGCCAGTGTTGGCTCAAGATCGGCTCATTTTCCAATCGAGCTATATAAGATGCTCATACTTGGCTCATTTATTTTTAACTGATCTTGAGTCAAGCTAAAAACAAAGTCGATCTCGAGCTACAAACGGTTCTCGAGCTTTTCTTGCAACCCTAGCTGGAACCCATCCCATGCCACTTCCGGTTGAGGTGTCTGGTTTCCCTTCACTCAAGTGCCTCTAGAACCAACTTCTGCTAACGCAATTGATGAGTGGAAAATACACTCGTTTTATCCTCGTTTAAGCTGAATATTACTCATGAATTTGATGAGATTGTCCCTCTAGGCCTATCAGTAATCACTAATTATAGCATAGACGTGCAAATACTCTGGAACCAGTGATATTACATTGTTGACTCTATGATACATCCATCTTCAGCACACTAAACCTATGACTAAAGTTCCACCTCGACGTGGTTCTACCCGTTGACGCAGCTCCGACTTATCCTTGTCGACGCGGTTTCGATACGTCGCAAAGGAAGGACACGGCTCCGATGCAAACTCTTATCCCCTTCGACGAGGTTCTCCCCTTGACGCTTCTCATGGTCGAAGGGCTTTGCGTCGACCTAACTATCACTGTTCACGTGGCTCACGCTTCTCCCTATTGATGCGGTTCCCGCATATGTCGCGGTGGGAAAACATGACGCTGATGTGAACCCTTCTCCTTGTCAGCGAGGCTCCCGTGTACATCTAGCATGAGGACATTCCGACGACGTGAACCTATAGAAGCATGTTGATGGCTGTGAAAATAGTCATCTTTCTCCGCGTTTAAACTTCGTTTTTAGTCAAGCAATTGACAAGGAATCTCTCTAGCCTTGCTACTAATGACTAATTATTGCAAAGATGTGCAATCCATTCTTTTGAATTGTGTTGTGCAGGAAATTATGCTTATAAGGCAAAATCAGAAGCCATAAATGAAAATTTTGAGGAAGTCTACATGGCCAAGCAACCCTGATGCCAAAACCAGTCAACAGAAGCCTTAACGGCCACTGGTACGGGCAAGGTCCGCCCGTACAACCCCCTATACTAGGTGGCAGCGACTTTGTCTCATCAAACCCTATGACTTTTGTAAAGGCGTCTATATATTTCGAGGTCCCAGCCGCCACGCAGAGGACCGTCATTCTCATATTGCATCACACCACCACTGAAAGTGATGCACCACTAACATGGTTATACCCTACGGGTACACGACATTAACATACCTGGTCTAGCCCAAGGAAGGCCCATGAGAATATACGCGGCCCATGAAGATTTTCGGGTGGCCCAATCCCATGACGTCTTCGGATCCTTGGAGAGCAAGACTAGATTAGATAGAATATTCAAAGGGGCAAACCCTAAACCTGTAACCGACTCGATCTGTGCCTGGGACCTGCCTACCACTATATAAAGGCTAGGAGGGCACGACGAGGAGGGCACCTCTCATACCACCGCATGCACACCTCCACGCCAGATTGCATCTGCGCACCCCTGTAACTTTCGGTTCCGCCATAATCAAGAGCAGACAAGCAGGAGTAGGGTTTTCCCTCCGGGGGCCTGAACCTGGGTAAATCTCGTGTCCCCTGTTTGCTTCTCTGTTAACTGTTCCGCGATCTCCAGCACCCCCATCTTCTCCAAAATCCAAGCTCATAACAATGGGCATTGACGAGATCGATCCTCGTCAATTGGCGCCGTCTGTGGGAACTGGGGGCGTTGGTTGTGCGATCGTGACGATCCCAACCAAAGCGATCTACAATTCCTCGGCGACGGGAGATCCATCTCCTCTTCGTCCCTTTCGACTTCACCGCCCACTCGCCAGCCACCATGAAGGACTTCGAGCCCGTAGGCGACGGGCTCGAGATCCTATTCGGGAGCTTCTGCTTCCAGGTGGGACAGACCGGCACTCTCCACCTCCCAGAGCGGGTGCCACTGCCATCGATCAGCCCGCCTCGTGAGCTCCGCACCCCGTTCTACGCACGTCAACATCGACAGATGAGTCATACAACCGTAGCAGCTGTAACTCAGATCTGTGCGATCCTCCATCGGATGAAGGAACCTACGGTTCCGGATCCAAAAGATGCGGCAGCAGCGATCCAATCTACGAACGTTATCCAAAGCGACGTGGAGGAGCAGCCACCAGGTTCGGGTGCTCACGTACCACCACCCAACCCGCAGGGTAGAAACGGCGAAAACAGGAGAAACCAATCACCCCCGCCCAACGAGGACGACCCTGAGGCCAATAGGGTAATCCACCTCAGCGAGGAAGGATGGAACCAAGCACGCGAAGCTGTGGCAGGCAACAAGATCTTGCCTGTGGGTGTCTCACGGGACCTACCGATGGCATACCACCTGCTCCTCATCGAAGAGCACAAAAAGCAGGTGAAGATGCAAGAAGTGCTTGACAAACGCAAGCTAGCGGCCTCAGAATCCAGTGCGCGGTGAGCTGCGCTCTCTGCCATGGGAGGCTCCAGCTCGCACGGCAACAACGCCAACAAGCATCGTTATCGCGTAGAGAACATGGACCCCGCTGCACGACGCGAGGTGACCCGAACCCTCAACACGTCCTTCATGGAGATGGACGCCAATGGCAACGCCATCCCGAAGACGCCGCATGCTGCGATCATGGCAGCCACCACATACCTTGCGTACCATCCACCTCCGGTGAGGGACCCAAAAAGGGCCATGAACAACTCCACACTAGCCGGACTCGGACTTGTTGGAGCTGCGCTCCACGGAGAAGCTCCTGCAGAGCCTAAAAAGAAGGCTGCAGTCAGATTCAATCGCAGCCCCACACCCTCATCCAACGAGGAGGAACACGACCTACCTCGATGGCACAAGAGCTCATGACGTCGCAGCCGCGACAACGACGCCCGAAGCAAACTCACTCAACGGAAGATCGACAAGGCACGCGCCAAGCGCGTGTGCTCATCTGAATCCGAAGAGGATGACGATGAAGGAGAACTCTCCGAATCTCGATTGCGGTGACCCAGCATACCACTGCATGATGTAGTACACTATAGTCGTTGACATAACACCAATGAAACACCGTTCACTAGTATTACATCCCTCAGAGTAGTACAACAGAAACATAGCAGGTCCAAGACATGAGTATAGGTTACAACTCAACTCTTTACACAAGATCCAGAGAACACTCTAGGTTAAAGAGAGAGAAATAAACTTCTTACGAAGAAGAATCAAGAATAAATAACTCATAGCTACCATACTTATAAAACTAATAGCTGAACTACTGGCTTGCATTGTTGCTATTGCAATACTCTACAGAAGTAGGTTCTATGGTTAGAAATTATATTCTTATCTAATCAGCAACTTAGTCTTCACTTGGGTTGATGTATATGTTGACTTTCTTGACTCCATTGAAGAGCTTTAGCTTTTGATGATGATTCCTGGAGCATAACTTGATGTAGACGTCGTCTGTACTGGCTTTAGAACCTAGCAAGGGTTAAGAAGATACTTTGAGTACGAGCGTACTCAGCAAGTTCACTAGAAAAGGAGTGTTTAATGCACTATATATACATCCACAAACCGTAGGTCATAGGCAATGCAAGTTTTCGTAAACATTTCTTCAAAGGTTGCTTTTATTCTGAAAAACTATGTCCGTCAGCCTTCACGGGTTTACCAGAACCTTCATGGGGTTCCTTTCCCGCCGCGTTCGCAGCTCCTTTCCGGAATAGGGAGTAACAAGTTACAGTTCTTACACTCTGCAGAGGTGCATCACTTTACCCATGAGAGACCTTAGGTTTTGTTGCACGGCCGGGAGTATGTTCCCGTTCAAACTTCCTAGATTTGAGGCCCAACCTAAGATCCAAGCCAATCACTGCCTTCTCCGCGACCCCGCATGTCTCCTTGGTGTACACCATTCCCACCTTTTGAATTACGACAATGGTTTGTACAGACCATTCAGATGCCGGAACTATCGTGGAACGTTGAGGGCTCCCACCCATATGCTGCATATCCTCTATGAATTACCATAAATAATATGCATGCTACGAGTGATAACAGCCACGACCCGCACATCCAGCTCCATGCGAGAGGGAAAAGATACAACTGACTTCTTCGTCCCATTCCAAATCTCATGGTCAACGCGTAATATACGGCGCAAGAATCACTGGCGACAGTGGTTGTTAAGTCCTAGGTCATATGTTCCTTTACCACCGGATCTCTTATAGTAGGTTATTACCTCATGGTAAATAACCTATAATCACATTATTATGAAAATAGTGTTTTCTGACCTTTTTAAAATGCAGGTGATGACAACACTAGATTTGTAAAATACTTTACAGAAAATAATCAAAGGACATGAGCAAGTGTGAACTTGCCTTTTGTGATTGCAAGATTATGCGCTCACGGTCTTCGAGACAATATAAAAGATCCAATAACTGAAATCTGCATCATTGGTCCGGTAAGGACTAATGTTTAAAGAAGCAAGATGCTTTTATGCATAAGTAATGTAATGCAAGTTGATAAACGTGAATCCCGAGAATAACGTTTTTCTAGGGTGTGGGTACTGGAAAGGGTTTCCTTGGAATGTGTTGCCCTTTTAGATTAAGTTTCACACATGTGCTTATTATTAAGGCTTGTGAGTGTGTGGAACAACATGTATTTATACAACAATAAAATACACAGTATGGAATGCTACTCAAGGTTGCTTACATCTTAATTGTTTATCTTCAAGTTTTACTTTACAAGTAATGTCACTTATACAGAATTTAAGTATTAACAACCTTATTATACAAGTAAAGTATAAAGTAAAGTGATTGTGATTAGTTGTTATTTGTTTTCCTGAAGTGGCAAAACGAATAACCTTTGAAGAAAATCTTACTCAATTTGGCAGAAGCATTTAAGCTTTTAAGTTAAACTTATGAGGTGTTCTTTCTATTTATAGTCTTTAAGTCAGAAATAATTGCCTTTATTTGAGACTTATCTATCTTGGTTTTTAACTTGGTTGGTTTGGTATTAAGATGCTTTTTAATTAATTGTAACAGACCAAAGTTAACTATAAAACATATAATAAAGTCTTTAGTATCATATTTAAAGTATTGTAGACTAAAGTTAACTTTAAAGACATAGATGGACTTTAGGTGAAATGCTTGTTATACTTATACCTTGTTCACTTTATAATTTTTCTTTAAAGTTACTTAAGAATGGTATTATTTTTAGTTGGTAATGGTTTCTTTACATTATAATGGTATAAAGGAATTTATCTCCTTATAAGGGTGTGGTTAAAGTTTATGAATAAGTAAATAATATTATTCACTACTTATGAACTCACTTATAGTGTTTTGATTTGTTTATAAACTTGTGGTTAATATAAATAATGGGTTTTATCTTATTATAATTATTCTTGGAGATTTTATATTAGATAAGGATTCTCTTATAAAATAATTTATACTTATGGTTGAAAGATAATTTAATAAAATTGTATTTAAATAGTGTTAAATCATTTTGACTTCATAATATTAGTATTTAAGATTAATACTATTTATTATATTTATTTGGTTAATTTAGGAAATATTAACAAATTTTATTTGTCATTTTAGGAATTATTAACTGAAGAAACAGGTTTAGATTCAAGTTATGAAAGTGTTTAACTTTTGATTTAACTCAAAAGTGGAATATCACATTTTTTAACTTGTAGGTATTATTTTTGTGATCACTTTGGTATATTACATTTCTTTTTTTGATTTATAAATAATAAGATATGATTTTAATAAGGTTTATTACTTTAAAAATACTTAATAAATAATAAATATTTAATTAAGTGAAGTATTAATGTATAATTATAATGTTAAAGTATAATTCTTATTTTTCTAAGATTCTTGGTATTTTATTTAGATTTTTAACATTTACCATTATTAAAATATTAATTATCAAAGTATTAAAACTTTATAAAGTATTTATTAAATAATATTTATTTAAATAATTATCATAATAATATTTAATAATAGTTTTAAGTTGTAAATTTTATTTTTCTAAACATTTCCATATATTATATGTATTTTTCTGGTTTATAAAACTAAAGATATCAATTTTACAAGATTTAATCATTTTATTTCATTTCTGGAATATTGTTATTTAAATTTGTATTGTTTTAATTATTTCCTAAACATACACTAAACTTTTTACACCCATACTGGATATACCCAAGTCACAGACATGTGGGGCTTAGGGCCACGTTGATGTGCCACGTTGGCATGAACCATTAATCCTTTTTACACTCAGAACGATCCTAGCCACATAGATGAACTTGTGGGTCCGTGGCCACGTTGGCAAGCCACATCAGCAACGAGACCCACACCAGGTTTGGCTTGGTCTGGTCGACATGGTGGACGGTGGCTGTCGCCGGCGACCATCTAGCGGTGGCGCTACGATGCACGAGTGGATGCGAATGTTAGTGGATCGGAAGCGCATGAACCTAGGCAACCTAACTAGGGTGGCGTAGTGTCTAGGGGTGGCCGGGAGCCTCGCCGGCGGTGACCGAAGCAGAGACATCATGGCGGCGCTAGAGGCCAGAACGATCTAGGGGCGGATAGAGAAAAAGGTAAGGTCCTAGAGGACCGTCAGCTCACCGGGAATGTAGAGAAGTGGTCGAGGAAGCAAGGTGCAGTTGGAGACGGCGGCGATTGACGTCGACGAACGGCGTCGGGGTCGGAGAAGATGGATCAAATCCCGCAGTTAGGGACCTCCCTGACCAGCGTGCTTTGGGGCAAATGACGAAGTCGAGCACCGCAGTCATCATAGTGGCCTCAGAATGGCAAGGGGAGGCCGAGAGCGAGCTCTAGCTTGAGCCATGGCGGTTAGGGTTTCGGCTACTGAGAGAAGTCAAAGAGGAGGGTTGCTGAGAAGGGGAAAATGAGGATGAGACTGAGGGGAAACATCGCCGTGGCCTCCTTATCCTCCCCTGACGATGACGGCGTGCATCTTGATGCGGTGGGGATCGGCCATGTCGGCAGCTAAGCGGCAAGCCATGAGGAAGACGACGAAGATTAGAGCCTGAAGGGGTATGGGCTCTTGGCAGGTGGTCTTTGGGCTGTGGGACGCAGTGTGACACACATGAGCGACAGGAAAGGGAACAGAAAGCTGGGCCATGGGCTAGATTCAACTGATGCCTCTCTTCCTTTGGTTTTTTCTGTTTACTGCTTTATTTCCATATTTATATTTTTATATTTGGTTTGAAACATCTTTATAGAATTTTATTTGCTGAATACTTGCAGTATAAATATATATTTCAAATTCTGGTATGAATTTAGGATTTGGATAGAATACTTTATTTATTATTTTCTAACTTTATAATTATAGAGACATTCTTTTATTAAATAGAGTAAGTAGGGTTTAGGGCTTTAGGATTTATTTAAGATCTTAAAAATTAACTATAACATTATTTTCACTTTTATTTGGAGTAATGAAGTTTTAAAATGTTTAGTAATAGTCATAGGGTTTATTTTTATGTATTTAATCACATAGTAAAATATAGAGTAGTTTATAATTATGGTATTCCTACTTATTCCATACTCCTATGGAATAAATGGTTAGAGAGATGAATCAAATACTTTGTTTAATGTGAATAAAGATGAATGGCTAAACATATAGTCTTTATGTTTGTGGTCAATATGGATATCACCTTTTTAAAATAAATATTTATTATTTGAAATGAATTATCAGAGAGAATTGATAACTATAGTTTCATAAGCACCTATAATAATGATGATTGAAAATGACAAAGATGTGCTTAAGTGATTTGATGTAGGAAATTATTCCTATCAACCATTATGGAAACAAAATGATTGATCCAACAGATGGGATGGATGTTAAGCTTGATTATAGATTTAGGGTTTAGTGTTTACCAAGAATTCCTGCCTTCCATACTTCATAAACCTGGACTTCTAATTAAGGAATTCCTTTCATAGATATACTACTTCTTTATAAACATCATCATGTGTTAACATGATGAACTTTACTTCACAAGAATGTTCTTATCCATAATTTCTCCTCCTAAATTCATTTGTAATTCTAATGAGCTTGACACTAAAGCTCTATATGATCTTCTCATAACAATAACTCTCATCACTAAAGTACTTCTTTTGATTCTAATTCCACTTGAATAATCACCTTCTTACTTCTCAGATTACTTTGTAATCTCTCTTAAAAATCTCAGAAGCTTGTCACTGAAGCCTTCCTAAGCTTCTCATAGCTATACTTGGTTATATCAACTACTCTACTACTGATAACCTTCAATCCAACAAGTGGTTACTTCTAACTAGATTCATACTCTAATCTCTCATTGTATTAATGTGACTTGTCATGGCTAACCTAGAATAACATATCTATAGTATGGTTCAATCATGTTCTATCCACCAATGTCACTTATACATGATATAAGCATTCAATCTTTGTGACTTAAAATAATCATTATAATACTTTGATCATTTATGGCTTAGGTTTCTAGTTGGCTAATCAAGTCCTTCATCAATACAACACTATAGTTGTATTATCTTCTTAGTATCTCTATCTATGAGATATTACTCATTGACTATACCTACTTGATCCAATAGGATTACTCCTTGGTAACTATCTTCAGAATTCATCCTTATAATCTTCTTTGTTACCACATATAATTATGTCTTCCAGATAACTCTTCTATCCATTTAGGAGTGAGTTAACTCCATCAATTATCATAATGATTTCATTTTCTCCAAACTTCTCCATCCTATAGATGATATTTAATTCTAGCATTACTATTTACCCCTTCTTACTTATTTATTTATAGGTATTAAGTGAATGCTATAATAAGGACAAGAGTTGATAGATCAAGAATTGATAGATGAAGAGTTGGTGAATCAATAGTTGATTACTCAACATTGATAAACAACAATAATTGAGATAGGGTTCCATAGGAATTGAAATGGGAAGAAAAATATATGGTGAATGATCTTGAATTGGTTTCCCTCCTACTCCAAATAACTAAAGAGTTAGGGTTAGGTATTACCATGATACTCATGGTATAAATAAATGAGATTAAGATTTAGTGGTTACATTCGTATTACTTAATTTATATTTATAACTTGGTATTCATGGGTTGTGTAATGAATATTGGGATATGATTACTCAAGGATCAAATATAATCCATTAAGTAATGTATTAGGGTTTAACTTTTATTACATTTGATCTACCCTTAGATCAAATCTCCCTTACCCAAAATAAGGTTTTAGCAAAGGTCATATTGAAACTTATCGCAGTCAACTTGATGATCTACTTCAATTCCATCAAGTTAAGAGAAGCTTCAATCACTTTGACAAGTTTTTATTTAAAAGCGTGAAAATTATTCGGATTTTCTATGCATGAATGCAATGCACACATCTGTGTTCATCTTATTTCTAAGCTCTAATGTTGGGATGTTACATCGATGCTTCAGCAGATCTGTTTGGCGGACGCGGATGCCGAGGAACTTCAAGCTTCCTTCGGACACTCCGAAGTTTGACGGCACGCAGGACCCTAAGGCGTGGCTCAGCGACAACCTGTCATCCGTCAAACTACACGGCGGCAACAAAAACACCGCCCTATAATACCTTCAGCTATAGCTGACTGGCGTAGCCCGGAACTGGCTCAACAGCCTATCCTCGGGATCCATCCGAAGCTGAGAGGAACCGGCGTACAGTTTCATCCGAAACTTCGAGGGCACCAGCAAGAGGCCAGCCTCGATCGAAGAGCTGCAGGCCAGCACCCAAAGAACGGGCAAATCCATTCGCTCGTATATACTACGCTGGTCCAACATCAAGAACTCCGTGACAAACATCTCTGAGGAAAGAACAATCGACGCCTTCAAGGATGGCGTCAAACGCCAGGACTTCAAGGAAGAACTTGGGCGCGTCAAGCCCAAGACACTCGACCACCTCATGGACATCGCCAACAGGTGGGAAGATGGCGAGGACTCCGTCCACCGAGCATATTCAGAAGAGGAGGATGACTACGGCCACCGACACGAATGCCGTAGCAAGCGAAGATCGCGCTTTTACGACGATCGTGATGGACCCGACATGGTCGCGGCTGGCTACGCCGATCGCCGCAGCAACAACCACAGCAGCGGCGGATACCGTGGAAACAACTTCCGTGATGGAGGACGCCAAACGCAAACATGGCAACGTCGCGAACGCAACAATGAGCCTTCGGCATACGACAAATTGTCGGCCCCCTGCACCGTCCACTTCTACATCGACAAGCAGGATGGCAAGAAGAAGGCCAGCCACATGCTCAAAGATTGTCACGAGTTCCAGAAACTCAGCGAGAGCATGTCCTAGATGAGACAGCAAGCCCCAAACCCTGGGTACGGGCACGCACCCGCACCAGGTGACATCGCCCACGTAGCTCCTCCACCACCACTCGTGGGATCTTCGAATCACCCAATCGCACCCGCACAGAACAACGGCGGAAACGGGTACCCCGCGCCAAAAGGGTCATTGATGATCCAAAAGGGGCGCCCAACAAACATGGTGCAAAAGAAAATCACCCGCCAAGTCAGTTTGGTTGTGACCGCTCCACCCGCCATCCCTGAGTACCTCAGTGGTTTGGTGTCCTACATCACGTTCAACCTGCACTCCAGTTCGCTATTGACTCCACCAAGATAGGCAGGAAGGACGTGAGGGTGATTGCCAGGTTGTCTTGGACGATCTGCGGGATCCGCGCCACTTGTGCCTTAAGTTCTTGAACCTCGCGGTTTTCCTCCTCGCTCCTTCCCGACGGCGCCACATGCGTCCTCGGCGGTGGACCAAAATGATCCACCCAATTCTTACCCCGAGGCGGCCAGACGGCCGAGCCGACGGCTTCTTCAGAATCGCTCTATTTTCTTGGCGGTTCATCGCCTGTTAAAGGGTTATCCCACCGAGTGGCCGCCACGACCCACAGGATGAGGAACCACAGGATCCATGACTAGCAACAATTTCCTCCTCTGCGGAAGAAAGTGATGAATCATTTAGATCATCGATTAGATTGCAATCGAGTTGATCGCGGTAATTAGATTATACTTACCACAATTTCCTCGAATTCCTTCACCGCAGATCCGGTGAGTTGTTTGGTTTTGGGTCCACATGGTAACGGCCTCGATGAAGTTCGAACCTGCCGGGTTGAATTTAGCAAAGGGTTTTCTATCCCTTGGATCTATACTCTTCGTCCTCCTTATTCCATTTGGCCTCCATGATTACGTATCCACCAAATCCGAGATGGTGATGACCTATATTCATCGCCTGCAAACCTTTCCCGATTACTATTGGCGTGGCTCTTCGATTCACACCTCTCCTTGAACTCCGGGCTGATCTTCGTGATCTGCGGGTCAATCTTCCTGGATCTCCTCGAGACTTTTGCCTTCTTTATAGATCTTCTTCTTTATCCGGGTTCTCCACCGCTGGCGGTGCTCATATTTGTGAGGGCGGATTTGTTTACTTCGTTCCCATGATAATTTGTGTTCGATACTTAGCGGGAACTTGTATCTTGCGTCAGACTTCTCAAGAGGAGTGTGCGCAAGTGGCCATTATCTTTATGCCAGAGATTCTCGGTGTTGATCGAGATGGTTGTCCGGGTGATCGCCGCCACTTGCCCACCGTACCCTTTGACGATAAGGGCGGGCTCCAAAGGAACCCCTGATGGGCTCACTTCGGTAATTTCCTCCCTGGCCGTGCCGACCGTGTTCGGGCGCCGGTCCTTCGGCTTCTTCTTCTTCTTCTTAGGAGGATTGCTACCACTCCCTATGCCCTCGCCGCCATCAGTGGTTTCATCGTCCGCCGTTCCTTCGGCTTCTTCCTCCTCGTCTTCCATCTCATCATCCTCGCTCTCCGAAGGATGGTATTCTTCATCGTTTTCTAGCCGCTGGGCCGCCTCCCAGAATGTCAATTGTTTATTCGGAGGTCTGAGTTCTCCTTCAGCGCTGATGCGCTTAGAACATCCAGCCTCGTCGTTGTCACACATCTTTGCACTAATAAAAAACAAATAATTGGTTAAATGCACGGAAAAATCCGGCATGACCTTTGCTAATTTTCTTAAACTAGGAGTGCCCGATTTCTGCCGAAACGGCAAAAATCGGGACTCATTTCATACCAGAACCTGCATATATATGGCCAGCATAGCTAGCACACAATAAATGGCCATCATAGCCAGCACAACCAGCATAAATGGCCCAGTATAGCCAGCATAACTGCACAACCAGCACACAATAAATCTGTTTCATGCAAAAATGGAGCAACTAGAATAAATGGCCAACACACAAACAGTACATCAAGCATAAATGGTCAGGTTTCAGGTTTGGACTTAGCAGTTTTAGGTTTTAGGTTTGGACTTAGCAGTTTCAGGTTTGGACTTAGCAGTTTCAGGTTTCAGCGAGCATAAACAGTGTAAAAATGCAAAGACAAAAACTGTTCCCACCCAGAGAGAGGAGTTTCTGGAGCATGGTCCAGGTGATCCTTAGCTCCAGCCAATCAAATGTAACCCCAAGAAGCATATATATTCATGGACATCATCTTTGCACAATAGTATATAGCAGTAAAAAAAGGGAACTCTTGTTCAGTAGAAAAAAATAGTTAACTTGACCTTTATTTCAGAGAAGTAGCACCACTACTCTAGTGCATATTCAATTTTCAACAACAGAACTTGGTTTCATGAAACCTTCAGGTTACATAGGTTCAGAGTTAGTTCTTGTTGCAGTGGCCAAGTAATAGCGAGTGTATATTTTCTGAATTTTAGTTTATTGTAGTAGCATTGAAACTAAATTTCAGTGAAGTGTTCCATGCAATCTCTTGACTAGTTTCCATGTACTTGCTGGCTGTTTTCTGGATTTTAGTTGTGCTTGTAGGATATATGTCATTGTCAACTAGCTCCAGTAACACAAAGGAATAAACTAACCAATTACACAGAATAAACCTAACCTGAAGCTGCACACCTTGGTATATTGACCAATTACGATGTGAGCCTTGCCAATCATATACTGAACCAAATGTTCAGAATTTCAGAAATCTAAACGGCAGTTGAGAGAGAGGGAGAGAGGAAGAGAGGGAGAGAGAGGGAACATCTAGATCATGATTAAATGACTCTGCTGATGTGCACACTCCAAATTCACTTTATAGCTTTATTTTCTGATCCACTTTACATCTTGATTTTAGGAAAATGTTAGTACCATGATTTTACACAAAACCAGTAGAACAATGTCATCAGGAGGCGTTAACTGATTTCGAACATGCAGAGTTAGAAATGAAGTTAACCATGTTACTGTGAAACTAGATAACATGACCGGATGGTTCTTGTATCAGTTAGAATAGGTCCCTCAACTGAATTATTTTTTCCACTATAAACGCCAGGACCAAAAGTTGCGGTGCTTTCCAAAGTGTATTTATGAACCCAGGAACAAGTGCCCCTATCCCTTGTGCTAATGCATAACCAAATTTCATCTCAAGTAAATAGAAGGAGAGATTTTGTTAGTTATCGCTGAACCATTTGGTAGGCAATGATTATTAATTTGCATGCTATAACCATGTCGATTGTTACAGAAACCCTAACTGAATCATGGAGCCTTGTATCACCAACAAGAACACTAACTGAATCATGGAGCCTTGTATCACCAACAAGAACCCTAACTGAACCCTAACTGAATCATGATTATTAATTTGCATGCTATAACCATGTCGATTGTTACAGAAACCCTAACTGAATCATGGAGCCTTGTATCACCAACAAGAATCCTAACTGAACCCTAACTGAATCGTCTACAATTTGCCATATGAAGAATCGTCTACTAGCAGAGTGAATGCATTTGCAAAGCAGAGGTTGCAATCCAGTTTCACCAACAAGAACACTAAACATTGTCCTGCACTAAACTTGAGCAAAGCAGAGGTTGCAACGATGGCCTGCAGAGAGAGGGGAGAGAGGGAGAGAGGGAGAGAGGGGAGAGGCGACGCTCACCTCTGACGGGCGGACGGCAGGCAGACGACGACGGGCGGACAACGGCGACCTCCACCTCCTGAGACGCGGCGGCTGCTCCTCCTCGGACACGGGCCTCCTCCTGATATGCGGGCGGACCTCCTCCTCGGACACGGGCGGACCTCCTCCTCCTCGGGCACGGGCAGGCCTCCTCCTCCTCAGACGCGGCGGCGGCGGATCGTGCTCGGGCTGAGAGATGGAGAGATGGAGAGATGGGGATGAGAGAGGGAGGGTCGAGCGCCACGTGTGGATAAAGCCACTTAGGCGTAGCGCACTGAGGCATAGTGTGCTACGGATATCTGTAGCGCACTATGGGCTAGTGCGCTACGCCTATTGGCTTCTAACTACTGTATAAGAAAACTACAGCCCCACTATTTAACAACTATACTAGCCTATCCCACTAGTTCTGCCCACTACTCTATTCTAAACCTGTGAGCACCCAGGTTTGAATCCTGGTGCCCCAATTTTTTGTTTTTATTTTAAAAATACTTTTAAATGTTCCAAAAAATGCCCAAAAGTGGTGATATATGCCATAGAAGTTTTGTTTTGATTTTAAAATACTTTTAAATATTCCAAAAATGCCCAAAAGTGATAATATATGTCATAAAAGTGGTACAAATATGATTTAAAGTATAACTAAATTTCATAATAATTTGTCCATGAATATTACAATCTTTTTCGACCACGCGTTTTATAATATTTTTGAGCTAGCGTTTTACAATCTTTTTTCCCTTCTTTGTCGCGGTTGAATAATTTAGCCCCGGCACTTTAATGTTTCTTCTTTCGAACGGGCTACCTTTTTTGGGTAGGGTTATCCTTTTTCTTCTTGTGATGTATGTTGCTGCATCGTAGTCGTCATCATCTTCAATCTTTGGATCGCCGTACTGGTCGAAGTCTTGCTCGTTGGCGACTCCATCCATTCCGATGATGTTTCTTTTTCCTCGCCTCACGACAACACGGCTAGGGTTTGTCGGGTCGGTAATGAAAAAACATTGGTTCACTTTGGTAGCCAGTACCCACGGTTCATTTTTCGCGGCCACGTTTGCACCGGCGGCCTTGGATTTGGCTGCTTCGGGTATAACCATGGTTGTGAAATACCGGTCTTCTCTTTCGACGCTCTTTGCCCATCTGACACGGAACATCGGCACCTTTTATCCACAGTAGTCGAGCTCCCAGATCTCCTCGATTCTTCCGTAGAATCTTTCCTTCACGTTGTCATCGGTGTAGAATTCCGACGTTACGCCTGAGTTCTGATAATCACACTTGTTGTCCTTTTCCTCCGTGTAGAATGTGTAGCCGTTAATATCATACGCCTGATAGGTCACCAGGTTTTGCATCGGTCCCTGCGACAAGGTGAATATGATCTTTTCCGTGTCAGAAGAATGCGATCGCGGGGGATTATCAAGGAGCGTCTGCCTAAACCAACGCGTGAAATCTGAGTTGTCCTCTTTGATTATTTCTCCCTGCGTCCTCTGTATGCCCCGGTCACTGTACTTCTTCTCGATTAACCTTTTGTGCTTCTGTACCCAAGGATCGACCAGTTCTAAATGCTGTAGCGTGACAAGGTTTGCTCAATCAAAGTCTGCGCGTCGAAAATCGAAGTCTGCATGCAGTATGCGACGACCCTCTCGGTGACAAGATCCGTCGAGCTTGCCAAGGTGCCTGTTGACGGGAAGACCGACAGGGTTCTCGATGTCTAGATAATTCGTGCAGAAAGAGATGCACTCTTCGGCCAGAAAGCCCTTGGCTATGCTTCCATCTGTACGGGACCTGTTGCGAACGTATCCTTTGATATGTCCGTTCATCCTTTCGAACGCCATCATGTTGCGGAGGAACATCGGCCCGAGTTGTACGATGTCCTCCATGACATGGACCAGCAGATGCACCATAATGTCGAAGAATGCGGGTGGGAAGTAGACCTCAAGCTCACATAGTATCAACACAATCTCCTCCTGTAGCCTCCCGAGCTGATTCACGCCAATCGACTTCCTAGAGATGACGTCGAAAAACTTGCATAGGCCAAATAACGTTTCACGGACGTGCTCGTCCATTATCCCTCTTAGTGCGACCGGAAGTACCTGCGTCATTAGCACGGCACAGTCGTGAGACTTCATGCCACTGAACCTCTACTTCGCCTCGTCTAGGTATCTTCTTATCTTTCCCGCGTAGCCGTAAGGAAATTTGACTCCTAGAAGGCACTTGAAAAACTATTTGATCTCATCCTGTCTTAGAGTGAAGCAAGAAGGAGGGCAGTAATATTCGTTCTTCTTGAACTTTTTACCCTTCCGACGACCTTGTGTCATCTCCGACTCATGATCATCGTCATCTTCCTGATCATTAGGAGTAGTGCGTCCTCCGTGAAGCTCCTTCCGGATACCCAAGCATATCAGGTCGTGCCTTGCTTTCAGACCATCTTTCGTCCTATCTGGCATGTTGATTATGGTGACGACCAGACTCTCGCACACGTTTTTCGTGATATGCATGATGTCGAGGCTATGAGGCGTGCGGAGAAACTTCCAGTATGGCAACTCCCATAAAACAGATCTTGTTTTCCATACCTTCATCAGCGGCTTGTCTTGTTGCTGCCTCTTTCGCTTCTTTCGTGCTTAGGACAATCTTTCCGGTTTTTCAAAGAACTCTTCCACTTCTTCGCTGATCCTACGCTCCTGGGATTCCTCGGGTCTCGATTTGCCATCGAACAGGTCTCCACGTTTTCTCCATGGATCATTCTTGCCGAGCCACCTCCGGTGCGCCATGAACACGGTTTTCGATGACCGGATCTTTCTCTAGTTGCAGATAGCTTGTGTTATCCATGCACCTAACGCATGCGTAATCCTTGGATAACCTGCCCGAGATATACCATAACCTGGATATTCTTGCACCGTAGTGACCAACGCGGCTCTCATAGTGAAATAATCTTGTGCGACAAGTCGTAAGTATTGGCTCTAGATTCCCATAACGGCTAGCTCCTCTTTCAACAGCCGAGATACGATTGATGTCGGTACCAGGTTGTTTCGCCCTTGAATTAGCATACTCATTTGTATGTACTTCTTCTTCATGCACAACCATGGAGGGAGGTTGTACATCCATACAAACACGGGCCAAGTCAGTGCGTCTGCTCACGGCTACCGAACGGATTGAGTCCATCGTGCTCGCACCAAGCCTGATGTTCCTCGAATCTCCACGAATTACGGGAATTCGAGGTCCAATGCTTTCAGCAGCTAGCATCGAAGGTGCGTCGAGCTCATCCTTTTCGGGGTCATCATCATCATCTCCTGGCTTCTTCCTTTCAGCATGCCATCGCATGAGCTTCGCTTCCTTAGGGTCCGCGAAATAGCGCTGCATACGAGGAGTGATAGGAAAGTACCATACCACTTTTCGAGGTGCTTTCTTCCCTTTCTTGTATCGACTCACGCCGCACACCGGACATGTGGTTTCCTCCGCGTCCTCGCCCCGATAAATGATGCAATCGTTGATGCATACGTGATATCTAACGTGCGGTAGATCGAGAGGACAGACGATTTTCTTGGCATCCTCGATACTAGTTGGACATGTGTTCCCCTCCGGGAGACGATCGTGCCAGAATGCCATCATATCATCGAAGCTTGCGTCGCTCAATTTGTGTTTTGCCTTCATCTCCATAGCCTTGAGCGTTACATTCAACCGGGTATCATCGGGCCTGCATCCTTCATACAATGGAGTAACCGCGTCTTTGTCAAGTTGCGCAAGCTTGGCTTTCTCTCTAGCGGCAGCCTTGGCGTTACTCGTCTGCTTGAGAAGCAGCTCTTACACATAAGGGTCCCGCCAGCCGACGTTGTTCCATCGCCGCCCCGCTCCTCCGGCATCTAGATCATCATCATCCCGGTCGCTCGCACCTTCACCATCTCCGGAGACTCTTCATCATCTCGCCCGTTCTCCGTGATGATGATCATCTTCATGTTGGCCACCTTCACCGTCTCCATCGCTCACGCCATCGCTTATCCAATGAGTGTATCCATCCATGAAACCATGGCGAGTGCGCTGATTCGGAATCTGGGTCGATCACCCGATTGAGTTTGCATCTTACGCACGAACATCTTATATCATCTTGTTATTTCGTATCATGTCGGTCAGTCGCATTTCAAAAATCTAGCCATAATACCTTCGCTCATTATGCGGACCATTTTTGCCTGCACGGTGTACACGGTACAATTTTGAAGTCTATTAGAACCACATAATGAATGCATGCATGCAATGGTCGATAGAAAATTTTGGCATGACCTATCCTAAAATTAGGACCTTTGCGAAATGCCAAAGTCTTGCCAAAATGGAAATGAATCAACATTTTGGCAAAACAAATGGCAACTTGTTCACATACAAACACAAGAGAGAGAGAGAGACCGATCCATACACACATGAACATATCATTATCCTCTCCATACACACATGCATGAGCATCATGGATACTCTCCATATACACACACACATATGACCATCGATCCTCTCCATACACACATCATGAGCATCGATCATCTATATACATATGAGCACATCATCCATATACACATGAACACATCCTTACATGGAAAACTTACCGAGATGAGAGACCGATCGCGAGAAAGATGGAAAGGAGAGGTGCGCGTCGACCGGAGAAGGAGATGAGAGACCGGAGACCTTCCTCTATTACTTATGTAACATCCAAAGCAAGTTTTACATGCTAAAAATGGTGAATGGGTGGAGAAATTGAGGTGGGAAGGAGAAGATCCCAACTAGATCTAAGGAGGAAGAAGAAGGGGAAAGTGAAGTGTGGGATGGTGGATGTGGTCACACATGTGCACATAAAGTGCTGTCCTAAAAAAATCGACACATCCGTGGTGCACACGGACCTAGTGCGCCACAGGGAGTACAAACATCTGTGGCGCACTATGCCATGTGCGCCACGGATGCTCCTACTCCCTGTGTCGCACTAGGCCGAGTGCGCCACAGATGTTTGTGGCCGTTTCACAGCAGAGGGAGGCATGCACTTAGGCGTAGCGCACCCCCCCATGTGCGCGACGGTTGACACTAACAACCGTGGCGCACATGACTATAGTGTGCTACAGATGTTTGGCGTGCGGCCAACAGGGCCCTGTCCCACACACATCTGTGGCGCACTATAGTCATGTGCGCCATGGTTGTTCTAGTTACTAGTAGGGCACTGCCCACATGTGAGCCACGCCTGTTTTAGACGTGGGGCACTTCAACCATGTGAGCCACGGATATGATGATTACCTATAGCCGTTTTCCTAGTAGTACCTGGTGCTCGAGGCACAGATCGGAGGGTTCGATATGAGCCGCGTCTTCATGGACGGTGGCAGCAGCATCAATCTGATGTTCGCTAGCACTTTAGCAGCAATGCGAATCTCGCTGTGCAGCTTGGAACAATCCGACACAACGTTCCACGACATCATCCCAAGGAAAGGCATATTCCCCCTAGGAAAGATATGGCTCGATGTCATCTTCGGCAAGCCCGATAACTTTCGGTGCGAGCGACTCGAGTTGAAGTGGTGTATTGGCCATCACAATACCACGCCATCCTCGGGCGCGTGGCATTCGCACGGTTCCTAGCAGTACTGCACTATGTGTACCCGCTACTCAAGATGCCAGGACCTAGGGGCGTCATCACGGTCCACGGGAGCTTCACCCGATCGGATCACTGCGACAGGGACTTCAACAGAATCTCCCAGTCATTCGGCATGCAGGAGGAGCTCATAAGGCTCCGAGAGGTGACAGACAATGGGGCACCCCCAGTCTCAAGGCAGAACGCACCTAACATGTCGTTCGACTCAACAGTCAACACGAAGAAGGTGCAGGTCCACCCGACGGATGCCTCCAAGATGGCGCTGATCGCCAACGACCTCAGCCCCGCATAGGAAAGCGCGCTCTTCAAATTCCTCTGTGAGCGCTGGGAAATCTTCGCCTGGTGTCCTGCGGACATGCCAGGAGTTCCCAGGGAATTCGCCGAGCACACACTCAACGTGTTCCCAGATGCCAAGCCCGTGAAACAGTCCATCCGACGACCTATCCGAGCCACGGGCCGTAGCCATCGGAGTCGAAGTCAACATACTACTCGACGCCGATTTCATCAGGGACATCAAGGAAAGCAAATGGCTGGCCAACACCGTGATGGTCCCTAAAAAGGACACGGACATCCTGCGGATGTGTGTGGACTTCACCTCACTGAACAAGCACTGCCCGAAGGGCCACTTCACTCTCCCTCGGATCGATCAGATCATCGATTCGACTACAGGATGCGAGAAACTCTCCTTCCTCGATGCCTATTCAGGCTACAACCAGATTCGACTGAAGGTCGAAGACCAAGAGAAAACGGCGTTCATCACGTCGTTCGGAGAATTCTGGTACAACACAATGCCCTTCGGTATGAAGAACGCAGGTGCCACGTACCAGCGATGCATGCAGGAATGCCTGAAGAGCCAGATCGGCTGCAATATACAGGTCTATGTCGACGACATAGTAATCAAAACAAGGGAGTCCAAGACACTGATCGATGATCTCCGCGAGACGTTCGACAACCTTGATCGCTACAAGATCAAGCTGAACCCAGAAAAGTGCGCCTTCGGCATCCCATCCGGCCAACTGCTTGGCTACTTGATTTCCCAGCGAGGGATTGAGGCAAATCCGAAGAAAATTCGGGCCATAATGGCCATGGAGAAACCAAAGAACCTCAAAGGGGTCCAGCAGCTTGCTGGAAGCATCGCGACGCTGAGCAGTTTCATCAGCCGCATGGGTGAAAAGGCCCTGCCTTTCTACCAACTGCTACGCAAAGCAGACAAATTCGAATGGATGCTTGAAGTGGATGACACATTCGAAGATCTGAAGCGGCTGCTCTCCACCTCGCCCGTCCTGGTCACGCAAAATGAACACGAGCCCCTACTGCTATACATAGCAGCCACACATCAGGTGGTAAGCATCGTACTCGTGTTCGAATGTCCCGAAGATGGCAAGACTCATGGGGTCCAACGCCCTATATACTACCTCAGCGAGGTATTGACGCCGACAAAATAGAGGTACCCTCACTACCAGAAACTCGCCTACGGCGTGTTCATGACGGCTCATCGGCTAAGCCACTACTTCCAGGAGCATCAGGTGACGGTCTTCAACGAGGCACCCCCGAACAACATCTTGAACAACCCGGAGGCAATAGGACGCGTGGCCCTATGGGGCATCAAGCTGTCCCCTATAGACATAGTCTACGAGAAGCACCATGCGATCAAGTCGCAGGTCCTACCGGACTTCCTCGTCCACTGGATGGAGCTGCAGCTGCTAGACACCCCGGACATGACACAGTCATGGACGATGCACTTCGATGGCACCCCTGAGTCATATTGACCTCCCCGCAGGGCGACAAGATGAATTACGTCCTCCGGATGAAATTTTGAGCTTCCAACAACGAAGCCGAATACGAGGCCCTCATCCATGGCATGAGCATGGCCAAGATCTGCGGTGCAACGCGCCTGGTCATCTACGGTGACTCGAACCTCGTCGTCCAGCAGACGATGAACGAGTGCGACGCGCACGCCGCCAACATGATCGCGTACCGCGCGCTCTACAATTCACTCGAAGGAGACTTCGACGGATGCGGACTTCGACATGTTGGAAGAGAAAGCAATGAAGAGGCCGATAGACTCGCCAAAATCGGCTCCACCTGCGCACATGTGCCACCAGGTGTGTTCCTCTAAAAGATCTGTGTGCCATCCATCAAAAGGAAATTCCCCAAGGGATCACCCGAAGAAGCCGAGCACTCTGGGGCTGCGCTACCCGAAGGACAGGAAGGACCCGAAAAGCTCGACACAGAGGTCACAGTGGTCAACCTGATGCAGGTCATGGCAGTAGAAGAGACATGGACGCAGCCGTACCTGCGGTACCTAATAAACAGGGAACTGCCTGATGACCCGACAGATGCCCGGCGCATATCTCGCCGGTCCAAAGCTTTCACCATCATTAATGGCGAGCTGTACAAGTGCAACATTTCGGGTGTGCTCCAAAGATGCGTCACCATCAGTGATGGCAAAACTATCCTTCAAGACATCCATGAAGGCATCTGCGGCCATCACGCAGGCAGCCGCGCCCTCGTAGCCAAAGCTCTACGAGCTAGGTTCTACTGGCCAACGTCCATGAACAACACCAAGGAATCGTCCAAAGATGCAATGGGTGCCAGAGGTTCGTAGACAAACCTCACGCACCAGGATCGGAGCTCAGGCCCATACCCTTGGCCTGACCCTTCGCACAATGGGGTCTCAACATGATTGGCAAACTTCCCAAGTCCTCGAAAGGAGGTCACGTCTACCTCCTGGTAGCAGTCGACAAGTTCACCAAGTGGATCGAAGCCATGCCCGTCACCAACCAAAATGGGAAAACGGCCGTGAAGTTCTTCCAATCCATTGTCTACAGGTTCGGCGTGCCACACACCATCATCACCGACAACGGGTCGAACTTCATCTCCAAAGAATTCTAGGACTTCTGCGAAGGCCTCGAGATCAACATATCATATGCCTCTGTGGCGCACCCGCAAACCAATGGACAGGTCAAAAAGGCCAATGGCCTCGTCGGCGGTGGCATCAAGAAGCGCCTGCTGAGCCCACTCGAGCGGCTCGTGGGAGCATGGGCAGAAGAGCTACCCTCCGTCCTCTGGAGCCTGCGCACAACGCCAAACAGCTCAACTGGCTACACGCCTTTCTTCATGGTTCACGGAGCCGAAGCCGTGCTGCCTGCAGAGGTATGCCATAAGGACCCACGGGTCGTCGCATACAGCAAAGCCGAATCGACAGCCGCACTCGAAGACGCCGTCGACACACTCGACGAGGCACGCGACATCGCTGCGGCTTGATCGGCGGTCTACCAGCAGAGCCTCCGCAATTATCACAGCCGTCGGCTGCGCCCAAGGTCCTTCGTCGAAGGAGACCTCGTCTTACGACTCAAGCAAGAGCGGCCGAAGAACCTTGAGTCACCCTGGGAAGGACCCTACGTCGTCACCAAAGTCATCCCAGGTGGCGCCTATCGCCTCAAGCATGTGGAGTCTGGAGTCGCATACTCCAACCCATGGAATGTTGCACAACTGCGACGCTTCTACTCCTAGCTATCCCCCCTTTACTTTCAATAAGGCTATTCAGCCAAGGCTACTCAGCCGAACAATGTACCTCCTCATTATTATATGAATAAAGCTAAGTGTCTCACCCTAAAATCTATCTCTTTCTCGCATTCCTTTATGCTACAAACACACTCGGGGGCTCCCCCTCACCTCATGACTTCGTCACCTGAGGATAACGCATGTACACCTGAGTAGCTGATCACGTCAGGCTAACGAAAAGGGCATGCATACAACCAAGCACAACGTGCTAAAAACAATGAACCTTTACAACAAAGGGCACAACACACCCAGTCAAAATATATACAAATTTTACATCTATCTTTTTACAGGTCCTACCTATTCTGAAGGATCACCTACGCACGATGCTTAAAGAGATCTACAACCTCCTCGGCATACTGCCTCACAGTCGCATAGTGCGGGCGCATATCCCATAGGCCACCATCTGGTCGAGGGGGCGGCCCAGCTACCACAGCCGCAAGATTTACGTCAGGGCGATGCAGCCGCATAAGGGAAAGAGCGGCCTTCACCCCCGCAACTAACTGATGCCGCACCAGCTCCCTGACATGACGCACATCTCGAAACTTCGCCAACAAGCCCCAGAGAGTCGATGGTGCATCATCGAGAGGAAACATGACGTGCAGGATCGATGCCAAGGAAGTCTTCACCTGCCGCAGCACCCGTGAAACCTGGTGGGCACGATCCTGCACAGTCGCGAGGACCATGGCACGGTCGCGATCCATCCAGAAAAAGCCACCAGCCTCTATATCTTGCTGGGTCAGGCAATTGATCCGAACTGCAACGCGCTCCTTATGCTCCCTCGGAACAAGGTTAACACCTGCAACAATTACAAAGTAAGATGGCCCGCCAATAAGCGCATCCGAAAAGGAGCAGCAACTCAAAGAAACTTACACTGCAGCTGCTCGGCCAACTGCCGCAGCTCCCCCATCAGATATTCCTCTCTGGAGGTGCCTCGCTCCGCCTTCGATTTCCAAACGTCCGCATGGCCTCGGATGCCAAGCAGCTCCTTCTCAAGACTGCGAACGCGGTCACAAAGAAAAACAAGTTGCGACGCATCATCTAAGGATGGTCTCGGCTGCGGAGCAGACGAAGTATCGACAGGGTCATCACCCGAAGGCCCCTAAAGGAAAACAGACAAGGATATGAACAACAAACGATTGAAGAACAACACGAAGGTTCATTATATACAACAAAAAGCCACTGCGTGGCACACGAAGTGTTTATCAAGACATTACAGAAAAGTCTATGACAACTACCCTACAACTAGAACGACATAGCCTAAGCATCCCGAGTGGCCTCGGAACCAGAGCGCCTTCCCTTGACCTCCTCCTGCTGCTTCGCCGCATACTCCGCGAGCAGGTTAATCAGCTTCGGCCCATAGCGCTTACATCGAGCAGCGTAGAGAGCGAAGGCTACCTTGGAACCGTCGGGAGCCATTGGCATCTGGGAGGTGACCTGATGAAGATCCAGCTTCGCTCCGGACGCCATGGCCATCGCCAGCCCCATGGACGCGCCGATGCCCTTATGCTTGCACTTGTACGCCACAGGCGCATCCACTGCCAGCGCATCCACCAACAAGTCGACTTCCTCAAGGGCAACGCCCTTGGGGACGAGCTCCTTGTAGAAGCGCCCGAGAACCTCCTTGGATTTGGTGAGAGAGCCAACCACAGTACTGCACCGATCTTCGACTGCCGTAGTGGCATCATCCAAAGCACTACCGTGCTCCAGAGCACAGCGGTTGAACTCAATGCTCGCGGAATCTAGAGAAATGGAAAAAACACAGTAAGAATCGAAGAAAAGAACAGAGACAAAGCAGCCGAAACAGAACATACAAGCGAAATTACTCACCCGAAACAGCTTTGGCAGCAGCCATCAGCTTCTCGGCGACCTCCTTCTCGCGCGAAGCCGTGGCGCTAGCAGGATGCCGCTCGCGGTCCCTAGCTTCCTGCTGCAGGCGCTCCTTGTCCACAATTGCATCAGCAAGCTCCCGCTCGAGGCGCTCCTTCGCCCTGATAGCATCTTCGACCCTTTTATCTGCTCGCCCAAGGCTCTTTTTGAGAGCATCAAGTTTGCGGAAGGCAGTGTTATTATCATCTGCGAAAATCCAAGGAACATACATGAGCTCAAACAAGCTAGCAAGCAGACGAAAAATAGAAGTTTAGTTATGGAAGTACCTTGAAGCTGCCGCAGGCTGGCCTCCAACGCCAGATGCTGCTTCACCAGATGGTTCAAAACCTACACAAAAGGCTGCAAGAAGAAACAAGTTGTCAAGCCAAGGGCTCGCGGGCTGCGCCCAAGAAACGAGCAAAAGATTAAGCATACGAAAAATGCTCGGGGGCTCCCCCCGAGACACACACAAAACAGAAGTAAAGATCAGCAGATCACACGAAAACACGGCTCGGGGGCTCCCCCACGGGAAGAAGGGAAACACTTACATGATCAGACGGATACTCCGAAGGTCCGGCTGTAGTCTTCTGGGATACGACCACTCGAACCTCCTGCGGAGAAGGGTTCGGAGCAGTGCCCCCAGAGGTGGCCATCGTCTGAGAGGGAGGAGGCGTCATCTTCGACTCCCCCACCATCTCCTGAGTGGCATCACTAAATGAGCCCTTAGAGGAGTGGCTGCAAAGGAAAACACCAGTCAAAGACAAGCAAGCAACAAGGAAAGGTAGCAAAAAGCATCAGAAGAAACTTATGATTCCATATCGCTCAAGTTGAAAACAGGCAAGGCCCTCTTGTCCTTCTTCTCTTCCTTCTTCCGCTTCGCCGGCAGTGGCGGTGCTACAGCTCGCACAGGCACGGCCGGAATGGGAGAGGAAGAGGCACCATCACCTCCAGTGCGATGGACAAGGCATGGCGGGTCCCTAGGAGTTGGCGGAGTCGAGGCATCCGAAGATTCACTCGAACTTCATGCCTGCTTTTGGGTCCGCCCCTCGCTCGCCTCGGGGGCTTCCTCGGTTGGTGACTGCGCCGGCGGAAGCTCGGACACGGAGTCCATGATTTCATTGTCCGGCGCATCCGGAAACCGTTTGGGTAGAGGGGGTACCATGCCAGGCACCTTGAACTCCTACACAACGAAGAGAAAGTTCAGAAAAAATAACCGCAAAGAAAACACACTCAAAGATAGCGCTACGCGCATGTCCCAGATGTACACCTGCGGAACGGGCCGAGAGGCACTGAACGGAAGGGTCCGCGACTTCCCCGGAAGGTCCTCGTTAGTTTTGTACTTCATCAGCGGCTGAAGGACTCTATCGAGGTCCCCTTTGGAGAGCTCCTCAGCCGCAACTCTCGTCGGGTCGTGGCGGCGAGAATAAAGGAACATCGGGTGCACCCTAGCCTGGAGCGGCTGCACCCGACATTTGAGGAAGGTGCGGATGATATCCACACCGTTCACCTCCTTCTCCGGAATCACCTGGAGGTCCTCCACCCGACGATAGAGCTCCTCTATCTCCTCCACCTCACCCTCCAGGATATTGTTCTTCCAGGATCTCTTCGGCTGGATTTTCTAGGTGACGTCGAAAGGGGCAAGGCCAAAGTTTTGCCTGTCCACTGTGGAGTCGCGGATATAAAACCACTTCCTCCGCCAGTTCTGGACGGACTCGGACATAGAAAAAGAGAAGAAAAGAGCAGTGGATCTAAGAGAAATGACGCAGCCGCCAATTGGATAAACTCCATCGGAGCCGGATTGCCTCTTCATGGAATAGAGCTTCCAGAAGATGCCAAAGTGCGTCTCAATGCCGAGCCAGCACTCGCAAAACGCAACAAAACAAGCGATGTGAAGAAGATAATTGAGGGAAAGATGGTGGAGCTGAATGCCATAGAAGAACAACAGTCCATGAAGGAAGTCGTGGAATGGGAAAGAAAGGCCGCAGATAATGAAGGCGATGAACATCACCAGAAACCCTGCAGGAGGACAGGGAAATACCTCGTCGCCGGGGACCTTGACAGCCTCCTTGTCCTGCGGGATTAAACCCCACTCACGAAGCTTGCGCAGGTCGTCCTCACGCGTCTCCGTGCGCCGCCACTCACCATCGGTGACACGAGTGCCGGCGGTGCCCTTCTTGCCGCCATTGGCGGCACTAGTGGAGGTCTTCTTCGGTTTCACCATGGCAGCGCGACGACGGCGGCAGTGCGAGCGCAGGAAGGATGAGGGGAATGATTGGAGAACTTCCAGCGCGCGGCAAGAAAAGCTCAAGAAAATGGACGCAATAGAAAGCAAGTGGTTGTGGTGAAAGCAAACAAAAAAATTCCCCACAGTTATAAGGACGAAGATGATGAATAGGGACCGTTCATCAGGAAGTCGTAGCGCCAGCATCAAATCCAACCGTCCACTGTGTCAACACGGCAGCAAACCGTCGCTTGCATGCCGTCCACTACGCACGGAAACCAAGGAGACGCCGTAATTATCGCCACGTCGCGCGTGACTAGTCAACTCCAAGTTAGAATGTGGGACCCACGTTCGTCCAGTCACGTCACCTCTGGCGCCGCAGACGCTTGAGGTCACCGATCGTCAGCATTGATGTCATCAAAGCTATAGTAGCAACGGTTACAAATTTTCGGCTAAACAGCTAAAGTACTCACTCGAATCTACGATTCGAGCAACTACTCGGGGGCTACTCCTATCAGGAGCACTGGCCGTGCACCCGAAGCATGAATAGCGTACTACGCCAATGGTATATTTCTTTGAGTCCCACGTCGAGTCCACGACTCCACTACGGACCCGGGGGCTACTCCCATAGGGAGGATTGATTGAAGCATCCGAAAAAATTGTGTCCTACGGACCGGAAGCAAACAACGGCTGAATTAAAGTCTCTGCTCGAGTCAACGACTCGAATAGACACTCGGGGGCTACTCACATAGGGAGCGCTGGTCGCGCACCCTATGAATTTTTCGAATGCGATCCTTCGGATCAGAATGCAAAAATTTGTTGGCAACTTTGCCCCAATCAACGCTAAGTGAGTAACATCCTCCTTGGCTACCCGAAACACCTCCGCGGTGATAAAATTTTGGATGATGTGTCTGCGACGCAAAGATAAGACCTATGATATCATCATCGATGACACGCAACGACACGATCGCGCGCTAGTGAAAATCCGTGCTAACACGCGCGATGAAAATCCCGATGGACGCGTTGGGTACATCATTTGAAAATTACTGGGATTCGACTCCTGTAAGACCTCAACGGCCTGAGTCGAATTACGCCAGCATCTGTTCTGGGTTCGAGTTGAGGGACTCGAATCTGAAGAAGATCGTGTTGTTTTGTCCTAAGACAGTTAACTGACCATGATCCGTCAGGAGAGTCAGGCACGCGCATCAACAATCCCTGCATACTAAAATCACTCTCTGATGAACAGAAAAAGCTGCACCCTAAAGATTGAAGAGTCCTCAGCCGAATCTACGATTCGACTGAACACTCTGGGGCTACTGACATGGTTATACCCTATGGGTACACGACATCAGCATACCTGGTCCAGCCCAAGGAAGGCCCACGAAAATATACGTGGCCCATGAACATTTTCGGGTGGCCCAAGCCCATGACGTCTTCGGATCCTTGGAGAAGATGGGGCCAAACCCTAAATCTGTAACCGACTCGATCTGTGCCTGGGACCTGCCTACCACTATATAAAGGCCAGGAGGGCATGACGAGGAGGGCACCTCTCATACCACCGCATACACACCTCTACGCTAGATTGCATTTGTGCACCCCTGTAACTTTCGGTTATGCCGTAATCGAGAGGAGACAAGCAGGAGTAGGGTTTTCAGTCCGGGGGCCTAAACCTGGGTAAATCTCGTGTCCCCTAGTTGCTTGTCTGTTAACCGTTCCACGATCTCCAACACCCCCATCTTCTCCAAAACCCAAGCTCATAACAATGGGCATTGACGAGATCGATCCTCGTCAACCACCATAGTTCATCCTCTCCATATCCATAGCCATTAGCTTGTACTTATCTCCTTATGATTTGGCGACCATTGTAAGAATATTTAATTTTAGTCTAAGTATTTTGAAAAATGTTTTCTATCCTTGATCTTATTGTTACGAGTGAGTAGTCCTCACGGGTTGTGGGTTGGGGTGAAACCTCGTAGCAATTATGTGTATCTAATCCATCGGAGCACTATGTATTATTTGAATAAAGATTTGTATCTTTGTTTCTTTGTCTCTTGTCTCGATCTATGAATTTGTAGGTACCCAAGATCTCAGAGATTAATAAAGGCTTGAGGTGAGATAATTGGTTAGCGGCGATCTTGTAGGAAACCTAGTGACAAAAAGGGGAGTATGGTTTTTGTTTATCAATCCATTTGGGAACAATAGCAAGATCACTTCTTAAGGCTTTGATCTGTGTTTTCACTTAATAATTGTTTGTAGCCCGGTGCTTCGTGATGCAAACGGTTGGATCAAAAGACTATTGCTATGTCTGTGACTCGCAGGGGCTCTAGTATATCAGAATGTGATGCCCACAAATTTTATCTTTATTAAAACATTACACATGAATATGCATATTACTATCTTTATACCATATGATGTGCAGCTGCAGGTGAATCTTCAACCCTATCCTATCTCGATCAATTGAAATAACCCACGATCTAAAGTAAACTAGAAAGGTCCAATAAAAAAGGTAAACAAACAAACAAAGTCGTGTAGACGTGTAGACGTGTCCTTATTTAATTTCCTTTTAGCATTGTTTCCCAAGGTTCGATTAAACCTAAGTCTACTAGGGAAAAAGCTACTAAATTGTGTTTGGGTTCGAGGGCAGAAAATAAAAAAAAATCCTATGATCAAAACCCTAATGCCAGAATCTATCTACTAGTAATGCAGTAATGGCAGGGGATACGATATTCATACCTTTGAAGACCGAGCGTGGTTAGTGTACCGCGAGGAACGTGGTTGATGAAGTCGTTCTGACGCTGACCTCGAGGTCACGAAGTCCAATGGCCCTGACAACTCCTAGAGCTGAAAGCGTGGCACCGCCCGAGGGAGTCACACCCATACGATGCTTGACGTCGATTCTCGCTTCTCCCCGATCCAGCCGATATTGAGGAAGTAGATCTCTCGGCTCCAAATCCCGCAGCGTGACGAAGCTCCGCGGTGAATAACTCCTCGCTCGCACAACCCTAACAAGGGGGCCACGATCGCAAGAGAGAGAAAGAAGAGATAGGATACATAGGACTTTTCTGTATTTTTATTGTGTGTTTTAATCCTCCTATAGGCACCTCTATATATAGGCGGAGGGAGGGGCTCTCTCCACCTTAGGTTCCCCATGTTGGACTAAAAATAACAGGAAAAAAGAGCAAAATAACTCCCAGCCGGCTAGGCCCTTTGGGGCAACCCGTGTAGGCCACCCCGGTCCTGACCCAACGCGACGGGAAGCAGCAGCAGCGGCGGGCGGCAGCCAGGCGAGCGGGCAAGGTGGCCACGACCGGGTGGGCCAGCCACGCGGCCTAGGTTGGCTGGTGGTGCACTGACCCGGCAGTGGTGGCAGACCACAGGTGGGCCTCGGCTCATGAGCAGCAACAGCTTAGCCCGTGTGGCCCGTTTCGTCGCCCGTGGGCTGGTCTAAAACCAGCCCCCTTTGTTATTTCTTTTGCCTTTTATTGCCATTTCTTTTTAGGTAAAATCCCTCCGGGGTTTTTGCCTAATAAGAAAGATGCCTTTATAAAGATTTATTTAAATATTTATTTAGGATATATTAATTCATAATTAACATATAATAAATGTATTTTTAAATGACCATTTATTTGAAACTCCTTTTGGTCCCTTTTCCTTTATTCTTTCTCTGAACACTTTCAGATCTCTCCATAACATTTCCGGTTTCTCTCTTCTCTTTTATTTAGTGATTTTGAATACGCCTATAACAATCTCTAAGCTTCGTCAAGCCCTTAAGCATGCTATCCAACAATTCAGGAACACTCCAGACATGGTCAAGACTCCTCTCTGACCAATGATCAACGGCGAGACCTGGATTCCCATGATGACCACCTGCGCAATCCACGAAACTTGTTGTTGAACCATAAACATTGTGTGTTATTCCTTTTGTCTCTATGATACTTATATTGTCTGAGACTTGATCAATGACGTCACCATGTCAGGTTCAACCTCGTTATCGACAATAGCTACTTTACTCGATCCGATGAGTGATATCCCTCGTGACCTAGTCACACCCCATGTAGCTTATGGATATAACTTATACGAGTGGGCCCAGAGTATCTTCCGTTACGTGGATGTACAAATCTCACTCTTGATGCAAACGCATGTACCTTTTCCTCCAAATACCCAATGTCACCCTTATGATCACCATTCCACCGAGTGACATTAGGTGCCATTAAAGTATCCTCGGGAGACAGTGATTAGATATGGTCTTACGGTCTAAGGAATGAGTCACTACGTTTCCTAATCATCACAACTTGAACTTTGTGACATGATCATGCCATGATGCTTTAGATAGGGTATGTTCACCATCTCATTCTCCAATGATATGACTCCATTGTCAATTGATGCCGAGGCACCAATATGATTAGGAAAACTTGATCATCTGTTGACCAATGAACCAGTGATTAGAGTTTCACTGGGAACTCCTGGTTGTTTGTATATCACACGTGCATTAACGTTTCCAATCAATACAGTTATAGCATGATATAAAACTTAATCATAAACTTTATGAAATATGCTAATAATCAATATTATTATTTGTCTCTAGGGCATATTTCCTTCAGTATCCCACTTGCACTAGAGTATAAATAAACTAGATACATTTGTTATTCAATCATCAGTACCAGACAACTTGGCACTTATGATTATGCTTGCTCATGGAAAAGGTTTAATTCTAGGAAATGAACATTTCATTCCTTATGAATCCTTTGTGTAACACCCTCAGAATCGACCCTATGCAAGTTTCAGCGATTCCCACCAAACTCGCATAGAAAAGATTCAAAGGTGCCCACTAGGCACTTTCGTGCGGGTGGAAAACAAAGTAATACCATTACACAATAGTCCACGATGGGACTCACAGAACAGATATATACAACACAACTCCATGAGTCAAGAATACAGATATACAATACAAAGATCCAAATCACCTTTCAAATGATACAGCGTCCGAGTACGGACAAGATGAAAATTGGGCTAAGAGCCCTGAAGAATAACTAATGGCGTCCATAACCCTGCCTAGGCCAAGCCGAAAGGGTAACCCTGCTAACGACGTCGATCTCAAAACCTGCTTAAACAAAAGGGGTGCCGACAAAGGGCAAAGGAAAAAGAAAGCGGTCAGTACTGAGGCCAGTTGTTATCGCCATATTTTGGCCAAAGAAGGAGATGGGCCGTGATCAAGATGGGCTTGGTAGATACGTATATTCAACGTGTTGTTGAATCGGCCTTGTGCGTGGATTTGGGCTAAATTGCCCGTGTATCTTGTATCATAGTAGGTTCCGTTTCAGTTTAGGTAGAGATAGAGTTGTAGAGTTATTCCAAAGATAGAAAGTCTCCGGACTATAAATATGTACCTAAGGTTATCGAGAAAAGGAGGACAATCACGTTCACAACAAACACAATCTCGGCGCATCGCCACCCCTTGTTTCTAGGGTTTCTTTCGGGTAAGTGTCATGCCTAGATCGCATCTTGCGATCTAGGCGATTACTATCGTTATTTGGTGTTACTCGTACTGAAGCCTTGTTGATGGCGAGTAACACTACTATCATAGATTTTGTTGAGGCTAGCATCGGTGCTCTTCGCTATAATTGTTTAAGTTATGCTGCCTCTAGTTACCTCGCTACCTTTGCACCGTTTCCCAAGTGCAAGGGTAGCATCTTGCTTGATCTTTATTTAGCTGATTCGATCTGTTATGGTTATGCCTTGTTCACCAAGGTTTAGTTTGATATCTACGTAGTCAGGCCTTGCAAACGGGTTGAACGATCCAGTAGTACGTAAGGACGTGGTTTACTAGTTCTAGAGAAGTTGTTCCGGTAATTGACTTTACGTCGGTTGTTAGGCCTCCTCTAGGGTTAGTTTTCTATCATCTTTTGTATCTACCAGGCTCAATTACGTCTAGGACGTTCCAGTTACGTGGTGAAAACGTTAAACTGTCGTAGATCGATTTAACTTGTAATGATAAAGCAAAACCCCATGTTATCGTAAATCTAATGCAGAACCATGGGATAATCGGCTCTAGGAGTCGATTCACGAAGAAACAGGGCCGGTCGGCTCGAATTTTACGTATACTTGTTTACCATGCAGAAATCAATCGAGCAATCCTTCACCTTCCGACCAGGTATAGGTCAGGTGGCATCTCGAACTAAGCCGGGCGTGTGCGGAGTTTTGCGGGCGTTGCGAGGGACCAGGGCCCAGCTTAGGAGCCTCCCGGCTCTTCGTGTTGCTCGTCGCTGCTCGCCGGTGGGTTTTGGCAGGCAACACATTCTGGCACGCCCGGTGGGACATTCAACAACGTCTACATCAACATCCGACGCTGCGATGGAGAACAGACCAGTCACGTACGACGAGCTGCCTGAGGAGCACAAGGCGAAGTATGATGACATCAAAGCTCTCTTCGAAGCCGATCTCATCGGCTCTTTTGAGAGGACTCGTAAGCATGGCATCAGGTGGAAAGGGTTCTCACCCGAGGGTGCTCTTGATGAGGTGGATCTGTCTGTTCCTTCAGAGGAGCGCACCAGAGCTCTGCGACAGGAAGTCAATTACATGGTGGCTCATTCTCTTCACCGCCATTCTGAGAGCACAGTGAACGCTTTGAGCGGATTGCAGTTCGCGTAGTTCAGAGATCATGAAACATCAGTACTCTCCATCGGGCCTACTCTGGGAATCACCAGAGAAAGACCGCTCGGACCAGGCCGCTGCCATTCACACTTGCAGCTCCGGAGCCACCGAGCAGCGGCGTCGTCGTCTACAAGGTCGAGGCGACCCAGCGATTGCCGATTCTGTTTGAACCACCTAAAGAAATCCCACATGGATATGTGTGCACTTACGTCGGATCGCAACAGCTTGACGCGAACCGGATTGCAACCGCGAGATTGCTGGGGGAGTTTGGGCGGTGGCTTGGGGTGTTTCTGGAGCAGGAATCTCTGGGATGGACGCCGACAAACAGGCGTGGCTAGCCAAGTATGCCACTGGAACGAGTCATGAGAATCTAGCCCCTGCAGCCCAAACAACGGAACAAATCCGTACCATCTTGAGAGACCAGTTCGGCTTCGTGCCGAAGAGAAGAACAATCGGCTATTCAAAGCCATATCCCAACGAGTTTGACCTGATCCCGCTGCCACCCAAGTATCGGCTCCCTGAGTTCTCAAGGTTTAGCGGGTCAGAAGGGTCGAGCTCAATCGAGCACGTGAGCCGATACCTGGCACAGTTAGGCATGATTTCAGCATCGGATCAGTTGCGCGTAAGGTTCTTTGCGCAATCTCTTACAGGACCAGCTTTTGGGTGGTACACCTCGCTGCCACCTGATTCGATTCAGACCTGGAAGCAACTGGAAGAGCAGTTCCACATCCAATATCATTCAGAGGCCACCGAGGCTGGCATTGCAGACCTGGCACAGCACAGCGGCGAAGCGGGGGCAGCGAGTACATCCAGCTTGACCGTCAGAACCGATGTTACTCATCTCGTTTAAGCGAAAGAAGCGTCGAGCTAGCGGTGTTGGGTCTCTCAGCACCCATCAAGGATCGCTTTCCAAGTAGAGTACAACTCGTTGGTGCACATGGCCCGGTTACGATGTATGAACAGCGCCACAGAGTTGTACCAGACAAGTTCAAGCGTCCGATAGGCCTGGTCGTCTGAAGAAGATGATCCTACACAAGACCGAGAGGTGGCCGTGGTGAATGGGCTCGGGGCAGATCACGTATCCTGCAAATGGGTGAAACAACAAGGGCCTGCAAAGGGTTCGACTTGATGTGAGCAAAGCCGAGCGGATATTCGATTCTTCTTTGAAGGAGAAGCAGCTGAGGTTACCCGAAGGCCACAAAATCCCTACGGCTCAGGAAATGAACGGAAGACCATACTGCAAGTGGCATCACTCGTTCACCCACACCACCAATGATTGCAAAGAGCTACGTCGCCAGATCCAAACGGCGATAGAACAAGGCCGTCTGATCCTTGGGCAGTTCGCCATGAAAGTGGACACAAACCCATTCCCCGGCGTCAACATGGTAGAACTCAGTCACTCCGCGAGGCGTCAGCTGGATTTCTCGTTCGGTGTTAATATGGCAGGGTCTGGGTACCACCATGACACGTACAAGGAGGAAGGTGGTCGCTCTCGGGGCAAAGAAAGAGAGGAGGCTGGTCCACGCGACCGGCCCAGCCACAATGACAGGCGGTATTTAACAGAGGAACAGGTGAGGAGAGTGCGATATCAGAAGCCACATTCCACGCATCTCCTTAACAAGTATGAGCGTCAGTATGACCAACGTCGCCGGCGCGATGGAGACGATGAAGGATATGAGCACCTCGCTAGGGGACCGTCAAAAGAAAAGGAAGGCGCAGACAAACATTGGGATTGTCCTTTCTTCAAGTATTGCTGGGATGCGGGAATGAGCCGATTGCCTACGATCGACAACTGCCGGAATGTGGACAGCGAGAGAGGACACGGGACCCGGTTTCAGTGTTCAAGTCTAGGGCCTCTCCCACCTCGTAGCCGTTCATAGGAGTCCGCTCGAGCAAAAGACCTCGAGAAGCCAAGGGATGACAAAGAAGAAGACAGATATCACCGTCAAGGTGGTGTCGACGGACTTAGACACACCCAAAACGTAGAGTGCAAGGCTGCGTAACTTGGAGGAAGCCCGGCGCGATTCTCACGCTTTAAAAGCACGGCCCGATCTGGCCTTAAAGTTAGTTAAGGCACTGGAAACGGAAGACCGCCCGAAAAGGAAAGAGTGGCGCCCCAAACCGGTAAAAGCCGATGCAAAGACATCGGCTGGCACAAACATGGTGTTCATACTTCCGTCAGAATTCTGCGCGCCAAGAACCAATGAGCTACCAGTGGCACAATTCGACTGCGGCCCACGGCCAGTTATCTTTGAGAAGCCACATGAGAAGGGTTACAAACATCTAAAAGCCCTGTACCTACGAGGTTACATCAACGGGCAGCCTGTCAGCAAGATGTTGGTGGATACCGGAGCGGCAGTCAATATAATGCCATACTCCATGCTACGGCGTTTGGGACGTGTGGCATCCCGCAAAACCACTACTAGAAAATCGCGTTGAATTTGTGCATTGCATCGTCATCATCATGCATTGTTGGTCTGCATTATTTTGAAAAGCCTAGCTTTGATTATACAAATACCCCTCTTTATTTTAAAAGGCAAAACCCCGAGCGTATCGGATATTTTGTTTCCCTAAAAACAATGTTGCAAAGTGGCTTTGTTTTAATTTGAACAGATCCAAACAAACACAAAAACTAACACAGCCCAACCCTAAATCTATTCCCACCCAAATCCTATCTACCCTCCACCCACAGACCGCCACCTCATCCCTCCACCATTTTCCTACCCACCTGCCACCTCATCCATCCAGCCCCCTCTCCCTCTCTTGTTCACCCAGACTACCCTCACCCACTCCCTCTGCTAGCCTGGACCCACACAGCCGTCCCCACCCCTGGACAAACCCACCCTCTCTCTCCTCTCAGCCCGCGTGGCCCCGCCCACCGCCTGGGTCCCACCAGGCAGCCACACGCCCCCCACACGGCCACGCCAGCACCCCTGCCCAACCGACACGCTCAGCCCCTGCCCCGTGGACCCCGCACGCACCCTGGCCCACCGGACCCAGCCCTGCCCCGCGTGCCCCGCTCTCTCTCTCTCTCCCTTCTCTTTCTTCCCTGCAAACGCCCCTGCCCCGATGCTCCCTCCGTGGCCGCGCGACCTCGCCGCCCCCTTCCCGCACGCGAGCGACGGCTCCCCTTCTCCTCAGCAGCGCCCACCGCTCCACCTCCACCCGCGCCTCGCCCTGACTCCCGGCATGCTCCGGCTCGTCCTCCGCTCGCCTCCACCAGCTCGCGCCCGCCTCCTCCTCCAGCAGCTCTACCGCCGACCCACTGCCGCTGCTGGCGCGCCTCTCGGGCAGGCGTCGCGCGCCGCTCTGGAGCCCGTCTTCGCTGGCTTCCATGAGCTCCGCCCATGCCACCCTCCTCTAGCTCGCCTCCGTCCTCCGTGGCCGAGTCCGCCCAGCTCTTGCCCTGCCCTGAGCCGCCCTCACCGTCGCCGCCTCCAGCGTTCCCGCCTCCGTCGTCGAGCCAGCGCCGTCCTCCTCCGGCTCCTCTTCATCCTCCGCCGCCCGCCTCGGTCCTCCCGAGCTCGCCCGCCCGGTCTTCCTCCGTGAGCCAGCGCGCCCTCCTCGCCTTACGGGCGCCTCTTGCATGCCGTGCCACTGCCTTGCCCGGCTGCAAGACCACCTCCTCGGGGATCTCCTGGGCTGCCGCCTCGCTCGCAGGTCCACGGAGGCCAGTTTCCTTCGATGCCATCAAGTCCCCGTACCCCGAAGGTGCTCGAAGAATCGCGGACAAGAACCCCTCTCGGACCATCAAGCACCCCTACCTGGACATGAGACCGATCGTCGGTTTAGAAGGCGCCAAGTGTGCCGGTATGGAACCTCAGGATCTCCGTCGTGGAACCGGAGCCGAGAAACCCGTCAAAACACCAAGACCCATGGAAACGCCAAGTCCTTCCCCTCGGAACCAAAGGACGCCAAGACCCGCGGTACCGGAAGGGCGACACCAGATCGAAGCGTCAAGACCTTCTTCATGGAACGCCAAGATCTTCTCGACATCAGGGCCTCCGATATGGTTCCAACAAGATCGCCACGAGACCGACAAGCACTTCACCCCGAAGCCAAGACCGACCTGACTTGCGAACCCGACAAGACCGTCGCGACGACAAGAACGGCATCGGCCCGGAAGAATTCGACACGCCCTGACACCGAACCAAGACCTGCTTCCCGGACGCGACAAGAACTACCCCGATCCGAGACCCTAACCCCGGAGTTCGAGAACGACCCCGTCAGAACCCTGAACCGCAGATCCGGACCCTGAGACCGACCCCGAACCCCGGAACCCCAAGATCGTCGAGCCCCCCCTAATGTGTGACCCCCTTTCCCGAGCCCTATTTTATAAATGCTAAATATAAAACCTGTTGCATATTAATCATTCATCTCGCATGCATATTTGCGTGGTTGGGGGGCCTTATGCCGATTCACCTAATAATTAAATATGGGGCCCATATGCGGGCAAATCCAGCCTTATATTGGCCTCATTTAATTGATGTAGCGAACCTGTACTATACTTTGGCCATGTTAATACAACATCTAAATTGCAGGGTAAATAAATAACTTGAACCATCTAATTAATTGTCGGGACCCCGGTTCCGCTTAATATGACCTAATTGCATCGCACCGTTGCCTTGCCATACATCATACATGCATCATGCCGATCTTCTGCCGTTGTATTAAATATTGCACCGGTGTTTATTCTAGTGTTTTGCTTCTTCGCGGATAAGGCCGTTGAGTTGATGTGAGCTTCGCCCCGATCTTCGGTTGAACCCCTCGACAATGTTTTCAGGCGAGCATCTCCCCCTTTCTACCTATCTTACTTTTATAGTATTTATTTCCCTCCTGTTGATCTATTGCTATCTGTGTTGCGATGCTCTAGTTTTCGTACCCTCGATATCCCCTGCAGCCTTATATTGCCTTGGACACATCCTATTACCTGTTGTTTGGTAGATAGTTGGGCTTGCGCGTCGTAGTTGCTCGCTCTAGTGCTGTTGCGTGTCGACAAGTGCCACAGTTGTTGGAGTAATGCCGCATGTGGGATGTTGGAGATGATCATAGTTTTACTTATCGTTCACTTTAATTCCTGTTTAACAACTAAAATAGAAATAAGCAGAGGCATCGGTGGGTGATAGATAACATTTGGTTTCCGAACGCCCACTTGTGTCCCGTAAGACCCCGAGTACTTGATACCCGTTCCTTGATTTATCGCGCTATCCACATCCGGGAGGTATATGGGACCACCCTGAGCCAGAGCTTGATTCAGTCTTATTTCTTGGGGCCACAAACTAGTTTGAGGTTTTATTTACTATCCTGTACTTATGCCATGCTACTTATGTATTTACGATTGTGCGAGGAGCACACTGTACTGTTTAGGTAAGCGGAATGTTTTCGCGGTATCGACAAGCCCAGCCACACTTTCGGGTTCCCGATGCGTTTCTGACCATTGACGCAAACCTTGAGTCCGTCTCGAGCTTGCTTACTCCGCTTGGTCTACTCAATGGGGTGGCCCCTAAAATATTCTGAATCTGTGATTGTTCGATCGTGAAAGCCTCGTTGGGTTTTGATTTGGTTTTCCGAGGTTGATCGGCGTGTGTTGCTATTGGTGCACCGGGTAAAACTTTTAAAGCCGTGTCATGGATATGGACGACTTGGAGCACAGTATCTCGATCATAGACAAGCATAACTAAAGTTTATTGCTATAAATTTGACTTTATAATGACTAGTAATCAGCTTCACTATAATGGAATGGCTAATTAATCCTGCCCACAATTGCTTGTTTGGAGTGTCGCTTGCGACCATTGTACCTGACTAGTAAGTATGGCAATTACAACGGAATGGCTGAATAAAAGTATCAACAACTGTTGGGTTTTGGGTTTATCTCATTCTATCTGTATCTGATTAGTAATTGTTGCAACTACAACGGAATGGTTAACTAAAAGTGCCCACTGCTTATTTTATCAGGACGATAATCCAAACCTGACTAGTATTTGCTGCAACGATAACTGAATAAATAAAACTGCCAACTGTGTGAGTTCCTCGGTTGACTACCTCGTTTGGTCTCGAGGGGGAAACGCCAGGATGGGTTTTGTTTGATGGTAGCCTCAGGTTGGTTCCGAATAGGTCCCTCTCATCCCTCTCTGATAACCGCCAGTTGTATCGAGTCTCTATAGGTTGTTCAGTGCATGCTGCCGCTGCCGCTCAGTCCACCATACCTTTGTAGGCGAGGACCGCCGAATTCTAGCCTCGCCGTGTACTGGCCTCAAGATCTTGACTCCTTCTTTTTCCTTGGCCCTTTGTCGGCACCCCTTTTGTCTAAGCAGGTTTTGAGATCGACGCCGTTAGCAGGGTTACCCTTCCGGCTTGGCCTGGGCCGGGTTATGGACGCCATTGGTTATTCTTCAGGGCTCTTAGCTCCATTTGCATCTTGTCCGTAGCTGGACGCTCTATCGTTTTCAAGGTGATTTGGATCTTTGTATATTATATTTGTATTCTTGACTCATGGAGTCGCCGTTATATATATATCTGTTCTGTGGGTCCCATCGAGGACTGTTGTGTAATGTTATTACTTCGTTTTCCACCCGCACGAAAGTGCCTGGTGGGCACCTTTGAATCGTTTCTATGCGGGTTGGGCGAATTTCGCTCAAACTTGCATAGGTCCGATCCTGAGGGTGTTATAGGACGCTCCACTGCAGATCTGATCAAAACCAACGTCACGTTAAGCGATTTCAACGGCCAAACTTCAGAAACGCAAGGCGTACTGAACGTGGATCTGACCGTGGGCAGAAAAACCATCCCTACGTCATTCTTCGTCGGATGCAAAAGCACCTACGCTGTCCTGCTAGGAAGAGATTGGATTCACGCTAATTGTTGCATTCCGTCCACGATGCACCAGTGCCTAATACAGTGGGATGGAGATGAAGTGGAGGTCATTCATGCAGATGATTCTATCGAGATCTCCATAGCTGGCATGAACGTCTGGGAAGCAGAAGACCAAGAGCCGATCTCTGGAATCAGTATAGACGGCTGTGGCGCGCATTGAAGCTACAAAAAGCGGTGAGGCTGGTCTTATCCATCGGCACGACAGTAGCAAAGTCCACGATCATGCATTACGGCCGATCCCTGCGATCGGCCACAAAAATAAAAAGCAGCAATCATACGACAAGCAGATCATGTAGTCGTAGCAGAGCGATGCCCTGCCATTGTAAAACAATAAGGTGTAAGCCGTCCTTGACTAATGCAATCAAAAAGGGGGCCGATTCAGGCAATCGGCCCAAATTATTTTTGTTATCCTCACCTACTGTTTGCCCTGTGTTTAGCATCGATTTGACAGGTGACGGAAAGCTAGGGTATGGGTTTACATCCGCTGATGAACTAGAAGAAATCGACATTGGTCCTGGGGATAAGCCACGACCAACATTTATCAGCAAAAAGTTAGATCCGAGTCTGCGAGGTCCGATGATAGCCCTGTTGAAAAAATATCCGGGCCGCTTCGGGACTATACAGAGATGCTCAGGTTAGACAGAGCATCATTGAGCATCGACTCCCGCTAAAAAGTTTCGCCATTCCGGCGAGCACGACAGATGAAGGCCGAAATTCTGGAAGAAGTCAAGAAGGAGGTCTAGAAAATGTTGACAGCCAAGTTAATCAGGCCATGCAGGTATGCCGAGTGGATTTCTAGTATCATACCTGTAGAGAAAAAGGATGGCCGTTGGCGTGTTGCCATAGATTTTCGGGATCTCAACAGAGCTACCCCAAAAGATGAGTATCCGATGCCGGTGGCAGAAACGTTAATCAACACAGCGGCTGGTCATAAGATCTTGAGCTTCATGGATGGCAATGCCGGTTACAACCAAATTTTTATGGCTCCAGAAGACATACACAAGACTGCATTCAGAGTCCCAGGGTCGGTGGGGTTGTTTGAGTATGTAGTCATGACATTTGGACTGAAGAATGCCGGCGCCACGTACCAACGAGCCATGAATTACATTTTCCATGATCTGATCGGCAAGCTGGTGGAAATTTACATCGATGACGTGGTGGTCAAGTCTGCTTCAGTGCAAGGACACTTGGACGATCTGCAACACGTCCTGGACCGAACAAGAAAATTCGGGCTACGGATGAATCCAAAGAAGTGTGCCTTCGGGGTGACGGCCGGTCAGTTCTTGGGTTTTTTGGTCCATGAACGCGGAATTGAGATCGGCCTGAAAAGTCAGGAGGCAGTGCGAACAATGAAGCCACCCACCACAAAGAAAGAACTGCAGTCTCTCATCGGCAAGATCAACTTCGTCAGAAGATTCATCTCCAATCTGTCAGGAAGAATAGAGTCGTTCATGGGACTAGTGAAAATTAAATCTGACGAGGAATTCCGCTGGGGGGAGAACAACAACGAGCCTTCGACGAGATCAAAGAATATCTGACGAAGCCGCCAATGTTGGTTCCGCCCCAGCCGGACAGGCCGTTCTACATCTACTTGTCAGTAGCTGACACGTCCATCGCCTCGGTGGTGGTGCAAGTTTACGATGGACTGGAGCGAGTCGTATTTTACATAAGCAGAAGGATGCTGGACGCAGAGACAAGGTATCCTGATATCGATAAGTTGTGCCTCTGCCTGTTTTTCACCTGCACCAAGCTGCGCCACATTTTGCTATCAGCGGAGATTGTCATCATATGCAAATCAGACGTCATAAAGCACATGCTGTCGGCTCCTATGTTGAAAGGCCGACTGGGCAAATGGATGTTTGCATTATCGGAGTTTGACATCCGGTATCAACCCGCGAAAGCAGTTAAGGGACAGGCGTTGGCCGACCTTATCGCTGAAAGGATCAACACTAATATAGCAGCACTGTCTATACGAGCGTGGGCTATGTTTTTCGACGGATCGGTTTGTGACGATGGGTGCGGCATCGGCATGCTACTCGTGTCGCCCTGGGGCAACATTTTCCTTCTCCATCAGTTATCGCCTCGCACCAACAACGTCGGCGATGAGTCTGGCGTCATAAGGGAATGGAGTTGCTCATCGGCTGGAGCGAAGCGGTGGAAATTTTTGGAGACTCAAGTTGGTGATTTCCCAACTCACGGAGGAATACAAGTGTGAGCGAGTCCCTCTTCCCTTTATGGCTGCCGTGGTGATGATGGCACAGTTCGTATATAAACTTCACCTAGATCCCGATCGCAGAATACCGAGGCGAATGATCTTGCACAAATGGCTTCGGCTACAAGGATGTAGCAGAGGAGCCGATGTTCGTGCAGTTCACAGAGCGAGATGGAGCCGATATCTTCAATTACTTGAAGGATTCGCTCGGGGGCACCTAACGGATAAGATACAAGGCCATGAAATATGTGCTTATTGGGGATGACATGTTTTACAGGACTGGAAGGGTTATTGCTCAAATGCAGGGACAGCCGAGGCCAATCGGCTCCTAAAAGCGAGGTACACGAAGGCGCTGTGGAACTCACCAATCAGCTCACAAGATGAAATGGTTGATCAGCGATCGGTTTTATTGGCCCACCATGCTTGAGGACTGTTTCAAGTACTACAAAGGGTGTCAAGCATGTCAGAAATTTGGGAAAATTCAGATGGTACCCGCGTCAGCAATGAACCCCATCATCAAGCCTTGGCCATTCCGAGGTTGGGGCATGGATATGATCGGCAAAATCAATCCGCCATCAAGCAAAGGCCACATGTGGATTTTGGCCATCACTGATTATTTCACTAAATGGGTGGAGGCTGTCCCGATGAAATCAGTAAACTCAAAGGATGTTATCAACTTTGTGAAAGAACATGTCATCCATAGATTCGGGATTCCCCAAACTATCACGACCGATGGAGGTTCGATCTTCATTTCTCACGAGTTTAGAAAGTTCTGTGAGGACACGGGGATTAAGCTGATCAGATCATCTCCATACTATGCTTAGGCAAATGGGCAAGCGGAAGCATCCAACCAGAGCCTCATCAAGCTGATCAAGAGAAAAGTCGATGAGCACCCTAGGCGTTGGCACGAGGTTTTGTCAGAGGCGTTATGGGCTTATCGCATGTCATGCCATGGAGCGATAAAAACCTCGCCATACCATCTAGTATATGGACAAGAAACCGTATTGCCCTGGGAAATTACGGCTGGATCGAGACGTATCACTTTTCAGGACAATCTAACAACTGAAGAATATGCAACCCTGATGAGTGACAGTGTTGAGGATTTAAGCGAGCTCAGCCGTGGTCGCATTGGAGAAAATCAAAGAGAACAAGGCCAAGGTAGCTCGTGCATATAACAAGAAAGTGAGGCCAAAGGAGTTCCACGTTGGTGATCTGGTATGGGAAGCCGTGTTGCCATTAGGGACTAAGGATGCAACATATGGTAAATGGTCTCCAAATTGGCACGGCCGTCTGGTCGATCAAGTTTTAAGAGAAACGCATACATGCTTGAGGAGCTCGGACGTAAAATTCGATGGCGGTCAACGGTCAACATCTCAAGAAATATTTCCCAAGCATGTGGGATGATGGACAGTAAAATATGGGGGCCGATACATGAAATCGGCCAAGTAAAAAGCACGTGAGACAACGGACAGTGAAATGTGGGGGCCGATACATGAAATCGGCCAAATAAAGAGGAAAATATATAGCCGATGCACAGTCATCGACTCTAGAGGTTCGCACATGTTACAAACAGGTGCCAGTTTACACATACGAGCTACTGAAGAAATGCTTCGAAGGCGTGGAGGGCGTCAGCACGGACACGATCCACCTCGGCGATCTCGGCTTCGTCATCTTCATCCTTGCCCGTCACTAGCTGCTTGTTCAAGGCACGTATTTCTGCCAGATCGGTCTTCAGTTGGGCTTTGAGGCTTTCCGCCTCGTCTTGGGAACGAGCGATGGATTCTTCCTTGATGCGAATGAGCTGTTTAGTCGCCCGGACCCTCTCTTCAAGATCTTCCAGCTCCCTTTTCAAGGATGCGAGCTCGGCGGTACTGACAGAGGTGTCAGTTTTGGCATCCAGAGACGCCTTTTTCTCGTTGAGCTGTTGGCATCTGTCTGCAATATTGGCCTTCAGTGGAAGTTGGGCGTGGCGCAGACTGATCCTCTCACGAGCTAACTTCACCCTTGACCCGTAGAAAGACAGGGTTACGACTGGCCAAAGCTTCACCTGCAATGCTACTGGGAGCTGGTCTTTGATTTCAGCCAGAACGCTCTTCACCTCCTCAGAACCCTCGATCAACTCTTCAATTGGGAAAGACAGCAGGGCTTTAAGACACAGGAATTGAGGTGGAACAACCCTGGCTCGTGGTTCATCATCAGCAACAGAGGGAGTTGGTTCGATGGATTCAGGGTCGAACGTCAGCAAACCTGAAATATCACAACCCTGGCAGCCCGAAAAGGCGTCAGTATGCATTCAAACATGTAAGGATGAGCTGAAAGAAGCTAACGTACCTCTCCTAAGATCGGAGGGATAGCAGATGAGGAGACGATCGGCTTGGCCGGAGTGGTAGCCGTTTCATCTGCACCTTCGGGGATTGCTAGGTCCGGTTTGGCTAGAGGCATCGGCACTGCCCCAGCTTTCCCACTAGAAACGTCAGTCGTCTGCATGGAAGGTGTTTAGCCGATATAAATAATTGTTAATCGGCAGATAAAGGAAGTAAGTGGTAAGAGCGTGAAGGGTGATGATTTTCGAAACCTCCTGGCTCGACGAAGAAGCCTGCAGTCCTTTGCGAGCTCTCTTGGAACCCACAGCTGGCCCCGCCTCGACTGGTGCTCGGGGGGCAGTAGGTTCAGGAAAAGACCTTTTCCTGGAAGCCGATGGTGATGAATCTGGCTGGCTCGGTGTGATGGTCCTCTCAGAATCTGTTGGGTCCAGTTCTCCTCGATTGGTCTGAGTGTTCTCGCTGGAGGTGTCTTCGACGGAAGCCTGTAAAAAGGAGAACCAGTGAGCACAAGCATGTCTGCAAGTATGGAAGAATTAGAAGGATCGACCAAGGCATAGAGCACCCTACATGCGAGCTTTCTAGAGAAGGGCTCCGGCGCCTCAAGGTCTTCCTGGCAGCTACCTTCCTCGCCGTCGTTCTTGTTTTAGTTGGAACTCGAGGCAGGTGACTTAGAGGTTCTTGGTTCTTGGAAGCCGATTGTGGTGATATCGGCCGTTTTACGCATTATGACCTTTTTCAGAGGTGGCGAGTTTTGCAGAAAAGAACCACGAGGAGCTGGCGGAAAGAACTCGAAGGGGGAGCCATCACTGTGCGTAGGTTCAGGGCCATCTTGTTGCTGCAAAGAGAAAGAATGGATTAATAAAAGGATCAATTGCAAGCTGCATCAAGAAAATTTGCAAGTAGTGGTACCTATTCCACGGGGATGTCATAGTCAGCATCGAGCTGTTTCAGCAACGGTCCCAGAGCTCTCCTGAAGGCGTGAGTCTTCCACATTGACCACCAGTCTTCAAAGCCATCGGTTGATGAGACAAAGGTGAGGTCGTTGGGAATTGGGATGGTCAGAGCATCGAAGAAGGAATAACACCTTTGGATGGTGAGAGGATCAGGCAGGTCGGCTCTACCCTCTGTGAGGTGGTGAAGAAAGAAATGGGGAGGTACTTGTCCAAGTCCAAATTGGCGGGCTACTACGACTGGCTGGTAGAATTCGTACCTAGGTTTGATTATTCTGTTGGACGTACTCATGCCAACTGGAAGGAAACAGGGTCGAATCACGGTGGAAAAGAGCTGCCGAGTGCTGGTGTCATCGGCAAAATTGTCTAGCCTGAAGGAGAGTGGATTTTCGAAATGTTCAGATTCTTCCATGTAAGGGAAGAAGGTAGGATTGTCCAGGCCTTGAAAGAAAGTGCTGAACCACTTGGATGCTTCCTGAGGGGATAGTTCTTTGCTGGCAGCTGTACAAAGCTTGGCCATAGCTGGTGCATCGGATCACTTCCTTTGACATCCGGAAAGGTGCAGCTCGCCAAAAGGGGAAGTTTGGGATGTGATTTTGAAAATACAGCTGAGCCCATAGCTGAATAAACCACCAAGGACCACCTGTTTTGTTGCTATGCGGAGAACGACAGCGGACATCAACTGGAGGTATCGATAGATTTCTCCAAGGAACAGTTCTTGAGGCCAAATTGAGTACCTTTGGCAGTTCGTGGGCTAAGGAGATAGTTTTGGTTGGAGCAAGGAAGGGCCACAGAATATGAAATGCTCCAGCCGAAGTTGAGGAAGGTATGTTCTTTGTCCGAGACAGGCCCTTTGTTTTCATATGGCGTTGGAGGTAGGCACCCGTTAAATGCGATGCATTTTAGAGGACAGTTGTAGGGACTTTGGTCGGTTTAAAAGCGGAGGGCTGGGTGATGTAACATCCGGACCAGTGATCATCACCACGTCTATGGGTTGGTGACATAGGGCCATGACCGAACATAAAGCAGTTGAGCGTCGGACTGAAGTAGCCGATGGTTTTGAAGGTTCTCATGTTTCTCAAGAGGAGACAATGATAAGTGCAAGGCATCGGCTATTCTGTGGTTTCCCATTGGGATTGGTAAGCTCTAGCTACTCTGCTGAACCAAGAGACCCAATGTTCGGGGGATTAGGCCAGCTCATGACGGTCGGCCCAAGAGTTAAGATCTAGGTCTTGGCTTACGAAGGGGATTATGTTTGCTTCGCAAGAAATTAGATGGGCAGGACTAGAATCTGTACGAGGGCCAAGACAGAGGGAATTTGGGAGAGAAGGATGCGGCAGCAGAATGTCTGAAACCTAGAAAGTTTAATGGTGGAATAAAGGCATTAATTCAGGTGTTCGCCATTAAATTCTAGCATCGCGTTCAGACTGCGAGGAGTAGGCGTACCTTCAGACCGGAGACCTCTGGATTGGTGTTGGACGATTCCGCCATCTGGTTTGCCGGCAGAGATGGATCTATGCAGTTGGGGATCGAGGGTTCTTGTCACTGTGAGCTCAATCTAGTCGGTGGGTAATTGGAGATCTAGGTCGCCCTTTTTGAAGAGGGTCGCAGGTTACCGTTTGAGACTGAAAAGTAGCCGCTTAGGTTTGCCTAAATATGCGACCAAGTTTTGACCTTGTCAACGTTTTTGGGAAAGCCGATGTGCATCGGATCTTTGAGCTTTGACTTGGTTGACGGAATGAGTGCAGTGTGGTGAAAGCCGATACAACGTTATCGGCTTCTGGAGCATCGGCCTATTTTGGCTATCGGCAAAATTGGGGCGAAAAAAGCAATCTTCGAGAAACAGATTTTCATTCATTCATTCAAAAGCTGATTGCTTACAAAAGGCTGATTGATTACAAAAGGGAAATCTACTACTACTGCTACTAATTCCTAATCTAGAGGTCGCCGCTGTCGTCATCGCCGTCTTGTTCATTGTCCTCGGCCGCTGCGGCGTCGTCTTATTCTTCTTGAAGAAGCCAGCATGGGCCTCTTCGTCCTCGTCGTCGTCTTCGGTGTCCTCGCTGGACCTGGCGCGGAAGCGCTTCATCGGCGGGTACTCGTCGGAGGAGGTGTCCTCCTCCGATTCATCCTCCTCGTCGGAGGACTCGGCCCGTCAGACCAGCGTCGTCGCTGCTCTTCGCCTCCAGTTCCCCGTCGACGAGGAACTGCAGGCCCTCTTCGCCGTCAGTCAGGGACGCGTCGTCCTCCGACCAAACGGCGAAATCCCAATCCCTCTCGTCCCACCATTGTGGGGCGAGAGTGTTATCTACGCCGTCGGGTGCTCTGGCGTCGGCTCGGTCGCTCATTGAGTTGGAGGCTTGGGAGGACAGGCGGATGAAGCGGAGGAGGCCATGGCGGAGAAAGAGGGTTTTTCGGTGGAGGAAGAAGGGTTTTTGGCTCTGGAGGAAGATGGGGATCATGAACTGCTCGGATGAATTTAAATAAGGGAATAGTGGGAGGCGTTTCAATGCCATAGCGGTTTCCCGAATGTCTTTATAAAATCGTCAAATCATGCACTGCGAAGGAGTTGAGAAGACAGGGCATCATGATGAGGAGGTGGCGTGGATTCTACTACGCAACGCGTAACCCGATGTGAAGAAAAAGAGGGGAAGAAAAACATCAGAGTGGTTTCGGAATTATTATTGCCAAAACCAGGGGGGCATGTGTTATCGCCATATTTTGGACAAAGAAGGAGATGGGCCGTGATCAAGATGGGCTTGGTAGATACGTATATTCAACGTGTTGTTGAATCGGCCTTGTGCGTGGATTTGGGCTAAATTGCCCGTGTATCTTGTATCATAGTAGGTTCCGTTTCAGTTTAGGTAGAGATAGAGTTGTAGAGTTATTCCAAAGATAGAAAGTCTCCGGACTATAAATATGTACCTAAGGTTATCGAGAAAAGGAGGACAATCACGTTCACAATAAACACAATCTCGGCGTATCGCCACCCCTTGTTTCTAGGGTTTCTTTCGGGTAAGTGTCATGCTGCCTAGATCGCATCTTGCGATCTAGGCGATATTACTTATCGTTATTTGGTGTTACTCGTCTTTGAAGCCTTGTTGATGGCGGTAACACTACTATCATAGATTTTGTTGAGGCTAGCATCGGTGCTCTTCGCTATAATTGTTTAAGTTATGCTGCCTCTAGTTACCTCGCTACCTTTGCACCGTTTCCCAAGTGCAAGGGTAGCATCTTGCTTGATCTTTATTTAGATGATTCGATATGTTAGGGTTATGCCTTGTTCACCAAGGTTTAGTTTGATATCTACGTAGTCAGGCCTTGCAAACGGGTTGAAGCGATCCGATGTACGTGGGGCGTGGTTTACTAGTTCTAGAGAAGTTGTTCCGGTAATTGACTTTCGTCGGTTGTTAGGCCTCCTCTAGGGTTAGTTTTCTATCATCTTTGTATCTACCGGGCTCAATTACGTGTAGGACGTTCGATTACGTGGTGAAAAGCGTTAAAGCGTAGAGATCGATTTAACTTGTAATGATAAAGCAAAACCCCATGTTATCGTAAATCTAATGCGAGAACCATGGGATAATCGGCTCTAGGAGCCGATTCACGAGAAACACAGGGAGGTCACGGCTCGAATTTTACGTATACTTGTTTACCATGCAGAAATCAATCGAGCAATCCTTCACCTTCGACCAGGTATAGGTCGGTGGCACGCCTCGAACCAAGCCGGGCGTGTGCGGAGTTTTGCGCGTTGCCGAGGACCGAGGCCCAGCAGTTCTGGGAGCCTCCCGGCTCTTCGTGTTGCCCGTCGCTGCTCGCCGGTGGGTTTTGGCAGGCCCTCAAAACTAATCGAGGAAGTCAACCGAGGAACTCACACAATTGGTAGTTTTATTCATTCTATTATAGTTGCGGCAATTACTAGTCAGATATAGATAGCATGAGTCATCCTGATATAATAAGCAGTGGGCAGTTTTAGTTAACCATTCCATTGTAGTTGTAGTACTTACTAGTCAGATATATATAGCATGAGGCATCCCAAAGTCCAGCAGTTGTTGGTAGTTTTATTTAGCCATTCCATTGTAGTTGCAATACTTACTAGTCAGATACAATGGTAACAGGTGACAACCCAAACCAGCAATTGTTAGCACTTTTATTTAGCCATTCCATTATAGTGAAGCTGATTACTAGTCATTATAAAGTCAAATTATAGCACTAATTTAGTTATAATTGTCTATGATCGAGATACTGTGCTCCAAGTCGTCCATAACCGCGGACACGGCTTTCAGAAAGTTTTACCCTGCAGTGGGCACAAATAGCAATACACGCACGATCAACCTCGGAAAAAACCCAAATGAAAACCCAACGAGGCATCACGACAGAGAAATTGCAAGATTCATATGAATTTCAGGGGGCCACCCCACCAAGCTACCCGCGACGAAGTTGGCCGGCTCCGGAACGGACCCAGAGGTTTGCGTCAATGGCTATAAACGACTGGGAACCCGAAAGTGTGACTGGGCTTGTCGATACCGTGGAAACATTCCACTTACCTAAACAGTATAGGCGCTCCATGCACAATCATAAATAAAGCAGTAGAGCATGGCATAAGTATAGGATAGTATTAAAGCCCCAAACTAGTTTGTGGACCCAATAAATAATATATGACTCAAGCTCTGGCTAGGGGGATTCATGGTCCCACATGCAGATAGTGCGAATAATCAAAGAACAAGTATCAAGTACTCGGGGTCCTACGGGACATAAGTGGACGGTTAAAAACCAAATAACATCTATTGCCCACCTGTGCCTATGCATTATTTACCTACTTCAATTTTAGTTATTAAACGATAATTAAAGCCATGATCATCTCCAACATAAAGCATAAGGCATTTGTCCAACAACTGTGGTACTTGGCAACATTGAACAACACCTGAGCAAGCAACTGCGACTCGCAAGGCCGATTGTCTACCAAACAATAGGTAATAGTTGGTGTCCAAGGAAATATAGGGGCTGCAAGTAATATAACAGGGGGTACGAAAACTAAAGCATCGCAACACGGATAACAATAGATCAACAGGTTGAAATAAAGACTAGAAATGTAAAATAGGTAGAAAAGGGGGAGAATGCTCGCCTGAAAACATTGCCGAAGGTTCATCCGAATATCGGGTCGACTCTCGCGTCAACTCATCGGCCTAATCCATGAAGAAGCAAATACTAGAAGAAACAAGCGATCCATAATTATAACTAATGCACAAGAATCGGCATGATTATGATATGATGCATGCCATGGCAAGTTAATGATGCAAACTATGTTGAGAATGTATCATGATCATAGCACATTGATGATATATCATCCGTGAGGCATTATTAATAAGAAACAATTAGTTCACAATTTTATTTATCATGTTTTCCTTGCAAAAACAGTACTGATTATGAAACTGCTCTTAATACATGATGCAAATGATAACATGGATATCATGGTTGGAAAGGTCTTGTCGCGCTTATCGATTTAGACATATTATTTGTCAAATTCGGAAATATAGTTTAAATGTTATGAATTTATTAAGAGAAAAACCATTTAATAGCATTTAAATAATTTAGAAATTGTAATTATCCAAAATTTATTTTGGATAGATTATTATTAATCCTTGCATTTTTATGATAACAATTGATATATGAAGTGTTTTGTTTAGTTTAAACAAAATAAAAAGATATGATATATTCTCCCTTTTAATTGGAAACAGCCAAAAGGTCATTTGTTTATGCATTTATTAGAACATTGCGAAATATGAATAAAGTTATCATTTAAAATCTTTAAATACTTCCAAATGGTTTTTTTATGCAAAACATTATGATTTAATTTACAGATCAAAAGTCATTTGAGTTTTCTTTTTGCAGAGGTAAAGGGCGGAAGCTCATTCAAAAAGAACTCTAAGGTTAAGCGTGCTTGGCCTAGAGAAATTCTACGATGGGTGACCGGCCGGGAAGTGGGTAACTGGGTGTGCATGAGTGAGGACAAAGTGCGCAGAAAAGACTAGTGTTGGTCTGTGGGGTTAGTCTAGAGATCCTATTGAGCTGCCAGAAGTGACAGCCGTCGGTCCGGAGTGACCGGGGGTGTTACACTTTGCAACTTATTAATGTCATCATGTATGATGCTAATATCTTCTATCATCTCTATGATAAATTCTTGTGTATGTATAATGTCAAGCCCTTAAGCATGCTATCCAACGGTTCAGGAACACTCCAGACATGGTCAAGACTCCTCTCTGACCAATGATCAACGGCGAGACCTGGATGCCCATGATGACCACCTGTGCAATCCACGAAACTTGTTGTTGAACCATAAACACTGTGTGTTATTCCTTTTGTCTATATGATACTTATATTGTCTGAGACTTGATCAATGACATCACCATGTCAAGTTCAACCTTGTTATCGACAATAGCTAGTTTACTCGATCCGACGAGTGATATCCCTCGTGACCTAGTCACACTCTGTGTAGCTTATGGATATAACTTATACGAGTGGGCCCAGAGTATCTTCCGTTACATGGATGTACAAATCTCGCTCTTGATGCATACGCATGTACCTTTTCCTCCAAATACCCAATGTCACCCTTATGATCACCGTTCCACCGAGTGACGTTAGGTGCCATTAAAGTATCCTCGGGATACAGTGATTAGATATGGTCTTACGGTCTAAGGAACGAGTCACTACGTTTCCTAATCATCGCAACTTGAACTTTGTGACATGATCATGCCATGATGCTTTAGATGGGGTATGTTCACCATCTCATTCTCCAATGATATGACTCCATTGTCAATTGATGTCGAGGCACCAACATGATTAGGAAAACTTGATCATCTGTTGACCAATGAAACAGTGATTAGAGTTTCACTGGGAACTCCTGGTTGTTTGTATATCACACGTGCATTAACGTTTCCAATCAATACAGTTATAGCTTGATATAAAACTTAATCATAAACTTTATGAAATATGCTAATAATCAATATTATTATTTTTCTCTCGGGCATATTTCCTTCAGCATCCCACTTGCACTAGAGTATAAATAAACTAGATACATTTGTTATTCAATCATCAGTACCAGACAACTTGGCACTTCTAATTATGCTTGCTCATGGAAAAGGTTTAATTTTAGGAAATGAACATTTCATTCCTTATAAATCCTTTGCAACTTATTAATGTCATCATGTATGACACTAATATCTTCTATCATCTCTATGATAACTTCTTGTGTATGTATAATGTTTTTTGCCAACAAAGTGGGGTCTCTGGTTCCAGATAGGTCTCAGGGAATTTCTCATGGGCACTAAGTATTGGAACACACTCTATGAGAAATATTCTCTAAGCCTCAACATTATACACAACACTTGGTAGTATTCATGTACTTGTATTATAAATGTAGATCTCAAATTCAAAATGCACTATGTGCTATTTTGAATATATTCCATGACGCTTCAATTGCGCTTTAGGTAATCTTGTGATGCAGACACTTCCAATCTACTTAAGGTCAACATATGTCCTTACAATATAACACTTTACACCTTAGGTACGTCGTACTTTCATAGATACGAATACATGTCTACAGATATCACTAGATATTGTGGACAAACATAAATCATTGTTCAATGAATTACACTTAATCATTTTTGAACTTGTTCTTCTCACTAAGAACCTGGATCAAATTATGTTGAGTATTTATCATGATTTTAAATATATAATCCTATGTCAAAACATAGTGGATGTTTGAACATACTTATTCTTTAAACCATCGATGTTTATACTTAATGATCTTTTGTAACTTGAATGATTTAGGATTGTTTATTAATCAATTCCCATTCTGAACTCTTCAGAATCTCCTTTAGGAATTCACTACAACATAATGCTATAGGACATTTATTAATCTCTAAGATTTCAATGTCCAATATACTTTCCAACTTTACTCTCATAAATCAATATTTATTTATTTATTGGCTTTTGTTCCGTATTCATAATGTGTCATTTACACATATGAATCCTGCCAAGCTCCCACTCAAAATATGTCAACTACATATGCGAGTTCAAACTTTGCATTGCTCCCACTCATAAATATTTCATTCACATATTAATTTCAGTAAGGCTCTCTAGCTCGCACTCAACGTTATGCAAATTGCATATCCTCTTAATATTTTGAACAACTTCGAAATCTCTTGATCAACTATCAATTTGGGAATTTATTTTTCAAGTCTCTAGTACTTTACTAGTATTTAATCCATCAGACTTTAGCATTTCTGAATCAAATTCATTTGAATTCTCCCAAAACATCGTTTTGGCGAATCGTGCTTTGTCTTTTAAGACTCCCACTTATTTCTTATGACCTAGCGGTCCTTTAGAAATATCAAGTAACTTCTTTACTCAATGAGATCCAGTAATGTTTTACTTTCTAATCTCAAGTGAAGTTTAATTCCAGGATTTCATTTCTTATAACTTTAGTCTACCATCGGTTACCTTGTACTTAGCAGGTATGTATTGTTCTAATAACATGACAAGTAATTCACACTTATCTCCGCACTAGGTGCAGGGCATATTTGTGAATCCTACTACTTTATGTAAAAGCATAACTGAAAAACACAATGATCACAATCATTGATCGTTTTTCTTTAACATGAAGAGTCATGTTCTGTAACATATTTTGTTGCGCTTCTCAACATTCTGATGTATGGTCGCAAAAATTCATCATGCTCTTACCTTATTCCATTAACACCATTGTTGAGGAACACTTTTTCGATAATGTACCAAACTTTTAGCAATACTAGTTTTGCCTTTCTTTGGTTCTAGTCATGGAATTTGTATTTCAAGGTTTCCAAGGACTTTTTTGTTATTTCTTTGGTTTTATCAAATAAACCCAAAATATTTCATGAATTCTAGATGATTTTAATTTATTCTAGGTGAGCGTTTGCCAATTCCATTCAATGGTCTTTTACTAACGCTACATAGTTTTATTTGGTTTATTGCCAGATGTTTTCCCACTTTATGCCAATAAAGCATTTTACAAATGTTCATGTATTATCAGTTAGTTTCATATTTCGAATAATTCACACATAATCAAAAACAATATATGAACACGAATAGAAATCATTCATAAAAGCAGAACAACTGATTTGTTACAAACTTGTATGAATAACAACATCACGAAATGTAAGACACGCTAAAGAAGTTCATATTCCACCGATTACAATAATTATCCAATAAACTATAAACTAAATGATAAACATCGAGGGAGAGTGTTGTCAGCCATCATCATCATGCTTGCCATCAACACGCAACGTCACCTCCTCTCTCGCAAGCAGCTCTTAGGCAGAAGGACCTGTTTTCATAAAACAAAACAAGTATCAGATACTTCAATACTATAACAAGTGTTTGAAAGATTATAACATTTATAAACTTTGTATATCATATATATACCTTCGCCATCGATGACCTCTTCAGCAATGGGCTAAACCTTCTGATACGTCGGAAATGTATCTATAATTTTTGATGCTCCATGCTTGTTATATATCATTTGTCTTATGTTTTGTCTACACTTTGAGGTATTTTTATAAACTTTCTGAAACTAACCTATTGACACGATGCCACAGTTCCAGTTGCCTGTTTTCTTCTGTTTTTGGTTCCAGAAAGGAAGAAAATCAATATTCTCGGAATTGGACGGGACAAAAGTCAAAGTCAATATTTTACCGTGGGTGACATGAAGTCCAGAGGGGAGACGGAGAGGTGAACCAGGTCCACCACACCCCCTAGGTGCGGGTGGGCCCTGCCCCGCGCCTTGGTAGGGTGTGAGCCCTCCGGCCGCCTCCTAGCCTCGCCTCTTTGCCTATAAGAAGTCCCCGATGAGAAAACCCTAAGTAGTTAATCATACTTCCAGAAAAAGTTCCGCAGCGCTGCCGCCACCGAAGGGGAGATTCGGGGGACAGAAAATCTCTGTTTCAGCACCCTGCCGGGACGGGAAGTGCCCTCGGAGCCATCTCCATCGATCTCCATCGCCATCTTCATCACTGTTGCTGATTCCCATGATGAGGAGGGATTAGTTCTTCCTCGAGGCTAAGGGCTCTACCTATAGCTATGTGTTCATCTCTCTCTATGCATGGTCATATAGTGATCATGAGCTTTGTAATCAAGTAGATCTACATTTCTACTCAAGTGCTTCATTAGATCTCTGCTCTCCCCATGTGTGTGAAAGTGACAGCATGCATGCCATGGTGGCACTTAGGTTTGAGTCTACATAAATACTCTTTGTGCTTTAATAGATCTATGTTTTTCCCCACGTGTGTGAAAGTGACAGCGTGCATACCGTGTGTGGCACTTTGGCTAGATTGAATATTTGTTATGAGTTATATTTGGAGTTGGATGTCTCTATGAAATTGTGGTGTTTTTTGGAACCATCTAGCGCTCAAGGTGACAGTGTGTGGTTATCTAGATTGGGAAGGCGGACTTTGAGGAGTGATGTTATAGCCCTACTGATGATTAGAGTGTCCAACCGGAGAGTAGTTAAGAGTAGTATCATGAAGATATGATATTTATATGAGAGACTTTTCACTAGTGAAAGTATGATCCCTATGCCTTGTTTCTAAACATTAAAACACCGTTTGCATCTAGATGTGTTGCATGTTTGCTTGCTTTAGTCTTTACCTCACCGTCAAGATCTTTTCTGGCACTCACACACGTTCTCCCACGTCAACAACAAGTCAGAAGATATTTTTTGGCACCGTTACCACTTGTATTTCACTATATCTTCGCCGAACTAGTGCAACTATACACCTGACAAGTGTATTGGATGTGTCGGGGACACAAGAGACTTCTTGTATCTTGATTGCAAGGTTGCTTGAGAGGGAATACCTTTGACCACTTCCTCCCTGAGTTCGATAAACCTTGGGTGATCCACTTAAGGGAAACTTGATGTTGTTCTACAAACCTCTACACTTGGAGGCCCAACAACTGTCTACAAGAATAGAAGTGCGTAGACATCAAGCTATTTTCTGGCGCCATTGCCGGGGAGGTTTTGGGCTTTTACCTTCCCTCCACGCCATCATCTTATTTTCTGGCGCCGTTGCCGGGGAGGTAAGGTAAAAGGTACTCACAATGTCCGTTGTGAGTGCTCGAAGTTATTTCCTTTAGATTTTGCAGTTTTGTCTTTTTGTTTATTGTTTTCACTAGTTAGGATAAATGGAAAACAACAAAAAAATTAGAGAGATTTTTAGTATTTTTCCTAAGTTAGAATTTGAGTGGTTTGAAAAGGAAATTAAAAAACCTATGGAACTTTCTTTGCATGCTAATAGCAATCTTATTAGTATGAATGTTTTGAACACCATTGTTGCTAATGCTATGGAAAATTCTAAGCTTGGGGAAGCTAGTTTTTATGAAAATGATCTTTTTAGTTCCCCAGCTTGGGAAGATAGCTATTCTATTGCTTATGATGATACCAAACCTCCAATTTATGATGATTACAATGATGAATATGATATTTTCAGCCCACCTACTATTGAGGAGAAAATTGATTGTGATTAAAATATGCCTCCTATATTTGATGATTATGGAGATGAGAATAATAGTGATAGATATGTTGTTGAATTTGCTCCCACTACAATTAATAAGAATGACTATGCTTATGTGGAGAGTAATAATCATTTTATGCATGTGGATCATGATAAGAATGTTTGATGTGATAGTTATATTGTTAATTTTATTCATGATGCTACTAAAAGTTATTATGAGAGAGGAAAACATGGTTTTTTGCATCTAAAAAATATTAAGTTTCCCCTCTCTATGTTGAAAATCTTGAAGTTGCACTTGTTTTGCTTTTCTATTCTTATTGCTTTGTGCTTTCATGACTAGTTTCTTTACAAGATTCCTATGCATAGGAAGTGGGTTAGACTTAAATGTGTTTTCAATTTTCTTCTTGATGCTCTCTTTTACTTCAATTCATATTTCCTATGTGAGCATCTTCTCAAACTATCAAGTATAACTTAAAGACGGTAAAGAAAAGTACTTGTTGGGAGATAACCCAAGAGTTTTCTTGAGTCTTGGAAGTTATTACTTCAGTAATGACCTCTCCTTATCCTTTTTGATTGTTTTTTGTGCCAAGAATAACCTCTAATGAGAGAGAAGTAAGATTTGGGGAAGTGATGTCCCGAAACATATTTCTGTCCTCCACCATAAAATTCGTGAGGAGTCTCTGTAAGTCGGATTGAGCCAAAAATTTACGAATAAATCTCCTAGTATATTATCCAAGGTTCGTTAGTTCATCACTTTTTGATTTGAGCAACAGAAGGTCTTCGAAAAAATCGGTTTCTACCTGCTGGTCTGTTTTGACAGATTTTTGCCATTATTTGCATTTGCTTCTTATTGATTCCTTTTTGGGTTCTTTTTCGGAAATTGAGATTTTTTAAGGAGTTGCTACAGTAGCTTGTGTCTTTAGTGAAAGTTTTGCTGTTTTGAAACTAAACCCAAAGGTCTATTATCTTTTGAATACACTAATATTGCTAATGAAGATTGTGTGAAGTTTTGTATGAAGGAAAATTTGCAGGTGTAGAGAAAGAATGATGTAATGAGATGAAGAATAGACAAAATCTCAAGCTTGGGGATGCCACCCTGTGTCACCCAAGAAATACTCAAGAGGTACAAGCATCAAAGCTTGGGAATTCCCAAGGCATCCCCTTCTTCATCAATAAAAATCTCAAGTCTTCTTAGACACTTCGTTTTTATTATTTCATGCATTGTTGTGTTGTTCTTGGAGCGTCTTAGTTTTTGTTTTTGGTTTTCGTTTGCTTAGTTTGCTCGAGTAAGTTGGTTGGTTACACCATGCTTCTTTTGGAGAGAGACACACTCTGTTTCCATTGCCTAGAAACACTCTAGTTTTCACTCTTATTGTTTTGTGAGTGTTCACTTTTGCTAGCACTGCGTTCAGCCTTAGTTTTCTTGTGCTTTCAGCTTAGAACTTTTTAGTTCTTATTTGTGGATTTGTGAGACAAGCTCACTGATCTTTACTGATTATTATCTTTGTGAGTTGTTTCAAATAAGTTGATTGGTGTTGGAAAGAGTAGAAAGCTTCATGCTTAAGTGCTACAAGAAGGAGCTTGTTTTGACTGTGACTTATACTTTAGCATGTCATGCTAGATGTTGTTTTGACCTTATGCTTAGTGATTATTGCTGTAGCATGACTTGTTCCAAACAATTAGGATTGCTTAATGTGCCTTGAAGGAATCATGTGTTGTTTTAGCATAAAAAAGCATAGTATTGCGGTATTCTCCTTTGATGCTTTGTTTGGGTTGACTTGGCACATGCTCACACCATGTTATGACTATGAACAAGTCACCATAGCCTCTATGATCATTTAGTCATTGACTTGTAGTACCACTCTATGCTTTGATTAATAATGTTTTGTTGCTCTGCATGATTATGGCCATTATTGCTCTCTTAGTTGGTTGCTCCCAGTCTTTTGCTAGCCTCCACTTGTATGAGTAAGATCTACTCATGCTTCCAACTCCCAAGAAACCAAGTTATTCATAAGTGTCCACTATAAATTCCTATGCATGGTGTGTTACACCATTCCAAGTATATTCTTGTTTTCAGCTATCTTCCAATTAAAAAGTATTTTGTTATGTGAAAACTTAGTGATTAAAGCTCTCACGAACTTGACGGCACACTTTATATTCTTTGCCCCTAATAAACTTGAACCATTGTGTCATCTATGTTGTATATGCTTGCACTTATACGTTGGAATTAGCAGAATCGTGCTGTCACGGGGAACGTTTTCAACATTACACTTGTACTTTGTACTCAGTTGATATCATGCTCTTTTGTCTATGTATGTCACCGGTGTGAAATAAAGAGGGAACTTGTAAGTCCATGGAGTATGTATTTTGTGTTAGAGAAACGCCTAGGCCGCTAGCCTAAGCCATGTCTAATCATGGTGGAAACTTGCAGCATCACCATAGTGAGCTATCTATGAAGCATCCTCAATAAAAAGCTATGCATATAGTAAATAAAAAGATCGCTAAGATGCTCATTGTCTGCTTGCCTTGTCATTTTGGTTATGGGATAGCTCCTGTACCATGTTCAAGGGGTACCCCGTTGGTGGTTCTCTATGATATGCATGTACTTACAATGACAAGAACTTATAGGTGACTGAAGTTGAGTAGCATGAGGTGTGGCCCTCGTATTCAAGGGACTTGAGATTGCCAACTTATACTTTGTCAAGCATATACTCCATATTTTGTTCACTTTAAACTTAATCACTTCAAGATGCTTATGATAGGGGCAATGAGGGATGAAAGCTAACAAGTACCATAATTTTTGGAAGCTCTTTTTGAAACTTGAAATCCCTGCTTCCCTTTATGAAGGGCCTTTCTTCCACCATTATATTGAGTCTCCACCTTATACCTTTTGACATGGTTATACCCCACGGGTACACGATCTCAGCATACCTGGTCCAACCCAAGGAAGGCCCACGGCAAATATACGCCGGCCCATGAATATTTTCGGGTGGCCAAGGCCCATGACGCCTTCGGATCCTTGGAGAGCAAGACTAGAGTAGATAGGAAATTCAAAGGGGTAAACCCTAGAACCTGTAACCGACTAGATCTGTGCCCGGGACCTGCCTAAGTCTATATAAAGGCCAGGAGGGTACGACCTAGATCTCTCTCTCTCATACTTTCGCATACACACCTCCACGCCAGATTGCATCTGCGCACCCCTGTAATCACTGGTTCCGCCGTAATCAAGAGCAGACAAGCATGAGTAGGGTTTTCCCTCCGGGGGCCCGAACCTGGGTAAACCTCGTGTCCCCGTGTTGCTTGTTTGCTAACCGTTCCGCGATCTCCATCATCCCCATCTTCTCCAAAACCCAAGTCCATAACAATGGGCATTGACGAGATCAAACCTCGTCAATTGGCGCCGTCTGTGGGAACTAGGGACGCTGATTGTGCGATCGTGACGGTCCCAACCCGGGCGATCTACAACTCTGCGGCGACGGAGATTCACCTCCTCTTCGGTGCTTTCGACTTCACCGCCCACTCACCGGCCACCATGAAGGACTTCGAGCCCGTAGGCGACGGACTCGAGATCCTGTTTGGGAGCTTCTGCTTCCAGGTGGGGCAAACCGGCACCCTCCGCCTTCCAGAGCGGGTGCCCTTACCCTCAATCAGGCCCGCTTCATGGGCCGCACACCCTATGCTACGCACATCATCATCAACAGATGAGTCAAACGACAGCAGCAGCTGCAACTCCGATCTATGTGATCCGCCATCGGATGAAGGGACCTACGGTTCCGGATCCGAAAGTTGCGGCAGCAGTGGACCAATCTACGAGCGCTACCAATGCGCTATAGTCATCCAAGGCGACGTGGAGCAGCAAACACCCAACCCGCCGCCCAACCCGTAACCTAACCCGCAAGATCGAGACGACGGGAACAGAATAAGCCAGTCCCCCCCACCCGAAGGGGACAACACCGGCCATGTCATCCGCCTTAGCAAAGAAGGATGGGCCCAGGCACGCGCCGCCGTGGCAGGCAGCATAGTCCTGCCTGCAGACTCCTCACGGGACCTGTGTAGGGATTCGTAGCATGGAAAACAAAAAATTTCTATCGCATACAAACAAACAAGCCAAGATCTATCTACTAGATTGTAGCAACAAGTCGATGGAATAACTCACCCTCGAAGATTCCAAAGTGTTTAACGAGAGCGGATTCTCGTGGGTGATGTAGTCGTACTCTTCCCGATCTCAAGATCGCGTGAGCGATCCTTCCAACAGTGACGTTCGGCTGCCATGATCGGTCACTGCGTTCCGACTGACGAAGACCTTCCTCTCCCTTGTTCCAGCAGGTAGCAGAGGTTGTAGCACTCTCCTCGCGATTCTGGCAGCACAACGGCGTGGTACCGGAAGTAGAGGGGAGATCTCGCAGGGTTTCTCCTTAAGCCGAAGCGAGTATGGTGGAGTATGAGAGAGTCCCTCGACGATATAGGGTTTAGACAAGCCGAGGAGGAAGCTTGGCCGGCGGCTAGGGTTGCTAGGCGGCGGCGGCTTGACCTAGCGCGGCGGCGGCGGCAGCAGGTGGCGGCGCTGGCGGCTTAGGGTTTGGAGGCGGGGATCTTGTGTATCTAGGAGGGGAGCCCTGCCCCTCCTTATATAGGTGGAGGGGCCGGCCGGCCAAGGGGAGGGGAGTCCCTCCCCAACTCGGCTTGGAGGTGGGCCGGCGGTGGAGGAGGGACTCCTCCCCAACTCGGTTTCCTCCTCTTTCTCCACTTCCCAAAAATAGCCGTTTGACTTTCAAACTAGGCGTTTGACTTTTCAAACTAGGATTTGATTAATCCCTCTATTTTGTTCAGCGATGACACCGAGTACAGAATGCAATCATACCAACTTGATATAACACATTCATGTACCCTTCCCCTCCGGAGTGCCGGACATTCCGGAACCTTCTAGAACATTCCCGATGAAAACACCGGAACCATTCTCCAACTCCGAAACGGGACTTTCCTTATATGAATCTTATTCTCCGGACCATTCCGGATCTCCTCGTGATATCCCGGATCCCATTTGAGACTTCGAACAACATTCGGTCTCTTTCTCATCATTCCATAACTACTCAAACAACGTCGAATCCTTAAGTGTGTCTCCCTACGGTTCGTGAATTATGCGGACATGATCGAGACACCTCTTCGAACAATAACCAATAGAGGAATCTGGAAATTCATATGGCTCCCACATATTTCTATGATTACTTTGTGATCGAATGAACCACTTACATATGATACCAATTTCCCTTTGTCTCACGATAGTTTACTTATCCGAGGTTATGATCGTCGGTATCTCTGCATACCTAGTTCAACCTCGTTACCGATAAGTACTCTTTTCTTGTTCCCGTGATATGTGATCCCTTGTGAGCCAGTCACATGCTTGCAAGCTAATTGGATGACATTCCACCGAGAGGGCCCAGAGTATATCTATCCGTCATATGGATGGACAAATCCCACTCTTGATCCATGTGTTTCAACCAATACTTTCCAAACACTCAATGCCACCTTTATAGCCACCCGATTCACGGTGTGGTGTTTGATGTCATCAAAGCATCCATCCAAAAGGTGATATGCATGATCTCATGGTCGAAGGAATTAGGTTACTATGTATCAGAAAGCATATAGCAATTGAACTATTAAAATGACTTGATCTTTATGCTACGCTTATCTATAGGAGTATGTCCACCATATCATTCTCCTAACGATATGATCTTGTTGTTAATAACATCTCAATGTTCATGATAGGGAAACCACAATCATTTATTAACCAACAAGCTAGTGATGTATAGAGGCTTTACTAGGGACTTCAAATTAAGTTTACAAATCACACAAGTATTAATGTTTCCTTGTTAATACTATTATAGCATGAATGTAAACATTTATCATAAACACAAAGATATAATAATAACTACATTTATTATTGCCTCTAGGGCATATCTCCAACAGTCTCCCACTTGCACTAGAGTCATCTAATCTAGATTACATGGTAATATACCGAACACCCATGGCAGTTTGGTGCTGGTCATGTTTTGCCCTCGGGAGAGGTTTAGTCAACGGATTCGCCACATTCAGATCTGTGTGTACTTTGCAAATCTTTATATCCCCATCTTGGATATGTTCTCGAATAGCGTGAAAACGTAGCTTGATGTGCTTCAGCTTCTTGTGTGACCTTGGTTCTTGCGCATTGGCTATGGCGCCCATGTTATCACAGTAGATAGACATTGGGTCCAGCGCACTAGGAACCACACCCAGCTCTATAATGAACTCTTTCATCCATATCGCTTCTTTGTGAAGCCTCCGAAGCAGCCATGTATTCCGATTCAGTTGAAGATCTCGCCACAACGCTTTGCTTTGCACTCCTCCAACTAACTGCTGCACCATTCAAAATAAATACGTATCCAGATTGTGATTTAGAATCATCCGGATCGGTGTTCCAACTAGCATCGATGTAACCATTTACAACGAGTTGTTCATCACCTCCATAAGAAAGAACCATATCCTTAGTTCTTCTCAAGTACTTTAAGGATGTTTTTGACCGCTGTCCAATGATCCACTCCTGGATCACTTTGATATCTGCTAGTTAAACTAACAGCATATGCAATGTCGGGTCTAGTACATAGCATGGCATACATTAGAGATCCTATGGCTGAGGCATAGGGAGTCTTACTCATCCTTTCTCTATCTTCTGCCGATGTCGGACTTTGAGTTTTACTCAAGGTCGTATTGGGCAACATGGGCAAGAACCCTTTCTTGCTATCTTCCATTCCAAACCTCTTTAAAACTTTGTCCAAATATGTACTTTGTGACAATGATATTTGGCGTCTCGATCTATCTCTATAAATCTTTATGCCTAATATGTAAGCTGCTTCGCCAAGATCTTTCATTGAAAAACTATTATTCAAATATTCCTTGACACTATTAAGAAGGTCTACATCATTCCCAATCAACAATATGTCATCTACATATAGTATTAAGAATGCTACAGAGCTCCCACTCACTTTCTTGTAAATACAAGCTTCTCCATAAGTTTGTACAAAACCAAAACTTTTGATCACCTGATCAAAACGTTGATTCCAACTTAGGGATGCTTGCTTCAATCCATAAATGGACCGTTGAAGTTTGCATACCTTGTTAGCATCTTTAGGATTGACAAAACCTTTGGGTTGCATCATATACAACTCTTCATCAATGTCTCCATTGAGGAATGCTATTTTGACATCCATCTTCCATATCTCATAATCATAATATGCAGCGATTGCTAACATAATCCTCACAGACTTTAGCTTCGCTACTGGTGAGAAAGTCTCATCGTAGTCAACTCCTTGAATTTGTCGAAACCCCTTTGCGACAAGTCGAGCTTTATAGACAGTAACATTACCATCAGCATCTGTTTTCTTCTCGAAAATCCATTTGTTCTCGACAGCCTTCCGGCCATCCGGTAAGTCCACCAAAGTCCATACTTGGTTTTCGTACATGGATCCAATCTCGGATTTCATGGCTTCTTGACATTTATTGGAATCTGGGCTCATCATTGCTTTCTCATATGTCTCAGGGTCATCGGTGTTGTCCACCAACATGACACTCATAATGGGATCATACCAATCTGGAGTGGTACGAGTTGTCGTTGACCTGCGAGGCTCTGTAGCAACTTCAACTGAAGTTTCGATCATCATCATTAGCTTCCTCTCTAACTGGTGCAGGCACCACATGAACTTCTTCCGGTGCTGCGTTACTCGCAATTTCGAGAGAAGGTTCGACAACCTCGTCGAGTTCTACTTTCCTTCCAGTCACTTCTTTCGAGAGAAATTCCTTCTCTAGAAAGGATCCATTCTTGGCAACGAAGATTTTGCCTTCGGATCTATGATAGAAGGTATACCCAATAGTTTCCTTCGGGTATCCAATGAAGACGCATTTTTCCGCTTTGGGTTCAAGCTTGTCCGGCTGTAACTTCTTTACATAGGCTTCACAACCCCAAACTTTAAGGAACGACAAATCTAGGTTTCTTCCCAAACCATAATTCATACGGTGTCGTTTCAACGGATTTAGATGGTGCCCTATTTAAAGTGAATGCGGCTGTTTCTAATGCATAACCCCAAAATGATAGCGGTAAATCTGTAAGTGACATCATAGAACGAACCATATCTAAGAGAGTTCGATTATGACGTTCGGACACACCATTATGCTGTGGTGTTCCCGGCGGTGTCAATTGTGAAAGTATTCCGCATTTCTTCAAATGCTCTCCAAACTCGTAACTTAGACATTCACCTCCACGATCAGAACATAGAAATTTAATCTTCTTGTTACGTTGATTCTCTACCTCACTTTGAAATTCCTTAAACTTCTCGAAAGTTTCGGACTTATGTTTCATGAAATAGATATACCCATATCTACTCAAATCATCCGTGAAGGTAAGAACATAATGATAACCACCGCGCGATGCTACACTCATTGGACCACACACATCGGTATGTATGATTTCCAATAAGTCCGTAGCTCGCTCCATCATACCAGAGAATGGAGTCTTAGTCATTTTACCCATCAGACATGCTTCGCATCTTTCAAGTGATTCGAAATCAAGTGATTCAAGAAGTCCATCGGAATGGAGTTTCTTCATACGCTTCACTCCAATGTGACCAAGACGACAGTGCCACATATAGGTCGAGTTATCGCTCGATTTCAAACGTTTAGCCTCAATGTATTTCCACTATCGAGATTCAATAAGAATAGACCATCTATCAAAGGTGCATGTGCATAAAGCATATTACTCATATAAATTGAACAACCATTATTCTCGGACTTAAACAAGTAACCGTCTCGCAATAAACAAGATCCCGATATAATGTTCATGCTTAACGCAGACACCAAATAACAATTATTTAAGTATAAAACTAATCCCGATGGTAGATGAAGGGGTAGCGTGCCGACCGCGATCACATCAACCTTTGATACGTTTCCCACGCGCATCGTCACCTCGTTCTTCGCTAGCTTCCGTTTATTCTGCACTGTTTGAGTTACAAATATGAGCAACCGAACCGAGATCAAATACCGAGCACTACTACGGTACTAGTGAGATACACATCAATAACATGTATATCAGATATACCTTTCTTCTTGATGTTGCCGTTCTTCAAATCCGCCAAGTACTTTGGGCAATTCCGCTTCCAGTGACCTTCTCCCTTGCAGTAAAAGCACTCAGTATCAGGCTTAGGTCCAGCCTTGGTCTTCTTCGTTGGCGTGGTAACTTTCTTACCACCCTTCTTGAAGTGTCCTTCCCTTAGACTTGCCTTTCTTGAATTTGGTGGTCTTATTGACCAACAACACTTGGTGCTCTTTCTTGATCTCCACTTCTGCATATTTCAACATGGCAAAGAGTTCTGGCAACGTCTTGTTCATGTTTTGCATGTTGTAGTTCATCACAAAGTTCTTGTAACTTGGTGGTAGTGATTGGAGGACATGGTAAATCCCCAAAGCATTAGGAATCACTATACCCAAGCTTTGAAGTTTGTTTGCGTCCCGGACATCTTAAGCACATGCTCAGCTTGAGCTGTCCTCTTCCATCTTGCGTTAAAGAACTTTTCGAAGCCTCATAGCTTTCAATTGCATGAGTCTCAAAGATCAATTTGAGATCCTCGACAATATCATATGGGTCTGAATTCTCAAACCTTTTCAAGCTCGATTCTAAACCATACAAGATAGCACCTTTGAACTGTGAGTCTTGAGTCTTCCGAGTGAGGTAAACATTCTTTACTTCAGCGGCAGCATCAGCTGCAGGTGGTTCACCCAGCGTTGCATCCGACACATAGGTCAAATTACCAGCTGTGAGGACAATCCTCAAATTGCGGAACCAATCCGCGAAGTTGCTTCCATTGTTTTCAACTTTTCTTTCTCTAGGAGCTTTAAAATTGATGGTAGGGGCTGCCATTGATCTACAACATATTTGCAATAGTTTAGACTAAGTTTATGACAAATTGAGTTCAAATTAATAATAAAATTAATCTAGGTGAACTCCCACTCAAAACAATATCCCTCACATTGTTTTAGTGATCACACGAACCAAATCCACCACATCAACACCGATCATCACGAGAGCTGATATAGTTTCAATGGCGAACAATCGACATGTTCATCATATCTACTATATGATTCATGCTTTACCTTTCGGTGATTCGTGTTCCGAGACCATGTCTGTACATGCTAGGCTCGTCAAGATCAAACCTTAGTTTCCGCATGAGCAAATCTGGCTTGCTCACGTTGTATACACTTGCGGAATCTAACACACCCGATCATCACGTGGTGCTTCGAAACAACAAGCTTTAGCAACGGTGCTAACTAAGGGTGAACACTTTATGATTTGAAATTCATGTGCATGAAGGATCATCTTATAATGCTACCATCGTCTACTAAGCAATACAAGATGCATAAAGGATTAACATCACATGCAATTCATAATATGTGATATGATATGGCCTTTCTTATTTGTGCTTCCGATCTCCATCTTCTAGCACGAACGTGATCTCCATCATCACCGGCATTGCATCAAGGTCAATGACGCTTCTCCATGGTTGTCGTCCACCGGCTTCAACTATTACAACTACTTTGAATAGACACACGGGTCTTCACATAAATTAAAGACAACCATATGGCTCCTGCCGGTTGCCAACTTACAATAAGGAACATTGCATACATCAAATATAATCACAATCATGGCCATATCACATCACAGCACACCCCTTCAAAACAAAGTTAGACGCCTCTACTTTCTTTGCATGTTTTACGTGGTTTAGGGCTTTCAATAAGTGTCGTTCTAACTTATGAACATGAACCACAACATTGATACTAGTATTGTTAATCACCCGTTGTAAATTGGATCTTAACTATGCTAGGAGAAACAGGCACCCGCAAAGCCACTTATGCAATACAAGTTGCATGTCAAGCGTGGAGCAAGTCTCATGAACGATGTCATGTAAGGTTAGCCCGGGCCGCTTCATCCCAATATCCCGCAAGATGCAAAGTACACAAGAAGCAATCGACAGTAAAAGCATCAACGCCCACAATGACCATTGTGTTCTACTCGTGCAACAGATCTACATATAGACACGGCTCTGATACCACTGTAGGGATTCGTATTATGGAAAACAAAAAATTTCTATCGCATACAAACAAACAAGCCAAGATCTATCTACTAGATTGTAGCAACGACTCGATGGAATAACTCACCCTCGAATATTCCAAAGTATTTAACAAGAGCGGATTCTCGTGGGTGATGTAGTCGTACTCTTCCCGATCTCAAGATCGCGTAGACGATCCTTCCGGCGCTGCGTTCCGGCAGCGCTCCCGTAGTCGGTCACACGTTCGGTACTCGACGAAGACCTTCCTTTCCCTTGTTCCAGCAGGCAGCGGAGGTTGTAGCACTCTCCTCGCGATTCCGGCAACACAACGGCGTGGTACCGGAAGTAGAGGGGAGATCTCGTAGGGCTTCGCCTTAAGCCGGAGCGAGTATGGTGGAGTATGAGAGAGTCCCTCGAAGATCTAGGGTTTAGACACGCCGAGGAGGAAGCTTGTCCGGCAGCTAGGGTTGCTAGGCGGCGGCGGCTTGACCTAGGGCGGCGGCGGCAGCAGGTGGCGGCGCCGACGGCTTAGGTTTTGGAGGCGGGGATCTTGTGTATCTAGGAGGGGAGCCCTGCCCCTCCTTATATAGGTGGAGGGGCCGGCCGGCCAAGGGGAGGGGAGTCCCTCCCCAACTCGGCTTGGAGGTGGGCCGGCGGTGGAGGAGGGACTCCTCCCCAACTCGGTTTCCTCCTCTTTCTCCACTTCCCAAAAATAGCCGTTTGACTTTCAAACTAGGCGTTTGACTTTTCAAACTAGGATTTGATTAATCCCTCTATTTTGTTCAGCGATGACACCGAGTACATAATGCAATCATACCAACTTGATATAACACATTCATGTACCCTTCCCCTCCGGAGTGCCGGACATTCCGGAACCTTCTAGAACATTCCCGATGAAAACACCGGAACCATTCTCCAACTCCGAAACGGGACTTTCCTTATATGAATCTTATTCTCCGGACCATTCCGGATCTCCTCGTGATATCCTGGATCCCATTTGAGACTCCGAACAACATTCGGTCTCTTTCTCATCATTCCATAACTACTCAAACAACGTCGAATCCTTAAGTGTGTCTCCCTACGGTTCGTGAATTATGCGGACATGATCGAGACACCTCTCCGAAGAATAACCAATAGATGAATCTGGAAATTCATATGGCTCCCACATATTTCTATGACTACTTTGCGATCGAATGAACCACTTACATACGATACCAATTTACCTTTGTCTCACGATAGTTTACTTATCCGAGGTTATGATCGTCGGTATCTCTGCATACCTAGTTCAACCTCGTTACCGATAAGTACTCTTTTCTCGTTCCTGTGATATGTGATCCCTTGTGAGCCAGTCACATGCTTGCAAGCTAATTGGATGACATTCCACCGAGAGGGCCCAGAGTATATCTATCCGTCATATGGATGGACAAATCCCACTCTTGATCCATGTGTTTCAACCAATACTTTCCGAACACTCAATGCCACATTTATAGCCACCCAGTTACGGTGTGGTGTTTGATGTCATCAAAGCATCCATCCGGTAAAGGTGATATGCATGATCTCATGGTCGAAGAAATTAGGTTACTATGTATCAGAAAGCATATAGCAATTGAACTATTAAAATGACTTTATCTTTATGCTACGCTTATCTATAGGAGTATGTCCACCATATCATTATCCTAACGATATGATCTTGTTGTTAATAACATCTCAATGTTCATGATAGGGAAACCACAATCATTTATTAACCAATAAGCTAGTGATGTATAGAGGCTTTACTAGGGACTTCAAATTAAGTTTATAAATCACACAAGTATTAATGTTTCCTTGTTAATACTATTATAGCATGAATGTAAACATTTATCATAAACACAAAGATATAATAATAACTACATTTATTATTGACTCTAGGGCATATCTCCAACAACCTGCTGATGGCATACCATTTGATCCTGATCGAGGAGCACAAGAAGCAGGTCAAGATGCAAGAGGTGCTTGACAAACGCAAGCAAGCAGCCTCAGAGTCCAGCGCGCGACGAGCTCCGCTCTCTGCCATGGGCATCGGCTCCATCTCGAACGGCAACCACGGCAACAAGCACCGCTCCCGAATGGAGAACATGGACCCCAAGGAGCGCCGTGAGGTGACCCGAACCCTCAACGCATCCTTCATGGAGATGGATGACGACGGCAACATCATCCCGAAGACGCCGCAAGCTGCGATCATAGCAGCCACTGCATACCTCGCAGCCCACCCACCTCCGGAGGGGGACCCAAAGAGAGCAATGCACAAGTCCGCACTCACCGTACTCGGACTCGTCGGAGCTGCGCTCCATCAAGAAACTCCTACGGAGCCGAAAAAGAAAGCTACGGTCAGGTTTGACCGCAGCCCCACTCCTTCATCCGAAGAAGAGGACCATGACATTCCTCGAAGGCACAAGAGCTCGCGTCATCGCAGCCGCGATTACGACGCCAGAGACGCGCTAACACAGCGCAAAATCGACAAAGCACGAGCCAAGCGCGTCTGCTCGTCTGAATCCGAGATGGACGAAGACGAAGGAGAACTCTGCGGAGCCCGTGCTTCAGCAGATCTGTCCGACGGACACGGATGCCGAGAAATTTCAAGCTTCCTTCGGATACTCCGAAGTTCGGCGGTACACAGGACCCCAAGGCATGGCTCAGCGACCACCTGTGATTCGTCAAGCTGCATGGCGGAAACAAGGAAACCGCCATGCAATTCCTTCAGCTGCAGCTGACAGGCACAGCTCGAATCTAGCTTAGCAGCCTATCCTCAGGATCCATCCGAAGCTGGGAGAGAGCTGGCTTACAGTTTCATCCGAAACTTCAAAGGCACCAGTAAGAGGCCCGCCTCGATCGAGGAGTTGCGAGCCTGCACTCAACGAACGGGCGAATCCATTCGCTCGTACATCCCACGCTGGTCCAACACCAAAAACTCCGCGGCGCACATCTTCGAAGAAAGGGCCATCGACGCCTTCAAGGATGGCGTCAAGCGCCAGGACTTCAAGGAGGAACTCGGGCGCGTCAAGCCCAAGACACTTGACCACCTCATGGACATCGCCAACAGGTGGGCCGACGGTGAAGATTCCGTCCATTGGGCACAATCGGAGGAACATGACGATTACGGCCGACGATGGGAACGCCGTAACAAGAGGAGACCGCGCGTCTACGACGATCACGATGGACCCGACATGGTCGCGGCCGGCTACGCCGATCGCCGCAACGATGCCAACCGCAACAGTGGCAGATACCGCGGAGGAAACTTCCGCGATGGAGGACGCCCAGCACAGTCGTGGCAGCACCGCGATCGCGATAACGAACCCTCAACATACGAAAAACTTTCGGGTCCATGCACCATCCACTTCTACATCGACAAGCAGGATGGTAAGAAGAAGGCAAACCACATGCTCAAGGACTGCCGTGAGTTCGAGCTCGGTAGCATGGCTCGGATAAGGCGCAAGCTCCACCCACAGGTTCGAACGCACCCACACCAGGTGAAATAGCGCATGGAGCTCCTCCACCGCCACCTGCAGGAGGCCCGAACCAACCAGTCGCACCAGCACAGAACAACGCTGGGCACGGGTATCCCCCACCGAAAGGAGCACTGATGATCCAGAAGGGGCGCCCGATGAATAAGGTGCAGAAGAAAATCACCCGTCAGATCAACCTGGCCGTGACAACTCCACCCGCCATCCCTGAGTACCTCAGCGGATCGGAGTCCTCCATCACGTTCAGTCATTCAGATCATCCTTGCCAGATCCCTCGCCCAGGTCATGCTGCCCTGGTGCTGGAGGCGTAGATTGGAGGTTTCGAGATGAGCCACGTCTTCATGGACGGCGGCAGCGGCATCAACCTGACGTTCGCAAGTACTCTAGCAGCAATGCGGATCCCGCTGTGCAGCCTGGAACAGTCAGACACAACGTTCCACGGCATCGTCCCAGGAAAGGGCATATTCCCCCTGGGCAAAATATGGCTCGACGTCATCTTCGGCAAGCCGGACAACTTCCGATGCGAGCGGCTCGAATTCGAAGTGGTGGACTGGCCATCACAATACCACGCCATCCTCGGGCGTGTAGCATTCGCAAGGTTCTTGGCTGTCCCACATTACGCATACCTGCTACTCAAGATGCCAGGACCCAGGGGCGTCATCACGGTCCACGGGAGCTTCACCCGATCGGACCACTGCGACAGGGACTTCAACAGAATCTCCCAGTCATTCGGCATGCAGGATGAGCTCGTAAGGCTCCGCGAGGTGACGGACAATGGGGCACCCCCAGTCGCACGACAAAACGCACCTGGCATGTCATTCGACTCCACCGTCAACACAAAGAAGGTGCAGGTCCACCCGACGGATGCCTCCAAGACGGCGCTGATCGCCAACGACCTCAGCCTCGCATAGGGAAGCGCGCTCGTCGAATTCCTCTGTAAGCGCTGGGAAATCTTCGCCTGGTGTCCTGCTAACATGTCAGGAGTTCCCAGGGAATTTGCCGAGCACGCACTCAACGTCTTTCCAGACACCAAGCCCTTCAAGCAGTCCATCCGGAGACTGTCCGAGCCACGGGCCGAAGCTATCGGGATGGAAATCAACAGACTACTCGCTGCAGACTTCATCAGGGAGATCAAACAAAGAGAGTGGCTCGCAAATACAGTGATGGTCCCCAAGAAGGACACGGACATCCTGCGGATGTGCGTGGACTTCACGTCACTGAACAAGCACTGCCCAAAGGACCACTTCCCTCTTCCTCGAATCGACCAGATCATCGATTCGACTGCAGGATGCGAGAAACTCTCCTTCCTCGACACCTACTCAGGCTATAACCAGATTCGACTCAAGGTCGAAGATCAAGAGAAAACAGCGTTGATCACACCGTTCGGAGTGTTCTGCTACAACACAATGCCCTTCGGTCTAAAGAACGCAGGTGCCACGTACCAGCGATGCATGCAGGCATGCCTGAAGGACCAGATCGGTCGCAACGTCCAAGTCTATGTTGACGACATAGTCATCAAAACCAGGGAGGGCAGAACGCTCATCGACGATCTCCGTGAGACGTTCGATAATCTCGACCGCTACAGGATCAAGCTCAATCCCGAAAAGTGCGCCTTCGGCGTCCCATCAGGACAGCTCCTTGGCTACTTCATCTCCCAGCGAGGGATCGAGGCAAACCCGAAGAAAATCCGGGCCATCATAGCCATGGAGAAGCCGAAGAACCTCAAGGGTGTCTAGCAGCTCGCAGGACGAATAGCGGCATTGAGCAGGTTCATCAGCCGCATGGGCGAGAAAGCCCTGCCATTCTACCAACTGCTATGCAAGGCAGATAAATTCGAGTGGACGCCTGAAGCAGACGACGCATTCGAAGATCTGAAGCGGCTGCTCTCCACCTCGCTCGTCTTGGTTACGCCAAAGGAGCGCGAGCCCCTACTGTTGTACATAGCAGCCACACACCAGGTGGTAAGCACCGTACTGGTGGTTGAGCGACCCGAAGAAGGCAAGACCCATGGGGTCCAATGCCCAATCTACTACCTCAGCAAGGTATTGACGCCAACAAAGCAGAGGTACCCTCACTACCAGAAACTCGCCTACGACGTGTTCATGACGGCTCGACGGTTGAGCCATTACTTCCAGGAACACCAGGTGATGGTCGTCAACGGCACCCTGAACATCTTAAACAATCCGGAGGCCACGGGACGCGTGGCCTGTGGGGCATCGAGTATCACCCTAGACATTGTCTCTGAAGCGACTCGCAATCAAGTCTCGTGTCCTCCGGAATTCCTTGTACCTTTGGATGGAGCTGAGCTGCGGACACCCCAGACATGTCGCAGTCATGGACAATGCACTTCGACGGCTCCAAGCGTGAAGCTGGAGAAGGAGCCGGGGTCATACTGACCTCCCCGCAGGGCGACAAGATGAAGTACGTCCTTCGGATGAAATTCCGAGCTACCAAAAACGAGTCCGAATACGAAGCCCTCATCCACGGCATGAGGATGGCAAAAATATGTGGCGCAACGCGCCTGGTCATCTACGGTGACTCCAACCTCGTCGTCCAACAGACGATGAATGAGTGCGACGCACACGCCGAAAACATGATCGCGTACCGCGCGCTCTACAACTCACTCGAGGGAGAATTCGACGGCTGCGAGCTTCGGCACGTTGGAAGAGAAAGCAACGAGGAATCCGACAGACTCGCCAACATCGGCTCCACCTGCGCAAGGGTGCCACCAGGTGTGTTCCTCAAATAGATCTGCGTGCCATCCATCAAGCGGAAATTCCCCAAGGGATCACCCGAAGAACCAAAACACTCGGGGGCTACGCTACCCGAAGGTCATGAAGGACCCGAAAAACTGGACACAGAGGTCGCCACGGTCAACCTGATGCAGGCCATGGCAGTCAAAGAAACCTGGACACGACCGTACCTCCAGTACTTGATAGACGGAGAACTACCTGATAACCCGACATATGCCTGGCGCATATCTCGCCGGTCAAAAGCCTTCACCATCATCAATGGTGAGATGTACAAGCGCAGCATTTCGGGTGTACTACAAAGATGCGTCACCATTGGTGACGGGAAAACCATACTTCAAGACATCCATGAGGGCATATGCGGCCATCACGCAGGCAGTCGCTCCCTTGTCGCCAAAGCTCTACGAGCTAGATTCTACTGGCCAACGGCCATGAATGACGCAAAAGACATCATCCGAAGATGCAAAGGGTGCCAAAGGTTCGCCGACAAACCACACGCACCCGGGTCAGAGCTCAGGCCCATACCCTTGGCCTGGCCCTTCTCCCAATGGGGCCTCGACATGATCGGCAAACTACCAACGTCCTCGAAAGGAGGGCATGTCTACCTCCTGGTCGCAGTCGACAAATTCACCAAGTGGATCGAAGCCATGCCGGTCACTAACCAAAAGGGCAAGACTGCCGTCAAGTTCCTTGAATCCATTGTCTACAGGTTCGGCGTACCGCATAGCATCATCACCGATAATGGATCGAACTTCATCTCCAAAGAATTCCAAGACTTGTACGAAGGCCTCGGAATCAACATCACATACGCCTCTGTGGCACACCCACAAACGAACGGGCGGGTGGAAAAGGCCAACGGCCTAATCGGCGCTGGCATCAAGAAGCGCCTCATGAGCCCACTCGAGCGACTCGCCGGAGCCTGGACAAAAGAGCTACCCTCCGTCCTATGGAGCTTCCGTACCACGCCAAACAGCTCCACTGGCTACACGCCGTTCTTCATGGTGCACGAGAGCCGTGCTACCGGCCAATCGCCACCAGGCCCCCCGGGTCGTCGCTTATAGCGAAGCCGAATCCACGGCTGCACTCGAAGACGCCGTCGACACACTCGACGAAGCACGAGACATAACAGCAGCTCGATCAGCGGTGTACCAGTAGAGTCTCCCCAACTACCACAGCCGACGGCTGCGCCCAAGGTCCTTCGTCGAAGGAGACCTCGTCTTGCGACTCAAGCAAGAGCGACCGAAGAAATTCGAGTCACCATGGGAAGGACCCTACATCATCACCGAAGTCATCACAGGTGGCACCTATCGCCTCAAGCACGTGGAGTCTGGAGTCGCATACTCCAACCCATGGAACATCGCACACCTGCGACGATTCTACCCCTAGCTACCTACCCCTTTACTTTCAATAAGGCTATTCAGCCAAGGCTACTCAGCAGAACAATGTACCTCCTCCATTACGATATAAATAAAGCTAAGTGTCTCGCCCCAAAAATTTCGTTTTTCTATTCGCACTTTTACTTCATGCTACAAACGCACTCGGGGGCTCCCCCCACCTCACGATTTCGTCGACTGAGGATAACACGTGTACGCCTGAGTAGCTGACCACGTCAGGCTAATGAAAAGGACACGTATGCGAACAAAGCACTGCGTGCTCAAACAACAACCAAACCTTTATAACAAAGGGCAAAACACGCCCGGTCAAATATATTAAAATTTTACATTTATCTCTTTTACAGGCACTACCTATTCTGAAGAATAACCTGAGCACGCTGCTCAAATAGATCTACAATCTCTTGACTGCGCCCTCTGACAGCGTAATGCGGACGCATATCCCACACACCACCAGCTAGTCGAGGGGGTGGTCCAGCCGCTACAACGGAGAGATCTACATCAGGGCGATGCAGCCTCACAAGGGACAACGCAGCCTTCACTCCTGCGATGAGCTGATGCCGCACCAACTAATTGACACGATTCACGTTCCGAAACTTCGATAGAAGACCAGAAAGGGTTGTTGGTGCAGCATCCAACGTAAACATCACATGCAGAACCGATGCGAGCGAAGTCTGCACCTGACGAAGCACCCGCGATACTTGGTGAACGCGATCTTGCACCTTCGCAAGGACCATAGCACGGTCACGATCCATCCAGAAGAACCCGCCGGCTTCCATGTCCTATTGAGTCAAACAATTGACCCGAACAGCAACACACTCCTTCTCCTCCCTTGGAGCAAGGTTAGCACCTGCAATACTTGCACAAAAGTAAGATGCAATGCCAGCAGGTGCATCCGAAGAAACGGGCAATAGATCGAAAAACTTACACTAAAGCTGCTCGGATAGTCGAAGCAATTCCGCCATCAAGTACTCCTCTCTGGCAGCACCGCGATCCGCCTTGGACTTCCAAACGTCGGCATGGCCACGCACCCCAAGCAACTCTTTCTCGAGACTACGAACACGGTCTCGAAGAAATGCAAGCTGCGAGGAATCATCCAAGGATGGCTGCAGCCGCGCTGCAGGCGAGGTGTCAACGGGATCAGCACCCGAAGGACCCTAGATCAACAGAAAGGCAAAGACATGAACATGCAGAAGAGGGAGCACATAACTCAACAAATTCATTAAGTGCATCAAAAGCCACTACGTGGCACAAGGATTTGTTCATCAAAATAATTACAACAAAATGACTACAACTATCCTACAGCTACATCGCCTAAGACGCGGCACCCTGAGTAGCCTTGGAGCCGGATTGCCTCGCCTTGGCTTCCCCCTGCTGCCGTAGTGCGTACTCGTCCAGCAGATCAATCAGCTTTGGCCCATAACGCTTACAGCGAGCAGAATAGGTAGCGAAGGCTACTTCGGATCCATCAGCAGTCGTCGGCATCTGGGAAGTGATCTGGGGAAGGTCCAGCTCCGCCCCAGCCGCCAAGGCCATTGCCAGCCCGACGGATGCACCGATGCCCTTCTGCTTGCGCTTGTACGCTGCAGGTGCTTCGGCTGACAGCGCCTCCGCCAGAGCATCAACATCATCAAGGGCCGCGTCCTTGGGTACAGGCTCCTTGTAGAAGCGCCCAAGGACCTCCTTGGCCTTGGCAAGCGAGTTGACGACGGTGCTGCAGCGATCTTCAACCACCGCAGCAGCATCATCCAGAGCACTCCCGTGCTCTAGAGCACCGCGATCAAACTCGATGCCTGCGGCATCTAAAACAACAAGGAAGAAGAATGAACGACAACACCGCACAAGAAAGACAAGGAAATCAAAAAGAGGACAGCAAAGATACTCACCCGAAACAGCCTTGGCAGCCGCCATAAGCTTGCTGGCCACCTATCTCTCGCGCGAAGCCGTGGCGGTAGCAAGCTGCTCCTCGCGGTCCGTGGCCTCCCGCTGCAGGCGCTCCTTAGCCTCGGCCACAGTGGCCAGCTCCAGCTCGAGGCGCTCCTTCACACCAACGGCGGCCTCGACCTTCTTGTCCGCTTGACCGAGGCTCTTTTTGAGAGCATCAATCTCACGAAGGGAGGTGTTGTGCTCCTCTGCAGTCAAAAAATACAAACGTCAGATAACAGGACAAGAATACAAGAAGAAGCAAACACCAAGGCTTGAAGCTGTTTGAGGCTGGCCTCTAGCACCAGGTGTTGCTGCACCAGTCGTTTGGCATCCTGCACAAAAGGCTGCAGGAAAAAGACCTACTAGTCAAGATAAGGACTCGGGGGCTATGCCCAAAAGAAAGAGCAGAAACAAATTACACACACGAAAACGCTCGGGGGCTCCCCCCGAGACTCAAAAGAAGAATATGCAACAAAAACTCCTTAATAGACGCTCGGGGGCTTCCCCCGTGGCAGGAGGCAGAGCTACTTACATGATCCGATGGCGACTCCGAAGGTCCGCTGGCAAAATTCTGAGGCGCAACCACCTGAACCTCCTGCGGAGAAGGGTGCGGAGCAGCACCCTTAGAGGTAGCCACCGTCTGAGGAGGAGGAGACACGAATTTCGACTCCCCCATCATCTCCCGAGCACCATCGCTGGAGGAGTCATTGGAAGAGTGCCTGCACAAGGACAAATTAGCACAAGTACAAAGTAAACAAGCAAGAAAAAGCAATGCAGGACAAAGGAAACTTACGAATCAAGATCGCTCAGGTTGAAGACAGGAGGGGTCCTCCGGACTTTCTTCTCCTCTTTCTTCTCTTCCTTCTTCTCTTCCTTCTTTTCTTCCTTCTTCCGCTTCGCCGGCGGGTGCGGCGCTACATCCCGCACGGTAAGGGAAGGAATCGGAGAGGAAGAGCCGCCATGCCCACCACTGTGACGTTGAAGACACAGCGGGTTCCTAGGAGTCGGAGGAGTCGAGGCATCCGAAGACTCGCTGGAGCTCCGTGATCATTTGCGAGTATGGTCCTCGCTCGACTCGTTGGCCTCTTCAGCCGGAGACCGCGCCGACGGCAAATCGGACATGGAATCCACCACATCATTATCTGGAGCATCCGGAAATACTTTGGGTAATGGAGGCGACATACCCGGCACTTTGAAGCTCTGCACAAGAGAAGAACAATTTGTTAGCAAACAAATGCAAATACAATGCAGTCGAAAATAGCGCTACACGCACGGATATACACCTGTGGAACAGGAAGCGAAGAAGAAAATGGAGAAGTCAGCGACTTCCCCGGGATATCCTCTCCAGCCTTGAACTTCAGCAGCGAACGAAGGGCCCTGCCGATATCTCCCTGGGAGAATTTCTCAGCCGAAACCCTCGTCGGATCACGGCGGCCAGCATAAAGGAACATCGGGTGTGCCCTAGCCTGGAGTGGCTGCACCCGACACTCCAGAAAAGTGCGGATGATATCCACACCGTTCACTTCCTTCTCCGGAATCAACTGGAGATCCTCCACTCGACGATAGAGAGCCTCTATCTCCGCCACCTCGCCATCCAAGATCTGGTTTTTCCAGGACCTTTTCGGCTTGATATTTTGGGAGGGGTCGAAAGGAGCAAGACCAAAATGCTGCCCATCCACTGTGGAGTCACAGATATATAACCATCGCATCCGCCAGTACTGGACATATTCGGACATGGAAAAAGAAAAGAAAAGCAGATTGGGTTTGAGGGAGATGATGCAACCCCCAATGGGATAAACACCATCCGAACCAGATTGCCTCTTCAGGGAATAAAGTTTCCGGAAGAGGCCAAAGTGCGGCTTGATACCGAGCCAGCACTCGCAGAAAGTGATAAAACAAGCAATGTGAAGAAGAGAATTGGGGGAAAGATGGTGCAATTGGACACCGTATAGAAAAAGCAGTCCACGAAGGAAGTCGTGGACTGGGAAGGAAAATCCGCGAATGACGAAGGCGAGGAACATAACCCGAAACCCAGCGGGGGGACGGGGGATTACCTCGTTGCCTGGGAGTTTGACGGCCTCCCTATCCTGCGGGATCAAGCCCCGCTCACGAAGCTTGCGGAGATCACTCTCCCGCGTCTCCGATCACCGCCAGCCACCATCGATGACACGGGTAGCGGCGGCACTCTTCTTCCCTCTAGCAGCGCTGGTACCAACCGCAGAAGAAGACTTCTTCGACTTCCCCATCGCGGTACGGCGGCCGGCGGCGAGAGCGCAAGATGGAAGAAGGAAATGTGAAAGGATATTCCAGCGCGCAGCAAGAACTCTCAGATAATAAGGAAGCAGTGAAACGAGAATAGCTGCGGTGAAAACAAACTAAAGTTTTCCCCAATGATTATAAAGACGGAGACGATGCACGACAACCGTCCATCGAGAAGACCTAACTCCAACGGCAGGATGTGGCCATACACGTGTCAGCATCGCAACGAACCGTCGCTAACACGCCGTCCACTACGCGCGGAAATCGAGGCGACGCCGTAATTATCTCCACGCCGTGCGTGACCGATCAATTCAAGGTAAGAAAGTGGGACCCATGTTCGTCCAGTCAAGTCATCTCTAGCGCAGCAGACGCTTGAGGTCATCGATCGTCAGCACTGACGTCATCAAAAGCTACACTAGCAACAGCTACAATTTCTTCGGCTTGAAAGCTAAGAGTACTCACTCGAATCTACGATTCGACCAATTACTCGGGGGCTACTCCTATCAGGAGCGCTAGCCGCGCACCCAAAAAGGAATAACACGTTACAGCACTGAATTGTTTCTTCGAGTCCTACGTTGAGTCTACGACTCCACTATGGACTCGGGGGGCTACTCCCATAGGGAGGATGGATTTAAGCATCCGAAAAAATTTGTGTCCTACAAACCTGACACTGAACAACGACTGAATTAAAGTCTCCGCTCGAGTCTACGACTCGAACATACACTTAGGGGCTACTCCCATAGGGAGCGCTGGTCGCGCACCCTATAAATCTTCGACTACGATCTTTCGGAATCAGTACGCAAAAACTTTCCGGCAACTCTGCCCCAATTAACGCTAAGTGAGTAACATTCTCCTTGGCCACCCGAAACACCTCCGTGGTGACAAAATTCGGATGTCGTGTCTGCGACGCAAAGATGTCACATCCCAAGATTTTCCAAATCTTGTAATGTGAAAAATAAATTAAACAAAATAAAATTTTGTTGAAAATCAGGGTGAAAAGAAACTTTTTGTTTCAAAAAGGAAACTTAAAATCCCATCTTGAACAAACTTTGGATAAAGTTTGAATTCAACAAAATTCAAATCAAGTGAAATGCATTCCTCAATGAATGTATCTGGAAATTTAAACACTTGGAAAATAAATCAAAACCCTAAAACCCTAATGGAATAAAAATCATTTCCAAGTGATCTCCAAGCCTATGGATTTGATCCATATAAAAACCTTATCAACAAACATTCACAAATGATCAAGAAAGACAAATAGAAATAATATAAGACCATATAAATTGGTTTCACTTAATTGGAACCAGAAATAAAATCTTATGAATTTAATAAGATAAGAAATTGAATTCCCAAAGTTAATAAAGCATCTATCAAGAAACCCATACCAAATCGTGAGAAAATAAACCTAAAGATATTTAAAAGGATAAACAAATATTAAACAAGATTTTACAAATTGGAATCACCAAGTTTGGATCTCTAAATAAAAAGATATGGATTTTATAAGATGAAGAAAGAAAATATTAAATAAAGAATATTTAAAGACCAAATCAAATCTTGGCCAAATCCATAAGCAAGTGAAATGAGCTGTAATCCAAATCCAAATAAAATATTGGTTAAAATTTCCAAAATAAAATAAAATGGCATAAACCAAATCCTATTAGAATAAAGACAAATCCAAATTTTAAATGATTAATAAATCATATTAAAATACTTTCCAAATAATTCAAGATGAATTATTTGAACCAACTAAACAAATAAAAACCTACTGAAAGGAGCAGCCTAGCCAGCAAGGCCCATCTGGCCCAGCAAGAGCATACCCCGGAAACCCTCTCACCGAAACATTTTCTCACCACGGACCTGACCCACTCAGTCGCCGATAAGCAGGCCCCACCTCACCCCTCTCTATCTCACTGCCAACCCGACCCCACCGCCCAGTCTTCTTCCTCCCCGCGAAGACCACGCCCTCGTCGATGTTTCTGCGTTGATTTCGCGAGCTTAATTCTCGATTAATGGCGCAATAACCCCGCCCCGCGACCACGCCTACTTAACTGCCTCCCCCTCCTCTCCGTTTCCCCCTCAATCCCCCACCCTAGTGCGCCCCCAGGCTGCCTAGTTTCGCGATACACCGCCACTGTCTCCGGCGAGTGCTTCCATCGATTCCGGCCAGACCCTGCCGCCCCTCGCCCCTCGACCACACGAGCTTGACCCACAGATTCTGGCGCATCTCCCAGCACTCCTAGCTCAACTGCGCAAGCTCCCTAGCATCGGCAACCTCAACGCCACTCGCCACCGTCTTCGGCTTGAACTCCGGCGAGTGCCCAAGGAATCTTCCGTCCGCCCCTTCCCCTCTCGTTGACACACGCAGGTTCTACTCTCCCTCGCGCGTCTAACGGACCCCTTATCTCGCTCTCCTGTGCCTTGTAGCCTTGTCCCCGACAACGGCCGAGCGTGCCCGACGGAAGCAGGGACTCCGGCGAGCAATTGTCGTCACCCACGTGCGCCCCTGACCTTGTGGAGACCACATCGAGAATCAGCGCAGCCCCGCGAACTCGGTGAGATACCCCACTCCTCCTCTAGCTCCCTGCATCACCAGTACCACCCTCGTCCGAGCGCGTCGCCGCTCGCCGTTGACCTTGCGCCGCCAGTATTTGGGCCAGGCAAGGCTGCCCTTTAGATCTTGATCCCACGACCACGATAGAATCATTAAACGAAGCATTATGGGCTGATCTGATCCGTGCGATGTAACTTGATCTAACGTCTCACAGCGCGTGATCCAGACGAATCGGTACCAGCGTATTAGATCAAGACACGTGTCCCTGCTGATTTGTTTAAAAACAGAATAGTTCTATTAGATGTTCCATTTTGTAAAATCTATAACTTTTAATCTACACGTCCAAATTTTGCAAACTTTATATCAATGGATTCATAAAAACAATCCCTAGCCAACCATGCGCTTTGTTTAGTAAAAATCTTCTGGTAAAATGTTTGTTTTTGCAGAAACTTATGTATGCTTGTTTAGATTATAAAAATTGTTCTAAAATGATTTTGGGGATAAAATATTTTGCAAATGGTGTGTTTTGAACCTACTGACCATAGGAAACACTTTGTGGATTCAAAAATGTATTTGGAGAAACAAAAGAATGAATCTTTGATTTAAACCATTTCTAGTCAAGTAAAAATATGGTTTGATTATTAAAAATGGTTTTGGAAGAAAACCTTTGAGAAATATTTGGAAATAAACTATCTGACCCTAAACACAATTTTATATGGTTTAAAAACATATTTTGTGAAACCTATAGAATTTTTCCTTATTAAAAGCATTTCTTCATCACATAAAATAATGATTTGGTTTAAAATGGTTTATGAATTATAACATTTTTGCAAATAGTTTTGCCACTTTATAAAATGACCAATAGGTGTTTCCAAATGTTTATGACCCAATAGAAACCACACTTACAAATAAAACAACCTATTGCATGCTTGCATGCATTACTATGATTTTATCATTTTATGTGATGTTTTGCTTGCTTGGTAGATTGAGATTGTGCCTTGCTTGATTGAATTGTAGTGACATGAAGAGTGTGATTGTTGCAAGGACAAGGAGTGAACTTATACTCTACCAAAAAGGCAAGTGATGCTTCATACTTTGTCCTATTATTTTTCACTATGCATTAGTGATATTTCTAAGTAGGACTTGCATGGAATTTTGCTAAGTGTAAACTATGCCATGGCAAATCCTAGTAGATGAAACCTTAGTAGAATTTCCTAAGTTAAGATTCCTATTACTATCATGCTTAGCTTAGCTAATAGAAAAAAAGGGTGGAATATATATATTCATGCTATGGAAAAATTTCTAAGTCTGAGGACTTGTGTTTTTGTTTAATAAAACAACTAAGTGAATGAATCACCTGGGTGGAATGGAAGGAATGGTTTGTGTTGAGTGGTTACACAAGGCCAGGGGACTGGTGAACCTTGTGTATCTCACTTGTGGATGGCCATCCAGGAACAAAGAGATTTGAGATGTCAAATGTTGAGAAGCTTCAAGTGCAGCCACTTGGCATTATGGGCTCTGCCTGGATCATATAGGTTGCAATAACTTAGCCAAATGGACAGTTTGTGGTAGGGGTTTGATAGGTTGGAGCGCGTCCATTTTGGTCTAAGGGAAGGCTTCTGAAAGATCTTGTCTTGGTGAAACCAAGTCTTGTGGGGAAAGTGCACCACCTCTGCAGAGTGTAAAATATAAGTACTTAGCCATGTCCCTGGTAAAGGATAATTTTAGCATCAAGACATGGAAGCTATCAAGAATCTCATCATCCAAATTTCTAAGTTAAAAACTTGTGGTTGAACAAGGGTTAAAGGATCATCAATCTTTGATTGGTAGATGCCTTGGGTGATTTTTGCCAAACAAAAACTTAGTGTTTTCAAATGATAAGGAAAATCTATTTTGAGCAAAGCAAGCCTAAGATCCACTTAGCCAAATGCATATAGATGATAGACTCCACTATACTACCATAGTATCACTTGCCAATACAATTCAAATGTATTGACCCTTGTGGCTGTAACTTGTTATGTTGCAGGTTTGATTGATATTAGTGAAGTTTAATGATTAGGATTACAAGTCTACAACCAACATGTCTGCCTGTGGCACTTTGAAGATGAAGGACCCCATGCTATTGTTATATTCTGCTGCATTGTAATGAGATAGCCAAATGAGCTAAGTAAGATGTAATAAATTATGTTATTCCTGGTTATAAAGTTGTACTATGACCTTTGTTTCTTGATATTACATCTTAACTGTGGATGCTAGCTATTGATCCAGGGACTAGCATTGTAAACACAGGGAGCTCTACCTTATTAAAGGTTGGGAACCTTACAGATGGTATCAGAGCATTGTGTTGCCTGTAGGATTTGTAACCCTAGGATTGGACAAAAAACCCTTAGAAAAATAAGAGTTATATTTGTTCCAAAACTTATTTACAAACAATCTTGTAAACTCTTTCCTCAACCACTTTGGTTTTGATTCCACATCTCTTCTATTTCAAACTTGATGGACAAACCTACCCCATGGCCAAAGACTTCACCATGATCTAAGGACTTCATCAACTCTAATGACTTCAACATCTTCAAATCTAATGACTTCAACATCTTCAACTCTAATGAAATCAACATCTTCAGCATTTTCACCAAGGACTTCAAACTTGGATATCACTAAGGACAAGTGAGACAAGAAATCTTGCCCAAGATTTGAATACTAAAGAAACACAACTTAGAAGGAGCCATCATCACCTTTGAAGTTTTGTGACCAAGATTTTTCCCAAGGAAACCATGATCTCATGCAAAAAGAATCAACCAAGAAGGGTGGAAAGATCACAAATGAACCATATAGATAGACCACCATAGTTTGTTTAAGTCAAACCCACCAACTTATGAGGTGTAACAAAAATATTTTTGGATTGACTAAGAATATGCGTGGAAACTTGTGTTTGAAAGGGGTGTTTGTTTGTGATTGCTTGCACATTGTTTGTGTGAATTGTGAAGTGTGTGATTAGAATCCTTAGAGATATTTTGCCTATTCTAATCTCAATTCAACCCAAACAGATGACTACTCCAAGAAACTCCAACATCAAGGTTGATGACACCAACAACAACAACCAAGAGGACAACTTGAGAGAACTTATAGCAACCCAAAACCAGTTGAACCAAGTGACAGCTCAGTTCATAGCCAACACCAGTGGGGAAGATCCAACCATGCAAATTTTTTTGAAACCCAAGCCCAATTGTTGCATAAGGTGACAGATCAAATGATCAACATGGAAGGCAACTCTTCCAAAGGAGTTTGTGACAACAAAGATGACAAAGATGTTATTCTAGAAGGAACCAAAGCTTGCAATATTTGTGGAGACAAGGATCACACTTCCAAGGAGCATGGATATCAATGCCCCAACTGTGAAGAGAAACATCCAGTAGGCCAATGTCCCACCTCTCAAGCTACTTGTTACCTATGTGAAGGAAATAATCATGTCCCTATCTAATGCCCCATCTATTCCATAGTTGAACAAAGGAAACAAGGTGGAGTGCAACAACTGATTGCAGACTATCAAGAGGGAGCCAAGTCTAATAAGAAGGATGAGGACAAAGGAAAATCTCCACTTGTACCTCCATGCAATACGACCCAATTTAAAGGACCAAAGAATAGGCATATGAATTATCCAAGGAGCAATAGAAGGTCCAAGAAACCAGTAGACATTCCTACCTATGAGATAACATATGAAGAACATGAACTATAAGCACTCCTGGCTTTGGAGAAACCCAAGAAAAAGAAGGACAAAAGCCATGTGCAATGTAATCATTGTAAAGAAATGGGACACTATGCCAGTGAATGTCCAGAGAAGAATAAGTATAAGGAGATTGGCCAAGTATGGTGCAACAACTGCAAAGAGCTATGCCATTATGTAGCAACCTGTCCACAGAAGATACGTGAAGAACTCAGTCTTATCACATGTTTCAGTTGTGGTAACCAAGGACATTATGCAAGCAAATATCCAGAAAAGATGAAGCACAAGATAAACAAGCCTATGAAGGATCTCAGCCTTGTCACATGTTTCAAGTGTGGAAACAAAGGACACTATGCAGATGTTTGCCCAGAGAAGTTTCCCCAAGATTCCAAGCAAGCCAAAATGTAATTTAGTTGCAAATTTTTAAGGGTGGTAGTACCCTAGATGCTTTGAACCAACTTGTAACCCTTAGCCTTCCCAAATCTCGGGACGAGATTTATTTTAAGGGTGGTAGCCTGTCACATCCCAAGATTTTCCAAATCTTGTAATGTGAAAAATAAATTAAACAAAATAAAATTTTGTTGAAAATCAGGGTGAAAAGAAACTTTTTGTTTCAAAAAAGAAACTTAAAATCCCATCTTGAACAAACTTTGGATAAAGTTTGAATTCATCAAAATTCAAATCAAGTGAAATGCATTCCTTAATGAATGTATCTGGAAATTTAAACACTTGGAAAATAAATCAAAACCCTAAAACCCTAATGGAATAAAAATCATTTCCAAGTGATCTCCAAGCCTATGGATTTGATCCATATAAAAACCTTAACAACAAACATTCACAAATGATGAAGAAAGACAAATAGAAATAATATAAGACCATATAAATTGGTTTCACTTAATTGGAACCATAAATAAAATCTTATCAATTTAATAAGATAAGAAATTGAATTCCCAAAGTTAATAAAGCATCTATCAAGAAACCCATACCAAATGGTGAGCAAATAACCCTAAAGATATTTAAAAGGATAAACAAATATTAAACAAGATTTTACAAATTGGAATCACCAAGTTTGGATCTCTAAATAAAAAGATATGGATTTTATAAGATGAAGAAAGAAAATATTAAATAAAGAATATTTAAAGACCAAATCAAATCTTGGCCAAATCCATAAGCAAGTGAAATGAGTTGTAATCCAAATCCAAATAAAATATTGGTTAAAGATTTACAAAATAAAATAAAATGGCATAAACCAAATCCTATTAGAATAAAGACAAATCCAAATTTTAAATGATTAATAAATCATATTAAAATACTTTCCAAATAATTCAAGATGAATTATTTGAACCAAATAAACAAATAAAAACCTACTGAAAGGGTTTGGAAAGTTAAAGATTTTAAATGGAGATTTAAAAATATTATTAAATCCTATCTAATTAAAAGCTAGAGCCTATTTTGAATAAATAAAAGACCCCAAAATGAATAAGGTTTTATTCAAAAATTGATATCAGAATACAATACTAATCAGTATTTGAATCTACACAAAATCGGGCAAGGTTTTGAAATCAAATTGAGGTTTGAATTGATTAAACCAAACCAAAACAGAATAAAAAGAAAAGGAAAAAGAAAAACAGAAACAGTAAAAAAAATGAAAGAAGCAGCCCAGCCAGCAAAGCCCATCTGGCCCAGCAAGAGCCCACCCCGGAAACCCTCTCACCGAAACGTTTTCTCACCACGGACCTGACCCACTCAGTCACCGACAAGCAGGCCCCAACTCACCCCACTCTATCTCACTGTCAACCCGACCCCACCGCCCAGTCTTCTTCCTCTCCGCGAAGACCACGCCCTCGTCACCGTTTCTGCGTTGATTTCGCGAGCTTAATTCTTGATTAATGGCACAATAACCCCGCCCCGCGACCACGCCTACTTAACCGCCTCCCCCTCCTCTCCGTTTCCCCCTCAATCCCCCACCCTAGTGTGCCCCCAGGCTGCCTAATTTCGCGATACACCGCCACTGTCTCCGGCAAGTGCTTCCATCGATTCCGGCCAGACCCTGCCGCCCCTCGCCCCCTCGACCACACGAGCTTGACCCACAGATTCTGGCGCATCTCCCAGCACTCCTAGCTCAACCGCGCAAGCTCCCTAGCGTCGGCAACCTCAACGCCACTCGCCACTGTCTTCGGCTTGAACTCCGGCGAGTGCCCCAGGTAGCTTCCGTCCGCCGCTTCCCCTCTCGTTGACACACGCAGGTTCTACTCTCCATCTCACGTCTAACGGACCCCTTATCTCGCTCTCCTGTGCCTTGTAGCCTCGTCCCCGACAACGGCCGAGCGTGCCCGACGGAAGCAGGGACTCCGGCGAGCAATTATCGTCACCCCCGTGCGCCCCTGACCCTGTGGAGACCACATCAAGAATCAGCGTAGCCCCGCGAACTCGGTGAGATACCCCACTCCTCCTCTAGCTCCCTGCATCGCCAGTACCACCCTCGTCCGAGCGCGCTGCCAGTATTTGGTCCAGGCAAGGCTGCCCGTTAGATCTTGATCCCACAGCCACTATAGAATCATTAAACGAAGCGTTATGGGATGATCTGATCCATGCGATGTAACTTGATCTAACATCTCACAGCGCGTGATCCATACGAATCAATACCAGCGTATTAGATCAAGACACGTGTCCCTGCTGATTTGTTTAAAAACAGAATAGTTCTATTAGATGTTCCATTTTGTAAAATCTATAACTTTTAATCTACACGTCCAAATTTTGCAAACTTTATATCAATGGATTCAGAAAAACAAGACCTAGCCAACCATGCACTTTGTTTAGTAAAAATCTTCTGGTAAAATGTTTGTTTTTGCAGAAGCTTATGTATGCTTGTTTAGATTATAAAAATTGTTCTATAATGATTTTGGGGATAAAATCTTTTGAAAATGGTGTGTTTTGAACCTACTGACCATAGGAAACACTTTGTGGATTCAAAAATGTATCTGGAGAAACAAAAGAATGAATCTTTGATTTAAACCATTTCTAGTCAAGTAAAAATATGGTTTGATTATTAAAAATGGTTTTGGAAGAAAACCTTTGAGAAATATTTGGAAATAAACTATCTGACCCTAAACACAATTTTATATGGTTTGAAAACATATTTTGTGAAACCTATAGAATTTTTCCTTATTAAAAGAATTTCTTCATCACATAAAATAATGATTTGGTTTAAAATGGTTTATGAATTATAACCTTTTTGCAAATAGTTTTGCCACTTTATAAAATGACCAATAGGTGTTTCCAAATGTTTATGACCCAATAGAAACCACACTTACAAATAAAACAACCTATTGCATGCTTGCATGCATTACTATGATTTTATCATTTTATGTGATGTTTTGCTTGATTGGTAGATTGAGATTGTGCCTTGCTTGATTGAATTGCAGTGACCTAAAGAGTGTGATTGTTGCAAGGATAAGGAGTGAACTTATACTCTACCAAAAAGGCAAGTGATGCTTCATACTTTGTCCTATTATTTTTCACTATGCATTAGTGATATTTCTAAGTAGGACTTGCATGGAATTTTGCTAAGTGTAAACTATGCCATGGGAAATCCTAGTAGATGAATCCTTAGTAGAATTTCCTAAGTTAAGATTCCTATTACTATCATGCTTAGCTTAGCTAATATAAAACAAGGGTGGAATATATATTCATGCTATGGAAAAATTTCTAAGTCTGAGGACTTGTGTTTTTGTTTAATAAAACAACTAAGTGAATGAGTCACCTGGGTGGAATGGAAGGAATGGTTTGTGTTGAGTGGTTACACAAGGCTAGGGGACTGGTGAACCTTGTGTATCTCACTTGTGGATGGCCACCCAGGAACAAAGAGATTTGAGATGTCAAATGTTGAGAAGCTTCAAGTGCAGCCACTTGGCATTATGGGCTCTGCCTGGATCATATAGGTTGCATTAACTTAGCCAAATGGACAGTTGGTGATAGGGGTTTGATAGGTTGGAGCGCGTCCATTTTGGTCTAAGGGAAGGCTTCTGAAAGGTCTTGTCTTGGTGAAACCAAGTCTTGTGGGTAAAGTGCACCACCTCTGCAGAGTGTAAAATCTAAGTACTTAGCCATGTCCCTGATAAAGGACAATTTGAGCATCAAGACATGGAAGCTATCAAGAATCTCATCATCCAAATTTCTAAGTTAAAAACTTGTGGTTGAACAAGGGTTAAAGGATCATCAATCTTTGATTGGTAGATGCCTTAGGTGATTTTTGCCAAACAAAAACTTAGTGTTTTCAAATGATAAGGAAAATCTATTTTGATCAAAGCAAGCCTAAGCTCCACTTAGCCAAATGCATATAGATGATAGACTCCACTATACTACCATAGTATCACTTGCCAATACAATTCAAATGTATTGACCCTTGTGGCTGTAACTTGTTATGTTGCAGGTTTGATTGATATTAGTGAAGTTTAATGATTAGGATTACAAGTCTACAACCAACATGTCTGCCTGTGGCACTTTGAAGATGAAGGACCCCATGCTATTGTTATATTTTGCTGCATTGTAATGAGATAGCCAAATGAGCTATGTAAGATGTAATAAATTATGTTATTCCTGGTTATAAAGTTGTACTATGACCTTTGTTTCTTGATATTACATCTTAACTGTGGATGCTAGCTATTGATCCAGGGACTAGCATTGTAAACACAGGGATCTCTACCTTATTAAAGGTTGGGAACCTTACAAAAGATAAGACCTACAGATATCATCTGATGGCCTAGTAACGCACACGACTGCGCTCTGCTAGTATAAACCCGTGCCAACAGGCGCAATGAAAAATCCCGACGGATGTGTTGGGTACATCAATTAAATTCACTGGAATTCCACTCCTGTAAGTCCTCCACGGCCTGAGTTGAATTACGCCAGCATATGTTCTGGGTTCGAGTCGAGGGACTCAAACCTGATGAAGATCGTGTTGTTTTGTCCTAAGACAGTTAACCGACCCTGATCCGTCAGGAGAGTCAGGCACACGCATCAACAATCCCTACACATTTCTCTTGAAAGACAGAGTTGCACCCGAAGGATTGAAGAGTCCTCAGCCGAATCTATGATTTGACTAAACACTCGGGGGCTACTGACATGGTTATACCCCACGGGTACACGATCTCAGCATACCTAATCCAGCCCAAGGAAGGCCCACGACAAATATAAGCCGGCCCATGAAGATTTTCGGGTGGCCAAGGCCCATGACGCCTTCGGATCCTTGGAGAGCAAGACTAGAGTAGATAGGAAATTCAAAGGGGTAAACCCTAGAACCTGTAACCGACTAGATTTGTGCCCAGGACCTGCCTAAGTCTATATAAAGGCCAGGAGGGTACGACCTAGATCTCTCTCTCTCTCTCTCATACTTTCGCATACACACCTCCACGCCAGATTGCATCTGCGCACCCCTGTAATCACCAGTTCCGCCGTAATAAAGAGCAGACAAGCAGGAGTAGGGTTTTCCCTCCGGGGGCCTGAACCTGGGTAAACCTCGTGTCCTCGTGTTGCTTGTTTGCATACCGTTCCGCGATCTCCAGCATCCCCATCTTCTCCAAAACCCAAGTCCATAACAATGGGCATTGACGAGATCAAACCTCGTCACCTTTAGGCACCATTAAGAGAGCATAGTTGCCATTCTTAGTTCTATGTGCAGTGTCCCAAAACTTATTTATTGATGCATATTGTGATATTACTTGTTCTTGTGCTATTTGTTTATAGTCACCCTTGTGAACTTTGAAAGTGTCCCATGCATCTATTTGCTACTCTACGAGGGACAAGCTGAATGCCACTATGCCATGTTTTCTATATGTGAAACAAACAAACGTTTTTCAATGCATGTTATTCATGATCTTTGTTTTTATCCTTTCATGTTGCATCATAGTTACTATGTCTTATTATTAGAACTTCATCTTTCATGCACATGTTTAGAGTTCTTTGATCCCAGCTTTCAATGCTTGCAAATGGTTTGATCTTGGTTTTGATGGTGCATGTCACCTCAAAAATTATTCTTTTATCACTTACCTACTCGAGGACGAGCAGGAGTTAAGCTTGGGGATGCTTGATACGTCGGAAACGTATCTATAATTTTTTATGCCCCATGCTTGTTATATATCATTTGTCTTATGTCTTGTCTACACTTTGAGGTATTTTTATAAACTTTCTGGAACTAACCTATTGACAAGATGCCACAGTGCCAGTTGCCTGTTTTCTTCTGTTTTCGGTTCCAGAAAGGCGAAAAATCAATATTCTCGGAATTGGACGGGACAAAAGCAAAAGTCAATATTTTACCGTGGGCGACATGAAGTCCAGAGGGGATACGGAGAGGCGAACCAGGGCCACCACACCCCCACCTACGTGCGGGTGGGCCCTGCCCCGTGCCTGGGTAGGGTGTGGGCCCTCCGGCCGCCTCCCAGCCTTACCTCTTCGCCTATAAGAAGCCCCCGATGAGAAAACCCTAAGTAGTCAATCATACTTCTATAAAAAGTTTCATAGCACCGCCGCCACCGAAGGGGAGATTCGGGGGACAAAAGTCTCTGTTCCAGCACCCTGCCGTGACGGGGAAGTGCCCCGGAGCCATCTCCATTGATCTCCATCGCCATCTTCATCACCGTTGCTGATTCCCATGATGAGCAGGGAGTAGTTCTTCCTCGAGGATAAGGGCTCTACCGGTACCTATGTGTTCATCTCTCTCTATGCATGGTCATATAGTGATCATGAGCTTTGTAATCAAGTAGATCTACCTTTCTACTCAAGTGCTTTAATAGATCTCTGCTCTCCCCATGTGTGTGAAAGTGACAGCGTGCACGCCATGGTGGCACTTAGGTTTGAGTCTACATAAATACTCTTTGTGCTTTATTAGATCTATGCTTTTCCCCACGTGTGTGAAAGTGACAGCGTGCATACCGTGTGTGGCACTTTGGCTAGATTTAATATTTGTTATGAGTTATATTTGGAGTTGGATGTCTCTATGAAATTGTGGTGTTTGTTGGAACCATCTAGCGCTCAAGGTGATAGTGTGGGGTTATCTAGATTGGGGAAGGCGGACTTTGAGGAGTGCTGTTATAGCCCTACGGATGATTAGAGTGTCCAACCGGAGAGTAGTTAAGAGTAGTATCATGAAGAGAGGATATTTATATGAGAGAGTGTTCACTAGTGAAAGTATGATCCCTAGGCCTTGTTTCTAAAAATTGAAACACAGTTTGCATCTAGATCTGTTGTATGTTCTCTTGCTTTAGTCTTTACCTCACCTTCAAGCTCTTTTCTGTCACTCACACACATTATCCCACGTCAACAACAAGTCAGAAGCTATTTTCTAGCACCGTTACCACTTGTATTTCACTATCTCTTCGCCGAACTAGTGCACCTATACACCTGACAAGTGTATTGGGTGTGTTGGGGACACAAGAGACTTCTTCTATCTTGATTGCAGGGTTACTTGAGAGGGAATACCTTTGACCACTTCCTCCCTGAGTTTGATAAACCTTGGGTGATCCACTTAAGGGAAACTTGTTGCTGTTCTACAAACCTCTGCACTTGGAGGCCCAACAACTGTCTACAAGAATAGAAGTGTGTAGACATCAAGATATTTCCTTAACGCTTCTTAAGCGCGATATGAACTCATACAAATCCTACGTTTCCATGTCACCTCTATTGATGCAAACCTTGACGTACTCTTGACAGCTGGGAGGCAGGGACCAAAGAAGTACTCCTATTGCAAATGAGTGATACATCCAGTAGTCTACAGAATGAACCAACCTCATGTATGCATCATGTATGAGAATTAGGTGGCTCTCTAGGTAGGTGTTTTCCTCCATCTGAATGGCGTGGAATTCACCCACCAGCTCATGCTTCCACATGCGTACTTGGCTTATGAACTCCTCTCTCAGCTAATCCACCATCGCATATGGGTCAAGATCGCCCATGAGTGGGTGTAGTTCATCCACCATTCCGTAAATAGCAGACATGGACATGGACATGTCACAACGAAAATAGTGGTATGCCCGCTGCTAAGGGGTCTCTCTGTCATCCTGCGACTGGTCCAAATCCATAATGTAGCGTGTGTAGTCTACCATGTTGTTCTTGGCAAGGAGAGAGTTCAGACGCACTAGACAATCCGGGAAGTTGGATCCATCTTTTAGGGTTCGCAACATGGAAAACAAAAAATTTCTATCGCGGGAACACACAAAACCAAGATCTAATCTATGGCAAAGCCAAGATCTAATCTACGAGATTGGTGCAACGAGATTGTAGAGAACTAACCCTCATAGATCCAAAGCGTTTAACAAGATCGAATTCTTGTGGTTGATGTAGTCAATCACTTGCCGATCTCAATTTCATGTAGACGATCCTTCCAGCGCCAGGTTCTGATAGCGCTTCCGTAGTCGGTTACACATGGGTAGTCGATAAAGTCCTTCCTCTCCCTTGTTCCAGCAGGGCAGCGAGGGTTGTAGATTTCCTCGGAATCCCAACAGCATGATGGTGTGGTGGTGGTGGAGGAGGAGAGATTTCCGCAGGGCTTCGCTTAAGTCGGAGCAGTACGGTGGAGGAGAGAGGGGGTTGCGGTGGCTAGGGTTCTAGGCACCAGGAACAAGGGCTCAAGGGGGAGCCCTACCCCTCCCTATATGGGAGGGGGGCTAGCGGCCAATGGGGCTCCCAGCCCTAGTCGAGTTGGCCCCCAACTCGGCTAGGAGAGGGAGAGTCCCTCCCCAACTCGGCAATTAGAAGTGGAGCTGTAAACATGCCTTTCAAGTTTCCCCCTTCCTTACCAAACTAGGATTTGACTTTTCAAACTATGGTTTGACCCTACCTCCCTTGTGCTTGGCCGAGTTGGCCTAGGGTTTGATGCGGCCAGCCCCTTAGGGCATGGTGCATCCAAGTACCCCCTCCCGGGGTGGTGGATGATACCTTCGATCTAGATTACTGATGTAGTATAGCTATTTTTCCCTAGTAGACCTAGGTTATCGAATCCTCAAGAAGCACAAAGCGTAGTAAAGTTACTTTAATGGACCTTTGGGAGTTTTAGAATTCTTTTTGTGTTTTATCGGACCAAGAGTTTGCGATCTTTTATTGTTGACGGTGATGGAGAGAGATGGCTGTGCAAAACATCTGATGGGAATTAATGTTAATAATAAAGTATGCATGTAGATCAAGATAATTATATGTGGGCAGTGCATCCATAATTGTTATTGCCTCTGCAACCTCTTATAGCAATAACCTATTAGTCTCGTCCATAGAAGAAAGAGAACTAATGATATGCATAGTGACATCATCGTTAATCCCAAATAAATCCCTCACATACAGCCATACTACCCTTTTTGTCACTGGGGTTCCCATCCTGCAGATTAGTCATTACTCACACTCCCTATACCTGGATCAATCCTTGGGTTCTTGGGGTACCTGACAAGTCCTTAGATTGAGTCAGGAGAGGATACAATAATCATCATGTCATACAAACTAATCGTGATCCCATCTATGATAAATAACATGCACAAATTACATGGCTAGGCTGAAGCCCTTAGCCCAAGGAGGATTACTCACACATAGAGATGAGATCAACAATCATAAACATTGTAATGGAAATCATGAGATTGATAGTAATAGTCTTACTGTCGTTGGATTGCCGACAAGTACGTCATACGGGGTCCTAGTGGCGTTGGAAGGATGGGGTGTGAGACGTCGGATGTTCCAGGAGAGGTGAGCACAAGTTTACCCAGGTTCAGATCCGACTACAGTGATCAGATCCTACTCCTGCTAGAAACCCAATAATATATCGGATTAAGCCGGATGTTACAACGGATTACAAGAGAGGTTCACCTGTGCGAGTTGGTATGGTTGTGTGTGTGTGCCCTAAAGGCTCCCATAGGGCCGGTTTACATATTCATCGGGCCCTAGGGTTACAGGAGAGACCTATCTAGCTACATTACAGAGTCGGTAACTAGATACAGCTTGGACTACAAGTAATATTATAGGCCTAAGTTGGTAACTCTTCTGGGCCTTGTCGTAGCCGGAACTGGCTCCTCCTCTTTCTCTGACTGGGCTGCCCGTGAAACAAAGCTCTAACCCGTTGGTGGGACACCCTGGTCTGCGAGTCCTGTGGGTATACCCGGAAAGTATATCCCCAACAGTAGCCCCCGGAAGTCTCCAAGATCCAAAGTCGGATAAATCGCCTAGCTTGATGGTTTCTTCGTCTTGAGAATCTTGAAGGGTTACCGAAACTTCTTTTAGTAACTAGGATTCCGAGTCAGTTGAGTCGGATATGTTTTGCTCGGACCTTAGTCTTTTCCTTTGCTTAGTTTAAAACATAAGCCGGATTTTTCAGCGGCGTGAGGACTGACAACTTCTCAGACCAGGTCCTGTCACTGACAGGAGCCCTATCGTCATGACCGTTGTGGGTCCGCTCCTTACGGAACAGAATGCTGTTTCAATGCCTACGCAAAAATCAAGGGGGCAGAAGAGTCGCGAGGAAGCTAACTCCCCCTCTCCTATACGTGTGGCGCTAATCGTGCGTGTTAACGCACGAATCTTAATGCAGAGACAAATAAAAAGGGAAGAAAACCCTTTCTCTTAGATTCATCTCTCCATCGATTCATTCATTGCCTCCTCGTACTCCTCGAGCACTCCGCACCAGTTCCCATCTACACACCGGGAGAAAAATCTCTCTTTCCCCCACCATTCCTTTTTCCTCCAAGATTCATGGCTTCTGCCTCGACCTCAGGAGCGGAGGCGGGTTCGTCTGCAGCGAAAGAGAGGAAGATGTGGGGCCTTTGGATCCCTATCACCATGGACAACGCGGAACTCCAAGTCATGGAGGACGAAGGATTCATCGTCGCCGGTGCGTGGGCACGCCGTTCCTGCCCCGCTCGACGGCGAGAGGGTGATGTTCGGCATGCACGTCGACCGCGGCCTCAGCTTGCCACCGTCGTACTTCCTCGTCGAGGTCCTCAACTACTACGGTGTGCAACTCCATAATCTTCCTCCCAACTCTCTGCTTGAGCTTATCACTCATGCAGCTTTGTGCGAGGGGTTTCTTGGCATTAGTCCAAGTCTCACACTTTTCCGGTACTACTATGGTACTCGAAAGAATTCCATCAGCGCTAATGTGCCTTACATCACCGGCACTCTTATCTTAATCCTTAGGAGAAACCGAGTCTATCCTAGGATTAATGCTAGTGAGTCCGTCAAATGCTAGGCCGGAACTTTCTTTTATCACAAGGATATTCCGGCTCTTGGAAAGGCGGAAGGTCTTCCGGCGTTTGTCAACGGTGTCGCTCCCCACCAGAATTCATGGGACGCGGAGGCGCCGGAGCTGTCGGATATCCTGATCCTCGCCAAGAGGCGGATTGAGTTTCTGATGAAGCATGAGGGCCTCCGTGGATCTGACTTGATCCACTGCTGGCTAGAGCGCCGGATTCAGCCTCTCCAGTATCATGGAGATCGCCTCATGCACCAGATCACGAGTGACAAGAAGGACAGGATGCGGGTCAGTTCGAGCCAGATTTCGGTGAAGGACTCCAAGACCCTCATGCAATATTTGATCAAGGAAAGAGTGGAACAAAAAGTTCCAGAAGTCTCCCTGAAGATGTATACGACCAACCGTCCTCTGACTCCGGTAAATATTTCGACTCTGCTTTCGTGTTTCGTCGTTCTTTTCTGTTCTTTCTCCGACTCTATTCTTATCGATGCTTTTTGACTTTGTTAGCTCGACAAACTCTCCGAGTCTGAGCTAGATCCACTAGAGGGCTATCCTTCAGACGATCCAGAGGCGACGGAGGATGATGAGGTGCAAGAAGTTGCCGCACCACCTCCAAGAAGCGCAAGGAGATAGAAGTTGTTGTTACTGCTGGTAGCCAAGTGCTGCCAGTAGTTAAAAATTAAGCACCCTATCTTTTATTTTCAGTACTTCTGTACCTTTATTTCTTTCCAGAGCACACCTGATATTTAGGATTTTCGCGTTCTAGAGCTAAATCTGCTTTGAAAAGAAAGACCAAGCTGGACAGCAAGCCGGGCAAGGAGATGCATCAGCAAAAGCTTGTTATCTCCTCTGTTTTGCCGCCACCGACTCCATCCAATACTCCGCCAGCACAGGAAGCTTCTGCCACTCCTGATGCTGGAAACGTCTCGAAAGCCCCGGTCACCATTGGTGATCAGGCAACTAACAAGGGTGAACCCGTCAAGGGTAATGATCCCATGGTAATATCTACAGGAACAATGGATAAATTGGCCAGCTCCGCTGTCTCTGGTATGAAGAGGAAAGAGAAGGAAGAGATCCTCAGACTGGATTAATCCAGCCTTGAGAAGCAAACCTTGACTCTAGAGGCAGCGAGCCAAGAGGAGGAGGGCGTCAAGATGGTCGGCCTCTTGGACCAAATTTTGGTCTAGGATGCTAAAGTCGTATCTGGCGAGCTTCCATCGATAGATATTCCTTCCCTCACCCTTACCGAGAAGGTGTTTCACAGCACCAAGCTCGGATTTGAAAATATGCACCTAGAACACATTGTAAGTTTCCAGTTCTTATTTGCATTTATTATCATATCCTCTAGCCCCCAAGCATAAAGTCGAATAAACATTGTTGGATCCGAGTTGATGCTTTTAGGTTGCAAAAGAACGATGTAGTGTAGCCCCTAAGGCTCGTGCTGTAATTTTACTTAGTTAAATTTGCAGCTCGAGTCTTAGTAGCCGTTTGACGGTATTCCCTCTCTAAACTTACAGAAAATTGCATCTTCCAACCAGGATTTGCTCAAGAACATTTCTAATAAACGCAAAGAGTTAAAGCTTTGCGCCTTGAGAATCCAAAGTTGAAAATTGAGAAAGATGAAGCAGAAGGTAAACTTTTCTGACTTCCTTTTTGTTAGTTATCTTTTTTTCATAGTCAAACTTGTTTTTATCCGACTGATATTTTTCCTTTGCAGAACTATTGTGCCAATCCAGCAAGATGGTGGAGCAATCCGAGAACTTAAAGGTCTTGGAGATAGAGAATGCTGAGCTCCGGGAGAAGCTTGAGAAGTTAACTTTAGAATTGGAGAAATTCGTAGCTGCTGTCCTGGAGTCAAGCAATCACGAGACCATGAGGCTCGAGAATCTCATAGCCCTCCGAGATAAAGAACTAGCTGATCTCAAGAAGGACTTCGATATTCAGAGGGATCTTGCCCAGGCCACAGCCAGTGAACTAAACAGCCTCCACAATGAGCATGCTCAATGGAATCACTCTGTGCTACGTAAGACTTCCGAATCTTTCTTTCTATTGATTTTTTTGACTTTCTTTTCAGTCGAATTTTGACTTTTTGTTTCTTTCCCAGCCCCCTGAATCATTACAACTCCCCTACCTCCGAACCTCGCCTCGAGCGCATTAAGCTCGTCGGAGATATCTTGTACGACTTCCGCCAAACTCTTGAAGAGGCTGGCGAGTCCGTCAAGCTTTCCGACTTGCACACAATGTCAGTGCACAAGGTGAGGGACAAGGTGAAGGAGATTCCGAAGCTTATCGAAGACTGGAAGATCTCCTACGCTCGGACTGCTGCCTAGACTGCTCTTACGATGGTGATGAGCCACCATAGCGAGATGGAAATATGGGATGTCACCAAGGGTATTGCCGAGGAGGATGATGAGGGTAACCCACAGGACATCAAGGCTATCCAAGAGTCTTGTGCAGGTTATGCTTGTCGTGTGGCGGAGATGACTGAAGGGAATATGCCCTAAGAGGCAATAATAAAATGTTTATTATGTGTATTCCAAGTATATGATAGATGTTTATTTTGCATGCTATAATTGTATTAATACGGAAATGTTAATACATGTGTGTTTAATAAACAAACAGAAAGTTCCTAGTTATGCCTCTCTCATAAACTAGTTCGTTGATTAACAAGATTATCATAGTTTCCTGATCATAGACATTGGATGTTGTTAATAACGAGATCACAACATTAGTGTAATGGTGTGATGAACATTCATCCGAAGTATAGCATTACGATCAAAGTCATTGAGTTTATATTGCTATAAACAACTTACGAAGTAGTCCTAATCCTTAGACCATGAGATCATGCCAATCACTAACATCGGAAGAGTTTCTTGTTGACATCAAACGTCACCCCGTAATTGGGTGATTATAAAGATGGCTTCAAAGCTACTAAAGTGTTATGTTGAGAATCATGGATCAAGAGTGGAATTTGTTCATCCCGATGACGGATAGATATGCTCTAGGCCCTCTCGGTGATATCACATTGGTTAGCTTGCAAGCAAGTGATTTGATCACTAGAATGTTATATCACGGGAACGAGAAAAGAGTGCATGTCAGTAACGAGATCAAACTAGGTATGGAGATACCGATGATCTAATCTTGGACATGTAATGTATCGTGAAACAAAGGGATTAAGATACAAGCGTAGAAGGTTCCGACGATCACAGGAAAAGTCATCGTTGAATGTGTGGGAGTCAGTATGGATCTCCAGGTCCCGCTACTGATTATTGATCAGAGAAGGGTCTCGATCATGTCCGCATTATTCGCGAACCGTAGGGTGACACACTTGAGGGACACAGGCATCCAATTGGAGCAAATGTTTCATGCCGAAAGAATAAACAAGCGCAGGAATTTATTTCACTAGATACCGAAACAGGTTTTTAGGTGAAATTGCATAAAGTGGTTATGCATGTGAAATAGAATTCTAGCAAGGGGTTATTTGTGAATGTTTGTCATTAAAGTAATTGACAAAATTCTGAATAAAATAAAAGAGTTTTATTTAATGAGAGTTTGCATTAAATTTGGTGGAAATTTAATGGGAATTTGAGTGGGTTTTTGAGTGGAGAAAATTGAAGGGCCATTTTGTGAGTGGAGTGTCCACCCACATGAATGAACGAGGGGAGGGGGCAGCCCCATGGCCGGCGGCCACCCCCTTGGGTGCCCCCCTCCTCCTATAAAAGGCACCCCCTCTCCTCTCTCTCACTCACACCTCCTCGTGAAGGATCTCTCTCCCCCTGTAGAATTTATCCCCCATGGTCTCGGACTAGCGAGATACATGTTCCCGGTGGCTATTCGGCAAGAAAGGGTTGTGCTTCCGCTGCATCGCTGGAGCGAGAAGGCGGAGGTTGCTCGGTGTCTTGTACGTGTGTGCGAGAACGGATGCGCTGCTGCTTTGCGGCGCTAGGACTTCCTCTCGATCTTGAGATCGACAAGAGATCGTCTACATCAACCACGAGTTGAACTCGTTAAGATTTGTCGGTCTTCAAGGGTATGTTCTCTACGGATATACATCCGCCCATTGTTTGTATCTAGTAGATAGATCTTGGTACATAGTTCCCATCGTAGGAAAATTTTTGTTTTCTATGCTGCGAACCCTACAGTGGTATTAGAGCCGGATCTATGCGTAGATACTTTACACGGGTAGTACACATATGAGTATGTGGGCGATGATGATCATGTTGTTGCTCCTTAGTTGTAATTTTGGATATTGGTGGCATAGTGGGATGAAGCGGCCCGGACAAACTTTACATGTCCTCGCACATGAGACCTGTTCCACGCTTGACATGCAACTAGTTTGCATAAGTGGCTAGCGGGTGTCTGTCTCTCCTACTATAGTCAATATCTATTTTGCAACGAGTTGTCAACAATTTGGTTATCCTCATTGTGGTTCATGTTCGTAGGTAAGAACGGTTCTATCTCGAAAGCCCTAAGCCACGTAAAACTTGCAATGGATAAATTAGAGGCGTCTAGTTTAGATTGTTGATGGGCTAGTGTTATGATATGGTGACGTTGTAAGTAGAAGTATGAGATGATACTCTTACAACATACATAACATGTAATATCCATATACCTTGGACTTACACATAAAGGTATGATAGTGATTATACCACGGTGCACATGATAGAGATCATATGCGGGAACCATATAATTTCACTAATAAACATGTGATGTTTGATAGCATCTTATATTGCTTGTTTAGCGCTTTGTTAGTATAATAAGATGATCCCTCTTTTAAATATCAAGATAAGAATGTGTTCTTCCTTTAGTATGCACCGATTATTTTTCGTCGCCCAAGACAACACGTGATGATCGGGTGTTCTTGGATCCACGACCACATTTCGGGTGTAAAACAGTTACACACGCGAATACTAAGGTTCTAACTTGGTGAGCCTAGCATGTACAGACATGGCCTCGGAACATGGACCGAAAGGTTAAGCATGAGTCATATAGTAGATATGATGCCCATTTGATGCTCGCCTTTGAAGCTACACCGACTCACGTGATGATCGGACTTGGTGTAGTGGATTTGGTTCATGTAATCGCCAAAAAGGCATGAGGGATGTAGTTTTTGAGTGGGAGTTCATTCGTAATATGGATTAGTTGAACTCAATCTATCATAAACTTAGTATAAACTTTACAAATTCTGTTGTAGATGGCACCATCTGCTTTTAATTTCAATGTGTTCATGGAGAAAGAGAAACTTGCAACGAACGGTAGCAACTTTACCGAATGGGCCATGAATTTGAGGATTCTCCTCTCTGCTGCACAAAAGCAATATGTGCTAGAAGCGCCGCTAGGCCCCCCACCGTTTGAGGATGCCCCTGACGAGGAGAAGAATGTCTATCAGACTCGTCAGGAGGACCACAACTTAGTTCATTGCGGCATATTGTATGGGCTAGAGCCGGAACTTTGAAAGCGTTTCGAAAACGGCAATGCTTTTGATACAATGGGTGAGTTGAAAATGATTTTCGACACACATGCTGCTGTAGAGAGCTATAACTCTTCAGAAAAGTTCTTTAGCTGCATGATGGAAGAGCACAACTCCGTTAGTGAGCATGTACACAAGATGTCGGGTTACGCCGATAAGCTTGTGTCCTTGGGAATAACGATTCCCATTAGGCATCCATCGTGTTCTGCAGTCTCTGACACCTAGCTATAAGAGCTTTGTGATGAACTATAATATGCAAGGCATGAAGAAGTCTATCCCCGAGCTTCTGTCAATGCTTAAAACTGCAGAAGTGGAGATCAAAAAGGAACATCAAGTGTTGATGATCAATAGGAACACTGGTTTCAAGAAAGACAAGAAGGGAAAACGGAAGGGAAGTAAGGGCGGCAAGCCGGTTGCCGTGCCTGAAAAGAAATTCTGAGTTGGACCTAAGTCTGATACCGAGTGCTACTATTGTAAAGGGACTGGCCACATGAAGCGCAACTGCCCCAAGTATTTGGCAAACAAGAAGGCCGGCAAGGCAAACAAAGGTATATATGATATACATGTTATTGATGTGTACTTGACTAGTGCTCGCAGTATCACCTGGGTATTTGATACCGGTTCAGTTGCTAATATTTGTAACTCAAATCAGGGGCTCCGGAACAAGCGACTGCTAGCAAGGAGTGAGGTCAAGATGCGTGTCGGCAATGGATCAAGCGTTGATGTGATCGCCGTCGGAACGCTGCCTCTCCATTTGCCGTCGGTATTAGTTATAAACTTGAATAATTGTTATCTGGTGCCTGCACTGAGCATGAAAATTGTTTCTGGATCATGTTTGATGCGAAGTGGTTATTCATTTAAATCCGAGAACAATGGTTGTTCTATTTATATGAATGAAATCTTTTATGGTCATGCACCGATGATGAATGGTTTATTTCTATTAGATCTCGATGATAATGTTACACATATTCATAATGTTGATGCTAAAAGGATTAAACTAAATGATGATATATCCGCATATATGTGGCACTGCCGTCTAGGTCATATTGGCGTTAAACGCATGAAGAAGCTCCATTCGGATGGACTTTTGGAATCACTTGATTTTGAATCATTTGATACATGTGAGCCATGCCTTATGGGCAAGATGACTAGAACGCCGTTTTCTGGTTCAATGGAACGGGCGACAGATTTATTGGAAATCATACATTCTGATGTATGTGGTCCAATGAGTGTGTCGGCGTGAGGTGGACATCATTATTTTGTTACTTTCACGGATGATTTGAGTAGATACGGTTATATCTACTTGATGAAACACAAGTCTGAAACCTTTGAAAAGTTCAAGGAATTTAAGAATGAAGTGGAAAATCATCGTAATAGAAAGATCAAATTTCTACGGTCCGACCGTGGAGGTGAGTATCTAAGTTACGAGTTTAGCACTCACATGAAAGAGTGTGGAATTGTTTCACAACTCACACCTGCCGGAATACCATAGAGAAATGTTGTGTTGGAACGTCGTAATCGTACTTTATTAGATATGGTTCAATCTATGATGTCTCTAACGGACTTGCCGTTGTCATTTTGGGGCTATGCACTAGAAACTGCTGCATTCACTTTAAATCGGGCACCATCTAAATCCGTTGAAAAGACACCACATGAATTGTGGTTTGGAAACAAACCTAAGCTGTCATTTCTTAAAGTTTGGGGATGTGATGTTTATGTGAAGAAACTTCAACCGGATAAACTCAAACCCAAAGCGGAAAAATGCGTCTTCATAGGATACCCTAAGGAAACTATTGGGTATTCCTTCTATCATAGATCCGAGGGCAAGGTTTTTGTTGCCAAGAATGGATCCTTTCTAGAGAAAGAGTTTCTCGCGAAAGGTGTGAGTAGTCGGAAGGTAGAACTCGAAGAGGTTATTGAACCTTCTCTTCAAAGTATGGCGAGTAGCGCAGCGCCAGAAGTTGTTCTGGAGTTGGCTTCACCTGTTGAAGAGGGAACTAATGATAATGATCATGAAACTCCGAAAGAGAGTACTACCGAACCTCGCAGGTCTAGCAGGACGCCTGCAGCTCCCGAGCTGTATGGAAATCCTGTCATGAATTTCATGGTTGATGAAAATGATGACCCTGCAACATATGAAGAAGCGATGATGAGTCCGGATTCCAACAAATGGTTAGAATCCATGAAATCCGAGATGGAATCCATGTATGAAAATCAAGTTTGGAACTTGGTGGACTTACCTCACGACCGAAAGGCCGTGGAGAACAAATGGATTTTCAAAAGGAAAACTGATGCTGATGGTAATGTAACCTTCTATAAAGCTCGACTTGTCGCAAAGGGGTTTCGACAAATTCAAGGAGTTGACTACGATGAGACATTCTCTCCCGTAGCGATGCTAAAATAAGTTAGGATTATGTTAGCAATTGCTGCATATTTCGATTATGAGATATGGCAGATGGATGTCAAAACCGCGTTTCTCAATGGTAATATTGAAGAAGAGTTGTATATGATACAACCAAAGGGTTTTATCGATCCTAAGGATGCTAACAAGGTGTGCAAGCTTCAGCGATCCATCTATGGATTGAAGCAAGCATCACGAAGTTGGAATCTCCGCTTTGATGAGGTGATCAAAGAGTTTGGATTTGTCCAAACTTATGGAAAGCTTGTATTTACAAGAAAGTGAGTGGGAGCAATGTGGCATTTCTGATATTATATGTGGATGACATATTATTGATCGGAAATGATATAGATCTTTTAAACAGTGTTAAAAGTTATCTAAATAGCAAATTTTCAATGAAGGACCTAGGTGAAGCGTCATACATATTAGGAATAAAGGTCTATAGAGATAGATCTAGGCGCCAAATAGGGCTATCGCAAAGTACATACCTTGATAAGATTTTAAAGAAGTTTAAAATGGAAGATAGTAAGAAGGGGTTCTTACCTATGACACAAGGCACGACATTGAGTAAGACTCAAAGTCCGGCTTCAGCGGAAGAAAGAGAGATAATGGATAAGGTCCCCTATGCTTCAGCCATAGGCTCTATAATGTACGCCATGCTATGTACAAGACCGGATGTGGCACATGCTATTAGTTTGACTAGTAGGTACCAATCGGATCCAGGTTCAGAACACTGGAAAGAGGTCAAGAATATCCTTAAGTACTTGCGAAGAACTAAGGATATGCTTCTTGTATACGGAGGTGAAGAAGAGCTCGTCGCTAACTGTTATGTCGACGCTAGCTTTGACACCGATCCGGATGACTCTAAGTCTCAATCCGGATACGTATTTCTCATGAATGGCGGAGCGGTTAGTTGGAGGAGCTCCAAACAACCTGTGGTGGCGGGATCAACAACGGAGGCCGAATATGTTGCTGCTTCAGAAGCGGCTCAGGGAGCAGTTTGGATGAAGGAGTTCATATCCGAACTAGGAGTGGTTACAAACGCGTTGGACCCAATGGTGATCTATTGTGACAAGAATGGTGCCATTGCCAATGCCAAAGAGCCAAGGTCTCACAAGCATTCCAAGCATATTAAGTGCCGGTTTCACTCCTGTAACTACCTCGGTGAATTACGCTCCTAGTTACAAGCCTGGATGAGCGGAAATGGTTAAAATAGTACGGTGGGGCCCAAATGCCACTCACAGGTAGACCTTTCGGCCGTCCTAACCATTTCCAAACATCGGGTCAAGAACGGGCGGCGTAATCGGCAGGCGAAGGGATCAACTACATACACAAATGAGTATGTATGCAAGCCACCATACAGATCCTCGAGCCATTCCATCTAAAAGAAATAGAAATATTGCAACGCCATACGGCAAGATCCAAATGTCCTAGATAGATATAATAGTTTAGGATATCTCCTCATACATCAAACATCAGAGTATCAGGCGGAGGCGGCAGACAAGATCCGAGTACGGATAAGAAGCAAATCAGCATAAGATGCCCCATAATAAACACATCCGCCCACAGATCTCACGGATCCCGTTCGGAATCTCTACACCGAATGATCGTTGCCCACATCGTCTCCTCCACCCAGATCCATCTTGTGAGGGTACTGTTCTGAATCAAATAATTTATCGTGTGAGACCCTAGGGTACTCAAGAAGTCTTTATGCCTCTAAAGGGGACACAACCCGGGTGACGAATTGTAGCAAAAGTTAAACCCTAACAATTCTATAGATACTAGCTAACCATCCGCCTAACCAAAGATAGCGGATGTCCGTGAATTAATAACAGTTATAACGGTAATATTAATGATCCATCCTCCTCCTCGCTACCAACGAGGAAGCGGACGAACACCCCCATCCGTTGGCAGTTTTATTATCCATTCCATGAGTGTTGCACTATTTACTAGTCGTTACTTAGTCAAATTAAAGAGGTACTTTAGTTATACTTGTCTATGATCGAAACGTGCTCCAAGTCGTCCATAACGCGGACACGGCTTTGAAAGTTTTACCACAGGGTGCACAAATAGCAACACACACTCGATCAACCTCGGAAAAACCAAATCAAAACCCAACGAGGCATTCACGACAAAGCAATCACCAAATTCAGAAATATTTCAGGGGGCCACCCCATTAAGCTACCCGCAACGAAGTTAGCTGACTCCAAGACGGACTCAAGGTTTGCGTCAATGGCTGTAAACGACTGGGAACCCGAAAGTGTGACTGGGCTTGTCGATACCTGAAAACACTCCGCTTCCCTAAGCAGACAGTGCTCCTCGCAATCGTAAATAAAGCGATAAAGCATGGCATAAGTCAGGATAGTAAATAAAACCTCGCCCCAAGAAATAAGAATGAATCAAGCTCGCTCGGGGTCCCATAAGCCTCCGGATGTGGATAGCGCGAATATTCGAGGAACAGGAATCAAGTACTCGGGGTCCTCACGGACACAAGTGAGCATGAAAAACCAAATAGCGAGATATTGCTCACGGTGCCACTTTCATTAGTTATCCCATTACTACTCGGTTAAGTTGTATAGGTACCTCGTTATCCATCGACACTCACATACCCTACACATGATGTTCTCGACCGCATGGCTCAAACAACTCCTGTAGTAATGGCTCATGGGATGGAGGAACAAGCTTGGTGGGGTTTAAAAGTAAAGGCTATGCAGATTTGGGATTCGATTTAATGCAATCGCGACTCAATGATGCAAGAATAAGATAGAGGCAATAGGTAATATATGTATGCGAGCATGTGGTAGTGCTTGCACAGCAGCTCGATTGAAGCGAGAGAAGGATCAGGTAGTGCTCACGGGTTTCTTGATCTATCCCCACCTTTCGTGTCTAGAAGAAGAACCAAACAAACAAGGGCCAACATAAATAAAGTGCACAAGCATATGCGTTAAAATGCGACAAGCAAACAATCATGCCATGATGAATGATGCACAATTTGCATGGCAATAAAGTAGCATGGCATGGGTGAGGTGTAGAATACAAGAAATAAACATTTTATTGAGTTTTGGTCACATTTTAATACTCCAATAAGTTGTTGTAATCTTTATATTTATATGATGCATGCTGTAAAACAGAACATGGAATGCATAAACAGAAAGGTCTCGTCGAGTTGATCATTTTAGACATATCATTTGTTAAATTTGGAGTTATAAAACAAAAGTTATTAATTAATTAAGGAAAAAGGGCATTTTATTGTAATTTTAATCAACTTGAAATTTTAAAGAGCTCAAAATATATTTTGAAGGGCATATTTGAATTCCTCACATTTTTCTGATCTCAAAACATATATTATTTGTATTATTTGGATTTATATTTTAAAAGTTATTTAAAACAGATTTGAAATTTGAATTTAAATCAAATTTGAAAAGATTTGAATTAAAACAGATAACAGAAAACCTTTTGTCACCCAGTCCTAGCCACATCAGACAAGCGGGCCAAGTGACTAGGACACACGCCACGAAAAAGCTTCACACGCTGGTGGAGCTAGCCTCGGCCGAGCGGTGGGGACCAAGCATCAATGGGTCCACATGCTGACCAGCCGAGCCTTGCCACGGCAGATCCGGGAGCCGGGTTGAGATTAAAAGAGGCCGGGGTTTCGGGAGATTGCTCGGGTGGTCGGTGGGCCACGAGTACCGCGAGTTTAAGCGGGAAAAAGGGGAGGGCTCTGAACGCCAGCGCTGCTTCTTGTGTGCCAGACGGTGCTGCGGCGAAGAACTGGCCATCTTCCGGCGACGATGGCGACGCCTCCGCTGGGCGAAACGCACCGCTCCAAAAACGAAAAGCGTAGAGGGCACCACGGTCTACAACTTTCATGCAGGGAGCAACTACGGGGGTGGGCTATGCTGGCCGGGCTTCGACGAGGAACAGAGGGCCAGGGGGAACCTGGGGCTGTGGCTGCCAGCAGACGCTGTGGCCTTGAAGGCCTTCGGCCAGGCGGAGCTACGACGCAGGAGGAAGAAGGGGAACGTGTCTAGGGGGTTGAGAGGCTCACCAAGAGCTCGCCGGCGTGGTCGTTGGCGCTGAGGTGGAGGGGATCTGGCGGCGGGCTCGGGGACGTTGGCCTCGGCCTGTGGCGGTGCACAACGGCGCTAGGCTGCTCCGGCGAGGTCCTGGTACTACCCCGCAGCCTAGGCGTCGAAGAGGAAGCAGAGGGCGCCCCTGGTGCTCCTGGATCGCCTTGGGGAGCTTCAGACCGACGAGGCCAGGAGGTAGATGGGTCTAGGGTTTGGGTTCGGCATGGGGAAGGCCATGGCCATGGCAAGGATGGTGTGGGGAGGAAGGAGAGGGGTCTGGCTTCGCCTAGATGGGATCTGAGAGGAGTTCTGGGTGGTTGGGGTTGGAGGTATGAGAGAGGGAGGATCACATGGGGTTTGGTGTGGTGCAAAAAGGGCTCGGGTGGGGCTTCCTTCTCCCTCCTTTCTCTCTTGTCTTGAAGCCAAAGAAAGAGTGGGGCAGAGGAGGGGTGTGCTCGGGTTGGACCAGGGAGAGAGAGGGCCAGGTGGGGCCAGCAAGGAGGGGCTCGGCATGGAGGGTTAGAGTTAGGAGAGGCTCGGGTTAGCTAGGTCTAGAGAGAGGAGAGGTGGTCTTGGGTTAGGGTTTGGGAGAGAGGGGGGCATGGTGATAGGGATAGGTGATTAGTGTTAGGATCTTAGATAGAGGATTTAGAGAGAGGGGGTTAGATGAGGGTGTTGGTTATGATCACACTTGATCATGCAAGGCATAATCAAGGAGATGAAGAAAGAGACACAAGGCTAGGAAAACAACAAGGTGGAAAAGTTGAGAGAGAAGAGGGAGAGATCCAAAAGAGATATACACCACTCAACAATTCAAATAAAAACCAAAAGACTAGGATGTGGTGGTGCTTGCATGGCCCATGCAGAATAATTAATGTCATGCTTATTCTTGGGAAAACAATATTAATAACATGGCATTATTCCTATGCATTCCCAAAAAGTGGAATGAAGCCAAGCAAAAGAATTTAAAGGAAAGTTCCAGATGGAGTAGATGGACATGATCACATTTGATTATGATTGGGACTTGCTAGTGTGTATATTCCACTAGATGTTTAATAGTACCAAAAATATCCCAACATGAGCATAAATCCATGATAATCCATATGAAAGCTAGGAAAAAGGAGCACTACTCATAATGCATGCAAAGGTGGCTCCACATATCAACAATGTGAAAACAACATGATGCTAAGATGAGAGCATGTGGAAATAGAATTGGATCCATCCCAACCCACATGAGCTAGAGGTAAAACCCAATAAAGTGCAAAGCTCATATTTAGTTCGATGGTGGAATTATAAGGTGGTGGCAGAGAAAGGTGATGGAGTTGAATAAAAGATATGCCCCCAACTCAACTTGGGCATTTAAACAATATATCAAGAACTAAATACAATATCAAGAGGCAAATACAATTTACAATGCATATGAGAGAAGAACCAACACAAAAAGGGTTTTATATGATGCTCAAATGCAAGGTGGCATGATGACATGAGCATGATATAATGATGATGCAACAATTATATATATGAAGTAGCCATTATGTTACTAGACCAAGTAGCATTACAATTGTTAGACAATTGGGATGCTACAACTCCATCCGCGAGCATGTCAAGGATGGAGATATAAAGATTTGTAAAGTACATACGGATCTCAATGTAGCAGATCCGTTGACTAAAACTCTCCCTAGAGCAAAACATGATCTAAACCACAACTCCATGGGTGTTAGATACATCACTATGTAACTAGATTATTGTCTCTAGTGCAAGTGGGAGACTGAAGGGAATATGCCCTGAGAGGCAATAATAAAATGTTTATTATGTGTATTCCAAGTATATGATAGATGTTTATTTTTCATGCTATAATTGTATTAATAAGGAAACGTTAATACATGTGTGTTTAATAAACAAACAGAAAGTTCATAGTTATGCCTCTCTCATAAACTAGTTCGTTGATTAACAAGATGATCATAGTTTCCTGATCATAGACATTGGATGTTGTTAATAACGAGATCACAACATTAGTGTAATGGTGTGATGAACATTCATCCGAAGTATAGCATTACGATCAAAGTCATTGAGTTTATATTGCTATAAACAACTTACGAAGTAGTCCTAATCCGTAGACCATGAGATCATGCCAATCACTAACACCGGAAGAGTTTCTTGTTGACATCAAACGTCACTCCATAACTGGGGATTATAAAGATGGCTTCAAAGCTACTAAAGTGTTATGTTGAGAATCATGGATCAAGAGTGGAATTTGTTCATCCCAATGACGGATAGATATGCTCTGGGCCCTCTCGGTGATATCACATTGGTTAGCTTGCAAGCAAGTGATTTAATCACTAGAATGTTATATCACGGGAACGAGAAAAGAGTGCATGTCAGTAACGAGATCAAACTAGGTATGGAGATACCGATGATTTAATCTCGGACATGTAATATATCGTGAAATAGAGGGATTAACATACAAGCGCATGAATTTATTTCAGTATGGATCTCCAGGTCCTACTACTTATTATTGATCGAGAAGGGTCTCGATCATGTCCGCATTATTCGCGAACCGTAGGGTGACACACTTAAGGGACACTGGCATCCAATTGGAGCAAATGTTTCATGCCGAAAGAATAAACAAGCGCATGAATTTATTTCACTAGATACCGAAACAGGTTTTCGGGTGAAATTGCATAAAGTGGTTATGCATGTGAAATAGAATTCTAGCAAGGGGTTATTTGTGAATGTTTGTCATTAAAGTAATTGACAAAATTCTGAATAAAATAAAAGAGTTTTATTTAATGAGAGTTTGCATTAAATTTGGTGGAAATTTAATGGGAATTTGAGTGGGTTTTTGAGTGGAGAAAATTGAAGGGCCATTTTCTGAGTGGAGTGTCCACCCACATGAATGAACGAGGGGAGGGGGCAGCCCCATGGCCGGCGGCCACCCCCTTGGGTGCCCCCTCCTCCTATAAAAGGCACCCCCTCTCCTCTCTCTCACTCACACCTCCTCGTGAAGGATCTCTCTCCCCCTCTAGAATTTATCCCCCATGGTCTCAGACTAGCGAGACACATGTTCCTGGTGGCTATTCGGCAAGAAAGGGTTGTGCTTCCGCTGCATCGCTGGAGCGAGGAGGCGGAGGTTGCTCGGTGTCTTGTACGTGTGTGCGAGCACGGATGCGCTGCTGCTTTGCGGCGCTAGGACTTCCTATCGATCTTGAGATCGGCAAGAGATCGTCTATATCAACCACGAGTTGAACTCGTTAAGCTTTGTCGGTCTTCAAGGGTATGTTCTCTACGGATATACATCCGCTCGTTGTTTGTATCTAGTAGATAGATCTTGGTACATAGTTCCCATCGTAGGAAAATTTTTGTTTTCTATGTTGCGGACCGTACAATGACCAACTATACGGCTCCATTCTTTGAATCCGTCGCCGCGCCTCCCTCGCCCCAAGATCCAGAAGCCAACATTGCTTCTGAGTCTGAGATCGAGGGCGACAATGTTGTCGACACAGCGCTCGACCTGCTTCATCACCACCTGAATCTTCAACATAAGCAGTTTTTATGCATTATTCTAAACTTATGGCAATGTAATGATGGAAAGAATGTTTTATTTTGTGTTGGTATTGTAAAAACCGATGCTTTTACTATCATAGCACTCTATGCTTATATATGTTTTAGGCATGTGCTTGGAAATTGCTGAAGCACTTTTGTTTTTTATGTCTATACTTATCGTTTTATTTGGCTCTCTGCCTCGTCCCAAAAATCATAGTTTCAAATTCATTCATATCATCTCTGCATCATTCATCCATTTAGGGTTTTCTTAAAAATCATCTAGAAACAAAAGTTGGAGCTATGATTTCATGTGGATAATTTATCCCAAATGACCATCACCCTTTGAAATTTGAAAGTTTAAATACTTGTTTGCTTGCCTCCATTGATGGAAAGATTAGGTGAAACTTTTAAACCCAAGTTTTCAAATTTAGAAATGGATTCAAAGTCCTTTTTCAAATATTTGCAAACTAGAGCAAATCTCTGTTTACTTTGAAACCCAAGCTTGACCAAGCTTTGCCAAGTAACCAAAGTTAAAAATGACTATTTATGAAACCACAAAACCCTACAAAATCCCCAAAACAGTTTAGATTCAAAAGGATTTGAATTCATATCAAAAATCATTCCAGGAAATAGAAATAGAAAAAGAAAAGACTTAAACAAAAGGAAAAGGCCGCGCGGCCAGAATCTGGCCCAGCAGCCAACCAAGCCCAGCAAGCCCACCCGGGTATCTTCTTTTCTTCTCACACGCGCGAGCACACGCAAACAGTCGCTGACAACCTGACCCCACCAGCACTTTGCGCGTTTCGCTGACAAGCGGGACCAGACCACGTCGTCCTCGTCTTCCCCAGACTGCGCCTGCGACCACGTCGCTGCGGCAGTGATGGCCGGTAATGGCGCGGAGTAAATGGGCAATAATCCTCGAGCGTTTCTTGTCGATTCCCCGGCTATAAGACCCTCTCTGCCCCGCGATCTTTTTCCCCCAAACACCTCGCTCACTCCGCCCCCAGGCTGCCCTCAATCCTCCGCGAATCGCCGCTGACAGAGCCCTCTCCGGCGAACGATTCAGGTGAGCTTCGTGTTCCCCTCTGCCTATCGTTCTTGCTGCCTGACTCAGTACATCTTTGCGCGTCTCCTAACCTCACTAGCCCGTCTTGTACTGCCCAGGTCGCCAGCTCCACTCAACACCGCGAGTACTGACGGCGACATCAACTCCGAGTTTTCCGGTGAGGTACGCACCGCCTCGCCTCCCGTTCATGCACACAACTTTCCCTTGACCACGTGAACCTAATCGTGTCGTTCTTTTGCCTTGAGGTGGTTCACACGACCACGACGACCACTGACGACCCGACCGCCACGAACTCCGTGAGGAATCACAACCGTGCCCGGCGCCTGACCAACCACGAGTACGCCGAGCCTCGCCAAGACCTCCCGAGCACGTGAGCTACTCGTTCTCCCTTACCCTCAGAGCGCCGCCAACGACGACCATTTCGCCGCCGGTAGCCGCTCCGCCGCCAGCTTTTAGTCGAGACAATAGCGCCGTCGATCCTTATCGAGCGCTAGGATAGAATCACTTACTCAAGCGGTGCGCGATCCGAGCCCAGATTTCATTTAAATCCTACGGCGTGGATCTCGATCCGATGCGTTGACAAAGCGAATGAAAACACGACGTGGCAAGGTTTAAACTAAAACTGAATTTAAAACCTGATTTAGATTCAAACTTCAAATACTCATAACTTTCAAATGCCACGTTAGATTTTTACAAACTTTATACCGTTGGATTCAGTGAAACAAGGCCTTTTTGAATATCCAATTGGTTTAGCATATAGTAACAGTTAAAAAGATTTTATTTGTGGAACAAGTTTAGGGATATTTTGATTATAGATTTATGTTATAAATTGTTTTGTGGCCAAATAAGTTTATTGGGTAAACCTGTGACATATTGACTTACTGTAGTCATGAACATACTTGGTAGAACTTTCAAAATTCAACACTAGGTAAATTCTTGCATGCATGCATTCATATTATTTTTGATTGTATTTAAATTGTGTGTAATTGTATGTTCCATTTCTTGTGTAGATTTTGCTAGTGATTGTGATTGTGAAGAGTGCTACTCTCCACACTACCAAGGCAAGTGATATTTTCATGAATATTCCTGTCCTAAATTTTATGCTAGCATTAGTTATTTTGCTAAAGTATTGCATGAAATATTTGTTTAGTGCTAAGTTGGGAAATCCTAAGTAGAGTGAAATAGTAGAATTGCTAGGGAAATTTTCCTAAGTTAAGTTACCATATTTTGCCTAGCCTAGCTTATAGCAAACAAGGGAGGTGAACATCTATATACTATATGATAAAATATTCTAAGTCAAGAGACTTATATTTTCTTAATAAAACAACTAAGACAAATGAACCTCCTGGGTGGAATGGGAAGATTGGGTTATGTTGAGTGGTTACACAAGGCCATGGACTTGGGTTGTGTATCTCACTTGTGGAATGCCACCCAGGCACAAAGGGATTTGGAGGCCAAGTGTGGAGAAAGCTTACAGTGCAACCACTTGGCAAAATGGGCTCTGCCATGATCATATAGGTTGCTAGAACTTAGTCATTTGGACAGTTGGTGGTAGATGGGATGATAGGTTGGAACGCGTCCATTTGACTAAGGAAAGGCTTCTGAAGGGTCATGTCTTGGGAAACCAAGTCTGGTGGGGAAAGTGCACAACCTCTGCAGATGGAAAACCTAAGTACTTAGCCTTGTCCAAGGAAATGGACACTTTTGAGCATCAAGACATGGAAGCCACAAGAATCTCATCACTCCAACTTTTAAGTAAAAATTTGTGGGTGAACAAGGGTGAAGGACCTCAATGTCTATTGGTGGTTTCCTTGGGAATGTTTTTGACAAAGAAAAACTCAATAATTTCAACTAATAGGAAAAACTTATTTTTTAAGCAAAGAAAGCCAAGCTACACTAGCCAAAATGCATATAGTATTGTAGTCCACTTAAAATATACTAAGGTATCACTTGCCAATACTATTCCAAAGTATTGACCCTCTGTCAGTAACTTGTGATGTTGCAGTTACTCCGATGATGATTAGGAGTCATGAGTCTACACTCAACATGCTTGCCTGTGGCACATGAAGATGAAGACTTGTGTTTATTTACTTATCCCTAAAAACTCTTGTATTAGGCCTATGGCCCTGAGTTGTAAAAGACTATGTTTTATCTCTGGAATGGATGTAATAAATGACCTTTGTATCTGTGTACTTCATCTTAAACTGTGGATGCTAGCATTGATCCAGGGACTAGCATTGCAATCACAGGGATCCTATCCTTTATAAAGGAGGGGTTTAACAGATGGTATCAGAGCACTGTGTTGCCTGTAGGATTATGACCCTAGGACTGAAAACCACTAAGGAAAAAGTTTTTCAACTACTTCTACACTTGTCTATTCTTCTCGTAAAACTTTTCTAATCTCTTTCAACTTCCTTTGTAGATGAACTCCATCAACGAAGCCGTGAAAAAGGGACCACTCATGACCATGACCTTGGAATGTGAAACTGAGTTTCCCAACATTCTCAAGGACCTCATGGAGGCAATGGATGCACATGGTGAAGCCGTGTACAAGGGCTTTCCAGTGATGGATGAAGGAGTGGAGTATTGGTGGGTGCAACTTCACTTGTACAAAAAAAAGGAAGACAACCACAAAGAAAGGGGATTCTGCATGTACACCAACACTACAATGCACACCACATTCTTTGAGTCAGCCAGGGATGCAGCTTGGAGGACTATCAAAGAACTAAGTGCTAGAGTCAAGTGCAGAATGCTCAACCTCCAAAAGGACTTAGAGAAAGAGAAGGAACTTACTCAAGAGTTGGAAGACAACAACCAAGAAATAAGGGGAGATGTTATAGACTTAGTGATAGAGTCAAGGGAGCAAGATTGGTGGATTGCCTCTAGGAACATTGTGTTTAATAATAGATCCCGTGAGATCGGATTGTAAGGACACTTCATTAGTTGGACCACCACTCATCACCTTGTATTCAAAAGTTATTTTAAATAAGTATGGACCTTAAATGATATAATGAACTCATGTATGCTTGACTTGTGTGAAAATATTGTTTCATGGATATGTATGAATGTTAGTCTTGATTTACCTTGAATTGCATTGTTCTAACTTTTTCAATCTTATAAATAGATGCCTATTGCCATCACTACTGTTGAGGAGTTTCGGGTTACTCGTTTTGGTTCCCGTATCATTGAGCTTACCACCCTGCTTGATCTTCCTCTCCCTATCATCACGGTGTATCCACTCACCAAGTTCGAGAGGAAGGACCTCTGGGGCTTCAAGGTGACCCAGCCAGGACGCCTTGACCGAGCCTACTAGAGGCCATCGTCTTCAAGCTGATGCATGGCGAGAGAGAGAGGCATGGAGGTAGTCATGCAGACCTGATAGGACGATCAAGCCGTCACTCCCGCGGAGTTAGGGTACTCACTTTCACGTCTTCGGAAGACGTGATGTTGATGGAGAGTCCATCGACTTTGAGGACGACTCGAGGAGCACTGCAGAGCCGATACGTCTTTATCTTCAGGACTTAGAGACTCTTCTCAGGCACGTAGATACGAACAGGACGAACGTCATGCTAGGTAATGACGAGCTTCAGGTGCAGCTTCGTGAGAAGGACAAGCTTTTTGCGCAGCAGGATGAGATGATCAAGGAAATGGAGACAAAGTTCGAGGCCCAGGACCGCAAGTTCAAGAGTCAGGAGAAACGCGTCCAGGATAGGAACAAGAAGATCCGGGACATGACCGAGGAACTGAAGTCCAAGGACTTCGAGCTTGAGCAGCAGCAGATGGTTATTGAGAGGCTTCGCTCCCAGAAGAGGGCTCTCAAGACCAAGGTTGATTCTTTGACCACTACGATAGAGGAGAACAAGACCGCGATGGAGAACGCAGGTCTTACCTTCGTCGAGGAGGAGATAGATGCTGACGAGTAGACTTGTTTACTCATTTTTATCTTTCATATTCATACTTGTTGATGCGAACTTATTATTGGACCATCCGACATGTGGATGGCTTGCCACTTGAGTGTTTTATTTCATGAGTTGTTATGTGGATGTTGCACTTATATTCTTATGTTGCTTGTTATGTGTTGCTTGTGATGTATTGTGCATGAAACATCTAGGGGTATCTCATTCTTATCTATTTGAACAAACCACAGATGCCTCCCCGTCGCGCAAACCCCAACCCCAATAACATCACCCCAGAAATGCAACAGATGATGAATGCGCAAACACAACTTATGCAAATGATGACGACATTCATCCAGAATCAGAATAACAACAACAATAACAACCCCAACAACAACAATAATAACAACAACAACAACATCAACCCTCCGGGTTTTGATATGCTCACCAGATTTCTGCGACTAAGGCCAGCAAAATTTTCGGGGACAACTGATCCCATGGCAGCCAATGACTGGCTACGTTCTGTGAACAAAGACTTGGTGACAGTGGGCTGCACTGATGCTGAAAAAGTCAGATTCGCAGCACATCTGTTGGAAGGACCAGCCGCCACATGGTGGGATAACTTCCAAATCACCACTCCCATTGATGAAGTGACATGGGACATATTTGAGGATGGGTTTCGCACCGCTCATATCTCATCCGGGATAATGAGTCTGAAAAAGAAGGAGTTTCACAACCTGAAACAGCGCCATCGCAAAGGTGGCGAATCGAGAAGAATTCAACAATCTGGCGCGCTATGCACCGGATGAGGTTGATACTGATGCCAAGAGAAAGGAAAAGTTCTTGGAAGGCTTGAATGATGAGCTGAACCTACAATTGTCTGTAGCATATGTTCCAACTTATCAGTCCTTGTGTGACAAGGCTGCTATTTTGGAAAGTAAAATGAAGCAAGTCGAGAGTAGGAAGAGGAAACACTCCGACAAACACAGCTCGGGATCGTCTCACAAACGGTCTCATTATGATGACAGTGGCAGCTCAGGATCCCATAAACATGGGAAATTCAACAAGCATCACAACCACAACCGTCATGACAACAAGCATCACCGTAGTCATGAAAATGATAAGTACAAGAACCACAAGAGTGGACATAAGAGCCACCACAGTGGGAATGGTAGTGGAAGTGGAAATCATCACGTTAAAAAGGACATCAGTCAGGTTGAGTGCTTCAAATGCAAGAAGCTGGGGCATTATGCTAATGAGTGTCCTGAAAAGAAAGTTGAAGGACCTAACAAGCCCAATCCTTTCCAGAAAGGACAGGTTAATCACATTAATGTGGAGGAGGTCTATGAGGAACCTGATGCCGTTGCTGATAAGTTCAGACTCAATTCAATTTCAGCATTTGTACTCTTTGATACTGGTGCATCTCATTCATTCATATCAAAAGCATTTGTTGAAAGAAATGAACTACCGGTAGAAACCATTGGGTGTCCTATAAGAGTAAGTTCTCCGGGTGGAGAAATGATAGTAAACTCAGGATGTCATGACTTAGTCATAGAGTTTGGAAAACATAAGTTTCCAGTGAACCTAATAATCCTGAATTACCAAGGATTGGATGTAATATTGGGAATGGATTGGATGGCTAAGTATGAAGGAGTATTGGATTGTGCCAATCGTGCAGTTACACTCACAACCCCAGAAGGAAGAAGAATAAATTTAAGTCAAACTTTGAATCCAAAGGAAGTAAGCTAAATTCTCTTAAGGGGGTTAGCATGGACAGAGTGCCAATTGTGTGTAAGTATCCGGATGTATTTCCGGAGGAACTACCAGGGATGCCACCAGATAGAGATGTGGAGTTTTTGATAGATTTGGTACCAGGTTCTGGACCAATAGCCAAGAGACCATACAAAATGTCAGTTGATGAACTGAAAGAACTCAAGAAGCAGCTAGGAGAACAGTTACAGAAAGGGTTTATTCAACCAAGTTCTTCATCTTGGGGAGCCCCAGTATTGTTTGTGGAGAAAAAGGATAGAACACAAAGATTATGCATTGACTACCGTTCTCTCAACAAGGTTACTATCAAGAACAAATATCCTTTGCCAAGAATCAACGACTTGTTTGATCAATTGGAAGGAGCATGTGTATTCTCGAAGATTGATCTTCGGTCCGGCTATTTTCAACTCAAAATAAGAGAACAAGACATACCAAAAACAGCATTCACCACGAGGTATGGATTATATGAGTATACTGTGATGCCTTTTGGTTTAACCAACGCTCCAGCATACTTCATGAATATGATGAACAAGGTGTTCATGGAATTCCTTGATAAGTTCGTTGTCGTTTTTATCGACGATATCCTAGTCTATTCCAAGAGCAAAGAAGAACATGAAAGACACTTGCACTTGATACTTGAAAAGTTAAGAGAGCATAAACTTTATGCTAAATTTAGTAAGTGTGAGTTCTGGTTAGAGAAAGTTGGATTTCTTGGTCATGTTATGACAAAAGATGGTGTTGTAGTGTATCCTGCTAAAGTTTCAGCAGTGACAGATTGGGAATCACCCAAGAATGTGAAGGAAGTTCGTAGTTTCCTTGGCTTAGCAGGTTACTACAGAAGGTTCATTGAAAATTTCTCGAAGGTTGCTAAGCCAATGATTGAATTGCTAAAAAAGGACAAGAAGTTTGCTTGGTCTGAAGGTTGCGAAGTCAGTTTTCAAGAATTGAAGAAGAGACTTGTAACAGCACCAGTACTATGTCTGCCAGATTTGGAAAAGGATTTCCAAGTGTATTGTGATGCTTCTCATCAAGGTTTGGGTGATGTACTTATGCAAGATGGTAAAGTCGTAGCCTATGCTTCGAGACAACTCAAAACTCATGAAATAAACTATCCTACTCATGATTTGGAATTAGCCTCTGTCGTTCATGCACTCAAAACATGGAGACATTATCTTTTGGGTAAAAGATGTGAGGTGTTCACCGATCATAAAAGCTTGAAGTATATCTTCACCCAGAAGGAAATCAACATGAGGCAAAGGAGATGGCTAGAACTTATCAAGGATTACGACTTAAGTTTGCAATACCACCCCGGTAAAGCAAATGTAGTAGCCGATGATTTAAGTCGTAAGACGGTTGTAAATGGTCTTACCAAAGGGGATTTGCCAGATGATCTGTGTAAGCAATTCAAGGAACTCAGGTTGGAGATCGTACCAGAAGGACATCTCATGACATTAGATGTTCAACCCACTCTTTTGGACAAGATCCAAGAAGCTCAGAAGACTGATAAGGAAATTGAAAAGATCAAGGAAAATATTAGTCTAGGGAAGGCTAAGAGTTTCCATATTGATGAACAAGGAACCTTATGGCACGGGAAACGTATATGTGTTCCACAAGACCCAGAGTTGCGGAAACTGATCTTACAAGAGGGTCACAACTCTCCATACTCTATTCACCCAGGAAATACCAAGATGTACATGGACATGAAGGAAAGGTTTTGGTGGAACAATCTCAAAAGAGACATCGCCGAACATATTGCTTTGTGTGATGTGTGTAGCAGAGTCAAAGCAGAGCACCAAAAACCAGCAGGTTTGCTTCAACCACTGCCTATCCCTGAATGGAAGTGGGAAAATATTGGTATGGATTTCATTACCGGTTTACCAAGGACCAGGTCAGGATATGATTCCATATGGGTAATAGTGGATCGCCTAACTAAAGTGGCTCATTTTATACCAGTGAAGACCACTTATACAAGTGCCAAGTTAGCAAAAATATACATGAGCATAATCGTATGCCTCCACGGTGTGCCAAAGAGTATTGTGTCAGATAGAGGAACTCAATTCACTTCTCACTTTTGGAGACAACTTCATGAATCCTTAGGAACGAGATTGGAGTTTAGCACTGCTTTTCATCCGCAAACAGATGGTCAAACAGAGAGGACCAACCAAATTCTAGAAGATATGGTGAGAGCATGTGCTTTAGACTATGGAGCAACTTGGGATGAAAGTTTGCCTTACACAGAGTTCTCTTACAACAACAGTCATCAATCTAGTATTGGAATGGCACCGTTTGAGTTACTCTACGGAAGGAAGTGTACCACCCCATTGTTATGGAATGGTGTGGGCGAAAGGAGCTTATTTGGACCGGATCTTATCAAAGACGCCGAGGAAAAAGTCAAATTGGTTAAAGACAGGTTGAAGATAGCACAGTCCTGACAGAAAAGCTACGCGGATTCCAAGCGTAGGGAAGTCATCTACGAAGTTGGAGATAGAGCTTATCTCAGGGTATCACCACTCCGTGGAGTGAAAAGATTTGGAGTCAAAGGAAAGTTGGCACCAAGATATGTTGGGCCATTCAAGATTCTAAGTCGCAAAGGAGAAGTTGCATATGAAGTTGAATTGCCAGAATCTCTATCAGCAGTCCATAACGTATTTCATGTGAGTCAACTTAAGAAATGTCACCCAGGAATGGAAGAATCCTCTTTGAAGGATACCATACCTTTGGAAGAGGTTCAACTAGAAAGTGATCTCACTTATGAAGAAAAGCCTGTCAAGATTCTAGAGACCGCAGAAAGAGTCACCAGGACCAAGACTATCAAATTTTGTAAGGTACAATGGAACCATCACTCCGAAGAGGAAGCAACATGGGAAAGAGAAGATGATCTTCGGAAAGACCACCCTCACCTATTTGCTAGCCAATCCGAATCTCGAGGGCGAGATTCATCTTAAGGGGGTTAGATTTGTAACATCCCAAAAATCATAGTTTCAAATTCATTCATATCATCTCTGCATCATTCATCCATTTAGGGTTTTCTTAAAAATCATCTAGAAACAAAAGTTGGAGCTATGATTTCATGTGGATAATTTATCCCAAATGACCATCACCCTTTGAAATTTGAAAGTTTAAATACTTGTTTGCTTGCCTCCATTGATGGAAAGATTAGGTGAAACTTTTAAACCCAAGTTTTCAAATTTAGAAATGGATTCAAAGTCCTTTTTCAAATATTTGCAAACTAGAGCAAATCTCTGTTTACTTTGAAACCCAAGCTTGACCAAGCTTTGCCAAGTAACCACTAAGTTAAAAATGACTATTTATGAAACCACAAAACCCTACAAAATCCCCAAAACAGTTTAGATTCAAAAGGATTTGAATTCATATCAAAAATCATTCCAGGAAATAGAAATAGAAAAAGAAAAGACATAAACAAAAGGAAAAGGTCACAGGCCGTAATCTGCCCAGACCAACCAAGCCCAAACAAGCCCACCCGGTATCTTCTTTTCTTCTCACACGCCAAAGCACACGCAATCGGCCGACAACTTGACCCCACCAGCACTTTGCGTTTGACGACAAGCGGACGACCACGTCGTCTCGTCTTCCCAGATCGCGCTGCGACCACGTCGTTGCGGCAGTGATGGCCGGTAATGGCGCGGAGTAAATGGGCAATAATCCTCGAGCGTTTCTTGTCGATTCCCCGGCTATAAGACCCTCTCTGCCTCGCGATCTTTTTCCCCCAACCACCTCGCTCACTCCGCCCCCAGGCTGCCCTCAATCCTTCGCGAATCGCCGCTGACAGAGCCCTCTCTGGCGAACGATTCAGGTGAGCCTCGTGTTCCCCTCTGCCTATCGTTCTTGCTGCCTGACTCAGTACATCTTTGCGCATCTCCTGACCTCACTAGCCCGTCTTGTACTGCCCCAGGTCGCCAGCTCCACTCAACACCGCGAGTACTGACGGCGACATCAACTCCGACGAGTTTTCCCGGTAGGTACAGACCGCCCCTCGCCTCCCCGTTCATGCACACAACTTTCCCTTGACCCTGTGAACCTAATCGTGTCGTTCTTTTGCCTTGAGGTGGTTCACAGCGACAACCACGACGACCACCTGACGCACCCGACGCCGCCACGAACTCCGGTGAGGAATCACAACCGTGCCCGAGCGCCCCCTGACCAACCACGAGTACGTCGAGCCTCGCCAAGACCTCCTGAGCACAGTGAGCTACTCCTCGTTCTCCCTTACCCCCTGTAGCGCCGCCTCCGGCAACGACTGACCATTTCGCCGCCGGTAGCCGCCGCTCCGCCGCCAGTTTTTAGTCAGTACAATAGCGGCCGTCAGATCCTTATCGGAGCGCTAGGATAGAATCACTTACTCTGAAGCGGTACGCAATCTGAGCCGCCAGATTTCATTTAAATCCTACGGCTGTGGATCTCGATCCGATGCGAAGCGGTACAGGCGAATGAAAACACGACGCGTGGCAAGGTTTAAACTAAAAACTGAATTTAAAACCTGATTTAGATTCAAACTTCAAATACTCATAACTTTCAAATGCCACGTTAGATTTTTACAAACTTTATACCGTTGGATTCAGTGAAACAAGGCCTTTTTGAATATCCAATTGGTTTAGCATATAGTAACAGTTAAAAAGATTTTATTTGTGGAACAAGTTTAGGGATATTTTGATTATAGATTTATGTTATAAATTGTTTTGTGGCCAAATAAGTTTATTGGGTAAACCTGTGACATATTGAGTTACTGTAGTCATGAACATACTTGGTAGAACTTTCAAAATTCAACACTAGGTAAATTCTTGCATGCATGCATTCATATTATTTTTGATTGTATTTAAATTGTGTGTAATTGTATGTTCCATTTCTTGTGTAGATTTTGCTAGTGATTGTGATTGTGAAGAGTGCTACTCTCCACACTACCAAGGCAAGTGATATTTTCATGAATATTCCTGTCCTAAATTTTATGCTAGCATTAGTTATTTTGCTAAAGTATTGCATGAAATATTTGTTTAGTGCTAAGTTGGGAAATCCTAAGTAGAGTGAAATAGTAGAATTGCTAGGGAAATTTTCCTAAGTTAAGTTACCATATTTTGCCTAGCCTAGCTTATAGCAAACAAGGGAGGTGAACATCTATATACTATATGATAAAATATTCTAAGTCAAGAGACTTATATTTTCTTAATAAAACAACTAAGACAAATGAACCTCCAGGTGGAATGGGAAGATTGGGTTATGTTGAGTGGTTACACAAGGCCATGGACTTGGGTTGTGTATCTCACTTGTGGAATGCCACCCAGGCACAAAGGGATTTGGAGGCCAAGTGTGGAGAAAGCTTACGGTCAACCACTTGGCAAAATGGGCTCGCCATGATCATATAGGTTGCTAGAACTTAGTCATTTGGACAGTTGGTGGTAGATGGGATGATAGGTTGGAACGTCCATTTGACTAAGGAAAGGCTTCAAGGGTCATGTCTTGGGAAACCAAGTCCGGTGGGAAAGTGCACAACCTCTGCAAATGGAAAACCTAAGTACTTAGCCTTGTCCAAGGAAATGGACACTTTTGAGCATCAAGACATGGAAGCCACAAGAATCTCATCACTCCAACTTTTAAGTAAAAATTTGTGGGTGAACAAGGGTGAAGGACCTCAATGTCTATTGGTGGTTTCCTTGGGAATGTTTTTGACAAAGAAAAACTCAATAATTTCAACTAATAGGAAAAACTTATTTTTTAAGCAAAGAAAGCCAAGCTACACTAGCCAAAATGCATATAGTATTGTAGTCCACTTAAAATATACTAAGGTATCACTTGCCAATACTATTCCAAAGTATTGACCCTCTGTGGCTGTAACTTGTGATGTTGCAGGTTACTCCGATGATGATTAGGAGTCATGAGTCTACACTCAACATGCTTGCCTGTGGCACATGAAGATGAAGACTTGTGTTTATTTACTTATCCCTAAAAACTCTTGTATTAGGCCTATGGCCCTGAGTTGTAAAAGACTATGTTTTATCTCTGGAATGGATGTAATAAATGACCTTTGTATCTGTGTACTTCATCTTAAACTGTGGATGCTAGCATTGATCCAGGGACTAGCATTGCAATCACAGGGATCCTATCCTTTATAAAGGAGGGGTTTAACACAAGCATTCTGTGATTTTTGAAAAAATGACATGCGCTTTTGGAAATAAGATGGGAAAAACTTCTCAAAGATAACATATGACGACACCAACACTTTATTTCACTCTGAACATGTACATATATGATTACAAGGAAATATAACTAAGAATAGAAGGGACGTAGTTGTGCAATATTCCATGGACGGTCTATTTCATCCGGGTCTGTGCTGCCACCAGCTCTCTTTCTCTTTCGAGTATCAGGTCTTTCCTTGACAGGTCTCATATCCGTTAAATAATATGACCCATTATGCAGAACTCTGCTAACCATAAAAGGTCCTTCCCAAATCGGGGAAAGTTTGTGCTTTCTCTTTTGCACAAGTCGGAGAACCAAATCGCCTTTTCTGAAAGAACAGTTTTGCACTCTCTAACTATGATACTTGCACAACTTCTGCTGATAGGCTGTAGATCTCTGCTCAGCAACGACGCATACTTCTTCGATTATATCGAGATCTCTTGTCAAGAAACTTCTGTATCTTCTTCGATATACGCTTTGACTCCTGGAGACTGATGAATTAGATCACTTGGAAGAACTGCTTCTACACCATAGACCAAGAAGAAAGGAGTATAGTCGGTTGATCTGTTAGGAGTTGTACATAAGCTCCATATCACATATGGTAATTCTTCCACCCAAGCCCCCCTAGCCCGACGTAGTGGTGCCTCGAGGCGAGGTCAGATTCCTTGTAAAATAAGGCCATTAGTTCTTTCGACTTGTCCATTAGGTTGTAGATGTGCGACCGATGCAATATCGAGTCAGATCCCTTGTTCTTCGCGGAATTCAGCAAGTTCACCCATGGAAAAAAATTCCCCCATTGTCGGTAATTATACTGTGCGGATATCCGAATCGGATAATTACGTCCTCGACGAACTTTCTGGATATGGCTCCATCGCAAATTGTTACGGGTTTAGCCTCAATCCATTTTGTAAATTTATCCACCATCACTAGTAGGTGAGTAAATCCATATTTTCCGTGTGAAACGGCCCTACCATATCAAACCCCCAGACCGCGAACGGCCATGTAATAGGGATTGTTCGTAGCTGTTCAGCCAGAACATGTGCCTGATGAGCGTACTTTTGGCAGCCTCTACACGTTTTGACCAGTTTATCGGCATCCTCCTTAGCTGTAAGACAAAAGAATCCGTGTCGAAAAGCTTTTTCCACTAAGGATCTGGCTGCAGGATGATGACCACACTCACCTTTGTGGATTTATCTTAAGATTTCTACTCCTTATTACGAAGAAATACATCGCTGAAACACGCCAGAAACACTCCGTTTATAGGGCTCACCATTTATTATAGTGTAGGCTTTTGCTCGTCGGACAATCTGTCTGCTCAAGACCTCGTCTTCGGGTAGTTTTCTGTCTATCAGGAAATCCATATAGGGTTTTGTCCAGCTAGAAATTATAGCCAGAACTGCTACTAAAGGTGAGTCGGATTTCGTCGGATAGTCCTCATCAACTCCAACTATGGAGGGGACCCTTAAATGCTCTAAAAAAGCACCATCCGGTACTTGTTTCCGCGCAGAGCCTATCCTTGATAGATCATCTGCTTCCTCATTTTCTGCTCGAGGGATGTGTTGAACCTAAAAACCCTCGAACGATTTAGATAGTTCATCCACAACAGCTTTGTAAGCTGCCATGTGCTTGTTTGTGTTGCAGATATCGGATACTTGCTAAGCAACTAAATCTGAATCTCCGTAACACATGAGTCTTGATATGCCAATGTTTTTGGCCATGCGTATTCCAGGCAGCAGTTCTTCATACTCGGCAATATTATTGGTTGTCGTGAAGTGTATTTGCAACACATAGAACAGCTTATCTCCTTGGGGTGATTTAAGCACCACGCCAGCCCCCGAGCCTCCTCGTGCTTTTGATCTATCAAAGTGGAGGGTCCAAAATTCCGAGTCTGGAGGACCTGTGTTTTCTGTCGTTTCTGTCCAATCAACAACAAAGTCAGCAAGTATTTGGGACTTGATTGCTGTACGTGGTTTGTACTCAATGTTGAAAGCTGCAAGCTCTATTCCCCACTTTGTGACACGTCCTGTGCGTCGCGGTTATTGATTATATCTCGCAGGGGAGCAGTGCTCACCACTATGATCTTGTGCTCTTGAAAGTAGTGGCGTAGCTTTCTGGATGCAAAGAATACTCCATAGGCTAGCTTTTGATGATGTGGATACCGTTGTTTTGATTCTGTCAAGACCTCACTCAGATAATAAGTTGGCCGATGCACCTTATGCTCGTGGCCTTCTTCCTCGCGATAAACTAATGTTACCACACTTATGACCTTATTGGTCGCTGCAATGTAAAGTAACATAGGTTCCTGAGGTTCTGGCGCTGCGAGAACTGGTGGGTTTGAAAGTAGATCTTTCAAACTTTGCAGGGCAGTTTTGGCTTCCTGAGTCCATGCAAATTTGTCGGTTTTATTCAAGAGTTTGTATAAAGGTGCGGCTTTTGCCAAGCCGGTTGACGAACCGACTCACTGCTGCAATGCAACTAGTGAGACGCTACACGTCCTTCAGGCGATTCGGCCTGGTAATGTTTAGAATAGCCTTGATTTTGTCTTGGTTCACCTCTATGCCTCTCTCAGAGACGATGAAACCTAACAATTTTCTGACTGGAATTCCAAAGAAACACTTCTTCGGTTTTAGCATCATGTTGAATTTTCATAGACTAGCAAATGTTTCATCCAAGTCGGAAATTAAAGTTTCCTTATTTTTGGACATAACTGCTATGTCATCCACGTATACATGGAAGTTGCGTCCGATTTGGTCGTTGAGACAACGTTGCATAGTACGTTGATATGTTGCTCTTGCGTTCTTTAAGCCAAAAGGCATAGTTTTGTAGCAGAAGGTTCCAAAAGGAGTGATGAAAGACATCTTAATTTGATGCGACTTTTTCATCGGTATTTGGTGATATCCAGAATATGCGTCAATAAAATAGAGTAGTTCCGACCCTGTCGTTGAGTTGATAACTTGATCGATTCTTGGCAAAGGAAATAGATCTTTTGGGCATGCCTTGTTCAAAGCGGTATAATCAGCACACGTCCTTAAATCAATGGTGTCCTTTTTAGGGACGAGTACAGGATTTGCCACCCAATCTGTATGGTTGACCTCTGTTATAAAATCCGCTAATTCTAGTCGGGCTAATTCCTTGGATATTGTTTTGCGCTTTTCATCACCAAACTGTCGTAAGGACTGTTTGACGGGTTTAGCATTAGGGTACACATTAAGAGAGTTTTCGGAAAATTCCCTAGGTACTCAGGTCATGTCAGAAGGCTGCCATGCGAAGATATCACTATTATCTTTGATGAACTCAACAAGCACGCTTTCCTATGCATGGACTAAGCCTACCCCTATGTTCGTCGTCTTGGAGGGATCATCTTCCTTTAGTGACGTTTTCTTCGTCTCTTCCGATGCCTTGAACTGCAAACTTGGCTTCAACACCTCGTTTTTTGTAGCGGCCATCTCAGACGGATTGATGGTCTTCTTGATCTCCTGGTACTTCTAGGCGTGCAGCACGACTTCGGCGAAGGCAGCAGATCCTTCGTCGCACTCTCACACCTTCCTCGTATTTCCCCGTATGGTGATTACGCCCTTTGGACCTGGAAGTTTAATCATGTTGTAGATGTAGCAGGGACGAGCCATGAACGCCTAGTAAGCCGGACACCCGAAGATGGTGTGGTAAGCACTTTTGAACGCTACCACCTCAAAAGAGAGTGGCTCGGTCCAATAATTGTCCCGGGTTCCGAATGTCACGTCCAGAGTAATCTCACCCAGAGAATCCGCCTGTCTCCCTGGTACCATGCCATGGAAAGTTACACTGTTGTCACTCAACTAGCTCTCGTGTAGCTTCATGCGGTGGAGCGTCTCGATGTAGAGGACGTTAATGCTGCTTCCACCATCCATGAGTGTTTTAGAGAACGCATATCCATCAATAAGAGAATTGACGATCAAAGGGTACTTTACCCGACGATGTGTTTTTCTCGGGTGATCTGAACGATCAAAGGTGATAGTTACCTCCGACCAGTGCAAGAACTATGGGACAACCGGAACCGTGGCATTGAGCTCGCGAAGAACCGCCTTTTTGTCTTTACCAGGTTGGGATCCAAGGAAGCAGACGTATGCATCTTTCTTAGTTGGAAAAGTCTTCTTTCCATCCGACTTGGGCTCTACAGCGGATTCCACTTCTTCCATGTCAGAATCTTCCTTGGGCTCCTTTCCTTTCTCAGAATTTTTCTTTCCTTTTCATTGCTTGGCTCTGTAGCCAGCGGATTCGTCTTTCTTGATGTCATCATTGAAGCGACACTCGGCATTTGTGTGGGTAGATCCTCTGTTACTATCCAAGTGGTGGACACAGGGATTGTTGGCAATGTCGGCCCAGGTATAGGTTCTTCCGGGTTGCTGGTCTCCTCTGCCCTAGATTCGGGAAGTTCCTCGGCCTCTACCCCGGCCGCCTCCGCGCCCTCCTTGTCCTCCAGATCCGAATGTTGCGTTGACAGTTGCGTTGTCCGGAGCCGGCTTTTCGTCCGAGGTGTTCTTGCGCTTCTGAGTTTGTTTTGGTTGTTTGGCCGCATTGGGATTGGCCAGAATATTTAGCAGCCCTTCTGAATCATCATCAGCATCAGCATATTTGCTTGCCGTCTCTATCATTTCTCCGAAATATATGACGTGGTCACGCTTCAGTCTATGACGTAAAAGTCCGACTGGAAGTCCTGTAATAAAAGCTTCTATCACAGTTTGTTCGTTTACTCCTTCGCAGGAGTTCTTCGTGTCAATCCAGCGTCCGAGGTAATCCCGGAAGGTTTCTCCAGGTCTTTGTGTGCAACGCTGCAAGTCTCCGACTGTGCAGGGCCTCCTTTATGTTCCCTCGAAGTTTGAAAAGAATGCACTTTGCATATCATACCAGTTGTGAATTGAATTCTCTGGCAGTTCATTGAGCCATGATCGAGCCGTCTTCCTCAACATGAGCGGGAGATATCGGAATGCAACCAAGCAGTTTCCTCCTTTAACGATGCAGTAGGCCTGGAAGAAATCCTTAAGCCAGGTATCTGGCCGAGCTGCGCCGTCGTAGGGCTGAATGTGTTTGGCAATACCAAAGTCAACCGGAAATTTGGTGTGACGTATGCATGGTCCAAAGCACTTGGGTCCCACATACACATCTTCTTCCTCGTACCGCCGCGCTTCTATGTTTGATTCAATGTGATGGCGAGCGTCGTTTGGTGAGAGAGATCCGCGCCTTGGAGGCTCACGGCTTCTCCACGGCGGAGTCGGATTTCTGCTTCTCCTTTCACCATTGTCGCCTCCACCCCTGCGGCTTCCATGGATGCATCTCGATCCTTCATGGTCGCTACTAGGAGGCGATGGTGGCCGTGGTGGATTATTTCCAGCTGGATTACGTGGTGGTGACGGTGGAGCCTCATTATACTGACTCTGATGCATGTTTCTTCAGGCACCATCCCTACTTGATTCAGGATGATCCAGATCATCTCTTCGTTCGTAATTACCAGCCGGACGGCTCGGTGGTGGCATCCTTAGCCGATCTTGCTCCTCTTGCTGGTAGCATGTTTCCGGGTCTTCTCTATAGCGGTTGTTTTGCCTACGATGGTCCTGATGAGGAACCATTTCCCTGATGGCGTCTTCAGACGCAGCCGGAATAACTCTTGCCCAATCATGTGTCGGTTGGCGAGAGTGGCCGTTTGAGCCAGTTCTTGAATTCTCTTCTTCTCCACGGGGACGATAGCGTTGAGTCGTATCCCTGCGAAGTCTTACGTCAGCGCTTTGGTCAGCGCCAGTGTGGCAAAACTCGGATTTTGAGGCCAGTTTACCACTAAATGAAGCGGACTTTTTCTGTTGCTTTAATCCTTTGTCCAGCAACGCGATGCACTGTTGGACCTGCTGCGGAGACGGATTGTTGGCGAGGATGGCTCGAGCTGCAGCTGTGTTTTCCAACGGTGTGCTATAGACTTGGATCTTCTCTCCATCTTTTCCGTTGAATAGATCTTTCTGGATATCCGGGTTCTTGTTAGCAAGAAATGGACCTCCCCTTGTCTTGTTTGGATGTCGCTTGAAATGTGACTGATACTTGGCAGGATCACTGTCTAACTGCTGCCTCATCTCGACAAGGCGCGCGGCCTCTTCGAGTAGGAACAAACGGTGCTTTTACAGGTCCTCGACCCTTTTCTCCAGCGCCTCCGGTGTGAGATCCGAATCCGTTGGGATTGGAATTGTGAGAGCATCTCCGTAAATTTCACGTGCACCCTTGGTGACAACATGTCCATCCATAGGAGGGTCGATCGGGGTGTTATTAATCGGATCTCCGTCTTGATTCTCCATCTCGATCTCTTCATCAACTTTTTCTTTGTTGATTTCCTCGATGTCCGGCTCTGCCGGTGTCGGATTTTTGTTCTTCTTCTTCTTCTTTGACCGCCCAGTAGCCTTGACGTGTGTACCAGTGGCAAAGACGGCTTTTGTTCTGGTACCGGGGGATAAGCTTCCATCAATACTTTCTGTCATGGTTGTCTTGTGGACCTCTGAGGAATCTCCGGTATCCATATCATCCTGCGAGGTGTAGCTTTCATCCATGCTATCATATGGACTAGGAGGATTTCCTGGCTCACCTTGCTTTTTCTTGGAGATGTGCTCTTGTTCATACTCCTCCATCTCTTTGTCGAAGTCTCGAAGTTCCTGCGACGTGATTGACTCCTGAGGGGAGCCAGGTGAGTCGGCATTTTCTTCGATTGCGTCTAGGACCGAATCGCTACCAGTGCCAGCATCAACAGAGTCGGATCCAGTGCTTATGTGGTACACTAAATAGTGCTTCTTCTTGTTCATGTTTTTGAGGTAGGGGCACGGTTGCATTTCTGCCTCCTCCATCTCAAAGGTCTCCGTGATGTCGGCGATTGCTTTGTAATCGATGTAGGGGCGTTTCATCATCTCCTTTATCATGTGCTTCAAGGGTAGTTTTTCTGCTACGACGTCTGGTAGAACGGAGCCGTAGCGGATATATTCCTCGTCTGTGTATCCGATCTCTTAAGGGAGATTAGATCCGGATTTTTCTTCCACCTCTTCTTCCACTACAGGAGTGAGCTGGGTGGGTTCGATTTTCTCCGGGACCTTGAACTCTTCCGCCTCTGCGGACAAAATAGATCCGGATCTTTCTTCCGCCATGGTCTTCACCTCAAGGGTGGGTTGGGCGGGTTCAGCGAAACCGAGATAGATATCGATCTCACCGATGGACATGATCATGTAGGTCGTCACGGTTTTTGAAGCTGGAATCTAGGTCTTGCCGAGAAGAACGAGAGGGGCATCACTGGCATAGACCACGCGACCCATGGCAATTGTTTCATTGATTCCTGCACGCGCAGATTCCGCCTGGAATGATGCTCCAAAGGTCACCTGCCCCACAGTGGGCGCCAACTACCGTCGGATTGTCGACAAGTATGCCATAGGGGGTCCTAGTGACGTAGGAAGGATGGGGTGTGAGACGTCGGATGGTCCAGGAGCGGTGAGCACAAGTTTACCCAGGTTCAAATCTGATTGCGGTGATCGGATCCCACTCCTTCTAGCAACCAGTAATAGATCGGCGTAAGGCCAGATGTTACAGCGGATTACAAGAGAGGTTCGCCTGTGCGAGTTGGTTGTGGTTGTGTGTGCCCTAAAGGCTCCCATAGGGCCGGTTTATATAGTCACCGGGGCCTAGGGTTACAGGAGAAACCTATCCGGGTACGTTACAGAGTCGGTAACTAGATACATCTTGGACTACAAGTAATATTACAGGCCTAAGTCGGTAACTCTTCTGGGCCTTGTCATAGCCGGAATTGGCTCCTCCTCTTTCTCTGACTGGGTCGCCCATGAAGCAAAGCTCTAACCCGTTGGTGGGCCAGCCTGGTCAGCAAGTCATGTGGGTATACCCAGAAAGTATATCCCCAACACTTACAATGTCGCCAATTGGAGATAATATCTACTATTACAAGTGGTGGAATAAGGCTATGGTGGTGGATAAGGGTTGTGACATTGAATCTAGACATATTCCTCTGATGGCTCTTCGCTATTGTGCTTTTGGTTCTGTGGGACTGCTTTTCTCGTTGCCCGAGGCCTCTTTATATGGGGGTCCCTTCATCAAATTTGTTCTGTTTGACCTAGAGGTGTTGGTGGAAACTATACGGTCGGAACTATACAACCGGAATTTTATTCCCGTCGTATAGTTGGTCGTTAAACCTTCTGGATCCTTTCCACGTCTCCTGGTTTCTTTGAGTTGTTGGAAATCTCATATCTTTGAATTTAATGTTGTGATTCCTATCATCAAACATTGTTTTTGATGCAGGAAAAAAATAGAAAGACAAGATTGCATACCCCTTTGATCATTAGGCATTAGTGGAAGGGTTTAGAGTGATATTTCATCAAAAGTATGAATAATATCTAGTTTAAATGTGCATGTGGATGGCTATATTTCATAGCCATCAACCTCCCCAAGCTTAAACTTGATCTTCCTCGAGCAACAAAACCAAAATCAAAAAGGAACTCAGCATTTAAACTAAAATAACGAGATGATGATCTTTATCATGATTGGTAGTCCCATGTTTCCTCCACTTTATTAATCTGAAAAACTCAGCATAGATCGAGTAATGGCAAACATATCATACGGGTTTTAATGAATCCTTATAGCGCAGCAAGATTATTGTTAGCATGGATGATTCAAATGAGTAAACTCTATTCCATGTCATGTAATCAACTCATAAGCTTGCCTTTGAACAATAAAGTATAATCATGTAAAATTGAGAGTGTGAGAGTTTGTCATGAAAAGCATATACACTAAAGTATCTCAATTCTCCCACATCAATAAATCAAGACTTTTCAAGCACTACTTTTCTATTCATTATCCTTCAAGAATTTCAGTTCTTAAGTAATGCCAAGAATCTTACCCATTATAACATTGCTGCTACATATGTTTAATCAACTCATAGCCGAAATCTAGGAGTTTCCCCCATGAAGATCGTTCGTATGCTAGAGGAGTTGTTGGCATACCATGAAGTTTGACACGCATAAAGCTATATCATTCTTGTGATTCACAAGTCAAACTTTGGCATGCTCACAAGAACCGCTAAACAGTAATTCAATTGAACAAATCCTTTCAAAGAGATCTATCAAGTCAATCATTATTTTCTATGGTGTTGAGTGTCGCTAGGAATAAGCTTTCAAGACTAAACACTACAACACCCAAGCCTTCAATTGTGAGGCTTTTTATTATTACAATTGTTTAGCAAATTTTTAGGCAAGACTTGGTTAACTACAAGTGCTGGAACAAAACATACTCAACTAAATACCCAAACAAACAAAATTTTACTTCAATATAAAGACTCACTCCACCAATATAATATCTTATCATTTACTACTAACTAGCATGGGTTTCTCAAACTTCAAAAGTGGGGAGTCATAAGGCATACCTCTCATGATTGGTTCCACTTCTCTCTTCCCCTTTGATTCGTTTCTTGGAAACTCGAAGTCAATCACTCTCCTGCAAATACGTGAGAACCACAAGGAGAATAGAAAAGAAAAAAGAAAAGGGAAAACAAAGATAAATGGACAAATCTTTTTGTTGTTTTTAAGAGAGGGATTTGAAGAATAGAAAATTGGCGGCAAACCTCGGCTAGAAAATCTTGAAAGCGAATAAAAATAACTAAAGATAAAGTGTTGGGGAAACCAACACGAGTTCTTATAAACTCAAATTAAAAGCATAACCTCGAAATGAAATAAAAACAAACATATTCCAAATAAAATAATGGGGAAACTTCCCCAAGCTTAGGCTTTTGCAAGCCCATTAAATAATTGAGGTGGCGGGAAAAGTTGTGGATCCAGTTTGAAAATTGAGTTGATAAATTACTATTGGTTTCTCGGAGGTTCACGGCAAGATTATGCCTCCCCTCCACAGTTCCTCCAAATTCTTGGAAATCTTGATATGTAGCGAACCGGTTTGGCGGCTGCTCCTCTTGATCAGGAACTTCTTGCTCCTCTTCTTGGTCCTCATCCTCATCTGGAATCTCCTCCTCGGGTTGGTGTTCTTAAAACTACACATCATATAGCAAACATCCCTCCTCGATAGAGAAAAGACCATTAGGCAAAGGAGCGGGGTAGAGACACCCAACTCCTACAATATGCAAGTAATAACCACCACCTCTCCTAGTGAGCATTCAAAAAGCTTTTAAAGTATAGAAAGCAACACATTGCTGACCTAGCAATGGTTGCAACTCACCTAGGTTGATGCCTAAGGAAATGGCAAGAACGGTGATGAAGCCTCCACATGTGATTGGACCTTGGCTTTGGGAGGATTTGTGCTCCAAGTAGCGCACAAGAATTGCGCCCAAGTTGAGTGACAAGTTGTTGTTGAAAGAAGATTTTGTGAGAACCAAGATATCCTCCTCATCGATTCTTGTAAACTCATTTTGTGCCTGCAAGGTGTTAGCAATAACATAGAACAAATAGCGAATAGCAGGATGCTAAATATTCTTCCCTTTGTTAACTCTATAGGTGAAACTCATTCTATTATAATAATCATCCGGGGAAGGGTGCATGTCGACATAAGATGCGTGTAAGGCATTAACATCATTTTTTGGTAAACTAAAACAATTGCACCATTCATTAAGTGATAATGTATAATTGTTGTTCATAAGTCGGAAAGAAATCATGTCCTCTCCGTGCCATGTTTTAACGGTGCTTTTCAAAGATCTTAAAAATTCAAGAGTTAACCAGCGATAAGTAGGCACATCTTGGAATACAAAGTTTTGTAGGACAACTCTATTGCAAAGTAAATTGAAGTCATTAGAAATACCGATTTGATTCAATATGGTACAAGCCCACTTGGTTGTCTTCACTTCTCGGTTCTTGATCATGTCGAAGCGATCACGTTGGAGTTCATTCCTAAATCGTATCCCCATGCGGTCCTGAGTTGCAGCGGTGTGGCGCCCCGCAAAAACCACTACTAGAAAATCGCGTTATTTTTGTGCATTGCATCATCATGACCGCATGCTCATGTCATCATGCCACATTGCATTTGAGCATCGTCATCATCATGCATTTGTTTGTCTGAAACTATTTTCGAAAAGCATATTTTGTTTTCTAAATACCCCGCCTTTATTTCAAATCCAAAACCCGGGTCTCCGGATTATTTTGTTTCCTCTACCAATGGATTTCAAAAGCCCCGTTTTATATATTAAAATATTTATTTTATTTTTAGGGGACAGCCGTACCGGGCCGATCCGACCCAGTCGGCCACCCCCAGTGCAAAACCAGAATTCCCCCTCAAACCTTTTTCTACCAAAACCTAGTCTACCCATCCCCAGCCACATCACCCCGGCCAATCATCACCCGCCACCTCACCACTTCCTCCACCCCATCCACTCCTAACTTGCCACCTCACCCCAACACTCCCCATCTCCATCACGCCACCAACCTGATCCTGCCTCTCTCCCTGGGCCCACCCGACCGACCGCACCATCCCCCGCCTGGACACGCCCTGCCCCGATTCCCGAGCCAGCCCACCCCACCTACCGCGCCTGGCCCCACCTGTCTCCCCTCCCCGTCCCTGGTCCTCTCCTCGACCCCGCGTGGCCGCCCCTCGCCCTCCCCGCTCGCCTGTCTCCCTCTCTGATCACCGTCCGCGGGTCCCCGCCTCCCTCACCGGCCCTGAGCGCCTCGTCTCCGGCTCGCGCTCCCTGGCGCTCGGCCGCCTCCACCTCCCCTCGCCGCTCCTCCTCCGTGAGAGCCCCGTGACGCCGCCGCCGGAGCCACGGCGACCTCCCTTTCTCCTCCTCCTGTCTCCCCCGGCCCTCCCCCGCCTCTCCAAGCTTCACCGAGCGCCGCCGGGGGCCCCACTCCCCTTCCTCGTCGCTCACCTCTGCGGCCCCGGCCTCGTCCTCGCCGTATACCTGCTGCCTCGCCCTCGGCGTCGCCCGAAGCGCCTCTCTGTTATGTCACCGACCCCCCTCTCGCCGGTAGTCCCCTCCGCCAAGCTCGTCAGCGGTACCCCGACCCGTGTACCGCTTGTGGCCGACCCCAAGTTCCCCTCGCAGAGCGCGCCTCCTCTCTGTGCCTCCCCGCGTCGGTCTCCATCTCGCCACCAAATCCGCCGCGAGCCGCCGCTCTGGATCCCGCGTCGAGCCGCCGTCCTCCCCGTCTCTGCTCTCCCGTCACTGTGCGAGCCGTCGCCTCCCGAGTCTTGGCCATGCGCCAGCTGCTCACCTCGCCCAGTGTGCTCGACCGCCCGAGAGGCAGCCGCCACTGCGCTTCTTGGTCCCTCTTGGACCGCAACCGCGGTGCCCCACCTTGCCGCCAAGGACTTCTCTAGTCCGGCTGTCTCCCGTCCATCCTGCTACCGATGCCTGTGGGTCCTCCTCCGTGGCTTGCCTGCTTTTGTTCGGTGACTTGGTCAGGTGTGGTGGTGATATGAGGCAAGTATGCTTGTTACAGATGATAGAAACCACCAGAGTTGCCAAGTTCTACCTGGGGATGTTGTGAAATTGAAGATGGTGTGGTGATATGAAGAAGAACCGAGAACCACCTGCAGGGACATTCGGATGACCCCGACGAGAACCTTTCCCCATGCAAGATCTTCCGAAGACCACGGCATCTGATAACTGCGTCATTGACCACCACGATGCCCAGGTCGTCTACACGGAACGCCAAGACCGCCCACCCGAACCCCTCCGACCCCAAGATCTTCAATCCGCCAATGTGTGATCCCTATCCGAGACCCCTCATATTTTTATAATATATGATATTCATCTTGTTGCATATTAAATTAACATGTTTGCATACATATAGTGTGGTTTGGGGGCCTTATGCCGATTCACCTAAATTAAATATGGAGACCATATGCGGGCATCTCTAGTCTCATATTGGTTCCATATAAATTTGTGTAGCGAACCGGTGATATATTTTGCCATGTTAAGACAACATTTAAATTGCGGGGTATCTAAACAACATGAACCTTCTAAATAAATGTCGGGACCCCGGTTCCGCTTAATATGTCCTATTTGCATCGCATCCTTTGCCATGTCATGCATCATACATGCATCATGCCCGATCTTCTGCCGTTGTATTAAATAGTGCATCCGGTGTTTATTATAGTGTTTTGCTTCTTCGCGGATAAGGCCGTTGAGTTGATGCGAGTATCGATCCGATCTTCGGATGAACCTTCGGCAATGTTTTCAGGCGAGCATCCCTTCCCCTTCTACCTATTTTGCATTTATAGTCTTTATTTCCTCCTGTTGATCTATTTCTATCTGTGTTGCGATGCTCTAGTTTCCGTACCCATGATATCCCTTGCGGCCTTATATTGCCTTGGACACATCCTATTACCTGTTGTTTGGTAGATAGTTGGACCTGCGCGTCGTAGTCGCTTGCTCAAGTGCTGTTGCGTGTCATCAAGTACCACAGTTGTTGGAGTATTGCCGCATGTTTAATGTTGGAGATGATCATGGCTTTAATTATTGTTTAATAACTAAAATTGAAAGTAGGTAAATGCAGAGGCACCGGTGGGTAATAGACAATATTTGGATTTTAACCGCTCACTGGTGTCCCGTAGGACTCCGAGTAGTTGACACCTGTTCCGAGATCGAGCGCGCTAACCATAGGTGGGGTGTATGGGCACCCCCATCGATTAGTACCTGATTTCAAAGTATTGAACTGGGGGCCACAAAGTAGTTTGGAGCTTTATTACTATTCTGTACTTATGCCATGCTTTACTGCTTAATTTCAAATTGTGCGAGGAATGCACCTGTACTATTTAGGGAAGCGGAGTGTTTTCGCGGTATCGACAAGCCCAGTCACACTTTCGGGTTCCCAATCGTTTCTGACCAGCGCAAACCACAGGTCCGTTTCGGAGCCGGCCAACTTCGTTGCGGGTAGCTTAGTGGGGTGGCCCCCATGTACTTGCTTTGGGTCTGGGAAACGTCATGACTTAGGCCCCACCGACATACCGATGGTTGTATGTTAACTGATCTGGCAAAAAGGGTCAAAGTGCGTGTGGATACTTTGGTGCACCCCTGCAGGGTTTAATCTTTTCGAAAAGCCGTGTCCGCGGTTATGGACGACTTGGAGCACAGTTCTCGATCATAGACAACTATAACTAAAGTTTACTGTTATAATTTTACTTGTATCCGATATGACTAGTAATCAGCTTCACTACAACGGAATGGCTAAATAAAAGTACCAACAACTGCTGGGTTTGGGGATATCTCATGCTAATTGTATCTGACTAGTAAGTGTTGCAACTACAACGGAATGGTTAACTAAAAGTGCCCACTACTTATTCTATCAGGATGACTATCTACACCTGACTAGTAATTGCTGCAACGATAACTGAATAAATAAAACTGCCAACGGTGTGAGTTCCTCGGTTGACTTCCTCATTTGGTCTCGAGGGGGAAACACCAGGATGGGTATGTTTGGTGGTAGTATCAGGTTGGTTCCGAATAGGTCTTTCTTACCCCTCTCTGATAGCCGCTAGTTATATCGAGTCTCTATAGGTTGTTTAGTGAATGCTGCGCTACCGCTTCAGTCCACCATACCTATGTAGGCGAGGACCGCCGAATTCTAGCCTCGCCATGTACTGGCCTCAGTACTGACCGCTCTCTATTTTTCCTTTGCCCTTTGTCGGCACCCCTTTTGTTTAAGCAGGTTTTGAGATCGACGTCGTTAGCAGGGTTACCCTTCCGGCTTGGCTCAAGGGGTTATGGACGCCAGTGGTTATTCTTCAGGGCTCTTAGCTCAATTTGCATCTTGTTCGTACTCGAACGCTATATCGTTTTAAAGGTGATTTGGATCTTTGTATTGTACCTCTGTATTCTTGACTCATTGAGTCGTTGTTGGATATATGTTTTGTGGGTTCCATCGAGGACTATTGTGTAATGATATTACTTCGTTTTCCACCCGCACGAAAGTGCCTGGTGGGCACCTTTGAATCGTTTCTATGCGGGTTTGGCGGGAAGCACTAAAACTTGCATAGGGCCGATTCTGAGGGTGTTACAGAGTGGTATCAGAGCTCAGCAGTTGCGATACCCCACAAGTCCATCCTGTAGGATAACCTAGCTAACGGCCTCAGTAGAGTGTCAAAATTATTTTGCAAAAATCGGTTGGATAGATCTGATTAGGTCTGCTTTTACTCCTTACCCCTCTGCTATTCTCCTATTACCTCTACGTGTTTTGAATCCGCTCTCTTCTCTTTCTTTGAGTCGAGGAATTCTCGTGGTTGGGTTTTCGTTGTACCTTCAGGGTTTCGCTTCCTCTTTTGGTAATGATGCTTCTACATTCGATCTACATGCAATCCGATGAATCCTTCATCTGTTTGACTTCTCTCTGTTCCTTCTGTGCCTTCCGGTATTTCCGACGCGACGACATCATCTACGCCAGATCTGATGCAGAGTCTGCATCACTCCTTTGTTTCTGAACCTCGATTTTCGAGATCTTCAGTCTGATTCCTAGAATGGTTGCACGCTTTTCTACTGATTGTGCGGAGTAATAGTTTGGGTGCGTGATGGATTGGCCCCCATGCCGACTACCCCTTCTATTCGCTTTGGTATATTGAAGTGGATGAGAATGCATCGGTTCTCTCTTTCTATCGAAGCTAGAGGTGGCTTTATTTGTTGATACCTCTACCTTCGACCTTTTGTTCCCGGAGTGTTCTCTCGACGATCACGGTCAATGACCTCTTGTTAGTGGTGTCGCGAGGATCTACACGATGCGAGAAGATTCAGATCGCCGCCCTTCGTCCCGGTACCATGAGGCGGATCTCGAGGGCGAGATCCATTGTTAGTGGTGTCGAATTGTGGCGCCCCGCAAAAACCACTACTAGAAAATCGCGTTATTTTTGTGCATTGCATCATCATGACCGCATGCTCATGTCATCATGCCACATTGCATTTGAGAATCGTCATCATCATGCATTTGTTTGTCTGAAACTATTTTCGAAAAGCATATTTTGTTTTCTAAATACCCCGCCTTTATTTCAAATCCAAAACCCGGGTCTCCGGATTATTTTGTTTCGTCTACCAATGGATTTCAAAAGCCCCGTTTTAAATATTAAAATATTTATTTTATTTTTAGGGGACAGCCGTACCGGTCCGATCCGACCCAGTCGGCCACCCCCAGTGCAAAACCAGAATTCCCCCTCAAACCTTTTTCTACCTAAACCTAGTCTACCCATCCCCAGCCACATCACCCCGGCCAATCACCACCCGCCACCTCTGTTGGAGATATGCCCTAGAGGCAATAAAAAATGTAGTTATTATTATATCTTTGTGTTTATGATAAATGTTTACATTCATGCTATAATAGTATTAACAAGGAAACATTGATACTTGTGTGATTTGTAAACTTAATTTGAAGTCCCTAGTATAGCCTCTATACTTCACTGTCTTGTTGGTTGATTAATGATTGTGGTTTCCCTATCATGAACATTGATATGTTATCAACAACAAGATCATATCGTTAGGAGAATGATATGGTGGACATACTCCTATAGATAAGCGTAGCATAAAGATCAAGTCATTTCAATAGTTCAATTGCTATATGCTTTCTGATACATAGTAACCTAATTCCTTCGACCATGAGATCATGCATATCACCTTTACCGGATGGATGCTTTGATGACATCAAACACCACACCGTAACTGGGTGGCTATAAAGGTGGCATTGAGTGTTCGGAAAGTATTGGTTGAGACACATGGATCAAGAGTGGGATTTGTCCATCCATATGACGGATAGATATACTCTGGGCCCTCTCGGTGGAATGTCATCCAATTGGCTTGCAAGCTTGTGACTGGCTCACAAGGGATCACATATCACGGGAACGAGAAAAGAGTACTTATCGTAACGAGGTTGAACTAGGTATGCGGAGATACCAGCGATCATAACCTCGGATAAGTAAACTATCGTGAGACAAAGGGAAATTGGTATCGTATGTAAGTGGTTCATTCGATCGCAAAGTAATCGTAGAAATATGTGGGATCCATATGAATTTCCAGATTCCTCTATTGGTTGTTGTTCGGAGAAGTGTCTCGATCATGTCCGCATAATTCACGAACCGTAGGGAGACACACTTAAGGATTTGACGTTGTTTTGAGTAGTTATGGTATTATGAGAAAGAGACCGAATATTGTTCGGAGTCTCGGATGGGATCCGGGATATCACGAGATGATCCGGAATGGTCCGGATAATAAGATTCATATAAGGAAAGTCCCGTTTCGGAGTTCGGGAATGATTCTGGTGTTTTCATCGGGAATGTTCTAGAAGGTGCCGGAATGTCCGGCACTCCGGAGGGGAAGGGGTACATGAATGTGTCATTGAATTGGAATGATTGCATCATGTACTAAGTGTTCTCGCTGTTCCAAATAAAGGATTAAATTGAATCCCAAACTGAAAAGTCAAATGGCCAGTTTGAAAGTCAAACGGCTAAAACAGGAAACTGTGGGAAACAAGCAAGAGGAGGTTGAAACCGACTTGGGGGAGGAGTCCCTCCTCTCCAAGCTTAGCGCCACCCAAGGCCGACTTGGGAGGGACTCCTCCCTCCCTTGGCCCTCCCACCTATAAAAGGAGGGGCAGGACCTCCTCCTCTAGACACACAAGTTCCTATCCTCTAATCTCCGGTTTAGAGCCGTTTTGGTTTAGAGCTTCTAATTGCCCTAGCCTTTGGTTTAGAGCCTTCTAATTGGTGTGTCTAATCCCTAGACCACTAATAGCTCTCTCATACTCCACCATACTCGGCTTAAGGCGAAGCCTCGGGATCTCCCCTACTTCCGGTACCACGGTTGTCTTTCGGAATCGCGAGGAAGTGCTACAACCTCCATTTTCTTTGGAACAAGGAGAGGAAGGTCTTCGTCAGTACCGAGCGATGTGTGACTGATCATGCGGGCCTGGCCTTGCCGGAAGGATCGTCTACACGATCTTGAGATCGGGAAGAGTACGACTACATCACCCACGAGAATCCACTCTCGTTAAACACTTTGGAATCTTCGAGGGTAAGTTATTCAATCGACTCATTGCTACAATCTAGTAGATAGATCTTGGCTTGTTTGTTTGTATGCGATAGAAATTTTTTGTTTTCCATGCTACGAACCCCTACAGTGGTATCAGAGCCGTGTCTATATGTAGATCTGTTGCACGAGTAGAACACAATGGTCATTGTGGGCGTTGATGCTTTTATTGTCGATTGCTTCTTGTGTACTTTGCATCTTGCGGTATGTTGGGATGAAGCGGCCCGGGCTAACCATACATGACATCGTTCATGAGACTTGCTCCACGCTTGACATGCAACTTGTATTGCATAAGTGGCTTTGCGGGTGCCTGTTTCTCCTAGCATAGTTAAGATCCAATTTACAACGGGCGATCAACAATGCTAGTATCAATGTTGTGGTTCTTGTTCGTAAGTTAGAACGACACTTATTGAAAGCCCCAAACCACGTAAAATATGCAAAGAAAGTAGAGGCGTCTAACTTTGTTTTGCAGGGTGTCTTGATGATGTGATATGGCCATGATTGTGATTATATTTGATGTATGCAATGTTCCTTGTTGTAAGTTGGCAACCGGCTGGAGCCATATGGTTGTCTTTAATTTATGTTAAGACCCGCGTGTCTATTCAAAGTAGTTGTAATAGTTGAAGCCGGTGGACGACAACCATGGAGAAGCGTCATTGACCTTGATGCAATACCGGTGATGATGGAGATCATGTTCGTGCTTGAAGATGGAGATCGGAAGCACAAAGAAGAAAGATCATATCACATATTATTGAATTTCATGTGATGTTAATCCTTTATGCATCTTGTATTGCTTGGTAGACGACGGTAGCATTATAAGATGATCCCTCATGCACATGAATTTCAAGTCATAATGTGTTCACCCTTAGTTAGCACCGTTGCTAAAGCTTGTTGTTTCGAAGCACCACGTGATGATCAGGTGTGTTAGATTCTGCAAGTGTATACAACGTGAGCAAGCCAGATTTGCTCATGCAGAAACTAAGGTTTGATCTTGACGAGCCTAGCATGTACAGACATGGTCTCGGAACACGGATCACCGAAATGTAAAGCATGAATCATATAGTAGATATGATGAACATGACGATTGTTCGCCATTGAAACTGTATCAACTCTCGTGATGATCGGTGTTGATGTAGTGGATTTGGTTCGTGTGATCACTAAAACAATGTGAGGGATGTTGTTTTGAGTGGGAGTTCACCTAGTTTAATTTCATTAATTAATTTGAACTCAATTTGTCATAAACTTAGTCTAAACTATTGCAAATATGTTGTAGATCAATGGCAGCCCCTACCATCAATTTTAATGCGTTCCTAGAGAAAGAAAAGTTGAAAACAATGGAAGCAACTTGCGGATTGGTTCCGCAATTTGAGGATTGTCCTCACGGTGGTAATTTGACCTATGTCTTTGGATGCACATTGGGTGACCACACTGGTGATGCTCCCGATGAAGTAAAGAATGTTTACCTCGCTCGGAAGAATCAGTACTCCATAGTTCAGTGTGCTATCTTGTATGGTTTGGAATCGGAGCTTTAGAAAAGGTTTGAAGAGTCAGACCCATATGATATTGTCGAGGATCTCAAATTGATTTTTGAGACTCATGCGGCAATTGAAAGATATGAGGCTTCTGAAAAGTTCTTTAACTGCAAGATGGAAGAAGGCAACTCCGTCAGTGAGCATGTGCTTAAGATGTCTGGGCACGCAAACAAACTTCAAAGCTTGGGTATAGTGATTCCTAATGCTTTGGGGATTTACCGTGTCCTCCAATCACTACCACCAAGTTACAAGAACTTTGTGATGAACTACAACATGCAGAACATGAACAAGACGTTACCAGAACTCTTTGCCATGTTGAAATCTGTAGAAGTGGAGATAAAGAAAGAGCACCAAGTGTTGTTGGTCAATAAGACCACCAAATTCAAGAAAGGCAAGTCTAAGCAGAAGGGACACTTCAAGAAGGGTGGTAAGAAAGTTACCACGCCGGTGAAGAAGACCAAGGCTGGACCCAAGCCTGATACTGAGTGCTTTTCTTGCAAGGGAGAGGGTCCTTTGGGCGGAATTGCCCAAAGTACTTGGCGGATCTGAAGAACGGCAACATCAAGAAGAAAGGTATATCGATATACATGTTATTGATGTGTATCTCACTAGTACTCGTAGTAGTGCACGGGTATTTGATCTTTGGTTCGGTTGCTCATATTTGTAACTCGAAGCAGGTCTTTGCAGAATAAACGGAAGCTAGCGAAGAACGAGGTGACGATGCGCGTGGGAAACGGATCAAAGGTTGATGTGATCGCGGTCGGCACGCTACCCCTTCATCTACCATCGGGATTAGTTTTATACTTAAATAATTGTTATTTAGTGCCTGCGTTGAGCATGAACATTATATCGAGATCTACACGATGCGAGAAGATTCAGATCGCCGCCCTTCGTCCCGGTACCATGAGGCGGGTCTCGAGGGCGAGATCCATTGTTAGTGGTGTCGAATTGTGGCGCCCCGCAAAAACCACTACTAGAAAATCGCGTTATTTTTGTGCATTGCATCATCATGACCGCATGCTCATGTCATCATGCCACATTGCATTTGAGAATCGTCATCATCATGCATTTGTTTGTCTGAAACTATTTTCGAAAAGCATATTTTGTTTTCTAAATACCCCGCCTTTATTTCAAATCCAAAACCCGGGTCTCCGGATTATTTTGTTTCGTCTACCAATGGATTTCAAAAGCCCCGTCTTAAATATTAAAATATTTATTTTATTTTTAGGGGACAGCCGTACCGGTCCGATCCGACCCAGTCGGCCACCCCCAGTGCAAAACCAGAATTCCCCCTCAAACCTTTTTCTACCTAAACCTAGTCTACCCATCCCCAGCCACATCACCCCGGCCAATCACCACCCGCCACCTCTGTTGGAGATATGCCCTAGAGGCAATAATAAATGTTGTTATTATTATATCTTTGTGTTTATGATAAATGTTTACATTCATGCTATAATAGTATTAACAAGGAAACATTGATAATTGTGTGATTTGTAAACTTAATTTGAAGTCCCTAGTATAGCCTCTATACTTCACTAGCTTGTTGGTTGATTAATGATTGTGGTTTCCCTATCATGAACATTGAGATGTTATCAACAACAAGATCATATCGTTAGGAGAATGATATGGTGGACATACTCCTATAGATAAGCGTAGCATAAAGATCAAGTCATTTCAATAGTTCAATTGCTATATGCTTTCTGATACATAGTAACCTAATTCCTTCGACCATGAGATCATGCATATCACCTTTACCGGATGGATGCTTTGATGACATCAAACACCACACCGTAACTGGGTGGCTATAAAGGTGGCATTGAGTGTTCGGAAAGTATTGGTTGAGACACATGGATCAAGAGTGGGATTTGTCCATCCATATGACGGATAGATATACTCTGGGCCCTCTCGGTGGAATGTCATCCAATTGGCTTGCAAGCATGTGACTGGCTCACAAGGGATCACATATCACGGGAACGAGAAAAGAGTACTTATCGGTAACAAGGTTGAACTAGGTATGCAGAGATACCGACGATCATAACCTCGGATAAGTAAACTATCGTGAGACAAAGGGAAATTGGTATCGTATGTAAGTGGTTCATTCGATCACAAAGTAATCGTAGAAATATGTGGGATCCGTATGAATTTCCAGATTCCTCTATTGGTTATTGTTCGGAGAAGTGTCTCGATCATGTCCGCATAATTCACGAACCGTAGGGAGACACACTTAAGGATTCGACGTTGTTTTGAGTAGTTATGGTATTATGAGAAAGAGACCGAATATTGTTCGGAGTCTCGGATGGGATCCGGGATATCACGAGGTGATCCGGAATGGTCCGGAGAATAAGATTCATATAAGGAAAGTCCCGTTTCGGAGTTCGGGAATGATTCCGGTGTTTTCATCGGGAATGTTCTAGAAGGTGCGAATGTCCGACTCCGAGAGGAAGGGTACATGAATGTGTCATTGCATTGGAATGATTGCATCATGTACTAAGTGTTCTCTGTTCCAAATAAAGGATTAAATTGAATCCCAAACTGAAAAGTCAAGCGGCGGTTTGAAAGTCAAGCAGCTAAAACAGAAACTGGGAAACAAGCAAGAGGAGGTTGAAACCGACTTGGGGAGGAGTCCTCCTCTCCAAGCCGGTAGCGCCACCAAGGCCGACTTGGGAGGACTCCCTCCCTTGGCCGCCTCCCACCTATAAAAGGAGGGCAGGGCCTCCTCCTCTAGACACACAAGTTCCTATCCTCTAATCTCCGGTTGAGCCGTTTTGGTTTAGAGCTTCTAATTGCCCTAGCCTTGGTTTAGAGCCTTCTAATTGGTGTGTCTAATCCTAGACCACTAATAGCTCTCTCATACTCCACCATACTCGCTCGGCTTAAGGCGAAGCCTGCGGGATCTCCCTCTACTCTTCGGTACCACGCCGTTGTCTTTGCGGAATCGCGAGAGTGCTACAACCTCCGCTGCTTTGGAACAAGGGAGAGGAAGGTCTTCGTCGAGTACCTAACGTGTGACCGATCTGGAAGCGCTGCGGAGCAGCCTTGGAAGGATCGTCTACACGATCTTGAGATCGGGAAGAGTACGACTACATCACCCACGAGAATCCACTCTCGTTAAACACTTTGGAATCTTCGAGGGTAAGTTATTCAATCGACTCGTTGCTACAATCTAGTAGATAGATCTTGGCTTGTTTGTTTGTATGCGATTGAAAATTTTTGTTTTCCATGCTACGAACCCCTACAACCTCACCACTTCCTCCACCCCATCCACTCATAACCTGCCACCTCACCCCAACACTCCCCATCTCCATCACGCCACCAACCTGATCCTGCGTCTCTCCCTGGGCCCACCCGACCGACCGCACCATCCCCCGCCTGGACATGGCCTGCCCCGATTCCCGAGCCAGCCCACCCCACCTACCGCGCCTGGCCCCACCTGTCTCCCCTCCCCGTCCCTGGTCCTCTCCTCGACCCCGCGTGGCCGCCCCTCACGCCTGTCTCCTCTCTGCTGCGGGCCGCCTGCTGGTCCCGCCTCCCTCACCGGCCCTGAGCGCCTCGTCTCCGGCTTGCGCTCCCCGGCGCTCGGCCGACTCCACCTCCCCTCGCTGCTCCTCCTCCGTGAGAGCCCCGTAACGCCGCCGCCGGAGCCACGGCGACCTCCCTTTGGCCTCCTCCTGTCTCCCCTGGCCCTCCCCCGCCTCTCCAAGCTTCACCGAGCGCCGCCGGGGGCCCCACTCCCCTTCCTCGTCGCTCACCTCTGCGTCCCCGGCCTCCTCCTCGCCGTATTCCTGCTGCCTCGCCCTCGGCGCCGCCCGAAGCGCCTCTCTGTTCTGTCACCGACCCCCCTCTCGCCGGTAGTCCCCTCCGCCAAGCTCGTCAGCGGTACCCCGACCCGCGTACCGCTCGTGGCCGACCCCAAGTTCCCCTCGCAGAGCGCGCCTCCTCTCTGTGCCTCCCCGCGCCGGACTCCATCTCGCCACCAAATCCGCCGCGAGCCGCCGCTCTGGATCCCGCGTCGAGCCGCCATCCTCCCTGTCTCTGCTCTCCCGTCACCGTGCGAGCCGTCGCCTCCCCGAGTGCGCTGCCGCAGCGCCAGCGTTCACCTCTCCCCAGGTGCTCGATGTGGCATCCCGCAAAACCACTACTAGAAAATCGCGTTGAATTTGTGCATTGCATCGTCATCATCATGCATTGTTTGCCAAAACTATTTTCGAAAACCCCGATTTGTTTTCCAAACGCCCCATCTTATTCAAACTCCAAAACCCGGGGCTCCGGAGTATTTTGTTTTGGCCGCTACCGGTTTGCAGACGGCCCGTTTAAATCAAATAAAATATTTATTTATTTTAGTAGGGGCAGTCGAACGGGCCAACCCGACCCGAACGACCGCCCCAGATTTTTAAACGGTCCAACCTGCCGCCCCATCTAAATCCTATTCTACCCAAAACTCTACCCACCCCCTCCTTCCACATCACCCGGACCAATCCCCTGCTGCCACATCAACCTTGCCCCAACCCCCAACCAACCAGAACTGGCCACTTGTCCCACCCTTCTCCCTCCTCTCTCCCACCAACCCAGCAACCACCCCCACGCGCCAGCCCGCCCGCGGACCCGGTCCACCCCTGCCCGTGCTACCCTCTCCCCTTTCTCTCCCTGGCGCGCGGCCCCCACCGCGTGGCCCACCTTGGCCTCCTCCCAGCAATCCCATTAGCCTACCCCACAGCCTGCCCGCGCACACACCACCCCGCGCTGGGCCTCTGGCTAACCGACCCCAGGCCGCGTCAGCCCCCCCAGCTCACACCGGCCTCACCCACCCCCGTCGTGGGACCCGCCTGCCCCACCACCCGTGCCGCCCTGTTCACCGTCCTTCTTCCCTTCCCGCTGCGCATCCCATGAGCCCAGCCGCCGCCGGCTCCCTCCACCCCTAGCCGCTCCTCGCCTCGTCCCTAGCCCGGCCGATCGCGCCGCTCATCCGCGCCCTTCGCCCAGCTGCCCGCCTGCGCCCGGCTTCCTCCCTCCGGCCTCGCCCGCAGCTCCTCCGTCCACCTCGCCACGGCGTCTCCCTTCCTCCGAGCCTGCTCCCCGTTGCCCGCCGCCCGTTCCGCCGCTTCCGCCCGCCGGCCCGCGAGCCGCCACCCTCGCATCTCCGCCTGCGCCCGCCTTGCCCGCCCGCCGCCACCAGAGCGTCGCCCGACCACCCAGGCCCAGCGCGCCGCGGCATCCGGCATCCAGCACCCGCCGCGCCAGTACCACCCTCGCCGCGCGAGTTCCCCTGGCCCGCCCGAGGCCCGCCGTCGTCCCGCTGACGGCCCAGAACCCGCCGGGCCCGCGCCTCGCTCGCGGGACCAGCGCCCGGCACCCCTCGCTGGCGCATCCGGCCACCGTCGGCCATCGGAGCTGCCTTCCAGGCCGAGCTCGCCCTGAGACCGGACCCACCTCTCCGCGGGCCCGGCCTGCTCTGCCTCGCCAGAACCCGCGCACGCCGCCCTTCTCCGTGTCCGCTGGAACCACCTCGGCAAGATCTCCTCGATGTCAAGACCGGCACGATACGAGACCCGAGGATCTATCCAAGGCCACCGGCGCCGGATCCCCGAGACCTTCTTCCCGGATGCGACCCCGATCCCGAACCCCGGTGAACCGCGACCCCCACTGCAGCACAACAAGGTCTTCAAGGTGGAACCGACAAGATCTGCAACACGGCCGCGGAGTGACCTCGGACGCCCAGATCTTCCCTCGGACGCCAAAACCCGCACCGGAAGGACGCCAAGTTCGCCTCGTGAACCCCAAGACCCCGAAGCCCCGATCCCAAGGCCGATCCGAAGCGCCAAGGCCTCCGCCATAAAATCAACAAGATCTTCACCCCGACACCGAGACCTAGAGGCGACAAGTGCTTCCCTCGGACGCCAAGGCCCGAACCCGAAGACCGTCAAGATCGCCACCGAACGCGAAGTCCTTCTCCCCGGAACTCAAGATCTGCCCCGATACCGAGAACGACCCCGGAGCCCGAGAACGTTCCGTCGAACCCTGGACCCCGAGACCGACCCCGAACCCCGGAACCCCAAGATCGTCGAGCCCCCTCTAATGTGTGAACTCTTTCCGAAACCCTATTTGATAACATAATATCAACTTGATTGCATATTGAATTGTCATACTCGCATGCATATTTGTGGTTTGGGGGCCTTATGCCGATTCACCTAATAATTAAATATGGGGCCCATATGCGGGCAAATCGAGTCTCATATCGGCCTCATTTAAACTTGTGTAGCGAACCAATACTATAATCTTGCCTTGTCAAAACAATAATTTAATTGCGGGGTATCTAGATAACATGAACCAACTAATTAATTGTCGGGACCCCGGTTCCGCTTAATCTGACCTAATTGCACCGCACCTTTGCCATGCCATGCATCATACATGCATCATGCCGATCTTCTGCCGTGTATTAAATGTTGCATCCGGTGTTTCTTCTAGTGTTTTGGTTCTTCGCGGATAAGGCCGTTGAGTTGATGTGAGCTTCGCCCCGATCTTCGGTTGAACCTTCGGCATGTTTTCAGGCGAGCATCTCCCCCTTTTCTACATATCTTACTTTGCTAGTATTTACTTCCCTCTTGTTGATCTTTGCTATCTGTGTTGCGATGCTCTAGATTTCGTACCCGTGATATTCCTTGCAGCCATATATAGCCTTGGACACATCCTATTCCCTGTTGTTTGGTAGACAGATGGACCCGCGTGTCGTAGTCGCTTGCTCAAGTGTTTTGCTTGTCGTCAAGTACCACCTTTGTTGGAGAATTGCCGCATGTTGACGTTGGAGATGATCATGGCTTTATATATTGTTCACTTTAATTTCTGTTTAACAACTAAAATTGAATTAAGCAGAGGCATCGGTGGGTGATAGGTAAGATTTGGTTTCCGACCGCCCACTTGTGTCCCGTAGGACCCGAGTTCTTGACACCTGTTCCGAGATCGAGCGCGCTAACCACGGTGGAGATATGGGCCCCCATTGATAATTACCTGATTTCAAAGTATTGTCTTGGGGGCCACAAGTAGTTTGGGGCTTTATTACTATCCTGTACTTATGCCATGCTTTCGCTTTATTTACGATTGTGCGATCTGCACTTTGTCTTTATTTTAGCGGAATGTTTTCGCGGTGTCGGCGATCCCGATTGGGGACTGTGCCGTTCACAGCCATTGTCGCAAACCCGAGTCCGTCTCGGAGACCGGCCGACCGTTCGGGTGTACTTAGTGGGGTGGCCCCGGTGCTTGCTTTGGGTCAGGAACGTCGTGACTTAGGCCCGCCGACATACCGATGGGTGTATGTTAGCGATCGGCAAAAGGGTCAAGTGCTGTGGATACTTTGGTGCACCTGCGGTTAAATCTTTTCGAGAAGCCGTGTCCGCGGTTATGGACGACTTGGAGCACAGTGTCTGATCATAGACAACTATAACTAAAGTTTACTGTTTTAAAATGACTTGTTTCCGATATGATTAGTAATCAGCTTCACTACAACAGAATGGCTAAGTAAAAGTACCAACAATTGCTGGGTTTTGGGGTTACCTCATGATAATTGCATCTGACTAGTAAGTGTTGCCACTATAACGGAATGGTTAACTAAAAGTGCCCACTGCTTACTTTAACAGGACGATAATCTAAACCTGTCTAGTAATTGCCGCAACGATAACTGAATAAGTAAAACTGCCAACTGTGTGAGTTCCTCGGTTGACTTCCTCGATTGGTCTCGAGGGGGAAACACCAGGATGGGTTTGTTTGGTGATAGCTTCAGGTTGGATCCGGTTAGGTCATTCTTACCCCCCCCTCTCCGATATACGCCAGTTGAATCGAGTCTCTATAGGTTGTTTAGTGCATGCTGCCGCTGCCGCTCAGTCCACCATACCTATGTAGGCGAGGACCGCCGAATTCTAGCCTCGCCGTGTCGGCCTCGATCGACGCTCCTTCTTTTTCTTTTGCCCTTTGTCGGCACCCTTTTTGTTTAAGCAGGTTTTGAGATCGACGTCGTTAGCAGGGTTACCCTTCCGGCTTGGCCTGGGCAGGGTTATGGACGCCATTGGTTATTCTTCAGGGCTCTTAGCCCCATTTGCATCTTGTCCGTAGCTGGACGCTCTATCGTTTTCAAGGTGATTTGGATCTTTGTATATTATATTTGTATTCTTGACTCTTTGAGTCGCTGTTGTATATATATCCGTTCTGTGGGTCCCATCGAGGACTGTTGTGTAATGTTATTACTTTGTTCTTCCACCTGCACAAAAGTGCCTGGTGGGCACCTTCGAATCGTTTCTATGCGGGTTTGGCGAGTTTCGCTGAAACTTGCATAGGTCCGATTCTGAGGGTGTTACACTCGACCTCGCCCGGAGACGGCTGCCACTCTGCGCGCTTCTTGGGCCCTCTTGGACCGCAAACGCGGTGCCCCACCTTGCCGCCAAGGACTTCTCTAGTGCGGCTGTCTCCCGAACATGCTGCTACCGATGCCTCTGTAGGTCCTCCTCCAGGGCTTCGTTCTGTTTTGTTCAGTGTGACTTGGTCAGGTGTGGAGGTGATATGAGGCAAGTATGCTTGTTACAGATGATAGAAACCACCAGAGTTGCCAAGTTCTACCTGGGGATGTTGTGAAATTGAAGATGGTGTGGTGATACGAAGAAGAACCGAGAACCACCTGCAGGGACATTCGGATGACCCCGACGAGAACCTTTCCCCATGCAAGATCTTCCGAAGACCACGGCATCTGATAACTGCGTCATTGACCACCACGATGCCCAGGTCGTCTACACGGAACGACAAGACCGCCCACCCGAAGCCCTCCGACCCCAAGATCTTCAATCCGCCAATGTGTGATCCCTATCCGAGACCCCTCATATTTTTATAATATATGATATTGATCTTGTTGCATATTAAATGAACATGTTTGCATACATATAGTGTGGTTTGGGGGCCTTATGCCGATTCACCTAAATTAAATATGGAGACCATATGCGGACATTTCTAGTCTCATATTGGTTCCATATAAATTTGTGTAGCGAACCGGTGATATATTTTGCCATGTTAAGACAACATTTAAATTGCGGGGTATCTAAACAACATGAACCTTCTAAATAAATGTCGGGACCCCGGTTCCGCTTAATATGGCCTATTTGCATCGCATCGTTTGCCATTTCATGCATCATACATGCATCATGCCCGATCTTCTGCCGTTGTATTAAATAGTGCATTCGGTGTTTATTCTAGTAATATTAGATCTTAGTTTCATAGTATTTGCAGGTGGGAAAAATTTAGTCATAAATAAAGAAGTACATTCCACCCATGATGCAATAGTATTTCTAGGAAAATATAGCAACCATTCTTTTGCCCTTCCTCTAAGAGAGAAAGGAAATAAACGCAACTTGACCGCATCGCGGTCAACATCTTTAATGCGCATCATATCACATATTTCGGTGAAAGTGTTCAAGTGCATACCTACGTCCTCAACAGCAGAGCCTCCAAATTGATTCTGTTGAACCAAACTTAAATAATGGGGCTTAATTTCATAGTCCTCAGCAGTAGCTGCTGGCTAGGTAATAGGAGTACGCAAATAATCATTGTTGGGAGTTGCAAACTCCCCAAGTTTCTATTCAGCCATATTTCCTATGTTTTTGGGTTTTCTTAAATAAAACTTATGATAGTAAAAACAATAATTTAAAGACTAACTATTTTTTTGGTTTTTCAAATAAAGACTGGAAGAAAAATAACAAAATTTAAAACAAGAATTAAAATTAGCAAGGTTCCTAGTAACCTTAATAGGGTAGCTATTGCTTCCCCGGCAATGGAGCCAGAAAAAGGGTTGATACCTTTAATCCAGATTACGGATGTAGTATAGCTCTTTTTTCCTAGTAAACCTAGGTTATCGAATTGTCGGGAAGAAGAAAGCATAGTAAAGTTACTTTAACGGACCTTCGAGAGTTTTAGAATTCTTTTTTTGTTTTACCGGGCCAAGAGTTTGTGATCTTTTGCTGTTGACGATGATGGAGAGAGAGGGCCTAGGGCTTTCAGTTTCACCTGTAGCTGTGCAAAACATCTGATGGGAATAAAAGATAATAATAAATTATGCATGTAATTGTTAGAGCAACATAATTATATGTGGGTAGTGCATCCATAATTGATATTGCATCTGCAACCACTTATAGCAATAACCTATTAGTCTCATCCATAGAAGAAAGAGAACTAATGATATGCATAGTGACGTCATCATTATCCCAAGTAAATCCCTCACATATAGTCGTACTACCCTTCTATCACTGGGGTTCCCATCCCGTAGATTAGTCATTACTCACACTCCCAATACCTGGTTCAATCCTTGGGGTCTTGGGTACCTGACAAGTCCTTAGGTTGAGGCAATAGAGGATACAATAATCATCATGTCATACAAACTAATACATGATCCCATCTATGATAAATAACATGCATAAACAACATGGCTAGGCCGAAGCCCTTAGCCCAAGGAGGATTACTCACACATAGAGATGAGATAAACAATCATAAACATTGTAATGGAAATCATGAGATTGATAGTAGTAGTCTTACAATGTCGCCAATTGGAGATGAGATCTACTATTACAAGTGGTGGAATATGGCTATGGTGGTGGAGAAGGGTTGTGAGATTGGATCTAGATCTATTCCTCTGGCGGCTCTTTGTTGTTGTGTTTCTAGTTCTGTGGGTCTTCTTTTCTCGTCGCCCGAGGCCTCTTTATATGGGGGTCCCTTCACGAAAGTTGTTCAGTTTGACCTAGCGGTGTCGATGGAAACTAAACGGCCATAACTATATGGCCGGAATTTTATTCCTGCCGTATAGTTGGTCGTTAAACCTTTTGAATCCTTTCCACGACTCCTGATTTCTTTGAGTTGTTGGAAATCTAGTATATTTGACTTTAATGTTTTGATTCCCATCATCAAACATCGTTTTCTGCGCAAGGAAAAATAGAAAGACATGATTGCATACCCCTTTGATCATTAGGCATTAGTGGCAGGGTTTAGAGAGATATTTCATAAAAATATGAATAATATCTAGTTTAAATGTGGATGTGTATGGCTATATTTCACAGACATCAGTGGACCTTCTAGAACATTCTAGAAGCTTACGGTCAAAACACCGAAAACATTTCCGAACCCCAGAAATTGGCTTTCCTTATATGAATCTTATTCTCCGAACCATTCCGGATCTCCTCGTGATGTCCTGGATCCAATCCGAGACACCAAACAACATTCGGTCTCCAACTCACATTCCATATCTACTCAAACAACATCGAATCCTTATGTGTGTTTTACTACGGTTCATGAACTATGCAGACATGATCGAGACACCTCTCCGATCAATTACTAATAGTAGGATCTGCAAATCCATAATGGCTCCAACATATTTCTATGATGACTTCATGATCAAATGAAACATTTACATACGATACTGATTCCATTTGTCGCACGATACTTTACTTATCCGAGGTTTGATCTTTGGTATCTCTATACCTAGTTCAACCTCGTTACTGATAAGTACTATTTACTCGTTTCGTGATATGACATCCCTTGTGACCTAGTCACATGCTTGCAAGACAATTGGATGACATTCCACCGAGAGGGCCCAGAGTATATCTTTCCGCCATATGGATGGACAAATCCCACTCTTGATCCATGTGCTTGAACACACACTTTCAGAATACATAATTCCACCTTTATAACCACCCAGTTATGAAGTGGTGTTTGATGTCATCAAAGTATCCATCTGGTGATGGTGATTAACATGATATCATGGTTGAAGGATTATTTTATTATGTATCTGAAAGCTTGTAGCAAATGAACTATAAATGACTTGATCTTACTCTACGCTAACTATAGGAGTGTGTCCATAACATCATTCTCCTAATGATATGATCTTGTTATTAATAACATCTAATATCCATGATCAGGAAACCATGATCTTCTATTAATCAACAAGCTAATTTAACAAGAGGCTTACTAGGGACTCTTTTATGTTTACAAAACATACAAGTATTAATGTTTCCAGTTAATACAATTATAGCATGGGATGTAAACATTTATCATAAACACAAAGATATAATAATAACCACTTTATTATTGTCTCTTGGGCATATGTCCAATAGTCTCCCACTTGCACTAGAGTCAATAATCTAGTTTTGAAAAACTTTGGGCATTCAACACCTATGGATTTTTGGTGTTGTATATGCACGATTGGTAGTGGTAAACATAATCTTCGGATCTGACACTTCCAGGTCCATGTGTATTTGTATGTCTTTGCATCTCTACGTATCACTCATTCTCCAATGAGATGTCATTGTATAAATTTGGTCCTTTGGTGAGACCTTTAGTTCCTTGGGGTTAAAACATGTTGATACAATTGTCGTACAATATATATTCATATTATTAGCCCGCTGTGAACCAAACCTAGTTTTATAACAAACTACTTGACACAAATGCCCTCTTTGGCTGCTATAGTAATAGTCATATATTTAGCCTTTTGTTGTAGTATCTGTCACAATGTCTTAACTTTGGAACTCATCCAAATCCGTTATGGAACTTCCTTTCCATTACATTGTGCCACCCATAGTTTAAATTGAGATAAACTTAATTTGTATCTTGTGACAAAACTAGTATCAATGTAACACTTTACAATGAACTATCTATCTATTTGTCACCTCTACATAATTAACATATTCTTAGTTCTTCCAAATATCATAAGAATATCCTTACTATCGTCCAATGATTATCTTAGGAGTCATTCTGGTATATGCTCATAACAATTAGATCATAGGACATATCTGGATGTGTACATATCACAGTATGATTGATCAAAATATATTCTTGTGATTTCACTCACCTAAGTGTCAAAACACTTGAATCAATCCTTCCTGTGCGACAAGAACCTTTCTTGTAGTTTTTATATTGAACTATTTCAATATCTAATATGTGTACTCTCGGCACAACCATATTAGCGTCTTAATCTATCCATATAGATATTGATTCCAAATATTCGGGTTTTGCCTAAGTCTTTCATCTAGATGAAATTCTTAACCTGTGTCAATAAAAAATACATCATCTCCAATCAATAATATGTCTTTCACATAATGTACTAGAAATATGTCTAAACACTCCCACTTAATTTCTTGCAAATGCAATCATCTTCATCGTCTTCAATGAAATTAAACTCTTTTAACAGTTTCATCATGGTGAAGATTCCAACTCAGCGATGCTTACTTCAACCATTGATGTTTGCATATGCTTTTAGCATCCTTTGAATTAACAAAACCCTTTGGATCGTGTCATGTACACGTCCTAGGTAACCATTCTATTAGAAGAACTTGTTTTGTTTGTTAAACTACCATATAACAAAATTATATGTAGTGGTTGCTACATTAATCCGTCTAGACTAAATATCGCTATGAAATATCAAATCTTGTCATATTCAACTCCTTGAACATTGTCGTAAACTCTTTTCTGATATGTCGACTATTTCATAGATGTGAAAACATCCATGTCTATTTCTTTATAGATCCAAATATGACTGTAAGGTCTTACACCTTTCTAGAGGGACTTCCAAGTTCAAAGCTTGATTTCTCGTGTATAGAAAGGATTTTATGGCTTCAAGCCATTTGACAGAGTCAGGGCCCATCATCGCTTCTTTGCATACAGTCGGTTCATCATTATCAAAAAAACAATGATTTACTCTCAAATCCTAGTATTTGATTGTTTTCCCGACATGCTTGGTTCAATAAGAACTTAGACCTTCGTGACCACAACTTTTGAGGCACGTGAGCCATGAGCATTGTTGCTGCCTCCGGGACACTTTCCGGTGTTGTGCAACTCCGCACATATAGCTAAGGTTCAATAACCTTATCAAAGTTTGGTTGTCCTCCCACTTAACTTTTTATGAAAAATTCCTTCACAAGAAACTTGATGTTCTAAGCGACAAACAACTTTTGTCTTAGGTGTTATGGAGGAACACCCAATGGTTATTTGAATAACATACAAAGACATGCTCATCCGACTTTGGTTGTAAACATTTTACATATGCCTAGCATACCAAAGTTCCAGAAAGTACAACTTGGGTTGTATCCCAGACCATAACTTATATGGTGTCATTTCAACGTATCATGATGGAGCTCTTTTTAGTGTAAAAGCGGAAGTCACTAAACCTTTAATCTTTAAAATACAATGGCGGTTTTATAACTTACACACCTTTGATCTTACCATGTTAAACAAGGTTTTATTACATATCTTGAACACTCCATACTCATATGGTGTTTCAGGAAATGCAAATCCATGGAACTATTCCTCAAATCTTAGGTGTTATGCTAAACTTGTAACTCAAATATCTTCCTTTATGATCCAATCATAAATTCTTTATTTTCTTGTTACAATGATTTTCCACTTCATCTTGAAAGTCTTTGAACATTTTTCAAATATTTCACACTTCATCCTCATTAAGTAAATATACAAATATATTCACCCAAATTTCTATAGAAAGCATATGAGGTTGAAATAAATCGCTCACGACTTCACATAATGGACTACATACATCAATATGTACAAATTCCAATAAGTTAGTCATTCGTTCCTTTTGGCCTATGAACGGAGTTTCAATTATCTCTAGGAAAGTCTCACAAGTGTCATTTTATCAAAATAAAAAGACTCAAAAATTCCATCAACATGGAGTTTCTACACGTTTTATTTCCAATATAATTTAAACGACGATGTCACTTCTTAAGTGATCTTTCAATCATTTGTCTTGTGATATTTTTACCATTAGTTTTATTGATGTGATTTCTCCAACTAGACTTGTAAATCATCCTTCTTATATGAAACACGGTAACTATTTCAACAACCTTTTGTTCTCATAATGCCCAATCGAAATAACAATTATTGAAACAAATCTTGAAGGTAAGCTTTGATGTCAATGAGAAACACAAAAACACCTTGTTTGTTTTTGATGAACATCATCACATATTCTCTTGCTGTTTACTTAGGCCATTGCAGTTTAAGAATTGTTTTGTCATGTTTGATATTTCACACCAACCAATTCGGTATCCAATACCCAAGAACCACATTATTTAACAAGCAAAGACTACAACCATAACATGTATATCATATATATACATATGCTGGACAATTCTAGTCTTTTCTTTTCTGCCAAATATTTCAAAGATTCTCTTTCAGCATTTCCTTTCCCTTTAAAAAGAATCTATCAACATCAGTAGTGGCGTCACACACATGACACATAGTCCAAACTGTGTATAGTCAAATACTAATACCTTTGGACTTGCACTTTGAAGTAGATCAGCATCATCAAATGTTTGGCGTTTTTTTTCAAAATCCATTCTTTAGCAATCTTTTAGTGTAGTAAACATTTTATTAACATCTTCTATTCATCCTTATCATGACAACTTTCATGATCAAGATACCATAGCTTATAAAGGAGAATCGCGAGTATAATGTTGCGTTCCAAAACCTTTTGGAGGATTAGGATGTCTAGCATCTCCAACCTTCACAAATTCTCATCAAATATGAGAACATATATTTTTCCAAATTATATTCTACCATATTGCAACCAAAACATTGTTTTAGATATCGCAATATCTTTCACACATGATGGTTTGTGAAACAATTCTTTTAGCTCATATATAACCTTGATATTAAAATAATATTACCAAGAATCATGGAGGCAAACATGATACTATAGATAATAACACTGGAATTGTTACTCTTGATTTAATACTAATTATTAAACTTCATGGAGTAAACGGAGTTTGCTGAAAGTTTGCAATAGGACTTTTAAACTTTAGATTGACACTCATAACAAAACGATACCAGTTCGTAAAGTAACTATCCATAATTCTATTATCTCAATTATAACTAAGCGTAAGGTGGTGAACAGATGCCAATGGCTACAACAACTATGCAAATTCACTTTGATTTAATTTATGATAAATTGTGTTCAACTTTTAATCATATTACTTTTGAACTCCCACTCAAAACAACATCCCTCGAGTCGTTTTGGTGATTACACGAACCAAATCTACTACACCAAGTCCGATCATCACGAGAGATGATGTAGATTCAAAGGCAAAAAATCAACATGTTCATCATATCATCCATATGAATCATGCTTTACCTTTCGGTATTATGTGTTCTGAGGCCATGTATGTACATGCTAGGCTCGTCAAGGTTAACCTTAGTATCTGCATGTGCAAATCTGGCTTGCACCCGTTGTATGCACACGTAGAATCTATCAAACCTGATCATAACGTGATGCTTCGAAACGACGAGTCTTAGCAATAGTGCCTACTAAGGATGGACACTTTATTACTTGATATTTAGTGAGAGGGATCATCTTATAATGCTACCATCGCGATCTAAGGAATACAAGATGCATAAAAAGGATTAACATCACATGCAATTCATAATATGTGATATGATATGGCCTTTCTTATTGTGCCTTTGATCTCCATCTTAAAAGCACGAACATTATCTCCATCATCACCAGCGTGGCGTCAAGGTCAATGGCGCCGCTTCATGGTTGTCCTCCACCAACAGAAACTATTACAACTACTTGATGAATAGACATGCATGTCTTAACAAAATTTAAAGACAATCATAAGGCTCCTGCCGGTTGCCAACTTACAATAAGGATCATTGCATACATCATATATAATCACAATCACATCATGGCCATATCACATCACAACACAAGCCCTGCAAAAACAAGTTAGACGCCTCTAATTTTCTTTGCATGTTTTACGTGGCTTGGGCTTTCAAATAAGAACCATTCTTACCTACGAACATGAACCACAATGTTGATACAAGTATTGTCAAGTGCCCGTTGTAAATTGAATCTTCACTATGGTGGGAGAGACACACACGCGCAAAGCCATTTGTGCAATGCAAGTTGCACGTTGAGCGTGGAAAAAGTCTTATGTACGATGACATGTAAGGTTATCCCGAGCCGCTTCATCCCACCATCCCGCAAGATGCAAAGTTCACGAAAAGCAAGTGACAAAAAAAGCATCAACGCCCACAAAACCATTGTGTTCTACTCATGCAATAGATCTATGCATAGGTTCGACTCTGATACCACTGTAGGGTTTGCAGCATGGAAAACAAAAAAAATTCTATCACAGGAACACACAAAACCAAGATCTAATTTATGGCAAATCCAAGATCTAATCTACAAGATCTGTGCAACGAGATTGTAGAGAACTAATCCTCGTAGATCCAGAGCGTTTAACGAGATCGGATTCTCGTGGTTGATGTAGTCGATCACTTGTCGATCTCAAGATCGTGTAGACGGTCCTTCCGGCGCCACATTCCGGCAGCGCTTCCGCAGTCGATCACATGTACGGTAGGTGATGAAGACCTTCCTCTCCCTTGTTCCAGCAGGGCAGTGGAGGTTGTAGATCTCCTTGGAATCCCATCAACACGACGATGTGGTGGTGGTGGTGGTGGAGGAGGAGGAGGAGGAGTGATTTGGGCAGGGCTTCGCCTAAGCCGGAGTAGTGTGGTGGAGGAGAGAGGGGCTGTGGCGGCTAGGGTTCTAGGTTCCAGGGATAAGGGCTCAAGGGGGGCGCCCTACCCCTCCTTATATGGGAGGGGGCCGGCGGCCAAGGGGGCTCCCATCCCTAGCCGAGTTGACTCCCAACTCGGCTAGGAGAGGGAGAGTCCCTCCCCAACTCCTCTAGGAGAAGGGGAGTTGTAAACTTGCCTTTTAAGTTTCCCCTTTCCTTCCCAAACTAGGATTTGACTTTTCAAACTACGGTTTAAGCCTACCTCCCTTGTGCTTGGCCGAGTTGGCCTAGGGTTTGATGCTACCAGCCCCTTAGGCATGGTGCATCCAAGTACACCCTCCCGGGGTGGTGGAACTTCCAGAACATTCTAGAAGATTCCGGTCAAAACATCGAAAACATTTCCGAACCCCGGAAATTGACTTTCCTTACATGAATCATATTCTCCGTACCATTCTAGATCTCCTCGTGATGTCCTGGATCCAATCCAAGACTCCAAAAAACATTTGGTATCCAACTCACATTCCATATCTACTCAAACAACATCGAATCCTTAAGTGTGTCCCTACGGTTCGTGAACTATGCAGACATGATTGAGACACCTCTCCAATCAAAAACCAATAGTGGGATCTAGAAATCCATAATGGCTCCCACATATTTCTATGATGACTTCGTGATCGAATGAACCATTTACATATGATACTGATTCCCTTTGTCGCGTGATATTTTAGTTATCCGAGGTTTGATCATCGGTATCTCTATACCTAGTTCAACCTCATTATCGATAAGTAATATTTACTCATTTCATGATATGACATCCCTTGTGACCTAGTCACATGCTTGCAAGCCAATAGGATGACATTCCACCGAGAGGGCCCAGAGTATATCTATACGTCATATGGATGGACAAATCCCACTCTTGATCCATGTGCTTCAACACATACTTTCATAATACCTAATGCCACCGTTATAACCACCCAGTTACAAAGTGGTATTTGATGTTATCAAAGTATCCATCCGGTGATGGTGATTAACATGATCTCATGGTCGAAGGATTAGGTTACTATGTATTTGAAAGATTGTAGCAAACGAACTCTAAATGACTTGATCTTACACTATGCTAACTATAGGAGTGTGTCCATCACATCATTCTCCTAATGATATGACCTTGTTATTAATAACATCTAATTTCCATGATCAGGCAACCATGATCATATATTAATAAACAAGCTAGTTTAACAAGAGGCTTACTAGGGACTCTTTTATGTTTGCAAAACACACAAGTATTAATTTTCCTGTTAATACAATTATAGCATGTAAACATTTATCATAAACACAAAGATATAATAATAACCACTTTATTATTGCCTCTTGGGCATATCTCCAACACATCTAACTTGAGTTTCTCGGCAACTACCCACTCAGCAACATCAAAATAGGCTTAGCGATCGGCAATGTTCTACATTTAAAATTACAAAGGTTTTAGGTTGAGTTTATGAAAATATGAGTTCAAACAACTCCACTAGAAATATTATACCTAAATAATGTCTTAGTGATTACACAATCCTAATTTGCTACATCACCCTCGATCGTAACGACCGACGATATAGTTGCAAAGGTGGATGTCCACACATCGATCACATCATTCATGTGACTCGTGCTTGATCTTACGATCATCCTGTGTTCTGAGGCCATGTATGTACATGCTAGCCTCGCAAACTCTAAATCATGTGTATTGCAGTGAAACATGGTTTACACCCATCGTATCGGAACGCAGTTATATCTAACACCCGATCGTCACGGTCTGCCTCGTAACAGAGAACTTTCTTGGTGGTGCACATAGGAGGAGAACACTATCATTGGGATTAAGTTGTTTAGGGATTATATTATTAATGATAACATCGAGTATCTAATACTTAGCACACAACAAGATACACACAGAAATACATAAAATGTAAATGCGATGTGATATGGTCCTTCGCGTTGTGATCTTTATTCGGCACCTCCAGGTCTGGTGCTAGGGTGTCGGCGCCCCCGGGACCGGCGCCAGGGTATTGGCGCCTATGGGTCCTGCACCAGGGTACCGACGCCTCTGATGTGCAGTCCACCATAATGATGACCATTACTACGACTTAGAAACAAAAAGTAAACTACTTTATATTGTCTATGACCATATAACATCGTAATGCCCCTGCAAAACAAAGTTAGACGCCTCTACTTTATCTTTGCATATTTTACGTGGCTGTTAGGGCTTTCATGCAAGAACCGTTCTTACCTACGAACTTCAACCACAATGTTGATTAGATAATTGTTTATACTACACCCCTTTCGGGATGTTATATATACTATTGAGAGAGAGAGACAGACACCCAAAAGCCACTTATACGGAGCAAGCCATATGTCGAGCGTGAAACCAGTCTCGCCTAAGAGTATACGTAAGGTCGATCCGGGCCGCTTCATCAATCAATACCGCGATATAAAAAGTAAATGTAGGGGTAACAATTAAAGAATCAACGACCATAGTTAAAACTCGTGTGTTCTACCCGTACTAGAAGTACTACGCATAGATCGGCTCTGATACCACTGTTGGGGTTCGAGGGCAGAAAACAAAAAAATTCCTACGATCGAAACCCTAATGCTAGAATCTATCTATTAGTAATGCAGTAACGGGAAGGGATATGGTATTCATACCTTTGAAGACCGAGCGTGGTTAACATACCGCGAGAAACGCGGTTGATGAAGTCGTTCTGACGCTGACCTCGAGGTCACGAAGTCTAACGGCCCCGAGAACTCCTAGCGCCAAAAGCACGGCGCCGCCCGAGGGAATCACACACGTATGGTGCTTGACGACGACTCCCGCTTCTCCCCGATCTAGCCGAGATTGCGGAAGTAGATCTCCTGGATCCGAATCCCGCAGGCGCTCCATGTTGAAGAACATCTCGCTCGCACAACCCTGACAAGGAGGCCACGATCGCATGAGAGAGAAGAGATAGGCTAAACATGCCTTTTCTGTATTTTTATTGTGAGTTTTACTTTTTCTATGGGCACCTCTATATATAGGCGGAGGGAGGGGCTCCCTCCACCTTAGGTGCCCCATGTGGGACTAAAACTAACATGAAAAAGGAGCAAAACAGATCCTAGTTGGCTAGGCCCTTCGGAGCAACACGGGTAGGCCACCCAAACGTCGGCCTAGCGCGGCGGGAAGCAGCAGCAGCGGCGGGCGACAGCCAAGCAAGAGGGCAAGGAGGCCATGGACGAGTGGGCCATACACGCGGCCCACACAATAGAAGATTGTAGCACACATCTTGCCGCCCTGTGTGGCCCGCACTACGTGTCGTCCACGTGGGCTGGTCAAAAATCAGCCCCTTTTGTTATTTCTTTTGTCTTTTTCTCGCTGTTTATTTTTAGGTAAAATTCATTTGGATTTTTTGCCTAATATGAAGATGTCTTTATAAATATTTATTTAGAATATATTAATTCATAATTAACATATAATAAATGTATATTTAAATCACCATTTATCTGAAACTCCTTTCGGTCCCTTTTCCTCTATTCTATATCCTAACATTTTCGGATCTCTCGAGAACATTTCTGGTTTCTCTCTTCTCTTTTCTTTAGTGATTCTGAATATGCCTATAACGATCTCTAAGCTTCGTCAAGCCCTTAAGTGTGCTACTCAACAGTTCGGGAACACTCTAGACATGGTCAAGACTCCTATCTGACCAATAATTAACAACGGGACCTAGATGCCCATGATGACCACCTATGCAATCCATGAAACTTGTCGTTGAACCATAAATGCTATGTCTTATTCCTTTTATCTCTATGATACTTATATTGTGTGAGGCTTGATCAATGACATCACCATGTCAGGTTTAACCTCATTACCGACAATATCTACTTTACTCTATTCGATAAGTGATATCCTTCGTGACCTAGTCACACGCTGCGCAGCTTATGGATATAACTTATCTGAGTGGGCCCAGAGTATCTTTCGTCACGCGGATGGAAAATCCCGCTCTTGACGCATACGCCTCTACCTGTTCCTCCAAATACCCAATGTCACCCTTATGATAAACGGTCCACCGAGTGGCGTTAGGTGTCATTAAATTATTATTGGGAGACAGTGATTAGATATAGTCTCACGGTCTAACAAACGAGTCACTATGTTACCTAATCATCGCAACTTGAACTATATGACATGATCGTGTCATGATGCTTTACATAGGGTATGTTCACCATTTCATTCTCCAATGATATGACTTTATTGTTGTTAGATGTATATTTGTATATTTGTATGTCCCCACTTGTTAGGGGGTTTTCTGCATATTTCCACTTGTACATGTACTATATATTGTGGCCTTTGGCCCCTAGAGGAATACATGTTGCATATTCCTAACTGAAGGGTTTCGCGGCATAGTAAATCAAAATTTTCTACGGATGCGAACAGAGGGAAATGCAAGATCTAATCTAGGAGATGCAAACAACGAGAGAGATTGGATTAGATCTTCATACCCTTAAAGATTCGCACAGCGGAACGTTCGTCGGAACGTGGGTGATGTAGTCGTACTCGCTTCTCCTCCTCGCGATCCGATCCGATCTAGCACCACAAGTGGCGGTGCCTCCATGAGATACACACGTGCAGCACCTCGACGTCTCCTCCTTCCTCGGACCAGCAAGTATGGTGGAGAGACGGATTGGATCTATAACACGACGGCGTGGTGTATATGGTGGAGAATTTCTGCAACAGGGCTTTGCCTACAAACAGTCGGGAGGGAGAGAGGAGGGCAGCAGGGCAGCTAGGGTTGGAGGGGAAGGTGTAGGGGGGTGGTGCGCACCCACCCCTCTTTATATAGAGGGGGGAAGCCCTAGCCCCTCCCCCAATCCCAAACCAGCGGCCCCAAGGAGGAAGAGAGGGGGGCAAGGAAACCCCCCTTCTAGAAGGTCTATCTAGAGTTTAAACTCTCTTTGGCCGGCTGGGCCCTATGGGGCCTTGTGCCCTTGGCCCAATGCGTCCAGGGCACTCCCTCATAGGCCCATGCCCCCTCCCGGAAGGTGGGGCCACGTTGGTCCCCTTCCGGAAGGTTCTAGAAGCTTCCGGTACAATACCGATTAACCCGGAACAATTTCGGACTCCAAAAACTGCACTGCCTTATATGAATCTTATTCTCCGGACCACTCCGGAACCTCTCGTGATGTCCCGGATCCCATCCGAGACTCCGAACAAAAACTCATAAACCAATTATCTAATCTATCCTAGCGTCGAGACACGTTAAGTGTGTGACCTGCGGTTCGAGAATATGCAGACATGATCTTCTATCAATAATCAACAATGGTGCGGACACCCATATTGACTCCCACACATTCATCGATGATCATATCGGATGAACCACGATGCCAGGATTCAATCAATCCCATATATATATTCCCTTCGTCTCGCGATATTTTACTTGCCCGAGATTTGATCGTCGGTACCGTCATACCTAGTTCAATCTCGTTCACGTTAGTACTTTACTCGTTCCGTAATCCGATATCACTTTGTGATTAACTCCTTATCCACATTCTTGAAAGCGGTGTTGATATCGATTACGAGTGGGCCAAGTATATCTCTCCGACTTGAGGGACACATCCCATCTCGATACATACAACCCAATGATACTTTCCGATCACCCGAGAGACACCTTTATGATCACCCTCTCATAGGATGACGTTTGATGACCTCAAAGCTTTCTTCCGATACCCGGGAGTTGTATTATCTCATGGTCTAAGGAATACAATATTTGACATAAGAAAAGCTTCGCAAAGACGAACACGATGACACGATCTAATTGCTTCGCTTAGTTTGGGTCTGTCCACCATATCATTCTCCCAATGATATGATCTCATTATCAATTGACAACTCATGTCTATGGTTAGGAAACCTTAACCATCATTGATCAATGAGCTAGTCCATAGAGGCGTACTAGGGACACGGTGTTGTTCACAAACCACACAAGTATTCAAGTTTCCGCTTAATACAATTCTAGCATGGAATATAAACATTATCATGAACAAGAATTATAATAATAACATCTTTATTATTGCCTCTAGGGCATAATTCCAACACTAACATGGTATCAAAGATAGGTTAGACTTTTTTAGCAACATCGTCATAGCCGCCACCGTCCCTGTCGTCGCCGGTCTTTTCCGACGTCGCCGCCGCCGGCTGCCGCTGTTGTCTGCTTCTTCATCGGGCCTCCACCGTCTGCCCGATCTCCGCCGTTGTCGTCGGACGCCATATGTCCGATCCCCGTTGCTGTCGTTGCGTCGGGCCATCGCCACCTGCCCGATTTCCGCCGCCGCCGCCTGCCTCTAGCTCGCCCGCACCAGGACGGGCCGCCGCCTGCTACATCGATTTGATCTGCGTCTGCGTCGGTCCGCCGCCCCTCTGCCCCGATTTCCGCCGCCACCGTCTGCCTCCAGCTCGTCGGCCTCCACTCTCCATATCGTCGGCCTCCACCTCGCTGGCCCCAGCCCCGCCGCCGGATCCCCAGTCGCGCCGCCGGATTCAGCCCCCACCTTTTCGGCCCGTGTCAGGCCCTGCCAGATCTGATCTGATCTGCGTTTGATTTCGAGAAGAGAGAGAGAGAGAGAGATGTCTTCTTCATCGGGTTATGTTGCGATTCCTTGCTGACTGGTGATTTTCGATGGCGCGAATTACCCTGATTTCGCTGCCTTTATGCGCTTTCACATGCGTGGGCTTAGTCTTTGGGGTGTGCTCTCCGGCGAGGTCTCCTGTCTGTTGTGCCCCTGCTCCTGTGGCTCCTCTTCCGCCGACGCCAATTGTTCTCGGCGCTGATGCTTCTCAGGAGGCCAAGGATGCTGCTCAGAGTGCTGATGATAGTGTTGTTGCTGCTTATGACCTGAAGTTCAAGCAGTACTCTGCTGATCTCGAGACCTATTGTGGCATCCCGCAAAACCACTACTAGAAAATCGCGTTGAATTTGTGCATTGCATCGTCATCATCATACATTGTTTGCATAAAACTATGTTTGCAAAGCCCGTGTTGTTTTCTAAACGCCCCTCTTTATTCAAACATCAAAACCCGGGTCACCGGATTATTTTGTTTTGCCCGCTATCGGTTTGCAAGCGATGTTATTTAAACAAATAAAAATTATATTATTTTAGTGGGGGCAGTCAAACGGGCCAACCCGACCCGAACGACCACCCCCGTGTAAACAGATCGGTCCACCTCTAAATCCTAAACTCACCCAACTAACCTACCCAGCCCAACCCTCCACCTCACCCCAACCAGTAACCTGCTGACACCTCACCCTCTCCTCTCCCTCTACCCTATCCCACTCTGCCACCTAGGCAGCCCTCTCACCCCCCACACACACACACAGCATGTGCCAGCCCCACCCCTCTCTCCTCACAGCACGCACGCACGCCTGCCAACCTCCCCTGGACCCACTCCCTTACAACCCACTCCCCACTGCGCGCCTTTCCCAGGTCGGGCCCCACCCAGGCAGCCGAGCCCCGCCTCCTCTCTCCCTTGTCTCCCTCCCGACCTCGCCTCCCACCACGTGCACCGCCTCCCTTGGCAGCCTTCCGCCCCGCCTCGCCCGTCCGCTCCCTCGCCGCCCGCTCTCCCACCAACCTCGCCTCGCCTTCCCCTCCTTTCCTCCCCCTCGGCCTCCAGCGCCTTGCCCGCCTTCTCCTCCACCTCGGCCACGCCCCACGCCTCCAGCGCGTCGGCGCCCGTCGCCCGCCCTGCTGCTTGGCGCCCGGCCGCCTCGCCACCCGCCTCCCAGCTCATGACGATCCCGCTGGCCTCGCGACCCGCTCTCCCCAAGCGCCCGCCGCCCGGCCCTCCTTCCATGACGACGGCCTGCCGTCGCCAGCCGCTCGAAGCCGCCCTCGCCACCTTGGCCGCACCGCCTCAGCCCGCGCCACCGTCTCCGCCTCGCTTTGGCCGCTGCTCCACAGCGTCGCGGCGCCCGCTCCCCGCGCTGCGAGCCGCACCCGCCTCTGGCCGGCCCAGCGAGCTTCGCCTCCCGTCCCCGACCGACCCCAACCTCAAGCGCCGCCGCCCGGGCCTCCCCTCGCCGCTGGCGCCGCCTGCCCCTCCCTCGAGCGTGCCCCTCCAAGTTCTGGCCGCCGCCGTTCCGGCGCCGTCCTCCAAGCCGGTCCCTTCTCCGGCCGTTGTGTCGCGCGTCCACCATGTGCCGTTCTGCATGTGCATGTTCGGTTCCTTTTATCCAGGTGTTTTGGCTTTGGTCTTGTCAGATGGTGTGCCTGCTAGTTTTGTGGTGATGCTGTCATGTTGCGACGAAGCGAACTGAAGATCAACAAGGTCGCAGCAAGATCTCCGAACCCTCTCGACGGACAAGACCTTCGAGTCGGAAGACCGCGTTTGCCATCAATGATAAGATCTCCGGCACGGGACATCAAGAACTCCATCACGAAATCCCCAAGATCATCTTCCCGGATCCGGAAAATCACGAGGACCGATCCCAGAACCGCCCGGAAAACCAAGATCTGCGCGGATCGCAGGCCCGTTCCCGGAGGCGAAGTCCGGATGTGAAGACCACCAAGCTCTCCTTCCCGGATTCGACGCCCCGAGACCATCACGAGGAGGCGAAACGCCAAGGCCTTCGACACGGAACCCTGAACCCCGACGACCCCCGGACGCCAAGATCGACTCGATGGCGCGGACCCGACAAGATCTTCGCAACGGCAAGAACGACAGCAACCAGGGCGAGACCGCTACCCCGACACCAGACCAAGTACTTCTTCCCGGAACGCAAGATCTGCCTGTTACCGAGCACGAGAGAACGATCCCGCTGAGAACGGACCCGCCGAACTCTGGACCCCGAGACCGGACCCTGGACCCTGTCGAACCCCGAACCCCGGAACCCCAAGACCGTCGAGACCCCTCAATGTGTGAACCCTTCCCGAACCCTTATTTTATAATATAACCACAACTTGTTGCACATTAAATCATTCATGTCGCATGCATATCATGTGGTTTGGGGGCCTTATGCCGATTCACCTTATAATTAAATATGGGGCCCATATGCGGGCAAATCTAGTCTCATATTGGCCTCATTTAAATTTATGTAGCGAACCGGTGATATATTCCGCATTGTTAAACAACATTTAACTTGCGGGGGTTCTAAACAACTTGAACCATTTAATTAATTGTCGGGACCCCGGTTCCGCTTAAGATGACCTAATTGCATCGCGCCTTTGACATGCCATACATCATGCATGCATCATGCCGATCTTCTGCCGTTGTATTAAATCTTGTATCCGGTGCTTCTTCTAGCGTTTTGCTTCTTCGCGGATAAGGCCGTTGAGTTGATGTGAGCTTCGCCCCGATCTTCGGTTGAACCTTCGACAATGTTTCAGGCGAGCATCTCCCCCTTTCTACCTATCTTACTTTCTAGTATTTATTCCCTCCTGTTGCTCTTTGCTATCTGTGTTGCGATGCTCTAGTTCCGTACCCGTGATATCCCTTGCAGCCATATATAGCCTTGGACACATCCTACTACCTGTTGTTTGGTAGATAGTTGGACCCGCGTGTCGTAGTCGCTTGCTCCAGTGTTTTTGCTTGTCGTCAAGTACCACAGTTGTTGGAGGATGGCCGCATGTTGTCGTTGGAGTTGATCATGGCTTTAATTACTGTTTCACTCTAATTCCTGTTTAACAACTAAAATTGAATTAAGCAGAGGCATCGATGGGTGATAGGTAAGATTTGGTTTCCGACCGCCCACTTGTGTCCCGTAGGACCCGAGTTCTTGACACCTGTTCCGAGATCGAGCGCGCTAACCACAGGTGGGGAGATATGGGCCCCCCATTGATAATTACCTGATTTCAAAGTATTGTACTGGGGGCCACAACTAGTTTGAGGTGTTTTACTATCCTGTACTTATGCCATGTTTACTGCTTTAATTACGTTTGTGCGAGGAGCACACTGTCGTTAGGAAGCGGAGTGATTTAGCGGTATCGGCGGTCCCGTTTGGGGGCAGATCATATCGCCATCGACGCATAAACCCGAGTCCGTCTCGAGACGGCCGACTCCGTTGCGGTGTCGACTCGGTGGGGTGGCCCGTGCTTGCTTTGGGTCAGGAACGTCGTGATTTAGGCCCGACATCGATGGGTGTATGTTAACCGATCGGCAAAAGGGTCGAAGTGCCTGTGGATACTTTGGTGCACCCCTGCAGGGTTAAATCTTTTCGAGAAGCCGTGTCCGCGGTTATGGACGACTTGGAGCACAGTGTCTGATCATAGACAACTATAACTAAAGTTTACTATTTTAAATTAACTTGTTTCCGATATGATTAGTAATCAGCTTCACTACAACGGAATGGCTAAGTAAAAGTATCAACGACTGCTGGGTTTTGGGGTTATCTCATGATAATTGTATCTGACTAGTAAGTGTTGCCACTATAACGGATTGATTAACTAAAAGTGTCCACTGCTTACTTTATCAGGATGATTATCTAAACCTGACTAGTAAAGTGCCGCAACTATAACCGAATAAGTAAAACTGCCAACTGTGTGAGTTCCTCGGTTGACTTCCTCGTTTGGTCTCGAGGGGGAAACACCAGGACGGGTTTGTTTGGTGATAGCTTCAGGTTGGATCCGGTTAGGTCATTCTCATCCCTCTCTGATAGCCGCCAGTTGTTCCGAGTCTCTATAGGTTGTTTAGTGCATGCTGCCGCTGCCGCTCAGTCCACCATACCTATGTAGGCGAGGACCGCCAAATTCTAGCCTCTCGTGTCTTGGCCTCGATCTTGGCGCTCCTTCTTTTCCTTTGCCCTTTGTCGGCACCCTTTTGTTTAGCAGGTTTTGAGATCGGCGCCGTTAGCGGGTTACCCTTCCGGCTTGGCACAGGAGGTTATGGGCGCCATTGGTTATTCTTGGGCTCTTAGCCCCATTTGCTTCTTGTCCGTAGTCGGACGCCCCCATCGTTTTCAAGGTGATTTGGATCTTTGTACCGTATAATTTGTAATCTTGACTCTTTGAGTCATTTGTTATATATATATCTACGCTGGGTCCCATCGAGGCTGTTGTGTAATGTTATTACTTTGCTTTCCACCCTTGCGAAAGTGCTGGTGGGCACCTTGAATCGTTTCTATGCGGGTTTGGCGATTTTGCTAAAACTTGCATAGGGCGATTCTGAGGGTGTTCTGAGTGGTATCGAGCTCAGCGGTTGCGATACCTGAAGTCCAGCCTGTAGGATAACCTAGCTAACGGCCGAAGTAGAGTGTCAAAACTATTTTTGAAAATCGGTTGGATAGTTCTGATTAGGTCTGATTTTATTCCTTACCCCTCTGCTATTCTCCTCTTATCTCGACGTGTTTTGAATCTGCTCTCTTATCTTTTCTTCGAGTCCAGGATTTCTCGTGGTTGGGTTTCCGTCGTACCTTCAGGGTTTCGCTTCCTCCTCTGATAACGGTGTTGCTACATCTGGTCCTCATGCTATCCGAGGAATCTTCCGTCTTGTGGACTTCTCTGGTTCCTTCTCATGCCTTCCGGTGTTTTCCGACGCTACGGCATCCTCTACGCCAGATCCGATGCAGAGTCTGCATCACTCCTTTGTTTCCGAACCTCGCTTGTCGAGATCTTCAGTCTGAATCCTGAGGGTTGGTTGCATAATCTATCCAGTCGTGTACAGAGTAATGCTTTGAGTGCGGGATGGAGTCGCGACCATACCACTACTATTATCATTCGCTTGCGTACATTGAATGGTGGACCGATGCAACTCTGCTCCTTCCATAAAAGTTAGAGGTGGCCTTACCTTTAACTTCGTCCGTTGTTTATCCGGAGTGTTTGTGGCATCCCGCAAAAACCACTACTAGAAAATCGCGTTGAATTTGTGCATTGCATCGTCATCATCATGCATTGTTTGCTAAAACTATGTTTGAAAAACCCGTGTTGTTTTCTAAACGCCCACCTTTTATTAAAACGCCAAACCCCGGATCTCCGGATTATTTTGTTTTTGTTGCTATCGGGTTTCAAACGGCCCAATTCAATTAAATAAAATGTTTAGTTATTTTAGCGGGGGCAGTCGAACGGGCCGTCCCGACCCGAACGACCACCTCCATGTTTTCAGAACGGTCCAACCAGTCCTGCCCCCTAAATCCTATGTCTACCCAACATCCTACCCAAACCAACCCTCCACCTCACCCCCTCCTATCAGGAAGCGCCACATCACCCTTGCCCACCCCTCACCCACTCAAATCCTGCCACCTAATCCTAACCCCTCTCTCTCTCCTCTCTCCCTCTCAGCACACCCCACCCTAGCACACCAAACACACACAGCCTTGCCTGCACACCACTGCTCCTGCCCTGGGCCCCATGATCAACCCCACCTCCCCAGGCAGTTGGCACCTCCCCAGAAAAACCCCTCCCCCAGCTCGAACCTTCCCCGTCCCCACCTGGCCCCACGCCTTCGTCCCCGTCGCCCACGCCTCCTCTCTCGCGTTCTCTCTCCCTCGCCGCGTCGTCCCCAGGCGCCGAGGCCGCCTCAGCCGCGGACCGCCATCCCAGGCAAGCCGCCCCCACGCGTCGTCGGCCAAGCCAGCGCCTCCCCTCACTGCTCTGCCCGTCCCGCCCCTCCACCTCGCCCAGCGCCAGGCGTGCTCCGCAGCGCGCCCTCGGTCGCTCGCTCGCCACTGCGTCCCGCCGCCGCTCACCTCCCCAGCGTCCGCCTCGCCCGACCCCGCACCTCACCGTCTCCTCGCGCTCCGCCGGCCGCGTCCCGTCGCCACCCAGCGACCGCCTCCAGCGGACCAGCGCCGCCTTCGAGTCCTCCGCTGGCGCCGCTGCAGTTCCGAACCTCCCCTCGCGCGCATCCGCCCGGCCGCGCCCGCCCAGCGAGCCCCGCCCGAGCTCCGAAGCCCGCCTCGCGCCGCCGCCCCCACGCGCTGCTCGCCTCCGCCCGCCTCGCAGCTTCGCAGACGTCGCCACCGGACCTCGGGCCCTCTCCGTCGGGGCCCACCTCGCCGGACCACCTCGCCACCGCATGGGAGCTTCACCTTGGCCTCGGAGGACCGGCCTCCGCACCGTGCTGTAGGGCCACGTCAAGACCGCCACGTGGGAAAACCCCGAGTTCACCTCGACAAGTTCTTCATCGGAAACCCCGATGCCGGATCCGAATAATCGCCAAGGTCGTCATCGGAACATTGAGGTCGTTGCAGTGGACCCGACAAGATCTACCGCTGGACCCCGAGACCGATCCCGGGGAGTCGCAAACCCCAAGATCTACGAGAGGGGACCGATGACCGTGGACCGAGAACGTCGTCATGGAACGCAAAGGTTTTCCAAGGAGCATGTACCGAGTGCCGAGGCCGAATCAAGACCTTCCCCGACGCCGAGGATGCCTAACCGGGACGGACCCGAAAACCACCGACAAGGCCTCCGGCCTGGACTCCAAGATCTGCCTCCCGGACATCGAGCCACAAGATCTTCCGTAAACATGACCCGCAAGTTCGACCCCGAGAATGACCGACGCTAAGATCGCCTCCCGGACGCGCCACGGTTTTGGAAGAACCCCCGGACACCGAGTCCGCCAAGAACCCCGTTGCGACAAGTGCTTCACCCCGAACGCCATGACCGTCGACATGACCCGAAGACCGCGAATGCGACAAGATCTGCCCCGTGACCGAGAACGCTTCCGTCGTACCCTGAACCCCGAGACCGGACCCTGTCGAGCCCCGAACCCCGGAACCCCAAGACCGTCGAGCCCCCTCTGATGTGTGACCCTTTTTCCTCGAACCCTATTTTATCACATATCAATATGTTGCACATTAAATTGTCATTCCCGCATGCATAGCATTGGTTTGGGGGCCTTATGCCGATTCACCTAATAATTAAATATGGGGCCCATATGCGGGCAAATCTAGCCTTATATTGGCCTCATTTAAACTTGTGTAGCGAACCGGTATCTTATCTTGCCTTGTTATAACAACATTTAAATTGCGGGGGTTCTAAATAACTTGAACCATTTAATAATTGTCGGGACCCCGGTTCCGCTTAATTTGACCTAATTGCACCGCACCTTTGCCATGCCATACATCATACATGCATCATGCCGATCTTCTGCCGTGTATTAAATGTTGCATCCGGTGTTTCTTCTAGTGTTTTGGTTCTTCGCGGATAAGGCCGTTGAGTTGATGTGAGCTTCGCCCCGATCTTCGGTTGAACCTTCGGCATGTTTTCAGGCGAGCATCTCCCTCTTTCTACCTATCTTACTTTTATAGTATTTACTTCCCTCTGTTGATCTATCGCTATACGTATTTGCGATGCTCTAGTTCGTGCCGTGATATCCCTTGCAGCCATATATAGCCTTGGACACCTCCTATTACCTGTTGTTTGGTAGATAGTTGGACCCGCGTGTCGTAGTCGCTTGCTCAAGTGTTTGTGTGCCGACAAGAACCACAATTGTTGGAGAATTGCCGCATGTTGACGTTGGAGATGATCATGGTTTAATTATTGTTCACTTTAATTCCTGTTTAACAACTAAAATTGAACTAAGCAGAGGCATCGGTGGGTGATAGGTAAGATTTGGTTTTCCGACCGCCCACTTGTGTCCCGTAGGACCCGAGTTCTTGACATCTGTTCCGAGATCGAGCGCGCTAACCACAGGTGGGGAGATATGGGCCCCCCATTGATAATTACCTGATTTCAAAGTACTGTACTGGGGGCCACAAAGTAGTTTGGGGCTTTATTACTATCCTGTACTTATGCCATGTTTACCGCTTTATTTACGATTGTGCGAGTCTGCACTGTCTTGTTAGGCGGGCCACGTTTCATGATGTCGGCGGTCCCGTTTGATTCTTTGTCAGTCTGACCCGTGCCAAACCCAGTCCGTCTCGAGAAGCCGACTTCGTTGCGGGTGTCGACTTGGTGGGGTGGCCCCGTGCTTGCTTTGTGCAGGAACGTCGTGACTTAGGCCCGCCGACATACCGATGGGTGTATGTTAAGCGATCGGCAAAAAGGGTGAAGTGCTGTGGATACTTTGGTGCACCCTGCGGTTAAATCTTTTCGAAGCCGTGTCGCGGTTATGGGCGACTTGGAGCACGATGTCGATCATAGACAACTATAACTAAAGTTTCTTGTTTAAATTAACTTGTTCCGACATGATTAGTAATCACTTCACTACAGAATGGCTAAGTAAAAGTATCAACAACTGTTGGGTTTTGGGGTTATCTCATGATAATGGTATCGACTAGTAATTCTTGCCGATAACGAATGGTTAAAAGTGCTTGCTTACTTTTCTCGGGGCGATTATCTAAACGACTAGTAATTGCTGCGATAAGCGAATAAGTAAAGCTGCCAACTGCGTGCGTTCCTCGGTTGACTTCCTCGTTTGGTCTCGAGGGGGGAACGCCAGGATGGGTTTGTTTGATAATAGTCTCAGGTTGGATCCGAATAGGGTTTTCTCACCCTCTCTGATAGCCGCCCGGTTGTATCGAGTCTCTATAGGTTGTTTAGTGCATCTTTGTTGCCGCTCGATCCACCACACCTATGTAGGCGAGGACCGCAATTCTAGCCTCATGATGTCTTGGCCTCAATGGCGCTCCTTCTTTTTCCTTTGCCCTTTGTCGGCACCCTTTTGTTAAGCAGGTTTTGAGATCGGCGCGTTAGCGAGGTTACCCTTCCTTGGCTTGGGCGGGGTTATGGGCATTGGTTATTCTTGAGGCTCTTAGTCCCATTTGCATCTTGTCCGTGGTGGACTCTATCGTTTTCAAGGTGATTTGGATCTTTGTATTGTATATCTGTATTCTTGACTCTTTGGGTGGCATTGTATATATACATTACGTGGGTCCCATCGAGGCTGTGTGTAATGTTATTACTTTGTTTTTCCACCCGCACGAAAGTGCTGGTGAGCACCTTGAATCGTTTCTATGCGGGTTTGGCGAATTTTGCTAAAACTTGCATAGGGCCGATTAGGGTGTTCAGTGGTATCGAGCCCGGTTGCGATACCCCACAAGTCCAGCCTGTAGGATAACCTAGCTAACGGCCGAAGTAGAGTGTCTAAACTATTTTCGAAAAGTCGGTTGGATAGTTCTGATTAGGTCTGATTTTACTCCTTACCCCTCTGCTGTTCTCCTCTTACCTCGACGAGTTTTGAATCTGCTCTCTTCTCTTTCTTCGAGTCCAGGATTTCTCGTGGTTGGGTTCCGTCGTACCTTTAGGGTTTCGCTTCCTCCTTGGTAACGGTGTTCTACCGCCCGATGTTCAAGCTGCCTGATGAATCCGTCTACGGTGTTACCATTCTTTATTCCTTGTTTGTTCCTTCCGGTGTTTTTCGGCGACGACATCCTCGCGGATCGATCTGATGCATCACTCCTTTGATCCGAACCTCGCTTGTCGAGATCTTGATCTGAATCACGAGTTGGTTGCATAGTCTATCTGTATATGCGGGTAATGCTTTGAGTGCGGGATGGAGTCGCGACCATACCACTACTCTTATCATTCGCTTATGTACATTGAATGGTGGATCGATGCAATTTACTCCTTCCATGGAAGTTAGAGGTGACCTTACCTTTAACCGCCCGTTGTTTCCAGTGCTCTCGGCGATCGAGCAGCGACCTCTTGTTAGTGGTGTCGCGAGGATCTACACGAAGCGAGAAGACGCAGATCGCCGACCTTCCTTCCGGTACCATGAGGCGGATCTCGAGGGCGAGATCCATTGTTAGTGGTGTCGAATTGTGGCATCCCGCAAAAACCACTACTAGAAAATCGCGTTGAATTTGTGCATTGCATCGTCATCATCATGCATTGTTTGCTAAAACTATGTTTGAAAAACCCGTGTTGTTTTCTAAACGCCCACCTTTTATTAAAACGCCAAACCCCGGATCTCCGGATTATTTTGTTTTTGTTGCTATCGGGTTTCAAACGGCCCAATTCAATTAAATAAAATGTTTAGTTATTTTAGCGGGGGCAGTCGAACGGGCCGTCCCGACCCGAACGACCACCTCCATGTTTTCAGAACGGTCCAACCAGTCCTGCCCCCTAAATCCTATGTCTACCCAACATCCTACCCAAACCAACCCTCCACCTCACCCCCTCCTATCAGGAACCGCCACATCACCCTTGCCCACCCCTCACCCACTCAAATCACCCACCTAATCCTAACCTCTCTCTCTCCTCTCCTCTCGGACACCCCACCCTAGCACACCAAACACACACAGGCCTTTGGCGCGCCCACACTCCCCCCCGTGGGCCCATCGTCAACCCCACCTCCCCAGTTGGCACCTCCCAAAAACCCTCCCCAGCTCGAACCTTCCCGTCCCCACAGCCCCGCCTTCGTCCCGTCGCCCGCCTCCTCTCGCGTTCTCTCTCCCTCGCCCAGCGTCGTCCCCGGCCGAGGCCGCCTCGCCGCCCGGACCGCCATCCCGCAGCCGCCCCCCGTCGTCGGCCGCGGCCAACCGCCCGCCTCCCACTCAGCTCCCGTCCCGCCCCTCCGGTACCTCCGCGCCCGGCGCCACCGTGCTCCGCGCGCCGCGCCCTCGAGTCGCCTCGAGCTCGCCACGCGTCCCGCCGCGCTCACCTCCCCGGCGTCGCCTCGCCCGACCCGCACCTCACTGTCTCCTCGCCCCGCTCCGCCCGCCGTCCCGTCGCGCCACCCAGCGAGCCGCCTCCAGCGGACCCAGCGCCCCGCCAAGCCTGAGTCCTCCGCCGGCGCCGCCTGCAGGCCAGCCTCCCCTCCGCCGCATCCGCCAGCGCCGCGGCCAAGCCCCGAGCCCGCCCCAGGCTCCGCCAAGACCGCCTCATGCGCCTTGTGCCTTTGCTCGCCTCCGCCCTTCTGCAGCAGCTCGCAAGACGTCGCCGCGCCGGACCCCGCGCGGGCCCTCTCCGTCGGGGCCCACCTCGCCGGACCACCTCGCCACCGCATGGGAGCTTCACCTTGGCCTCGGAGGACCGGCCTCCGCACCGTGCTGTAGGGCCACGTCAAGACCGCCACGTGGGAAAACCCCGAGTTCACCTCGACAAGTTCTTCATCGGAAACCCCGATGCCGGATCCGAATAATCGCCAAGGTCGTCGTCCGAACATTGAGGTCGTTGCAGTGGACCCGACAAGATCTACCGCTGGACCCCGAGACCGATCCCGGAGAGTCGCAAACCCCAAGATCTACGAGAGGGGACCGATGACCGTGGACCGAGAACGTCGTCATGGAACGCAAAGGTTTTCCAAGGAGCATGTACCGAGTGCCGAGGCCGAATCAAGACCTTCCCCGACGCCGAGGATGCCTAACCGGGACGGACCCGAAAACCACCGACAAGGCCTCCGGCCTGGACTCCAAGATCTGCCTCCCGGACATCGAGCCACAAGATCTTCCGTAAACATGACCCGCAAGTTCGACCCCGAGAATGACCGACGCCAAGATCGCCTCCCGGACGCGCCACGGTTTTGGAAGAACCCCCGGACACCGAGTCCGCCAAGAACCCCGTTGCGACAAGTGCTTCACCCCGAACGCCATGACCGTCGACATGACCCGAAGACCGCGAATGCGACAAGATCTGCCCCGTGACCGAGAACGCTTCCGTCGTACCCTGAACCCCGAGACCGGACCCTGTCGAGCCCCGAACCCCGGAACCCCAAGACCGTCGAGCCCCCTCTGATGTGTGACCCTTTTTCCTCGAACCCTATTTTATCACATATCAATATGTTGCACATTAAATTGTCATTCCCGCATGCATAGCATTGGTTTGGGGGCCTTATGCCGATTCACCTAATAATTAAATATGGGGCCCATATGCGGGCAAATCTAGCCTTATATTGGCCTCATTTAAACTTGTGTAGCGAACCGGTATCTTATCTTGCCTTGTTATAACAACATTTAAATTGCGGGGGTTCTAAATAACTTGAACCATTTAATAATTGTCGGGACCCCGGTTCCGCTTAATTTGACCTAATTGCACCGCACCTTTGCCATGCCATACATCATACATGCATCATGCCGATCTTCTGCCGTGTATTAAATGTTGCATCCGGTGTTTCTTCTAGTGTTTTGGTTCTTCGCGGATAAGGCCGTTGAGTTGATGTGAGCTTCGCCCCGATCTTCGGTTGAACCTTCGGCATGTTTTCAGGCGAGCATCTCCCTCTTTCTACCTATCTTACTTTTATAGTATTTACTTCCCTCCTGTTGATCTATCGCTATCTGTGTTGCGATGCTCTAGTTTCGTACCCGTGATATCCCTTGCAGCCATATATAGCCTTGGACACCTCCTATTACCTGTTGTTTGGTAGATAGTTGGACCCGCGTGTCGTAGTCGCTTGCTCAAGTGTTTGTGTGCCGACAAGAACCACAATTGTTGGAGAATTGCCGCATGTTGACGTTGGAGATGATCATGGTTTAATTATTGTTCACTTTAATTCCTGTTTAACAACTAAAATTGAACTAAGCAGAGGCATCGGTGGGTGATAGGTAAGATTTGGTTTTCCGACCGCCCACTTGTGTCCCGTAGGACCCGAGTTCTTGACATCTGTTAGAGATCGAGCGCTAACCACGGTGGGAGATATGGGCCCCCATTGATAATTACGATTTCAAAGTATCGTCTTGGGGCCACAAAGTAGTTTGGGGCTTTATTACTATCCTGTACTTATGCCATGTTTACCGCTTTATTTCGATTGTGAGTCTTGCACTTTGTCTTTGTTAGGAGCGGGCCACGTTTCGCGGTGTCGACAGTCCCCGTTTGGGGATTTGCTGTCGTTCACAGCCGTTTGCCCAAACCCCAGTCCGTCTCGGAGACCGGCCGACTTCGTTGCGGGTGTCGACTTGGTGGGGTGGCCCCCACGTACTTGCTTTGGGTCTGGGAACGTCGTGACTTAGGCCCCGCCGACATACCGATGGGTGTATGTTAACTGATCCGCAAAAGGGTCGAAGTGCCTGTGGATACTTTGGTGCACCCCTGCAGGGTTAAATCTTTTCGAGAAGCCGTGTCCGCGGTTATGGACGACTTGGAGCACAGTGTCTGATCATAGACAACTATAACTAAAGTTTACTGTTTTAAATTAACTTGTTCCGACATGATTAGTAATCAGCTTCACTACAACGGAATGGCTAAGTAAAAGTATCAACAACTGTTGGGTTTTGGGGTTATCTCATGATAATGGTATCTGACTAGTAATTACTGCAACGATAACAGAATGGTTAATTAAAAGTGCCCACTGCTTACTTTTCTCAGGACGATTATCTAAACCTGACTAGTAATTGCTGCAACGATAACTGAATAAGTAAAACTGCCAACTGCGTGCGTTCCTCGGTTGACTTCCTCGTTTGGTCTCGAGGGGGAAACGCCAGGATGGGTTTGTTTGATAATAGTCTCAGGTTGGATCCGAATAGGTTTTTCTCACCCTCTCTGATAGCCGCCAGTTGTATCGAGTCTCTATAGGTTGTTTAGTGCATGCTGTCGCTGCCGCTCAGTCCACCACACCTATGTAGGCGAGGACCGCCGAATTCTAGCCTCGCCGCTGTCTTGGCCTCGATCTTGACGCTCCTTCTTTGTTTTACTTTGCCCTTTGTCGGCACCCTTTTTGTTAAGCAGGTTTTGAGATCGACGCCGTTAGCGAGGTTACCCTTCCGGCTTGGCCTGGGCAGGGTTATGGACGCCATTGGTTATTCTTCAGGGCTCTTAGTCCCATTTGCATCTTGTCCGTAGCTGGACGCTCTATCGTTTTCAAGGTGATTTGGATCTTTGTATTGTATATCTGTATTCTTGACTCTTTGGGTCGCCGCTGTATATATCTGTTCTGTGGGTCCCATCGAGGACTGTTGTGTAATGTTATTACTTTGTTTTTCCACCCGCACGAAAGTGCCTGGTGGGCACCTTCGAATCGTTTCTATGCGGGTTTGGCGAATTTTGCTAAAACTTGCATAGGGCCGATTCTGAGGGTGTTACAGTGTTCTCTTGACGGACGGGATCAACGACCTCTTGTTAGTGGTGTCGCGAAGATCTACACGAAGCGAGAAGACGCAGACCGCCGACCTTCTTTCCGGTACCATGAGGCGGATCTCGAGGGCGAGATCCATTGTTAGTGGTGTCGAATTGTGGCATCCCGCAAAACCACTACTAGAAAATCGCGTTGAATTTGTGCATTGCATCGTCATCATCATACATTGTTTGCATAAAACTATGTTTGCAAAGCCCGTGTTGTTTTCTAAACGCCCCTCTTTATTCAAACATCAAAACCCGGGTCACCGGATTATTTTGTTTTGCCCGCTATCGGTTTGCAAGCGATGTTATTTAAACAAATAAAAATTATATTATTTTAGTGGGGGCAGTCGAACGGGCCAACCCGACCCGAACGACCACCCCCGTGTAAACAGATCGGTCCACCTCTAAATCCTAAACTCACCCAACTAACCTACCCAGCCCAACCCTCCACCTCACCCCAACCAGTAACTGCTGACACCTCACCTCTCCTCTTCCTCTACCCTATCCCACTCGCCACCTAGGCCCTCTCACCCCCCCACACACACGGCATGTGCCCAGCCCCTCTCCTCTCAAAGCATACGCCGCCTGCCAACCTCCCTGGACCCACTCCCTGACCAACTCCCACTCCCACTGGCGCGCCTTTCCCCTCGGGCCCCACCCCAGGCCCCGCTCGAGCCCCGCCTCCCTCTCTCCCTTGTCTCCCTCCCCACCCCGACCTCGCCTCCACCCTGCCCGCGTGCACCGTCTCCCCCCGCCGGCAGCCTTCCGCCCCGCCTCCGCCGGCGTCCGCTCCTCGCCGCCGCCCGCTCTCCCACCAACCTCGCCGCCTCGCCTTCCCCCTCCGCCTTTCCTCCCCCTCTGGCCTCCAGCGCCGCCAGCCGCCCTTCTCCTCCACCTCCGGCCGCCCCCCACCGCCTCCGGCCGCCCGTCGCCTTCCCTGTTGCGCTGCCCGACGCCTTGCCTTCGCCACCGCCTCCCAGAGCTCATGACGATCCGTCCCCGCCTCACTGACCCGCTCCCCCAGCCCCCGCCCGGCCCTCCTTCCCGCGCCGACGGACGCTGCCGCCCGGCCAGCGCCGCCTCCCTCACCTTCGGCCGCAGCCGCCCGCCCACCGTCTCTCCTCCTCGCCTGGCCGCCCCGCGTCATGCCGCCGCGAGCTCCCGCCACCGGCGCTGCACTTCCCGCCTCCTGGTCGGCCCGGCGAGCTCGCCTCCCGTCGGCCTGCACCGACCCCAACCCCAGCGCGCCGCGCCCGGCCCCTCGCCGCGCGCCTTGCGCCCTCAGCGTGCCTCAAGTTCGGCGCTGCGTTCGGCGCGTCCTCCAAGCCGGTCCTTCTCCGGCCGTTGTGTCGTAGCGTCCACCATGTGCCGTTCTGCATGTGCATGTTGGTTCCTTTTATCCAGTGTTTTGGCTTTGGTCTTGTCGGATGGTGTGCTGCTAGTTTTGTGGTGATCTTTGTCATGTTGCGGCACGGTTTACGAAGATCAACAAGGTCGCAGCAAGATCTCCGAACCCTCTCGACGGACAAGACCTTCGAGTCGGAAGACCGCGTTTGCCATCAATGATAAGATCTCCGGCACGGGACATCAAGAACTCCATCACGAAATCCCCAAGATCATCTTCTCGGATCCAGAAAATCACGAGGACCGATCCCAGAACCGCCCGGAAAACCAAGATCTGCGCGGATGGCAGGCCCGTTCCCGGAGGCGAAGTCCGGACGTGAAGACCACCAAGCTCTCCTTCCCGGATTCGACGCCCCGAGACCATCACGAGGAGGCGAAACGCCAAGGCCTTCGACACGGAACCCTGAACCCCGACGACCCCCGGACGCCAAGATCGACTCGATGGCGGACCCGACAAGATCTTATAGCAGCAAGAACGGCGGCAACCGGCGAGACCGCTACCCGACACTGGACCAAGTACTTCTTCCGGGCAAGATCACTGTTACCGAGCACGAGAACGATCCGCGAGAACGGACCCGAACTCGACCGAGACGGACCACTGGACCTGTCGAACCCGAACCCGGAACCCCAAGACCGTCGAGACCCTCAATGTGAACCCTTCCGAACCCTTATTTTATAATATAACCACAACTTGTTGCACATTAAATCATTCATGTCGCATGCATATCATGTGGTTTGGGGGCCTTATGCCGATTCACCTTATAATTAAATATGGGGCCCATATGCGGGCAAATCTAGTCTCATATTGGCCTCATTTAAATTTGTGTAGCGAACCGGTGATATATTCCGCATTGTTAAACAACATTTAACTTGCGGGGGTTCTAAACAACTTGAACCATTTAATTAATTGTCAGGACCCCGGTTCCGCTTAAGATGACCTAATTGCATCGCGCCTTTGCCATGCCATACATCATGCATGCATCATGCCGATCTTCTGCCGTTGTATTAAATATTGTATCTGGTGCTTCTTCTAGCGTTTTGCTTCTTCGCGGATAAGGCCGTTGAGTTGATGTGAGCTTCGCCCCGATCTTCGGTTGAACCTTCGACAATGTTTCAGGCGAGCATCTCCCCCTTTCTACCTATCTTACTTTCTAGTATTTATTCCCTCTTGTTGCTCTTTGCTATCTGTGTTGCGATGCTCTAGTTCCGTACCCGTGATATCCCTTGCAGCCATATATAGCCTTGGACACATCCTACTACCTGTTGTTTGGTAGATAGTTGGACCCGCGTGTCGTAGTCGCTTGCTCCAGTGTTTTTGCTTGTCGTCAAGTACCACAGTTGTTGGAGGATGGCCGCATGTTGTCGTTGGAGTTGATCATGGCTTTAATTACTGTTTCACTCTAATTCCTGTTTAACAACTAAAATTGAATTAAGCAGAGGCATCGATGGGTGATAGGTAAGATTTGGTTTCCGACCGCCCACTTGTGTCCGTGGGACCCGAGTTCTTGACACTGTTAGAGATCGAGCGCTAACCACGGTGGGAGATATGGGCCCCATTGATAATTACCGATTTCAAAGTATTGTCTGGGGCCACAACTAGTTTGAGGTGTTTTACTATCCTGTACTTATGCCATGTTCTTTGCTTTAATTACGTTTGTGCGAGAGCACACTGTCTTGTTTAGGAAGCGGAGTGATTTGCGGTATCGGCAGTCCCGTTTGAGGCGGTATGATATCGCCACCGACAAACCCCGAGTCCGTCTCGAGACCGGCCGACTCCGTTGCGGTGTCGACTCGGTGGGGTGGCCCCGTGCTTTGGAGTGCAGAGCGTCGTGACTTAGGCCCGCCGACATACCGATGGGTGTATGTTAGCGATCCGCAAAAGGGTCAAGTGCCTATGGATACTTTGGTGCACCCTGCAGGTTAAATCTTTCGAGAAGCCGTGTCCGCGGTTATGGACGACTTGGAGCACGATTCCGATCATAGACAACTATAACTAAAGTCTTCGTTTAAATTAACTTGTTTCCGATATGATTAGTAATCAGCTTCACTACAACGGAATGGCTAAGTAAAAGTATCAACGACTGCTGGGTTTTGGGGTTATCTCATGATAATTGTATCTGACTAGTAAGTGTTGCCACTATAACGGATTGATTAACTAAAAGTGTCCACTGCTTACTTTATCAGGATGATTATCTAAACCTGACTAGTAAAGTGCCGCAACTATAACCGAATAAGTAAAACTGCCAACTGTGTGAGTTCCTCGGTTGACTTCCTCGTTTGGTCTCGAGGGGGAAACACCAGGACGGGTTTGTTTGGTGATAGCTTCAGGTTGGATCCGGTTAGGTCATTCTCATCCCTCTCTGATAGCCGCCAGTTGTTCCGAGTCTCTATAGGTTGTTTAGTGCATGCTGCCGCTGCCGCTCAGTCCACCATACCTATGTAGGCGAGGACCGCCGAATTCTAGCCTCGCCGTGTACTGGCCTCAGTACTGACGCTCCTTCTTTTTCCTTTGCCCTTTGTCGGCACCCCTTTTGTTTTAGCAGGTTTTGAGATCGACGCCGTTAGCAGGGTTACCCTTCCGGCTTGGCCTGGGCAGGGTTATGGACGCCATTGGTTATTCTTCAGGGCTCTTAGCCCCATTTGCTTCTTGTCCGTAGTCGGACGCCCCATCGTTTTCAAGGTGATTTGGATCTTTGTACCGTATAATTTGTAATCTTGACTCTTTGAGTCGCTGTTATATATATCTGTTCTGTGGGTCCCATCGAGGACTGTTGTGTAATGTTATTACTTTGCTTTCCACCCGCACGAAAGTGCCTGGTGGGCACCTTCGAATCGTTTCTATGCGGGTTTGGCGATTTTTGCTAAAACTTGCATAGGGCCGATTCTGAGGGTGTTACACCTATCTGCCTACACTCAGTGGGTCGATGAGGATGCTCGTGCTGCTGCTGTTCTCACCTCCAGTGTTCTGCCCCAGTTTGCTACTGATTTCATGAGTCTCCCTAATGTTGCCGCTCAGTGGGCACATCTTCGTCAGCGCTATCAGCCATCTGGGGATGCTCTTTACCTGTCCGTGGTTCGCCAGGAGCATGCTCTTCAGCAGGGTGATTCCACTATTGATGAGTTCTATACTCAGAGTGCTGCTATCTAGCGTCATCTTGATTCTCTTCGTACTGCTGTTTGTGGCACATGTCTGTGCTGTCAGATTGTGCGCTCGGATTTGGAGTTCCACCGCATCTATGAGTTTTTGTCTCGCCTTCGCCAGGAGTTCGAGCCTCGCCGTGCCCAGTTGAATGCTTGTGGTCGTGTTCTGCTCTCTGAGGTGTTTTCTAAACTTCGGGCTGAGGAGACTCGTCTTCGTGGTGCTGGTCTTCTTGCGGTTTCGTCTGTGCTTGCTACTCGTGGTCCTCCTCTGCCGCTTGCTCCCTTGACTCAGCCGCGATCCTCTGTGCCACCGACGATACTACCCACTCCTCCAGCTCAGGGTCAAATTCAGCACCAGCAGTCTCGGTCGAGTCAAGACCACAGTTCGTGGTCGTGGTCGTCGTGGTTCTCTTCACCGCTTCACTGTAATGAGGATGGTCACACTTGGGCCACATGTTATACATGGGATCCCAGTTTACGCCAGCAGCACCAGGCTCGTGGGCAGTCGGCTTCTTCCGGACCTTCAGCAGTTGCTCTCTCTGATCAGTACATTATCAGGAGTCTTCGCGGTCTGCTTGCTGCTATAGGCTCATCTTCGACGGGCACTGCTGGTTCTGTGACTGATTCTTCAGGCACTGCGGGACCACCACCTTCTACATAGTCAGGTACGTCTTCGTGATATCTAGATTCTGGAGCTTCTTTTCATATGACCTTTGAGTCTTCTTTTCTGTCCGCTCTTCATTCTCTCCCTTCTCCTATCCGTGTTCTCACGACCGATGGTACCTGTCTTCCTGTTTCTAGTCGGGGCACCCTTTCTACTTCTTCTTTCTGTTCCTGATATTTCTCATGTTCCTCGTCTTAGGATGAATCTGTTCTCTTCTAGCCAGCTTACTAACTCTGGTTGTCACGTAATTCTTGATGATGATTCTTGTGTTGTCCAGGACCGTCGCACACAGGCCCTGGTTGGAGCTGGCCCTCGCAGCCATGACTCTTTAGGACTTTGGGAGTTAGACTGGATTCGTGTTCCTTCTGCTGCCACTTCATCTGCCAGTTCTTCTCTGGTCGTCGCCTCTGCTACCAGCTCGTTTCAGCAGTGGCATCATCATCTTGGTCACCTTTGTGACTCTCGCCTGTCGTCATTAGTTCATCATGGTCTTCTGGGGTCTGTCTCAGGAGATGGGTCTTTACATTGTCAGGGTTGTAGGTTGGGCAAACAGATTCAGCTTCCCTACCCTACTATCGCGTCTGTATCTCAGCGACCTTTTGATTTAGTTCATTCCGATGTTTGGGGTCCGGCTCCTTTCGCTTCGAAAGGGGGCCATCACTACTATATATTATTCATCGATGATTTTTCTCGGTACACTTGGTTGTATTTTATGCGCTCTCGAAGTGAAGTGCTCTCCATATATCAGCGTTTTGCGGCCATGGTCCATACTCAATATTCTACACCTATTTCGTGTGTTTCGTGCTGATTCTGCTGGTGAGTATATCTCCCAGATGTTGCGAGGTGTTCTTGCTGAGCAGGGTACCCTTGTTCAGTTCTCCTGTCCTGGCGCACATGCCCAGAATGGTGTTGCTGAGCGTAAGCATCGCCATCTTCTTGAGACCACTCGTGCCATGATGATTGCTTCTTCCCTTCCTCCGCATTTCTGGGTTGATGTTGTCGCTACATCGACTCACCTCATCAATATTTAGCCCTCTGCCGCTTTGCAGGGTGGTATTCCTCTTGATCGTCTATCTAGACAGTCTCCAGACTACTCCATGCTTCGCTTGTTTGGTTGTGTTTGTTATGTTCTCCTTGCTCCTCGCGAACGCACCAAACTGACCGCTCAGTCTGTTGAGTGTGTCTTCCTTGGATACATGATGAGCATAAGGGCTATCATTGTTGGGACCCCGTTGGTCGTCGGATGCGTATCTCTCGTGATGTTACTTTTGATGAGACGCGTCCGTTCTATCCTCGTCCCACCGTTGGTACCTACCCTGTGGAAGATATCTCTTTTCTTATTTTTCCTGACACACCTCCTTCTACTCCTATTGTGTCTTCTTCAGGATCCCCTCCCCCTGATGTATCTTCTTCGACACCGTCCTCCTCTGCTCCATCTAGTTCTCCTAGTTCTCCTCGTTCTCCGGAGCCTTCCTCTGTTATTCCTTCTTCTTCATCGTCGTCTCCTGAGTCGTCTTCCTCTGATGAGCTTCCCTCTACTCGTCCTGTTCGTCAGCGTCGTGACCCCAACCGTTACTCTCCTAGTTAGTATGGTCTTTATGTTGCCTCCGAGCCGACTTCTTATCGGGATGCTGAGCATCATCCTGAATGGCAGCTGGCCATGGCTAAGGAGATTGCTGCGCTTGAGCGCACTGGCACCTGGGATCTTGTTTCTCCCCTCCCGGTGTTTGTCCTATCATGTGTAAGTGGGTCTATAAGATTAAGACCCGCTCTGATGGATCTCTTGAGCGCTATAAAGCGCGTCTTGTGGCTCGTGGTTTTCAGCAGGAGCATGGTCGTGACTATGAGACCTTTGCTCCTGTGGCTCATATGACCACTGTGCGTACTCTTCTTTCTATTGCTTATGTTCTTCATTGGTCTGTGTCCCAGCTTGATGTTCAGAATGCCTTCCTCAATGGTGAGTTGAGTGAGGAGGTTTATATGCAGCCTCCTCCTGGGTATTCTATTCCCGCGGGGATGGTTTGTCGTCTTCGACGTTCTTTTATGGCCTTAAACAGGCCCCTCGTGCCTGGTTTGAGCGCTCTGCTTCTGTAGTGACTGCTGCTGGTTTCTCCCCTAGTGCTCATGATCCGGCGCTGTTTGTTCACACTTCTCCTCGTGGAAGCACTCTTCTTCTTCTCTATGTTGATGATATGATCATTACTGGTGATGATTCTGAGTATATCGCCTTTGTTAAGGCTCATCTTCGTGATCAGTTTCTTATGAATGATCTTGGTCCTCTTCGATACTTTCTTGGGATTGAGGTTTCCTCCACTTCTGATGGCTTTTACATATCCTAGGAAAAGTATATTCAGGATCTTATTGCTCGTGCTGCTCTTGCGGATGAGCGCACTGTTGAGACCCCTATGGAGCATAATGTTAAGCTTCACCCTACTGATGGTGATCCTCTTCCTGATCCGACGCGTTATTGTCATCTTGTTGGGAGTCTTGTTTATCTTGCTGTCACTCGTCCTGACATCTCTTATCCTGTTCATATTCTGAGTCAGTTTGTTTCTGCTCCTACCACTGTTCACTTTAGTCATCTTCTCCATGTTCTTCGTTATCTTCATGGTACGACCACTCGTCGCCTTTTCTTTTCTCGTTCCAGCTTCCTCCAGCTCCAGTGCATTCGGACGCTACGTGGGCGAGTGATCCTTCGGATCGTCGTTCACTTTCTGCTTACTGTGTATTTCTTGGTGGTTCGCTCATTGCTTGGAAGACGAAGAAACAGACAGCGGTTTCCCATTCGAGTGTTGAGGCTGAGTTGCTTGTTATGGCCTTGTTGACTGCTGAGGTGACCTGGTTATGGTGGTTACTTGCGGATTTTTGGGTCTATATTACCACACCCACTCTGGTTTTATTTGACAGTACAGGTGCTATTAGTGTTGCATGTGATCCGGTCAAGCATGAGCTTACCAAGCATATTGGTGTTGATGCTTTCTATACACGTGCTCAGGTGCAGGCTCAGGTTGTTGCACTTTAGTATGTGTCTTCAGATTTACAGTTGGCGGATTTCTTTACGAAGGCACAGACCATTGGGCAGCATACATTCTTTCTCTCCAAACTCAGTATTGTGGAGCCATCATGAGTTTGAGGGGGGGTGTTAGATGTATATTTGTATATTTGTATGTCCCCACTTGTTAGGAGGGTTTTCTGCATATTTCCACATGTACATGTACTATATATTGTGGCCTTTGGCCCCTACAGGAATACATGCTGCATATTCCTAACAATTGTCAATTGATGTTGAGGCACCAACATGACCATGAAACTTTGATCATCCGTTGACCAATGAACCAGTGACTAGAGTTTCAGTGGGAACTCCTGGTTGTTTGTATATCACACATGCACTGACGTTTCCAATTAATACAGTTTATCATGATATAAAACTTAATCATAAACTTTATGAAATATGCTAATAATCAATATTATTATTTGTCTCTAGGGCATATTTTCTTCATATTGCATCCATGAATCCAGATCAAAGGTATCACGTGTCTAGCATAATGCCAGAGACATCGTAGAGTACCTGTAAAATTATGGGCTTTTCAAGCTTTGCAACCGTGTCCAAGAGTCGGTCGCGCACCTTGTTTTTCAATGCCGGTACACCATTAGAGCATGGTCCATCTTAACGGTTTGGCTTGGGCTAAATTATCATGAACCCCGTGATTGGCATGGCATTCAAAATGCCAAGGATTGGTGGACACAAACCATAAACAAAAAGTGTGATTCAAGGAAGGCTATGAAAACGCTCGTGATGTTGGTTTCTCGGGAGATTTGGAAGAACCAAAATGGAAGTGTGGTTCGAAACCAATTCTCGGCCGTTAACACGATTGTTTGAAAGATCAAGGATAAAGTGGCTATGTGGAGTCTGGTCCGTGCTAAAGCGCTTAGTAGTGTAATGTTGCCAGAGTAGTTGTATTTATTGGCGCTCTTGGCTTCTTTGCGAAGAGTTGGTTTGTAAGATCTTTTTAAAACTTCTGTCCTAATCAATGAAAATGGTAAATCATTTGTCTTGTTTCAAAAAAAAAAAAGGAGATTGTGTTGTTCCGGGAAGATATATGGTAAAATGGGAAAAACAGTCCGCTCTTATTTTTAAAGGTATTATCCATTTGCTTACAGAGGACAACTTTCTCTTATTTTTAAAGGTATTATCCATTGTACTTGCCCTTAATACTTTTCGTACCTCTAGCGGACCATAGTCCAGGGTTTCCACTCTTAATTAATTCGGTAGCATGTCCTTAACATGAAAATTACTGGTAGAGACTACTTTTGTGGTAGACAACCTAGATCATACTGCTTGTTTGGTTAATTCAAGATATGTAGGAAACACATGGAGTACAAAAAAAGTCCAGACAAAAGAGAAACGACTCGACTGATCGACGTATGTAGATGGAGATGAGATCGATGGTCTTGCACCGAGGTCAATACAATGAGTGGATCCAAGACAAGCAGGTACTAGCTTTTTTCTCACTCGAGAGAGAGCGCTTGATAGCTAGCTTATAGGTTGCTAAGTGGGGATACGCACGTATGCTGGAGGTGAGCCCGTGCATCCAAATCCAAGGTCTACGCGGGGTTGAATTAATCGATGGATCCATATTGAAATGGACTGCAGATTTCGATTCATGTGGCTTAGCTAGCTCTAGCTAGGGAGTTAAAATTACACGGTTTGGGAAGATCTCTGGTCCGATGCTGACGCAAGGAGTCGCAAAGTGTGACGGGCGAGAAAAGTAAACCCCCAGGCATTTGCGAGGACGGAATCTGCTCATCTATCAACGTCCATCTGAAACCAAATCCGGGTCAGGTCGGAGCATGGGACAGTACCACCACGTATGTACGTACCAAGAAAATTTAATTGCTACCCTGCCGTTCACAAACTCAATCTATCTAGACCTGCTAGACTGCTACTAGCTCATTATAAAAGAGAGGGCTGCATGCCGAAAGGAGAAACTAGAGAAGAACATAGCTTTATTTAAGCGCCCAATTCATATTATTGGCATGCCATTTACACGAGCTGTTTACTCCTTCGATCCATCTCAACAGTTAAGCTTATTAGTTATCTGGCTTAACTAGTTCGGATCGATGGCAGAGCAGCAGCAGCAGCCGGAGCGGTGCGGTGGCGATGAGGTGTTGGAGGTGGAGTGCGCGCTGGACATGCCGGCGGCGGTGATCAGGCAGGACTCGCTGTACCGGGACGCCTCCAGGGCCGGCGGCGGCAGCCACCACGGGCAGGAGCGGTGGGGCAAGACGCTGCGCCTCGCGTTCCAGTGCGTCGGCGTGCTCTACGGCGACATCGGCACCTCGCCGCTCTACGTCTACTCCAGCACCTTCACCGCCGGCGTCCGGCACACCGACGACCTCCTGGGCGTCCTCTCCCTCATCATCTACAGCTTCCTCCTCTTCACCATGGTCAAGTACGTCTACATCGCGCTCCGCGCCAACGACGACGGAGACGGTAATTTTCTTCCTTCTTGTTAGCTTGCATGCATCATCTGTGGTTGATCGATCGATCGATCACCCTAATTAATTTCTGGCGAGCCTAGCGCTACCTACTCGAGGCGTTAATTAGCTTGCCCGACGTGTTACCTAGCTAGCTAGCTAGTGCCCCACATGTGCATGCAACACTAACAAAATGGAGTATTTGCATTGCATGCATGCATGTACCAAACGACAAAAATCATGCTGCTATATGTTCGTTGTAAGGTCATATATTTGCACTGAACGAAAGTTTCCAAAAGGGAGTCGGACAAGTGACCATCTAGTTAGCTCGATCGTCTTCAGAAACAGAGAAGGTCCCTGCAGATCGTAGCTAGCAACCAATAATCAATATGACCATTCAGGTCACTGGTCAGACAAGTCGATCGACGGAAGTAGAACTTTCACCAAGCTAGCTAGACTTAGCCCTGTGGTTGGACATGATTTTCCACAGGAATTAATTAAGCTTGCATGACATGGTCATGGCATGGTATATGCAGGCGGCACGTTCGCGCTCTACTCGCTCATCTCGCAGCACGCCAAGGTGAGCCTGGTCCCGAACCAGCAGGCGGAGGACGAGCTCCGCATCCTGGACCAGATGGAGCAGGACGACCCCAAGTCCTTCAGCCGGCGGCGCGGCCTGGCCACGCTGCAGCTGGCCTCGCCGGCGGTGCAGCGCGCGCAGCGCCTGAAGGAGCTCCTGGAGACGAGCAAACCCGTGCGCATCTCGCTGTTCCTCCTCACCATCCTCGCCACGGCCATGGTGATCAGCGACGCCTGCCTCACGCCGGCCATCTCCGTGCTGTCCGCCGTCGGAGGGCTCAAGGAGAAGGCGCCACACCTCACCACAGGTACGTACGTACGGTGCCACATACTGTCATCTTAATTTCAGTCTAAGTCTAGCTTGTAACTACTACTAATACAGTACTACCACTGTACTACAGCTACGTGCTGTGCAACATGTGTGAACACATCGCAACTAACATGACCTAGCTAGCTAGATTAGTGTAGTGTGGCGTGATTTAGATGCAACGCAGCAGCATAATTAATTAATGAAGGCAGATTATTCATTATTGGCGCTCGCGGGCGATCGAGATCGATCGACCTCCATCTATCGATGGTTTCTCTTTCCCGATCGATGGGTCAGTATGTAGGTAGATAGATAGGTCTCTTGTAGTCCAGGTATAATTAAGCCAAGGGAGGACTTTGCGAATTGCGCCGTCGCCATCCAGCAGTTATCGGTCGGTGTTACGTGGTGTGGTGCTTACGAAGCGTCACCGATATCCACACGCACATCCATCCATCCATCCACCCATCTCTGTTTGCGTATGAACTCCTTAACTAACTCCAATGTAACACGTTACACATATACTGCAGGAGATGTATATATAGCCAACATCTACTGTTCATGCCACCTATTGTGTGTGTTCAGACTTGAGATGGGTATGCACACCTGAACATATATAATTTTCATTAAGTGCTACTGCGCTACCGCACATGTACACCTGAATATAGATCGATCGTTAGGGGTCGACATCGATCGTCTTCTCGATCCGGGCGATGATCGATGGTGCATGTTACCTTGCCATAAAACATCAGCAGCCAATCGTAGCATTTTAATCGTGCTCCATCCAGAGATATGGACGGGTGCCCGATCGAAAATCTCTCCGGCGGCACTATGTTGTTCTCACGATAGATAGGCTGTCACCGTCAAGATATCAAGTGAAACAGTGAACTGTATCTCTATCAACTCTTAACAGCGTCAGCAATGTGAAAGCATCCGAGACACGCACTCTGAATTATTGCAACCTCAATTAATATGCGCAGGTTAATACATGTCACGAGCTGGTGATCGTAGCTTGTAATAATTCAATCAGCATTTATACCTTAATACGTACAGCCTAGCTCACTAATGTCGTTATCAGAGTAGTAGTAAAATGTTTCATCGACATATGCATCTATAAGCGATTCTTCGTATACACAGAAAAAGGCCCTACTTAAGGCTCATGTATGCATGCTGCGTGCATGCATCTAACAGAGTCACGGAATGAAACGCACCAATTCAAGCCTCATGCTCGGAATGCATGCACATGCCTTCCAAATTACAATCTTCAATTCGTATGAAAGAAAGAAGACTACTGTTACTGACTTAGCAAGAAATAGAACAATGCACTCTGAACTGAGCGAGGGATGTTGTTCCATTCTATACAGACCAGATCGTGTGGATCACGGTGGCCATCCTGGTGGCGCTGTTCGCGGTGCAGCGGTTCGGCACGGACAAGGTGGGCTACTTCTTCGCGCCGGTGGTCATCCTGTGGCTGCTCCTCATCGGCGGCGTCGGCGTGTACAACCTCGTCAAGCACGACATCGGCGTCCTCAGGGCGTTCAACCCAAAGTACATCTTCGACTACTTCCGGCGGAACAAGAAGGACGCCTGGGTGTCCCTGGGCGGTATCCTCCTCTGCTTCACGGGAACCGAGGCCCTCTTCGCCGACCTGGGCTACTTCAGCATCCGCTCCATCCAGCTCAGCTTCGGCTTCGGCCTCGTCCCCTCCGTGCTCCTCGCCTACGCCGGCCAGGCCGCGTTCCTCCGCAAGTACCCGGAGGAGGTGGCCAACACCTTCTACAGGTCCACCCCCACGGTCCTCTTCTGGCCCACCTTCGTCCTCGCCATCGCCACCTCCATCATCGGCAGCCAGGCCATGATCTCCTGCGCCTTCGCCACAATCTCGCACTCGCAGGCGCTGGGTTGCTTCCCGCGGGTCAAGATCCTGCACACCTCCAAGCAGTACCAGGGCCAGCTCTACATCCCGGAGGTCAACTTCTTCCTGGGCTTCGTCGCCTGCGTCGTCACCGTGGCGTTCAAGACCACGGTGATGATCGGCGAGGCGCACGGCATCTGCGTGGTCCTGGTGATGCTCATCACCACGCTGCTCCTGACCGTGGTGATGCTCCTGGTGTGGAAGGTGAACGCGTGGTGGGTGGCGCTCTTCTTCACGGTCTTCATGGCGTCCGAGTCCGTGTACCTCTCCTCGGTGCTCTACAAGTTCCTGCACGGCGGGTACATCCCCGTGGCCATGTCGGCGGTGCTCATGGCGGTCATGGTGGTGTGGCACTACGTGCACGTGAAGCGGTACACGTACGAGCTGGAGCGCACGGTGTCGCCCGACAAGGTGCGGGAGCTGCTGGACGGCCGGGAGCTGCGCAAGGTGCCCGGCGTGGGGCTCTTCTACACGGACCTGGTGCAGGGGATCCCGCCCGTGTTCCCGCACCTCATCGAGAAGATCCCGTCCATCCACGCCGTGCTGCTCTTCGTCTCCGTCAAGCACCTCCCCGTCCCGCACGTCGACATGTCGGAGCGGTTCCTGTTCCGGCAGGTGGAGCCCAGGGAGCACAAGCTGTACCGGTGCGTGGCCAGGTACGGGTACCGTGACCCGCTGGAGGAGGCCAAGGACTTCGTGGTCAACCTGGTGGAGAGGCTCCAGTACTACATCCGCGACGTGAACCTGTACGGCGTGGACGTGGACGCCAGGGCCGGCAAGGTGAGCTACCCGAGCTCGCGCTGCGACAGCATGGCCAGGTCGTCGACCCGGGCCACCACCATGATGCAGATGTACTCGGCGTCCTACAAGGAGAGCCTTGCGCTGGGGAGGGCGAGGTCGTCGTCGTCGGCGACGGGGCGCATGATGCAGCTGGGCATGAACCCGTCGGCGTCCTACACGGAGAGGCAGGACGGTCGGGGCCGGTCCATCTACGCGGAGGAGATGATGACCCCCGCGGAGTCCTTCTCGGAGCTGGCGTATTTTCCGTCGGGGCGGTACGCGGCGAGCAGCCAGCAGCTGTTCCAGGCGGCGAAGATGAGCCTGGAGGAGATGGCCAAGATCGAGGAGGAGCAGAGGTACATCGAGAGGGAGATGGAGAAGGGGGTGGTGTACATCATGGGGGAGAACGAGGTGGTGGCGCGGCCGCACTCGTCACTGCTCAAGAAGGTGATCGTCAACTACGTCTACGCGTTCCTCAGGAAGAACTGCAGGCAGGGGCATAAGGTGCTCTCCATCCCAAGGAGCCATCTGCTCAAGGTCGGGATGTCCTACGAGATCTAGCGCCACACACACCTCGTACAGTACATAATCTCCGACTGATGACGCACCTCAATGCATGGCGGACGTTGATGCATGATCAGGAGCTCGATCGATCGCACCGTACCTGCAGCTAGTTCGTGTTAATTAGCACGGATGCACCAATCGGTCGATGCAACTAGTATTGTACTACTACTAATAGGTCGTACATAGCATCCGTATATTATTGTACAATTTCGCCTTCGTAGCTGATGTAATTCTCTTCTTTGTTGTTCATTCATCGATTCCTTCTAGTTCACATTGTGTAGATGTGATGAGTGGTATTTTCAGCTTAGCCCATTTGCAGTTGTTGAATTGAGTTAATGTCCTAGACTTACTTTGCAATCTATTGTATAGCTAGAGAAGCTGCAAATGTTCGTTATTAAAGTGAGAAACGGTAAAAATTACCTCCTGTCTCACAATATAAGAGCATGTCCACGCGGCCCCCATGGAAACTCATCAGGCCCATTTTTGGCTCAATCCGGCGCAAATGTTCGTTAGTTCACATTGTATAGATGTGATGAGTGGTATTTTCAGTTTAGCTCATTTGCAGTTGCTGAATTGTGTTAATGCCTTGGACTTACTTTGCAATCTATTGCAAGAATATATAATAGCTAGAGAAGCTGCAAAAAAAGGTTAGCTAAACTGAGAAATTGGTAAAAGCTACATGATGAATCCATCGTATGGCAACCACCATGCTACCCATTGAATCAAGTTATGCTACTCCAACCACTACACCTAAGGTCAATTCTTTTTATTTCTTGTCCTCCTTTCGTATTCACTTGAATGGGATACTACTTGAACCAAATGCACATCTTATGAATAGATACATACCTATGATTATGATGCCAAGAGGAGATGCAAAGGATAGCTAAGGAGCCAAGACCCCCAAGCAAGAAGCATGGAAGAGAAGACGGAAAAAGCTACGAGAAAACCTAATGAAAGAACATGTGTTCCCCTTGTATGGCTTTGGTAAATAATGACAATCCTTATGGACAAATGTTTGGCTTGACTTATACTTGCAAGGATTGTCCATAAGCATTGATTGAACCAAGTGTTGACTTCAAAATTGAAAGAAAAGGACGATACAAGGTAGATCAAGACAAACTGGAAAGAGTGAATTCAAGTGGATCAACACACAAAGAAAAATGAAGTGCAAGTTCAAGATGATCCATCTCTAGAAAATCATATTCTTCAAGCTTGTCATCCTCTCCCATAGGAGCATGGGGAGCATTTCGCAAGTCTTCATCAAGCAAGCGCGAGTGAGCTCAATCAAGAAAGATGTTCTAACTCAAGAAGGATAAGATTGTCATCATCAAGCTTAAGTGGAATGCACAAGGAAAATATATGATCTTGTTCAAGTGGATTTTGCATTATGAATAATTCACCAATCGTGCAGAGGCCCGGTCAAAATGAGATAGGGACTATTTGAGTTGGCTAGGGTGGTTATTGGTCCAAGGCCTAGTTTGATCTGAAAGTAAAAGAAATGGGAAAGATAATGAAAATTTTCTTTGCCCATTCTAGAGATGGAGGGAAAAAAGAGAGGAAAATGAGAAAAGAAGAGATTGTTTGATTGTTTTTGGGTTTAGGTCCCAATAGAAAGAAAAGGTCCTGTTGCTCTTATTTAAAATATGAAATCTTATAGAAAAACTAAAGGAAAAAACTTTAAAAATTTGTGGAAGTTCGTATAGACTATTGGGAAAATGTAGACCTAGAAGGTAGTGGAAGTATTCCCATGGACAAAATCCAATAAAATATTCCATAGTTGTAATACATCTCTGTAAGTGAACTAAATTATTTAAAATAATTTTGAGTTAATTTAATGATGAGATGACAAAAAATTGACATAAAAGCATGCAACATCCTTTTCTAAAAGAAACCTATCGTTATATCTCGTATATAGTGCATGGAAATTTCCAATCAGCAAACAAACAAAAACTATATTTGTCATGTTGCCGTTAACTATGTAAGTGATGATTGGGTTTTTTTTAACGGGGTGTAAGTGGTGTTTCGTAGAGGTAAGATAATGGGACATGACAGAGTACTTAGAGCATGTGCAGCGTAGATAAAATGAAGTGCCTAAGGATGACTTTTGAATACTAAACATGGGTCTAAACGTTATGGAAGAGATGTTTAGAAAAAGATTCTTGAGAGTGAGTCTAGTACAAAACTCAAGGTCTAAGAAATTAGATTCTTAGTTGGGCCCATAGTCAGCATCTAATTCTCTATCTATAATAACAGTGCATGCACATAAAAAGATGACCATTTCGTTTTTTAGCTTGTCAGTTGGCGGCTTCAAAAAAATTGCTCCGCTAGTAACAACCCGGGATAACAGGCTTTTACAAAATTTCTTAGGCCTAGGTAGTTTTTACCAAAAGGGGTGTGGAGCGCTAGCTAGATATGACCGTACAGGCCTGAAAAAACCTATATGTTGACCAGGTCGACGTGTACTCCGCCCACATTCCCGGGGCAATGTATGAGCTGGCCCATTTAGTCACGATTTGGTTTTTCTTCTTCGTTCTCTGTTTATAGTTTTATTTCTGCTTTCCCCTTTTGTTTTATATTTTTTACTTTATGTTTTAGATTTCTAATGCATTTTTTAAATGTTTTTACTATCGAGAAATGTTGAAATGTTTAGATTTAAAAAAATAGAATTTAAGAAGCTTAGATTTGAAAATGTTCGAGTTTCAAAATTATTCAAATTTTAAAAAAATGCTAATAATCAAACTCGAAAACTAGGCAAAAAAATTAAAAACAATAGAAAACCATCAAACGGGCTGAAAACCAAAAAAACACGCAACACCAAAGTAGTTACACCCGCAACTAATCTTTATTATATAATTTGTCTATCGGTGGTTTTCGTCCTATGCAAATTTTCGTCCGTCAGGTCGGCGTCTGAAAGTCCATCGCGATCTATTAAGCTTTATGCACTAATCAACTATTTCAAAAGACTGATCTGATGAAAAGAGTTAGACAATCCACTTATACAATTCAACATCCTCTTCACGTGTGATGGGAAGACGAGTCAACACTGTAAACAGAGATGTATGGATCAAAAGGCCAATACGTAGACAAGAGGAGGATAACAATAATAAATTGCGGAAACCAGAACTCAAACTCGAACCTTAGGCTCTGATACAATGTTAAACTTTATGCACTAATCAACTATTTCAAAAGACCAATCTGATGAAAAAAATTAGGCAATCCACTTATACAGTTCAACACGATCTGTACGTGATCAGAGTCATGTTTTGTTCGGTTTCAACTTCAACTCTTTCCTCTAGGACGTGTCAGGTTAAGTCTCTAGGCAGGCTTCTAGACGGGATAAGGCTACACGTTTGCTGAGCGTTAGGCGATGAGAAAAATCGAAGCGATCGACGCAACAATACCTTGAAAAGTCGAGACATCGATCGAGAGATCACACAAAAGAAACACCACCTCACATGTCCGTGTCCTCGGCGATGAGTTTCCCCACTGTAGGTGCTGCTACGCCCACTTCGCCAAGAGACGTGCACGTTGCCATTACCGGTCTCACTACCGGTGGCCAGCTCCAGCAGGACAATGTCGTCCACCTTCTTGTTCGCCTTCCTCGTGTACGCGCATTCTGCATAAACATGACGAACGTCATGAGTTGCTCTGCTTACAAGAAAATTGTAGTTTGAGGATAACCGTTTACGAAAGTGATCGACTGGTGCGTAGCCATGTAGCCGAAGGTTCTAGGGACGTCGGACATGGTATCGGCCGTCATGCCTGCGGTGGCCTGGACCAGCATCCTTGCCAGCCCGATCGAAGTCGGCGACCTTGGTGTTTGAGCTCTGAGTCCAGCAGGATGTTGTTGCACTTGACGTCTCGGTGCATCACCGGCGGAGAGCACTCGTAGTGCATGTAGGACAACCTCCACGCCACGCCCACGGCCACCCTAACCCTCGCCGGCCAGTACAGCGGCGCTTGCAGGGCAGACGACGAGGCCTTCACCACCGCCCCAACGCTCCCGGTGGCCCACCTGTAGTCGTGGAGCCACCGGTCCAGGATGTTGTTGTTCATGTCGTTGATACGTCAGAAACGTATCTATAATTTTTGATGCTCCATGCTTGTTTACTATCTACTTTGCTTTGCTCTGTCTACACTTTGTGTAGGGGTTCGTAGTATGGAAAACAAAAAATTTCTATCGCATACAAACAAACAAGCCAAGATCTATCTACTAGATTGTAGCAACGAGTCGATGGAATAACTTACCCTCGAAGATTCCAAAGTGTTTAACGAGAGCGGATTCTCGTGGGTGATGTAGTCGTACTCTTCCCGATCTCAAGATCGTGTAGACGATCCTTCCGCGCTGCTCGGCAGCTTCCGCCGGGTCACACGTTCGATTTCGACGAAGACCTTCATCTCCCTTGTTCCAGAAACGGAGGTTGTAGCACTCTCCTCGCGATTCCGGCAAAGACAACGTGGTACCGGAAGTAGAGGGGAGATCCCGCAGGGCTTCGCCTTAAGCCGGAGCGAGTATGGTGGAGTATGAGAGAGCTATTAGTGGTCTAGGGATTAGACACACCAATTAGAAGGCTCTAAACCGAATGCTAGGGCAATTAGAAGCTCTAAACCAAAACGGCTCTAAACCAGAGATTAGAGGATAGGAACTTGTGTGTCTAGAGGAGGAGGCCCTGCCCCTCCTTTTATAGGTGGGAGGGGCGGCCAAGGGGAGGGAGTCCATCCCCAAGTCGGCCTTGGGTGGCGCGCCGTCTTGGAGAGGAGGAACTCCTCCCCAAGTCGGTTTCAACCTCCTCTTGCTTGTTTCCCACAGTTTCCTGTTTTAGCCGTTTGACTTTCAAACTGGCCATTTGACTTTTCTGTTTTAGGATTCAATTTAATCCTATATTTGGAACAGCAAGAACACTTAGTACATGATGCAATCATTCCAATATGTAATGACACATTCATGTACCCCTTCCCCCCCGGAGTGCCGGACATTCCGGAACCTTCTAGAACATTTCCGATGAAAACACCGGAATCATTCTCGAACTCCGAAACGGGACTTTCCTTATATGAATCTTATTCTCCGGACCATTCCGGATCACTCGTGATATCCCGGATCCCATCCGAGACTCCGAACAACATTCGATCTCTTTCTCATAATACCATAACTACTCAAACAACGTCGAATCCTTAAGTGCGTCTCCCTACGGTTCGTGAATTATGCGGACGTGATCGAGACACTTCTCCGAACAATAACCAATAGAGGAATCTGGAAATTCATATGGCTCCCACATATTTCTACGATTACTTTGCGATCGAATGAACCACTTACATACGATACCAATTTCCCTTTGTCTCACGATAGTTTACTTATCCAAGGTTATGATCGTCGGTATCTCTGCATACCTAGTTCAACCTCGTTACCGATAAGTACTCTTTTCTCGTTCCCGTGATATGTGATCCCTTGTGAGCCAGTCACATGCTTGCAAGCTAATTGGATGACATTCCACCGAGAGGGCCCAGAGTATATCTATCCGTCATATGGATGGACAAATCCCACTCTTGATCCATGTGTCTCAACCAATACTTTCCGAACACTCAATGCCACCTTTATAGCCACCCGATTCATACGGTGGTGTTTGATGTCATCAAAGCATCCATCCGGTAAAGGGTATATGCATGATCTCATGGTCGAAGGAATTAGGTTACTATGTATCAGAAAGCATATAGCAATTAAACTATTGAAATGACTTGATCTTTATGCTACGCTTATCTATAGGAGTATGTCCACCATATCATTCTCCTAACGATATGATCTTGTTGTTGATAACATCTCAATGTTCATGATAGGGAAACCACAATCATTAATCAACCAACAAGCTAGTGAAGTATAGAGGCTATACTAGGGACTTCAAATTAAGTTTACAAATCACACAAGTATTAATGTTTCCTTGTTAATACTATTATAGCATGAATGTAAACATTTATCATAAACACAAATATATAATAATAACTACATTTATTATTGCCTCTAGGGCATATCTCCAACAGTCTCCCACTTGCACTAGAGTCATCTAATCTAGATTACATGGTAATATACAACACCCATGGCAGTTTGGTGTTGGTCATGTTTTGCCCTCGGGAGAGGTTTAGTCAACGGATCCGCCACATTCAGATCTGTGTACTTTGCAAATCTTTATATCCCCATCCCGGATATGTTCTCGAATAGCGTGAAAACGCAGCTTGATATGCTTGACTTCTTGTGTGACCTTGGTTCTTGCGCATTGGCTATGACGCCCATGTTATCACAAAGAGATAGACATTGGGTCCAGCGACTAGGAACCACACCCAACTGTAATGAACTCTTTCATCCATATCGCTTCTTGTGAAGCCTCCGGCAGCCATGTATTCCGATTCGGTTGAAGATCTCGCCACAACGCTTTGCTTTGCACTCCTCCACTTCATCACGCACCATTCAAAATAAATATGTATCCAGATTGTGATTTAGAATCATCCGGATCGGTGTTCCAACTAGCATCGGTGTAACCATTAACAACGAGTTGTTCATCACCTCCATAAGAAAGAACCATATCCTTAGTCCTTCTCAAGTACTTAAGGATGTTTTTGACCGCTGTCCAATAATCCACTCCTGGATCACTTTGATATCTGCTAGTTAAACTAACAGCATATGCAATGTCGGGTCTAGTACATAGCATGGCATACATTAGATATCCTATGGCTGAGGCATAGGGAGTCTTACTCATCCTTTCTCTATCTTCGCGATGTCGCACTTTGAGTTTTACTCAAGGTCGATAAGCAACATGGGCAAGAACCCTTTCTTGCTTTCTTCCATTCCAAACCTCTTTAGAACTTTGTCCAAATATGTACTCTGTGACAATGATATTTGGCGTTCGATCTATCTCTATAAATCTTTATGCCTAATATGTAAGTTGCTTCGCCAAGATCCTTCATTGAAAACTATTATTCAAATATTCCTTGACACTATTAAGAAGGTCTACATCATTCCCAATCAACAATATGTCATCCACATATAGTATTAAGAATGCTACTGAGCTCCCACTCACTTTCTTGTAAATACAAGCTTCTCCATAAGTTTGTATAAAACCAAAACTTTGACCACCTTATCAAAACGTTGATTCCAACTTCGGATGCTTGCTTCAATCCATAGATGGACCGTTGAAGTTTGCATACCTTGTTAGCATCTTTAGGATCGACAAAACCTTTGGGTTGCATCATATACAACTCTTCATCAATATCTCCATTGAGGAATGCTGTTTTGACATCCATCCGCCATATCTCATAATCATAATATGCGCGATTGCTAACATAATCCTCACAGACTTTAGCTTCGCTACCGTGAGAAAGTCTCATCGTAGTCAACTCCTTGAATTTGTCGAAACCCTTTTGCGACAAGTCGAGCTTTATAGATGATAACATTACCATCAAGATCTGCTTTCTTCTTGAAAATCCATTTGTTCTTGACAGCCTTCTGGCCATCCGGTAAGTCTACCAAAGTCCATACTTGGTTTTCGTACATGGATCCAATCTCGGATTTCATGGCTTCTTGCCATTTATTGGAATCTGGGCTCATCATTGCTTCCTCATATGTCTCGGGGTCATCGGTGTTGTCCACCAACATGACACTTATAACGGGATCATACCAATCTGGAGTGGTACGAGTTCTCGTTGACCTCCGAGGCTCTGTAGTAACTTCAACCGAAGTTTCATGATCACCATCATTAGCTTCCTCTCTTATTGGTGCAGGCACCACAGGAACTTCTTCCGGTGTTGCGCTACTCGCAATTTCGAGAGAAGGTTCGACAACCTCGTCGAGTTCTACTTTCCTTCCAGTCACTTCTTTCGAGAGACATTCCTTCTCTAGAAAGATCCATTCTTGGCAATGAAGATTTTGCCTTCGGATCTATGATAGAAGGTATACCCAATAGTTTCCTTCGGGTATCCTATGAAGACGCATTTTTCCGCTTTGGGTTCAAGCTTGTCCGGCTGTAACTTCTTTACATAGGCTTCGCATCCCCAAACTTTAAGGAACGACAATTTAGGTTTCTTCCCAAACCATAATTCATACGGTGTCGTTTCAACGGATTTAGACGGTGCCCTATTTAAAGTGAATGCGGTTGTTTCTAATGCATAACCCCAAAATGATAGCGGTAAATCTGTAAGTGACATCATAGAATGAACCATATCTAAGAGAGTTCGACACGACGTCGGACACACCATTACGCGTGGTGTTCCCAAGTGTCAATCAGTGAAAGTATTCCGCATTTCTTCAAATGCTCGCTAAACTCGTAACTTAGATATTCACCTCCACGATCAGAAAGTAGAAATTTAATCTTCTTGTTATGTTGATTCTCTACCTCACTTTGAAACTCCTTAAACTTCTCGAAAGTTTCGGACTTATGTTTCATGAAATAGATATACCCATATCTACTCAAGTCATCCGTGAAGGTAAGAACATAACGATAACCATCAGCGATGCTACACTCATTGGACCACACACATCGGTATGTATGATTTCCAATAAGTCCGTAGCTCGCTCCATCATACCGTAAAATAGAGTCTTAGTCATTTTTCCCATCGACATGCTTCAGATCTTTCAAGTGATTCAAAATCAAGTGATTCAAGAAGTCCATCGGAATGGAGTTTCTTCATACGCTTCACTCCAATGTGACCAAGACGACAGTGCCACATATAGGTCGACTTATCGCTTGATTTCAAACATTTAGCCTCAATGTTGTTAATATGTGTATTTCCACTATCGAGATTCAATAAGAATAGACCATCTATCAAAGGTGCATGTGCATAAAACATATTACTCATATAAATCGAACAACCATTATTCTCTGACTTAAACAAGTAACCGTCTTGCAATAAACAAGATCCCGATATAATGTTCATGCTCAACACAGGCACTAAATAACAATTATTTAAGTATAAAACTAATCCCGATGGTAGATGAAGGGGTAGCGTGCCGACCGCGATCACATCAACCTTTGATCCGTTTCCCACGCAGCGCGTCACCTCGTTCTTCGCTAGCTTCCGTTTATTCTGCAGCTTTTGTTACGTTTGAGTTACAAAACCGCAACCAAAGATCAAATACCCAGGCACTACTACGAGTACTAGTGAGATACACATCAATAACATGTATATCAGATATACCTTTCTTCTTGATGTTGCCGTTCTTCAGATCCGCCAAGTACTTTGGGCAATTCCGCTTCCAGTAACCTTCTCCCTTGTAGTAAAAGCACTCAGTATCAGGCTTGGGTACAGCCTTGGTCTTCTTCGCCGGCATGGTAACTTTCTTACCACCCTTCTTGAAGTGTCCCTTTTGCTTAGACTTGCCTTTCTTGAATTTGGTGGTCTTATTGACCAACAACACTTGGTGCTCTTTCTTGATCTCCACTTCTGCAGATTTCAACATGGCAAAGAGTTCTGGCAACGTCTTGTTCATGTTCTGCATGTTTTAGTTCATCACAAAGTTCTTGTAACTTGGTGGTAGTGATTGGAGGACACGGTAAATCCCCAAAGCATTAGGAATCACTATACCCAAGCTTTGAAGTTTGTTTGTGCCTGCACATCTTAAGCACATGCTCACCGACGGAGTCGCCTTCTTCCATCTTGCGCTTAAAGAACTTTTCGAAGCCTCATAGCTTTCAATTGCCGCATGGGTCTCAAAATCAATTTGAGATCCTCGACAATATCATATGGGTCTCGACTCTTCAAACCTTTTCTCAAGCTCCGATTCCAAACCATACAAAATAGCACACTGAACTATGGAGTACGATTCTTCCGAGCGAGGTAAACATTCTTTACTTCATCGGAGCATCACCGCAGTGGGTCACCCAATGTGCATCCAAAGACATAGGTCAAATTACCGGATGTGAGGACAATCCTCAAATTGCGGAACCAATCCGCGAAGTTGCTTCCATTGTTTTTCAACTTTTCTTTCTCTAGGAACGCATTAAAATTGATGGTAGGGGCTGCCATTGATCTACAACATATTTGCAATAGTTTAGACTAAGTTTATGACAAATTGAGTTCAAATTAATTAATGAAATTAAACTAGGTGAACTCCCACTCAAAACAACATCCCTCACATTGTTTTAGTAATCACACGAACCAAATCCACCACATTAACACCGATCATCACGAGAGTTGATACGGTTTCATTGGCGAATAATCGTCATGTTCATCATATCTACTATATGATTCATGCTTTACCTTTCGGTGATCCGTGTTCCGAGACCATGTCTGTACATGCTAGGCTCGTCAAGATCAAACCTTAGTTTCTGCATGAGCAAATCTGGCTTGCTCACGTTGTATACACTTGCAGAATCTAACACACCCGATCATCACGTGGTGCTTCGAAACAACAAGCTTTAGCAACGGTGATAACTAAGGGTGAACACATTATGACTTGAAATTCATGTGCATGAGGGATCATCTTATAATGCTACCGTCGTCTAGTAAGCAATACAAGATGCATAAAGGATTAACATCACATGCAATTCAATAATATGTGATATGATATGGCCTTTATTCTTTGTGCTTCCGATCTCCATCTTCAAGCACGAACATGATCTCCATCATCACCGGCATTGCATCAAGGTCAATGACGCTTCTCCATGGTTGTCATCCACCGGCTTCAACTATTACAACTACTTTGAAATCACACGCGGGTCTTAACATAAATTAAATACAACCATATGGCTCCAGCCGGTTGCCAACTTACAATAAGGAACATTGCATACATCAAATATAATCACAATCATGGCCATATCACATCATTGCACACCCCTGCAAAACAAAGTTAGACGCCTCTACTTTCTTTGCATATTTTACGTGGTTTGGGGCTTTCAATAAGTGTCGTTCTAACTTACGAACAAGAACCACAACATTGATACTAGCATTGTTGATCACCCGTTGTAAATTGGATCTTAACTATGCTAGGATAAACAGCACCAAAAGCCACTTATGCAATACAAGTTGCATGTCAAGCGTGGAGCAAGTCTCATGAACGTTGTCATGTAAGGTTAGCCCGGGCCGCTTCATCCCAACATACCGCAAGATGCAAAGTACACAAGAATCAATCGACAATAAAAGCATCAACGCTCACAATGACCATTGTGTTCTACTCGTGCAACAGATCTACATATAGACACGGCTCTGATACCACTGTAGGGGTTCGTAGTATGGAAAACAAAAAATTTCTATCGCATACAAACAAACAAGCCAAAGTCTATCTACTAGATTGTAGCAACGAGTCGATGGAATAACTTACCCTCGAAGATTCCAAAGTGTTTAATGAGAGCGGATTCTCGTGGGTGATGTAGTCGTACTCTTCCCTATCTCAAGATCGTGTAGACGATCCTTCCGGCGCTGCGTTCCGGCAGCGCTTCCAATCGGTCACACGTTCGTACTGACGAAGACCTTCCTCTCCTTGTTCCAAAGAGCGGAGGTTGTAGCACTCTCGCGATTCCGTGACAACGGCGTGGTACCGGAAGTAGAGGGGAGATCCCGTAGGGCTTCGCCTTAAGCCGGAGCGAGTATGGTGGAGTATGAGAGAGCTATTAGTGGTCTAGGGATTAGACACACCAATTAGAAGGCTCTAAACCGAAGGCTAGGGCAATTAGAAGCTCTAAACCAAAACGGCTCTAAACCGGAGATTAGAGGATAGGAACTTGTGTGTCTAGAGGAGGAGGCCCTGCCCCTCCTTTTATAGGTGGAGGGCGGCCAAGGGAGGAGTCCTCCCAAGTCGGCCTTGGGTGGCGCGCCGGCTTGGAGAGGAGGAAATCCTCCCCAAGTCGGTTTCAACCTCCTCTTGCTTGTTTCCCACAGTTTCCTGTTTTAGCCGTTTGACTTTCAAACTGGCCATTTGACTTTTCTGTTTTAGGATTCAATTTAATCCTTTATTTGGAACAGCAAGAACACTTAGTACATGATGCAATCATTCCAATATGTAATGACACATTCATGTACCCCTTCCCCCCGGAGTGCCGGACATTCCGGAACTGTGGCATCCCGCAAAACCACTACTAGAAAATCGCGTTGAATTTGTGCATTGCATCGTCATCATCATGCATTGTTTGCATAAAACTATTTTCGTAAACCCCGATTTGTTTTCCAAACGCCCCGTCTTTAAATCAAACCCAAAAACCGGGACTCCGGAATATTTTGTTTGACCAACGATGATTTGCAAACGGTGCATTTAAAACTAAATAAAATATTAAATTAATTTATAGCGGGGCAGTCGAACGGGCCGATTCGACCCGAACGACCGCCCCAGGTTTTAAATCGGTCCACCTGACCCACCCTATTAAACCTAGACCTACCCAACCTATTTCTACCCACCCTCTGGCCACCTCACCCCGGCCAACCCCGTCGTGACACATCACCCTCTCCCTCCCCCTAGCCAACCAGGAACTGCCACATCACTCCCTCTCTCCACCTCTCTCTTCCCACCAGCTCACACAAGCCCACACACACAGCACCCCACCCCACCAACCGACGCACGCACACACCCAGCATCACCCACCCCGCGCCATCCCCTGGGTCCCACGCCCGCGCGACCCACGCCTGGCGCCCGCTCCCCCTGTTCATCTTCAATCTCTCGCCTCTCGCACTGCCGCTCCTCGCCTCACCATCCGCTCCGCTTCCACCCCTGCGTCTGTCAGCATGAGAGGTCAGCCTCGGCCTCGCCAGACGACCGCCCGAGGACCTCCCAGCGCCCGCCAAGCTCCGCGACCACCCTCCTCCTCCTCTCCCAGCCTTCCGCCCGCTGCTCCGCCCGTCCGCCTCGTCGCTGGCCGACCTCGCCTGCCACGGCAGAGCACGCCTCCTTCCCAGCTCCTATCCGCGCGCCCGCTCCAGCTCCGCCCACAGCTGCCCGCCTGCCGCAGGCTCCTCCTTCCACCGGCCGCCCTTCCTCCGGCACGACCCGCCTCCACCTCTCTCTCCTCCACAGGCGCAGCCTGCCACATGAGCTCATCGCTCGCCGGTGCCTCCCCGCCGCCGCCCCATCGCCCTCTGCCGGGCCCTCTCCGCCGCCGCAAGCTCGCCTTCCTCGCCCTCCGGCTCACGGCGACCCAGCTGCCGTCTGCGTGCCCGGCCTCCTCCGCATCGCGCGACCGGCGCTGCCGAGCCCGCCGCCTTTGCTGCTCCCGCCTGCGCCGGGCCTCCTCTGCGGAGCAGCGAGCTCCGCCTCCCTGGCTCTCCACCTCGCTGTCTCCGGCGGCGCCGCCGTCGGCCACGCTCCGCCGTCCAACCTCCACCGCCAGCCCGTCCTTGTCCCTGTCGGCATGCCTGCTTCCACCCTCTTCAACAGCAGCAGCTTTGTGGTGTCGTGGTGTCGTGGGGGCTCGAGATCTTCTCTGAAGAAAGGATACGAGGCACCTGGTGCAGAACAAGCTCGCCACCGACCACCGACGTCGCCTTCACGGACGACAAGTAGTCCCTCTCGGACCACAAGACCGGCACGATTCGAGACCCGAAGGTCTATCCAAGGCCACCGGCGCCGGATCCTCAAGACCTTCTTCCCGTATGCGACGTCGAAGACCCGAACCCCACTGCAGAACAACAAGGCCTTCGAGGTGGAACCGACAAGATCTTCTCCTCGGGACACCGGGAGATCCCCTGACGCCGTTTCCGAGTTCGCCATCGGTGCATAAGGAGAAAACCTCAAGGATTTCGACACGGAGCGTCAAGATCGCCTCACGGAATCCGAAGCGCGGACCCGGCAAGAACCTCGCAACGGCAAGATCGGCCCCGTGGGACTCGGCAAGATCTGCCCGACGACAAGAATGACAGCGACCGGGAGGATCCGATGCGCCCCCGGACACCGAGACCCTGGACGACAAGTTCTCCGTCTTGTTTCCGCTCCCGCCGTTTCCGTCGAACCCTGGACCCCGAGACCGACCCCGAACCCCGGAACCCCAAGTTCGTCGAGCCCCCTAATGTGTGAACCCCCTTTTTCCGAGAACCCTATTTTCATAAATGGTCAACTATATGAATGTTGCATATTTAATTGTCATCTCGCATGCATATCTGTGGTTTGGGGTCCTTTTGTCGATTCACCTAATAATTAAATATGGGGCCCATATGCGGGCAAATCTAGTCTCATATCGGCCTCATTTAAACTTGTGTAGCGAACCGGTATCTTATCTTGCCTGGTTATAACAACATTTAAATTGCGGGGTAGATAAATAACTTGAACCATCTAAATAATTGTCGGGACCCCGGTTCCACTTAATATTGACCTAATTGCATCGCACCCTTGCCATGTCATACATCATACATGCATCATGCCGATCTTTTGCCGTAGTATTAAATATTGCATCCGGTGTTTCTTCTAGTGTTTTGCTTCTTCGCGGATAAGACCGTTGAGTTGATGTGAGCTTCGCCCCGATCTTCGTTGGAACCTTCGACAATGTTTTCAGGCGAGCATCTCCCCCTTTCTACCTATCTTACTTTTATAGCCTTTATTTCCCTCCTGTTGATCTATTGCTATCTGTGTTGCGATGCTCTAGTGTTTTGTACCCATGATATCCCTTGCAGCCTTATATTGCCCTGGACACATCCTATTACCTGTTGTTTGGTAGATAGTTGGACTTGCGCGTCGTAGTCGCCGGCTCAAGTGCTGTTGCGTGTCGTCAAATGCCACAGTTGTTGATGTATTGCCGCATGTTGATGATGGAGATGATCATAGTTTTACTTATCGTTCACTTTAATTTCTGTTTAACAACTAAAATTGAAGTAAGCAGAGGCATCGGTGGGTGATAGATAATATTTGGTTTCCGAACGCCCACTTGTGTCCCGTAGGACCCCGAGTACTTGATACCTGTTCTTTGATTTATCGCGCTATCCACATCCGGGAGGTATATGGGACCCCGAGCTTGATTGATTCTTATTTCTTGGGGCCACAAACTAGTTTGAGGTTTTATTTACGATCCTGTACTTATGCCATGCTACTTATGTATTTAAATTGTGCGATGATAGCACACTGCATCGTTTAGGATCGTGGCACGATTCCGCTGATGTCGACAAGCCCAGCCACACTTTCGGGTTCCCATGCTCACAGTCCCCACAACCTTAAGTCCGTCTCGGAGCCGGCTATGGATTCTACTTAAGGGTGGCCTCAAATATTTCTGAATCCTGTGATTGTTCAGTCGTGAAAGCCTCGTTGGGTTTTGTTTTGGTTTTTCCGAGGTTGATCGAGCGTGTGTTGCTATTGGTGCACCCCGGCCGGGTAAAACTTTCTGAAAGCCGTGTCCGCGGATATGGACGACTTGGAGCACAGTATCTCTATCATAGACAAGCATAACTAAAGTTTATTGTTATAAATTTGACTTTATAATGACTAGTAATCAGCTTCACTATAATGGAATGGCTAATTAATACTGCCCACAATTGCTTGTTTGGAGCGTCGCTTGCGACCAATGTACCTGACTAGTAAGTATGGCAATTACAATGGAATGGCTAAATAAAAGTACCAACAACTGCTGGGTTTAAGGGTTATCTCATGCTATTCATATCTGATTAGTAAGTGTTACAACTATAACGGAATGGTTAATTAAAAGTGCCTACTGCTTACTTTATCAGGATGAATATCTAAACCTGACTAGTAATTGCTACAACGGTAATTGAAGAAGTAAAACTGCCAACTGTGTGAGTTCCTCGGTTGACTTCCTCGTTTGGTCTCGAGGGGGAAACACCAGGATGGGTTTGTTTGATGATAGTATCATGTTGGATCCGAATAGGTTTTTCTCACCCCTCTCTGATAATCGCCAGTTGAACCGAGTCTCTATAGGTTGTTTAGTGCATGCTGCCGCTGCCGCTTCAGTCCACCATACCTATGTAGGCGAGGACCGCCGAATTCTAGCCTCGCTGTCTTGGCCTCGATCGACGCTCCTCTTTTTTTTCCTTTGCCCTTTGTCGGCACCCCTTTTGTTTAAGCAGGTTGTGAGATCGGCGCCGTTAGCAGGGTTACCCTTCCGGCTTGGCCTGGGCAGGGTTATGGACGCCATTGGTTATTCTTCAGGGCTCTTAGCCCCATTTGCATCTTGTCCGTAGTCGGACGTTCGATCATTTCCAAGGTGATTTGGATCTTTGTATATTATATCTGTATTCTTGACTCATGGAGTCGCTGTTTTATATATCTGTTCTGTGGGTCCCATCGAGGACTGTTGTGTAATGTTATTACTTCGTTTTCCACCCGCACGAAAGTGCCCGGTGGGCACCTTTGAATCGTTTCTATGCGGGTTTCGCTAAAACTTGCATAGGTCCGATTCTGAGGGTGTTACAGGAACCTTCTAGAACATTCCCGATGAAAACACCGGAATCATTCCCGAACTCCGAAACGGGACTTTCCTTATATGAATCTTATTCTCCGGACCATTCCGGATCACTCGTGATATCCCGGATCCCATCCGAGACTCCGAACAACATTCGGTCTCTTTCTCATAATACCATAACTACTCAAACAACGTCGAATCCTTAAGTGTGTCTCCCTACGGTTCGTGAATTATGCGGACATGATCGAGACACTTCTCCGAACAATAACCAATAGAGGAATCTGGAAATTCATATGGCTCCCACATATTTCTACGATTAATTTGCGATCGAATGAACCACTTACATACGATACCAATTTCCCTTTGTCTCACGATAGTTTACTTATCCGAGATTATGATCGTCGGTATCTCTGCATACCTAGTTCAACCTCGTTACCGATTCCCGTGATATGTGATCCCTTGTGAGCCAGTCACATGCTTGCAAGCTAATTGGATGACATTCCACCGAGAGGGCCCAGAGTATATCTATCCGTCATATGGATGGACAAATCCCACTCTTGATCCATGTGTTTCAACCAATACTTTCCGAACACTCAATGCCACCTTTATAGCCACCCAGTTACGGTGTGGTGTTTGATGTCATCAAAGCATCCATCCGGTAAAGGTGATATGCATGATCTCATGGTCAAGGAATTAGGTTACTATGTATCGTAAAGCATATAGCAATTGAACTATTGAAATGACTTGATCTTTATGCTACGCTTATCTATAGGAGTATGTCCACCATATCATTCTCCTAACGATATGATCTTGTTGTTGATAACATCTCAATGTTCATGATAGGGAAACCACAATCATTAATCAACCAACAAGCTAGTGAAGTATAGAGGCTATACTAGGGACTTCAAATTAAGTTTACAAATCACACAAGTATTAATGTTTCCTTGTTAATACTATTATAGCATGAATGTAAACATTTATCATAAACACAAAGATATAATAATAACTACATTTATTATTGCCTCTAGGGCATATCTCCAACACTTTGAGGTGTTTTTATATCTTTTCTGTAACTAATCTAATAACAAGTTGGCACACTGTCAGTTGCCTGTTTTATTCTGTTTTTGGTTCCAGAATGTCAGAAAATCAATATTCTCGGAATTGGGCGGGACAAAATCCAAAGTCAATATTTTACCGTGGGGGACACGAATCCAGAAGACGAGACGGAGAGGCGAACCAGGGCGGCCGCACCCCCCTAGGCACGGGTGGGCCCACCCCATGCCTAGGTAGGGTGTGGCCCCCCTGGCCGCCTCCCAGCCTCGCCTCTTCGCCTATAAGAAGCCCCCGATGCAGAAACCCTAGGCACCCGATCAAAACTCCACGAAACCTTCTGTAGCCGCCGCCACTGTCGTCCCTAGATCAGGGGGATCTAAAGTTATTCCCGGCACCCTGCTGGAGGGGAGATCATCCCGGAGGCCTTCTCTCCGGTATGAAGCATGAGTAGTTCCACCTTGGACTATGGGTCCATGTAGTAGCTAGATGGTTGTATCTCCTCCTTGTGCTTTCATGTATAGATCTTGTGAGCTCCGTTCATGATCAAGATCTAATCTATTTGTAATCATGCATGTTGTGTTTGCGGGGATCTGATGGATATTGATATTACTATGTCAGATTGATTAATGGTTTTGTCTATTTGATTCTATCATGTCTGTGTTGTTTATGATCTTGCATGCTCTCCGTTGTTAGTAGCTATCTTGGCCAAGTAGTTGCTAGTGACTCCAAGAGGGGGTATTTATGCTCGATAGTGGGTTCATGCCTCTAGTTTCCAAGGGAAGTGACAGAAATCTATTCGGTTGTAGACGTGATGTTGCCACTAGGGAGAAAACAACGGTCTCTTGTTCATAGAACGAGTAGATTGTTTACCTTACACACTTTGCTTAAAGCAGTTGTCTGTTGCTTGCAACTTAATACTGGAGGGGATTCAGATGATAACCTGAAGGTGGACTTCTAGTCATAGATGCAGTTGGATGGCGGTCTATGTATATTGTTGTATTGCCCAATCGAATCTCATAGGATCTTTTTGTCTGGTATTGCATTGTTATGCCTTGATTAGTTCCTGTCAATTGTCCAGCTGTAATTTGTTTATCCTTCATGCCATGTTGTTTATCTAAGGAGAGCACCTCTAGTGAACTATGGACCCCATCCAATATTTACCATTGATACATCCTCCACCGTTACTTGTTTACTTGCTGCAAACCATTACCTTCCACACCATACGTTTAATCTTTTGTTACAGCAAACCGGTGATCTTGACAACCTCACTGATTCGTTGGGGCAAAGTCTTGAGTTTGTGTTGTGCAGGTCTCCGCGTTGCTTGCAACACCTGTGTGACGTTTCCTGCCTCCTACTGATTCGATAACCTCGGTTTCTTACTGAGGGAAAACTTGCTGTTGTGCTCATCACACCTTGCTCTTAGGGTTTCCAACGAAGCGTCCCACGACAGTGATGGGTGTCATCAAGCTTATCTGGGGCATTTGCCGGGGAGGTTTTGGGCTTTTACCTTTCCTCCACGCCAAGCTCCATCAAAGTATTTTCTGGCGCCGTTGTCGGGGAGGCTAAGGACGTCTTCACAAGGGGAGTCCTCCACTTCCTTTCTCTTTACTTTGCTTTTATTTTGCTTAGTTTCTTTTGCTTGGTTTTGTTTGCCTCTTTTCCAAAACTCCAAAAAAATTAGCTTGTTTGTTTTGCGTTCTTTATTCAAAAACATAAAAAAATAAGTTCCTTCTCTAGCTGTTGCTGTTTTTTTGGCTTGCCCACCTTTGCCAAAATGGACTCTGCTAAGAACATCATGTTGCTCCCCAAGTTCACCCTGGAAAACCTTTCAATAGGTAGTGGCTCCATAATTGGGAAAGATAATATTGAAGAATTCTTTAATTATGTTAGCAAGCATGAGGATATTGAGGATAAATCTATAGCAGAGCTTGCTCCTAATTATGAGATTGTTGTAGCTTCTTTAGTTCATATATTGGAGGCTAGGTTTGTTAGCCTTAACACCATGATGCAAATTTTGTTCCTAAAGCTAAAGAAAGAAAAGAATGTTGAAAAGAGAGAATTTATTCTTGAAACTTTACTCAAAGAGTTCCATGATATTGACAGGGAAGCCAAAAAAGTATTTGAGCATTTCAATATGCTAGGCTCATGTGTGGATGTTGTGGGTACTTCAGATAAAATCAAGCCTATAGAGGATTTTAAGATACTCATACCCTTTAAGCTTGTTAGAATGCATGAAGCTTTTGAAAAGAATTTTGATTGGATTGTTCCTAAAAATCCTTTTGATGAAAGTAGTAAACCAAAGATAAATGAGAAGGGATCCTCCAAGACTCATTTGGATGACATACCTCTCATAGTTGAAGACTTTGCAAGTATTGACCTTAATGCTTCTTCATTTGAAAATACTTGATTCTTCTTGCTTCTTGTGCCTAACTTCAAGGCGTTAAAGAAAAGTACTTGTTGGGAGATAACCCAAGAGTTTCCTTGAGTCTTGTAAGTTATTACTACTGAAATAACCTTTTCTTATCCTTTTTGTGCCAAGAATGACCTCTAATAAGAGGGAAGTAAGATTTGAGGAGTTGTTGTCCCGAAACAGATTTCTGTCCTCCACCAAACAAATTCGTGAGGAGTCGCTGTAACTCGGATTGAGCTGAAAATTTACAAATAAATCCCCTAGTATGTTAGATAACTTTCATTAGTTCAACACTTTTTTATTTGATCAACATAAGATTTTCAAAAAAATCGGTTTCTACCTGTTGGTCTGTTTTGACAGATTTCTGCCATTATTTGCATTTGCTTCTTATTGATTCCTTTTTTAGTTCTTTTTTGGGGAATTGAGATTTTGAAGGAGTTTCTACAATATCTTGTGTTTTTAGTGAAAAGTATTGTTGTTCCAAAGTTTTGCCTAAAGGTCTATTATCTTTTGAATACACTAATGTTGCTAATGAAGATTGTGTGAAATTTTGTATGAAGGAAAAAAATTCAGGTGTAGAGAGAGAATGATGTAATGAGATGAAGAATGGACAAAGGCTCAAGCTTGGGTATGACACCCCGGTGTTACCCCAAGCAATATCCAAGAGGTACAAGTGTTAAAGCTTGGGGATGCCCAAGGCATCCCCTTCTTCCTCAATAAAAAGCTTAGGTCTGTCTAGACACTTCGTTTTTATTTTTTCATGCACAGTTGTGTTGTTCTTGGAGTGTCTTAGTTTTCGTTTGGTTTGCTTAGTTGTTTAGTTTGCTTGAATAAAGTAGTTTGGACCCCCGTTCTCGTTTTGTTGTTTCAAATAAGTTTCTTGGTGTTGGAAAGGAGTAGGAAGTTCCAGCCTGAAAGTGCAAGAGGAGCTTGCATTGACTGTGACTTAGACTTTAGCATAACATGCTAGGTGTTGTTTTGACCTTATGATTAGTGATTATTGATGTATCATGTCTTGTTCCAAACAATTGGGATTGCTTAGTGTGCCTTGAATAAATTATGCGTTGTTTTAGCATACAGAAGCATACTATTGTGGTTTTCTCCTTTGATGCTTTGTTTGGGTTGACTTGGCACATGCTCAAACCATGTTATGACTATGACAAGTCACCATAGCCTATATGATCATTGAGTCCTTGACTTGTAGTACCACTCTATGCTTTGATTAGTAATGTTTTGTTGCTCTGCATGATTATGGACATTATTGCTCTCTTAGTTGGTTGCTCCCAGTATTTTTGCTAGCCTACACTTGCATGAGTAAGTTCTACTCATGCTTACAACTCCCAAGAAACCAAGTTATTCCAAAGTGTCCACTATAAATTCTTATGGATGGTGTGTTACACCATTTCAAGTATATTCTTGTTTTCAACTACTTTCCAGTTAAAAAGTCTCTTTGTTATGTGAAAAAATAGTAATTAAAGCCCTCACAAACTTGATGGCACACTTTATATTCTTTGCTCCTAATAAACTTGAACCATTGTGTCATCTATGTTATATATGCTTGCACTTATACGTTAGAATTAGCAGAACCATGCTGTCATGGGGAATGTTTTCAACATTGCACTTGTACTTTGTACACAATTGATAGCATGCTATTTTGTCTATGGATTTCACCAGTGTGAAATAAAGAGGGAACTTGTAAGTCCATGGAGTATGTATTTTGTGTTAGAGAAATGCCTGGTCCGCTAGCCTAAGCCATGCCTAATCATGGTGGAAACTTGCAGCATCACCATAGTGTGGTATTTATGAAGCATCCTCAATAAAATGCAATGCATATAGTAAATAAAAAGATCGCTGAGATGCTCATTGTCTGCTTGCCTTGTCATTGTGGTTATGGGATAGCTCATGTGCCATGTGCAAGGGGTACCCCGTTGGCGGTTCTCTATAATACACATGTACTTACAATGACAAGAATTTACAGGTGACTGAAGTTGAGTAGCATGAGGTGTGGCCCTCGTATTCAAGGGACTTGAGATTGCCAACTTATACTTTGTCAAGCATACACTCCATCTTTGTTAACTTTAACCTTAATCACTTAAAGATGCTTATGATAGGGGCAATGAGCGCTGAAAGCTAATAAGTACCATAATTTTTGGGAGCTCTTTTTGAAACTTGAAATCCCTGCTTCCTTTACGAAAGGTTTTTCTTCCACCATTATATTGAGTCTCCACCGTCTACTTTTAGGCACCATTAAGAGAGCATAGTTGTCATCCTGTGTGTAGTGTCCCAAAACTTATTGATTGATGCATATTGTGATATTACTTGTTCTTGTGCTATTTGTTTCTAGTTACCCTTGTAAACTTTGAAGGTGTTCTATGCATCTATTTGCTACTACATGAGGGAGAAGCAGAATGCTACTATACCATATTTTCTGTATGTGAAACAAACAAACGTTTTTCAATGCATGTTATTCATGATCTTTGTTTGTAGCCTTTCATGCTGCATGCATAGTTACTTTGTCTTATTGTTAGAACTCTATCTTTCATGCACATGTTTAGAGTTCTTTGATCCCAGCTTTCAATGATTGCAAATGGTATGATCTTGGTTTTGATGGTGCATGTCACCTCAAAAATTATTCTTTTTATCACTTACCTACTCGAGGACGAGAAGGAGTTAAGCTTGGGGATGCTTAATACGTTGGAAACGTATCTGTAATTTTTGATGCTCCATGCGTGTTTAGTATCTACTTTGCTTTGCTTTATGTAACACCCTCAGAATCGGCCCTATGCAAGTTTTAGCGAAACCCGCCAAACCCGCATAGAAACGATTCGAAGGTGCCCACCAGGCACTTTCGTGCGGGTGGAAAACGAAGTAATAACATTACACAGCAGTCCTCGATGGGACCCACAGAACAGATATATATACAACAGCGACTCAAAGAGTCAAGAATACAGATATAATGTACAAAGATCCAAATCACCTTGAAAATGATACAGCGTCCGACTACGGACAAGATGCAAATGGGGCTAAGAGCCCTGAAGAAGAACCAATGGCGTCCATAACCTGCCCAAAGCCGGAAGGGTAACCTCGCTAACGACGCCGATCTCAAAACCTGCTTAAACAAAAGGGTGACAAAGGGCAAAGGAAAAGAGGAGCGTCGATCGAGGCCAAGACAGCGAGGCTAGAATTCGGCGGTCCTCGCCTACAAAGGTATGGTGGACTGAAGCGGCAGCGGCAGCATGCACCAAACAACCTGTAGAGACTCGATACAACCGGCGGCTACCAGAGAGGGGTAAGAAAGACCTATTCGGATCCAACCTGATACTACCATCAAACAAACCCATCCTGGCGTTTCCCCCTCGAGACCAAACGAGGAAGTCAACCGAGGAACTCACACGGTTGGCAGTTTTACTTATTCAGTTATAATAGCGGCACTTTACTAGTCAGGTTTAGGTAATCGTCCTGATAAAGTAAGCAGTGGGAACTTTTAGTTAACCATTCCGTTATAGTGGCAACACTTACTAGTCAGATACAATTATCATGAGATAACCCCAAAACCCAGCAGTTGTTGGTACTTTTATTTGGCCATTCCGTTGTAGTGAAGTGGATTACTAATCAAATCGGATACAAGTCATTTTATAACAGTAAACTTTAGTTATAGTTGTCTATGATCAAGCACTGTGCTCCAAGTCGTCCATAACCGCGGACACGGCTTCTCGAAAAGATTTAACCCTACAGGGGTGCACCAAAGTATCCACAGGCACGTCGACCCTTTTTGCCAGATCAGTTAACATACACCCATCGGTATGTCGGCGGGGCCTAAGTCATGACATTCCTAGACCCAAAGCAAGCACGGGGGGCCACCCCACTAAGTACACCCGCAACGAAGTCGGCCAGTCTCCGAGACGGACATAGGGTTTGTGGGGCTGGCGGTAAACGACAGCAGATCCCCAAACGGGGACTGTCGATACCACGTAAACGGGTCACAATTCCTAAACAGTACAGTGTGCCCCTCGCATAATCGTAAATACATAAGTAGCATGGCATAAGTACAGGATAGTAAATAAAACCTCAAACTAGTTTGTGGCCCCCAGTACAATACTTTGAAATCAGGTAATAATCAGTGGGGGGCCCATATCTCCCCACCTGTGGTTAGCGCGCTCGATCTCGGAACAGGTGTCAAGAACTCGGGTCCTACGGGACACAAGTGGGCGTTCGGAAACCAAATATTACCTATCACCAACCGATGCCTCTGCTTAATTCAATTTTAGTTGTTAAACAGTAATTAAAGTGAAACAATAAGTAAACCATGATCATCTCCAACGTCAACATGCGGCACTTCTCCAACAATTGTGGTACTTGACGACAAGCAAAACACTTGAGCAAGCGACTACGACATGCGGGTCCAACTATCTACCAAACAACAGGTAGTAGGATGTGTCCAAGGCTATATATGGCTGCAAGGGATATCACGGGTATGAAACTAGAGCAACGCAACACAGATAGCAATAGATCAACAGGAGGGAAGTAAATACTATAAAAGTAAGATAGGTAGAAAGAGGGAGATGCTCGCCTGAAAACATTGCCGAGTGTTCATCCAAGATCGGGTGAGCTCACATCAACTCAACGGCCTTATCCGCGAAGAAGCAAAACACTAGAAGGAACACCGGATGCAATATTTAATACACGGCAGAAGATCGGCATGATGCATGTATGATGCATGTCATGGCAAGGTGCGTAATTGGGCAATATTAAGTGGAACCGGGGTCCCGACAATTAATTAGGTGGTTCATGTTGTTTAGCTACCCCGCAATTTAAATGTTGTTTTAACAAGGCAAGATTATAGTATTGGTTCGCTACACAAGTTTAAATGAGGACGATATGAGACTAAATTTGCCCGCATATGGGCCCCATATTTAATTAAGAGGTGAATCGGCCTAAGGCCCCCAAACCACATGATATGCATGCGATATGAATGATTTAATGTGCAACAAGTTGTTGTTATATTATAAAATAAGGGTTCGGGAAGGGTTCACACATTGAGGGGTCTCGACGATCTTGGGGTTCCGGGGTTCGGGGTCGGGGTTCGACAGGGGCTCAGGGTTCGACGGAACGTTCTCGGGCAACTGAGGTAGATCTTGGCGTTCCGGAAGCAGGACTTGGTTCGGTGTCGTTCTTGTCGTTGGGCAGATCTTGCCGGTTCCACGGGGTCGACCTTGCCGTTGCGAGGGTCTTGTCGGGTCCGCGCTTCGGATTCCGTGAGGGAGATCATGGCGCGGCACCGGGTGCGGGACCGGCCTTCGGGTTCGGGGGTCTCGTCGTTCGTAGAAGGTCTTGGCGCTTCGGTTTGATGTCGTCCTCCAGGTACCGCGGGTTCTCGGCGGGGTTGGCGCACTTGGTCTAGAGACGAGGTTTCTACCGAAGATCCTGGGGTCCCCTCTTGGTCTTGCCGATGCCAAACTTGTCGCGGGGCTCGGGCGTCGGTCGCACGGCAACGGTGCTGCAAGGCCTGGCGAGGCGGAGACGCGGGGCATGGCCTCGGCACGGACGACGATGGCGGGGCGAAGCTGGTTGGCGACGGAGGTGCTCAATAGGCGGTGACGAGAAGCGCAGCCTTGCGGTCCTGTGGCTCGGTCTTGCGGGCTCACGGACAGCAATGGAGGCTCGGCCTCGAGGCGACGCCAGGCGGGACGCCGGGCGGAGGGAGGATGACGGCGAGGACAAAGACGCCGGGACCAGCAGCCCCGCGGTGGACCTGGCCGAGGGCGATGAGGGGCGTGGTCACGCGGGCCGCGGGCGCTTGGCGGGACGGGCGACCTTGGCGCGGGCGGCGGACGTTGGCGGAGGAGGCTCGCAGACGGCGCTGTGGGGCGGGAGCGGCGGCAGAGGTGGCGGGCGAGGGAGCCGGCGCGGGCGGGCGACTGAGCCAGGCGGTGAGGCGCCAGCGAGCTGGGTGGGGCGAGCGGAGCGGGGGGCGGCTTCGCGAGCCGCCGGGCGACGGGCGGAGGAGCGGGCGGGCTGACGGCAGCTGGCGGCGGGGGCGTGCTCGGCCGAGGCGAGGGCGAGCTTCGGATGACGCTGCCGCGGCGGCGAAGCGCCATGGGGCTCGGACGACGGTCGCGGCGGAGGAGGGCCTGGGCGGGGTGCGGTCTGCTCGAGCGTGGCTGGCGAGGGAGGCGCGGTGGAGGGCGCGGGCTTCCGCTGGCGCAGAGGCCGGCGGCTGCTGGCGTGGGCAGAGGGCAGGGAGAGGGGCGCCATGAGAGGGAGGGTGCAGGCGCGGAGCGAGGCGGCAGAGGAAGGAGGATGCAGGGGCGGCGCGGACTCGCGAGGTGGAGAGGGAGGGCGGCGCGGTCGCTGGGGGCCAGGGAGGCGCACGCGGGGCTCGGGGGAGGAAGAGAACGCGTGGGGGAAGAGGAACAGGGACAGGGGAGTGGGCCCGGGAGGAAGGGGTGGGGCTGAGAGGGTGGCAGGGGAGTGGGGGTGTGACGGGTGGGTCCCAGGGGCGCGTGGGGTTGGTGGAGGGCTGGTGGCGTGCGTGGTGTGTCGTGTGTGTGGCGCGGTGTGTTGGGTGGGTTTGTGAGAGAGAGAGATAAGAGAGAGGGGTGAGGTGGCAACACCTGATTGGGTGGGAGGAGAGGAGAGGGTGAGGTGGCGCATGGCGATTGGCCAGGGTGAGGTGGAGGCTGGGCTGGGTAGGTTAGTTGGGTGAACTTAGGATTTAGAAGGGCGGGCGTAGGTGGTCCGTTTGTAAAAACCTGGGGGTGGTCGTTCGGGTCGAAACGGCCCGTTCGACTGCCCCCGCTAAAACAATTAAAGATTTTATTTAATTTGCGATGAACTTTTGCAAGTGGTTTTTAGACAAATAAAAATATCCGGCAGCACCCGGGGTTTGGCGTTTGAATAAAAGACGGGACATTTAGAAAACAAAACGGGCTTTGCGAATATAGTTTTTGACAAACAACATATGATGATGACGATGCAATGCACAAATTCAACGCGATTTTCTAGTAGTGGTTTTGCGGGATGCCACAATTCGACACCACTAACAAGGGATCTCGCCCTCGAGATCCGCCTCATGGTACCGGAAAAGAAGGTCGGTGATCTGCGTCTTCTCGCTTCGTGTAGATCTTCGCGACACCACTAACAATGTTCTTGTTCACATTCGTCAAGAGAACACTCCGGATAAACAACGGACGAAGTGAAAGGTAAGGCCACCTCGAACTTCAGCGGAAGGAGTAAATTGCATCGATCCACCATTCAATGTACATAAGCGAATGATCAGAGTAGTGGTATGGTCGCGACTCCATCCCGCACTCAAAGCATTACTATGTACACGAATAGACAGATTATGCAACCAACCTCGTGGATTCAGATCAAGATCTCGACAAGCGAGGTTCGGATCAAAGGAGTGATGCAGACTCTGCATCGAATCTGGCGTAGAGGATGTCGTCGCGTCGGAGAACACCGGAAGGCACAAACAAGGAACCAAGAATGGTACCACAGCAGGCGGTTTACTCAGGCAGCTTGAACACCGGATGATAGAACACCGTGACCAAAGGAGGAAGCGAAACCCTGAAGGTACGACGGAAACCCAAACACGAGAAATCCTGGACTCGCAGAAAACATAAGAGGTGGATTCAAAACACGCTGAGGTGAGAGGAGAGCAGCAGAGGGGTAAGGAGTAAAATCAGAACTAATCAGAACTATCCAACCGATTTTCAAAAATAGTTTTGACACTCTACTTTGGACGTTAGCTAGGTTATCCTACAGGCTGGACTCGTGGGGTATCGCAACTGCTGAGCTCTGATACCACTCTGTAACACCCTCAGAATCGGCCCTATGCAAGTTTTAGCGAAACCCGCCAAACCCGCATAGAAACGATTCGAAGGTGCCCACCAGGCACTTTCGTGCGGGTGGAAAACGAAGTAATAACATTACACAAGCCAGCCTCGATGGGACCCAAAGAATGAGCAGATATATATACAATGACTCAAAGAGTCAAGAATACATATATAATGTACAAAGATCCAAATCACCTTGAAAATGATACGTCCGACTACGGACAAGATGCAAATGGGGCTAAGAGCCTCAAGAAGAACCAATGGCGTCCATAACTGCCTGTGCCAAGCCGGAAGGGTAACCTCGCTAACGACGCCGATCTCAAAACCGCTTAAACAAAAGGGTGCCGACAAAGGGCAAAGGAAAAAGAGGAGCGCAAGATCGAGGCCAAGACACGGCGAGGCTAGAATTCCGGTCCTCGCCACAAAGGTATGGTGGATCAAGCGGCAAAGATGCACCAAACAACCTATAGAGACTCGATACAACCGGGCTACCGAGAGGGGTAAGAAAGACCTATTCGGATCCAACTGATACTACCATCAAACAAACCCATCCTGGCGTTTCCTCGAGACCAAACGAGGAAGTCAACCGAGGAACTCACACGGTTGGCGCTTTACTTATTCGATTATAGTTGCGGCACTTTACTAGTCGGTTTAGGTAATCGTCCGATAAAGTAGCGATGGGCACTTTTAGTTACCCATTCCGTTATAGTGGCAACAGTTACTAGTCAGATACAATTATCATGAGATACCCCCAAAACCCAGCAGTTGTTGGTACTTTTATTTGGCCATTCCGTTGTAGTGAAGCGGATTACTAATCAAATCGGATACAAGTCATTTTATAACAAGAACTTTAGTTATAGTTGTCTATGATCAAGCATCGTGCTCCAAGTCGTCCATAACCGCGGACACGGCTTCTAAAAGATTTAACCTGCAGGGTGCACCAAAGTATCCACAGCACGCCGACCCTTTTGCCAGATCAGTTAACATACACCCATCGGTATGTCGGCGGGGCCTAAGTCATGACGTTCCCAGACCCAAAGCAAGCACGGGGGGGCCACCCCACTAAGTACACCCGCAACGAAGTCGGCCGGTCTCCGAGACGGACTTAGGGTTTGTGGGGGGCCAGGTAACGACAGCAGATCCCCAAACGGGGACTATCGATACCACGTAAACGGGTCACAATTCCTAAACAGTACAGTGTGCCCCTCGCACAATCGTAAATACATAAGTAGCATGGCATAAGTACAGGATAGTAAATAAAACCTCAAACTAGTTTGTGGCCCCCAGTACAATACTTTGAAATCAGGTAATAATCAGTGGGGGGCCCATATCTCCCCACCTGTGGTTAGCGCGCTCGATCTCGGAACAGGTGTCAAGAACTCGGGTCCTACGGGACACAAGTGGGAGTTCGGAAACCAAATATTACCTATCACCCACCGATGCCTCTGCTTAATTCAATTTTAGTTGTTAAACGGTAATTAAAGTGAAACAATAAGTAAACCATGATCATCTCCAACGTCAACATGCGGCACTTCTCCAACAATTGTGGTACTTGACGACAAGCAAAACACTTGAGCAAGCGACTACGACACGCGGGTCCAACTATCTACCAAACAACAGGTAGTAGGATGTGTCCAAGGCTATATATGGCTGCAAGGGATATCACGGGTACGAAACTAGAGCAACGCAACACAGATAGCAATAGATCAACAGGAGGGAAGTAAATACTATAAAATTAAGATAGGTAGAAAGAGGGAGATGCTCGCCTGAAAACATTGCCGACAGGTTCATCCGAAGATCGGGGCGGAGCTCACATCAACTCAACGGCCTTATCCGCGAAGAAGCAAAACACTAGAAGGAACACCGGATGCAATATTTAATACACGGCAGAAGATCGGCATGATGCATGTATGATGCATGTCATGGCAAGGTGCGGTGCAATTGGGCAATATTAAGTGGAACCGGGGTCCCGACAATTAATTAGGTGGTTCATGTTGTTTAGCTACCCCGCAATTTAAATGTTGTTTTAACAAGGCAAGATTATAGTATTGGTTCGCTACACAAGTTTAAATGAGGCCGATATGAGACTAAATTTGCCCGCATATGGGCCCCATATTTAATTAAGAGGTGAATCGGCCTAAGGCCCCCAAACCACATGATATGCATGCGATATGAATGATTTAATGTGCAACAAGTTGTTGTTATATTATAAAATAAGGGTTCGGGAAGGGTTCACACATTGAGGGGTCTCGACGATCTTGGGGTTCCGGGGTTCGGGGTCGGGGTTCGACAGGGGCTCAGGGTTCGACGGAACGTTCTCGGGCAACTGAGGTAGATCTTGGCGTTCCGGAAGCAGGACTTGGTTCGGTGTCGTTCTTGTCGTTGTGCAGATCTTGCCGGTTCCACGGGGTCGACCTTGCCGTTGCGAGGGTCTTGTCGGGTCCGCGCTTCGGATTCCGTGAGGGAGATCATGGCGCGGCACCGGGTGCGGGGGTCTCGTCGTTCGTAGAAGGTCTTGGTGCTTCGGTTTGATGTCGTCCTCCAGGTACCGCGGGTTCTCGGCGGGGTTGGCGCACTTGGTCTAGAGACGAGGTTTCTACCGAAGATCCTGGGGTCCCCTCTTGGTCTTGCCGATGCCAAACTTGTCGCGGGGCTCGGGTGTCGGTCGCACGGCAACGGTGCTGCAAGGCCTGGCGAGGCGGAGACGCGGGCATGGCCTCGGGACGACGGCGATGGCGGGCGGCTGGTTGGCGACGGAGGTGCTCCATGGGGCGGTGGCGAGAAGCGGCAGCCTTTGCCTGTGGCTCGGTCTTCGCGGGCCTGCCGGACAGAGCGGAGGCTCGAGGCGACGCCAGCAGGCCGGGCGCGGGCGGAGGGAGGATGACGGCGGCAAAGACGCCGGACCAGCAGCGGTGGGACTGGCCAAGGCGGCGAAGGGGCGTGGTCACGCTGGGCAGCGGCGCTTGGCGAGACGGCGACCTTGGCGAAGCGCGGCGCGACGTTGGCGGCGGAGGAGGCTCGCAGACGGGCGCGGCGGAGCGGGCGGCAGAGGTGGCGGAGCGGGCGAGGGAGCCCGCGGCCGGGCGACGGAGCTGTGGCGGGCCGAGGAGGCGCCAGAGCCAGCGGGAAGGCGCGGTGAGCGGAGTGGGCGGCAGGCGAGCCGGCGACGGCGAGGAGCGGGCGGGAGGAGCGCTGCCGACGACGGCAGCGTGCAGGGGCCGGCGTGGCTGCCGGGCGAGGGCGAAGCCGGGATGACGCCATGGGCGGCGACGGCCATGGGCTCGACGCAGACGGTCGCGTGCGGAGAGAGGACTGGGCGGGCTGCGCGGCGGCTCGAGCGCTGGCTCGGCGAGGCGGGAGGCGCTGGAGGGCGGGCTTCCATGGCAGAGGCCGCCGCGCTGCCGGGCTAGCGAGGCAGGAGGAGGCGCCATGGAGAGGGAGGCGCTGGAAGGGAGGAGCGGCGGGCCATGAGCGAGGCGGCGGAGGGAGGAGGATGCAGGGCAGCCGGACTCGCGAGGTGGAGAGGAGGCGGCGCTGGCTGGGGCTGTGAGGCGCACGGGCTCGGGAGGAAGAGAACGTGCGTGGGAAGAGGAACAGGGACAGGAGGGCCCGGAGGAAGGGGTGGGGGCTGAGGGTGGCGGGAGTGGGGTGTGACGGGTGGGTCCTGTGGGCGGTTGGTGGAGGCTGGTGGCGTCGTGGTGTGTCGTGTGTGGCGGTGTGTTGGGTGGGTTTGTGAGAGAGAGATAAGAGAGAGGGTGAGGTGGCAACACCGATTGGGTGGGAGGAGAGAGGGTGAGGTGGCATGGCGATTGGGCCGGTGAGGTGGAGGCTGGGCTGGGTAGGTTAGTTGGTTGAACTTAGGATTTAGAAGGGCGGGCGTAGGTGGTCCGTTTGTAAAAACCTGGGGGTGGTCGTTTGGGTCGAAACGACCCGTTCGACTGCCCCCGCTAAAACAATTAAAGATTTTATTTAATTTGCGATGAACTTTTGCAAGTGGTTTTTAGACAAATAAAAATATCCGGCAGCACCCGGGGTTTGGCGTTTGAATAAAAGACGGGACATTTAGAAAACAAAACGGGCTTTGCGAATATAGTTTTTGACAAACAACATATGATGATGACGATGCAATGCACAAATTCAACGCGATTTTCTAGTAGTGGTTTTGCGGGATGCCACACTTTATCTACACTTTGAGGTGTTTTTATATCTTTTCTGGAACTAACCTATTAAAAAGTTGCCACAGTGCTAGTTGCGTGTTTTCTTCTGTTTTTGTTCCAGAAAGACAGAAAATCAATATTCTCGGAATTGGACGGGACAAAAGCCAAAGTCAATATTTTACCGTGGGGGACACGAATCCAGAAGACGAGACGGAGAGGCGAACCAGGGCAGCCGCACCCCCTAGGCACGGGTGGGCCCACCCCACGCCTGGGTAGGGTGTGGGCCCCCCGGCCGCTTCCCAGCCTCGCCTCTTCGCCTATAAGAAGCCCCCGATGCAGAAACCCTAGACACCCGACGAAAACTCCATGAAACCTTCGGTATCCACCGCTACCGTCGTCCCTAGATAAGGGGGATCTGAAGTTCTTCCCGGCACCCTGCCGGAGGGGAGATCATCCCGGAGGCCTTCTCTCCGGTATGAAGCGTGAGTAGTTCCACCCTGGACTATGGGTCCATGTAGTAGAAAGATGGTTGTATCTCCTCCTTGTGCTTTTATGTATAGATCTTATGAGCTCCGTTCATGATCAAGATCCAATCTATTTGTAATCATGCATGTTGTGTTAGCGGGGATCCGATGGATATTGAGATTACTATGTCAGATTGATTAATGGTTTTGTCTATTTGATTCTATCATGTCTGTGTTGTTTGTGATCTTGCATGCTCTTTATTGTTAGTAGCTATCTTGGCCAAGTAGTTTCTAGTGACTCCAAGAGGGAGTATTTATGCTCGATAGTGGGTTCATGCCTCTAGTTTCCAAGGGAAGTGACAGAAATCTCTTGGATTGTAGATGTGTTGTTGCCACTAGGGAGAAAACAACGGTCTCTTGTTCATGGAACAAGTGGATTGTTTACCTTACACACTTTGCTTAAAGCAGCTGTCTGTTGCTTGAAACTTAATACTGGAGGGGGGTCGGATGATAACCTAAAGGTGGACGTCTAGTCATAGATGCAGTTGGATGGCGGTCTATGTATATTGTTGTATTGCCTAATCGAATCTCATAGGATCTTTTTGTCTGGTATTGCATTGTTATGCCTTGCTCAGTTCCTATCAATTGTCCTGCTATAATTTGTTTACCCTTCATGCCATGTTGTTTATCTAAGGAGAGCATCTCTAGTGAACTATGGACCCCGGTCCAATCTTTAACATTGATACATCCTCCACCATTACTTGTTTACTTGCTGCAAACCATTACCTTCCACACCATATATTTAATCCTTTGTTACAGCAAACCGGTGAGCTTGACAACCTCATTGATTCGTTGGGGCAAAGTCTTGATTTTGTGTTGTGCAGGTCTCCGCGTTGCTTGAAACACCTGTGTGATCTTTCCTTCCTCCTACTGGTTCGATAACCTCGGTTTCTTACTGAGAGAAAACTTGTTGATGTGCTCATCACACCTTGCTCTTGGGGTTTCCAACGAAGCGTCTCACGATAGTGTTGGGCGTCATTAGTCGTAGACGAGGAGCTTGGTCTCAGGCTACAGATCCGTCTTGAAGAAGAAGGGGAGGACAACCCTACTCTTCCGCCACACCTTGCACCACATCATTGTCGCCAAGTGCCGGTGTGCGCACCTCGCCGAGGTAAAAAGGTTGCCGCCCGTCGGCGCCTCACTAGCAGGCTGTGCTATGAGTTTCCAAAATCCTGACATCTAAACTATCATAGTTCCCCCAAAACCAAGTAGCTGCTCTCAATATGGGCTGGTTGGTGCGCACGCTTACCGGCCTCAATCCGTGGTGTCCGATCACGCGACTCACGCCCCGTCCAGGTGCTAGGCGGTGCAAGGGAGCTGCTGGTGTATTGCCCATTGAACCTTAATGCACGATCAGGTTTGCCTCTATTCTTGAAACAATTTCTCTGCAGATGGGTGGGCGTCGACCTGAATATTTAGACTTTGGTTTGTTGGTCTCACATACTCAATGATAATCATGACCTTGGTACCTTCCCCTGGCGGTAGTGGACACCACTATGTACACTACAACGTCGTCCAACCATTCAGTTATGTCATGCCGATGCCCGAGCTAGCAATCCTCGACATTTCCTCTCATTCCTATTCTGATGTCGATGACGACAACCACAAGCTCGCATCCATCGCCAAGATTGTAGGTAAGGTTGTACGCTTCCTAGCCAGTAGGGCCTGCCGCCAGGAGAAGAAGCCAGAGATCGGGCATGGCGGCTCGAGCCAAGCTTCTCCACGTCGTCGACAATGCCGGGTACGGGACACTAACACTGATCCCAATGGCCCCTATGCTGCTCGGCTACCGGTGGCACGACCTCATCGGCGTGGCCAAGACGGGCTCCGGAAAAACCGATGTCTTCATGCTCCGTCTGCTCTCCTGCGTCACCCCCATGACGCTGATTGGTCAGCGTGGCGGATGTGGCCGCTCGTCCATACGTCTGTCACCCATCTCCTGATGCCCCAAGTCCTACCATCACTTGAGTTCTGTTGTTGATCTATCTGTGCGGAGTTGCTGAAATCAAATTTCTTATGTTTGGTGTTAGGTAGCAAAGGTAAAGGGGCGGCCGTGCAAAGCCTCCCATGCCCGTATTTCCTTGGAAACATGGTTCTCTAGGTGTTTTAATGATGCAGTTCTGACTTCTGAGACCTCCTATGGTCCAGCTATCTCGTCTTGGTCATCGATGGTGCCGCCAATTTGGATGATGCGTTGAGACACGGTCGCCTAAAAAAGGGCATAGAATCAAACTAGCACCGGAAAACCAGAGAGGAGAAGGAAAATAAAGTAGTTTATTAATATAAATGTATTTTGGTGTCTCATAGTCGAAAACGCTTCAAAAAAAGGGTCAATCACTCTGGCAGCCTTGCTCCCGAGCACCGAGCTTCCCGACCAACTATGCACCCGCCCACCACAGATGATCTTTTGTTGGAACGGAAGGGGAGCAAAAACCCGGAGGTAAAGAGTGCACACCTTGCCAGTCCGCTACATGATGATCACGGGAACATAGGGTATGCATTCGGTTCAGACGCGTCAGAGAAAAGCGTTCCTTAGAGGAGACGACAGAAGGGAGAAAAATGGGGAGAAGAATCGGAGACAAGATGACCCATCGGAGAAGAACTAAAACAATAACTTTGGTAGGGAGCTTGGCTTAATTTGTACACATTTTATGGTATACAATAATTTTTTTAAGAATCCGTAGCAACGCACGGACATTTAGCTAATAATACAATAATATTTCATATTCGCACAGTTTGTTTAGGGAATAGGCTTACAGGACGACCTGGTGAGCAGCACCATTGTGCTTTGCTAAAAAAAAAACGAACCCCAATATTTCTCCAACCAAATCAGGCCGCGAGTTTAGTCTGTAGCTCTAGACGGTAGGTGTAGGATTATTGCAAGAAATATGGGCTCAGCCCATATGCTGCGCTGCTTCCGATGCCACTCAAAGCGGTGTATACGAGTTCCCTGTAGGCCATAGCTCATCACTTTCTAAAGTTATGACAGGACTAGTTGGGCCGGAGCAGTTTAGTGGCCGGCTTTGCCCTATATATATTCTAGAGACACGACGACTGAGTGAGTATTTTTGGTTCCGGAGATTCACTGCTCTTGCTATTTTAAAAAGTTCAAAAACATATTCGTGAGTTCTAAAAAATATTTGGAAAAACATATGAATGTAGTCCATGATTTATCCCACAAATATGTAAAATATTAGTTTTAAATAGTTTGTATTCTAAGCTGTATAAAAATGACAAGAGCGTAGATCTGTGTAATTATGTTCTCAAATTCTTAAATTTTATCAGATTTGTCATTTTTGTGTAGGCCAAAATAGAAAGAATTTTACGTCACAGTTTTGCATGCGTGTGGGATACAACATTGATTATCTCTGGAATAGTTTTCAGATATTTTTGAAACATGTAAATATGGTTTTAAATTTCTTTTTAAACGAAGAGAGCACTTTGTGCTAGGGAGCCAAAGACAGTTTCCGCACGACGACAAGGCCTGCACCTCCATGAACCCTATTCTTGTCAGATACAATAGCTAGTTTTTTTCCTTTTACCGTTTCGTAGTAGCGCCAGGTTATACGTTCAGTCTAGTAATTGCATACTTGTTACGTAGCAAAAAAAAACATTGCATGTTACTCGTGTACAGTTCCAAGTCACTGCGTGCTGTTTGCCTGTCGTTGAGTCCGAGTCACCTCAGTCCTCAGCAGCCGGTGCCGGTGGTCATTCTGCACCCATCTCGTCTCTCGTCCGTTCACCAACACTAATCTCTATCATTGTCCTCTCGGTGCAGTCTCCTGTTCATTTGCTACTAGTACCTACTAGTAGCTAGCTAGCGCTAGCTTTTGTCCAAACATACCGGTACCGATATGTACCATGTCCTGGCTGGCTGGCTGCATTTTGTGTTTGTTTTACTGACCAAGATGAAAATTGAAAAATGGCTCTTGGTGATCGATGGTGAAGATGCAGCTAATTGATGAGCTTGGTGTACCACAATGTACCCCAGTGCCGCCTGCCGGCCGTGCATCTAGATATAGAGAGGTCCCTACTAGCTAGCTTTGCTTAGAAAAACCCACCAAAGAACATGTACTCCTCGCCTCGCCAGGGGCGAACCCTAGCGCCATGGCTAGGGCCTCCCCGTCAACCACCCCCTACCGCCACTGCCGCTGGCCTGGGCCGCGGTGGCAGTGGACCCGTTACCAAATGGTGGCAGGCCGGTTCCCTAGTGGTGAAGGCTATCTCGTGTGGGGCGCCGGTGGTCCAGGGATGCAGAACCGGGTTGCCGATGGAAGGCATCTCATGCTACTCCTTCCCTGGTTAGTGACCCTAGATGGATTCAAATCTCCTTATTCTTCATGGTAAAGCGGCCAGGCTTCACCGCTGGATCTCGATGAAACTAGATGGTCCAGATTGCAACGTTTTGCCTTGTTGTGTCGGCAACCCATGGCCTGGCTACGTTGCACATGGTTACCGCCACAAGGCCCGGACGCATGTGCACCTCCAAGGACAATGCGAACGGCCTTTCTAATCTGCCACGTCGCGCTCCTCTGTTGTGGAACTGGATGCATCACTGATGTCGTTGTGGGCTACGTGCTTGGGAGTTAGGTGACCTTCAATAACCTCACATTGTCGACCTTGGTTATCGTCGACCTCAGCAGCTCCATTGCTCGATTACCAATGTGTTGACTTTCAAGACGGTTGTGTTTGCGGAAGAGCGGTTAGGCTCTGGAGGTACCCTCTCGCATGCTCCTGTCTGAGTCAAGATTGTTGTTTCAAGGAGTACTTGGAGAGGAAGTGGAGAAGATGGCACTTCACTACTCGATGTGCATGTGGTTTAGTTGTGTGGCGTGTCCACATCAAATTGTGGATACAGTTTAGTTGCAGAGTCTGGATTTTTTTTTTTGAATCACAGTAGGTGAGCTGTTGTATTTCATTGCAATAGTAGGGATAGCGAGATACATAAAAAAGACAAACGAAGGTTGGCTTAGAGGGGAAGCCATCCTAGGTAAAAATAAACTATTATTACATCAGCCTGGATCAAAGGGTGCCCATCCGGACTGGTCCATCGATGGAAGTGGGGCGCCTGCAAATCGCCACGCGGCCGCCTCATCTTGAATTCTTACAATCAGCGCGTGCGTCAGCATTTCTTTCTTTTAAAAAATTCTTCTGTTACGCTCCTTTCATATTTCCCAGCATATGAGTTGTGCGGCTGGAAATATGCTTTTGTCTAATCCCCATTATTGATTTGTACCATTTCTGGATTGTGATGTCCTTGCCGATCAACTTACGCGGACCTATCTATTCAATTTGAAGTTGTGTCAACCTAGTATATACTTTTATATTAAAAAAAAGCTAGCTTTGCTTAGCCTCAACCTGCCTGACGATGCTGTCGATCATGTATAGTGACTCGATCTATCGGGCCTGACCAAAAGTTTATCCGATCCATCAATCTTCAATTTCCTGCGTGCAGCTAGCGACAACAGCCACGAGCTGGGTAGCTCGAATCTAGGGAGCAGCGATGCTGCACCTATATACGGAGTACCTGCATGCATGTGCGTGCAGCGCAGTAGTGGTACCGGAGCTTAGCTAGTCGATCACAGGGTTAACTATTCCTGTACGTAGCTCGAGGCGGTCTTAATTGGTTGTCAAGTCTCACTGCTCGGTCTCTGTCAACATGCATGATGCATGTCGCACATACGTACTGCTGGCCATGAAACTTTTGCCCACAACGCGTACATATGCCTGGCAAATTTGCCAAATACGAGCTACTCTCTCCGTTTAAAAATATAAGATGTTTTAAGTTAGTGAAGCTAATATATCTAGACATCTTTTAGTGTGTAGGTTTAAATGAATCTATACACTACTAAAAGATGTCTAGATACATTGCTTCACAAATCTAAAACATCTTATATTTCTAAACGGGGGGAGTACTTCTTAATTCAGAATCTGATGATGTTATTTTAACCGCGGAGCCGAAGTTATATATGTTTAGCATGGAGCCGACGTCGACGCCGTTTTAAATGGATTCAACCTTCTTCGGTTTGGTTTTCTGACGTGTTGGCGCCGATCTGTACAACTTCGGCTCCATTTAAAATAACTATTTTCCAAATTAGTTTAGAAAAAAGACCAGATTCGTTTTTTTTTTTAATTTGAACAAATTTGACAAAAAATACCTGCTTTTCATGGTAAACAAGGAAAGGCGGGCTTTGGGTGCCGGCACCACCACCACCGGTCATGATTACATGCAGCTGGCTCCCGCAACAACTCGCATGTTTGAAAAACATTGCTTGTGTTATACTCCATGATTGTTTCAGTTTCTTTATCCGTGTTGGCTAGCCAATAAATTAAGAATGGCATTCTTAAAAACAGAACTGTTAGCTCGTATATGGTGTTTACTTTCTTCTATTTACTCCATATATATATGATCTACTAGTTCTGATATTTATTCATAACAAAGAAAACACCAACTCTAGCTCCGTGTTTCACTTCTAGGCGTCCCCACCCTGCTTCCAAGGCAAAACGGTAAGACAAGTGATGAGGGTTGAGCCCTAGCGTTCGCCTGATCTTCACGAATTTGTGGAAGATTGGGGAGGAACGCACTGGGAACATGGCGAAGAACGCACACCACAACCGTACAACATGGTTCACTCTTGTTGATCCGACCCACCAACCCAATTTAATGCCTTGAGAGAAATTGCAAGCAATAGAGTCTCGAGGGAAAAAAGATTGGGAAGATTTTGATAGGATATAGAGAGTAAATAGCATCGGCAGTCACATGACTTGTCCCGCGTGTGCAGTTTAGTTACACAACTTGCAAAATAGACAAACCAGACACCGAACTTGTCAAATGTATGCACCTGAGGTCACTGACCGGTTTGCCGTCCGGTTTATTTGCAAAACTGGGTCACGCGCTGTGCACGTGAGGTCAATAGAACACGTTTTTTGGCAGATAGGTCCCTGCTTGAAAAATAGAAGGATTCGAGCAGTCCTGAACCACTCGAGGCTTACCTGTTCGTGGCTTACCTGCTGGAGGCGCACCTGCCGATGGAAGAGGCGGCTGCGGCCTCTGATGGCGGTCCGCCTGCCCGCCAGCCTGTCAGTCGCCCAGTGCCGCTGCCGGAGTGGAGACCACGCCGCCGGCGTTGCTTCCCCGACTCCGGCTCGATTGGAGGGAGACGCCAGTCCATGGTGAGTCTATTCCCCCCAATAAAGCTAGGGTTTTCTGATTCCCTGGGTAGTTTGCTAGTATAGATGGCTCTAGATGGTCACAGATCGTATTACTAGACGTAGGTAATGCAATTTGTAGATGGCTCTAGATGGTCCGCTTGGCAGTTGGAGTTTACCATGGTGGTTTCTGCTATGTATTCTGCTATGTATTCTGCAATTTCAGACGCATTACTGATATATGTATTCTGCTATGTATGATGTAAGTCTAGATTCAACAAAATTCAGTGTTGAAGTTCACCATGGTGGTTTCTTTGTTGGATCTGGACAGAATACTGCCTATTTGGATGAGAAAAGCATGGTCTGGTTTGACAATTTGGACAGAAATTGCTTCAACATGGACACAATGGACATTATGATTCATCAGTTAGGTTATCAAACCAGCAATTTCTATTTTTGGTGTCCACCAGGCAAAACATTAGAGGATCGGATTGAGGTGGTTTTTCAAATGCATTGCAAAATGATGTGTGAGGCATCTGTCCATACAAAAGTACTTGTGTTGTTTATTCACCATGTGGAGCATGATCTGAAGGAGGAGGATGTGTGTTATGATGGAGGCCCTGAGCTACCTGTTGTAATTTTCAGTCCTAGCCGCAAAAAAGAAGATGTTGAGAGCTCTGAATGTTGAGAACAAGAAGATTATCAGTGTGACTCGGATGGGGATCTTGCTTGGCATGATAGTGATTATGATATGAAGGAAGATGATGATATGTTTGAAGAAAACGTGGATGATTCCGAAGCTGATGAAATGGTGGGCAAGGGCAAGCAGCTTGCAACACAACATGCATATTTGTCGGGCTCAGACGATATCGATGAAGCTGATCTGGAGTTACCCGTGGAGGATAACAACGAGAGGAGACACAAGAGTGATTCTGATGATGAAGAGTATAAGAAGAAGAAGAAAAGGAAGAAACAAGAATTGTACAAGTTCAAGCCTTTTAATGCTGCTGTTGACATGGAGGATCCTCACTTTAAAACAGGAATGGTGTTTGATTCTGTGGAGCAGCTTAGGACATCAGTGTCAAGGTATGCAATTAATGAGAGAGTTAAGATAAGGAAGATAAGGAACAATAGGGTGCGGTTTGAGGCCTGTTGTGAAGGAAAGACTAGCAATGAGGAAGGATGTCCATGGAAAATTATTGATGTGAAGGATAATAGACAAGTTGATTTTATTTTCAAGTGTTATGTGGCAGAGCACACATGTGAGAGAGTGTGGGAAGTCAAAGAACTGTCAGCACCTTTCTTGGCCAAGCAGTATGCTGAGATGTTCAGAGACAATGATAGAATGTCGCTAAAAACCTTTGCGAGGAAAGTGAGGAAGAAATACAACATGGAGCCTAGCAGGTACAAACTTGGGAGAGCTTACATTTGTGGCAGGTACAAACTTGGGAGAGCCTAGCAGGTACAAACTTCAGAGACAATGAAATACAACATCTTTCTTCATCTCACTTACATTTGCATTTTCTATTACTAAAAAGGAGATAACACAAGGAAATCATGCAATTCTGGAAGAAATTCCAGAAGAATCACATTTTGTGGCAGAACATAAAGACACTATACCTATAGCTAGAGGGCCTCTTGTCAATACATCTGGTAGGGCACTAGGAGGTGGACGGCAAGCTACAACAACAAGAGGTGGAAGGCAAGCTACAACAGCAAGAGGTGGCCGGCAAGCTACAACAGCAACTCCTAGATGGCAGAGTACAACTGGAACAAGGAGAAGAGGGGCTAGATGGCTGCTGTTGGGAGAGGAGGAGCCTAGACCAAGGAGAAGAAGAGGAGCAACATCACATCAGGTAGAAGATGACCAAGATGAGTTCCACTCAACACAAGGATCACCAGGGCTTGAGGATTGACTAGTTACAGTGAACATGTCATTTTTATATATGATCATATCATTTTGTGCCAATATGTGGCAGTGTAAGGATTGAATCTAGTGTTCCCAGAGCTCCTGTCATTTTGTGTCAATCTTTGGCAGTGAAACAATTGAATGAATTGTTCCCAGATTGTTCATCTCATGTGGATGTCATTTGGAGTCATTGCTGTCATTTATTTCTATCATTTTTCCTAGCAATGAATTGTTCCCGGATTGTTCATCTCACTTGGATGTCATTTGAAGTCATGGCTGTCATTTTATTTCATACTCAAATGTTCCCAGATTGCAAAGGAACAATGCGTGTACTCAAAATGTTCCCATATTGGAGCATGGTACTCGAAATGTTCCCACTTTACATAAAAAAGCAAAAAATAAATCAAAGCACTGGCATCCATATAGCACAGAAAAACTTGGCACTGTCGGCTGCTACTTAAAGATGGCATTTTCCCATATGAATCCTTCTATTTTTCGAGCAGGGGCTATCTAAAAAAAACATGTTCTATTGACCTCACGTGCACAGTGACCCATTTTTGCAATAAACCGGGCGGCAAACCGGTCAGTGACCTCGGGTGCACACATTTGACAAGTTCGGTGACTGGTTCGTCTGTTTTGCAAGTTGTGTGACTAAACTGCACACGCAGAACAAGTTATGTGACCGCCAGTGCTATTTACTCGGATATAGAGGTGGGAAAGATTGCCTTATGTAGAATTCAACTTGCCACGTTGAAAACAAAGAGACAAGTATGCAGAACACTATGAGCACTCGAGGTGTAGTAGTCAAAATAGAACTTTGCTTGAGCGCACAGAGAGATTAATCAAATGACTTGAGACTTCAAATTAAGCAAGGTTTTTGAACAATCGTCATCATAATTAAGCAAGGTTGTTTATGAATTTTAACGTAATGGGAAGTGAAACATAAACGGATCTTAACTTGTCACTAGGAAACAGGATCGACGCGCCGAGTACGGACACGCTCAGGCAGCCGTGCGGTCCGAGGTGCGCCCAGTCAAACGCATTTACGGCCTAAATTTGGACCAGAATTTGATCAGCTCGAACATGTTGGTCCAAAACGGATCGCATCGCTGGGACAGGTTTCACGGTCCTCCTATCTCGTCGGATCAAACCGAACAACCTTGTCCATTCGGGTTGGCCGGCTGAATAAGCCCTAGTAAGCTGTTCCAGCTTTACATTGCGCTTTCATCATCACATACCTTAATCGGCGCCTGATGGAAGCCGAATCAATGTACTTCCTCTGTTTTAAAACATAAGATGTTTTATAAGTTTGTAAAAAAAATGTATCTAAACTTATTTTAGTACGTAGATTTATTTCAAATCTAAATAAATATATATATTAAAATAAGTTTAAATACATTTGCTTCAAAAAATTAAAACAACTTATATTTTGAAAAGGAGAGAGTCACTAGTGCAGAGCCCCCCTCTAACACCGGTGGGAGGGCCCTCTAACAGCGGTTATAGAACCGATGTTGAGGGTTCGGTGTTAGAGGGAACCGGTGTTAAAGGGTGGCGCACGTGGGGCTGCCGCAGGGCTCAGGCCCCCTCCCCCCCTTTAGTTCTTTGCCGCGCGAAAAGCGGCCTAAATCTGCCGCCCCGCGGCAGCCTCCCGTTCGGGCGTATTTACTGAGGAGGCGGGGAATCGATCGAGCGGTATACACATACATCGTCATCGGTATACGAGTACATGAATAATTAAGCAACTATTATTATACACAAACATCGTCATCACATACATCGTCATCGGCACATACATCGTCATCGTTCATTTTGGTGGATATCTAAAGAGTTCTCCGCCAGGCGTGACGACCTCATCAAGTATGAACCCCGCCAGTTCCTCTTGAATGGCTCGTATGCGGTCAAATGGTAGGAGTTGGTCCCGCATCCGTTCGATCTGGATATATATGAAGAATGGGGTCAATATATATATAAGAATAAAACTCAACACAATTGATGGTAATAAAATAATGTTGTGTACTTTGTTTACTTACTCTAAGTTGTTCTAGTGCGGCTTGGCCCGTCGCACATATCGTGTTGCGAATGAACTCGCAAACATAGTACCCACATAAGTTATTGCCGGGTCCCTGATGCGCGCACTTTACGAGAATAGAGAGTTCAATCAAAATAATAATCAATAAAGCATGATATAATGGAATTGGAAACAGAATCAAAGAGATACGCAGACCTAGCTAGCTAGTATTACTTACATTTTTTCTACAAATTTTAGTTCTTCTGACCATTCACCCACGACCCTGCCAGTGAACCTTTTCTAAACCCTGTCCGGCAAAGAAAATGGATAAAGGAGTAATTAATTACTTGTTGTCACGAAAGTTGCCGATCTAGTGCGGTAATATGATTGAAATTACCTCTGGAGCATCTCTCTAAAGTCTGCCCATAGCTCTTTTTCTTTTTGTAACGAGTCCATGACAAGGACTTTTCCTGAGTCGGGTTGAATGACTAGCAGAATAAAGTGAAACCTACGCACGCATAACTCATCATCAGTTACACTTAACATCGAGTAAGCCGAAACAGAATGTGTACAAGAGAGAGGGTAACAGTACTCACGAGAAGTTGTAAGGCAATAGTATTTCTCTTTTGGTTTGTTGTCTCGGTAAAGACTTTAGCAAGTAATCTTCTGTTTGCCCGGGTTTGGTTCTTACCACTTCTTCATGAACTCTATTTGGGTCAACGAACCCAATGTCAAAAGGGCATCCTTTCATGCATTTCATAACATTTTTCCTGCATAATAGTATATACATATATGGTGAGCATATATATATACATGCAATTAATGAAGTGAATGAGATGAGATATAAATTACAGAAATAGTACTTACACACAATAAAAGCTGATGACAGCTTTTGTCGAGTTCCTTCTGATTGAATAGAAAATGCAAGTCTTGAATGTTGAAGTCGATCGCGTCGTCTCCGTACAAGAAAATCTGATCTCTTATATGCGTCGTGATCCATTCTTCCTTTCTCGTCTTGCAGAAATCAAGGTACCACTTGTGCAATCTTTGCATCTTTGTTGGTAGATTCTTGAGCTCCTCTTTCTTGACGAGATTCTTCCCATACTTCCATGGTTGTATGGGGTTGGCATCGCATTTGGGCAAATTATCTCCCATGAGGTTCAAGTATGCAATGTAAGTCATCCCCATCTCATTGGCCTTTCTTTGTAGCTCTGCCTCGTAATCATTTACGGGAGAGCGTCCCATGTGTCGAACACTTGGAGCGGGGCACATGATTGGTTTTCCTGCTCTCCGAGCATGGGAACTGTTTTCTAGGGTGTCGCACGACTGCTACTTTCAGTCTCCCTACGGCGCCTTGCATCCCCATTCAAAATCTGGCGCTCGTAGTCCGGCACAAGTGGGGTTTCAGGTTTCAAAAGATTATTGTAAAACTTCTCCACCACCGCCGGATCTATTTTCTCCTTTGGCTCGGCCCATCTAGGTGCAAAGAATTTCTTGACCTCTTCTTCCGAGATCCTATTGGTCTCCTCGTCGCTGCAATTCCACGGTAAAACCGGCAATGGCTTGGTGGAAGGGTGCGGGACGTAGTTTTTTGAACTCTTTGGCGTACGGTTTCCTGCGGATTTCTTTGTGGCAGTGCTATTGATGCTCTTCGTGGCAGTGCTCTTCCTCTTACGCTGAGGAGATGGCTGAAGCACCGGAGATGGCTGACGGGCAGGAGATGGCTAGCGCGCCGGAGATGGCTGAAGTGCCGGAGATGGCTGCCGCGCAGGAGATAGCTGAAGCGGCTCAGACTGCTGACGCTGCGGAGACGGCGGGGGTGCCAGTGGCCTCCAATTTGGAAGCACGATTCATTCCTTCTTCCAAAGAATGGTTGTTTTCACTGCAAATTTGAGTTGAGTTTCCCCTTCACCTGTAGCATGGTTAAGCTGTGCTTCCTCATATTCCTTCACAACCTCATCCACCCGACAATGGCATAGCCATCTGGAATCAGTCGGCAGTGGTAAGTTCCACCAGCTACAGGAGGTAAGGCATAGCCGACAGCCACCTTAATGGATAAGCCCATTAATCTCACATGCAGCTCAGCGTGTTCGCTTTCCGTGATCTCATCCACGGGGTATCGAGGACCCGCCATTTCAAGCGTGGGCTGCACGTTCTCCGTGGAAGCCACGCTGCTTTTCATGCAGATCCGGGCCGACAGCTTCCAATGCAGGCTCTTCGTGCCGCTGAGATGGGCCAGTAGCTTGATGGATCTGTTGTGCATTCACTTGCGCCTGCAGCGCCACAATTGCATGTTCTATCTGTGTCATCTGCTCTATACGCTCTTTTTCTTTTCTGCCGCGCCATCTGTAAGAGTCGCTCCACTCGGCAAACCCATCCTTCCACGTCATACCCCTTGTGCCTCGTGCATGTCCAGGGTGTTCTTTTTTACCGATGACGCGTGTGAGCTGGTCATTCTCTCTGTCGGGATGGAAGGTCCCGGCGGATGTTTCCTCGTATGTCGTGATGAGTTCAGTGACGGGTTTGGCAAGGAGGGTTGGGAAGATAAACAATCCTGTTTCTGGGTCCAACCTTGCCCCAATTCCGTAGAACCAAGTCTTTGCACGTAGGTCCCACCCATCTATCTGGGGTGTGATCCCTCTAGCGCGCAGGGCCTTCTCAACTTCCTCCCACTTAGGCCTCATAGATATGTAGCCACCTGACCCCGTCCTCTAGTGATATTCCTTCTTCTGGGCATTAAGCGTATTGGTTTCTGACCTCTTTTTAGCTATAGCACCTTTTTTATATGTCACAAATTCGGGCCAGTGAGGTCTTATCTTCGCAAAATATGCGTCTTCGAAATTTGGAGTCTCGCCAGCTTTGACAAATTTGTTCAATTTTGTCTTCCAGTTGCGGAAAGCGTCAGCCATCTTCTTTAGAGTCCACTCTTTGACCTTTTCCTTTATAACCGGGTTGTTTTCATCCTCCTCTGGCGGAAGGGTGAAATTTACCAACAACGAATTCCAAAGCGTTTCTTTGGATCTTTCATCGACAAAGGTACCGTCGCCCTTCTTTGGCTTATTCCAATTTTCAATTATGATTGGGATTTGGTCCCTAACAAGAACTCCAGCCTAACGTACAAATTTGTCTGCGGCCTTCTTGGGCTCCATCGGCCTGCCATCAACACGGACTGCTTCGATCGTGAACTTTGCACTGTTAGGAATAGGCAACTTGTATTCCTCTAGGGGCCAAAGGCCACAATATATAGTACAGGTATAGGGCAAATATGCAGGAAGCCCCCTAACATATGGGGGAAATTCAATATACAGATATATACATCTAACACCCCCCCTCAAACTCATGGTGGATCAACAACACTGAGTTTGGAGAGTAAGAAATCATGCTGCGCTCTGGTCTGTGCCTTCGTAAAGAAATCCGCCAATCAGAATCAAGGCGATATCAAGCGCAACAACCCGAGCCTGCACCTGAGCACGTGTATAGAAAGCATCAACACCAATATGCTTGGTAAGCTCATGCTTGACCGGATCACGTGCAACACTAATAGCACCTCCGCTGTCAGACAAAACAAGAGTGGGTGTGGTAATAGAAACCCCAAAATCCGCAAGTAACCACCATAACCAGGTCACCTCAGCAGTCAACAAAGCCATAGCACGCAACTCAGCCTCAACACTCAAACGGGAAACCGCTGTCTGTTTCTTCGTCTTTCAAGCAATGAGCGAACCACCAAGAAACACACAGTAAGCAGAAAGTGAACGGCGATCCGAAGGATCACTCGCCCACGTAGCGTCCGAATAGCACTGGAGCTGGAGGGAGCTAGAACGAGGAAAGAAAAGGCGACGAGTGATCGTACCCCGAAGATAACGAAGAACACGGAGAAGATGACTATAGTGAACGGTGGTGGGAGCAGAAACAAACTGACTCAGAATATGAACTGGATAAGAGATATCCGGACGAGTGACAGCAAGATAAACAAGACTCCCAACAAGATGACGATAACGCGTCGGATCAGAAAGAGGATCACCATCAGTAGGTTGAAGCTTAACATTAAGCTCCATAGGGGTCTCAACAGTGCGCTCATCCCCAAGCGCAGCACGAGCAAGAAGATCCTGAATATACTTTTCCTGGGAGATGTAGAAGCCAGCAGGAGTGGAGGAGACCTTAATCCCAAGAAAGTATCGAAGAGGACCAAGATCAGTCATAAGAAACTGATCACGAAGGCGAGCCTTAACGAAGGCGATATACTCAGAATCATCACCAGTAATGATCATATCATCAACATAGAGAAGAAGAAGAGTGCGTCCACGAGGAGAAGTGTGAACAAACAGCGCTGGATCATGAGCACTAAGGGAGAAACCAGGAAGTCCTCTGAGCGAATCGCTCAAGCCGTGCACGGGGCCTGTTTGAGGCCATAAAGAGGCGTCGACGACAAACCATCCCTCGGGAATGAATACCCGTGAGGAGGCTGCATATAGACCTCCTCACTCAACTCACCATTCAAAGGCATTCTCAACATCAAGCTCGGACCAAAGGACAAATGTAAGCAATAGCAAGAAGAGTACGCACAGTGGTCATATGAGCCACAGGAGCAAAGGTCCCATCATAGTCACGACCATGCTCCTGCTAAAAACCACGAGCCACAAGACGCGCTTTATAGCGCTCAAGAGATCCATCAGAGCGGGTCTTAATCTTATAGACCCACTTACACGTGATAGGACAAACATCGGGAGGGGGAGAAATAAGATCCCAGGTGCCAGTGCGCTCAAGCGCAGCAATCTCCTCAGCCATGGCCAACTGCCATTCAGGATGATGCTCAGCATCCCGATAAGAAGTCGGCTCGGAGGCAACAGAAAGACCATACTTACTAGGAGAGTAACGGTTGGGAGCACGACGCTGACGAACGGGACGAGTAGAGGGAAGCTCATCAGAGGAAGACGACTCAGGAGACAACGATGAATAAGAAGGTATAGCAGAGGAAGACGCCGGAGAACGAGGAGAACTAGGAGAACTAGACGGAGCAGAGGCGTACGGTGTCGAAGAAGAGACATCAGGGGGAGAAGATCCTGAGGAAGACACAAGAGGAGTAGAAGGAGGTGTGTCAGGAAAAAGAAGAAAAGAGATATCTTCCACCGGGTAGGTACCAGCGGTGGGACGAGGATAGAAAGGACGTGTCTCATCAAAAGTAACATCACGAGAGATACGCATCCGACGACCAACGGGGTCCCAACAGCGATAGCCCTTATGCTCATCACTGTATCCAAGGAAGACACACTCAATAGACTGAGCAGTCAGTTTGGTGCGTTCGCGAGGAGCAAGGAGAACATAGCAAGCACAACCAAACAAGCGAATCATGGAGTAGTCTGGAGACTGTCCAGATAGGCGCTCAAGAGGGATACCACCCTGCAGTGCAGCAGAAGGCTGGATATTGATGAGGTAAGCTGACGTAGCGACAGCCTCAGCCCAGAAATGCAGAGGAAGGGAAGAAGCAATCATCATGGCACGAGTGGTCTCAAGAAGATGGCGATGCTTACGTTCAGCAACGCCATTCTGGGCATGTGCGCCAGGACAGGAGAACTGAGCAAGGGTGCCCTGTTCAGCAAGAACACTACGCAACATCTCGGAGATATACTCACCAGCAGAATCAGCACGAAACACACGAATAGGGGTAGAATATTAAGTGCGGACCATGGCCGCAAAACGCTTATATATGGAGAGCACTTCACTACGAGAGCGCATAAAATACAACCAAGTATACCGAGAAAAATCATCGATGAATAAAATATAGTAGCGATGGCCCCTTCGGGAAAGGAGCCGGACCCCAAACATCGGAATGAACTAAATCAAAAGGTCGCTGAGATACAGACGCGCTAGTAGGGTAGGGAAGCTGAATCTGTTTGCCCAACCTACAACCCTGACAATGTAAAGAACCATCTCCTGAGACAGACCCCAGAAGACCACGATGAACTAATGACGACAGGCGGGAGTCACAAAGGTGACCAAGATGATGATGCCACTGCTGAAAGGAGCTGGTAGCAGAGGCGACGACCGGAGAAGAACTGGTAGATGAAGTGGCAGCGGAAGGAACACGGAGCCAGTCTAACTCCCAAAGCCCTGAAGAATCACGGCTGCGAGGGCTAGCTCCAACCAGGACCTGTGTGCGACGGTCCTGAACAACACAAGAATCAGCATCAAGAATGACGCGACAACCGTAGTCGAGAAGTCGGATAGCAGAGAACAGATTCATCTTAAGAAGAGGGACATGAGAAATATCAGGAACAGAAAAAGAAGAAGTAGAAAGGGTGCCCCGACTAGAAACAGGAAGATAGGTACCATCAGCAGTGAAAACACGGACAGGCGAAGGAAGAGAACGAAGGGCAGACAGAAAAGAAGACTCAGAGGTCATATGAAAGGAAGCTCCAGAATCCAGATACCACGGGGACGTACCTGACTGTGTAGAAGGTGGTGGTCGCACAGGGCCTGAAGAATCAGTCACAGAACCAGCAGTGCCCGTCGAAGAAGAGCCTGTAGCAGCAAGCATACCGCGAAGACTCCTGATAATGTCCTGATCAGAGAGAGCAGCTGCTGAAGACCCGGAAGGAGCCGACTGCCCACGGGCCTGATGCTGCTGACGTAAACTGGGGTCCCGTGTATAATAGGTGGCCCAAGTGTGGCCATCCCTATTGCAGTAAGAGCAGTGACGAAGAGAACCACGGCGACGCTGACCACGAACCTGTTGGTGCTGACTCTGACCCTGAGGATGCTGGTGCTGAAGCTGACCCTGACCCTGACCTGGAGGAGTGGGAAGTATCGGCGGCGGCACAGGGGACCGCTGCTGAGTCGAGGGAGCAGACGGCAAGGGAGCACCACAAGTAGCAAGCACAGATGGAACCGCAAGAGGACCAGCACCACGGAGACGGGTCTCCTCAGCCCGAAGCTCAGACAACACCTCAGAGAGCGGAACACGACCACGAGCATTCAGCTGAGCACGCTGGCTCAAACTCTGGCGGCCGAGACGTAAACTCATAGATGCGGTGAAACTCCAACTGAAGCGCCTGGCAAAGACGAGCATGTGCAAAACAGCAAGATGGAGAGAATCAAGGCGACGCCAGATAGCGGACTGAGTATAGAACTCATCAATAGTAGAATCACCCTGCGGAGAGCATGCTCTGGCGAACCTACGCATGTAAAGAGCATCCCTAGAGGCGGTGAGCGGCCGACGAAGGTGAGCCACCGAGGGAGACTCATGAACTCAGCAGCATACCGGGGCAGAATGCTGGAGGTGAGAACAGCAGTAGCACGAGCATCCTCATCAACCCACTGAGTGTAAGCAGCCAGAGCGTGTCGATAGGCCTCGAGATCAGAAGAGTACTGCTTGAATTTCAGGTCATAAGCAGCAACAGCACTATCATCAGCACTCTGAGCGGCATCTTTGGCCTCCTGAGAAGCATCAGTACTGAGAACAATCGACGTCGGTGGAATAGGAGCCACAGGAGCAGGGGGCACGGCGGACAGGTGACCTCGCCGGAGAGCACACCCCAAAGACGAAGACCGCGCATGTGAACACGCATAAAGGCAGCAAAATCAGAGTAATTCCCGCCATCAAAGACCACCGGGCAGCGAGGAATCACAACATAACTCGATGAAGAAGACATTTTTTTACCAGATCCAGTCAACCCGTACGTGCAGGCAGATGCCGGCCAAAAGCCGACCAAATTCCGGCCAGCCGGGGCAACGGGCGACGCCTAAGGGGCGGGGAAAGCCAATTCAGGCCGCTAGTGACCGATTCCCGGTAGAGACGACGGCCAGCGTTGACAAAAGTCCAGCGACCTGAGAGCAATGGAGAGCAGCAGAGAAGAAATCCGGGGAGACCGAGCGGCAGAGAAGGGCCCGCGAGGTGGAGTCCTGGCACCCGCGAGGTGGTCCTAGCGCCCGCGAGGTGGAGACCTGGCGCCCGCGAGGTGGAGTCCTGGGCGGTAGACGCCCGCGAGGTGGAGTCCTGGGCGGCAGACGGGTCCTGGGCGACGGGATGGCCTAGGCAGCAGATTGTCCTGGCGGTGGGATCGGTTCCCGATGTCGCCCGCTGGGATGAGTTGCACGCGCGCGCGTGGAAGGCCCGCGGGATCCTGCGTCGAGCAGAGAAGCCAAGGCAGGAGGGGGCACGCGTCAGAGAACGGCGAAGACGCAGATGAAGACCGAGCTGAACGGATTGAAGACCGATCTGAACACCGGTGTGGATCTGGATCTCGATCAAGATCGATCTGGAAGATCCAAGAAAGATCTGAACATGATCTAGATCTCGATCGGGCGAAGCGATCGATCCAGATCTAAAACGGGCAAAGCGGGCGGCGACCGGCGGCGGCGACGACGGCAAGACCGGCGGCGACAGGGACGGTGGCGGCCGGCGAAGTTGCGAGAAAGAGGACGGGATTAACTTGGCTCTGATACCATGTTAGGAATAGGCAACTTGTATTCCTCTAGGGGCCAAAGGCCACAATATATAGTACAGGTACAGGGCAAATATGCAGGAAGCCCCCTAACATATGGGAGAAATACAATATACATATATATACATCTAACATGCACGATCTTTCAACCGATGGCTCGCGCCTCGCTTGCTCTTTTTCGTAGAAGAAGATGGTTGCTGGCTGGTCGATCCAGAGGGATAAAAGAAGAAAGAAGCGTTAATTAATACATGTAGAAGAAGATTGTTGGTGGAAGTCAGCAGAGGCTTAATCAATGCATATACCTCGCCGGACTGTAATCACTAAATTGCATTCACCGGAGTCTTCATCTTCTCCATGACTACTTGAGCTGTCATCATGTCCCTCCAAGTTCAGATATTGTGAGGTGTCCTCATCAATAATGTTCTCCATTATTTCTTCTTCGTCAAGGTTTCTACTAAGTGGATCCATAGTTTCTAAAACAATAATATTATCTAGAGTAAGAGAGTAAACATTCAAGTGGACTTGGATTCATACACAAATATACATATTATTCATACAAAAATACACAAATAAATACACAAATGAAATTAAAACCCTAAGGATGCTTGATCATTTTAAACGAGTTCCGAGGGGTCCAAACCCTAATTCGGAGAAATCCCAGATGCATATGAGAGGGGCTAGCTACAGTGGCTGACCGGAGGCTGGCGGCGTTGGAGAGCGACCTAAGGCACGCGAGGTAGCGTGATGCGGCCTACCTAAAACGGGCGTTGTTTGAAAGAGGAGGCCGAGGCAAACATTATAGCGACGGCAAACAACTTGGCAGAATAGATACAATGTGGAGGGGATGTCCCCAAGATAGGCCCCAGACCGAGGGGAGAAGCCACGACGCTCACCAAAGAGCTGCCCGCGCAGTCCACCTTCTAAGGACGCCACCGACATCCGCGAACTCTAGCCACTACTCCGACGACCAACGACAGATCGCATCGCCGAAGAGAGGGACGCCGTGCCGTCGTTACCAGCGGACACACCTGCAACCCGGAAGGACCATGCATACACCCCGACATCGCTGGCATAACGCACCCACCTAGGCCGCTGAGCAGCACCTAGGTCAGACCAGCTCGCACCCATGGCCACCAGAGCTCACCCCATGGCCACCACCGGAGCTCACACCCCACCTAGGCCGCCGCAGAGAGGGAGGCCGCCCCGCATCGCTGGGCCTGGGCCTCCCCGACGAATCCGCCTCCCTGACCCATCCCCTCCACATCCCTGTCGTTGGCCCCAATCCGTGGACGCGCTCGCGTAGCCGCTCCTGCCCGCCACACCCGATGACACGAGCTACCACCGACAATGCGAGCTCGAATCAGGTTTGGGTCTTCCCCTGCCAAAGTTGTCTTTCTCGAACGACGCAGAGGCGTGGACGGAGTGGCGCCACCGCGCGAGCTCCACACCGCCGCCAGGAGGAAACAGAGAAGGGAGGAAACAGAGGGGACGACCAGGCGGTCCGCTAGCTCACCACGGCGTCGGGGTTCTTGAGGGCCGACGCCGCTGCCGGCTTCAAGTGGAAGCGCGATGGCGGTGGCTGCCGGGCTTGTGGCCGCTGTGGCGGTCGTCGGCCAAGGCTGTGGCGAGGGCGGCGACGACGAGGGCTGGAGGGCTTCGGTGGCGGGGGCGATGGCGAGCGAGGTTCGATCGGTCCGGCTCGGAAGAAAGGAAGGAAGGCGCATAATACCTTCTTTAACACGGTTCGGGCTGGAACCGTGTTAAGGGGATTCGCTTCAAGGCAGATGCATTACACCCCTTTAACACCGGTTCGTGTCTGGAACCGGTGTTAAGGGGGGGGGATTTATTTCATGCATTAAAGGGGCATTTTTAATTCAAAAATAGGATATGAATTTAGAAAATTCATATCTTTTTCATTTCAACTCAGAAAAATATGAATAATATATCATAATTTTCAGAAAAATAATATCTATCCATTCATGTAAAAACATTTTATATTTACTTTAGATGAAAATTTTCAAAATGATTAAAACACTTACATATATATTTTGATTATTCAATTCAAACAAAAATAAATTGTCAAGTCCTAAAACTTTGAACATAAGAAATATTAAGCATCTAAAAAGGAATCTAACCCTATTTTATTAGAGCAAATCATATTTTAATGCCGCATCTTTTGTATTAACATTTTTGAATTGATTGGATATTTAAATGCCACCTCTCTTGTATACACTTGAATCTGACCAAGCCTCGCTCAACTTGCATTGGTTTTTTGATAAAATAGCATATTGTGAACCTAAAAATGATTTTTGTAAAAAATCATGAGCATCGTATCATGTACCTGTAGTTCATATCTGACCCACTTCACGATTCGCAGAATTTGTCTTTTCACTAGAGGTGGATGTAAAGGTTTCGATCCCTGTTGGTACATTGTCCATATAAGGTGGTCTAGTATTTTTGTAAAATGTGTTGGTGGTTTTTTGAATTAGCCATTTGGTGGTTGCTTCACAAAACCGTTCGTTTTTTATGCTCGGAAAATGGAAAATGCCTTTTTGGTGCGATAAAAAGGAAAACTTCCTCTTGCAACATTGTTTGCCATGACATTATGCACATGTATGCACAATATGGCCATATTATCACAAACTATGCCTTGATTCTAGCCATAACATTGGTTATTTGACCCGAAAGCCAAGAAACCTCGAATGAGATAGGTCATTTTGTGAAGGTTTTTTTGAGACATAATCAATATACCAAGTTTGAGATTTTTCCTTCTAACTATGTTACATAATATAACACCACGCGAAGGATTCGCACTATTTCTATCTTTTTTTATTTTTTTATCCCCGTTTTAAACTATCGTCAAACTTTGTCGAACAACGGGCATGAAGATTCTTAGCTTGGGGCCAAGCCTCGCTCTGCATTGGTTTTTTGATAAAATAGCATATTGTGAATCTAAAAATGATTTTTGTAAAAAATCATGAGCATCGTATCATGTACCTGTAGTTCATATCTGACCCACTTCCTGCCGATTCGGCAGGAATTTGTCTTTTCACCGAGGTGGACAAAGGTTTCAGATCCCTATTGGTACATTATCCATATAAGGTGGTCTAGCATTTTGTAAAATGTGTTGGTGGTTTTTGAATTAGCCATTTGGTGGTTGCTTCACAAAACCGTCTGCTTTTATGCTCGAAAATGGAAAATGCCTTTTGCGATAAAAGGAAAACTTCCTGTTGCAACATTGTTTTCCATGCCATGATGCACATGTATGCACAATATGGCCATATTATCACAAACTATGCCTTGATTCTAGCCATAACATTGGTCATTTGACCCAAAAGCCAAGAAACCTCGAATGAGATAGGTCATTTTGTGAAGGAGATAGAATCGAATTAAAATACGTAATGCAACTAATAGTAAGTTACATAAAGCACGACGAAAATTAAGATACATAAAAGAACTGAAAATTAAGATACATGGCCATATTAAGTAACAATCGGCAACTTGTTTCGAATGTTGGAGTGATTCACCATGCTCCCGCCACACTGTAATACTCGCCATCAGAGTCGTTACTCGCCGCCGTCATCGTTGTCATCGTCGGGGTCGCCGTAATTGAACCTTGAAGGCTGAGTACGCGTGGGATGGACTTGAGGGTAGCGCAGACGGGGGTTAAAGTCGGCGGCAGTGTCATAGGCCATGACGCTCTGGAGAGTCCGACCGCGCCACCATAGCCGACAGCCGGCCTCGTTGAAGTTAGGAGGAGGTGGGCCGTCCTCATCGTGCCTGGCGAGCGCCCTCTCACGCCGATCCACGAAGAAGGCTTCCCTAGTAGGGAAATAGTCGGGATGCCATCTGGGATTCCTCCGCTGCTCCGACGTGAGCTCGAAGTAGTAGTGGTTCGTGATGGCCATCCGGCGCGCCACACCTAAAGGGACAGGAGGAACCGGCACGCCTCCGGCGCTCAGCATCCAGCCGACAGGGACAAAGTAGCCCGGCGGGCAGGGGTAGTTCGAGGCGCAAAGCGCCTCCGCCTCCCTGGGGGTTAGTGCTACGGTGGAAGCCATGGGAAAGAGTGATGAGGCTGCAGATATGAGTCTAGAGATGTGCAATGACAATGGAGACCAACCCTACATATATATATAGTGAACTGGCGGGAAGAGCTGGAGGGAAGAACTGGCGGGAAAAAATGGCGGGAAGAAAAATGGCGGGAAAAAATGGCGGGAAGAAAAATGGCGGGAAAAAATGGCGGGAAAAATATGGAGGGAAGAAATAGAAGGAAGAAAAATGGCTCATTTAATACATATACTGTTAACAGAAGAAATATGACATTGTTCTAAAAAATGGGACGGTTGGAGGGATTTCAGGCTGGGCCAGGCAACACTAATGATAGGGGTGAGTGTCGACATTATGTCGTGCGGCGTGTACCTTGTGCCGGATGGTGTCTCCAACCGGGACTACAACCGGGACAATACACGAGTCAACACTAATAATAGTGGTGAGTGTCGACATTATTTCGTAAGTGTCGACACTATGTCGAGCTGCTTGTACTATAAATAGACATCCTTGTAAGTCCAGTTCTCCAGCCAGTTTGAGACATCTCCAAGATGGTTTTTGAGAGCAGGGACACCACTACAGTTTTGGAGATGCCGACGGAGCCAGTCCTCCCAAGATCTCCAAGAAACTGGTCATAGAGGCACTCCCTAATATGTGACCGTGCGCGTTTGGAGATCATATTTTAATGGTAAGTACGAATCGGGACAACTTCTTCTCATAGTCCCGGTCCATCCACAAAACAAGACTAACACTCAAGACTTATTAATATTAAAAATATGAACTAGAGTTACATAATATGAGCATGAACTTCTTGGCATATGTCCTTCCTTATGATCGCTTCAGACGTAACCATGGAGCATCTTCTTTACTTAACGGAATGCTTGGGTTTTCACCGTGAAGGCGGAATTTCATCAAACTTATTATAATCTTCCCGACATGTCATCTTGTCCTCGATTCCCACAATGTTTCTTTTCCCTGAAAGAACTATGTGACGCTTTGGCTCATCATATGATGTATTCGTTTGCATATTTTTTCTTTTTTTTTGGTCTGGAGGACATGTCCTTCACATAGAAAACCTGAGCCACATCATTGGATAGGACGAATGGTTCGTCTAAGTTCTTGTCTACCTTCATAAGATTGTTGAGATCCACCGTTGTCAATCCGTACTTCTTGTCTACCTCAACCCCTCCTACTGTTAGCTTGACCCATTTGCATCGAAATAAGGGGACCTTAAAATTAGGTCCATAGTCAAGTTCCCATATCTCCTCTATGAACCCATAATACGTGATCTTCTGCCCATTGTCTTCTGCTGCATCGAAGCGGACACCACTATTTTGGTTGGTGCTCTTTTTATCTTGGCCTATCGTGTAAAATATATTCCCATTTATCTCGTACCCTTGAAAAGTACATACAGTCGAAGATGGTGTCCTGACCAACAAGTACAGCTGATCCCCAACAGTGGTGTTATTCGTGAGAAGTCTTTGCAGCCAGCCGTCAAAACTCGCCATGTGTTCACTTATAATCCATTCATCAGACTGTCCCGGGTGTTTGAGGCGTATTAAATTCTTGTGTTCATTGATATATGGGGCAACCAAGATAGATCTTTGTAAAACCGTGTAGTGTGCTTGATTGAGAGAATGCCCGTCCCTACATATCATTGCTTTACATCCTAGGGTGCCTTTTCCACACAGTCTCCCCTCATGTCGTGATTCTGGAACACCAATCGCCTTAAGGTCAGGAATAAAATCAACACAGAACACCAATCGCCTTGGATGATCACTGGCATCATAATGAACTTCCTCTTCATACACAACCAAGGAAGAAGATTATAGATACATAGAGTCACAAGCCAGGTGCTGTGACTGCAGCTCTGCTCACCAAAAGGATTCATGCCGTCTGTACTTAGACAAAACCTTAAGTTCCTTGCGTCACGTGCGAAGTCCGGGTACTCTCGCTCGACTTTTCTCCACTGTTACCCATCAGCGGGGTGTCTAAACATCGCGTCTTTCTTACGGTCTTCCATGTGCCATCGCAACAACTTGGCATGCTCTTTATTTCTGGAGAGATGTTTTAACCGTGGTATTATAGGAGCATACCACATAACCTTGGCGGGAACCTTCTTCCTAGGGGCCTCGCCCTCAACATCGCCAGGATCGTCTCGTCTGATCTTATACCGCAGTGCATACCGCATGCATCCAAATTCTCGACTTCTCACCGCGGTAGAGGATGCGGTCATTAATGCAGCATGTATCTTCGCACGCCTAATCCTACAGGCGCACAACCTTCTTTGCTTGGTATGTACTATATGGCAACTCATTATTTCTTGGAAGAAGATTCTTCATTTTACCAACAACTTTGAAAATGCTACCGTTGCGCTTTCACCCACCGTTCTCTCTGCCTTCCATTGCAGCAAATCCAGGTGGTACCTAGCTTTTGTGGCCATCTTCGCAAGTTGGATACAACAATGTTTTGTGATCCTTTAACATCCGCTCCTTCTCCTTCTCCTTTTCGTTTCACATTCTTCCTTTGCATCAAGAATGGCCCGACCAAGATCGTCATCAATGGGCCCATCTCCCTCTTGATCTTCATTATCTACCCCGCTAAAGATCATCATATTCGGATACATATTATGATAGTTGTCATCATCCTCTTCTTCTTCGTTGTCTTCCATCACAACCCCTTTTTCTCCGTGCTTGGTCCAACAATTATAGCTGGGCATGAAACCGGATCGAAGCAGGTGGGCGTGAATGGTTCTGGTATTTGAGTAGTCTTTCTTGTTCTAACAGTGAACACACGGATAGCACATAAAACCATTGTGACCACGGTTTGCATTAGCCACAACGATGAAATTTTGGAGGCCCGTAATATACTCGGACGTGCGGCGGTCACCGTACATCCATTGCCGGTTCATCTGCATTAATATGTAGTATATATCAAAAATTAATAGGGAGATGACCATTTATATATATAGTACATCAATGACACATGAAAGGATAGTTGCCGACCTCGACCGAGAAGCAAAGAGCAACGAGAAAACTTATTTTGAGCTCTCGGGCATTTCACAGAACACCTCTTGTGCATATAAAAAAAACACAAACTAGCACTCTTCACACCCTCTTGCTAGGCTCCAAAATGAGATAGTGAAAAAATATAAGAGTGGGGTGTGTGGGCTGCGGTGTCTTATATAGCCCCCCCTTTAACACCGGTTCAACCCACAAACCGGTGTTAAAGGGGGGGAGGGCTGCGCGGACCACTATTGCAGGGTCCTTTAACACCGGTTCATGGCACGAACCGGTGTTAAAGGGGTTTCTTTTTTGGACAGTGCTACGCGTCCCCCGGGGGATAAAAAATTCTGATCCCCCGGCTCCTCATGCTGACACGTGTCCATTCAAATCCCGCTTTTGCTACACTCAGACTCGCTTTTGCTACATACGTCCCGCTTTTGATACACTGTAGCGGAAAACGGTTCGGCCAAAAAATAGAAAAACAGATTGGACCTCGTCAGAGATTTCGCTGGAATCCTCGCCGGAGACCATGTAGCAAAAAAGTTGGGCTAACGTAGCATATTCGACCTCGCCGGAGACTCGCCGGATGCTTTCGCCGGTAAACCTCGCCGGAGATCGTGTAGCAAAAACTCAACGCTATTGTAGCAAAAACTCAACGCCATTGTAGCAAAATATTTTTTCTAATGTAGCAAAATAGACTTCGCCGGAAAATATCACCAGAGACTTGTCCAGGAAAAACCTCACCAGAGACCTCCGTAGTGTAACACCCTCAGAATCGGCCCTATGCAAGTTTTAGCGAAACCCGCCAAACCCGCATAGAAACAATTCAAAGGTGCCCACCAGGAACTTTCGTGCGGGTGGAAAACGAAGTAATAACATTACACAACAGTCCTCGATGGGACCCACAGAACAGATATATATATATACAACACGACTCCATGAGTCAAGAATACAGATATACGGTACAAAGATCCAAATCACCTTGAAAAGATGGAGCGTCCGACTACGGACAAGATGCAAATGGGGCTAAGAGCCCGAAGAATAACCAATGGCGTCCATAACCCCTGTGCCAAGCGGAAGGGTAATCCCGCTAACGACGCCGATCTCAAAACCGCTTAAACAAAAAAGGTGCCAAAGGGCAAAGGAAAAAGAGGAGCGTCGATCGAGGCCAAGACACATGAGGCTAGAATTCAAGTTTCGCCACATAGGTATGGTGGGCCAAGCGGCGCAACATGCACTAAACAACCTATAGAGACTCGATACAACCGGCGACTATCGAGAGGGTAAGAAAGACCTATTCGAACCAACCCGATTCTACCATCAAACAAACCCATCCTGGTGTTTCCCTAAACCAAACGAGGAAGTCATCCGAGGAACTCGCACTTGGCGCTTTATTTATTCGGTTATCGCTATGTAATTACTAGTCGTGTAGATAATCATCCCGATAAAATAAGCAAAGGCACTTTTAGTTAACCATTCCGTTGTAGTTGCGACGCTTACTAGTCAAATACAATTAGCATGAGATATCCAAAAACCCAGCAGTGGTTGGTACTTTTACTTAGCCATTCCGTTGTAGTGAAGCTGATTACTAGTCATATCGGATACAAGTCAAGATATAACAAATAAACTTTAGTTATAGTTGTCTATGATCAAGCAATCGTGCTAAGTCGTCCATAACCATGACACGGCTTCTAAAAGATTTAACCTGAGGGTGCACCAAAGTATCCACAAGCACTTGACCCTTTTGCGGATCGCTAACATACACCCATCGGTATGTCGGCGGGCCTAAGTCATGACGCTCCTGCACCCAAAGCAAGCACAGGGGCCACCCACTAAGTCTACTCAACGAAGTCGGCCGGTCTCCGAGACGGACTTAGGGTTTGCGTTAGTGGTCAGAACGACAAAGAAATCCCAAAAGCTGGACTGTCGATATCACAAAACACTCCTTAAACAAGACAGCGTGCTCCTCACACAATCGTAAATAAAGCAGTAAAGCATGGCATAAGTACAGGATAGTAAAATAAAACCTCAAACTAGTTTGTGGCCCCCAGTACAATACTTTGAAATCAGGTAATAATCAATGGGGGGCCCATATCTCCCCACCTGTGGTTAGCGCTCGATCTCTAACAGTGTCAAGAACTCGGGGCCTACGGGACACAAGTGGGCGGCCAGAAACCAACATTATCTATCACCCACCGATGCCTCTGCTTACTTACTTCAATTTTAGTTGTTATACAATAATTAAAGTGAACGAAAAGTAAAGCCATGATCATCTCCAACATTGAACATATGGCAGACTTCCAACAACTGAGGTACTTGACGACACGCATAAAGACTTGAGCAAGCGATCACGACGCCATAAGTCCAACTATCTACCAAACATCAGGTAATAGGATGTGTCCAAGGCAATATAGGGCTGCAAGGGATTTCACGGGTACGGGACTAGAGCATCGCAACACAGATAGCAATAGATCAACAGGAGGGAGTAAATACTATAAAGTAAGATAGGTAGAAAGGGGGAGATGCTCGCCTGAAAACATTGCCGAAGGTTCAACCGAAGATCGGGTCGACTCTCGCATCAACTCATCGGCCTTATCCGCGAAGAAGCAAAACACTAGAAGAAACACCGGATGCACTATTTAATACTACGGCAAAGATCGGGCATGATGCATGCATGATGTATGGCATGGCAAAGGTGCGGTGCAATTAGGCAAGATTAAGCGGAACCGGGGGTACCGACAATTATTAAACGGTTCAAGTTATTTAACTACCCCGCAAATTAAATGTTGTTTTAACATGGCAAAAGATAGCACCGGTTCTCTACACAAGTTTTAAATGAGGCCAATATAAGACTAGATTTGCCCGCATATGGGCCCCATATTTAATTATGAGGTGAATCGGCATAAGGCCCCAAACCACACGACAATATGCATGCATGAACATTTAATATGCGACAAGTTGTATATATTATAAAATAGGGTTTCGGGAAGGGGTTCACACATTAGGGGGTCTCGACGATCTTGGGGTTCCGGGGGTTCCGGGGTTCGGTCTCAGGGTTCGGATCTGGGGTTCGGCGGGACCGAGGTTCGGACTCCGGGATCGTTCTCAGATAACTGAGGTAGGTCTTGTCGTTCCGGGAAGGAGGACTTGGTGTTCCGTGTTCTCGGCGATCTGCGGAGAAGGTCTTGACGCTCGGTGCCCGCGAAGTTGATCTTGGTGTTTCATGATGATCTTGCCGACTCCATGCGAAGGCCTTGGCGCTCTAGATCGGTCTTCAGGGTCTCGGGCGCTGGAATCGGTCTTCGAGGGTCTCGTGGAAGAACTTAGGGCTCCGGCTTCCTAAAGGAGCACTTGAGGTTCCGAACATTGTCGGTGACGATCTTGGAAGTGGCGTCGGGGTTCTCCAATAGCCACACAAAGCTCCAAAGGTAATACTTGTCGGGGTCTTGTCGATCTTGTTCAAACTATTGCTCATGTCTTCATAGTACCAACATGGCACGGGCACGGGCATGGGCAGCAACTTAACGTTACCACATCCTCACGCCACAGTATATCCACAACAACCGACATCGCATGTGAGCGGCGATTGACGGGCAGCCCGGCTGACGGAGGCCACATGGCTGCTGGAGGCGGAAGGCGGCAGAGAGGAGAGGCCGGCGACGGCGGCGTCTCGGGACGAGGCCGAGGAGCCGTGGTGCGGGGACGAACGGAGGAGGCGCTGTATGCGGATGCGGTGCAGGGTCAACCTGAGGCGACTGGAAGGGAGGAGCTCATGGGGAAGGGAGGAGCCCGAGGCGGGCGGTCATGGAGCTGGGCCGCGCCAAAGCGGAGGTCGGAGGGCCAGTGGCGGAGAGGACGGAGGAGGCGGGCGGGCGTGGGCCGAGGCGGCAAGTGGAGCTCAAGGCGAGGAGCTCAAGGCGCGGCGGACGGAGGCCGCCGAGGGAGGCGAGGAGGAAGGCGAGGAGAGCGGGCTCGGCCGGAGGACAGAGGTGCACGCCGAGGCGGGGAGAACGGGCCATGAGCGGGCGAGAGGAGGAGGAGGAGGCCGCTTGGAGAGCGGAGGCTCGAGGCGAGACGGCTCGCGCTGCGACGGCAAGCGCCAAGAGGAGGGAAAGGGGCGCTGGGCTGCAGAGGGGAGGAGGCGTGTCGTGGAGCTGGGGGTCACGCGGTGAGGGTGAGGCCGACGGGGCTGTGGAGAGAGGGAGTGGGCCGACAAGTGGGGTCCGGCCTGGGGGGGTGGCGGTGAGAGAGGTCTGGAAGGGTGGGCTGGGCGTGGGGCCAGGTGGAGAGGGGGTGGACCGGGTCCAAGGGCTGAGTGGAGAGAGGAGGGAGTTGGGGGTGAGGTGGCAGGTGGGGGTTGGCTGGAGGGAAGGAAGAGGTGAGGTGGCAGCCAGGGATTGGTGGGGGTGAAGTGGAGGTGGGGTGGGTAGATTAGGATTGGTAGAAAAAGGGTTTGTGGTGGACCGTTTTTGTACTGGGGGTGGTCGACTGGGTCGGTTCGGCCCGTTCGACTGCCCCCACTAAAAATAATTAAAATTTTTATTGGTTTACAACAAAGCTTTTGCAACTCGATAGCAACAAAACAAAAATAATCCGGTGACCCGGGTTTTGCGTTTGAACAAAGACGGGGCGTTTAGAAAATAAAGACAGGTCTTTCCGCAATTAGTTTTATGCAAGCAAATGCAAGATGATGACGATGCTCAAATGCAATGCGGCATGATGACATGAGCATGCGGTCATGATGATGAAATGCACAAAAACAACGCGATTTTCTAGTAGTGGTTTTGCGGGATGCCACGCGTAGCAAAAAAAATACGATATTGTAGTAAAACCACAAAACGGTAGTAGCAAAACGATAGAACAGATGCAGCAAAAAGGCGTCGTAGTCAGAGAAGCCATCGCTGGAGAAGACCCCCACTGCTCGTAGCAAAGGCGTCCACCACAGGTAGCAAAGACGGGTTCCTGATGTAGCAAGGCCTCCTGCCCCTTGTCGCAACTCCACCCACCACCGATGTGCCGTCCCACTTGTAGCAAAGCCCGACACCCACCGTAGCAAGGCATCACGCCCATATAGCAAGAACTTCCGCCTTGTAGCAACACCTCCCGGTCGCATCGCCACCCATCTACGCCATGCAAAGAACGCCACCCACCGCCAGAGCTGTGCCGCCGGGGTTGTAGCACCGCCATGGCCGTCAGAGCAACGCTTGCCTTGCAAGAGCACCCCACCTAGGTAGCTCCACCCCACCGGTCGCAAAGATCGACATCTCCTCCCAAGGTAGCAACACCCTCCCCAAGGTAGCATCGCCGCCTAATGTAGCAATGCCGGACCACACGCAGCAGCCGCGTGAGCAGAGCAAGCCACCACCGACGCCGGGATCACCACCACCACCATGGCAACGCCCCTAAGCGGCAGCACCACCACCGATGGCGCGAAGCCGCCACCACCAACAGTGAAACACCATTACCAGCCAACGGAGTGTAGGCGGCGACCTCGAGAAACCACGACCATAGGAGGTGAAGGAGGCGGTATGAGGCCGACGCTAGGATTTGGTGGAGAAAAGATCATGGAGAGATGCGGTGCTCGGCCGAGCCACGCCGTGGAGATCGGCCGGTAGGTTAGCGAGGATCGGGAACTACACGGGCGGTGCAAGGTGGTTGGGAGAAAGAAGATAAGGAGATGGGAGTGGGCCCACATGGACACGTGACGGTGCGGAGACCCGGACGATGAAAACTCAGAAATCCCCCGGGGGATTAGTATCCTTTTCCTTCTTTTTTGCCGCACGGGCCACTCTGGTACTCCCCTAACACCGGTTCGTAGCCCTTTTCCAGGATAAACGAAAAGCCTCTAGTGAGTACAATGCTATTGAATAGATTTTTTTTTTGAGCGGTGCTACTGAACAGCTATGCCTATCGCTTTACTATTGCTTATTGTTACGTGATAACAATGCATAATAATCTCGGGCCGCATATGTACGATTTACTTCTCACTTTACGATTCTAAGACCAAATGGAAAGCCGTGGCACTTACTGGGCCCCCTTTATTTGAATCTGGGCCGGCTAAGCTAGAAGCCTAGAAGCAGCATCCACGAATGTAAGCAAGGTCACCTCAAAATAAATAAATAACGAATGTAAGCAAGGCAGAGATATAGAGGTACAGTACACTCTACATACAAAATGAATATATATACTGTATATATATAAATGTGCGTGTGTGCGTGTGCGTGTGCGTGCGCGCGCGTGCGCGCGCGTGCGTGTAATCGACGTTTATTTACTGGGTTCCCTCAAAAAAAAAGTGCTACTTACTGGGCGGATCCGGCCAGAGTCGCATGAGTCACTTTCCCCAAAAAGGTGTGTGCCCACGTCTGCGGGAAGCCAAAGTGAACTCTAGCGCCCACTTGCGCGCCGCAACAATTCACCGCGACTGCGAGAGCGAGAGCGCGGGGCTTGGCCTCTGCTGCTGACCGATTCCTCTCTCTCTCTCGTGCCTGCCTCCTCTCGTAAGTGTTCCCGCTCGCTCACGTACACTGTCAGCTTTGCCTGGAGCTGCTACCACCAGTGCTGTCCCTGTCTGCCAGCTTAAACGTGCGGGCCGGGCGTACGTGCACTGCGAAGAGCTAGCTAGCCGTCCTTCCACGAGTCACGGACTGCCATGGCATCTCGTACGCGCACCCTCGCCCTGTCCTGTGCCCGCGCCCAATTATTACTACTACTTGGCGCAGATTAATCCGTTCTCATGTGTGTGTTTTTTGTCTCGGAGCGCGCCGTAATAATCCTCGAAAGTTACTCCACTCGGTCTCTAGTGGAGATAGATAGTACAGTGGGAAATAAGAAAAATGGTGATCCAAGACCCAAGTACAGGCAGCAGTCAGTCAATAATCCAAGAGGTTTGATCACTTTCAGCCAATAATAATCAAATTGAAAATTCCAATTATTTTGGGGGTAGACGTTGATCGTTCACGCCGGTGACAAACTGACGACAATATGGGCAGCTAGCCAGGCCAGTAGTGCTAGCACACAACCCAATACAATCGACTTCGGAGATCAACCTTCTTCTCCCCAATGCCCCAAAACTCTCCACCTGCAGCTAGCAGCACCTACATATACTGCAGGAGATTTAAAATTAATAATCAATCGCTAATCTTTTTTTCATCTTTTTTTTTCCCACGCGGGACTCCTAGTAGTTTAGAACTCCCATAGTAACAACGAATGATCCAAGCAGAGTGCATGCCCGTTCGAGTAGCTAGCTAGCTTGACCGGGCAGCAATTAACCGATGAGACGACGATGGAACGGATATGGATGGCATGGTTTCTGCCGCTCTAGCCGAAGAATCCGGTGCTGCTCCACACGGCGTCGCGCACCCGGCTGAGGTCGCGCCCCTTCAGCGTCCTCCCGACCCCTTCGAACACCGACGGCGCCGCCTCGCCGCGCCCGCCGCTCCGTGCCTGGAGGTACTCGTGCGGCGCCACCCACTCGCCCTCCTCCTCGCGGCAGCCCACGCCATAGTACTGCTCGCCGCCTCCCGCTGGGAACCTGTCCGCCGGCCACTCGGGCACCTTAACCGGCGCCGAGCTGGCCACGTGAGGATGATGGTGGTGGTGGCGCGCGGCCGGCGCCGTGGCCCCGGTCGCCACCGACAGGCCACCCGCAGTCCACGTGCCGCCGCGACGGTCCTGCTCGGGCTGCCTGCTGCTGTTGGTGGCGGACCAGCTGGAGTCGAGCACCGACCAGACGTCCTCCTCGTCGAGGTCCGCGAGGTGATCGGCGGCGCCGCCGTGGCCGTTCATGACCTGGACGGGGCGCAGCAGCCTCTCTGACCCGTACCTGATGCTGCTGCAGCTGCGGCCCTGCTTCCCCATGTATTAATCGATCACGTACTACTGGGCTCTGGCTTGGCTTTGCTTTGCTTTTGGAAACTGGAATCAGCGCGAGAGAGCTCCCCTAGCTATATATTAGATGGATGGCGAGCAAGCAAAGGGGAGAGAATGGAAGGAGAATCTTTGCAACTGGTTTGCTAAAGATGAAGTGAAATGATTGAAGCTTTTTAATTAGGTCTCACGTACACACAAGAAAACTAACTAACTTTTCCACAGGAAAGAAAAGGGGAAAGGAAAAGCAAATGCTTTTTCGAGTGGTCTTGTGGCTGGGAAGAACTCCAACCGGATGGAGGTGGAATGGAATCCATGGGCGGGAAGCCGGTATATATACACAGGCACGCAGCCCGGGCGCGGTGCTCGACCTCCTGTGTAGGAAGCCCGGGTGCGCGGGGCGGTTTTGGGGAGCCATGACGTCGGCGGGACAGCGAGATGAGATGGAGACGAGACCTGCCCACGTGAATGCCAGCATGGGGTGGGCCCGCAGGCGTAACCTGTTGTGACCTCACACGTGGCCGGTTGGCCACGTGGGCCCGCGGATTGCCAGCAGCACGATGCCACGTACGATACACGGTGGAGCCCCCGAGCCTATGTCACCATGCAATGCGCGCATTGCTTTCCTTGTCCTCTTCGCCAAAGGAGTACGCATGCGTCATACAAAGTGTACTATACAGTTGGAAGTCGAGGTTAATTCTTACAGTACGAGTGAAAATTTTGTGTTCAGGTTCAGGCAGCAAGTTACCGAATGGAAGGAAGATTAATCCTGATCTCAGTGCTAGTGAAAATCATTGTGGATTACAAATTCTTTTACGTGCGCCACGATGGTAGTGGTGGACGAAAAGGTTCCGTTCTTCCATATGAGATGCTATAAATTTGCTGTTGCATGTGAACGTTAAGCATGCGAGCGATTCGGGTAACAAAAAAATGCACAAACTTAGTAGTATACTAGTATAGGGAAAGCAAACACATATTGTAGAACAAATGGACATTAGCCAAATCATTTTTTTAGTTTGATTTATGTCAACCTGAAGACTGCAGTTACTAGTACAAGATGACTTTCGCAAAACATGAAACACAAATGGATTTTTCGCCGAGAAACAAAGTATCTTCTTCACTAGGGAGTGCAGACAAATGGAGGCCGAGCTCGAGGGAGCTCTTTATTTTTAGAAAACTCGAAAACCATTGTTTACAAGTTTCATAAAATATGATGTATTATAAAAGCATGCAAAATCTCAATGCCAAACTCCTTTTATTCTAGGCTACACAAAGATGAAAAAAAATAAAATTTTTATAGTTTTGATATGTGCACTATTCCCTATACTCAAATCCACTCCTTTTCATTTTTGTCTAGCCTAGGATATGAAGTATTTCATACTGAGATTTTTTACATTGCAAGTATGCATCATTTAGCTGCAAAAAAATTTAAACATCATTGACTACATCCCAATTTCTTTAGAATATTTTGAAACTTTAAAATACAATTTCTCATTATTTGAAAATAAAGGGCTCGGCGGAGATCAAGCTCCCTCATCAAGGTTTTATTCAATAGAAAGTCTTTTTTAACCCACATAGGGACCGATCCACACAGTTCACGCATAAAGGAAGCAAGTAAGCTCATGGAGGGGCTAAGCTCTAATGATAGTGCAAAATTGGTTGTGGGTATCATAGCCAATGGAGGAGAAGCTATTCATTGGATCTCTTATTGAGTGAGCATAATTGGCTGCAGATGAAGCCACCTATTTGTAAAATAAAGTCCATGAACTTGCGACGTAGGATGCAGGGCGAGTCCACAAAACCCATTTGTGTATTTGACGGGACTCTCTGAATATGTAAATTGCTTAGTCGCCGCAAATTTGGAGAATGGCTTAATTGGACTATGTGGTGTTCCTTAAAAAATAATTCTTTACATGATGATGTAGAGAAATTGTCCTAGAGAGACATAGGTTAAAACACGGTACAAAGTGGCATCCTTTTGTTTTGAAGGGTGGGTGTTATCCTTGTTAACTAATCATGGAGACGCTAGTGGTCTTAGTTAATCATGGATTCACTTTGAAAAGACGAGGAAAGAAATAAACTGAAGAGATAAAAACGAGGGCGTGCACATTCAACGGTTCACAAGATGCAGGACCACCGGTCGTCATGAGTGAGCCACTTTGTCTTAATTTGGGTGCGTAGCTAGCTAGCACTACATACTAGTACTGTTTCTTTTGGCTTATGCCTAGACAACAATCTTCCATTGAAAATGAAATGGCTAAGGGCATGTCATGTGAACTATAAAGTCTGATTTTTGCATTACATACACCAATTGTTCGTACTATAGACTAACTAAGATACGGTAACATTTTTACATGCATGATTCACTAGTACAACACTACCATCACTTGTGGGGTCTTTAAGACAGGTCCGGTGATCTCTGTAAGATGAAACCCATATTAGAAGATTTAAGACGAATCACCGTCTGATGGACATCTTCGTGAAGCAACCACCGCACGAGTGAGAACATATCCCTTTTTTCTCTTTGACAAAGTGTTTGTTCAACAATATGTAGCTTCATGTTATATAGAGTTGATATGTTTCTATTCATGTTGTTAACAAATTTTCATTTTTTCAGTGGCACATATTTTCTCTTAGGCAATCGTATATAGTTAGACTAATGATTGATCAAAATTAAAAGCATGTATTCATACATGCCTTATATTTCTAGACATAGAGAATCTATTATAGTATTATAGGTGAGAAAAGTATTGTATCTCCAACAATACTATTGCTTGTTTCAAAACCTAGGAGTGATGCGGAAGACCTTCATGTCGAGTAAAAAAATTTGATAAAGGAACCAAGCACATAGAATCCCACAAAGGTAGAAGGACAACCGAACAAGATACTACAACACCAAAAAAAAAGATACAACACTATTAAAATTCCTGTGAAAATATAGAAGTTACGTGTGGCAGAGGGGTATAGACCATTAATGGAGACGTGTTTGGGACAATAGTGATCGATTGGCCGAAATGGCTGGTACAGGGTGGAGTGTATGTAGCTATCTAGACAAAAGTAAGCTTCAACCCTATCCTCCAACATGTCTGGCAGTGGCAAGCTGTATGGTCGCCTCCTATAATCAGTTGCACATTCACATCAACACCAAAATTTGGAATCAGGCACAATAATGACCCGTCATTGTCTTGGAACACAACCATATATATAAATAACTAAAACAAGTTTTCACATAAATATTTTGAGCATAATTAGCCACTCCAGTCGATTTTCATGTGGGGGCACTAATTCAATAAGAACCTTTTGTAGCTATCTAATTATATGTGTACGTACTACACTGATATAATATATATAATTGTTGCTATGCATGTGACGTGCGATATTTAGCACATAAAATCCTGGAAATTGGCAACCGCTCACAACTCACAACTCACAAGGCTGTCAATCCACACGCTCTCCTATTGGCTTCTCAAAACACTTATCATTGGTTTGGCAAATTCAAAGCAGCTTCCACAAGTAATGATGAATCAACATCCAGTAGAGTTTTGTGGCTCATATAAAAGATTCGGATGCAAAATAATATTACACAATGATCATAATAGGCTGAGATTCCACAGGGCTACACCATCAACATCATGGACAATATGTCATGATGAAGTTATTTATATTTTTTTTAGTAGTTTTTTTCTAGAGAATGAGTAACTTATGGTGATGCGCTCATGGACTAAATAATCGTAGGCATAGACACGCCATATTTATAAATATGTGAAATCTTGATCTGTTTGAGATATTCACGCTAGAGAACCGAAGTAGTGATTTACTAAGCAGACAATCCATGCATCACATGTGCACTTAATAATATATATGTGGTTCCTGAGTTCAGTTTTTGTTTAAATGGAGGACGGTAAGTGTGGATTTAATTATGCAAGTTTTATATTAACTGTAAACTCTAGTATTTTGCGATTAAATGAGGATTGATAAGCTTCAATAACTATGAATATATCGGGGTTGATTTTAGTTCAAAATTCTTCTTCCTTCCTAAAGATTGAGCGAGACCACAGTGTAGTCGAATATCTGCATATACGAAAAGTTAGCAATTTTAGAGAAAGGATACGTTTTGAAGGTTATAGCGATTCTAATTCCCCAGGGTCAATGGAAAAATGGCAGTGGTCACATCACAGAGATGCAAGGCAGGGAACCAGATCTTCCTGTGGATCCCAATATTTTACTACCATCTGGTCGAGGAAGACCACACGTAGGCGCAAAATAGCTTTACGGCCTTCCTTTTCCTTTTCGATTCCTCCCTCTCGTTATCAGTTTTATATTAGATCCAGAGGATCTTATTATTGAAGAGAAGAACCTTCCCTTCGGAATACATATAGTATATATTTCGGTGGAAGATTCAGATGGCGACTTCTCTGAAAAAAATAAATAAACGCTGTCATGGCGAATCATTTGAGAGCCGGACGTTTTTGTGCGCCAACAATAAAAAAAATATTTCCGTGTAATAGAAATGCATCATACTCATACCGACTGGAGGTGTGTTGTTCAATCAATCACCTGTGTGATAATTTTTGTGGAGCTAGATAGAAAAAAAGAAATCGGAAATCGTGAGCGAAATAACATGATTGGAGAAGGTCCCAGCGTGGGCCAGGGTGGCTTGTTGGCGTGCGTGCATAGGGTGGGCCACAGGAAGCAGACAGATCGAGGGAGAGCTCCAAAGAGATTCCTCTAGCTGGGGGCCCACGGGTGGCAGCTGCCAACCCAAGGTTGAGGCGAGGCGGGCCTCCCCCTTCCCTTGTTTTGCCAACACGTATGAATAGTACTCTCTCTAGCTGGTTGTTGCTTTCTTCTCTGTGATAAAAGGCAGTCGCGCTCTCTCTCTCTCTCGCGAAAGAAAGAAGAAAATGGTTGCTAGTTGTTGCTTGGTTTGAGCTGGGGAATTGAGGATGCTGCCCAGATGTTGCAGTCGCGTTCTGCTGACCCAACGCAGCTGCTGCTTGCTCTGGTTCTTCTTCACCGTCGCTCTTTGTGTCACTGTCCCCGAAAAGCGAGGAAGTAATGGAGCTCAGCTGCCTATCGATTACAGCCAGCCAGAGCCAGACATCGGCGGCAGTAAAGATCACCAGGTTTGAACAATAATGCAGGTGCAGGTTGAGATAGAACGGTGTTAAACGAATTGCTATATTAATATAGTTGAACTGAAGCTTGCTTCGAGGATAGAATAGGAGGCATAGGCTGCCGAGATCCGTATCTATCTACTCGCTCCGTCTCGGATGTTTCAGATTTTATAAAATTTGGATGAATCAATATCCTAAATAGTGTCTAGATTCAGATTTTTTTAACAAATTTAAGACAGCTATTTTGGGATGGAGAGAGAGTAGTATGTTTTGTTAAACCGATATGCAAGCCAGGCATCTCTATTATTCAGTACTCCCTCCGTTTCAAAATATAAGATGTTTTATGTTTGTAAAAAAACTAGTCTAAATACATTTGTTTTACAAAGCTAAAATATTTTATATTTTGAAACGGAGCGAGTAGATAATATATACCCACATGCACGTTGCTCATTAATTCAGCATGTGATACATACATGGTGCTAATAATATGTGCCGGCTAATCTGAAAAGACGGATCCTCCAATTTGCTGTCAGATTTAGCGGCTCGTGTACTTGTCTGTCGACCAATGTTTTCAACATCAGGATTCAAATTTCAGACTGATATGCAATTTTTGTGGGCCGAACCCTTTACTGGCCGCACCACTTTCCTGGAGCATGCTGAAGGCCCTCCAGTAATTTGGCCTACGTAGACTTGTCAGCTTCATGTACATAAATCGTTTATCCTCGAAAAAAAACCAATGTACAGAAATCTCTTTTTTTTTTGCGGGAAAGAACATTCTATTAACTTAAAGGAGTATCACGCTCATTACAAATGGTGTTCAACACGACCTCAGGAGCACCCCTAATCCAAAACTGGATGCGATGCTCCTGTCTACCTATTTGTGCCATAAGATGACTAGTAGTATTTTGATCTCTACCAATCTTTCTAACTGTAACACCTCTTTCTACTAAGCTCTCTTTACCACTATTAACTAGATGGACTAAAGTAGATTGGTCCTGTTTTTGTGCCGTCAACAACTTGACTGCATTTGCACAGTCCACTTCAAGAACAAACGGTTCCGTCGACCACGCAAGGGCGAGCTTCAGTCCTTCATCACACGCCGCAAGCTCCGACTCCAGTGCCGACGAACAGTTCTCGATACTGCGACAGGCTGAGAAAATTACTTCTCCATCGTGGCCCCTTAGAACCATACCAGCACCTGCCTCTCCACTATGTTCCACATAGCTTCCATCTACATTCAATTTCAGTCTTCCTCTTGGTGGTCGTTCCCATTTCTGTCTCTGCTTCCCTGTTTTTACTTCTTCTTTCTTATCGGATTGTCCAGCATAAGAGATCACTGTTTTCCCCTTGCACACATCCGCCATCGGGGCTTGTTTGATCATCAGCAGAGTATCAACATAGCTGCATAAGAATCGCTTTGAGGCTTCAACAGGCGGCGCCGGCTTTTCATGTGTTATCTCATTATGCACATACCAAGCACGCCACAACACCATCATAGTCATCATCCTCTGAACCTCATTCAGTTTGGGCAATAGTACTAGGATCCAATCCCTTCCCGTATTCTGTAACATCTGATCTCCTGGCAGATCCCATCATTTCCTCATGTTGTACCATAGGCCTCTTGCATGTGGGCAAGTAACCAGTGCATGGAACGTGTCTTCATCTTCTTTCCCACATATTTTACATGTGGCCATTGTCTCCATTTTCCTCCTAGCCATATTTTGTTGTGTTGCTAAACCATTTTTAGCCACTCTCCATGCAAATGTGCGCACCTTTGGTGGTACTGTACTTTGCCAAATCAACTTCCACGCCGTGTTAGTACCATCAAGACGGCTACTTGTGTTACCAGGGTCAGATTGCCTGAATTGTTCTTCCATACCCACCCCATAGGCACACTTGACAGTAAAAAGACCCTTGCTATCTGGCTGCCACGCAATGAAATCCTCATCATTCCTTCTTGATGGTCGAATTTTAATTATACAGTCAATATAAATAGGTAGAAAGTATCTATTTAGTAGCTGCATGTTCCATGATCCGTCTGGATTCAGTAAATCTGAAACCCACTTTAACCTGCATCTTCGTTTTGGAGAGATGACTTTGAAATATTCCTTCCGGGGTACCCATGGATCTCGCCATATACGTACCTTAGCGCCATTGCCAATCCGCCAAATAATTTTTTTTCAGCAATTCTAGCCCATATTCAATAGCCCGCCATGTTGGCGAAGCATTCCCTGTGAACAATGTATCAACCAGATTACCATTCGGATAATAGTTTGCTCGTAGTAGCTGGCTGCATAGGGACTCTGGATTCTTAATTAACCTCCAAGCCTGACGTGCTAGCAGTGACTGGTTAAATATTCTCATATCCTTAAATCCCATCCCGCCTCTTGACTTTGGTTTAAGCATGACATCCCATGCCACCCAATGGATTTTTCTTTTTCCTTCCACTGAACCCCACCTAAAGGTAACTTGTACACTCCCATAACATAGGTAGGTAAGGCTTGCGCAACAGCTTTAATCAACACTTCTCTTCCACCTTGAGCCATATGGTTTTCACCTTGCATTAATCTCTTAGCCAACTTACCTTGGAGGCTTTGAAATTTATTTTTAGACATTTTTCCTTCTGGTGTTGGAAGGCCTAGGTATTTAGTCTCAAAGTTCTCTACTGAAACCTGTAGAATACTTTTCACCTCTTCTTTAATGTCCTCATTGCAAGCAGGCCCAAAGTAAATGGAGCATTTGGCCGGATTTATTAACTGTCATGTACTCTGGCTATATTTTCCCAAGACCTGTACCACCCGGCTAGCTTGTGATGATTCAGCCTGAAAGAACAGTAAGCTATCATCGGCGAACAGCAGGTGTGATATACCAGGGGCCCTTTGACAGATTTTCACCGGAGTTATCCTAATGTCCTGTACTTCTTTTTGTAACAAAGCAGAGAGACCATCATCCACAAATAGAAACAGGAAGGGAGAAAGGGGATCACCTTGTCGTAGTCCACGAGTAGGCAAGAACGATTCCAGAAGGGCTCCATTGAGTTTTACCGAATATCTCACCGTGGTCACACACTTCATAATCCATTTGATCCACCTGTGAGAGAAACCCAACCTTTCCATCGAACTTCTTAAGGAACCCCAATCCACCTTGTCATAGGCTTTCGATAAATCAAGTTTGTAAGAACAATAATTATTAGAGGCAGAAGAATTATTTTCAATATAATGGAGACACTCAAAGACAATGAGTGCATTATCTGTAATCAATCTTTCAGGGACAAATGCACTTGATTTGCCGACACTAACCCTCCTAAAATGGGTCTTAGCCTATTAACCAGGCATTTGGCCACAATCTTATACAACACCGTACATAAGCTTATAGGTCTGAATTCTTTTAGCTCAGCTGGGTGATCCACCTTAGGTATCAAAACAATAGTATCCTCATTTACTCCATCAGGAATCTTGCTCGTCTCAAAAAATAACTTAACCACTGCAATAATTTGTTGTTTCATAGTACCCCAATTTCTTTGGAAGAACCTTGCTGGAAACCCATCCGGTCCCGGTGCCTTCAAAGGTCCTATCTGGAAAAGTGCAGTAGCTATTTCGTCGTTAGTGAACTCCCGTGTTAAGTCGCAATTCATCTCCCCTGTCACCTTACGCTCCAGAAGCTGGACAACTTCCTGTGCATCTACAGAGGGGTCATGATCAAACAGTTCTTTGAAAAACGAATTAGTCATTTTTTCCATTTCAGAGGGTACCTCCTGCCATACTCCTTGTGCATCTTTTAATTTCCTTACCTTATTTTTCCGAGCTCTCCACACAGCTTTTTGATGGAAGAAATGTGTATTTCGGTCCCCTTCCTTGAGCCATGATATACAGGACCTTTGAAGCCATATTATTTCCTCCCGATATAACAACTCATCAATGTAATCTGAGACCCGTATTATTTCACTACTATCTCCATTATGTAACAGCAAGTCTTCTAACTTTTTCCGATTAGATTCAAACTCATGCATGACATTACCAAACTTGCGTTTACTCCAGCCTTGAAGTTTAGACATCACAGATCTAAGCTTTTTCATAATTCCCTGCATATCACATATCGTTTGCATATCAGCACTTTCCTAGGCTTGATCAACCACCTCCGTCAGTTCACCAGCTCGCTCCCAGAAAATTTCGTATTGCCTGTTCAGTTTGCGTCTTGGGAGCTGTTGTTCATGCTGCATTTTTACTACAATAATGACATGATCAGAGCAGGGTGATACAACATGGCTTACTTCATAGTCGCCATATAAGGACCTCCATTTATAATCTGCTACTGCACGGTCTAATCTCACCTTCACATTTCTATTTCCTTGTCGCTTATTATCAAAAGTAAAAGGGACCCCCTTAAAACCGAGATCTATCAAATCACATACTTGTAGTGTATCTCTGAAAGCTATCATTTGATTTTCAGGGCGTGGATTAATGGAAAAGTGCTCATATTGCCAAAGAGCTTCATTAAAATCACATACTACAAGCCACGGTAGATCTGACATACCTCTCAGGTCCTGAAGTTGGGACCAAACTTGATGACGATTCTCCACCCTTGGTTCGCCGTAGATACACGTTAACCTCCACATTGGTTCATCTCGGGCCATATGAATATACGCATCAATAAAATTTTTATTCATACTCTTTATCTCGACGTACAAATTCTCCTGCCAAAAGAGGGCAAGCCCTCCACTCATACCCTCACTACTCACTCGTGCAAAACCTCTAAGACCTAAATGACTCCTAAGGCCTCGGACTTTATTTTTATTTTGTCTAGTTTCACACAAGAAAACTAAGCTAGGACGCGTAGACTTGGAGATAGACACCAGCTCCTGAATTGTCAAGGTTCCTCCCGCGCCTCGACAATTCCAGCTTATACAACTCATTGTCCCTGACGAGTCCACACATGTGGCCTCGTCAGTGTACCAAAAGCCCCAGGTCCGGTTGCTCCTCTTTTCTTCGCTATTCCTCATGTCCCTCCCATCTGCAACTCCTTCTTTGTTCCGCCATGGCCGGTACTGATCTTCCTCCCCCTCTTCAGTTCTGCATTGGATCCCCCATATTTTAGTGACAGGTTCAAGTCCAAATTCTTGCCTTGCACCTCTTTCTCCTCTGCACCTCTCTTACCAAGAACCGAATCAACATCTGTCATCGATACATCAGTCCCACTGTCAACAGATATCTCCAGATCACGTATTGCTGGAATCATATCACTTGAATGAGGCGCATTAGGGACCCCATTACTACCAGACCCATCTCTCGTTGGTGTTATTGATTGTGCCACAAAGGTTGGGTTATTCTGAATATTTAAGAGCTGACTAGGGCCTCCCATGTAGAAATTGTACTGCCCTGGCTGTTCCAACGTTGATTTATCTTGCATCATATTCCTATCCTAACATTGTCCCTATCTCGGCGCAGCTGCATCCTCTCCACCACATCTGCGAGCTCCTCTTCCGTCTCCTTTGTAACCCTGTGCCTCGCCTCATCTAGCCCATAATGTGCATCCGCCGCCTCTGGGATTTCCACTGTATAATGGTTGGAATCAACCGGGGCCACATTCATCGACCTACCTGGATTTCCCAACAAAGAATCCACATTACCCTTTGAACTTTCAGGAAACAAACTCTTCCGCGCCACCGGATGATCTGATGTCGATATTGGCATCCCCTCATACTTGCGCTTTGGTGAACAGCGGAGCGTTTTATCATAGTTCAGGGACGCCCTACCTTGTGAACGTATCTCACACTCCTTATGGTTATGCCCAATAATTCCATAATGAAAGCAGAAGAATGGAACCCTCTCATAGCGTAAAGGATAGATCATGGACTTTGTCTGCCCCTTCACCGTTGTTTTGAACCTTGCGAGCAGGCGGCCAGTCAATGCGCACCCTTAAATAGTCACTGTATTTTAGCTCTGATTTCTTAGTATCCACTTCTACCACTATTCCTAGTTTTGACCCCATCATCCTCCCATAGTCCTTTGTTTGCTTATGCCATGACACATCATAGAATCTGGCCCATAGCTTGATAGAATTCATTACTGTCTCCGATGGCTGTGCCCTATCATTGAAGGGAGCAATGAGGCACACAACACCCAGGTGTATCCATGGCTCTCCTCTAGCAACAAATTCGTAATCCCCTTCAGATTGAAAGGTAATGATGAAAAAATTGTCCTTAAGCGGAGAGAAAGTCATCTTCGCTCGAATTCTCCACACCCCTGCGAAGTGCTTCTGAAGAAGGCCATAGTTCACTGCCTTCAAAGAATAGTATCGTGCAAACAGCCGCCATACCTTGGGTTCCGTTTCCGGTACTTCTTCATCCTCTGCCTCTTCCTCCATACAAAATTCATCTTCCAGGTCCCCTTCCCCGAACAGACGGACCTCAGGTCCATAGTTCCTTCCTTCATCTTCAGAGCCATCCCAATTTCCATCAAACTCATCTTTGTGCCGCACAATCGCAAGTTGCCTGTCCCCCTGCACTGGCACGATTGCGCCTCCAACTAACGGCTTCGGGTGGGCGAGTTACTCACCGGATCTCCCCATATCACCCTCACCGTCGGTCGTCGACATCGTTCGTGTAGGCACCTCCTCCGCAGACGCTCCAAAATCATACGTCACCATCAATCTATCAAGCGGTTTCCTGAGGTTTAGGGTTTTACTACCCTCTGCACCCTTTATATCTGGCGGCGATGAGATCCGATCCATCTTCCTTTCGTGGAGCACACGGCTTCCTGAGGCTCCTGACCTAGCAGAGTTTGCTACGGACTCTTCCCCAACATCGTAGACACCTAGACTTCCAAAATCTCCAGCGCTCCCGTCCATGGTAGGTGGCGGCGCGCGATCTCCTCGGCGTCGCTCTCCTAACCCTAGACGCAGCGTTTCCCAGCTTTTTCCTATGTACAGAAATCTCAACAGCTTGTATGTACCTCCTCTTGCTTTACGCTAGCAATACAAACCCAATTATACAGATCTCATGCACATCCACTCACAAATGCACCTACAGCTTACAACTATATCACAAAATTGCCGAATGCTGTAGCAACAAATATGCTGACATATCTTTTTTGTTCTTCTGAAGACTAGAGATACGCAGAAAATTCAGTTACAGCACAACGCTAATTTGGTACCTTCTTTTGTTATATTATCATCCAAATTTAATAAGAAATCCAACTTCTGAGCGGAGCAACTACCGTCGCCGAAGTCTTGGAACTGAGTGAAACATGTATGGATTGTTGATGACTCACGTTTTCACCTTTATATATACTCTTGTAAGCCTACCGCTGAAACAAGTGGCATCTAAGAATCTCCGGCGTTGTATAAACACCCCGCATTAATTAAAACTAGATGGATTGGCGGCTTTTCGCCCCGCCGCTTAGAATACATTTTAACACTTGATGGTATGCATGGTCGACCTAAAAGTGTTTGCGGACAAATAGTTAAGTTTAATTTTTCGGTATTTGTTCAAGTATGTCCTGTATAGCTGTAGCTGGTATTTTCTTATAAAGCAAGAAAGATAACAGTAGTCGTAGAATAGTAATGCCATAGCACATTTATTTGTAGCATATTCGTTGCTAGCAAACATTTGGTACAATAGTGGAGATCTTAACTACAACATTAATAAACAAGAATGTGCATAATATAAGCTAAGTCCATATCAAAGTTGAGTCTTTCCATGAAAAAATAACACTTTCCTTCAAACAATAATTAGTGCATAAATCTTTCTGCTCTCTGGCCCAATTTCTTTTGAAATTTCCTCACCTCGGGTGGAAAAAGAAGACATAGTAACAAATCTTCATGTTTCATAAGATCATCAGAACTGGTAGCATCAAAAGATAACACACTTCACAAAATATAAGATCCAACAACTAGCTTGATTGTTTCAGAAAACAATTGTACATGAAATGAACATACATGTAAAAGTGAATCCTTTACACCAAAAGGATAGGAAGATATGCATGTAGGTGCAATTACTAATCAAGGTTCAAAAATAGGTGGTGCTACATGAATACTGAGGTAAAGGACACAACTGTTCAAAATTCCATAACTATAACCATATAAACTAAAGCCCAATATATACAATAAGAGTTAGCTACTACCTTAAAAACATTATTGTGCCAAATCGATCAATCATTACTCTAGTACATTTTTACAACATTCTTGGTACTTTTATCATTCCTAGATTATCAACTAATATCAGTAGTTCTTTAGCCTATTGATTATCTCCACGTCTTGATACTCAGAACTGCATGCTGATATAGTATAAAGCTTTTTTATTCAAAAAAATGACATTACTATTTGTATATGTCCACCCATGCACAATTATGATAGGCTTCCTTTTTTGCGATTGAAATATTAAATGCTTTCATATTAATTGTGGATGTACTCTAGAAGAGAATACATGGCAGAATATGTAGGCCATGAACACATGTATTCCCCTTAAGAAAAGAACTCACGTATAAATACAAATGGATAAACTAGAGAGAGTTGTTACAATTGCGACAAGAAGATAACGAAGAACGAAAACGAAAAACACAGCAAGGGGACACAGATTTAACGTGGAAAAACCTCTCCAACAAAGAGAGGAAAAAACCACGGGCGCCAGCCAGCGAAACTTCACTATATCGGTGAGTGTTTACAAACTCCGGGGATTTCACAGATGCAACTCATCCCAACAGGCGGCTTATAAGGGGTTTATATATCGTGGAAACCTAAGTCTTCGACGATCCGTACCACACCACGGGGGGCTGTCGTCCCCCGCACCCCCACAAGTTACACTCGGTCCAAGCCTCCGGCGACGGGTCTCGCTTCACTTGTCAGAAGTTGGCCTATACTTTGTAGAATTTGGATCAACATATAACAAGAGTAACTCTTACTGCTTCTCTCGTCAGCAACAAATCCCCTCGAACTTTCATATGACGTGAGCCTGCATCTCAAAATTGATTCAGGATGATGGAGATGAACTCCGGCCACAGGCAGATGGAAGAGATGAACTGTCGAGGCGGCTGAGGTGTTCACACTGAGGCCACCGCCTCCAATGTACCTCGGGAGCGACACCTTCGGGGGGCGCCGGGTCCGTGACCGGCTGATTTTGGTCTGGACGTACGCACTGTCGTACTCGCGTCCGGACTGCACCCTGATGTTGTTGTACATGGCGACACCGGCGAGCGGTCGGTGAAACCCGATTTTTCTCTCTCAAAAGTTTCCCCGGATTGAAGAAGATGGGGAACAACACTGACCGCCCACCGTCCCCATCTGTTCCACGCTAAGCCACACATCACCAAACGTCTCCCAGGTCGACCCACAGCGAAACATAATAAGTCAGGTCCATAGACAGAGACATCACAACAGCAACGCGCACACAGATAGCTTCAAATCGCTCGCTGCTCACCAGGCTTAAGCCTATAAATTATTTCAATGTGAATAAAGAAGGCACCGGTTGAGACAAATGTCTTCCCAAAACCACAATTAATTACTAATTTTTTAAGGTAAGTCCTACTCCCTCCGTTTCAAAATATAAGATGTTTTAGGTTTGTGAAGGAAATGTATCTACACTTATTTTAGTGATCCACTCTAAACATGAATGAACCTGCATACTAAAAGCTAGATATATTTGTTTCACATATCTAAAATATCTTTTATTTTGAAATGGAGGGAGTATATGGTAAATTGTGCCAAGAGAACTTTTACAGTTACTTTATTATAAACGAACTCTAGTGTCACCTATGTAAATGCAGGATATGTTCTTCATTATAATGGGCAAGAAAAAATGGCGAGGGAGCTTTGTACAAAGACATATAGCATGTGTTTTGGTAATTTTGTACATCTCACATATACAGTAGCAGAGTACTAAATTATAATAAGAGCATAAATGAGACAAATTAGATCTCGTAATAGGAATCCATGAAAAGGAAGGATCAGACATATACATGTAGAGTGAGTGAAGATGCACCTTCGTGAGGGATGATTCCTTAACTGGAGAATAATAAACCATGAAAAGAAATTCACATGAGGAACTCCGTACCTTCGATATGCCTGAAACACTCAAGTAAGCATTTATCAGATATAGAAGTACATACACAAAAAGGTGAGAAAACTGAATGTTGATTACATCTGTGTATCTTAATTGTTATCACAAAGACTCTGGTCTAGTTATTCCGTAACTTATTTTATATAAAATAAGCTCCCACTCATGCTTTGACAATATGATACATGGAGGGATACACTCCCTTTGAACAAAACAGACTTTATCTGACAAATCCAACTAAAGAGGATACCCAACTTTCTAGCTACCTGTCAAGGAGAAAAAAAACAAGATAATCCTTTTAAGAACTAACAACTTGTATAAAACTCAAGAATAACAGGGAAATAAACCAAGGCAGAGAAATGCATAAGAGCAGCAAAATTGCAGCCAAGTAATTCCGGCAAGGTTGGCATAGGTAAAAATGCTTTATGATCTAACAGTTCAAAATGAATTCTCAAAGGCATCACGAAGAAATTTTAATCCTTTAGTATTACGTTTACAACATGGGTAAGAAAGCATACATTGAAGCCATAGATGCATCTTAACATTAAAAATTACGTTAACCTCTTTTACCATTACAAGTGAGATTTTATATAAAAAAACCGGCTCCGTCATGATAGCTTATCATTGTTACAGAAGTTTCAGCCAATGTGAAGGAAAGAAATATAGGAAGTTATTAACCTCTAGCGATTGCTTCAATTCCTATATCCATAGGGCACTGAAATTAATCTTTGATGTGCGAAAATGCCTAAACAAAAGCCTGCACAAAAGGATAATATGTTAAACTTAGGTTAACTCTATTTAGATGTGTAGGATGTTTTTTCAACCTGAATAACACAAACTTGTACATGGAAAAGCCAGAATACTAACAAGTGTGTTCTTACTTGTCATTTTACAGATAATTCAGATATCTCATGGTAGCTATTTTTATCAACTTGAGTAAAGAAAGTAAATATATGAAAAGGCCATGTGCCTGGCATCCGTTTAATCTCTTACAATCTACATCTGAGAAAACAAGTCGAATTTACATCTCAGAATAACAACAGTTTTAATAAATTGGTTTATTCCCAAGGTTCTTGCTGTTGTAACTATTCCCTGCAACCATGTCAAATATCCTAAATGTTTTGGGATTTAAAGCCGCGGCAATATACTATAGAAAAATACACATTTTCATCTAGACCAATCATGGAACTGCTTACCATTGTTTGCGATGTGCATCAAACAGGGTCCTCATTCTTGGTGGCTTCCATCGATTATTGGCATTTCCACTGTGAGATTAACATCCAAAACCGAGGCAGCCTGGCCAGCAAATAGCTACACATAGAATTGCTAATAGCCAAAAAAAGACAGAATTCCTTCTTTTTACGTGTTTATCACTCTGCCTTGGAAATAACAACACAAATAGCTCATCCATATGAGAAACCCAGTGATCCACCTCTGAATCCATCTTCATGTTCCTGCTGCAAAGTTGATATATAACACTTCTGGCAGGTGCTGCTCCTCCCCGCCTCCACTTCCAGCACCGCTCCTCTCTGCTGGCCCCCTCCTCCATGGTCGCCACCCTGCCGCCAAATCTTCTCAACAACAAACGCACATCGCCATCATTTTTTCTCAACAACGGAAACACATAGGCACAAAATCAAGTTAACTGGGATCATTACCGTTGTTGTTTATATCTGATTAGGGGCAGAGGCAGGCCTGGTGCTGCCAGTACTCTAGCACCGGTCTAGCAACTGCACTGCCTTGTGCATGTCTTAATTTTAAGGCTTTGTATATAAAAAATTCTGGGTAACTAGCTCCATTTAGCAAGGATTAGCACCACCCATTGGGTCTTTCTGGCTCCGCCCCTGTATCTGATTGTGGGAAGGTGTAGACCTTGGTAGCAGCTACCCTTCTTCTGTCCAGGGCTCTAGGCAGCGGCGAGCGCGAACTGGACCTCCGCTACACCTTCCACAACTGACCTCGACCGCTCCATGGTTCCGCCTATGAGCTCCGCCACGCCATGGATGCACAGTATCTCGCCGGATGCAATGCCCTAGCTCTGCCTAGGACCTTCGGTGCTGCGTCCCGGCTCCGCCCAAGACCTCTCCACACACCGCTCCCCGGCTCCGCCCAAGAGCTCCCCTAGCAAGAATTCGTCGACGCCAATGCCGAGCATGCGGTTCGACATGAGTAGTTGAGGCGACTGTCGAGAACCCTAGATTGCACGGTGCAGGGGACTCTCAGGAGTTGGGAGGAAAAGGAGGAAAAGGAGATCAATCGAGACTTTCTTCAAGAGGGACAGAGGGTGGGCAGTGGACCGGTCTGGTGGTTATTTGTTAGCGGTTTTTTGTAGTGCCTAGCGAAGCTGAGCCGGTTCTCAGCGCTATGGGATTTCACCACACTTAAGATTTAAGAGAATTTTGCTGGATGGCACCCATGTTTTTGTCTCTTTGTTGGAGTAGTTTTCCATGTTAAATCTTGTGTCCCTCGTGTGTGGTTTGTTTCTTTTTCGTTTTATTTTCTTATCGCATTTATAGCAAGTGGAACAAAAGCCATGTTTCAATATAGGGTTGCGACACCCTCGGGATCAGGGCTAGAAAAATCACATATCTTAATCTGACATAAGCCTAACCTAGAGTTCGAGGATATACAGTGAGAGAATCGATAACACAACAGTGATCCTACAACACAAAAATTATTACAACAAGCCCATAACTGAGCGAAGAACAAAATTATCAAGCAGAGGTCACTAACCACAAACATCAAACAACGGAAGTCAAATTATGCTATTAAGTATAGTAAACTTAACAAATGGCCTAAGAGGCCTGAACCATAACAATGACGTCCTAGCCCATAGAATCCAGGCTGCCGGCCAAGAACCCCAAGCTACTCGTCGGTGTCGATGTCATACGGAACTCGTCTTTAGGTGAACAATTACTCTGCTACAAAAGTATCAACAAAGCAAAACTTATGGCTGATGGGGCTCTTTTGCATAAAGCTATCTTTGTTTATAAAATAAGAGGGAGAAGAAGCTCGTCTAATCATAATATTTTAAAAGGGGATAAGAGAGTGGCATCTCCAAAGTATTGATCATCATATTGATATCCACCAAGTCAGCATCATCAAACAACTAGGATCACCCCCTCGTACCCATGAGGAAGCATCCTTAAACACACATTGAACCTTCAAGTTTTACTATTAGGTTATAGTTCTCTATGATCTTAGAATCTGGTCACCAAGCGTTCATAACCATGAACACGAATTTTTGAAAATATTTAACCCTGCAGGTGTATACAACTTTAACCATACGTACCAACCTTCTCTTAATGCCACATGATTAGCCATCTTCCTTGGAAGGCCAGCAGAGAGTGGTCGACCACGACCTTTACCTTGCTTTCGCTGAGACCATGAGTCACTCCCTAAGAATGGTTCCATCGTAATGGGTCAAATCCCGAAGCCGGACCCTAGATATGTGAGGCGAGGTTGGTTCACCAGGTGTAACGCCCTCAGAATCGGCCCTATGCAAGTTTCAGCGAAACTCGCCAAACCCGCATAGAAACGATTCGAAGGTGCCCACCAGGCACTTTCGTGCGGGTGGAAAAACAAAGTAATAACATTACACAACAGTCCTCGATGGGACCCACAGAACAGATATATACAACAGCGACTCGAAGAGTCAAGAACACAAATATACGGTACAAAGATCCAAATCACCTTGAAAAGAGGGAGCGTCCGACTACGGACAAGATGCAAATGGGGCTAAGAGCCCTGAAGAATAACCAATGGCGTCCATAACCCTGCCCAGGCCAAGCCGGAAGGGTAACCCTGCTAACGGCGTCGATCTCAAAACCTGCTTAAACAAAAGGGGTGCCGACAAAGGGCAAAACAGAAAACAAAGAAGGAGCGTCAGTACTGAGGCCAGTACACGGCGAGGCTAGAATTCGGCGGTCCTCGCCTACATAGGTATGGTGGACTGAGCGGCAGCGGCAGCATGCACTAAACAACCTATAGAGACTCGATACAACTGGCGGTTATCAGAGGGGGGGTGAGAATGACCTATCCGGATCCAACCTGAAGATATCACCAAACAAACCCATCCTGGTGTTTCCCCCTCGAGACCAAACGAGGAAGTCAACCGAGGAACGCACACAGTTGGCAGTTTTAATTATTCAGTTTTTGTTGAGGCACTTTACTAGGCAGGTTTAGATAATCATCCTGATAAAGTAAGCAGTGGGCACTTTTAGTTAATCATTCTGTTATAGTGGCAGTACTTACTAGTCAGGTACAATGATCATGAGATAACCCCAAAACCCAGCAGTGTTGGTACTTTTACTTAGCCATTCCGTTGTAGTGAAGCTGATTACTAATTATATCAGAAACAAGTTATTTTAAAACAGTAAACTTTAGTTATAGTTGTCTATGATCAGACACTGTGCTCCAAGTCGTCCATAACCGCGGACACGGCTTCTCGAAAAGATTAAACCCTGCAGGGGTGCACCAAAGTATCCACAGGCACTTCGACCCTTTTGCCGATCGGTTAACATACACCCATCGGTATGTCGGCGGGCCTAAGTCACGACGTTCCTGCGGACAAAGCAAGCACGGGGGCCCCCACCGAGTCGACACCGCAACGGAGTCGGCCGGTCTCGAGACGGACTCGGGGTTTGGGTGGACGGCGATGGCGACAAATCCCCAACGGGACCGCCGACACCGCGAAAACGTGTCCCGATCCTAACAAGACAAAGGCAAGACTCGCACAATCGTAAATAAAGCAAGAAAGCATGGCATAAGTACAAGATAGTAAGAACACCTCAAACTAGTTTGTGGCCCCAAGACAAGATTTTGAAATCAGGTAATTATCAATGGGGCCCATATCTCCCCACCTGGTTAGCGCTCGATCTCGGAACAGATGTCAAGAACTCGGGTCCTACGGGACACAAGTGGGCGGTCGGAAACCAAATCTTACCTATCACCCACCGATGCCTCTGCTTAATTCAATTTTAGTTGTTAAACAGGAATTAAAGTGAACAATAATTAAACCAAGATCATCTTCATCGTTAACATGCGGCAGTTCTCCAACAATGGTGGTACTTGACGACAAGCAAAACACTGGAGCAAGCGACTACGACACGCGGGTCCATCTATCTACCAAACAACAGGGAATAGGATGTGTCCATGGCTATATATGGCTGCAGGGGATATCACGGGAACGAGAACTAGAGCATCGCAACACAGATAGCAAAGATCAACAGGAGGGAAGTAAATGCTATAAAAGTAAGATAGGTAGAAAGAGGGAGATGCTCGCCTGAAAACATTGTCGAAGGTTCAACCGAAGATCGGGGCGAAGCTCACATCAACTCAACGGCCTTATCCGCGAAGAAGCAAAACACTAGAAAAACACCGGATGCAATATTTAATACAACGGCAGAAGATCGGCATGATGCATGCATGATGGGTGGCATGGCAAAGATGCGATGCAATTAGGTCAAGATTAAGCGGAACCGGGGTCCCGACAATTATCAGATGGTTCCAGTTGTTTAACTACCCCGCAATTTAAATGTTGTTGAACATGGCCGAAGAAAGTACTGGTTCGCTACACAAGTTTAAATGAGGCCAATATAAGGCTAGATTTGCCCGCATATGGGCCCCATATTTACTTATTAGGTGAATCGGCATAAGGCCCCCAAACCACATGAATGAATGCATGCACGACGATTAAATGTGCAACAAGTTGATATCATGTTATAAAATAGGGTTTGCGGGAGAGGGTTCACACATTAGAGGGGGCTCGACGATCTTGGGTTCCGGGGTTCGGGGTCGGTCTCAGGGTTCGACGGAGCTGGGGTACGGGGGTTCGGCGGAAGCGTCCTCGGTCACGGGGCAGATCTTGTCGCATCGGGGTCTCGGTGTCCGGGGGCAGAACTTGGTTCAGTGCCGTTCTCATCATCGCGAAGGTCTTGTCGGGTCCCACGCCATCGTGTCGGTCTCGGCATCCGGGGGCGAGGGACTTGGCATCCTCGAGGAGCACTTGTCGTACATGTGTTTTCGGTTCCGTGCCGATGATCCTGTCGTTCGATGTCGGGGTCTCCAGGGTCTTGACGGCTTCGGGTTCGAGAGGGAGATCTTGGCGCCGGGGTTTCCGTGAAGCGGACTTGGCGTTCGGGTCGCGGCATTCTCGGTTCCGTGATGGAGATCATGAGGTCCCGGCCCTGGTGGTCCGTCGGGTTCGATCGAGTCGGCGTCGATCTCGGGATCTGCCCCTACACGGTCTTCGGGGAACTCAGGTTCAGGGGTCCGGCGTCCGTGTGACGGTCTTGGCGATATGGCGAACTTGGTCGATGGCCCTCGGTCACACCCAAACAGGGCGGTCTTCGGGTCGGGGTGGCGATCTTGGCGGCGAGGTCGGGTCGGGAGGCTCGCGAAGGGACGCCAGGAGAACGGCGGGCTCGGAGGTTGACGGGTCGCCCGCAGACGGAGAAGCGCGCAGACGGCGCCTGCGCCACGGGCGAACGGGTCGGGCCGAGGGTGGAGACGCGGCCGGCAGGACTGGCCGGGACAATGAGCTCGCCCGCGCCAGCGTGGAGAGATCGGCTCGGCGGCACTAGGCGACGGGGCGATCGAGGGAAGGAGGCGCGGCGGCGAGGCTTCGAGGCAGGCGGCGGTATGATGGCGGGCTCAGGGCGTTAGGCGCGACGGAGCCGGAGACCGCAGAGGTGGCGGAGGAGGGCCGAGGCGGACTCGAGGCGGTCATGGTCCGCGGCGGCGGGAGGCCTTGGCGCAGGGCCGGGCAGGAGCGGCTCGGGCGCTTCATGGTCGAGCGTGGCGGAGGCGGAGAGGGTTGATGCGAGCGCTGGGTCGTGGGGTCCTCGGTCGGCGGAGCTCGGGCGGAGGGGCGGAGGTGCCGGGCGACGGAGGGAGTGCCGAGCGAGGCGCTGGAGGCGGCGGCGGGCGCAGGGCAGGCGGGGAGGCCTGAGCCCGGCAGAGCCGACGGCGACGCGAGGTAGCGCCGGTGGTGGTACTGAGACGCAACGGAGGGAGGTTGGTCAGCTGGGGCTAGGGCGCGGCCACGCCAGTCTTGATCTTGGGGCGACGGAGCGTCTGAGGAGGTGGAGCGGCTGAGGGAGGCGGGCGGCCGGAGCGTGGCGGTGGCGCGAGAGGGGAGAGGGCGTGCGGGGAGAGCCAGGAAGAAGAACAGGGGAGAGAGGGAGTGCTTGCTGCGCGCGTGGGGCCGGGGACAGGCGGGTCCCGCGGGACAGGGCAAGTGGGGAGGGGCGGCTGAGTGTGCGTGTGCTGGGAGCTAGCTGGGGGTGGGGCCCGGCCAGGAGGCTGCAGGAGCGTGCGTGAGTGTGTGGGTTTGAGTGGAACAGGTGGGATGGGTGAGAGAGGGAAGGGAGAGAGAGGGGTTGGGGAAAAAGGCCAAGTGGCAGGTTTTGATAGGCTAGAGGGGAGGGAGAGGGTGATGTGGCGGGTCTGGATTGGTGAGAGTGAGGTGGAGGGTAGGTTGGGTAGGAATATTGGTAGGTTTAGGATTAGAAGGGCGGCAGGTTTGGACCGATCTGAAAAATCTGGGGCGGTCGTTCGGGTCGGGTTGGCCCGTTCGACTGCCCCTACTAAAATAAAATAAAACTTTATTTGTTTAATTGGACCGTTTGCAAACCGCCATGCCAAAACAAAACAATCCGGCGAACCGGGGTTTGGCGTTTTAATAAAAGATGGGGCGTTTGGAAAACGAATCGGGGTTTGCAAAATAGTTTTGACAAACAACATGCGACGATGACGATGCAATGCACAAATTCAACGCGATTTTCTAGTAGTGGTTTTGCGGGATGCCACAATTCGACACCACTAACAATGGATCTCGCCCTCGAGATCCGCCTCATGGTACCGGAAGGAAGGTCGGCGATCTGCGTCTTCTCGCTTGGTAGATCCTCGACACCACTAACAAGAGGTCGTTGCTCTGCTCAAGAGAACACTCCGGATAAACAACGGACGAAGTTAAAGGTAAGGCCACCTCTAACTTCCATGGAAGGAGTAAATTGCATCGATCCACCATTCAATGTACATAAGCGAATGATAAGAGTAGTGGTATGGTCGCGACTCCATCCCGCACTCAAAGCATTACCCTGTGCACGAATAGACAGACTATGCAACCAACTCTCAAGATTCAGACTGAAGATCCCGACAAGCGAGGTTCGGATCAAAGGAGTGATGCAGACTCTGCCTCGGAGCTGGCGTAGATGATGTCGTCGCGTCGGGAACACCGGAAGGAACAAACAAGGAACAAGGAATGGTAACACCGTAGACGGATTCTTCGGATAGCATGGAGACCAGATGTCGCAACACCGTTATCGAAGAAGGAAGCGAAACCCTAAAGGTACGACGGAAACCCAACCACGAGATATCCTGGACTCGAAGAAAGAGAAGAGAGCGGATCCAAAACACGTAGAGGTAAGAGGAGATTAGCAGAGGGGTAAGGAGTAAAATCAGACCTAATCAGAACTATCCAACCGATTTTGCAAAAATAGTTTTGACACTCTACATCGGCCGTTAGCTAGGTTATCCTACAGGCTGGACTTGTGGGGTATCGCAACTGCTGAGCTCTGATACCACTCTAAATGAGGCCAATATAAGGCTAGATTTGCCCGCATATGGGCCCCATATTTACTTATTAGGTGAATCGGCATAAGGCCCCCAAACCACATGAATGAATGCATGCACGACGATTAAATGTGCAACAAGTTGATATCATGTTATAAAATAGGGTTTGCGGGAGAGGGTTCACACATTAGAGGGGGCTCGACGATCTTGGGTTCCGGTTCGGGTCGGTCTCGAGTTCGAGCTGGAGTACGGGGTTCGTGAAGCGTCCTCGTCACGGGCGATCTTGTCGCATCGGGTCTCGGTGTCCGGGCGTAACTTGGTTCAGTGCCGTTCTCATCATCGCGAAGGTCTTGTCGGGTCCCACGCCATCGTGTCGGTCTCGGCATCCGGGGGCGAGGGACTTGGCATCCTCGAGGAGCACTTGTCGTACATGTGTTTTCGGTTCCGTGCCGATGATCCTGTCGTTCGATGTCGGGGTCTCCGTGGTCTTTGACCCGGGTTCGAGAGGGAGATCTTGGCGCCGGGGTTTCCGTGAAGCGGACTTGGCGTTCGGGTCGCGGCATTCTCGGTTCCGTGATGGAGATCATGAGGTCCCGGCCCTGGTGGTCCGTCGGGTTCGATCGAGTCGGCGTCGATCTCGGGATCTGCCCCTACACGGTCTTCGGGGAACTCAGGTTCAGGGGTCCGGCGTCCGTGTGACGGTCTTGGCGATATGGCGAACTTGGTCGATGGCCCTCGGTCACACCCAAACAGGGCGGTCTTCGGGTCGGGGTGGCGATCTTGGCGGCGAGGTCGGGTCGGGGAGGCTCGCGAAGGGGACGCCAGGGAGAACGGCGGCTGGCTCGGAGGTTGACGGGGTCGGGTCGCCCGCAGACGGAGAAGGGGCGCAGACGGCGCCTGCGGCCACGGCGGCGAACGGGTCGGGGCCGGAGGGTGGAGACGCTGGGCAGCAGAACTGGCCGGGCGACAAGAGCTCGCCCGCGCCAGGAGTGGAGAGATCGGCTCGGGCGGCACTAAGCGAAGAAGCGGCGATGGAGGGAAGGAGGCGCGGGCAGGCTCGGCCCGGCGAGCCGGGGCGCTGGTGGCGGGCTCAGGCGGTCGTTGCGCCGGCGACGAGCTTCCAGACCGCAGAGGTGGAGGAGGGCCCGAGGCGGACTCGAGGCGGTCGCGGCGAAAGGCGGGCGGAGGCCTTGGCGCGGGCGGGCACGCCGCGCAAGCGCGTGAGGGCGCGGCTCAGCGGGCGCCGCGGTCGAGCGTGGAGGCGAGAGGGTTGATGCTGGCCTTGGGTCGTCGGGGTCCTCGGGTCACGGAGGCGGAGGCAGCGCGAGGCGGAGGTGCAGGCCAGCGCCAGGCGGCCAGGGGAGCGGGGGGGCGGAGCTGTGAGGCAGCGAGGCCGAGGCCGGACGCCAGTGAGGCCGCGCCGGTGGTGGCCTGGGCAGCGCCAAGAGGGAGGTTGGTCAGCTGGGGCTAGGGCGAGGCGGCCAGTCTTGTCTGAGGGGCGACGGAGCGTGCGGGGGAGGTGGAGCGGCCTGAGGGAAGGGCGGAGGCGTCTGAGGAAGTGGCGGTGGCGAGAGGGGAGCGGGCGTGCGGGGAGAGCCAGGAAGAAGAACAGGGGAGAGAGGGAGTGCTTGCTGCGCGCGTGGGGCCGGGATGCGGGTCCCATGCAGGAGGCAAGTGGGGAGGCGAGTGTCGTGTCTTGGGAGCTAGGCTGGGGTGGGGCCAGGAGGCTGCAGGAGCGTGCGTGAGTGTGTGGGTTTGAGTGGAACAGGTGGGATGGGTGAGAGAGGGAAGGGAGAGAGAGGGGTTGGGGAAAAAGGCCAAGTGGCAGGTTTTGATAGGCTAGAGGGGAGGGAGAGGGTGATGTGGCGGGTCTGGATTGGTGAGAGTGAGGTGGAGGGTAGGTTGGGTAGGAATATTGGTAGGTTTAGGATTAGAAGGGCGGCAGGTTTGGACCGATCTGAAAAATCTGGGGCGGTCGTTCGGGTCGGGTTGGCCTGCTCGACCCCTACTAAAATAAAATAAAACTTTATTTGTTTAATTGGACCGTTGCAAACCATGCCAAAACAAAACAATCCGGCGAACCGGGGTTTGGCGTTTTAATAAAAGATGGGGCGTTTGGAAAACGAATCGGGGTTTGCAAAATAGTTTTTGACAAACAACATGCGACGATGACGATGCAATGCACAAATTCAACGCGATTTTCTAGTAGTGGTTTTGCGGGATGCCACACCAGGGGCTCCATCCACCCTAAGCAACCCCGACCACGCTTACCTACCTGTTATGATTCTCCTTCACATGCTGATGTCTATACACGCTTCTATTCTTGTAGACAGTGTTGGTCCTCCAAGTGCAGAGGTTTGTAGAACAGCAGCAAGTTTCCCTTAAGTGGATCACCCAAGGTTTATCGAACTCGGGGAGGAAGAGGTCAAATATATCCCTCTCAAGCAACCCTGCAATCAAGATACAAGAAGTCTCTTATGTCTCCAACACACCCAATACACTTGTCAGGTGTATAGGTGCACTAGTTCGGCGAAGAGATAGTGAAATACAAGTAATATGAATGATTATAAGTGGTAATTGCAATCTAAAATAAAGATGGCAGCAAGAAAATATGTAACAGAACTTATTGTAAACGGTGTTTCAATGCTTAAAAACAAGGCCTAGGGATCATACTTTCACTAGTGAACACTCTCATATAAATATCTTCTCTTCATTATGCTACTCTGAACTACTCTCCGGTTGGATAACTCCAATCCATGGTAGGGATACAAAAGCTCTCCTTAAAGTTTGCATTCCCCATCTAGGTAACCCCACACTATCACCTTGAGCCCTAGATGGTTCCAACAAACACCACAATTTCATAGAGAGATCCAACTCAAAATATAACTCATGATAAGTATTTCTGTAATCTTTAGCCTAAGTGCCACATGGTGTGATAACTCATGATAAGTATTTCTGTAATCTTTAGACTAAGTGCCACACGGTGTGCACACTGTCAACTTTATACACGTGGGGATAAGCGGAGATTACAATAATTAAAGCACTTGAATAGCAAAGTAGATCTACTTATTCAACTAGATTACAAAGCTCATGATCACAATAAGATCACGCATAGAGAGAGAGAGAGATGAACACATAGCTACCAGTAGAGCCCTTAGCCTCGAGGGAGAACTACTCCCTCCTCATCATGGGAGTCAGCAACGACGATGGAGATAGCGGTGGAGTCGATGGAGATGGCTTTGGGGGAAATTCCTCGTCCCGACAGGGTGCCGGAATAGAGACTTCTGTCCCCCCGAATCTCCTCTTTGGTGGTGGCGGCACTGCGAAACTTTTCGTGGATTTCTGATCTCGGTGCTTAAGGTTTCTACCTCGGGGTGTTTATATAGGCGAAGGGGTGAGGTCGGTTGAGGGCTAGGAGGCCCACACCATGCCCTGGTGCGGCCTAGGGTGGAACCGCGCCAGGGGTTGGTGTGGCCGCCCTATGGCGCCTCTTCGTCCCCCCTCTGGACTCCGTCTTCGCTCCGGTAAAATATTGACTTCGGCTTTTGTTCCGTCCAATTTCAAGAATATTTCTTTACTAACTTTTCTGAAACGAAAAATAGCAGAAACATGCAACTGGCACTGCGGCATCTTGTCAATAGGTTAGTTCCAGAAAATGTATAAAAATGCCTCAAAGTGTAGATAAAACATAAGATAGTTATTATAAAACAAGCATGGATCATCAAAAATTATAGATATGTTTACGACGTATCACCCGCCAAATCTTTCAAAAAAAATTCTATGCATATGACGAATGGAACGCCCGAACTATGTGACTCATGAAATCCACTAGGAAAGTTAGTTGCTCGTGGGGTTGTCTAGGCCCCGTGTGGTTATACACTTGTCTCGGTTCTAAAGGCAAGAACTCGGGTCCTAGTGGTGGCGATCATGGACTACAAAAACCACATCCCACCATGGCCTCCCCATACAAGCCTTAACATGTTTAACATTTACCACTGATCTCACCTTATCAGTATATATCGTTCTCCTATCATACTAGATTCTCTGCATATATTACATCTGGATGGACCATACTAAACAGCTAAGCATGACACAGATATAAGCTTTAGTAGTGCACACAAGCCAAACCTAGCTATGTTACGAGCGATGGATCAGGTAATGTAAGCTTAAAGGGAGTAATGCAATGGATATAATACTCTATCTATAGGTAAAAGACCACAGTAGAATCATATGCATCATGATAAAAAATTTAATACTTTGAAATCATGGGATTGTCTAATGGTGGGGCTTTTCTTGCTTTGCCCATTGATAACCAATAAGCAGATATTCAGGAATATTGTACTTGACTTGATTACAGTTGGTCAAGTATTAACCTCCGATCTTCAACGGTTGATCTCGGTCTTCGATCTCGGACTCGATCTCGTATTCTACCGAGAAGAACCAAACACCGGAAAAAAGGGAAAACAATCAACACATGGCATCGATGCAATGCTCAAGCATGGATGATGATATGGCAAGTTAAATAGTATTGAAATATAACCCTAATACATGCTTGACAATTTAATCAGGGTTCCGATAGGTCCAAACCCTAATTCGGTGAAACCTCATATGCATATGGGAGGGGTCACTTTGTTCTTCTAATTAAAATTGTCATTGAAGTTTCTTAAAAATGCATGATTATATCTTTAACAGATAGATCTTGTTTTTCTAAACAATTGGATATATTATACATATTTTCTGATTTATAATTAATTAGTTATTGATTTTATAAGATTTAAAAAAAATCTGGAAATATTAAAATTATTTATGACATCAGGCTGACGTCAGCGCAGGGTGAGGGTTATTTCTCACCGGGGCTGGGTCTAGCCGCTGCATCTGACAGAGGGGCCCCAGGCCACGCCAGCTGCCACGCTAGCTGGTGGGACCCAACTATGCTTCACAAGCGTTGACTGCGCCCTGCTGACGTTATTGTGACGTCAGTGTGACGGTGGTCGGCGGTGGCCTCCCAGGTGATGCACGGTAATGGTGGAGCAGAGCGAGCGGGGCAGCACGGGCGTGCGCATTGATACATTGGAACCGTATCTATAATTTTTGATGCTCCATGCTTGTTTAGTATCTACTTTGTTTTACTTGTCCGCACTTTGAGGTGATTTTTACATGTTTTCTGATACTAACCTATTAACAAGTTGCAACAGTGTCAGATGCCTATTTTCTGCTGTTTTTGGTTTCTGAAAAGTTAGTAAAGATATATTCTCGAAATTGGACGGGACAAAGGACAAAGTCAATTACTTTCCATAGGGAACAAGAAGTCCAGAGGAGAGCCGGAGGGTCCATCCAGGGGGGCCAGACCCACCCCAGGCGTGGGTGGGCCCAGCCTCACGCCTAGCTAGAGTTTGGTGGCCCTGGCCGCCTCCTCGGTCTCCCCCTTCGCCTATAAGAAGCCCCCGATGCAGAAACCCTGAGTACCCGATCAGAAATCCACGAAACCGTCTATAGCCACCACCACCATCATCCCTAGATCGGGTGGATCTGAAGTTCTTCCCGGCACCCTGTCGGAGGGGAGATCATCCCGGAAGCCTTCTCTCCGGTATGATGCGTGAGTAGTTCCACCTTGGACTATGGGTCCATGTAGTAGCTAGATGGTTGTATCTCCTCCTTTGTGCTTTCATGTATATATCTTGTGAGCTCCGTTCATGATCAAGATATAATTTATTTGTAATCATGCATGTTGTGTTTACAGGAATCCGATGGATATTGATATTATTATGTTGGTTTGATTAATGGTTTTGTATTTATGATTCTATTATGTCTATATTGTTTGTAATCTTGCATGCTCTCCGTTGTTAGTAGCAATCTTGGCCAAGTAGTTGCTAGTGACTCCAAGAGGGGGTATTTATGCTCGATAGTGGGTTCATGCCTCTAGTTTACAAGGGAAGTGAAAATAATCTCTTCGGTTGTAGATGTGCTGTTACTACTAGGGAGAAAACAACGGTATCTTGTTTATGGAACATGTGGACTGTTTACCTTACACACTTTGCTTAAAGCAGTTGTCTGTTGCTTGCAACTTAATACTGGAGGGGGTTCGAATGATAAACTGAAGGTGGACTTCTAGTCATAGATGCAGTTGGATGGCGGTCTATGTATCTTGTTGTATTGCCCAATCAACCTCATAGGATCTTTCTAACTAGTAATTACATTGTTATGCCTTGCTCAGTTCCTATCAATTGCCCTGCTGTAATTTGTTTACCATTCATGCCATGTTGTTTATCTAAGGAGAGCACCTCTAGTGAACTATGGACCATGGTCCAATCTTTACCATTGATACATCTTCCACTGTTACTTGTTTACTTGCTGCAAACATTACCTTCCACACCATACGTTTAATCCTTTGTTACAGCAAACCGGTGAGCTTGACAACCTCAGTGTTCGTTGGGGAAAAGTCTTGAGTTTGTGTTGTGCAGGTCTTCGCGTTGCTTGCAACACCTGTATGACGTTTCCTTCCTCCTTCTGGTTCGATAACCTCGGTCTCAACCGAGGGAAAACTTGCTGCTTGCTGCTTCACACCTTGCTCTTAGGGTTCCGAAAAGGCTGTGTGTAGACAGCCGTCACGCATTGAATCGCGGGAGAAAGCCGAGCTAGATAGTGGCGACGCCGCCCTTTTTTGGTTGCCAGAGCAAGCTATGCAACAGCGGCCAACGACGGAGTTTGACGCCAGGGCAAACCAGAGAGGAAGGAAGCAGAGGGGTGCGTGAGCACTGCAAGCTCACCGAGAGCATGAAGAGGCGATCGTTGAGGAGGGGCGGGTCCGGAATCAACGGCGAGCAGTGATACATCATAAACGTATCTATAATTTTTGATGCTCCATGCTTGTTTTGTGTCAACTATCTTATGTTTTGTCTACACTTTGAGGCATTTTTATACATTTTCTGCAACTAACCTATTGACAAGATGTCATAGTGCTAGTTGCCTGTTTTCTGCTATTTTTGGTTTCAGAAAATCTAGTAAGGAGATATTCTCGGAATTGGACGAAACAAAAGCTGAAGTGCCTATTTTTCCAGACGCAACACGGAGCCCGAAGGAGAGACGAAGCGGAGCCATGCCTAGGGATGGCACGGGTCCACCCTAGGCCGCGCCGCCCAATGGTTTGGGCCCCTCGTGCGTCCACCGACCTTACCCTTTCACCTATATATACTTCTCCCCGAGACAAAAACCCTACGTAGATCAGAAATCCACGAAAAGTTTCGCAGCACCGCCACCACCAAAGAGGAGAATCAGAGGACAGAAGTCTCTATTCCGGCACCCTACCGGGACGGGGAACAGTGGCGGTGCTAGGAAATGGCTGGCGGGTATTCATTTTACAAAAAAATGGTCTCAATGCACAATAGTATAAACTATGAGAATTGATAGCATTAGCACAAAATAGTATTGGATAGTAACAAATTTTCATTAAAGCCATAAATTCATAAATCATAAGAGATAAGACGATAATTTTATAATAACAACAAAGTACCAATATACACAATAGTACAAAACATTTTCGAAATGAGGCATTTAATCTTGATTAAAGCCACATTAAAATACAACTTTGCGATCGCCTTGTTAGAAGAGAGTGATGACGGCCTCCGCACCATGGTATTCTTTTCCAATCTTAACGAGCAAATAACTGTCTGATTTGATGTGGTTGTTTCATTTGTATTTTTTGGCTTTTGAAGCTTTTTTCCACAATGCAAATATGCTACTGCCAGCGGCACTGTTCTTCTTCATCTAGATTAGAAGAAATGAAGAAGAAATACACAAATAGTCAATATGTTGTTGCACATCTAGTAATTGATGCAAATATACACTACGGCTAGTCTGCTAGTAATTGATAGATACAAAATTGAATTACCGGATCTGCTAGAAGGATTTTGTTGCACAATTAGTAATTGATAGAAATTACAGAACGGAATATACTACTAGAGAATCTAAAAAATTAAAAATTGGTACTGACTTTTAGAAGCTTCTAGTCATTTAGGAAATATGAATAACAAGATCAAAGATGGAAGAAATGCATGGAAAGTTGGAAAGTACATGGCTGTTCCTGTTGATGTCCGCTGCCCGCCTCCGGTTGACCACTTCCGGCCGGCTCACCGCTGGCCACTGCTCGTCCGGCCGAGGGGCGAGAGCTGCTTCCTGCCGGCCTGCCGCGCGCCGCCTGGCGGAACCGTGGTCCATAGAGATCACATTTGCGTGGCGGATGGGCGTCCCTGGCGTGAGTGGGGAACGACTCTGCTCCTACTCTCCGAATCGATCGATTCTGTCTTAGTAGACTGCTCTCTCTATGGTCTATGGGCCGGATGACAACTCGATGATATGTATAATTTTTTTGCTCAGATTCTTTGGTATTCACGTGAATACAGGGGCATACCCCCAGCGCCGCCCATGACGGGAAATTTCCCCCGGAGCCATCTCCATCGACTCCACCACCATCTCCATCACCGTTGTTGACTCCCATGATGAGGAGGGAGTAGTTGTCCCTCGAGGCTAAGGGCTCTACCGGTAGCTATGTGTTCATCTCTCTCTCTCTCTATATATATATATATGCGTGATCTAATTATGATCATGAGCTTTGTAATCTAGTTGAATAAGTAGATCTGCTCTTCTACTTATCCCCACGTGTGTGAAGTTGACAGTGTGCAAACCGTGTGGCACTTAGGCTAAAGGTTACATAAATACTTACCATGAGTTATAATTTGAGTTGGATGTCTCTATGAGATTGTGGTGTTTGTTGGAACTATTTAGCGCTCAAAGTGATAGTTGATGACCCACAAGTATAGGGGATCGCAACAGTCTTTGAGGATAGTATAACCCAATTTATTGATTCGACACAAGTGGAGCCAATGAATATTTATAAGCCTTAACAACCGAGTTATTAATTCAGTTGCACCTGAAAATATTCTTGCTCACATTAGTTTATCAGTAGCAACAGTTTTGTAGTAGCAATAGCAAAGTAATAGTAGCAGTAAAATAAAGGCAATAGTAACAATAGTAGCAAACGACAGGATTTGAGTGCGGTAGGCATAGCGATGGATGGACGGGCGTTGCATGGACAAGACTATTCATGTAATATCAAGATCTAGCGCATTTGTAGATAAATAAGGTAAAGCATCCAATTACTAAAAAATCATAGGCATGTGTTCCATATATAGTCATATGTGCTCATAATGATAACTTGCACAACATCTTTTGTCCTGCCAGCCCGTTGCAGCGGGGCCTGTTGATGGCGCCTGAGAGCGCTTCGTCGGGAAACCCCAAGAGCAAGGTAGGATACAACACATCATCAAGTCTTCCCTCAGTAAGAAACCAAGGTTATCGAACCAGTAGGAGGAAGGAAACGTCTCAAAGGTGTTGCAAGCAACCTGGAAACCTGCACAGCACAAACTCAAGACTTTGTCCCAACAAACAGTGTGGTTGTCAATCTCACCGGTTGCTGTAACAAAGGATTAACTGTATGGTGTGAAAGGTAATATTGGTTTGCAGAAAGTAAACAATAATAGTGGAAGATGTATCAATGGTAAAGATTGGACCGGGGTCCATATTTCACTAGAGGTGTTCTTCTTAGATAAACAAACATGACATGCTGGGTAAACAAATTACAGCAGGGCAATTGACAGGACTGAGCAAGGCATAACAATGCAATACTATACATCATGATCCTATGAGATTCAATTGGGAAATACTACAAGATACATAGACCGCCAGCCAAATGCATCTATGACTAGAGGTCCACCTTTGGGTTATCATCCGAACCCCCTCTAGTATTAAGTTGCAAGCAACAGACAACTGCTTTAAGCAAAGTGTGTAAGGTAAACAATCCACTTGTTCCATGAACAAGAGACCGTTTTTTCTCCCTAGCGGCAACAACACATCTACAACCTTAGAGATTTCTGTCACTTCCCTTGATTAAATAGAGGCATGAACCCACTATAGAGCATAAATACCCCCTCTTGGAGTCACTAGCAACTACTTGGCCAATATAACTACTAACAACTGAGAGGATGGAAGATCACAAACAACACAGACATGATAGAATCAATAAGACAAAACCATTAATCAATCTGACATAGTAATCTCAATATCCATCGGATCCCTGCAAACACAACATGCATGATTACAAATAGATGAGATCTTGATCATGAACGGAGCTCACAAGATCTAGACATGAAAGCACAAAGGAGAAGATAAAATCATCTAGCTACTACATGGAACCGTATTCAAAGGTGGAACTACTCAGGATTTATACCGGAGGCTGGCATGATGAAGAAGAAGGCCTCCAGGATGATCTCCCCTCCAGCAGGGTGCCGGGAAGAGCTTCAGGTCCCCCCTAATCTAGGGACGATGGTGGCGGCGGCTATAGACGGTTTCGTGGAATATTGATCGGGTACTTAGGGTTTAGACATCGGGGGCTTCTTATAGGCAAAGAGGCAAGGCTGGGAGGTGGCCAGAGGGCCCACACCCTGCCCAGGCGTGGCCTAGGATGGGCCCGCACCTGGGGGTGTGGCCGCCCTGTGGCTCCCCTCCGTCTCTCCTCTGGACTCCATGTTCTCTTCGGTGAAATATTGACTTTGGCTTTTGTCCCGTCCAATTCCGAGAATATTTCCTTACTAGCTTTTCTGGAACCAAAAATAGCAGAAAACAGGCAACTGGCACTGTGGCAACTTGTTAATAGGTTAGTACCAGAAAACATATAAAAACACCTCAAAGTGTGGACAAAGAAAAACAAAGTAGATACTAAACAAGCATGGAATATCAAAAATTATAGATACGTTTCCGACATATCAAGCATCCCCAAGCTTAACTCCTGCTCGTCCTCGATTAGGTAAGTGATAAAAGAATAATTTTTGAGGTGACATGCACCATTAGAACCAAGATCAAACCATTTGTAAGCAATGAAAGATGGGATCAAAGAACTCTAAACATGAGCATGAAAGATGGAGTTCTAACAGTAAGACAAAGTAACTAAGCATGTAACATGAAAGGCTGCAAACAAAGATCATGAATAACATGCATTGAAAAACGTTTGTTTGTTTCACATACAGAAAACATAGCATAATGGCATTCATCTTGTCCCTCATAGAGTAGCAAATAGATGCATAGGACACCTTCAAAGTTCATTAGAGTGACTAGATACAAATAGCACAAGAATAAGTAATATCAACAATATGCATCAATCAATAAGTTTTGGGACAATACACGTAGAACTAAGAATGGCAACTATGCTCTCTTAACTGGTGCCTAAAGGTAGAAGGTGGAGGCTCAATATAATAGTGGAAGAAAGACCCTTCATAAAGGGAAGCAGGGATTTCAAGTTTCAAAAAGAGCTTCCAAAAATTATGGTACTTGTTAGCTTTCAGCCCTCATTGCCCCTATCATAAGCATCTTGAAGTGATTAAGGTTAAAGTGAACAAACTATGGAGTATATGCTTGACAAAGTATAAGTTGGAAATCTCATGTCCCTTGAATATGAGGGCCGCTCCTCATGTTACTAAACTTTAGTCACTTGTAAGTTCTTGTCATAGTAAGTACATGTGTACTATAGAGAACCGCCAACGGGGTACCCCTTGCACATGGTACAGGAGCTATCCCATAACCAAAATGACAAGGCAAGCAGACAATGAGCATCTCAGTGATCTTTTTATTTGCTATTTGCATAGGTTTTTATTTATGATGCTTCACAGATTGCTTATTATGGTGATGCTGCATGTTTCCACCATGATTAGGCATGGCTTATGCTAGCGGCCCAGGCATTTATCTAACACAAAATACATAACTCCATGGACTTACAAGTTCCCCTTTTATTTCACACCGACGACATCCATAGACAAAAGAGCATGATATCAATTTTGTACAAAGTACAAGTGCAATGTTGAAAGCGTTCCTCGTGATAGCATGGTTCTTCTAATTCCAACATATAAGAGCAAGAATAAACAACATATATGACACAATGGTTCAGGTTTATTAGGGCAATAAATATAAAGTGTGCCATCAAGTTCATGAGAGCTTTAATCACTAAGTTTTCACATAACAAAATACTTTTTAATTGGAAGATAGCTGAAAACAAGAATATACTTGCAGTGGTGTAACACACCATGCATAGGTATTTATAGTGGACACTTTGGAATAACTTGGTTTTTTGGAGTTGGAAGCATGAATAGAGCTTACTCATACAAGTGGAGGCTAGCAAAAGACCGGGAGCAACCAACTAAGAGAGCAATAATGGCCATAATCATGCAGAGCGACAAAACATTACTAATCAAAGCATAGAGTGGTACTACAAGTCAAGGAATAAATGATCATAGAGGCTATGGTGACTTGTTCATAGTCATAACATGGTGTGAGCATGTGCCAAGTCAACCCAAACAAAGCATCAAAGGAGAATACTACAATACTATGCTTTTGTATGCTAAAACAACACATGATTCCTTCAAGGAACAATAAGCAATCCCAATTGTTTGGAAAAAATTCATGCTACAACAATAATCACTAAGCATAAGGTCAAAACAACACCTAGCATGACATGCTAAAGTCTAAGTCACAGTCAAAACAAGCTACTCTTGTACTATTCAAGAAAGAACTTTCTACTCCTTTCCAACACCAATCAACTTATTTGAAACAACAGAGCGAGAACGGGGGTTCAAACTACTTTATTCAAGCAAATGAAGCAAACTAAGCAAAGTAAACGAAAACTAAGACGCTCCAAGAACAACACAACAGTGCATGAAACAATAAAAACGAAGTGTCTAGAAAGACCTGAGCTTTTTATTGATGAAGAAGGGGATGCCTTGGGCATCCCCAAGCTTTGACGCTTGTACCTCTTGGATATTTCTTGGGGTGACACCGGTGTGGCATCCCCAATCTTGAGCTTTTATCCATTCTTCTTCTCATTACATCATTCTCTCTCTACATCTGAAATTTTTCCTTCATACAAAACTTCACACAATCTTCATTAGCAACATTAGTGTATTCAGAAGATAATAGACCCTTGGGGTTAGCTTTGGAACAAAAAAAATTCACTACAACAAAAGCTACTATAGCAATTCCCTAAAAAATCTCAATTTCCCAAAAAGAACCCAAAAAGGAATCAACAAGAAGCAAATGCAAATAATGGCAGAAATCTGTCAAAACAGACCAACGGGTAGAAACCAATTTTTTCTAAGACATTCTGTTGCTCAAATAAAAAAGTGTTAAACTAAGGAAAATTATATAACATACTGGAGGATTTATTTGTAAATTTTCAGCTCAATCCGACGTACAGAGACTCCTCACGTATGTTTATTGTGGAGCACAGAAATCTGTTTCGAGACAACAACTCTCCAAATCTTACTTCCCTCTCATTAGAGGTCATTCTTGGCACAAAAAGCAAACAAAAAGGATAAGGAGAGGTCATTACTGAAGTAATAACTTCCAAGAGTCAAGAAAACTCTTGGGTTATCTCCCAAGAAGTACTTTTCTTTAACGCCTTTAAGTTAGACACAAGAAGCAAGAAATCAAATATTTTAAAATGAAGAAGCATTAACATCACACCTTGCTTTCAAAGGAGGAGCAAAAAGCAACTTCTCTCTCCTCATAGGGAAGTGTTCAATACCTTTCTTGAATGGGAATTGATATTTAATGGTGCCTTCTTTCATATCAATGATGGCACCAATAGTTCTAAGAAAAGGCATTTCCAAAGTAATAGGACAAGAAGCATTGTATTCAACATCCAAAACATAGAAATCAACAGGGACATAAGCATTGTTAACCATAATGAGAACATTGTTAATACTCCCCATGAGTTTCTTCTTAGCATTATCATTAAGTGGGACATCAAAATAACAATCTTCCAAAGGTGTCAAATCAAGCATTTCATAAATCTTCCTAGGCATAATAGAGACACTAGAACCAAGATCACATGAAGCTTTGAGATCAAAGTCATTCACTTTCATATTAATAATGGGTTCCCAACTATCTTCTACTTTCCTAGGAATAGAAGCTTTGTGTTTTAACTTCTCTTCCTTAATTTTAACAAGAGCATCTGTAATGTGTTCGGTGAAAGAAACATGCATATCACTGGCATGAGGACTTTTGTCAAGCTTTTGAAGGAACATAATCACTTCAGAAATATTACAACCATCAAGATCAAAATCAAACTTAGCATCACTAGTAGTAGACTCATTGGCCTTAGGCGTTGTTGGAGGAGGAATAGGGACTTCTTGTGGTTTAGTGGCATTCATATTGGTGGTGGTGATGGTGCACACACTATTGTTTCTAGCAATTTCAACTTCTCTTTCCCACTTAGCTAGCAGTCTAACATTTTCATCAATAGTAACTTGTATGGCATGAGTAGCAGCAAAGGTACTTTCCATGGTTTCAGGTTTAGAAGCCATTTTATTAATGAAAGATGACTGTGCTTCAGACAAAGAGGAAATATTTTTCTCTACATTCAAAAGCTTTTCCTCCACGGTCTTGTTGAAAGTTGTTTGTTTACCAATAAAGTCTTTGAGCATGACTTCAAGTTCAGAGGGGGCACTTCTAGCATTGTTGTAGGAGTTTCGATAGGTATTGCCATTATTAGGAGGATAAGTCCTATAATTGTTGTTAGTACCAAAGTTATTCCTATAGGCATTGTTGTTGAAATTGTTGTTTCTAATGAAGTTCACATCAACTTGCTCTTCTTCAGCAACCAAAGAGGCTAAGGGAACATTATTTGGATCTAAAGGAGCTTTCCCATTAACAAGCATAGCCATGATAACATCAATCTTATCACTCAAAGAGAAGGTTTCTTCAATAGAATTTACCTTCTTAACATGTGGAGCTCTCTTAGTGTGCCATTTAGAATAATTAACCTGAAGGGAATATGCCCAAGAGGCAATAATAAAGTGGTTATTATCGTATTCCTTGTTTATGATAAATGTTTATTTTACATGCTATAATTGTATTAATACGGAAACGTTAATACATGTGTGTTTAATAAACAAAAAGGATGTTCCTAGTTATGCCTCTCTTATAAACTAGCTCGTTAATTAATAAGATGATCAAAGGTTTCCTGATCATGGACATTGGATGTTGTTAATAACGATGTCACAACATTAGTGTAATGGTGTGATGAACATTCATCCGAAGTATAGCATTACGATAAAAGTCATTGAGTTTATATTGCTATAACAACTTACGAAGTGATCCTAATCCTTAGACCATGAGATCATGTCAATCACTAACACCGGAAGAGTTTCTTGATAACATCAAACGTCACACCGTAACAGGGTGATTATAAAGATGGGTTCAGAACTACTAAAGTGTTATGTTGAGGCCGTTGGATCGAGAGTGGAATTTGTTCATCCCGATGACGGATATATATGCTCTGGGCCCTCTCGGTGATATCACATTGATTAGCTTGCAAGCAAGTGATTTGATCACTAGAATGTTATATCACGGGAACAAGAAAAGAGTGCATGTCAGTAACAAGATCAAACTAGGTATGGAGATACCGATGATCGAATCTCGGACATGTAATATATCACGGAACAAAGGGATTAATATACTAGCATAAAGGTTATCACGATCACAAGAAAGTCATCGCTGAATGTGTGGGAGTTACTATGGGTCTCCAGATCCCGCTTCTGATTATTGATTCGAGAGGGGTATCGATCATGTCCGCATTATTCACGAACCATAGAGTGACACACTTAAGAGACACCGACATCCATTTGGAGCAAAAGTTTCATGCCGGAAAGAATAACAAGCGCAATAATTTGTTTCACTAGATACCGAAACGGGTTTTCGGGTGAAATTGTAGAAAGTGTTTTTGCATGTGAAATGAAATACTAGAAAGGGGTTATATGTGAATGTTTGTCATTAAAGTAATTGACAAAATTCTGAATAAATAAAAGGAGTTTTATTTAATGAGAGTTTGCATTAAATTTGGTGGAAATTTAATGGGAATTTGAGTGGAGAAAATTGAAGGGGAATTTTGTGAGTGGAGTATCCACCCACATGAATGAGGGAGAGGTGGGGACACCCTCCATGGCCGGCGGCCATGCCCCCTTGGTATGCCCCTCCCCTATATAAGGAGCTCCTCTCCTCACTTCTCACTCACACCTCCTCGTGAAGGATCTCTGTCCCCCTCTAGTATTTATCCCCCATGGTCTCGGAATAGCGAGTTACATGTTCCCGGTGGCTTTTCGGCAAGAAAGAGTTGTGCTTCCGCTGCATCGCTGGATCAAGGAGGCAGAGGTTGCTCGGTGCCTCGGACGTGTGTGCCAGCACGGATGCGCCGCTAAGTTGCGGTGCTAAGGACTTCCTCTCGATCTTGAGATCGGCAAGAGATCGTCTACATCAACCACGAGTTTAACTCGTTAAGCTTTGTCGGTCTTCAAGGGTATGTTCTCTACGGATATACATCCGCCAGTTATTTGTATCTAGTAGATAGATCTTGGTACATAGTTGTTCCCGTCGTTGGATTTTTTTGTTTTCTATGTTGCGAACCCTACATAACCATCATATTTTTAAGGAGTTTTGTTGCAACACCCAAGGTGATGGTCATAAAGGTACCTCCAGCAGCTGAATCCAACAGGTTCCTTGAAGAGAAGTTCAAACCTGCATAAAAATTCTGGATAATCATCCAAGCAGTAAGTCCATGAGTGGGACAATTCTTAACCAAAGATTTCATTCTTTCCCAAGCTTGAGCAACAATTTCATTATCAAGTTGTTTAAATTTCATAATATCACTTCTCATAGATATAATCTTAGCAGGAGGATAGTACTTTCCAATAAAAGCATCTTTGCAGTTAATCCAAGAATCAATACTATTTCTAGGCAAGGATAGCAACCATTATTTATCTTTTCCTATCAAGGAGAAAGAAAACAACTTGAGCTTAATAATATCTCCATCTACATCCTTATACTTTTGCATCTCACAAAGTTCAACAAAGTTATTGAGATGGGCAGCAGCATCATCAGAACTAGCACTAGAAAATTGCTCTCTCATCACAAGATGCAACAAAGCAGGCTTAATTTCATAAAAGGTAGCATCAGGAGCAGGTGGAGCAATAGGAGTGCTTAGGAAATCATTGTTGTTTGTGCTAGTGAAGTCACACAACTTGGTGTTCTTAGCAGAGTTCATTTTGGAAAAAGTGGAGCAAGCCAACAACAACAACAACTAGAGCAGGGACTAATTTTTTTGTGTTTTGATAAGAGAACGCAAACTAAACTAAACTAATTTTCTTGGAGTTTTTGATAAAAAGAGGCAAACAAAACCAGGCAAAAGAAACTAAGCAAAACAAAAACAAAGTAAAGAGAAAGGTTGAGAAGGACTCCCCTTGTGAAGACGTCCTTAGCCTTCCTGGCAACAGCGCCAGAAAACTTGTTGATGGCGCCTGAGAGCGCTTCGTCGGGAAACCCCAAGAGCAAGGTGTGATGCAGCACAACAGCAAGTCTTCCCTCAGTAAGAAACCGAGGTTATTGAACCAGTAGGAGGAAGGAAACGTCTCAAAGGTGTTGCAAGCAACTTGGAAACCTGCACAACACAAACTCAAGACTTCCCCAACGAATAGTGAGGTTGTCAATCTCACCGGTTGCTGTAAGAAAGGATTAACTGTATGGTGTGGAAGGTAATAGTGGTTTGTAGAAAGTAAACAATAAAAGTGGAAGATGTATCAATGGTAAAGATTGGACCGGGGTTCATATTTCACTAGAGGTGTTCTTCTTAGATAAACAAACATGGCATGTTGGTAAACAAATTACAGTAGGACATTTGACAGGACTGAGCAAGGCATAACAATGCAATACTAGACATCATGATCCTATGAGATTCGATTGGGCAATACAACAAGATACATAGAACACCATCCAACTGCATCTATGACTAGAAGTCCACCTTTGGGTTATTATCCAAACCCCCTCAAGTATTAAGTCGCAAGCAACAGACAAATGCTTTAAGAAAAAGTGTGTAAGGTAAACAATCCACTTGTTCCATGAACAAGAGACCGTTGTTTTCTCCCTACTAGCAACAACACATCTACAACCTTAGAGATTTCTGTCACTTCCCTTGATTAAATAGAGGTGTCGGGGGGTTGACCTCGGGTAGGTCAGAGACGGGTAAAGACAGAGGTATTGTTCCCGTCTGATTGCCGAGCTACGGCCTAGGTCGGCCGAATCATGTATATGTCGGCCGATAAACGAAGGCAAGAAGCTCACGTATAGGTATAAAGTGGTTACCTGGCCGAGTTAAAGAGAACTCAGCCGGGTTACACAAATGATCTCCATGCAGGTGAGGAACAAGCCGAATAACACGAGGTAAGGCCGAGTTATACGAAGCTTGCAGGAGAAGGAGAAGCTTAGGGTCAAAGCATAGCTGCGGGCTAGGAGGAATCTGGACAGGGCCAAGCGCAAGAGACAAGGAGGCGCAGGGACAGAGGAGCAGAAGGAGGTTACGGAGGTGACAGTGCTGGAGCCCGAGGCACGCAGAAGGGGGGGCCGCTGGAACTTTGCCGTCATTGGAAGGGAGACAGGGAAAGGAGGCCGCCGAGTTACCACTTTGGGACAAGCATATTCCTCGAATATGCTTGCCCCGTCAGCCCTAAGGGCACCCAAGGCACCCCTTTATAAGGGGAGGTTTGGACCCTGAGGAGGGGAGGATCTTTTGAGCAACGTTAGGCTGGGGAGATTCACATAGTTTCCCTGTAAACAGCTCTAGGAGCATTTGTAACACAGAAAGAGAGAAATAAAGTTCATCACTTTGGCAGCTTGAGTGTAAAGACAGTTGCATCTTCCCTCCCCAGATCCCACTAGCATCCATTGGCCCCATACATTAGCCTACCCATGGCATCTGCCGTGCCACCACCACGGCTTGGCGCCCATCAGGGGCCAGCAGCGGTGCTAGCTGGAGTTGTGATCCGGACGGGAAACTTCATCAACACCGGCGAGCGCGTTGTTTCTGGCATGGTCCAGAGATTTGGTCTCTGCGACTATGTCAGAGACAATGCAGGGAGCTTCAGGGGGAAGACTCCCCCGCGCAACGGGATCTTCATCGGCCTGGGCGAGCACAGAATCTACGTCGGCGTCGACGTCTCCGACATTTATCCTCACCAGGTTGTTGTTGCAGGGGAACCACCTCGAAGCGCAGCGAGCTGTCCATCAGGAGAGCGTCTGGCCAGCGGCGTCGAGGTGATGGTCGCAGCAGGGACGCAAGCGGGAGCAGCATTGGCCGGGTCAAGCAGAGAACCCGCCGCAGGCGCACAGGGTCCGCCTGCAGATCACTGCGCAAACGCAGAGGTAATTCCGCCGGTGACAAACCCGGCCGAGCTACATGACACCACCCCAAAGGCACCTAGAGTGAGAGGACCACCTCTGGAGAGACCAGAGAACATTCTTCAGGCAACTATAGATAACTTAACTACGCCTGTAGCGCCGATACTTGATCCGGCAAATGCTCAGGCAGAGTTAGAGGAAACCAGGCAAAAGGTGCTGGTAGAGGCCCAGAAAGTATCGGCCCTGAGGGAATCCTTGAACAGGACCCTGAGAGAATATGCAAAAGCTAACAAGCTTGATATCGCACCCGAGCGGGTGGACGAACTGAGATTAAGAGGAAAGAACCTCATGAGCGATATTAACAAAGAGCATGAAGCTCACAGAGCCGAATCAGGCGATTTGGGTTTGCCGAGGTACAATACCCCGGCGAAAAACCTAAGAGCGGCAAATGCTGCAGCATTGGAATTAGAGGGGTTAACAGGGGAAGCTCGGCAGAAGCAGCAAGAAAGAGTCAATGAGCTGGTGCGCATAGCGAACCAGCAAAATGAGGAGATGCTCAGAGTTAACCCGGCAAGACCAGGGGCTTCACGGATGGTTCATTCGGCAGGGGCAGCACCTGCTTTATCCGCCGCAGCGGCATCATCACCCGGGAACAACGCAAGAAAAGAAAAGGCAGTAACCTCAGGGAAGAGGAACAAGCAGATTGTCCCGTATGACCCGGCAATAGCGGGAAAGGCGAATGAGAACAGAGGCAATGCAAGCCGAGGTAATAGTGGGGAGAGAAACCACGGCCGTGTGGAAAAGGACGGCGGCGGCCGAGGTAACGGGGAGTACGGCTGGAGAGAACCCGCAAGAGACAATCATGAAAACCAAACCCCGGCCGAGGTAAGGAGAGAAGTGCCACTCAACCCGCAACCAAGACCTGAGCCTCGGCAGGAAAGAGAAGTGAGACCAGCTCGCTACAATCAGATAAATGAAAGGTATAATGATGGATATTCCGAGGTAGAATACGCGAATCAAGGTGGAAATAATCACTATGGGATGCAGGATAGAATCTGTCAGAGACTTACCGCCACAAGTGATGCAAGAGTAAATTGGATCGGTTATACGGTCCGAGCTATTGGAAGAGCAAGGTCCACCGGTCCCGGCGTGTTTTGGACCACGGATCATGGGCGAACCACCGGTCGAATTTTCAATTGGCAAGAGGCACAAAACGCATACAATGGAAGTACCAAGCCACAAGATTGGTTGATTGATTATGCCACCGCATGAAGATAGCAGGTGGCAACTTGAGATGGGCGGCGGTATGTCCCGCAGATGTTGGAAGGACCAGCCGTAGTATGGTTGAATAATCAACCAGCAGCGATCAACCGCTGGTTAGATTTTGAAGAGATGTTTCGCCAACTTCACCAAAGACATACAAGAGACCGAATAGACCCAAGAATCGCCATGTGCAAGCAGAGGCCGAATGAAACAGATAGAGAGTTTTAACTCGATGGTGTAACTTGAGAAACTCATGTGAAGGAGTTATTGAATCATAGCGATCGCTTGGTTCGCGCAAGGCTGCCGTTACGCCCGGTGTGTTGTAGCGCAGAGAGATATGCCAACCACACTGGCAGAAACTATCAGAATAGCGGACTCCTATGCTTTGGGTGACCCAACCCAACCGGAGTTAATGTCGGCAGATCATCGTGAGCAGCAAGACCAATACACGAGAGAATTGGCCGGGTCATCTAGGCGTGATTTCAGAGGAAGAAGAAGAGAAGAGAGGCCGGATTATAGGTATAATTCGGCCCAGGTGGCAGCTGTGGCCCAAGATCAGCCGAGTCACGGAGTAACTCAACGGCAGAAAAATGGACCTCAACAGTGGACCGCAAGAAATGATGGAAAGAGGCAATGGACCCCAGAGCAAAAGAAGCAATGGCAAGAAAAGCCGAAGTATACATTTGAATCCATGTTGGATCAGCCGTGTAAATTTCACACATCAAACCCATCTAGACCAGCCAATCATACAACCCGGCAATGTGCCTGGATGAAAAATGCGATGGGTAACCCGGCGGGAGTTCAGGCTCCTCATCAGATGCAACAGCAGCATCAACCGCAGTTAACTGGAGCGAATGCACAGCAACTGATGCTGCCGCCCCCGCCTCCGAGGTATGATAACTCGGATCGGAGGGATGCAGTGCATCAAGTAATGAACCAGGGGCAGGACGGAAGGATAAATCCGGCAAATGCTGGACGCAATGATTACAGGGAACATCACCAGTCTTACTGCGTGTTCACGACAGAACAGCAGGACAAACAGAGTGTGCAGCGCCGACATATGGAGGTGAATGCAGTTGTACCAGCAGTGCCAAGATACCAGCCATGGTCTGACCAGGAGATAACTTGGAGTATAAAAGATCACCCCAGAATAATGCCGAGTCCAGGGTCATACGCACTTGTGTTGGATCCGACATTTGTAGGACCAAGCATCAATGTGAAATTCTCAAAAGTACTCATTGACAATGGAAGCAGTATTAACATCATGTACAAAGATACCATGCACAAGCTCGGTATATCACAGAACATGCTGCAGTCCACAAGGACAATTTTCCATGGGATAGTGCCAGGGCTTTCATGTGAGCCCATTGGTAAAGTCCGAGTGGACGTCTTATTCGGTACAAGAGATAACTGCAGAGCAGAAAATTTGGAATTCGAGGTGGTTGATCTGGAAAGCTGTTATCATGCTCTACTCGGACGGCCCGCACTGGCCAAATTCATGAGCAGTTGTCATATAGGTTATCTAAAGATGAAATTACCCGGACCACAAGGGGTGATAACAGTTGCAGGGGATTACAAGAAGTCAATGGAGTGTGCCTCGGCGGGTCAAATTTGGCGAATCATTGGTCATAGCGAGAGAAAAGAAAAGAATTCAAGAGGTAGCAGCCTCGCAACAAGACAATTAAGCATGCCGGCATTGGCCAACCCTCATGGCAGCGTTTCTTTCCAGCCAACCAAAGAGACGAAGAAATTTCAGATTGATGAGCAGTTCCCAGAGCGCACTGTCACTATTGGTGCAGGTCTTGACGCTAAATAGGAAGGCGAGCTCACCAACTTCCTCCGTGAGAATCGGGACATATTTGCATGGTCAACACAAGACCTGCAAGGTGTGCCGAGGGAGTTGGCTGAGCACTCTTTGAACGTCAGGCCAGGAGCACGGCCGGTGAAGCAACCTCTCCGCCGCTTCGCCGAAGACAGGAGAAAAGTAATAGGGGATGAAATAACTCGGCTTCTCGTCGCCGGGTTTATCATGGAAGTGCTTTATCCGGACTGGTTATCAAATCCGGTGCTAGTAGAAAAGAAAAAAGATGATCCCAATGTAGCCATTGTGTGGCGAATGTGTATCGACTACACTAACCTAAACAAGGCATGTCCAAAAGATCCTTTTCCATTGCCTAGAATAGACCAAGTCATTGACTCGACCGCTGGCTGTGAGCTGTTATCATTTGTAGACGCGTATTCTGGTTTCCACCAGATACCGTTAAATCCGGCCGATCAAATAAAGACTGCATTTATTACCCCGTACGGGGCTTATTGTTATCGCACGATGCCATTCGGCCTGAGAAATGCGGGAGCAACGTATCAAAGGTGCATGCAAAAATGCTTACATGATCGATAGGAAAAACGTACAAGTATATGTGGATGACGTAGTCATCAAAACTAAGGAAAGCAGAACCTTGCTAGAAGATATACGGCAAACTTTTGCGAACCTGAGAAGGTTCCGAATGAAACTTAATCCAGAGAAATGCACGTTCGGCGTGCCGGCAGGAAAACTACTCGGTTTCCTTGTGTCCAGCCGAGGTATCGAGGCTAATCCGATGAAGATAAGAGCAATAGAAAAAATGGAGTTGCCGAGATGTCTGAATGATGTACAAAAATTCACGGGCTGCCTCGCCTCGCTTAGTCGGTTTGTATGTCGGCTAGGAGAGAAGGCACTGCCACTTTATCAGCTGATGAGAAAGTCGGACAAATTCGGCTGGACTCCCCAGGCCGACCTTGCGTTTCACGAGTTAAAAAAGATGCTAGTTACGGCACCCATTTTAGCTTCTCCATTATCAAAAGAACCTATGCTACTTTATATAGCGGCAACCAATCGAGTAGTTAGCACTGTGGTTGTAGTAGAACGAATTGAAGAGGGTAAGTCAGTTCAAAGGCCAGTGTACTATCTAAGTGAAGTATTATCCACCTCAAAGCAGAATTATCCGCATTATCAGAAGATGGCCTATGGAGTATATATGTCGGCAAAAAAGCTTAAGCATTACTTTGAAGAGCATCCCATCAGAGTAATATGTGAGGCACCCATAGCCGACATATTGAACAACAAAGATGCAAGTGGCCGAATAGCAAAATGGGCGATCGAGTTATCACCATATGCTCCGCAATTTGATAGAAGAGATGCAATCAAATCTCAGGCTGTCGCCGACTTTCTCGTAGATTGGGCCGAGGTGCAATATGAGCCACCATTGCCAGATCCAAATTACTGGACAATGCATTTTGATGGTTCCAAACTAAGGAACGGTTTGGGCGCAGGAATAGTGCTGACCTCGCCTAAAAAAGACCAATTGAAATATGTACTGCAAATACATTTTGCCGCGTCCAACAATGTAGCTGAATATGAGGCACTAGTCCATGGATTAAAGGTGGCAAAAGAAATGGGAATACGCCGAATCATATGTTACGGTGACTCAGATCTAGTAGTGCAGCAAGTATCGGGCACTTGGGACGCATTAGATGCTAATATGGCTTTATACAGATTCCATGTGCAAAAGATCAGTGGATATTTTGAAGGATGTGAATTCCACCACATACCACGAGCAGAAAATGACGCTGCTGACACATTGTCAAAGTTAGGATGAACCCGGCAGTCTGTTCCGCCAGGTATAGCCCTGGAGCATCTCAGGAAACCATCAATAAACCCATCACCAGAGTCCGAATCAATCTTTATCCCGGCAAATTCTGCAGAGAATCATACGCCAATGGAAGTAGATCCGCAAAAAGATTCGGAACCCCTAAAGAGGGGGACAGCCGAGGTAATAACAATCATGGAAGGAGCCGAGGTAAATACATCAGCAGAAGAAATGGAGATAGACAATGAAATCACTGCAGAAAGAGCAACGCCGGTATGGGCGCAACCCATATTTTCGTACCTAAAAGACGCGGTACTGCCGAGTAATGAAGTACTAGCCGCATAAACCGTCGAAGAGCAAAGGCCTATACAATCATAAACAATGAGTTATATAAAGAAGCGTAACGAGCATATTGCGTAAATGCGTGAGTCCTCTGAAGGTCGTGAAATCCTTCTAGTTATACATCAAGGAGAATGTGGGCACCATGCCTCATCTCGCGCCTTAGTAGCCAAGGCATTTAGGCATGGATTCTACTGGCCAACGGCGTTAAAAGAGGCAGAAGAATTAGTTAAGAAGTGCAATGGGTGTCAGAGATATGCAACCAGAATACATATCTTGCCGTCAAAAGTTAAAAACAATACCTATTACTTGGCCATTTTCTGTATGGGGTCTAGACATGGTAGGACCTTTCAAGCCGGCAAGAGGAGGAATGACCCACATCTTGGTAATGGTAGACAAGTTCACAAAATGGATTGAAGTAAAACCAATCAAAAAGTGTGATGGGCACACAGCAGTGAAATTCCTCAAAGATATCATCTTGAGATACGGATACCCACATAGCATTATTACGGATAATGGCACGAACTTTGCAGAAGGAGCCTTCGCTAGATTTTGCCAAGAGAAGCACATAAGACTAGATGTTGCCTCAGTGGCTCACCCAGCATCCAATGGACAAGTTGAAAGATCTAATGGACTGGTTTTGTCAGGAATAAAACCACGACTAGTCGAACCATTGCAAAGGTCGGCAGGATGTTGGATTGAGGAATTACCAGCAGATATGGAGCCTCAGGACTACTCCGAATGATCAACAGTTATACACCATTCTTTTTTGGTATATGGGGGCAGAAGGCTTCCAACCGACATAATACATGACTCGCCAAGAGTTACTCAATATACATCTTCAGAGGCAAATGAAGTAGCTCGGCAAGATGCCGTAGACCTGTTGGAAGAAGCCAGAGAATTGACATTATCACGATCGGCCATCTACCAACAGAACTTACGGCGGTACCACAGCAGGAAAGTGAATCCAAGAATATTCAAAGAAGGAGATTTAGTCCTCCGGCTGGTGCAACGCACGGCCGACATGCACAAGTTATCACCCCCATGGGAAGGACCATTTATCGTGAGCAAAGCATTGCACAACGATGCATATTATCTGATTGATGCTCAATCCCCTGAAAAAGGCAAGGCAAACAAAGCTGGTGAAGAAACGAAGCGCCCCTGGAATGTGGCTTTACTTCGGCCATTTTACTCATAGGGTTGTGTCTCAAGGTCAAAAAACCAATGATGTATATGAACCTCGGCACCCAGAGCAGTTGCTCGGGGACTGCCATATGTGATGTTATTTCATGTTTGATATTTGAACCTCGGCACCCAGAGCAGTTACTCGGGGACTGCCATATGTGATGTTATTTCATGTTTGATATATGAACCTCGGCACCCAGAGTAGTTACTCGGGGACTGCCACATGTGATGTTATTTCATGTTTGATATTTGAACCTCGGCACCCAGAGCAGTTACTCGGGGACTGCCATATGTGATGTTATTTCATGTTTGATATTTGAACCTCGGCACCCAGAGCAGTTACTCGGGGACTGCCATATGTGATGTTATTTCATGTTTGATAATTAAACCTCAGCACCCAGAGCAGGTACTCGGGGACTGCCATATGCAATGATTATTTGGTATTATATGTTTAGACCTCGGCATCCGGAGCAGTAGCTCGGGGACTGCCATATGGTACACTTATCTCTTTCGCGTTACACACTTGAACATTGGCAATCTGAGCAATAACTCGGAGAGTGCCATATGTTGTTTTCCTTTCACGTTACGAATATGCACCTTGGTGCCCAAAGCATTGACTCAGGAATTATCATAGAATGTGTCAAATTCATAAACACATAGACTTTGGCACCTAAACCAACGACTCGGAAACTATGAGCCAACAAGGCAAAAAATTAAATCCTGAAAGATGGAGAAATTATGAGCCAACAAGGCAAGAATTCGGACGAGCATCCACTTAATTAAGAATCTCAAAAGCACATAGCAAAAGAACCTCGAATCATACGAGTTAACAAATTTTTTCGTCTACATTGAACACCCGGCATACCAGGGATCACGAATAAATCTAGGCATCGGTTGTTGGAGGAGGAACCACTTGATCAGGTGCGGGGCACTCCGAAGTAGGAGGAACTTCGACTGAGGTTGCCTCGCCTTCCGCCGACCCAGGAGTAACTTCGGCGGTATCACGGGGTTGTTCGGGAGCGTCAGTACGCGCAGTAGAATGCCCAGTGCCTTTGGAGGAAGATCGTGCATCACCATTGCTATCTGAGCTTGAGCTGGAGCTATTGGATGTGGCCGAATCATCGTCACCTTCCCCGTGCTCAGCGGAATCATCACCCGGAGCATCTTCAGCCGCGACCTCCTGATCCGGATCTGGGAGAAAACTCGGCCCTTCATTCCAAGTGTGCACATCGGCATACTCGACGAGCTGGAAAGCCCGAGCTTGCCGAAGAGCAAGAAAGGTGGGATCTTCAACCCACCGGGAGCCAGTGCGCAGATTCATCAGAATGTCAAGAGAGATATCTTCATACCATGACATGATTACAGTAAGGGCCATGTCGGCACCAAGACGCTGCAATGATTCTCCAAAGACTCAATTGTCTCTCAGATGCCTTCAGCCTGGTCACCAATAACTTGACCTCGTCAATATCAGGAGACCCTGAGGTATTCGGCCAGAGTGCGTGGTAAGCTTTGATAGCGGCCTGCACTAAGTCCCGACCCATGATCTTCATCGGACCAACCGCAGCACCAACGGCAACCAAGAAATCCTCCATCGAGTATTCAAACTCAACATCAACAGGTTCACCTCGCCGAACGCGAGCCGCAAGAACAGCTCTAGTACTCACGGGTTTGGCCTCGGGGAAATGATCTGCGCAAAACTTAAACATGTCAAAGGATAGCAGCAAAGACAGAAAATTTTTAGCTCGGCCAGGACAAATAACTTACGATGGATATAGTTCATCATTATTTGAAGATCCTTAGCCCAGACAGCTTTACTCTTCTCGAAACGAGTAATTTCCTCGCTCAAACCGCGAGTTTTAAGTTCGGCAGCTTTGAGAAGTTCTTTGTTCTTCTCCAGATCCAGAGTCAGCCGGCTTTTTTCCAAAGAGAATTCTTGATCAACCTTTTCTAGCTCGGATTTCTGAGAGAGCTTGAGTTTATTCAACTCGGATCTCAGGCGAGCTATCTCATCATCCTTCTCTTGTAGTTGCGCCGAATGAGTTGCGCTTTGTTCTAAAAAATGAAGCATCACGTCAGGCATGGGCACGCAATCTTGTTGCGACGCTGCAAAGTCTTGCAACTCGGCTTTACCACAACCCAACGCAATAAGGAAACTCAGCATAGATATTAAAAGAAGAAGGAGCAAGGGGAAAGGAAACTAACCTTCCAAGGACTTGACCTTCTTTTCAAGGCGGATATTGAGATTATTGATATTACCTATTCAGCGAGAAGTAAGCCGGCGTTTCGCGGACAAGTATATAAGAAAGTTGGGAATAAGGAAAAGAAACTGTCGACTTACCGGCCTTCTTCGCCACGGGCAGAACTTTCTCATACTTCTCTTCCAACTTGCGGTGCAAGAAGAGCAACCTCTGGAACTCAGCAGTCCGTCGATCATGTGCAACCTGAGAAATGGAGCAAGATGATAAAACAAAAGGTAGAAACTATACCAGATCCGAATCAAGCAAAGCTTAATTCGGCTCTAGGTGGCTGGATATTCAAAGCTATAACAGATCTGAATCAAGTGAGACTTAATTCGGCTCTAGGTGGCTGGATATTCAAAGCTATACCAGATCCGAATCAAGCAAAGCTTAATTCGGCTCTAGGTGGCTGGATATTCAAAGCTATAACAGATCTGAATCAAATGAGACTTAATTCGGCTCTAGGTGGCTGGATATTCAAAGCTATATTGATCCAATCAAGCAAAGCTTAATTCGCTCTAGGTGGCTGGATATTCAAAGCTAATGCATCTGAATCAAGTGAGACTTAATTCAGATCTAGGTGGTGGATATTCAAAGCTATACCAGATCCGAATCAAGCAAAGCTTAATTCGGCTCTAGGTGGTCGGATATTCAAAGCTATACATCTGAATCAAGTGAGACTTAATTCATCTAGGTGGTCGGATATTCGGTTATGATGATCCGAATCAAGCAAAGCTTAATTCGGCCCTAGGTGGCTGGATATTCAAAACTATAACAGATCCGAATCAAGTGAGACTTAATTCAGATCTAGGTGGCTGGATATTCGAAGCTATGACAGATCCAAATCAAGCAAAGCTTAATTCGGCTCTAGATGGCTGGAAATTCAAAGCTAAACTAGATCAGAATCAAGCAAGACTTAATTCAGATCTAGGTGGCTGGAGATTCAAACCTACGCCAGATCCGAGTCAAGAAGGACTTAACTCGGCTCTATAAGAATGGATATTCAAAGCTAAGTCAAAACTAAATAAACTATGAACTAGATGGCCGAACTAATGAAACCTTAGAAATAAAAATACGTCAAACTTCCAAGCATACAACAAGTTATTTCCTTGCAAGTTTCGGGGACTAGAGAGCATGATAGCATGTGGAAAATAATTTAAGACTCGGAGATAAAACAATTACCGCATTCATCTTGTTCGTATCAATAATAAATTGGGCGGCTCAAGCGCCACCGATGTCGAAAAGTCGAAGGGTTGGTTGACTGGATTGCCCTCAAACTGATCAGCGGCATTCCAGTTATTGGCAAATTCAACCAGCGCTCCGAGGCTGTTCCCGCTAGCTGTCCGGGTTAAAACTTTACCCCGGGCAGGCGGTCCAACCACGGCGGTCGCAGGACTCTTATGAAGAGCAAGCTGGCTGCCGGTGGCCGAGGTAACAGTGCCTTTGGCAGATGCAGCTCCTTTGCGCAGCGCCTCTGCAATACTTGGCTGAGAAGTGCCGGCAAGACTTTTCTGAGAAGAGGTCTTGACAGCAATAACATGTTTCTCCTTAGAAGAGGCACCGGCAGGAGGTTGCGCCTCCGAGGTAGGGACGGAACCCTTAGGATCAGTAGAGGTCAAGCTTGCAGAGGGCGCCGGGGTAACGATCTTCTCGGCAGAGGTCGGAGTGACCGTAGGAACTGCCGGAGTAGATGGAAGCTCAATTGTAACGCTGGGGCCCATAGAGGGGGCAGCCGGCTCAACGGAAACATCAGAGGGCCGGATCGGATCCAGATCAATGGGAGAAATCTCAGGGGCATCACGGCAGGTGCAATTATCGAGCAGGGGAGAAGGTGACGAGTAGGACTAGGAACTCTCGTGCTATCAGCGGGAGGAGGAGATGGCGGCCGAATCGGACGGCTAGTCATACTAGGACCGCCGGGTTTAACAGACAGAGGAGCGCTGCAAAAATAAGAAAGAAGATTCATCAGAATGAGAAACAGAGGAAAAGAAACTAGAAATATACGCAAAAGAACTTACCCAGCAACCCCGAGCATAGTCTTGCGCCTGGGAGGATTCGGAGCGGATTTCTTTACTCGCTTCTTAGGAACCGCATCCGAGGCACTGGCAGGAGCCCCGCGTTTCCCCGAGGTAACGGGAGGCCGAGAAGCAATAGGTTCGGCGTCATGAACCTGGCCGGCCGGATTAGCTGGGAAAGCAGAAGCCGGAAATGCATAAGAAATAGGCATGGCGGCAACTACCTCAAGAATTTGGACCTCGTCCGAATCACCTTCCTCCTCCTGCGCTGAAGCTTTGCCGCGAGCTCGAGCAGGAGCGGGATCTGACTTAGGGACGAACTCCTCGGAGTCCGGCTCGCCAGAATCCGGGGTACTCCTATCTGCGGGCCAGGGGAGCTGCAGAACTTCGGCATCCTCGTCTTTTTGCTCAGTGAACCTCTGCTTGACAAGGAGAGAAAATCATGAAAACCAGATTCTAAAAACTGAGGAAAAATAGAGTGATGAAGATTGGGCTTACCTCGGGAGGCGGATTGTCGCGGGTGAACGGTTTTAACCCCCAGGTCCAGTCGTCAGGCATCTCCGTCTTGAAAATAGCACGGACGCGCTTACAGATAAGGTAGTTGTCCAACTCCACGGTCGAGACTCGGTTAGGGTCCAGGGGACCACTCATGTAGCACAGCTTGTGGGTCCTTTGTTGGAAAGGGCAGATCCGGCTACTAATAAAAGTTGCCATCAGGTCTTCTCCGCATAACCCGGCCCGAATCAACTCCTTCAGCCGAATCTCGAAGGCCTCGGCCAGGGCATGAGTCTTCCTCGGATTATAGAGCCAATTCACTTTGGAAGGTGGGCCAATTGAGAACGGGGGGAGCCGAATCTTGTCTTCCGCCCCACTGTTCTTAACGTAGAAGAACGACTTGTGCCATTTCTTGCATGACTCCAACCCGGTAACACGGGGGAACGCGGATTGCCTCCGAGGTGTGATGGATGCCGCCCCACATTGGGTGAGCAACTTCTCGGAAGGATGCAGTGATTTATCGGGGACAACGTTGGAGCGAATCTGGAAGAATTTCGACCAAACGTGTACTGATGGCCACAGGCCGAAGTAACCCTCCGAAGCTGAGATAAAAGCGGAAAGAGAAGCTATGGCGTTCGCGGGAAGATGATGCGGCTGAAGGCCGAAGTAATCAAGAAACTCTCTAGCAAAATCGCTAAGAGGGAGGCCAAAGCCGCGGGCGAAGTGGGACATGAAAACCACATATTCGCCGTCTCTGAGAACGGGAGAGGATTCGCTGCCGGGTAGACGACAGGAAACCTCGGCAGGAATCCGACGAGTTCGGAGAAGCCACTCAATCTCAGTAATCGAGAACCTGCCACGATCCACGCTCGGGCCCAGAGCCAGCGTCGTCGTCCTCAACTAAAGCACCACTAAAGGAACTAGACATAGTTCCGCCGGAGAGATCGCCGGAGGAAAAACTGGCGGCGGAGGAAAGCTTAGAGCTACAGGGCCCCGTCGGAACCTAGCGCGAAAACAATGGTGAAAAGAGGAAAAACCGTCGCCTGAGTAGGGAAGTTGTGCGGATCGATCTAGGGCAGAGACAGGACAAGATGGCCAGAAAGGACTCACCGGCGGCGGGGCCACGGCCGTGGAGCGCGGGCAAGAAAGGCCGAACGGCGCGGTGGAATCCTCGCCGGCGGAAGTTCTGGCTGGTGAGCGGCGGCGGAGCGGGAAGAAAGCACGCAGACGAAGGGAAGAAGGAGAGCAGACGCGAACGGTAATGAGAAAGAAGAACCCGTATAAGGCGCTTTCCCACTTTATAGACGGGCGAACAGGGGAGTGGGATCGTGGGTGTGGCAGTTACCCGCGTAGATCGTGGAGTAGCACGAACGTGCGACGGTGAATGGAGCCACACCAGAGGCCACAGAAACAGCAAAGTTGTTACAATCCCGAGCGGAGCGGCTCACGAGGCGTCATGGAGGCGGCGCAGCAGGTACAGGGTTTACTGTAACTTGTCAGTAAATGTTATAAGAGGACCTAAAAACTAGAAAAGCAATGATGGGGTGACACGTAGGACTTAGCGTATGAGGGAAGGAACGAGGGAACCTCGGAAGAGGCCATAGCTCGGAAACATGACTAAAAGAAAGTGTTGAAGCTGATATAACCCGGCCAAAGTAATTGACAGGGCCACACCAGCTTCGGGGACTAATGTCGGGGGGTTGACCTCGGGTAGGTCAGAGACGGGGAAAGACAGAGGTATTGTTCCCGTCTGATTGCCGAGCTACGGCCTAGGTCGGCCGAATCATGTATATGTCGGCCGATAAACGAAGGCAAGAAGCTCACGTATAGGTATAAAGTGGTTACCTGGCCGAGTTAAAGAGAACTCAGCCGGGTTACACAAATGATCTCCATGCAGGTGAGGAACAAGCCGAATAACACGAGGTAAGGCCGAGTTATACGAAGCTTGCAGGAGAAGGAGAAGCTTAGGGTCAAAGCATAGCTGCGGGCTAGGAGGAATCTGGACAGGGCCAAGCGCAAGAGACAAGGAGGCGCAGGGACAGAGGAGCAGAAGGAGGTTACGGAGGTGACAGTGCTGGAGCCCGAGGCACGCAGAAGGGGGGGCCGCTGGAACTTTGCCGTCATTGGAAGGGAGACAGGGAAAGGAGGCCGCCGAGTTACCACTTTGGGACAAGCATATTCCTCGAATATGCTTGCCCCGTCAGCCCTAAGGGCACCCAAGGCACCCCTTTATAAGGGGAGGTTTGGACCCTGAGGAGGGGAGGATCTTTTGAGCAACGTTAGGCTGGGGAGATTCACATAGTTTCCCTGTAAACAGCTCTAGGAGCATTTGTAACACAGAAAGAGAGAAATAAAGTTCATCACTTTGGCAGCTTGAGTGTAAAGACAGTTGCATCTTCCCTCCCCAGATCCCACTAGCATCCATTGGCCCCATACTTTAGCCTACCCATGGCATCTGCCGTGCCACCACCACGACAAGAGGCATGAACCCACTATCGAGCATATATACCCCCTCTTGGAGTCACTATCAACTACTTGGCCAAGATAGCTACTAACAACGGAGAGCATGCAAGATCACAAACAACATAGACATGATATAATCAATAAGACAAAACCATTAATCAATCTGACATAGTAATCTCAATATCCATCGGATCCCCGCAAACACAACATGCATGATTACAAATAGATGAAATCTTGATCATGAACGGAGCTCACAAGATCTAGACATGAAAGCACAAAGGAGGAGATACAACCATCTAGCTACTACATGGACCCGTAGTCCAAGGTGGAACTACTCACGCTTCATACCGGAGGCTGGCATGATGATGAAGAAGACCTCCGGGATGATCTCCCCTCTGGCACGGTGTCAGGAAGAGCTTCAGATCCCCCTGATCTAGGGACGATGGTGGCGGAGGCTATAGATGGTTTCGTGGAATATTGATCGGGTACTTAGTGTTTAGGCATCAGGGGCTTCTTATAGGCGAGGAGGCGAGGCTAGGAGGCGGCCAGGGGGCCCACACCCTGCTCAAGCGCGGCTTAGGGTGGGCCCGCATTTAGGGGGGTAGGGGGGTGGGGCCGCCCTGTGGCTCCCCTCCGTCTCTCCTATGGACTCCGTGTTCTCCTCGGTGAAATATTGACTTTGGCTTTTGTCCCGTCCAATTTCGAGAATATTTCCTTAATAGTTTTTCTGGAACCAAAAAAAGTATAAACCAGGCAACTAGCACTGTGGCAACTTGTTAATAGGTTAGTACTAGAAAACATATAAAAACACCTCAAAGTGTGGACAAAGCAAAGCAAAGTAGATACTAAACAAGCATGGGACATCAAAAATTATAGATACGTTTCAAACGTATCAGGGCCTCAAGGGAATCTACTGGCAATTAAGGTGCTCCTTTTAATAGAGCACCAAAGCAAAGCATTAACACTCCATGAACACATGTGATCCTCATATCACATCCATCCCCTCCGGTTATCCTAATTTCTGTCACTTTGGGGCCTCGGGTTCCGGACAATAATATGTGTAAAAAACTTGCAGATAAGATCACAAACAATACTATCATCATGAATCAATAACATGTTTAGATATGAGATCATGGCACTCGGGCCCTAGTGACAAGAATTAAGCACAACAAGTTGCAACAATGTGAAAAAGGCACTACCAAAGATACTAGGCACCATGCCCTAACAATCTTATTCGATTACACGATAGATCTCATCCAATCCCTACCATCCACATAGCCTACAACGAGGGATTACTCACTCATGGATGGGAGAAACATGGATAGTTGATGGAGAGGCGTCGGTGATGATGATGGCGATGATCTTCTCCAATTCCCCGTCCCGGCAGGGTGCCAGAATGGAGTTTCTGGTTCTGAATCACGGTTTCTGGTGGTGGCGGCGCATCAGAACTCTATCTATAAAAACATCGAACCTTCCTCTGTTTTTAGGTCAGAGGGCTTATGTAGGCGAAGGGAGTGGTCGAGGGGGTGCCCTAGGTGGCCACACCACCCCCTAGCGCGGCTTGGCCTGGGCCGCGCCACCAAGTGGTGTGGGCCCCTCATGGTCCTTCTTCGTCTCATCTCCTGGCTCCGTGAGTCTTCTGGTAAAATAGGAGTTTTGTGATATTTTCCGGAATTTTTCCTGAAAGTTGATTTCCTGCACAAAAACTAGACACCAAAGCAATTCTGCTGAAAACAGCGCCATTCCGTGTTAGTTGTATCCAAATCACACAAATTAGAGGAGAAATAATAGCAAAAGTGTTCGGGAAAGTAGATACATTTTGGACGTATCAACTCCCCCAAGCTTAGCTTATTGCTTGCCCTCAAGCAATTCAGTTGAAAACTGAGTGCGATAAAAGAAACTTTCACGAACATATTTTGCTTCATATGATGTATATATTCTTAGTGTAAGATCAATACTTAGACAATTCATAATAAAGAGTGTGCAAATAAGTCTACTCAATAGTCATGCAAGCTATGAAGTGATTCCAACATAATAATAATAAGCAGCATGAAATATAAGCATAAGCAACATTGTAATGCTCATAAGAATTTATGATAAAGTGGTACTACCTCCATTCCGGTTTATAAGGCAAATACGTACTTTAAAAAATAGTTTGACTATAAATTTAGTCAACAAAATGCAAACTATATTTAACAATAATTATACCATTAGATTCATATTTAAAATAAGCTTCTAATGGTATAGCTTTTGTGACATATAATTCATATATTGTTGACCAAATTTACGGTCAAATTATTTTCTCGAAATACGTATTTTCCCTATAATCCGGAATGGAGGGAGTATCTCGCTTGCCTTTAATTGTGGAGCAAAATATAAATGCAAAGGCACCTCTGAAGTTCAAGTGAACACTAGAAGTAAAGATATCAAAGATACAAGCATCAAAGTTACGTCACAATTAACCATGTTTTGGGAGAAGCACATTACACTAAGAATGACAACTATTCTCTCAAGAAGGTGCTCATAGAATAAGTGATGACTCAACAAAGAAGTGAAAAGGTTTTGAAAAGTTTGAAAGTCTTACAAATGCTAAAAGTATGGTACTCATTAGCTTTGATCTCTCATTGCCCTATCATAGGCATCTTTAAATGGTTAAGGTGAAAGTGAGGTCCAATATGAGTTATATGCTTGACAGATCATAAATTAGAAATCTCATGTCCCTTGAGCACGAGGGTCGTTCCTCATGCTACTCAACTTTAGTTACCGGTAAGTTCTTGTCATTGTAAATACATGTGTATCATAGAGAACCGCCAACAGGGTACCCCTTGCCCCATGATAGAAGAGCTATCCCATATCAAAATGACAAGACAATAGACAGTGAGCATCTCAGCGATCCTTTTATTTACCATGTGCATGGTGCATATTTTTTTCTCTTCTCTTTTTTCTCTATATATTTTTTCCGAGGATGCTTCATAGATTGCTCACTATGGTTATGCTGCAAGTTTCCACCATGATTAGGCATGGCTTAGGCTAGCCGCCCAGGCGTTTATCTAACACATATACATAACTCCATGGACTTACAAGCTCCTCTTTTATTTCACACTATCGACATCCATAAACAAAAGAGCATGATATCAACTAGATAATATTTATAGGTGTTGAAAGCGTTCCCCGTGACAGCACGATTATGCTAATCCCAGCCTATAATTTGCAAGCATATAACTTTCATGGACAGTCACAATGTTTCAAGTTTATTAAGTGCAAGAAAATAAAGTGTGCCATCAAGTTTGTGAGAGCTTTACTAACTAACTTTCTCATAACAAGCAAACATTTTATTTGGAAGAAAACAAGGCATAATAAATATGCACGAAATAGCAATGATGCTAGTAGGTAGATATGGTGGTCACTTTTTGACAATTTTGGTTTTGGGGAGTTGTAAACACAAGTAGAGCTCATACTCAGTGCAAGTGAAGGCTAGCAATAGAAAGGGAGCAACAAACAAGAGAGCAATAACTATCATAATCATGCTTGCAACAAAACAAAATTAATTATGGCATAATAGTGATACAAGAATTCCGAGGCAAAATAAATCATCGAGACTTAACTGACTTTTGTTCAGTCATATGCATGCGTGAGCATGTGCCAAGTCAATTCAAATGAAACATTCAAAGGAGGATACCACAATGTCATACCAAGTTATGAATAGAACAATGCAAGCAAACATTCATATGACATGCTACAAACTATTAACAAGCTGGATTTAATCATAAGAGAGCAAGAACTACTAAGCATCCATTAAATAACATACACCTTACATGAACAGACTAAGCATGTCCACAATGATGAGTATATGTACAAAAATGAAGACAAATAGAGTTCATTACCAGCCTCTTACCATACCTCGAGTTGTCATAAATCATCATTATTGCCTTTCACTTGTGTGGCTTGAATAATAAGATAAACCAAACTCCAAAGGAGTCACTAAGGATCGCTGAACCCTGCAACGAACTTTACAAAACCAGAAAAGAATAAGAAATATTTTTGGGTTTCAATTTTTTAAAGCAAGCACTGAAGGCAAAAGAAAACAAAGAAAAATCTTTTTGGATTTTTCTTATAACAAACCAAAGCTAAAAGACAAAGAAACAAACAAAGAGAAACAACAAAAATATTTTTGGTCTTTTTGTGTTTTGGAAAGCAATAAAAAACACTAAAAAGAAAGCGAAACATGGATATACAAAGTACCGACGGAACATGATATGTAGACGAGTGTGATGTCGGTATACCTCCCCCAAGATTAGGCTTTTTACCTAAGTGGAGATCAATCAAAACACGGGTAGTAACCCCAAGATGGTGGATCATCATAGTAATGATCATAATCAGGCCCTCGCGATGAAGAAGAAGAAGCGCTCCAATCATAAGAGGACTGTTGGTATGAAGACTCCCCCATGTTGGAGAGCTGAACCGAATTATCTTCGGCATCCTCTCCAACATTCTCCTCTTGCTGGGAGAGCTCCGCCATGTATGTGTCAAGTTCTTCCTTAGTGAGTGACCATCCTTTCCTGATATCAAAGTTAAACAAAGCAAGTGCAGGCAAAGGGACTACTTTCTCAGACTTACCCCCTCTCCAACCACTCTTGAGAAAGGTTATTTCATAAAATAACTCACTCAGATTAGACCAAGAATAAACAAATTTATGACGTATCATGGAATTGAGATCAAGTCTCTCTATGGGAAACTGCAAGTCTGAATGATGAGGCGCTAAACCATGCAAATCTAGCAAACGAGAGGCAATGAGGCCTCCAAAAAGTCCACCTTTCTCGCGGTTAGCAGCAAGAATAAAGGCTATCAAAGCACACAAGTTATAAGTTCTATCCCGTTTCAGCTAAGATAAAAGCTAGATCAAATGAAGATAGCTTACTAGCAGTCTTCCTAGCAAGAACACACTTGGCAATGAAAATGGCAACATATCGAATGGATGGGAGATGAATATTCCAAAATTTACCACTCTCCTTTGAGAAGCTTCTTCCTTGGCAAATCTTTGCATATAAGTCCATGAGTGGCATGGGCCTCTCCCTAATCTTCTCACATGAACCCCACCGTGGCACTCTGATAGCTGCACAAAAATAATCAAAAGGGAGGTTGATAGATATATTGTAAATTTTGTAGTGAACCATGGGGTTAGGCAAGGACCAGCTAAATCAAAAATCCTGCACCACAGACATAGTTAGTTTCACATATTGGTATGGTTCTTCTCCAACAAAATGCTCCAACCCTACATTAGAAATTAGAGTTTGGAAATCCTGAAATATCCCTGCAGCTCTCATGAATTCTGGGCATGGATAAATGGAAGAGAAGACTTCCTCCTCGTGGTGGACTTTCATAATATCCGGTACCCTTAATTCATGTTGATTCAGTTAGTAATACTCATCTTCTTTTCTGAAATTTTTAGACAAACATCAAACCAAGTGATTTCCAAGCTAATAAGTGACAGGGAACTACTATAGGAACTTGCAAGAGGGATAAACATGCATCAAAATGAATTCTATAAGCATAGAACAAGCATGCAAACTCACATAACCTGTCACCTATAGTAGCAAAATACTCAAGCTATAATCCACCAATCAAAAATCCAATTGAAAAAGCGGAGGAGGCACATACCGGAGAGCAATCCCTCCAAAAATCAGTAGCAAAGATGGGTTGAGCAATGAGATCGAAAATCGGGAGCAAGAACTCGAGCTATGTGAAGTTTTCCGGTGTTTTTCGGGAGAGAGATGTAGGGTTCGTAGCATAGAAAACAAAACTTTTCCTACGATGGGAACTATGTACCAAGATCTATCTACTAGATACAAACAACGTGCAGATGTATATCCGTGGAGAACATACCCTTGAAGACCGACAAAGCTTAACGAGTTCGACTCGTGGTTGATGTAGACGATCTCTTGCCAATCTCAAGATCGAGAGGAAGTCCTAGCGCCGCAAATTAGCAGCGCATCCGTGCTCGCACACACGTTCGAGGAACCGAGCAACCTCCACCTCCTTGCTTCAGCGATGCAACGGAAGCACAACTCTTTCTTGCCGAATAGCCACCGGGAACATGTATCTCTCTAGTCCTAGACCATGGGGGATAAATTCTAGAGGGGGAGAGAGATCCTTCACGAGGAGGTGTGAGTGAGAGAGAGGAGAGGGGGTGCCTTTTATAGGAGGAGGGGGGGGGGCACCCAAGGGGGGTGGACGATGACCATGGGGCTTCCCCCTCCCCTCCTTCATTCATGTGGGTGGACACTCCGCTCACAAAAAACATTCAAATCCCTCCACTCAAAATCCCACTCAAACATGCCATTAAATTTCCACCAAATTTAATGCAAACTCTTATTAAATAAAACTCTTTTATTTTATTCAGAATTTTGTCAATTACTTTAATGAAAAACATTCACAAATAACCCCTTGCTAGAATTCTTTTTCACATGCATAACCACTTTATGCAATTTCACCCGAAAACCTGTTTTGGTATCTAGTGAAATAAATTCCTGCGCTTGTTCATTCTTTCGGCATGAAACTTTTGCTCCAATTGGATGTCGGTTTCTCTTAAGTGTGTCACCCTACGGTTCGTTAATAATGCAGACATGATCGAGACCCCTCTCGGATCAATAATCAGAAGCGGGATCTGGAGACCCATACTGACTCCCACACATTCAACGATGACTTTCTTGTGATCGTCGGAACCTTTTACGCTAGTATCTTAATCCCTTTGTTTCATGATATATTACATGTTCGAGATTCGATCATAGGTATCTCCATACCTAGTTTGATCTCGTTACAGACATGCACTCTTTTCTCGTTCTAGTGATATAACATTGTAGTGATCAAATCACTTGCTTGCAAGCTAACCAATGTGATATCACCGAGAGGGACCATAGTATATCTATCCATCATCGGGATGAACAAATTCCACTCTCGATCCATGGGCCTCAACGTAACACTTTATTAGTTCTGAATCCATCTTTATAATCACCCTGTTACGGTGTGATGTTTGATGTTATCAAGAAACTCTTCCGGTGTTAGTGATTGACATGATCTCATGGTCTAAGGATTAGGATCACTTTGTAAGTTGTTATAGAAATATAAACTCAATGACTTTGATCGTAATTCTATACTTCGGATGAATGTTCATCACACCATTATACTAATGTTGTGATCCCGTTATTAACAACATCCAATGTCCATGATCAGGAAACGTTGATCATCTTGTTAATCAACGAGCTAGTTTATGAGAGAGGCATAACTAGGACTTTCTGTTTGTTTATTAAACACACATGTATTAACGTTTCCATATTAATACAATTATAGCATGCAAAATAAACATCTATCATATACTTGGAATACACATAATAAACACTTTATTATTGCCTCTCAGGGCATATTCCCTTCAGTCTCCCACTTGCACTAGAGACAATAATCTAGTTACATAGTGATAAATCTAACACCCATTGAGTTCTGGTGTTGATCATGTTTTGCTCTAGGGAGAGTTTTAGTCAATGGATCTGCTACATTGAGATCCGTGTGTACTTTACAAATCTTTATATCTCCATCCTTGACATGCTCGCGGATGGAGTGAAACCGGCGCTTAATATGCTTGGAATGCTTGTGAGACCTTGGCTCTTTGGCATTGGCAATGGCACCATTGTTGTCACAATAGATCACCATTGGGTCCAACGCGTTTGCAACCACTCGTAGTTCGGATATGAACTCTTTCATCCAAACTGCTTCTTGAGCCGCTTCCGAAGCAGCAACATATTCGGCCTCTGTTGTTGATCCCGTCACCATAGGTTGTTTGGATATCCTCCAACTAACCGCTCCGCCATTCATGAGAAATACGTATCCGGATTGAGACTTAGAGTCATCCGGATCGGTGTCAAAGCTAGCGTCAACATAACACTTAGCGACGATCTCTTCTTCACCTCCGTATACAAGAAACATATCCTTAGTTCTTCGTAAGTACTTAAGGATATTCTTGACCGCTATCCAGTGTTCCAAACCTGGATCCAATTGGTACCTACTAGTCAAACTAATAGCATGTGCCACATCCGGTCTTGTACATAGCATGCCATACATTATAGAGCCTATGGCTGAAGAATAGGGGACTTTGTCCATTATCTCTCTTTCTTCCGCCGAAGCCGGACTTTGAGTCTTACTCAATGTCTTGCCTTGCAACATAGGTAAGAACCCCTTCTTACTTCCGTCCATTTTAAACTTCTTTAAAATCTTATCAAGGTATGTACTTTGCGATATCCCTATTAGGCGCCTAGATCTATATCTATAGATCTTTATGCCTAATATGTATGACGCTTCACCTAGGTCCTTCATTGAAAATTTGCTGTTTAGATAACTTTTAACACTGTTTAAAAGATCTATATCATTTCTGATCAATAATATGTCATCCACATATAATATCAGAAATGCCACATTGCTCCCACCCACTTTCTTTTAAATACAAGCTTCTCCATAAGTTTGGACAAATCCAAACTCTTTGATCACCTCATCAAAGTGGATATTCCAACTTCGTGATGCTTGCTTCAATCCATAGATGGATCGCTGAAGCTTGCACACCTTGTTAGCATCCTTAGGATCGACAAAACCCTTTGGTTATATCATATACAACTCTTCTTCAATATTACCATTGAGAAACGCGGTTTTGACATCCATCTGCCATATCTCATAATCGAAATATGCAGCAATTGCTAACATAATCCTAACTGACTTTAGCATCGCTAAGGGAGAGAATGTCTCATCGTAGTCAACTCCTTGAATTTGTCGAAACCCCTTTGCGACAAGTCGAGCTTTATAGATGGTCACATTACCATCAGCATTAGTTTTCCTTTTGAAAATCCATTTGTTCTCCACGGCCTTTAGGTCGTGAGGTAATTCCACCAAGTTCCAAACTTGATTTCATACATGGATTCCATCTCGGATTTCATGGATTCTAACCATTTGATGGAATCCGGGCTCATCATCGCTTGTTCATACGTCGCAGGGTCATCATTTTCATCAACCATGAAATTCATCAGTTTTCCTTTTGAAAATCCATTTGGTGGATCCAACTACGGAACGACTTCCGGCGCTGTGCTACTCGCGATACTTTGAAGAGAAGGTTCAATAACCTCTTCGAGTTCTACCTTTCGACTACTCAAACCTTTCGCAAGAAACTCTTTCTCTAGAAAGGATCCATTCTTGGCAACAAAAACTTTGCCCTTGAATGTGTGATAGAAGGAATACCCAATAGTTTCCTTAGGGTATCCTATGAAGATGCATTTTTCCGCTTTGGGTTCGAGTTTATCCGGTTGAAGTTTCTTCACATAAACATTGCATCCCCAAACTTTAAGAAATGACAGCTTAGGTTTGTTTCCAAACCACAATTCCTACAGTGTCGTTTCAACGGATTTAGATGGTGCCCGATTTAAAGTGAATGCATCAGTTTCTAGTGCATAACCCCAAAATGACAACGGCAAGTCCGTCAGAGACATCATAGATCGAACCATATCTAATAAAGTACGATTACGACGTTCTGACACACCATTTCGCTGTGGTGTTCCGGCAGGTGTGAGTTGTGAAACAATTCCACACTCTTTCATGTGAGTGCTAAACTCGTAACTTACATACTCACCTCCACGGTCGGACCGTAGAAATTTGATCTTTCTATTAAGATGATTTTCCACTTCATTCTGAAACTCCTTGAACTTTTCAAAGGTTTCAGACTTGTGTTTCATCAAGTAGATATAACCGTATCTACTAAAATCATCCGTGAAAGTAACAAAATATCGATATCCACCTTGCGCCGACACACTCATTGGACCACATGCATCAGAATGTATGATTTCCAATAAATCTGTCATCCGTTCCATTGAACCGGAAAACGACGTTCTATTCATCTTGCCCATAAGGCATGGCTCACATGTATCAAATGATTCAAAATCAAGTGATTCCAAAAGTCCATCCGAATGGAGCTTCTTCATGCGTTTAACGCCAATATGACCTAGACGACAGTGCCACATATATGCGGATATATCATCATTAAGTTTAATCTTTTTAGCATCAACATTATGAATGTGTGTAACATTATCATCAAGATATAATAGAAATAAACCATTCATCATCGGTGCATGACCATAAAAGATTTCATTCATATAAATAGAACAACCATTGTTCTCGGATTTAAATGAATAACCACTTCGCATCAAAACACGATCCAGATACAATGTTCATGCTCAGTGCAGGCACCAGATAACAATTATTCAAGTTTATAACTAATCCCGACGGCAAATGGAGAGGTAGCGTTCCGACGGCAATCACATCAACGCTTGATCCATTGCCGACACGCATATTGACCTCACCCCTTGCTAGCGGTCGCTTGTTCCGTAGCCCCTGATTCGAGTTACAAATATTAGCAACTGAACCGATATCAAATACCCAGGTGCTACTGTGAGCACTAATCAAGTACACATCAATAACATGTATATCATATATACCTTTGTTTGCCTTGTCGGCCTTCTTGTCTGCCAAATACTTGGGGCAGTTGCGCTTCCAGTGGCCAGTCCCCTTGCAATAGTAGCACTTGGTATCAGACTTAGGTCCAACTCAGGGTTTCTTTTCAGGCACGGCAACCGGCTTGCCACCCTTACTTCCCTTCCTTTTTCCCTTCTTGTCTTTCTTGAAACCAGTGTTCCTATTGATCATAAACACTTGATGTTCCTTTTTGATCTCCACTTCTGCAGTTTTAAGCATTGACAGAAGCTCGAGGAGAGACTTCTTCATGCCTTTCATATTATAGTTCATCACAAAGCTCTTATAGCTAGGTGGCAGAGACTGTAGAACACGATGGATGCCTAAGTCAATGGGAATCGTTATTCCCAAGGACACAAGCTTATCGGTGTAACCCGACATCTTGAGTACATGCTCACTAACGGAGCTGTGCTCTTCCATCATGCAGCTAAAGAACTTTTCTGAAGCATTGTAGCTCTCTATAGCAGCATGTGTGTCGAAAATCATTTTCAACTCACCCATTGTATCAAATGCATTGCCGTTTTCGAAACGCTTTCAAAGTTCCGGCTCTAGCTGTCGTGGTATTGCCGACGAGTACGCCATGGAGGGGACCTCACAGTGCGTGTTTAGAGACGTGGGGTAAGGCAGACGGTTAACGGGTACGAGGTAACACAACTTACCCAGGTTCAGATCCCACGACGGTGGCGGAATCCTACTCCTGCTATAAATCACTATAAGGGCAATACGCTGAGTTACAGAGATAGGTTCGCTGTGCGAGGTGACTAGAGAGTCTAAGTTATCGTCATATGAACGTGCCCTAAAGGCTCCCATAGGCCCGACTTATATAGTGGCCAGGTCTTAGGGTTACAGGGAAAAATCCTAGTCGGACAGGTTACAGAGTCCTACACCGTCTATCACTAGTCTTGTGTATCTTGTACTCCAAGGCTCCGGGTACGCTGGTGACTCCACCGTAGCCTTCCTTTATCCTGCATGGGCCTCCCTTCTAGATCTACCTAACTGGGCCGCCCAGCAGGCCACATGCCATGCTACCAACTATGGGCCACCCGGGTTAGTCGGATAAGAGACATGCTATGAGGATACCCATATAGCATATCCCCAACAGTAGCCCCCGGAGAATTCCGAGATCTTGCGCCGTCTTGCCTCTTCCCGTGGAATGCCCCGTCTAGATGGATGTCGGCAAATCGTCAAGCAATATCTTGTAGTCCTCCCAAAGAACCCTGCAAAGGTTTCTCCGTCTTCTATGAGTAAGTCGGAGAAATGCTGAATCTTCCATCGTACTCTTCCGTAGTCGGATTAAATCCGTCCATGCCGGAATCTTCGATGGGACGGCTCATCTACCATGTCAGTTATGACGACGTAGGCTGTAGGTCAGCGACGCCTCGTAACTCACACATGCAGAGAACTCACACGAGCGATACGAACCGTTGGCGGTGGCGGTTGGAGATGTGGCGAAATTACCGTGCACGTTCACGAACACGTCGTCTACGCGACAACCGTCCGATTAGCTGCACGAATCTTGACGCAGAGTAAGATAAATAGTAACCGTGGGACACTTGCCACTTTTTCACCCCATTCTCTCGCGTCATCATCTTCTTCCTCCAGCCGCACGCCTCCTCGAGCTCTCCGCGGAAAACCTTGAAGAAACCCTAGCCTCTCTCTGCACCAGTCGCATCCTCCCAGTTCTCCATGGCCAGCAGCATCTCATCCCCGTCGATGGCAACATCGAGCGAAGCCACGGCGAAGACGGAGAGCTCCGTCGTCGTTCCCCCAGAGGGCCTGGTCATCCCCGCGTCGGCGGTGATTGAAACCACCGGCGGTGACCACAATCTGGCGGCCCTGGAGCCTCTGGAAGAGGAGCCAGACTCGCACAAGGGCGACTGGCGCGGCTCGGACATCACCGACCGCGACATCCAAGAGATGGTCGCTGAAGGCTACCTCCCCGCGACAGAGGGGCTCGCCTGGCGGGCGGCGCCGACCGACGAGGTGACACCTTCTCCCCAAGTCGGAGAAAAGGTGTACCTCAAGGCTCAGCTGGTACGCGGCGTTTCTCTGCCCATCTCCCACTTTTTTCTGTCCGTCTTGAACCACTTCAAAGTACAACCCCATAACCTCTCCCCCAATAGCATCTTAGTGCTTAGCAACTTCACGGCACTTTGTGAGGGTTACCTAGGGATTAAGCCTAGGTTAGACTTGTTCGTGTACTTCTTCACCGTCAAACGTGAAGCCGGACATAGTAGGGAGGAGCTTAGGAACTGCGGCACCATAAGCTTCAAGATCCGACCTGGCCGGTGGTTCCCCGACATCGTCGGCCACGAGTCGTGCAAAAAATGGCAGCGGACGTACTTCTACGGCCCCGACATTCCTTTGGCGGGCCGCGAAGTAACGTACCCGGACTTCGTGGATGGAGCCGCCGCCGAAGTTTCCACATGGAGATCCCATGCTTCCCCGCCCTCCGACCTCAACGCTTCCCGCGCCATAAGGCGGATCGAGTGGTTCGTAGAGGCGGGTTTGACCGGCTTGGACCTAGCCATGTGCTGGTTCATCAGGCGAATCCAACCCCTGCAACACCGCGCGAAGTTCATGCACGAGTACACGGGTGATCGAAAGAATTCCCTTCGGATCTCCGTGGATAACTTCTCGAGCGACTCCGTCAATCTCCGTCTGAAGGACATCGTCAAGGTGAAGGATAAGAAGCACGGCTTCACCATCACCTGCGACATGTACGTAGAAGGCAAGTGCCCAAAGGTAGGTATTTATTTTCCGTGTATGACATTGCACCAGTTTCTCCGTCTTGCCAGTGCCATCTTATCTAACACGGTGACTTCTTACTTAACAGCTTAGCGATCAAGATGAGGACAACCTGGCTGCCAAAATCTACGATCCAAAGATGAAGGAAGTCACGGTCGTGTCCGACGACGATGCCCCGTTGGCACGAAAGCGGAAGAGCTCCACCTCTGACGCTGCCGACGGAGGCAAGAAAAAGAAGACGGAGGGTGGAGCCTCCAAAAAGAGTACTGCCGCCCTGGAGGTGGAAAAGAAGAAAGCCACCGGGATGTTTGCCAAAGCGCCCCCCCTAGTGTAAGCCTCTCATTCTCCGACATTGCCTTATTTATCTGTCTTATTCCTGTACTTATGCATTTTGCACGTTTTAGGAAGAAAGCCACAACCAGCCTCAAGAAGTCCTCCAAGACTCTTGGGGCTTCTAGAAATATCAAAGATATGCTGCATCGCGACTCCTCCCCCGCCATCACCCCTGCCACTCCTGCCGTCAAGCCCTCCTCCGCTCCGACAAGCTCCCAAGTCCAGGAGGCACCAGGCCCTTCCGCCATGGAAGTGGATTCTGGCGCCTCTACCGAACTCATTGTTGTCGGTGAGCAGGCGACACAGGAGAGCGCTGCTCTTCAAATGGCTGAAGCTCCGGCTAAGGATGCCATCGGTAGCGGCAAGGCGGTGGTGGGAGCTGGTACTTCTGCCGAAGGCGGCGCCTCTGCTCCCCAGAAACCCTTCGAGTTCCCGAAGATAGTTTACCCGGCGCTCATGCCGAGTAACACAACTACGGTTCCTGGAGGAGTGCCATCATCTCCGATGTGCGGTCTTGAGGAGCTACTCCTACAAGAAGACATCTTGCGAGGAAATAGCATTTCCTTTGGCAAGCTGCTAGCCGAGAGCTCTACAAACCTCAAGATCATTGCACTTGTAAGTTTTACTTTACCTTTTGCATTTCGTATGAGTATCCCACTATAGCCCCCGAGGATGTAGACGGAAAACCATAGGTTTTGCATCTATATGCTCTAAGAGTGACTAAGTTAGAAAGAACTCTCACTATAGCCCCCAAGCATTTAGATGGAAGAAATTATTTCGACTAGATGCTTTAAGAGTAGCATACACAGTGTTCATATTTTTCACTGCTGTAGCCCCCAAGCTTCTAGTTGTAACTGAATTAATTCCGACTAGATGCTTAAATAAAAGCTAAGCATTTTCCGAGCTAAAAACTTTATACTGTATCCCCCAAGCTTCTAATCGAGAACTGAAGTAGCTTCGACTAGATGCTTTAAAGAAAAGCTAAGCATATTAATAAGTTTAAAAACTCTCGCTGTAGCCCCCGAGCATCTAGGTGGAGAATCTCCGACTAGGGGCTCCAAGCAGACCAAACAACGACTTAACTTTGTATTTGTTTCCACGGAATGAGAATGCTCGGAGGGGCATGGCCAATGACAAGTATCAGAAGATGCGCGCAGATCTTGAAGCCGAAAAGGGTAAAACTGCCATCTTGAAGGAACAAATCATCAAAAACAAGAGTCTGTTTTCTTTTTGCGCATTTCCATCTTACTTTTGTGCCTTCCTTCTTCGAGTACTTACTCTGTACTTTGTTTTCTCCGACTTGCAGAGCATGTTGCCAAGGCCAAGGATATTGTCGAGCAGTCCAAGCATATCCAGCAGCTGGACAACGAGAACAAGATCCTGAAGGAGGAGAAGAAGGAGATGCTGAAGATGCACGAGGACTCCATGAAAGCCCTGCAGGATTCCGCCTCCGCGGAGATCAATCGCTTGAAGGAGGAGCTTGCGATCCTAAAGGATCAGAAGCAAGCTGCTGATGAGCAAAACCTTCGCCATAGCGAGGCATTTAAGCTCCTCCAACAAGAGAAGGAATCCTTGGCGGACACCGTCTAGCAGGCTAAGGCCAACATCTTCAGTAAGTGTCCTCCGCCTTGTAGTTCTGTAGTCTGGATACTTGGAATTTATTGAACTCATGCGATCTTTGTCGGAATTTTCAGCGCCCATGGGTTTAACCCGCTCGCCTCCTTCGGACAAGGAATGCATGGTTCTTGCCGGTAAATTCATCAATACCGCCATCGCCCAAGCCAAGGAGATTGCCAAGCCCCTCCAGATTTATATCAAGGCCTCAGACTCCGTGACAAAGTACTCGGAGATTCTGCGCCGAGCCCCCGAGCGTGTTGCGAGATGGAAAGCTTCATGCGCACGGGCTGGCGCAAGGATGTCGCTGTCTATGGTGAAGGAACACTATGAAGATGCCGACATCGACACGGTGACATCTGGTATCGCCGACGTGGATGATGACGGCAAGGAGATTGATCATGAAGCCATCCTGTCATCACTCGCAGGTTATGACACCAGGGTTGCCGAGTTGGTGGACTTTGACGTCTTCGTGCCCAGGAACTTCATCGACAACGTCAACCAGGACTCCTCCGAGTCTCATCACAGTGCCGATGCTGAGGGTGATTCTCCGGCTGGTGATGATGTGGCCTCCAAGTCTCCTGCGCCCAAAGAATGAAGAACACTTTGTAATTTCTGTTTCACCTTTGGTTTGTGCACAGGAAAAACTTGTTGACGTAATCTTAAGGCGGAAAACAATGGTTGTCGTATCCTGCCACTTAAGAATTAAGTTTCAGCATGTATATATGTTTTAAGCAAGTGCTAGGTTATCCATTACTCTGGTTCTTATGCTTGAATTTTCGTGAGTCGGAAGACTCGTTGTCGGAACCATGCGCTTAGGTGATGATGCCCAATGGCACCATCAATAACCTGAGCACAAAATCGCCGACAATAAGTGCCAAAAGTCACTACTCTAGAATCCACATAAAAACGACAAAGAATGTGTAGACCAGAAAACTTAAGCTAACGCCCGTAGGAGGAATTTTCACAAGTGCAATCGCAAGACTTGTGCATAAAGGTTTTATATGATCCAAAAATGAACACTAAAGGAGGTAAAAGACTCAGCAATATGAGTGAACCAAAGAGCTTTATTTCATTGATCATATAAGAGGTACACGATTAGATAAAAAATGCTAAGTGTAGAAAGGGCGTGGCGTGCTATGTTCCATGGCCGATCAAGCTCGGTAGTCATCATCCGGTCACCGCCACGCTTATGATCCTCGTTGGGTCTATCCTTGAGTTCACGATTGTCGACAAGGTAGTAAGACCCATTGAGCAGCGCCTTGCTTATGATGAACGGTCCTTCCCATGGTGGGGATAATTTGTGCGACTTCTTCTGCTTAAGTCGGAGTACTAAATCCCCCTCTTTAAACGAGCGATGCCGAACGCGGCGACTATGGTAGCTGTGTAGCTTCTGCTGGTAGATGGCGGATCTTTGGCATGCCAAAATGTGCACCTCCTCGATAAGGTCCACATCTAGGCATCTGGATTCTTCAGCGTCATCTTCGTCGTAGGCGGCAACTCTTGGTGCATCGTGGAGGATGTCGGAAGGTAGGATGGCTTCTGCTCCATATACCATGAAGTAAGGGGTGTAGCCAGTGGATCTGTTGGGTGTGGTTCGTAAACTCCACAGCACAAATGGCAATTCCGCCTGTGCTCCAAATGCTCTATGTAGTGGTGCCTCAAGACGTGGCTTGATTCCCTGCAGAATTAATCCATTGGCTCGCTCAACTTGACCATTGGATTGTGGGTGTGCCACAGATGCAAGGTCAAGTCGGATGCCTTTGTCCCAGCAGTAGGCCTCCACTTCTCCAAGTGACAAGTTGCTTCCGTTGTCAGTGATGATGCTGTGTGGGAGACCAAATCTCACCACTAGATCCCGGACAAACCTGAGGGCAGTTGCCACATCAAGCTTTCTAATGGGTTTAGCTTCTATCCATTTGGTGAATTTGTCAACTGCTACCAGCAGATGCGTAAATCCACATGGTGTCGTCTGTAATGGTCCCACCATGTCTAGCCCCCAGACTGCAAATGGCCAAGTTATTGGTATTGTTCGCAATTCTTCAGCAGGAACATGTGGTTGTCGGGCATAATACTGGCATCCCGTGCATGTCTCAACCAGCTTGTCAGCGTCCGCCTTCGCGGTCAGCCAGTAGAATCCTTGCCGGAAGTCTTTCGCGACCAATGATCGAGGAGCGGCGTGATGCCCGCAATCTCCGAGATGGATCTCGCTCAGGATTTCCATACCTTCTAGCTGGGAAACACACTTTAAGTATACACCAGTAGTGCTCCTTTTATAGAGTTGCCCATTGATTATGGTATAACCCTTTGCTCGCCGTACTATTTGCGGTCTTTCGACCTCGTCGTCGGGCAAAGTTCCGTGCTCGAGATACTCCATGAACGGTTTTGTCCAAGCCGGAGGGACCTTTGTCACCATGTTGACGAAAGAGTCAGCTCTATCCGGGTTGTCGATGTCGGCGCCCTTCACGGATGGTGTGCGTAGATGCTCTAGGAAAACTCCTGGCGGAATTTGCGTGCGCCCTGATCCGACTTAGACAGTATATCAGCCGCCTCGTTTTGCTCCCTAGGCACATACTTGACTTCGTAGCCCAAGAAGCTCTTGGCTATCTCATCCACTTCGTCGAGATATGCCGCCATCATAGGGTTCCGCGCATTCCAGGTGCCAGCCACCTGTTGGGCAACGAAGTCGGAATCTCCACAACAAACTATGCGCTTGATGCCAATATCCTTGGCTACACGTAGTCCGTGAATGAGTGCTTCATACTCCGCCATGTTGTTTGTAGCCTCGAAGTGGATCTGCAGAACGTAGTGCAACTTATCTCCTTTTGGTGACTGTAGCAGTACACCATCCCCCGAGCCGTTGAGCAACTTTGATCCGTCAAAGTGCATCACCCAATACTCTAGTTCTGGCAGTGGAGTAGCATCTGGCATCTCCATCTAATCTGCAATAAAATCCGCCAAAGCTTGTGACTTGATAGCGTCGCGTCTCTTGTAGGTGATCTCGAAGGCGGCAAGTTCAATGCCTCACTTCGCGACCCTTCCTGTAGCATCGCTATTATTTATAATGTCGGACAGTGGAGTCTTGCTCACTACTGTGACTGGGTGCTCCTGAAAGTAATGCCCCAGCTTCCGAGAAGCAAGGAATACTCCATAAGCTATCTTTTGGTAGTGCGGGTAACGCTGCTTGGAATCCGTCAAGACCTCGCTTACATAGTAAACTGGTCGTTGAACTCCGTGCTCGTAGCCAGGTTCTTTCCGCTCTACCACGACGACGATGCTGATAACCCGGTTGGTTGCCGCCATGTAAATTAACAGGGGCTCTCCAGGCCCGGGTGCTGCAAGGATGGGCGCTGAGGAAAGAATCTCCTTGAGCTGCTTCAATGCTGCATCTGCCTCGTCCGTCCATGTGAATTTGTCCGCCTTCTTCAGCAACTTGTACAGCGGCAAAGCCTTCTCTGCAAGTCGGCTGACGAACCGACTAACTGCTGCAACATAACCTATTAGTCGTTGAATGTCCATTAGGCATGTCGGACGGTTTATGTTTAAGATGGCCTTGATTTTCTCCGGGTTGACCTCGATTCCGCATTGGGAAACGATAAAGCCCAACAATTTGCCAGCTGGAACCCCGAAGACGCACTTCTTAGGGTTGAGCATCATGTTGTATTTTCGGAGATTATCAAAGGTTTCTTTTAAGTCGGAGATTAAGTCGTTTGAATTTTTAGACATCACCACGATATTGTCCACGTAGGTGTGAACATTCCGACCAATTTGGTCGTGAAGGCAACGTTGCATTGTCCGCTGGTAGGTAGCACCTGCGTTTTTCAGCCCGAAGGGCATCGTGACATAGCAAAACATGCCGTATGGGGTAGTGAACGAAGTGGCCAATTGGTCCGACTTCCTCATCTTGATCTGGTGGTATCCTGAGTATGCATCGAGAAAACACAAAAGTTCCGAGCCAGCCGTCGAGTCAATGACTTGGTCAATGTGAGGCAAAGCAAACGGATCTTTGGGACATGCTTTGTTCAAGCCGGTGTAATCAACGCACATTCTTAATTCATTGGTTCCCTTTTTGGGGACAAGTACAGGATTGGCCACCCATCGGGTGTGAAGGACTTCTCGGATAAACCCAGCCTTAAGTAACCTAGCTATCTCTTTGCCAATGGCGCGTCTCTTCTCAGCTTCGAAGCGTCGTAGAGGTTGTTTCGCTGGTTTACATTTTGGATCTATGTTTAAGCTGTGCTCGGCAAGTTCCCTAGGTACACCTTTCATGTCGGCAGGTTGCCAGGCAAAGATGTCCCTATTCTCACGGAGGAACTCGACGAGCGCGCTTTCCTATTTGGGATCCAGGTTCGTCCCAATGGCGACGGTCTTGGAGGCATCGCCTACCACAAGTTCCACCGGCTTGGTATCGATGGCAGCCTTGAACGCATGAGCGGAGTCGGAGATCTGCTTCTTCCACGCGGGCATCTCTTAGTCATTGACCTTGCTCTGGATCTCCTTGAATTCTTCGCTGTAGAGGACAGCTTCTGCAACGGCTGCTTCGTTGATCTCGCAGTCCCTTGCCTTGGTAAAGCTTCCGGATACGGTAATGACACCGTTTGGTTCGGGTATCTTGAGTTTGTTGTAGACGAAGCATGGCTTGGCCATGAACGTGTGGAATATGTCGCGGCCGAATATGACGTGGTACACGCTCTTGAAGGGGACCACCTCGAAGGTCATGCGCTCTTAGCGGTAATTATTAACGTCGCCAAAGGCTACCTGAAGCGTAATGCACCCAAGGGACCGAGCCTCCTCACCAGGAACTACGCCATGGAACACGGTGTTGGTCCGTCTTAGGTTTGCCTCCGTCAAGTTCATCTTCTGCAGTGTATCCAGGTACATGATGTTGATGCTGCTTCCACTGTCCACCATGCACTTGGTGAACTCCACGCCATCAATCAATGGGTTGATTACCATGGCGTACTGGTTCTCCGTGGGCACAAGGTCTGGGTGGTCCGTCCTGTCCCAAGTTATTGGAACCTCCGACCAGCGCAGGTATTGGGTAACTAGGGGGAGAGTGTCCATCAGGATCCTTAGAGAGGTCTTCTGTTGTCGGACGGTGGGGGCTCCAAGGAAAGTGTGGTAGACTGGGGCCTTCTTTGCAAAGGGGTTCTTGCCCTTGTCGTCGCTCTTGGCGGCATGCTTGGGGTCAACGTCCTCGTCCATGTCACTTGAATCCTTGGACTCCTCTTCCTTCTTCTTCCCCTTGCCCTTGCCTCGCGGTTTGTTCTTCCGACTTTGCTTGTAGCCGGACTCCGGGTCTTCCTTGAGGTCGTTGACGAACTTGCAGTGTCGATTGGTATGGGTGGCCTTGCCGTTTACATCGAGGTGTACGAGGCACGACATATTGCGGTACTCCTCGTACGTTTGGGGAACGCGGAGCGGCGCCGAGTTGGTTTCACTTCCTCGTTGCTGCCCGCGTCCTGCTCCCCTTCCTCGGCCACGTTGTCCGCCTTCTCCTCGTCCTACAATAGTTATAGCGACCATGTCGGTAGATTGCTTTTCTTCTGGAGCGGTTTTCCGCTTTGTACTGCTGTTCCTCCGAGCTTGGGTTGGAACGGCCGTTGCCGGCAAAGAGCCACGAGCATCGTCGTCGGCAGCTACGAACTCACTAGCTAACTGAATCATCTGATTCAAGTCAAGCTGATGATTATCCTGTAAGCGCTTTAGCTTATGTCGGAGCAACGTGCCCCTTTCCAATCCATCAATGAAGGCGGCCATAGCGGTCTGAGCGTGCACTCCTGCACAGGAATTCTTCATGTCCAGCCAACGGGAGAGGTAGGCGCGAGATGTCTCGTATTTCTCTTGCACGCATCGCTGTAGATCGCCCACAGTGTAGGGACGCTTGTATGTACCCTCAAAGTTCTTGGTGAATGCTTCTTGCATATCCAACCAGTTCTAGATAGATTTCTCCGGTAAGTCGTCGAGCCATTGACGGGCCGTACCCGCCAACATTAACAGGAGGTACTTAACGACGACGTTGGGGTTGCCTCCGGCAATCTCCACCGCGTTGCCGTAGTCCTGCAACCATGTGGCGGGCTTGGCAGTGACGTCATAGGACTTGATGGTCTTGTCAATCCGGAAACCTTTGGGGTAAGTTGTCGACCGTATTGCAGGTCCAAAGCAACGTGGTCCCAGGTATGGTCCTTCCCGGGCCTCGTGGATCTTATCGATCCGCGAACGTGCATCGTATGGCTCCGGGTTCTTCTTCTTGTTGTCAATAGGGGATGTGCTACGTGAACAACGCGGGCCCCTTTCACCATGGTGACTGCTTGGGGGCGACGGAGGCGGAGGTGGCGATGGGTTAGCCTTCTTGCTGTTACCCTCCTGCGACGCCTCGCGCCTGTCACGGTTGATTGTCGGACGCGGAGGGTCGTGGTGTGACCTGCTCTTGTGTCCTTGGTGGCGCTCCTCATCATGACGGGTCTGCGCCGCGTTGTCGCGGATGACGATGCCACACTGCTTTGGAGGGGGCATATCCGTGCGATTGTGAGCCTTGTAGTCTTCCTGACATCGGGGGGATCGGGGCGGTGGCGATGGGCGACGAGGTCGGGCTTTTTCTACGTGGTCGAAGGATATTGGGATAGCATCCTTCCTGTTGCGCGCATCCCTCCGTCTTTGTTCTGATGAACCCGTCTGTGATCCGACATCCTGAGGAGATCTGTCCCTTGGCGGTTTGTACTGGCTAGATCGGCAGAGCGCTGGGTCAGACTCAAGCCTCTGGGAGGTGGCCTTTTCTTGCTGCTTTACCGCCTTAGCCACTAGGTCATAGACCTGTTCTACTTCCTCAGGCGATCTATCCTGCTCCAGAAGGGTCTTGGCGACGGCGAGGTTAAGGAGTGGGGTGGGTATCACCTGCTTGCCTTCACTATCAATGTATGGCTTGGCCTGCGCCGGCTTCGAGGGAGCCCATCCTAGGTTGCGCCGTACACCAGGATCGTTGATGACGCGAGCCGGAGCCTTCTTAGCCTTCTGCTGCTGGAGCAGAGTCTTGTACTCGGCCTCCATTGCTCTAGCTTTCTCTATGGCTTTCTGCGCATTGACCAGATCTCGATCTAGTTTAGCGCCTTGCTCCGCGATGGCTTGCGCCTCCTCCAGCAGCTGCTGGCGCTTCTCGTCAAGCTGAGTCACGTTCCGGGTATGATCAACGGTTAGTGGCTCGACGAGGAGATTGCCGTACATCACTCTATCAGCTGGAGTAACATGGTCTGCTGACGACGTGGATGCTGGAGGCGGAAAGTTTGCGGTGTTGTTGTTGCTCGGACCGGTGCCGAGTTCCTATGGCTGCTGCACTGGGTTAGGCGGAGGAGGCATGACCTTTGCGCGATCATCGTCAGCAGCAATTAGTGGCCCCTTCCCCTTTTCCAGCGCCGTAGGCGGAGCTTGCCCGGGTTGATCTTCATCCATCGCTGTCCCAATGGTGAAGAACACCCCTCGAGACATGACGGTGTTATTAGCTTGCTCGTCGCGCGAGTACTCCTCCTCCATATTTTGCATAGTGGAGTCTAGCTCTTCTGGACTGAAGTCTATCTCCTCTGAATCTGCACTGAAATTAGCATAAAGCGCGTTAATGACAGAGTCAGAGGGTGCCAGGACTTCCTCGATGACGGGCGGTGGAGGTGCAACGGCCTCGACGACGACTGGAGGTGGCGGTGCTGCTACGACGATGGCGGCCGGAGGCGGTGGTGGTGGTGGCTGAATCGGAGGGGCTCCGTCAATGAGCGCAAGCGCTGTCTGAGCTACCGCTTCGGCCTCCGCGTAGTTGTTGACGGTGTTCACCATGCCTTCAAAGGTAAGGCGTCCTGACGCCTGCTGTTGTCTTAGAGAGTGTCGAAGAAGCGTGCCATGGTCCAGTCCTTCCACAAAGTGATAGATAGCATCATCATTGGGGTAGTGGGCCAGATAGGCTCATATAAGGAGCCACCTGGCCAGGTAATCGTGGGGGTTTTCGCCCTCTCTCTGAATGCGGCGCGCTAGATCGAATATGGTAACCACGCCGACGAACTTGGATCTCTACTGTCCAGACGCACGGATAAAGCCGGCGGATTTCCAGTGATCTTCCACCTTTATATCCCGCATAGGGGCGGTTTGGGTGGGTCTTGAATTTTTCCGATCTTTGCCGGCAAACTCCGAGGAGAGATCCAACATCGATCCTTCCGCAAACGTATCCTGCCCGTGGGCGGTCCGTGCGGGTCTTGATGCTTTCCGATCTTTGCCGGCAAACTCCAAAGAGAGATCCGACATTGATCCTTTCGCGAACGTATCCTGCCCGTAGGTGGTCCGTGCGGGTCTTGATGCTCCTCCGACTCCCAGGGAACTAGTGCCCGAGTCGGTTTCGCCGATGAAGAGGTGGATGTCTCCGATAGGAACGATCGAACACCGCGTAGGGTTCGTCTTCGCCGGGATCCAGAACTCGTCAGGGGGGACGATCGGAACGTTGCCGGAGAAGAGAACACGGTCGATGGCTACGGTTTCGCCGATTCCCGCGAAGATCTTGGTCCTCGCCCGCTGAAGAGCCTGAAGCGCCTCTTGCCCCACGGTGGGCGCCAACTGTCGTGGTATTTCCGACGAGTACGCCATGGAGGGGTCCTCACAGTGCGTGTTTAGAGACGTGGGGTAAGGCGGACGGTTGACGGGTATGAGGTAACACAGCTTAACCAGGTTCAGATCCCACGACGGTGGCGGAATCCTACTCCTGCTATAAATCACTATAAGGGCAATACGTCGAGTTACAGAGATAGGTTCGCTGTGCGAGGTGACTAGAGAGTCTAAGTTATCGTCGTATGAACGTGCCCTAAAGGCTCACATAGGCCCAACTTATATAGTCGCCAGGTCCTAGGGTTACAGGGAAAAGTCCTAGCCGGACAGGTTACAGAGTCCTACACCGTCTATCACTAGTCTTGTGTATCTTGTACTCCAAGGCTCCGGGTACGCTGGTGACTCCACTGTAGACTTCCTTTATCCGGCATGGGCCTCCCTTCTAGATCCACCTAACTGGGCCGCCTAGCAGGCCACAGGCCATGCTACCGACTATGGGCCACCCGAGTTAGTCGGATAAGAGACATGCTATGAGGATACCCATATAGCATATCCCCAACACTATCCCATAAAATATGCCGCAATGAACTAAGTTGTGGTCCTCCTGACGAGTCTGATAGACATTCTTCTCCTCGTCAGGGGAATCCTCAAAAGGTGGGGGGCCTAGCGGTGCTTCTAGCACATAATGCTTTAGTGCAGCAGAGAGGAGAATCCTCAAATTCATGGCCTATTCGGTAAAGTTGCTATCGTTCGTTGCAAGTTTCTCTTTCTCCATGAACACATTGAAATTAAAAGCAGGTGGTGCCATCTACAACAGAATTTGTAAAGTTTAAACTAAGTTTATGATATATTGAGTTCAACTAATCCATATTACGAATGAACTCCCACTCAAAAACGACATCCCTCGTGCCTTTTTGGTGATTACATGAACCAAATCCACTACACCAAGTCCGATCATCACGTGAGTCGGTATATCTTCAAAGGAGAGCATCAAATGGGAATCATATCTACTATATGACTCATGCTTAACCTTTCGGTCCGTGTTCCGAGGCCATGTCTGTACATGCTAGGCTCGCCAAGTTAGAACCTTAGTATTCGCGTGTGTAACTATTTTACACCCGAAATATGGTCGTGGATCCAAGAACACCCGATCATCACGTGATGTCTTGGAGCGACAAAAACATAATCGGTGCATACTAAAGGAAGAACACATTCTTATCTTGATATTTAAATGAGGGATCATCTTATTATGCTAACAAAGCGCTAAACAAGCAATATAAGATGCTATCAAACATCACATGTTTATTAGTGGAATGATATGGTTCCCGCATATGATCTCTATCATGTGCATCGTGGTATGATCACTATCATACCTATATGTGTAAGTCCAAGGTCTATGGAGATTACATGTTATGTATGTTGTAAGAGTATCATCTCATACTTCTACTTACAACATCACCATATCATAACACTAGCCCAGCAACAATCTAAACTAGATGCCTCTAATTTATCCATTGCAAGTTTTACGTGGCTTAGGGCTTTCGAGATAGAACCGTTCTTACCTACAAACATGAACCACAACGAGGATAACCAAATTGTTGACAACTCGTTGCAAAATAGATATTGACTATAGTAGGAGAGACAGACACCCGCTAGCCACTTATGCAAACTAGTTGCATGTCAAGCGTGGAACAGGTCTCATGTGCAAGGACATGTAAAGTTTTTCCGGGCCGCTTCATCCCACTATGCCACAAATATACAAAATTACAACTAAGGAGCAACAACATCATAATCATCGCCCACATACACATATGTGTACTACCCGTGTAAAGCATCTACGCATAGATCCGGCTCTGATACCACTGTAGGGTTCACAGCATAGAAAATAAAAAATTTCCTACGATGGGAACTATGTACCAAGATCTATCTACTAGATACAAACAACGGGCAGATGTATATCCGTAGAGAACATACCCTTGAAGACCGACAAAGCTTAACGAGTTCGACTCGTGGTTGATGTAGACGATCTCTTGCCGATCTCAAGATCGAGAGGAAGTCCTAGCGCTGCAAATCAGCAGTGCACCCGTGCTCGCACACACGTTCGAGGCACTGAGCAACCTCCGCCTCGCTCCAAAGGGTGCATGAAGCACAACTCTTTCTTGCCGAATAGCCACCGGGAACATGTATCTCGCTAGTCCGAGACCATGGGGGATAAATTCTAGATGGGGAGAGAGATCCTTCACGAGGAGGTGTGAGTGAGAGAGAGGAGAGGGGGTGCCTTTTATAGGAGGAGGGGGGCACCCAAGGGGGTGGCCGCCGGCCATGGGGATGCCCCTCCCCTCCTTCATTCATGTGGGTGGACACTCCACTCACAAAAAACCATTCAAATCCCTCCACTCAAAATCCCACTCAAACATGCCATTAAATTTCCACCAAATTTAATGCAAACTCTCGTTAAATAAAACTCTTTTATTTTATTCAGAATTTTTTCAATTACTTTAATGACAAACATTCAAAAATAACCCCTTGCTAGAATTCTATTTCACATGCATAACCACTTTATGCAATTTCACCCGAAAACCTGTTTCGGTATCTAGTGAAATAAATTCCTGCGCTTGTTCATTCTTTCGGCATGAAACTTTTGCTCCAATTGGATGTCGGTGTCTCTTAAGTGTGTCACCCTACGGTTCGTGAATAATGCGGACATGATCGAGACCCCTCTTGGATCAATAATCAGAAGCGGGATCGAGACCCATACTGACTCCCACACATTCAACGATGACTTTCTTGTGATCGTCGGAACCTTTTACGCTAGTATCTTAATCCCTTTATTTCACGATATATTACATGTCCGAGATTCGATCATTGGTATCTCCATACCTAGTTTGATCTCGTTTCGATGAGCACTCTTTCGCTCGTTGATATAACATTCTAGTGATCAAATCACTTGCTTGCAAGCTAAACAATGTGATATCACCGAGAGGGCCCAGAGTATATCTATCCGTCATCGGGATGAAAAAATTCCACTCTCGATCCATGGCCCTCAACATAACACTTTATTAGTTCTGAATCCATCTTTATAATCACCCTGTTACTGTGTGACGTTTGATGTTATCAAGAAACTCTTCCAGTGTTAGTGATTGACATTATCTCATGGTCTAAGGATTAGGATCACTTCGTAAGTTGTTATAGAAATATAAACTCAATGACTTTGATCGTAATGCTATACTTCGAATGAATGTTCATCACACCATTACACTAATGTTGTGATCCCGTTATTAACAACATCCAATGTCCATGATCAGGAAACCTTGATCATCTTGTTAATCAACGAGCTAGTTTATGAGAGAGGCATAACTAGGAACTTTCTGTTTGTTTATTAAACACACATGTATTAACGTTTCCATATTAATACAATTATAGCATGCAAAATAAACATCTATCATATACTTGTAATACACATAATAAACACTTTATTATTGCCTCTCACTCACCAAATGAAGTCCTCCCAATACACAATGCTAGCTTGTCTACCAGGCACTAATGTAAGGATAAATTTCTAATACACGAATCCCGTTAACATGAGTAGAAGCCAATGCAAGGGTATTCTACTATGTAGTTGACTAAGCCAGAGCCCATTTAGCATGTGGCTATACACGGAAGCCACTGTACGAGTAACATGTTCAATCTCTAAGTCCCTGGGTGGTTTTCTTCTAGTGCACATACAAAAATATAGCCATATAAACATGGTTCCCTTTGTTGCCACCTTGTCCAAAAATTGAGTATCCTCATTCCACCCAGGTGGTTCATTGAGTACTTGTTTTTGTTGGAGATATGCCCAAGAGGCAATAATAAAGTGGTTATTATCATATCTTCACACTTATGATAAATGTTTACATACCATGCTATAATTGTATTAACCGGAAACATTAATACTTGTGTGATTTGTAAACTAAAATAAGAGTCCCTAGTAAAGCCTCTTGTTAAACTAGCTTGTTGGTTAATATATGATCATGGTTTCCTGATCATGAACATAGAGATGTTATTAACAACAGGATCATATCATTAGGAGAATGATGTGATGGACATACTCCTATAGATAAGCGTAGCATAAAGATCAAGTCATTTCAATAGTTCAATTGCTATATGCTTTATGATACATAGTAACCTAATTCCTTCGACCATGAGATCATGCATATCACCTTTACCGGATGGATGCTTTGATGACATCAAACACCACACCGTAACAGGGTGGTTATAAAAGTGGCATTGAGTGTTCGGAAAGTATTGGTTGAAACACATGGATCAAGAGTGGATTTGTCCATCCTCATGACGGATAGATATACTGGGCCCTCTCGGTGGAATGTCATCCAATTAGCTTGCAAGCATGTGACTTGGTCACAAGGGATCACATATCACGGAAGAAAAGAGTACTTATCGAACGAGGTTGAACTAGGTATGCAGATACCGACGATCATAACCTCGGATAAGTAAACTATCGTGAGACAAAGGGAAATTGGTATCGTATGTAAGTGGTTCATTCGATCGCAAAGTAATCGTAGAAATATGTGGAGCCATATGAATTTCCAGATTCCTCTATTGGTTATTGTTCGAGAAGTGTCTCGATCATGTCCGCATAATTCACGAACCGTAGGGAGACACACTTAAGGATTCGACGTTGTTTGAGTAGTTATGGTATTATGAGAAAGAGACCGAATGTTGTTCGAGTCTCGGATGGGATCCGGATATCACGAGGTGATCCGGAATGGTCCGAGAATAAGATTCATATAAGGAAAGTCCGTTTGGAGTTCGGGAATGATTCCTGTTTTCATCGAATGTTCTAGAAGGTTCCGGATTGTCCAAGACTGGGGAAGGGTACATGAATGTGTCATTACTCATTGAATGATTGCATCATGTACTAAGTGTTATTGCTGTCCCAAATAAAGGATTAAATTGAATCCTAAAGCAGAAAAGTCAAATGTCCAGTTTGAAAGTCAAACCGCCAAAACAAGAAACTGGGGAAACAAGCAAGAGGAGTTGGAATCAACGGAGGAGGAGTAGGACTCCTCGGGCGCCAGCCCTAGGCGAGTTGGGGAGGACTCCTCCTCCCTGGCCAAGGAACCCTCCCATAAAAGGAGGGGCTCCTCCTATTGACACATAACTTTCTACTCTAGATCTCCGGTTTAGAGCTGTTTTGGTTTAGAGCTTCTAATTGCTTTAGCCAGTTTAGAGCCTTCTAATTGGTTTAGAGCCTTCTAATTGGTGTGTCTAATTACTAGGCCACTAATAGCCTCTCTCATAAGCTCCACCATACTGCACTGCTTAAGGCAAAGCCTGGGATCTCCCTCTACTTCCTGTACCACACCGTTGTCGCCGGAATCACGAGGAGAGTGCTACAACCTCCGCTTCACTGGAACAAGGGAGAGGAAGGTCTTCGTCGAGTAAATCGAACGTGTGACCGATCGGGAGCGCTGCCGGAACGATGCGCGGAAGGATCGTCTCACGATCTTGAGATCGGAAGTGTACGACTACATCACCCACGAGAATCTCTCGTTAACCGCTTTGGAATCTTCGAGGGTGAGTTCCTCTATCGACTCGTTGCTACAATCTAGTAGATAGATCTTGGCTTGTTTGTTTGTATGCGATAGAAAATTTTTGTTTTCCATGCTACGAACCCCTACAAAGGGTATCGAGCCGTGTCTATATGTAGATCTTGCAGAGTAGAACACAATGGTCATTGTGGGCGTTGATACTTTTATTGTAGATTGCTTTTTGTGTACTTTGCATCTTGCGGTATGTTGGGATGAAGCGGCCCGGGCTAACTTTACATGACATCGTTCATGAGACTTGCTCCACGCTTGACATGCAACTTGTATTGCATAAGTGGCTTTGCGGGTGCATGTTTCTCCTAGCATAGTTAAGATCCAATTTACAACGGGTAATCAACAATGCTAGTATCAATGTTGTGGTTCTTGTTCGTAAGTTAGAACGACACTTATTGAAAGCCCCAAACCACGTAAAATATGCAAAGAAAGTAGAGGCGTCTAACTTTGTTTTGCAGGGGTGTGCAGTGATGTGATATGGCCATGATTGTGATTATATTTGATGTATGCAATGTTCCTTATTGTAAGTTGGCAACCGGCAGGAGCCATATGGTTGTCTTTAATTTATGTTAAGACCCGCGTGTCTATTCAAAGTAGTTGTAATAGTTGAAGCCGGTGGACGACAACCATGGTGAAGCGTCATTGACCTTGATGCAATGCCGGTGATGATGGAGATCATGTTCATGCTTGAAGATGGAGATCGGAAGCACAAAGAAGAAAGGCCATATCATATCACATATTATGAATTGCATGTGATGTTAATCCTTTATGCATCTTGTATTGCTTAGTAGACGACGGTAGCATTATAAGATGATCCCTCATGCACATGAATTTCAAGTCATAAAGTGTTCACCCTTAGTTAGCACCGTTGCTAAAGCTTGTTGTTTCGAAGCACCACGTGATGATCGGGTGTGTTAGATTCCGCAAGTGTATACAACGTGAGCAAGCCAGATTTGCTCATGCAGAAACTAAGGTTTGATCTTGACGAGCCTAGCATGTACAGACATGGCCTCAGGAACACGGATTACCGAAAGGTAGAGCATGAGTCATATAGTAGATATGATGAACATGTTGATTGTTCGCCATTGAAGCTACATCAACTCTCGTGATGATCGGTTTTGATGTGGTCGATTTGGTTCGTGTGATCACTAAAACAATGTGAGGGATATTGTTTTGAGTGGGAGTTCACCTAGATTAATTTAATTATTAATTAGAACTCAATTTATCATAAACTAAATCAAAGTGAATTTGCATAGTTGTTGTAGTCATTGGCATCCGTTTACCACCTTGCGCTTAGTTATAATTGAGATGATAAAGCTATAGAATTCTGGTTAGTTACTTTACGAACTGGTATCGTATTGTTTTGAAGTGTTAATCTAAAGTTTAAAAGTCCTATTGCAAACTTTCAGTAAGTTCCGGTTACTCCATGAAGTTTAATAATTGGTATTAAAGCAAGAGTAACAATTCCAATGTTAGTATATAAGTATCATGTTTGTCTCCACGATTCTTGATATTCAAAGGATTCTCTTAATATCAAAGTTATCTAGGATCTGAAAGAGTTGTTTCAGAAACCATGATGTGTGGAAGATATTGTGATATCTGAAACGAAGTTTTGGTTGCAACATGATAGAGTATAATATGGCTAAAGTCATGTTCTCATATTTGATGAGAATTTGCGAAAGGTTGTGGACACTTGTTGTCCTAATCCTCCAAAAGGTTTTGGATAGCAACATTATACTCATAATTCATCGTTATAAGCTAAAAGTAGCTTGATCATGGACGATTCCATGATAAGGTGAATATTTGATGTAGGTAAAATGTTTACTACACCAAGAGATTACTAAAGAAAGGAATTTGAAAGAACACCAAACATTTGATGATGGTGATCTACTTCAAGGTGCAAGTCCAAAGACATTGGTATTTAACTATACACGCTTTGGACTATGTGTCATATGTATGACTCCACTATTGATATTGATAGATTATTTCAAACAGAAAAGGAAATCTTGAAGAGAATCTCATAAATATATGGCAGAAAAGAAAAGATTAGAATTGTTCAATTTAAGTATATAGATGATATACATGTTATGGCTATATTCTTTGCTTATTAAACAATGTGGTTCTCAAGTATTTGATACTGAGTTTGTTGGTATGAATCGTCATACGAAACAACACAATTCATGAACTACAATGGCCTAAGTAATTAGCAAAAGAATATGTGATGATGTTCATCGAGAACAAATAAAGGGTTATTGTGTTACTCGTTAAACATCAAAGCTTGCCTTCAAGATTTGTTTTATCAGGTGTTATGAGAACAAAAGGGTTGTTCAAATAATTGCCGTAATCCATAAAAGATGGATGATTCACAAATCTCGTTGGAAAAATCACATCCATAAAGCTAATGCTAAAGATGTCGAAAGACAAATTAATTGAAAAGATCACTTAGGAAGTGACATCGCCGTTTAAATTATATTGGAAAGAAAACATGAAGAAACTCCATATGTATGGAATTTTTGGAAGTCTTTTGATTTTGATCAAATGACGCTTGTGAAACTTTCCTAGAGATAATTAAAACTTCGTTCATAGGCCAAAAGGGAACGATAGACTAGCTTATTGGAACTTGTACATATTGTTGTATGAAGTCCATTATGTATAGTCAAGAGCGATGGATTTCAACTTCATATGCTTTCTCCAAAAATTTGAGTGAATATATGAATATTTACTTAATAAGGATGAAGTGTGAAACATTTGAAAAGTTCAAGGACTTTCAAGATGAAGTGCAAAATCATTGTAACAAGAATATAAATAGTTTATGATAAGATCATAAAGGAAGATATTTGAGTTACAAGTTTAGCATAATACCTAAGATTTAAAGGAATCGTTCCGTGGATTTGCATTTTCCCGAAACACCATAGGAGTATGGAGTGTTCGAGATATGTAATTAAACCTTGTTTGACATGGTAAGATCGAAGGTGTAATTCATAAAACTGCCATTATATTTTAAAGATTAAAAGCTTTAGAGATTACCGTTTTTCCACTGAAAAGAGATTCATCATAATCCGTTGAAGTGACACCATATAAGGTTATGGTTTGGGATAAAACCCAAGTTGTCCTTTCTTAAACATTGGTATGCTATGCATAAGAAAGATGTGTGCAACCAAAGTCGGATGAACCTGTCTTTGTATAAACTGTTAAGTATTCCTCCATAAACACCGGAGACAAAAAGTGTTTGTTGCTTAGAACGTCAATTTTCTTTGAGAAGGAATTTTTTCGTGAAAAGTTAAGTGGGAGGACAATAGAACTTTGATAAGGTTAAAGGAACCTTAGCTATATGTGCAGAGTTGCGCAGCGCCGAAAAGTGTTTCGGAGGCAGCAACAATGCTCATGGCTCACGTGCCTCAAAAGGTTGTGGTCACGGAGATCTAAGTTCCTATTGAAACAAGTAGATCGGGTAAACAATCAAATACCAAGATTTGAGGGTTGAATCATTATTTGAGAATAATGAATTGACTACATGCAAAGAAGCGATGATGGGCCCTGACTCCGTCAAATGGCTTGAAGCCATAAAATCCGTGATAGTTCCATACACGAGAAATCAAGTTTTGAACTTGAAGGACCCTCGAGAAAGGTGTAAGACCTTACAGTTGTGTTTGGATCTATAAATAAATAGACATGGATGTTGCACATCTATGAAATAGTCGACATGTTGGGAAAGAGTTCACAACAATGTTCAAAGGTTGACTATGACAAGATCTGATCTTTCATAGCGATATTTAGTCTAGACGGATTAATGTAGCAACCACTACATATAATTTGTTATATGGTAGTTGAATAAACAAAACAAGTTCTTCTAATAGAATCGTTACCTAGGACGTGTGCATGACACGGTACATAGGGTTTTGTTAATTCAAAGGATGCTAAAAGTATATACAAACTTCAATGGTTGAAGTAAGCATCGCGGAGTTGGAATCTTCACTATGATGAAACTATTAAAAGAGTTTAATTTCATCAGAGACAATGAAGATGCTTGTGTTTGCAAGAAATTAAGTGGGAGCGCTAAGACTTATTTCTAATACATTATGTGGAAGACATATTGTTGATTGGAAATAATGTATCTTTTATTAACACATATTAAGAATTTCATCTCGATGAAAGACTTAGGCAAAAACCCAAATATTAGGCATGAATAGAAGCTAATATGGTTGTGCCAGAAGTACATAGACAAGATATTGAATGAGTTCAATATAGAAACTACTAGAGAGGTTCTTGTCGCACAGAAAGGATTGAATGAGTTCAATGTTGATGATATATTCAAGTGTATTGACATTTGGCAAGTGAAACAAAATTCAAGTATAGATTGATACTTGATCACAAAGAGTATTTATATCAATCATCTTTGTGATGTACAAATCCAGATATGTCCTATGCTCTAAATGTTATGAGCATATACCAGAATGATTCGTAAGATGATCATTGGACAATAGTAAGGATATTCTTATGATCTTTTGGAAGAACTAAGAGTATATTATTTGTAGAAGTGACAAATAGATGGTTAGTTCATTGTAAAAGTACTACATTGATACTAGTTTTGTCACAAAGTACAAATTAAGTTTATCTGAATCTAAACTAAGGGTGGCACAATATAATGGAAAGTGAGTTCCATAATGGATTTGGATGAATTCCAAAGTTAAGACATTGTGACAGATACTACAACAAAAGGCTAAGTATATGACTGCTATTTTAGCAGCAAAAGAGGGCATTTGTGTCAAGTAGTTTGTTATCAAACTAGGTGTAGTTCACAGTGGGATAATACTATGAAGATATATTGTGCGACAATATTATCAAACATGTTTTAACCCCAAAGAACTAAAGGTCACCGAAAGACCAAATTTATACAAAGCCATCTCATTAGAGAATGAGTGATGCGTGAGACGCAAATACATGCAATTACACGGACACGGAAGTGTCGGATCCGGAGATCGATTGACCACTAGCAATCGTGTACATACAACACCGTAAAAGCCATAGGTGTTGAATACACAAAGGTTTGAAACTAGATTATTGACTCTAGTGCAAGTGGGAGACTGTTGGAGATATGCCCAAGAGGCAATAATAAAGTGGTTATTATCATATCTTCACACTTATGATAAATGTTTACATACCATGCTATAATTGTATTAACCGAAACATTAATACTTGTGTGATTTGTAAACTAAAATAAGAGTCCCTAGTAAAGCCTCTTGTTAAACTAGCTTGTTGGTTAATATATGATCATGGTTTCGATCATGAACATAGAGATGTTATTAACAACAGGATCATATCATTAGGAGAATGATGTGATGGACATACTCCTATAGATAAGCGTAGCATAAAGATCAAGTCATTTCAATAGTTCAATTGCTATATGCTTTACGATACATAGTAACCTAATTCCTTCGACCATGAGATCATGCATATCACCTTTACGGATGGATGCTTTGATGACATCAAACACCACACCGTAACAGGTGGCTATAAAAGTGGCATTGAGTGTTCGGAAAGTATTGGTTGAAACACATGGATCAAGAGTGGGATTTGTCCATCCTCATGACGGATAGATATACTCTGGGCCCTCTCGGTGGAATGTCATCCAATTAGCTTGCAAGCATGTGACTTGGTCACAAGGGATCACATATCACGGAACGAGAAAGAGTACTTATCGATGTGAGGTTGAACTAGGTATGCGAGATACCGACGATCATAACCTCGGATAAGTAAACTATCGTGAGACAAAGGGAAATTGGTATCGTATGTAAGTGGTTCATTCGATCGCAAAGTAATCGTAGAAATATGTGGAGCCATATGAATTTCCAGATTCCTCTATTGGTTATTGTTCGAGAAGTGTCTCGATCATGTCCGCATAATTCACGAACCGTAGGGAGACACACTTAAGGATTCGACGTTGTTTGAGTAGTTATGGTATTATGAGAAAGAGACTGAATGTTGTTCGAGTCTCGGATGGGATCCGGATATCACGAGGTGATCCGGAATGGTCCGGAGAATAAGATTCATATAAGGAAAGTCCCGTTTGAGTTCGGGAATGATTAGGTGTTTTCATCGGGAATGTTCTAGAAGGTTCGGATTGTCCCAAGCACTCGGGGAAGGGTACATGAATGTGTCATTACTCATTGAATGATTGCATCATGTACTAAGTGTTATTGCTGTCCCAAATAAAGGATTAAATTGAATCCTAAACAGAAAAGTCAAATGTCCTTTGAAAGTCAAAGCGCCAAAACAAGAAACTGTGGGAAACAAGCAAGAGGAGTTGGAATCAACTCGGAGGAGGTAGGACTCCTCCAGGGGCGCCAGCCCTAGGCCGAGTTGGGGAGGACTCCTCCCTCCTGGCCAAGGAACCCCCTCCCATAAAAGGAGGCGGGCTCCTCCTATTGACACATAACTTTCTACTCTAGATCTCCGGTTTAGAGCTGTTTTGGTTTAGAGCTTCTAATTGCTTTAGCCAACAGTTTAGAGCCTTCTAATTGGTTTGAGCCTTCTAATTGGTGTGTCTAATTACTAGGCCACTAATAGCCTCTCTCATAAGCTCCACCATACTACTTGGCTTAAGGCGAAGCCTGGGATCTCCCCTCTACTTCCGGTACCACACCGTTGTGCTGCCGGAATCGCGAGGAGAGTGCTACAACCTCCGCTGCCTGCTGGAACAAGGGAGAGGAAGGTCTTCGTCGAGTACCGAACGTGTGACCGACTGCGGGAGCGCTGCCGGAACATGGCGCCGGAAGGATCGTCTACGCGATCTTGAGATCGGAAGTGTACGACTACATCACCCACGAGAATCTGCTCTCGTTAACCGCTTTGGAATCTTCGAGGGTGAGTTCCTCTATCGACTCGTTGCTACAATCTAGTAGATAGATCTTGGCTTGTTTGTTTGTATGCGATAGAATTTTTTTGTTTTCCATGCTACGAACCCCTACAGTTTTATTATATAAAACATATATTTTCCAACACTTCATATAATCATGGTATGGTATTCCACCCCAAGTATATAGCAGGGCTAAGCATACTACAACTATAATGTTTTCAATAAGGAAGATGGATTTCCTAATAGGACATAGCATATCATAGTAACATAGTAGCCTTAACATGCATACTACAAAAATACCACTAAGTGTAGTGAAAATAGTAGGACATGGATGATAGTGTCACTTGCCTTTTTAGTAGAGAATATTGGTTCACTCCTTGATCTTGCAAATATCACACTCTTCTAATTTCACTACAATTCAATCAAGCAAGCACATATTCAAACTGGCATTCAAACAATTTACCACATAAAATAATAAAAACAAGGCAATGCATGCAAGCATGCAAAAGATTGTTTTATTTGAAAAAGTGGTTTCTATTAGGCTCTAAACATTTTAAAGCTCCCATTGGTCATTTACAAAAGTGGTAAAATTATTTAAATTCAAGTTAATGAAAATGTCCATTTAAATCATTTTTGTTTTGCTAAAAATGATTTAAATCAAAGTAATATTTTGTAGTGTTAGTCAAATATATTTTTAAACACAATGTTAGTGTTTATGGTCAAAGTGTTTTAATATTAATCCATTTGCAAATGGTTTCATCCAAACTCCATTTTTAATTCAAAGCAATATTTTTTATTTGCTAGAAATGCCTTTAACAAAGTAATATTTTACTAAGGTTCATCAAATATGTTTTCAAATCACAAAATTTGGTGTTTAGGGTCAGAGAGTTTAAATCACATCATTTTCCAAAAGGTTTTACGTTAAAAGCATTTTAAACCATAATCAATATTTTTATTTAGCTAGAAATGCTTTTATTCAAAGATTTAATTCCTAAGTGTCACCAAAATATACTTTTAAATCTACAAGTTGGTTTCTATGGTCAGTAGGTTCAAAAAAATCCATTTACAAAAGATTTTACCATAAAAACAATTTTAGAATAAATTTTATATTCAAAATATGCCCAAACAAGTTTCTGCAAAAACAAACCATTTTACAGAAGAAATTCATTAAACAAAGTGCATGGTTGCAAATTACTCTTTTTGCTGATTCCATTGATATAAAGTTTGCAAAATTTGGACGTGTGGATTTAAAGTTATGAATTTTGCAAGTTTGAACATCTAATAGATACATTTCTGTTTTGTATCGAATCACTGGCCACGTGGCTCTATCTTACTAGTCGGTAATGGTTCGTGTGGATCGATCATTACAGGCCGTCAGATCTAACTAACAACGCACGATGCAGATTTCATCTTACCCCTTCGACTAACTAATCTATCCTAGCCAACAGATCAAGATCCAACGGACCACAGCAACCTGACCATGTACTGGCGGCGCTGGCGACGGCAACACGTGCTCAGACGGTGATGTTGCCGACGAACCAAGAAGCGCGGGAGAGGGAGAGGACCATTACCGAACTTGCCATGACGAGGAGAAGCTCGAGGTGGTCTCAGCTACTCGAGGGGCACACGGGAGCGGCGGCGATTGCTCGTCGGAGTTCGCGGCGGCGTCGGGCTCGTCTGTTCTTTGTCGGAGGCGAGGTTGCAGGCCATGCCAAGGCAAATGAAAGATGCAGTTAGATGCGCGCAAGGATGCTGAACGCGTGGCTAGTAACCAGAGAGGAGGGACAGTCTGTACTTACGAGGAGGGGTCGCCGGAGAAGTGGCAGAGGCAGCGGCGTTCAGAGGTCGTCCTTGCCGACGATTCGAAGCGCGAGCGAGCGAGTGAGTGGTACAGGGAGATGCGCAAGAAGCTACTGGTCAAGCTCGTGTGAAGCAGGGCCCGAGGAGGTGACTGTCCTCGCCGGAATCGACGGAGGAGTTCGTCGGAGCAGAGGTTGTTTGGGCTTGCAATTCTTGCAGCCTGGTGGCCGAGAGGGAGCGGTGTCTGGGGGAAAATGGAGAGGGGGAGTGGGCGTTTAAGGGTGCATCATCGCTGGAGGAATTAACGTTGCCAATTAATCGAATTAACAAGGATTGAATCGCGGCAGAACGGCGAGGTGTGATGGAGGGAAACAGTCGCGAGGTTGATGACGATGATTGGCGGAGTGGGGCCTGGTTGTCCGAGAGAGAGAGAGAGAGAGAGAGAGAGAGAGAGAGAGAGGGAGGCGTCAGCGACTTTGTGGGTGCGGACGCGAGTGAGGAAAAACGGTTCGCAGGGAGGAAAGATGGGCTGCGAGTTGGGCTGGACTGGGCCTTTTCTCTGGGCTGGGTTTTGTTTATTTTTTATACTGAATCTTTTTATTTTTCCTTTTCTATTTTTCTGTTTTGATTTTTGTTCAAATAATTCAAACACCATTTGAATTCAAACCTTTAGCAAACTTTCAGCAAGCTTCTATACTGTTTTAAATATGTTTTTAAGGTCCATTTTAGAATAATTCTTTTATTCTTTTAGGGTCTATTATTTATTTAAAAATAGACATTTGTCTTTATTTTTAAATAAGATTTAAATATATTTTCAAACTCTTTTTGAATTCTAATTTTTACCAAATCTTTTTCAGTAGGTTTTATTTATTCAAAATAATTTCACTTTGAATTATTATTTAAAATACTTTAATATGTTTTAATGTTCATTTAAATTGGGAATTGTCTTTATTTAAATAAAATTGGATATTAATAAGTCCTTATGATTTTATTTAAATAATCTTTTACTCTTTTTATTAAACAAAAATCTTTCATTTCATTTGTTTGGCCAAGATTTAATTTGGATTTTTTAAAATAGTCCTTATTTATTTATTTCTTCCTTGCTCATAAAATCCATATATTTTTATTTAAAGATCCAAAAATGGTGATTCCAACTTGTATAAATTTATTTAATATTTGTTTATCTTTTAAATCCCTTTTCTTTCAAAGTTTGTTCAAGATGGGTCTATGATTTTTCCATTTGAAATCAAAAAGTTTCTTTTTACCCTAAATTTCAACAATTATTTATTTTGTTTATTTATTTTTCACATTTCAAAATTTGGAAAATTTTGGGATGTGACAGCAAGCAACAGACAACTGCTTTAAGCAAAGTGTGTAAGGTAAACAATCCACATGTTCCATGAACAAGAGACCATTGTTTTCTCCCTAGTAGAAACAGCACATCTACAACCGAAAAGATTATTGTCACTTCTCTTGGAAACTAGAGGCATGAACCCACTATCGAGCATAAATACTCCCTCTTGGAGTCACTAGCAACTACTTGGCCAAGATAACCACTAGCAACGGAGAGCATGCAAGATCACAAACAACACAGACATGATAGAATAATAAAGATAGAACCATTAATCAAACCAACATAATAATCTCAATATCCATCGGATCCTCGCAAACACAACATGCATGATTACAAATAGATTATATCTTGATCATGAACGGAGCTCACAAGATCTATACATGAAAGCACAAAGGAGGAGATACAACCATCTAGCTACTGCATGGACCCATAGTACAAGGTGGAACTACTCATGAATCATACCGGAGAGAAGGCCTCCGGGATGATCTCCTCTCCGGCAGGGTGCTAGGAAGAGCTTCAGATCCTCCCGATCTAGGGACGATGGTGGCGGCGGCTACAGACGGTTTCGTGGAATATTGATCTGGTACTGAGATTTTCTGCATCGGGGGCTTCTTATAGGCGAAGGGGAAGACCGAGGCAGCCAGGCGGCCAAACCTAGCGGTAGCCTAGGGTCCACCGCGCTGGGAGGGTCCGCCTCGGGCTCTCCTCTGGACTTCTTGTTCCCCACGGAAAGTTATTGACTTTGTCGTTTGTCCCGTCCAACTCCGAGAATATTTCTTTACTAACTTTTATGAAACCAAAACAGCAGAAAACAGGCATCTGACATTGTTGCAACTTGTTAATAGGTTAGTATCAGAAAACATGTAAAAAGCACCTCAAAGTGTAGACAAGTAAAGCAAAGTAGATAAAAAACAAGCATGGAGCATCAAAAATTATAGATACGTTTTCAACGTACCAGCCCCTGGTCTGGCCGCGGCATCAGGTGGTGTGCCTGCCTGGTGGGCCCCCTGGGTCACTCCAGGTGCCCATCTGCCCCTTTTTCACGTAAAAAATTAATATGAATTTTCTGGAATTTTTTTTGGGAAACTTTATTTTTGGCCAATTTTCAGGTAATGAAAATTAATTTTCTCGCAGAAAAAGATTTTGGAAAGATGCAAAAGCAAACGAAAATTAAAACTACAGAAGTTCTAAGACACTCTAAAAAGCAAGCAGCTAGCAAAACTAAGACTAACAAGACGAAAAAGAAAGATTGGAATGCGGAAAATAAAAGTGAGCAAGGATAATCATTGTGAAAACATTGTTTTGTTCATTAAAATCCCTTTGTTAACAAGGTTTATCAAGTCTTGTTACCAAAAAAATCTTATATGACACAAAACTTTGCATTTCACTAAATGATTGTGTTACCTCAATCTTGATAGCAATAGTCCCAATCATAATAGTTTCAAAATTTTCTTGTGGAATGGGACAATATATTTCTCCAACTTTGATACCCTCAATATTTTCAATTAAATTTAGGCCATAGCTCTTATCAATATTCTTGGGGAAATAGACAGTATGCTCTTTGTCATTAATATTAAAAGTTACTTTTCCTTGATTACAATTGATGATAGCACCTGCAGTATTAAGAAAAGGTCTCCCAAGAATAATAGACATATTATCATCTTTAGGCATCTCAAGCACAAAAAACTCAGTTAAAACCAAGCAATTATGAGCCACTTGAACATGAACATCCTCACATATACCAACATGAATAGTAGTAGACATATCATGAAGGGAATATGCCCGAGAGGCAATAATAAAGTGGTTATTATCGTATTCCTTGTTTATGATAAATGTTTATTTTGCATGCTATAATTGTATTAATACGGAAACATTAATATATGTGTGTTTAATAAACAAAAAGGAAGTTCCTAGTTATGCCTCTCTTATAAACTAGCTCGTTGATTAACAGTATGATCAAAGTTTCCTGATCATGGACATTGGATGTTGTTAATGACGGGGTCACAACATTAGTGTAATGATGTGATGAACATTCATCTGAAGTATAGCATTACGATCAAAGTCATTGCGTTTATATTTCTATAACAACTTACGAAGTGATCCTAATCCTTAGACCATGAGATCATGTCAATCACTAACACCGGAAGAGTCTCTCGATGACATCAAACGTCACACCGTAACTGGGTGATTATAAATATGGCTTCAGAACTACTAAAGTGTTCTGTTGAGACGCATGGATCAAGAGTGGAATTTGTTCATCCCGATGACGGATAGATATACTCTGGGCCCTCTCGGTGATATCATATTGGTTAGCTTGCAAGCAAGTGATTTGATCACTAGAATGTTATATCACGGGAACGAGAAAATAGTGCTTGTCGGTAACGAGATCAAACTAGGTATGGAGATACCGATGATCGAATCTTGGACATGTAATATATCGTGAAACAAAGGGATTAAGATACTAGCATAAAAGGTTCACACGATCACAGAAGTCATCGTTGAATGTGTAGAGTCGATGGATCTCCAGGTCCCGCTACTGATTATTGATCGGAGAAGGGTCTCGATCATGTCCGCATTATTCGCGAACCGTAGGGTGACACACTTAACGGATGCCGACACCATTCGGAGCAAATGATATGCTAGAAAAAGAAAAAGGAAAGCGCAGGAATTTATTTCACTAGACACCAGAACTGTTTCGGTTGAAATTGCTGAAACTGGTTCTGCATGTGAAATTGAAATGTTGTAAGGGGTTTTATGTGAATGTTTGTTAATTAAAGTAATTAACAAATTTCTGAATAAATAAATAAAATAGTTTTATTTAAATGAGAGCTTGCATTAAATTTGGTGGAGATTTAATTCATGTGAGTGGATTTTTGAGTGGAGGCTTTTTAATGGGAGTGGAGGCTTTTAATTTTGAGTGGGAGCTCCACCCACATGAATGTGGAAGAGGTGGGGGCAGCCCCCATGGCTGGGCGCCATGCCCCTTGGGTACCCCCCTCTCCCCTATAAAAGGCCCCCCTCTCCTCCTCTCAAAGCACACCTCCTCGCGAAGGATCTCTCTCCCCCCTTTAGAATTTCCCCATGGTCTCGGATCAGCGAGATACATGTTCCCGGTGGATTTTTATGGAAGGATTTGTTGCTTCCGCTGCATCGCTGGAGCGAGGGCGTGGAGGTTGTCGGGGTACTCGTACGTGTGTGCGATCACGGATGCACCACTGCTTTGAGGTGATGGACTTGATCGTGCTAGACCGGCTGGACCAGATGGACTTCATCACGATCTTGAGATCGACAAGCGTTCGTCTACATCATCCACTAGCACAACCTCGTTAACGCTATTCGTTCTTCAAGGGTATGTATTCTATGGATGTATATCCACCCGTTGCTTGTATCTAGTAGATAGATCTTGGTACATAGATGTTCCCATCATAGGAAAATTTTGTTTTCTATGCTGTGAACCCTACATATCAGCCATTTGCAAAGATATATCAGTTGGTATCAATTTTTTTAGTTGAAGTCTCTTGTAGAGAGAAAAATACATAACATTAACTCCTGCTCCCAAATCACACAAAGCAGTTCTAACATAATTATTTTTAATAGAGCAAGGAATAGTTGGAATCCTTGGATCCCCAAGTTTCTTTGGAACCTTACCAATGAAGGAATAATTAGCAAGCAAAGTAGTATTTTCCTCATTAGGAATCTTCCTTTTATTAGAGATGATATCCTTCATATACTTTGAATAAGGAGACAACTTAATAGCATCAGTGAAAGGAATTTGAAAAAATAAAGGTTTCATCCACTCATAAAACTTGTTATAGTGTTCTTCTTCCTTTGACTTGTGTTCCTTATTAGGAAAAGGCATTGGTTTTTGAACCCAAGGCTCTCTTTCACTACCATGTTTATTAGCAATAAAATCCTATTTAGTGTACTTAGTGTTCTTAGTGTGCCTCTCAGGTTCCTCTTCAATTTCTTCATTATCAGGAGCATCATTTTTATCATTACCACTTTCAGTTTTAGCATCAGAGTCAGATATACTATTAGGATCTATAGCAGGTTTAGAAGATTCTACAACTGTTTTATGTTTTTTTTTATTTCTCTTAGAAGAAGTACCACTATTTTCAGCTTGTTGAGAATCTTGATCAATTATTTTAGGATGTCCCTCGGGATATAAGGGATCCTGAGTGGTAGCACCACTCCTAGTTCTAATTTCATAAGCATGTTTATCTCTAGAAGCATTAACTAGCATATCTTTTTGTACTTTAGCAAGATGATCAATTTGAGTTTGAACCATTTGTATATGTTTAACAAGCATTTTAACATCATTAGAAGTTCTTTCCACAATATCTTTCAACACATTAATAGCTCTAGAGTTTTCCAATAAATGATTCTGAACTTGTTTATTAAAATTACCTTGTTTAATAATAAAATTATCAAGTTCCTCTAAGCATTGATCAGGAGGTTTACCATAAGGAATATGACCTTCATCAAAATGTTGGAGAGAGTGTACCTCAATAGTGGATGAGTGGGAGATTGGCTTACATAATTATTCTATAGGAGGTAAATTCTTCATATCTGCAGATTTAATACCCTTCTCCTTAATACATTTCTTAGCTTCTTTCATCACTCCATCATTTAGTTCAATCACTCCCTATTCTTTGGTGTTGATGTTGGGGTTGGTTCAGGCACAATTGGTTCAGGTGTAATTGGCTCAGTTGTAGTCCAATCATCATAATTCTTGCTTATTTTAGCCATTAATTCTTCAGCTTCTGTGGGAGTTCTTTTCCTAAAAACACAATCAGCAAAAGTATCTATGTATGTCTCAGATTCATCAGTTAGTCCATTATATTATATATCAAGAAGCTCATTTTTTAGGTAATGGACATCCAGGATGTGCATGAATCAAAGCACAAAACCTTGCCCATCACTCAGGCAATTTCTCCTCTTCTCCCTGTTTAAAATCAAAAAAGTTTCTGCAAAACAGCATGTCGAGCACTAGGAGGGAAATATTTATGAAAGAAAGTAGCAATCAAGCAATCAGGGCTATCAATGGATCCAGGAGGTAAATTATTAAACCAAACTTTAGCTTCTCCTTTTAGTGAAAAGGGGAAAATTTTAGCAACAAAGTAGGTGCGCATCTTAATATCATTAGAAAATAAGGCACTCATAATAGAAAGCTCAGTCATATGTGCCACATCCCTTTCATTCTCAGTCCCACAAAAAGGTTCTTTCTCAACAATGTTTATATTGGATAAATCAAGAGAGAAATCATAATCTTTATCTTTAATGTTTATGGGAGATGTGGCAAACTTAACATTAGGGAAAAGTTTAGGTATAATAGTTCGCTTTTCAAGAAGACTCTTAATAGCACTAGCACCACGTGTGTTTTGATATTCTTCAATAAATTCATCAGTCATTTCAATGTAACCATCATTAATATCATAACTCTCTCTAGACTCATGTGAGCTATCAGGTGTAATAGTGTCTTCACTAGGAGTTTCAGTGTTTCCCAATATAGTTCTAGCAATTGTAGCATCTAGGAAAGGACCTAATAAACCACTCTCATCAAGCACAGTAGAAGTAACATCATGAGCATCAGAAAAAATTTCAGATTTAGCAGTAGTAGCAGTGTGTGTAGCAGGTGTATGTGGTGGTGGTGTAACAAGCTTACTTATAATAGAAGGTGAATCAAGAGCAATAAAGGTGTTCAGAACTGTACCTCTTCTTGTAGTGAACGGTAATATAGGAAATTTTCCATCATGATTTTTTCCCATAATGAAAAGGATATCAACGAACAATAATAATCCCAAGTGAACTTACAATAATGCTCCCTGGCAACGGCGCCAGAAAATAGTCTTGATGACCCACAAGTATAGGGGATCGCAACAGTCTTCGAGGGTAGTATAACCCAATTTATTGATTCAACACAAGGGGAGCCAAAGAATATTTATAAGCCTTAACAACTGAGTTGTCAATTTAGTTGCACCTGGAAATAGTCTTGCTCACAGTAGTTTATCAGTAGCAATAGCAAAGTAACAGCAGCACTAAAATAAAGGCAGTAATAACAATAGTAGAAAACAACATGATTTGAGTGTGGTAGTCATAGGGATGGATGGACGGGCGTTGCATGGACAAGACTATTCATGTAATATCAAGATCCATGAAATTTGTAGATAAATAGGGTAAAGCATCCATATATAGTCATACATGCTCATAATGGGAACTTGCACAACATCTTTTGTCCTGCCAGCCCATTGCAGCGGGGCCTCAAGGGAATCTACTGTCAATTAAGGTGCTCCTTTTAATAGAGCACATGAGCAAAGCATTGACACTTCGTGAACACATGTGATCCTCATATCACAGCCATCCGCTTCGGTTATCCCAATTTTTGTCACTTCGGGGCCTCGGGTTGTAGACAATAATATGTGTAAACAACTTGCAGGTAAGATCACAAACAATACTATCATCATGAATCAATAACATGTTCAGATATGAGATCATGGCACTCGGGCCCTAGTGACAAGCATTAAGCACAACAAGTTGCAACAATGTCAAAAGGCACTACCAAAGATACTAGGCACCATGCCCTAACAATCTTATTCGATTACATGATAGATCTCATCCAATCCCTACCATCCACATAGCCTACAACGAGGGATTACTCACTCATGGATGGGGAAACATGGATGGTTGATGGAGAGGCGTCGGTGATGATGATGATGGCGATGATCTTCTCCAATTCACCATCCCGACAGGGTGCCAGAATGAAGTTTCTGGTTCCGAATCGCGGTTTCTGGTGGTGGCGCAGCGGAACTCTATCTGGAAAACGTAGAACCCCCTCTGTTTTTAGGTCAGATAAATTATGTAGGCGAAGGGAGAGGTCGAGGGGGTGCCCTAGGTGGCCACACCACCCCCTGGCACGGCCTGGCCTGTCCCGCGCCACCGGGTGGTGTGGGACCCTCGTGGCCCTTCTCTGTCTCGTCTTCTGGCTTCGTGAGTCTTCTGGTAAAATAGGAGTTTTGCGATATTTTCTGGGATTTTTCCTGAAAGTTGATTTCCTGCACAAAAACTAGACACCAAAGCAATTCTGCTAAAAACAGCATCAATCCGTCTTAGTTGTATCCAAATCACACAAATTAGAGGAGAAACAATATTAAAAGTGTTCGGAAAGTAGATACGTTTTTGACATATTAATAGTGTGGGGTTATCTAGATGGGGAATGTGAACTTCAAGGTGTGCTGTTATAGCCCTACACCGTCCAACTGGAGAGTAGTTCAGGGTAGCATAGTGAAGAGAAGATATTTATATGAGAGTGTCCACTAGTGAAAGTATGATCCCTAGGCCTTGTATCGAAGTATTGAAACACCGTTTACAGTCAGTCCTATTACATGTTTGATTGCTGCCATTTTATTTCAGATTGCAATTACCACTTATAATCATACATATTACTTGTATTTCAATATTTCTTCGCCGAACTAGTGCACCTATACACCTGACAAGTGTATTGGGTGCGTTGGGGACACAAGAGACTTCTTGTATCTTGATTGCAGGGTTGCTTGAGAGGGATACCTTTGACATCTTCCTCCATGAGTTTGATAAACCTTGGGTGATACACTTAAGGGAAACTTGCTGTTCTTCTACAAACCTCTACACTTGGAGGCCCAACACTGTCTACAAGAATAGAAATGTGCGTAAACATCAAGCAGCGGTGGCTGGTGTTGGGGACGAGGGTCCGATTGCCGTGACTAGGACCTTGCTCACTTGTGCTGGTTGGGGCATTCGACAGAGACGAGAGAGGTTGACATTGTGGTGTGGTCACCATGGCTCGAAGTGGTCCAGAAAGGTGGGGCACCGGAGCTCCAGAGCTAGGGTTCGGCAGCCAGGGAAGGAACAAGAGAGGGAGGTCGGGAGAGATAGCAAAGGCGGATAAGGAAGAGCATGGGAGTCAATGCACGTCTTATCCCCACTCTAGAGCGGCGGCAGGCATCATGATGCAGGGCATGCAAGCGGCGACAGACGGTGGCAGCGACGACACCGAGCTTCTTGTCCCTGCGAGGAAGACGACACATACAGGTAAGCGGGCCTAGGCCTCGTTGGGCTTCTGCTGCGCTGTGGCTGCACGCGCTGAGCGGCCGGTAGGCCCGGGGAAACTATGAGCCGACCTCGTTCTATCCTAGCTCTGTTTTATTTCCAAAATTCTTTTCTTTTTCTGTTTTATCATTTCTATTTTGTATTTCAATTCCACATCCACTTTGAAACATTTCAAAATACCAGAACTTTGTAAATATATAAAAATATTACAGGGGCCCTTTTAGTCCATTTGGGCTCCAAACATTTGGATTTTTCAAATATTTTCAAAACCACCTTTTGAATAGGTTTCAAAGAGAGAGAGGGGAGGATTAGGGTTTTTGCTTTCTTTTAATTCATGCATTTTTTTGTCTTAGCAAAATAATGATGCTCATGGATGCACAATCAAACCTAAGTACTGTTTAACTAAAACTGGGGTGTTACACGACATGTCGTCATTGAAGTTTGGCATACCGCAGCTAGACTATACTACAAGGTTGTCTTTGTGGCAAGTGAAGATGCGGGCGATTCTCACTTAAACTTATGATCTAGATGAAGAACTGGACGAATTTAGAAAAAATGATGCAAAGGAGTGGTCCGATAAAGAAAAGCGAAAAGACCATAAGACTTTGTCTCTGATTCTTCATCTATCCAATAATATTTTGCAGAAGGTTCTAGCGGAGAAATCTGCAGCAGCCACGTAGTTGAAACTAAAATCAATCCGCATGTCTAAGGATCAAACCATTAAGATGCACGTGAAGATGAAGTTGTTCCCCCACAACATGCAAAAAGTTGGATCGGTAATGAATCATCTACTCCCTCCGATCCATATTAACTATCGTCGAATTAGATGTATCCAAACATGTTTTAGTGCTAGATACATACAATTCAACGACAAATAATATGTAAGGAGGGACGATCTATCTTTAGAGATGTTGTTTTTGACTTACAATTTAGGAAGGTACAATATGATGGTGAGGATTTAGCTCTTTTACTCTGCCTAGTTTCTATGCAAACTTTCTAGATACTATTCTACTGAGCCATAATGATCTAACATTTGCTGAAGTACAAGAAACCCTCAAACAGAGAAAAAATGATGAAAATTATGGTGCATGGTGAGGGGTCATCATCCAGGGCAAAAGCTCTGCAGATTTGTGGCAGGACCGAGCAGAGAGAAATAGCACCTATGGCAACAGAGATAAGAGCAATGATAGCAAAGATCGCTCAAAGTCCAAGGGAAAGGACAAGTTTTGCAGTACTAAAAGAAGAACAGTCACGTGATTGAGAATTATTAGAAGCTACGAAACAAGGAGAAAAAGAACGATACTTACCAACCTAAAAACTAATCTGCAACTTGTATGTACCTCCTCTTGCTTTACAATCATCACAAGACAACAAGCAAAATATCATTATTAGATAGTACTCCCTCCGATCCATTTTACTTGTCGCTAAAATAGATGTATCTAGAAATAAAACATGTCTAGATACATCCATTTCAGCGACAAGTAATATGGATCAGGGGGAGTAGTATTATCAATCATCTACGCTAGCTATACAAACCTGACTTTTCATTCAATTAATAAAAATTAAAGACATAATTAAATGGTGTTCGGCTGACTCTGGATGTTTCACAATGAGATCGATGTATCTAGCTCTTCTTAATTTGGCATACTATGTACTTGACGAAATATATTTGGACGATTAAAGTACCTCTGAAAATTATAAAATTTATGTGGTTTCTCCATACAAAAGAGATCCTCACTAAAGAAAATCTAGTTAAACGAAATTGACAAGGGTGTGCAAAATATTTTTATTTCAAGCCCCTTTGCAAGTGTTTTATGGCGGATTGTGTATATGACCTTCGATATATCTCACTCTACTAATATTACAAACTTATTTGGGAATTGGTTGAATGGGATTCCAAAAATGATAAGGGTGACATTAGAATTGATGTGTGCGCTTTATTGTGCCTATATGGATTGTTCGCAATGATTTTATCTTTAACAAGACAAGTATTTCATATTTTCTGCAGGTTGTATCCATGGCTACTTATTGAATCCATATGTGGTCCTATTTACAGCCTGAAGACAAGCCCCTGACCATGGATATTTGGTGGTTCTGTTTGGCGGTGGTAGCACAAGATTTTTACTGCCGGCTGACGATGAGAGACTTTGGACATGAAGATCTTACATCATCATCTTTTTTCAGTCACTTTTATCTGGCTTATTCATGTGGAGCCTTTGAGTGATCCTTGAACTGTAATAATATACAAAAAGTAAATAAACAATAAATAGGTATATGCTCAATTGATGCAGAGGTTAGGGCTTTCCCGTTTAGATTTTTTTACAAAAATGAGAAATCTCTGATAGCTTGTATGTACCTTCTCTTGCTTCATAGTCATCACAAGACAACCATGAAAATTCAAATTTGGAGCTGATATCCAATTTTCGTGGGCTGGCCCTTGTACTGGTCGCGCCACTTTGCTTGAGCCTGACGGAGGCCTAATTTAGCCCACGGAGACTTGTTAGCTTCATGTATAGAAATCTCAATAGCTTTGTATGTACCTCCTATTGCTTTACAATCATCACAAGAGAACAAGAAAGATATCTGCGGTGACCCAACATACCACTAGATGATGTAGTACACTATAGTCATTGACATAACACCAATGCAACACTTGTTCACTAGTATTACATCCCTCAGAGTGGTACAACAGAAACACAACAGGTCCAAGACATGACTATACGTTACAACTCAACTCTTTACATAAGATCCAGAGAACACTCTAGGTTAAAGAGAGAGAAATAAACTTCTTACAAAGAAGAATCAGAAATAATCAACTCATAACTATTATGCTGTAAGATCCCTCCTTTGTAAAGGAAAAGGATCCATGTGATTGCAATGCTAGTACCTGGATCATTGCTAGCATCCACAGTTTAAGATGAAGTACACATATACAAAGGTCATTTATTACATTCATTCCAGAGATAAAACATAGTCTTTTACAACTCAAGGCCACAGGCCTAATACAAGAGTTTTGGAATAAGTAAATAGACATAAGTCTTCATCTTCATGTGCCACAGGCAAGAATGTTGAGTGTAGACTCATGACACCTAATCATCATCGGAGTAACCTGCAACATCACAAGTTACAACCACAATGGGTCAATACTTTGGAATAGTATTGGCAAGTGATACCTTAGTAAATTTTAAGTGGACTATATTACTATATGCATTTTGGCTAAGGGTAGCTTGGCTTGCTTTGCTCAAAATAGGTTTTTCCTATTAGTTGAAATCACTAAGTTTTTCTTTGTCAAAAACTTTCCCAAGAAACCACCAATAGACATTGGGGTCCTTTACCCTTGTTCACCCACAAGTTTTACTTAGAAATTGGAGTGATGAGATTCTTGATAGCTTCCATGTCTTGATGCTCAAGTTGTCCATTGCCATGGACTTGGCTAAGTACTTAGATTTTCCATCTGCAGAGGTTGTGCACTTTCCCCACCAGACTTGGTTTCCCAAGACAGGACCTTTCAGAAGCCTTTCCTTAGCCAAATGGACGCGCTCCAACCTATCATTCCCAGTACCACCAACTGTCCAAAAGGCTAAGTTTTAACAACCTATATGATCAAGGCAGAGCCCATATTGCCAAGTGGTTGCACTATAAGCTTCTCAACACTTGGCCTCCAAATCCCTTTGTGCCTGGGTGGCATACCACAAGTGAGATACACAAGGTAAACCATATCCATGGGCCTTGTGTAACCACTCAACCAAAAACCACCATTCAAGTCCCATTCCACCCAGGAGGTTCATTGACTTAGTTGTTTTATTAAGAAAACATAAGTCCAAAGACTTAGAAATATTTTCATCATAGCATGTATATACTTTACCATCCCTTGTTTGCTACTGGCTAGGCTAAGCATGGCATAGTAACTTAACTTAGGAAATTTCCTAGCAAATCTACAATTCTACAACTACTTAGGATTTCCCAACATAGCATTTGGCAAAAGTAACATGCAAGACTTAGCAAAATATTTCTAATGATTATACAAAAATATAGGGATGAAAATGGTCATGAAGTACCACTTGCCTTGGTAATGGGGAGAGTAGCACTCTTCACAATCACAGTCACTAGCAAAATCTACACAAAAATTTGTAGCACAAAATTACACACAATTCATATACAAACAAAAATATGAATGCATGCATGCAAGAGAATGCTAAGTGATGATTTTTGAAAACTCCACTAAGCAAGTGCATGATACAGAAACATAACCAAGTCAAAAACTTGCTAACTAAACTTATTTAGCACTAAAACAAATTACTAAACAAATTCTATACTCAAAATAGTCCTAAACAAGTTTCTGCATAAAACGTCATTTTAACAGAAACTTTTTGTTAAACACATTGCAGATTCATAAAGGTCTTGTCTCCCTGATTCCAACGGTATAAAGTTTGCAAAAAACTAACATGGGAATCAAAAGTTATAGCCTTTTGAAATTTGGATCTAAATCTGATTTGAATTCTGTTTTTGATTTAAACTCTAGCCACGCGTAATGTTTCTATTGGCGCGTACCCATTCGTTCCGGATCGCGATTGATAGCCGTAGGATCTAACTAACGACGCACGGTCCAGATCTAGCATAACGGTTCGATTAGTGATTCTATCGCAAGCGTTGGATCTAGATCCAATGGCTCTCGAGCATGCGACCATGTTCTGGCGGCGGCATCGGCGGGGCCTTCGATCGCAGCGGCGCTGGTGTTCTAGCTTCATGAAGCGGGAAGGGTCTTACCAGAATCGCAGTGGCATGCTGAAGCTCAACGTGGCGTTGGTTGGCGAAGGGGCGCGCGGGGTCGTCGGAGATTCCTCGCCGGAGTTTGCGAACGCGTCAGGCATGGTCAGTCGTCAACGTTGGCGAGGTTCCTCGTCGCGCTAAGCCAAAAGAGATGCACTGTTAGATGCGCAAGACGATGGAGATTCTAGGCGTATCCGTCAGTGGGCAAGGGGCGGCGTCTACTTACGTGGAGAGGTCGCCGGAGTTCGTGCAGAGAACGGTGGCGGCCAGTCGTCGACGTTGCTGGAGCTACGGATCATGCGAGGGAAAATGGGGAGTGTCAGTAGGTGCGCAAAGACTTGCTGAACTTGATAGCATGAGATAGAGACAGAGGGAAACACGAAGCTCACCGGAATTCGTTGGCGCAGTCGTAGGAACAGCGGCGGCGTCGTGCGTGTTGTGGGCAGCCTAGTGGCGTGAAGGAGAAATTGTTTGAGGGGAAATGGTCGCGAGAGTGTGGGGATTTTATAGCCAGAGGCTCGACAAGAAACGCTTGCTGCATCAATGCAGTTTATCTCACAAATCGGTCAAAGAACGGGTAGCGGCGAGTTCGTCTTGCGGAATCGTGAAGACGGTGACGTGGAGAGGGCCCGCTCGTCAGCGAAACGCGCAGAAAGGAGGTGGGGTCTGGTTGTTAGCGGCTGTGTGGAAGCTGCCAGCGTGAGTGGGAGAGGAATGGCCCGGGTGGGCTAGCTGGGCCTGTTCTGATGCTGGGCCAGATTGGTGGCGCCTGGCCCTTTTCTTTTTTTTTACTCCTTTTCTTTTTCTGTTTCGATTTTCTGAATTGGTTTTCAAATGAATTCAAGTTCCATTTGAATTCAAATCTTCGTGAGGTTTTGTAGTGGTGTAATGGTCTCAAAAATAGGTCATAACCCATGTGGTTACTTTGCAAGGTCTTGGTCAAACTTGGAGAACAAAATATCAGAGGCTTGCATCTGATTTGCAAAAGTTTGAAAAGGGGTTTTTGAAACTATTACCAATTTGTAAAACTTGGTCCAAACCACACTCAATACTTTCTATAAGGAAGACAAACAAGCTAGGTTTAAAAATCATTCAAACTCTCAAATCGGGATGGTCATTTTATTTAAGTTTGCTCACATAAAATCATAGTACTATGTGCTTCTGTTTTTCTGAAATGAGTTTGAAATTGACCTCAATTCTATATGCATGCATGAATGATATGCAACCTTTGAAATCATGATTTTAGGGATGTTACAAATCTAACCTCCTTAAGGTGAATCTCGCCCTCGAGATTCGGATTGGCTAGCAAATAGGTGAGGGTGGTCTTTCCGAAGATCATCTTCTCTTTCCCATGTTGCTTCCTCTTCGGAATGGTGATTCCATTGCACTTTACAAAACTTGATAGTCTTTGTCCTTGTGACTCTTTCTGCGGTCTCAAGAATCTTGATAGGTTTCTCATCGTATGTGAGGTCACTTTCTAATTGAACTTCCTCCAAAGGTATAGTATCCTTCAAAGAAGTTTCTTCCATTTCTGGGTGACATTTCTTAAGCTGACTCACATGAAACACATTATGGACAGCTGATAGAGATGCTGGTAGTTCAATTTCATAAGCAACTTCTCCTTTGCGACTAAGAATCTTAAATGGCCCAACATATCTTGGTGCCAATTTTCCTTTGACTCCGAATCTTTTCACTCCACGGAGTGGTGATACACTAAGATAGGCTCTATCACCAACTTCGTAGGTGACTTCTCTACGCTTAGGATCTGCGTAGCTTTTCTGTCGGTACTGTGCTATCTTTAACCTGTCCTTAACCAATTTAACCTTCTCTTCAGCTTCTTTGATAAGATTTGGCCCGAATAAACTTCTTTCTCCCACACCATTCCATAACAATGGGGTGGTACACTTTCTTCCATAGAGAAACTCAAACGGTGCCATTTCAATGCTGGCTTGATAGCTGTTGTTATAAGAAAATTCTGCGTAAGGCAGACTTTCATCCCAACTTGCTCCATAGTCTAGGGCACATGCCCTCAACATGTCTTCCAGAATTTGATTAGTCCTTTCCGTTTGTCCATCGGTTTGAGGATGAAAAGCAGTACTGAATTCCAACCTCGTTCCCAATGACTCATGTAGTTGTCTCCAAAAATGGGAAGTGAATTGGGTTCCCCTATCGGACACAATACTTTTGGGCACACCATGTAGACATACAATTCTACTCATGTAGATTTTGGCTAACTTGGCACTTGTATAAGTTGTCTTCACGGGTATGAAATGAGCCACTTTAGTTAGGCGATCCACTACTACCCATATGGAGTCATATCCTTATCTAGTCCTTGGTAATCCGGTAATGAAATCCATACCAATCTTGTCCCATTTCCAATCGGGAATTGGTAGTGGTTGAAGCAAACCTGCTGGTTTCTGATGCTCCGCTTTTACTCTACTACACACATCACACAAAGCAATATGTTCGGCGATGTCCCTCTTGAGATTATTCCACCAAAATCTTTCTTTCATGTCCATGTACATTTTGGTGTTACCCGGGTGAATAGAATACGGAAAGTTGTGTGCTTCCTGCAAAATCAGTTTCCGTAACTCCGGATCTTGTGGAACGCAGATACGTTTCCCATGCCATAAAGTACCCTGTTCGTCTTCATGGAAATTTTTAGCTCTCCCTTGGCCAATCTTTTCCTTAATATCTTCAATTTCTTTATCAGTCTTTTGAGCTTCTCGAATCTTGTCCAACAAAGTGGTTTGGACATCTAAAGACATGAGATGTCCTTCAGGCACAATCTCCAATCTGAGTTCTTTGAATTGAGCACACAAATCATCTGGCAATTCTCCTTTGGTAAGGCCATTCACAAACACCTTACGACTTAGAGCATCTGCTACAACATTTGCTTTACCGGGGTGGTATTGCAAACTTAAGTCATAATCCTTGATAAGCTCTAACCATCTTCTTTGTCTCATATTGATTTCCTTTTGGGTGAAGATATACTTCAAACTTTTGTGGTCCGTGAACACTTCACAACGCTTTCCCAAAAGGTAATGTCTCCATGTGTTGAGTGCATGGACGACAGAGGCATAGGCCACAACTTTACCGTCTTGCATAAGTATAGTACCCAAACCTTGATGAGACGCATCACAATATACTTGGAAATCCTTTTCCAAATCTGGCAGACATAGAACTGGTGTTGTAACAAGTCTCTTCTTCAATTCTTGAAAGCTGACTTCACAACCTTCAGACCAAGCAAACTTCTTGTCTTTCTTTAACAATTTAGTCATGGGCTTAGCTACTTTAGAGAAATTCTCGATGAACCTTCTGTAGTAACCTGCTAAGCCAAGGAAACTGCGAACTTCTTTAACATTCTTGGGAGATTCCCATTCAGTCACAGCCGAAACTTTAGCAGGATCAACTGCTACACCATCCTTTGTCATAACATGACCAAGAAAACCAACTTCTTCTAACCAGAACTCACACTTGCTAAATTTGGCATAAAGCTTATGCTCTCTCAACTTCTCAAGTATCAAACGCAAGTGTCCTTCATGCTCTTCTTTGCTCTTGGAGTAGACTAAGATGTCATCGATGAAAACGACAACAAACTTGTTGAGGAATTCCATGAACACTTTGTTCATCATATTCATGAAGTATGCTGGAGCATTGGTTAAGCCAAAAGGCATTAAGGTATACTCATACAATCCGTACCTCGTGGTGAATGCTGTTTTAGGTATGTCTTGTTCTCTTATCTTAAGTTGAAAATAGCCTGATCTGAGATCAATCTTTGAGAACACACATGCTCCTTCTAGCTGATCAAACAAGTCATTGATTCTTGGCAAAGGATATTTGTTCTTGATAGTTACCTCGTTGAGTGAACGGTAATCTATGCATAACCTTTGACTTTTATCCTTCTTCTCCACAAACAATACTGGGGCTCCCCAAGATGAAGAACTTGGTTGAATAAATCCTTTCTGCAACTGTTCTCCTAGTTGCTTCTTGAGCTCCTTCAGTTCATCAACTGACATTTTGTATGGTCTCTTTGCTATTGGTCCAGAACCTGGTACCAAATCTATCAGAAACTCCACATCTCTATCTGGTGGCATTCCTGGCAATTCTTCCGGGAACACATCCGGATACTCACACACAATTGGCACACTGTCCATGCTAACCCCCTTAAGAGAATTAAGCTTACTTCCTATGGATTCAAAGTTTGACTTGAATTTAATTCTTTTTCTTTCCGGGGTTGTGAGTGTAACAGTACGATTAGCACAATCTAGTACCCCTTCATACTTAGCCATCCAATCCATTCCCAAAATTACGTCCAGTCCTTGGGAATCTAGGATTATCAGACTCACTGGAAACTTATGTTTTCCAAATTCTATTACAAGATCCCGGCATCCAAGACTTACTATCATTTATCCACCCGGAGAACTAACTTTTATTGGACACCCAATGTTTTCAGATGAACACCCATTTCTATCAACAAATGCCTTTGATATGAATGAATGCGATGCACTAGTATCAAAGAGTACAAATGCTGGAATGGAATTGAGTCTGAACTTACCGGCAACAGCGTCAGGCTCCTCATAGACCTCCTCCACACTGATGTGGTTCACCTGACATTTTTGGAAAGGATTGGGCTTGACAGGTCCTTCAACTTTCTTTTCGGGGCACTCATTTGCATAGTGTCCCATCTTCTTGCATTTGAAGCATTCAACCTGACTGATGTCCCTTTTAGCAGCTGACTTCCACTTCCACTACCATTACCACCGTGGTGGATCTTATGTCCACTCTTGTGGTTCTTGTACTTGTCGTTGTCATGACTGCGATGATGCTTGTTGTCATGACGGTTGTGGTTGTGGTGCTTGTTGAATTTCCCATGCTTATGGGATCCTGAGCTTCCACTGTCATCATAGTGAGAACGTTTGTGAGACGATCCCGAGCTATGCTTGTTGGAGTGCTTTCTCTTTCTACTCTCGACTTGCTTTATATTGTTCTCCAATATAGCAGCCTTGTCACAGAGTGACTGATAAGTGGGAACATATGCCACAGCCGGCTGCAGATTCAGCTCATCATACAAGCCTTCCAGAAACTTTTCCTTTCTCTTGGCATCTGTGTCAACCTCATCCAGTGCATAACGCGCCAGATTGTTGAACTCTTTAATGTATTCAGCCACGCTGCGGTGGCGTTGCTTCAGATTGTGGAACTCTTTCTTTTTTAGGCTCATTATTCCCGATGAGATATGAGCAGTGCGAAATCCATCCTCAAAGATAGCCCAAGTCACCTCATTTATAGGAGTGGTGATTTGGAAGTTGTCCCACCAAGTGGCGGCTGGCCCTTCCAGCAGATGTGCTGCAAATCTGACCTTTTCAGCGTCCGTGCAGCCCACGGTCACTAAGTCCTTGTTTACAGAACGTAGCCAATCATTGGCCACCATGGGATCAGTCGTCCCCGAGAACTTAGCTGGCCTTAAACGCAGAAATCTGGTGAGCATATCAAAGCCCGGAGGGTTGTTGTTGTTGTTATTGGGGTTGTTGTTGTTATTATTCTGGTTCTGGATGAATGTTGTCATCATCTGCATGAGCTGTGTTTGAGCATTCATCATTTGCTGCATTTCTGGTGTTATGTTGTTGTTGTTGTTGGGGTTGGGGTTTGTGCGACGGGGAGGCATCTGTGGTTTGTTCAAATAGAGATAAGAATGAGATACCCATAGATGTTTTCATGCACATTACATCACATAAGCAAACACAAGCATGCAACAGAAGATAAAAGTTCAACCACCAGATAACAAGTTCACAAAGTAAAACACACAAGTGGCAAGCCATCCACATGTCGGATGGTCCAATAACAAGTTCACAAATAACAAGTACGATAATAAAAGATAAACGAGTAGTCAAGTCTACTCATCAGCATCAATCTCCTCCTTGACAAAGGTAAGACCTGCGTTCTCCATCACGGTCTTGTTCTCCTCAATAGTAGTGGTCAAGGACTCAATCTTGGCCTTGAGAGCCCTCTTATGGGAACGAAGCCTCTCAATCACCATCTACTGCTGCTCTAGCTCGAAATCCTTGGACTTCAGTTCTTCAGTCATGTCCCGGATCTTCTTGTTCCTATCCTGGACGTGTTTCTCCTGACTCTTGAACTTCCGGTCCTGGGTCTCGAACTTCGCCTCCATTTCCTTGACTATCTCGTCCTGCTATGCGAAAAGCTTGTCCTTCTCGCGAAGCTGCACCTGGAGCTTGTCATTACTGGGCATGACATTGGTCCTGTCTGTGTCCACGTGCCTAATGAGAGACTCTAAGTCCTGGAGGTAGAGACGTATCGGCTCTGCTGCGTCCCTCGAGTCGTCCTCGAAGTCGATGGACTCTCCATCCTCATCACGTATTCCGAAGACGTGGAAGTGGGTGCCTCTAACCTGTCGGGAGTGACGGCCTAGCAGACGTCCTATCAGGTCCTGCATGACTACCTCCATGCCTCTCTCCCTGTCGTCGTGCATCAGCTTGAAGACGATGGCCTCCGTAGTAGGCTCTGTCTGGCGTCCGGGCTGGTTCACCTTGAAGACCCAGAGGTCCTTCCTCTCGAACTTGGTGAGTGGATGCACCATGATGGTGGGAAGAGGGAGATTGAGCAAGGTGGTAAGCTCAACGATACGAGGACCAAAGCGGGTAACCTGGAACTCCTCAACAGTGCTGATGGTAATAGGCATCTATTTATAAGATAGAAAGTTAGAACAACACAAATTAAGATAAAACAAAGACAAACAACACATACACATCCTTGGAACACAAAATCACACAAGTCATGCATACATGAATCCATTACATCAACCAAGTTCCAAACTTATTTAAGGTATCATTTGGAAAATAAGGTGATAGGTGGTGGTTCAACTAACGAAGTGCGTTTACAATCCTATCTCACTGTATCTGTTGGCTAACACAATGTTCCTAGAAGCAATCAGCCTATCTTGTTCACATGATTCCATCACTAAGTCTATAATATCTCCCCTTAAGGTTTGGTTGGTGGCTTCCAACTCTTGGGTATGTTCCTTCTCTTTCTCTAAGTCTTTTTGGAGGTTGAGCATTCTGCACTTGACTCTAGCACTAAGTTCTTTGATAGTCCTCCAAGCTGCTTCTCTTGCTGACTCAAAGAATGTGGTATGCACCACAGTGTTGGTATACATGCAGAATCCTCTTTCTTTGTGGTTGTCTTCCTTGCTTTTGTACAAGTGAAGTTGCACCCACCAGTACTCAACTCCTTCATCCATCACTGGAAAGCCTTTATACACAGCTGCACCATGTATTTCCATTGCCACCATGAGGTCCTTGAGAATTTTGGGAAACTCAGTTTCACACTCCAAGGTCATGGTCATGAGTGGTCCTTTCTTCACGGCTTCGTTGATGGAGTTCATCTACAAATAGTGATGAGAATGAGAAGATTAGAAAAGTTTACGAGAAGAATAGACAAGTGTAGAAGTAGTTGAAATTTTTTTCTTAGTGGTTTCCAATCCTAGGGTCATAATCCTACAGGCAACACAGTGCTCTAATACCATCTGTAAGATCCCTCCTTTGTAAAGGAAAAGGATCCCTATGATTGCAATGCTAGTCCCTGGATCATTGCTAGCATCCACAGTTTAAGATGAAGTACACAGATACAAAGGTCATTTATTACATTCATTCCAGAGATAAAACATAGTTTTTTACAACTCAAGGCCACAGGCCTAATACAAGAGTTTTGGAATAAGTAAATAGACATAAGTCTTCATCTTCATGTGCCACAGGCAAGCATGTTGAGTGTAGACTCATGACACCTAATCATTATCGGAGTAACCTGCAACATCACAAGTTACAGCCACAATGGATCAATACTTTGGAATAGTATTGGCAAGTGATACCTTAGTAAATTTTAAGTGGAGTATATTACTATATGCATTTTGGCTAAGGGTAGCTTGGCTTGCTTTGCTCAAAATAGGTTTTTCCTATTAGTTGAAATCACTAAGTTTTTCTTTGTCAAAAACTTTCCCAAGAAACCACCAATAGACATTGGGGTCCTTTACCCTTGTTCACCCACAAGTTTTACTTAGAAATTGGAGTGGTGAGATTCTTGATAGCTTCCATGTCTTGATGCTCAAGTTGTCCATTGCCATGGACTTGGCTAAGTACTTAGATTTTCCATCTGCAGAGGTTGTGCACTTTCCCCACCAGACCTGGTTTCCCAAGACAGGACCTTTCAGAAGCCTTTCCTTAGCCAAATGGACGCGCTCCAACCTATCATTCCCAGTACCACCAACTGTCCAGAAGGCTAAGTTCTAGCAACCTATATGATCAAGGCAGAGCCCATATTGCCAAGTGGTTGCACTATAAGCTTCTGAACACTTGGCCTCCAAATCCATTTGTGCCTGGGTGGCATACCACAAGTGAGATACACAAGGTAAACCATATCCATGGGCCTTGTGTAACCACTCAACCAAAAACCACCATTCAAGTCCCATTCCACCCAGGAGGTTCATTGACTTAGTTGTTTTATTAAGAAAACATAAGTCCAAAGACTTAGAAATATTTTCATCATAGCATGTATATACTTTACCATCCCTTGTTTGCTACTGGCTAGGCTAAGCATGGCATAGTAACTTAACTTAGGAAATTTCCTAGCAAATCTACAATTCTACAACTACTTAGGATTTCCCAACATAGCATTTAGCAAAAGTAACATGCAAGACTTAGCAAAATATTTCTAATGCTTATACAAAAATATAGGGATGAAAATGGTCATGAAGTACCACTTGCCTTGGTAATGGGGAGAGTAGCACTCTTCACAATCATAGTCACTAGCAAAATCTACACAAAAATTTGTAGCACAAAATTACACACAATTCATATACAAACAAAAATATGAATGCATGCATGCAAGAGAATGCTAAGTGATGATTTTTGAAAACTCCACTAAGCAAGTGCATGATACAGAAACATAACCAAGTCAAAAACTTGCTAACTAAACTTATTTAGCACTAAAACAAATTACTAAACAAATTCTATACTCAAAATAGTCCTAAACAAGTTTCTGCATAAAAAGTCATTTTCACAGAAACTTTTTGTTAAACACATTGCAGATTCAGAAAGGTCTTGTCTCCCTGATTCCAACGGTATAAAGTTTGCAAAAAACTAACGTGGGAATCAAAAGTTATAGCCTTTTGAAATTTGGATCTAAATCTGATTTGAATTCTATTTTTGATTTAAACTCTAGCCACGCGTCATGTTTCTATTGGCGCGTACCGATTCGTTCCGGATCGCGCTTGCTAGCCGTAGGATCTAACTAACGACGCACGTTCCAGATCTAGCATAACGGTTCGATTAGTGATTCTATCGCAAGCGTTGGATCTAGATCCAATGGCTCTCGAGCATGCGACCATGTTCTGGCGGCGCGCGGCGTCAGCGAGCGGCAGAGCACTCAGTCAGCGGCGGCGCTTGCATTCTAGGTCACGCGCGAGTGGGGGAAGGGTCTTACCAGAATCGCGGTGGCGTGCTGAAGCTCAACGTGGCGTTGGTTTGCGAAGGGGCGCGCGGGGTCGTCGGAGATTCCTCGTCGGAGTTTGCGAACGCGTCAGGCACGGTCAGTCGTCGATGTTGGCGAGGTTCCTCGTCGCGCTAAGCCAAAAGATATGCATTGTTAGATGCGCAAGACGATGGAGATTCTAGGCGTATCAGTCAGAGGGCAAGGGGCGGCGTCTACTTACGGGGAGAGGTCGCCGGAGTTCGTGCAGAGAACGGTGGTGGCCAGTCGTCGACGTTGCTGGAACTACGGATCATGCGAGGGCAAATGGGGAGTGTCAGTAGGTGCGCAAAGACTTGCTGAACTTGATAGCATGAGCTAGAGACAGAGGGGAACACGAAGCTCACCGGAATTCGTCACCGTAGTCGTCGGAACAGCGGCGGCGTCGTGCGTGTTGTGGGCAGCCTGGTGGCGTGAAGGAGAAATTGTTTGAGGGGAAATGGTCGCGAGAGTGTGGGGATTTTATAGACAGAGGCTCGACAAGAAACGCTTGCTGCATCAATGCAATTTATCTCGCGAAATCAGTGAAGCAACAGGCAGCGGCGGAGTTCGTGCGCGGAATCTGGGGAAGACGACGCTGACGTGGAGAGGGCCGTCGTGAAACGCGAAAGGAGGAGGTGGGGTCTGGTTGTCGCTTCAGGCTGGCGTAGAGGGAGAGGAATGGCCCGGGTGGGCTAGCTGGGCCTCTTCTGATGCTGGGCCAGATTGGTGGCGCCTGGCCCTTTTCTTTTGTTTTACTCCTTTTCTTTTTCTGTTTCGATTTTCTGAATTGGTTTTCAAATGAATTCAAGTTCCATTTGAATTGAAATCTTCTTGAGGTTTTGTAGTGGTGTAATGGTCTCAAAAATAGGTCATAACCCATGTGGTTACTTTGCAGGGCTTGGTCAAACTTGGAGAACAAAATATCAGAGGCTTGCATCTGATTTGCAAAAGTTTGAAAAAGGGTTTTTGAAACTATTCCCAATTTGTAAAACTTGGTCCAAACCACACTCAATCCTTTCTATAAGGAAGACAAACAAGCTAGGTTTAAAAATCATTCAAACTCTCAAATGGGGATGGTCATTTGATTTAAGTTTGCTCACATAAAATCATAGTACTATGTGCTTCTTTTTTCTGAAATGAGTTTGAAATTGACCTCAATTCTATATGCATGCATGAATGATATGCAACATTTGAAATCATGATTTTAGGGATGTTACATATGCTAATAAGATTATCATCTAACTATTTGGCTTGTATTGCTACTATTGCAATACTCTATAGAAGTAGGTTCTATGGCTAGAGATTATATTTCTGTCTAATCAGCAAATTCGTCTTCACTTTAGTTGATGAATATGTTGACTTCCTTTGCTTCATTGAAGAGCTTGAGCCTTTTGATGATGATTCCTAGAGCATAAGTTGATGTAGATGTCGTCTGTATTGGCTTCAGAATCTAGCAAGGGTTAAGAATATACGTTGAGTACGAGCGTACTCACCAAGTTCACTAGAAAAGAGTGTTTGATGCACTATATCTACAGCTACAGACCATAGGTCGTAGGCAATGCAAGTTTTCGTAAACATTTCTTCAAAGGTTGCTTTTATTCTAAAAAGCTATGTCCGTTAGCCTTCACGGGTTTACCAGAACTTTCATGGAGTTCCTTTCCTGCCGCGTTCGCAGCTCCTTCCCTAAGCAGGGAGTAACAAGTTATAGTTCTTACACTCTGCAGAGGTGCGTTACTTTACCCATGAGAGATCAAATCCTTGTTGCACAACCGGGCGATCTTTCCCGTCCACACTTCCTATGGTGTGGGGCTCAGTAGATGATCCAAGCCAATCACTGCCCCCTTCGCGACCACGCATGTCTCCTTGGTGTACAACATGACCACCCATTGAATTACGGCAATGGTTTTACAGACCGTTAGATGCCAGAACTATCGTGGGACATTGAGGGTTCCCACCCATATGTTGCATATCTCCTACGAATTATCAATTAATGCATGATACGGAGATAACAACCATGGCCTGCACATCCGGTTACATGCGAGAGGAAGAAGATACAGCTGACTTCTCCGTCCCATTCCAAATCTCATGGTTAACGCGTGATATACGGCGCAAGAATCACTGACGACATTGGTTGTTAAGTCCTAGATAATATGTTCCTTTACCACCGGAACTTTCATAGTAGGTTATTACCTCATGGTAAATAACCTATAATCATATTATTATGAAAATAGTGTTTTCTGACCTTTTTCAAATGCAGGTGATTACAACACTTGATTTGCAAAATACTTTACAGAAAATAATCAAAGGACATGAGCAAGTGTGAACTTACCTTTCGTGATTGCAAGATTATGCACTCACGGTCTTCGAGACAATATAAGAACCAATATCTAAAATCAGCATCATTGGTCCGATAAGGACTAATGTTTAAAGAAGCAAGATGCTATTATGCATAAGTAATGTAATGCAATTGATAAACGCAAATTCCCGTAATAAGCGTTGATCTAAGGTTTGGATACTAGAAATGGTTCCTTTAGAATGTGTTGCACTTTTAGATAAGTTTCACATTTGTGCTTCTTATTAAGGCTTGTGAGTGTGTGTGAAATAACATGTAAACATAATACTATACAAAAATAATATACACAAATGTTGAATGCTACTCAAAGACTACTTATGTAAGAATTGCCTTATCTTCAAATCTTACTTTACAAGTATTGGCATTTATAAGGAACTTAAGTATTAACAATCCTTATATACAAGTAAAGTTTAAAGCAAGGTGATTATGATTAATAGTTCTCTGTTGACTATGATAAAAGTCCTTTAGTTTAGTTGTTAAGAGTTAGAGATATTATCATAAGATTTGATGCTTGAAGTGGCAAAAATTTTCTTTACTAAGGTTCAAACAATCCTGATAGCTTTTAGAATATTATTGATAGAATGTGATTGATGTTGTTTACGCTTGCTTGAATAGTTTGGGTTTGAGATGCTTTACGACTTAATTATAACATACCAAAGTTAACTATAAAACACATAACAAAGTCTTTATTATAATGTTTATAGTCTTGTAGACTAAAGTTTAACTTTAAGGGCATAGGTGGACCTAAGATGTACTTCTTATGATAATTGTACTTTGTTCACTTCATAAGGTTTCTTTAAATTTAACTATGAATGGTATTACTTTTATTTGGTATAGTAGTTTCTCAAGATTATAATGGAATAGAATCATTTATATTTTTATAAATGAGTGGTTATGGTTTGGAAACAAGGAAATAATATTACGTAACTACTTATGGATTCAATAGTATTTTGGTATGTTTATAACTTGTGGTTGAAGTAAGGGGAAAGGTTTTATTTAGTCACAAATTATCCTTGAGGATTTTACATTTGATAAGGATCTTTTTAGAAAATAAGCTACACTTATGGTGGAATGATAATTCAATAAGATTGCATTTAAAATGTGTTGAATTATTTTGACTTCATATTATCAATATTTAAGACTAATACTATTTATTAGACTCAACTGGGTAATTTTAGAAATATTAGCAAATTTTATTTACCCTTATATGAATTATCAACTAAGGAAATAGGTTTAAATTCAAGTTATTAAGGTGTTTAAATTTTTACTTACCTCAAAAGTGGAACATTATATTTTTAACATGTAGGTACTATTTTTGTGATCATTTTAGTATATTACATTTATTTTTGTGATTTATAAATAATACGATATGATTTTTATAAGATTTACTACTTTATAAACACTTAATAAATGATAATTATTTAATTAGGTAAATAATATCACATGATTATAGTATTAAGTTATAGTTCTTATTTTTTAAGAATTTTGATATATTATTTATATTTTTTATCATTTACCATTATTAAAATATGTATTATCAAAATTTTATTACTTAGAAAATCTTTATTAAATAATAATTATTTAAATAACTAACATAATAATGTTTGATAATAATTTTAAGTTGTAGATTTTATTTTTCTAAACATTTTCACATATTACATATATTTTTCTGAATTATAAAATAAAAGTTATTAACAAGATTTAATCATTTCCTAAATAATTTTCTAAATAATATTGCAAACAAGAATTACATTTCATAACCAGACTAAACCTACCCTAGTCACTGACTAGTGGGGTCAGGGACACGTATTACGCCACATGGGCAGTGGACCAGTCAAACCTGCTGACTAGGCGAGAGGTGACGTGAGCACGATATCATCGTGCCGTCAGCACGAGCTGATCCTCACAGATCAAGGATCGATCGGATGATTGGGTGTATGCACGCAACTGCTGAGATTTGCGTTGGACAGAGGGCGCGAGCGCGAACCCAATAATGGTGGCGCCGCTCTATTTTGGTCACCGGAGCTACTCCGGCGACCAGCAATGGTGGTGGCCAACGGCGGTACACGGCGGAATGACGATACACGGTGACATGAAGAGATTGGAGAGGTCCATAGGGACCGATAGCTCACCCTGATGCTGTTGAGGTGGTTGACGATGGCGCTCCGATACGAACTGATTTTCATGAACTCTGACGATTACCGGAAAAAGGGAACGTTGTCCGATCATTTCCAAGCTCCCCTTGGTACTGCGTGCTTCTCAGATGATCTACACGCGATAGCGCTTCTCCTCGTCCACTCCACGGACTCTGGGGTGGTCTCTACCAGCGATGAGGCGTGGCTCCGATGAGCTAGGGTTTAGGTGTTCTATGCGCGAGAGAGATAGAGAGAAGAAGAGAGAGTGATATGGGTACGAGTGGATAGAGGAAGGCGTGGGCGTTCTGATCCTCATCCTCACCGGAGGCGGCGACGCGCATCATAGCACGTCGAAGATCGACGACGGCCGCGATGCCCCGCAGCTACTTCTGCCGGCGAGGAAGACGACGAGGAACAGAGGGCCGAAGTGGTACGGGCTACTGGTGGGCTAGTGCTGGGCTGTTGAGGTTACACTCGGGAGCGACAGATAGAGATTAGGAAGCTCTGGGCCGACCTTTTGGTTCGAGCTCTTCTTTTTTTACCTTACTATTTTGTGTTTCCTTATTCTAGATTTCTATTAATAAGCCTGATTTGAAATTTCTATTTAAAATTTGAATTTATTTTGGAGTCTTATATATAAGAATGAGCATTTCAGTAATAGGAAACAATTAACATATATTTTGGAGAAAATAATTAAGGTATTTATATGGGTTCTTTATGGATAAAATATATTTATATAACTTTTATCAAAGCATATACTTGGCAGGGATAGTTCATTTTAGGGTTTATATTATTCTTTTTATAAGAATTGTATTCTCTGGAGGTTTAGGAACTGTTTAAAAATAGAGGTAGGGTCTACTTATCTACTTAACATGTATTAAGGATAGTTTTAAAATAGATACTACTTACAAGATTGAGGTGGTTAACATACAAAAATTATAATTCTCTTTTACTAGATCTTTTAGATCCAAAAATTCTATTTGGACACAAGAGAATATATCCACCCTTATTTACTTATAGAGTTTCTCCAAAGAGTTGAGTTTAGAGAGTTTATCGTACTTAGATTTATTTTTAGATGGTATTTTAGATCAAGGTTCAAGGACACTATCTCTAAATTATGATTATGGTTGACATCTCAACTTGGAGTGAGACATTGAGATTTCTTTCTAATGAGATTTATTATAATGATTGATAATGGACATCTACAAGTTTGAACAAGGAGAGGTGTTGGAAAATGATAGACAAGGAATATAAGAACTCTAATAAGTATAAAATACGATAGTTCTCCTAATAGAGGTCTTCTATTGCTAATCCATTTCTAAGGTCATGATCCTACAGTCAACACACAGCTCTGATACCATCTTGTAACACCCTCGCCTGATAAGGCTGAGTTCATGTGTATAGTGCCAATCTCTGGATCGGTTCACTGGCACACACAGTACAAAATGATACCAAATATAACTGTGCATCATAAATACAACGAATATGATACAGAATTTACATTATTTATTCAAGTACACAGCGGAAAATGAATACAAGGTAGATCTCCATCCTTCAAATGTGCCATAGGCGAACAACTGTTGAGTGGAGTCTCGTGACCTATGAACGATCACTCAGATACGATATAACCTGCAACATGAAACGTTGCAGCCACGAATGGTAAATACATTGAATGTATGGCAAGTAGGCTAAAGTGGTTAACAACAGATCTATCAACTACATGCTTATTTGGCCAAGTGGAATTCAGGCTCATTTGCATAAAGCAACAGTTTTATCCTAACATTTGTAACAAAGTAGTTTTCCAATACGATAAATAGGACACTCTGGTTCACTCCCAGGTGCTCCTACCAAATTATGTTCACTCAACAAATTTTAAGTAATTAAGAAATAAGGATGAGTGAGAAATATCATAGCATCAGTATCATGTTGCTCAAATTGTCCATAACCGGGGACATGGCTAAGCACATAGTTTATACACCCTGCAGGGGTTAGTACACTTTACCCATGTGACTTGGCCAGCCCAGCTCGTACCACCACTCTCATATTGGGTGATGATAGGGAGAAATCCAAGAAGGAACCGTTCGGGAAGTAGCTCCCCAAACCCGACACGCACCGGTCCAACCTACATTATCTACATCTCTGGATACGTGGGTTCGAGTTACCACAACCTACTGAGTCCAACCAACCGCCTATTCCATTATTGGCACATGGTTGCACATGAAAGCTACCAAACAAAGAAGACAATCCTTTCTCAGTGTCCTGGGTGCATTTCCGCAATGATACCACCAAAAATTATCAATCCCATCACACCCAGGAGATTCATTTATTAAGTTGTTTTAGTTTCGCAAACCAACACATTTAGAAACAACTTTAGTGAAGTAACCCAGCCCTCGTTCATCATAGCATGGCTAAGCACATCTACCAACGGTGGCTCATAAACAAGGAATGCTAGGGAATAATATGGGACATAGCATAGCATATACTCCCTCCGTTTCAAAATATAAGATGTTTTAGGTTTGTGAAGAAAATGTATCTAGACTTTTTTAGTGAGTAGATTCATTCCAAACTTGAGTGAACCTTGATACTAAAAGTAGTCTAGATACATTTGCTTCACAAACCTAAAACATCTTATATTTTGAAACGGAGGGAGTACACATCAATTCCTACATATGCAATTCTATAAAAACATCTACAATGCATAGGAAAACAGTAGGACATTTATGACGAAGATAGCACCACTTGCCTTTGTTGTAGATGTAGTCGATTAGATAATCCTCACAATCCTCATATATATAATGGTTGCACTTGTCATAACCACAATACTTGCAATCATAGTAGTTGCAATCACACACGTTGCACTCCTCACAATCTATCGAGCAAACAATTGCATACAATCATAAACAATAGCACATAGAGATCAAACTAATGCAAAAAATGCATGCATGACAATTTAATAAGTCACAATGGTTGTTACTTTAGTTCTATAAACAATATTGAACTATATGATGCATGAAAGAGGCCAATTAATGCAATGGAGTACTTGTTATTAATAATTACTTGCCAATATAGGGTTTTTAGTAGTTCTGTTGTAACGCCTGTTCTAACTGTCGAATTAAATTTGTTTCTTGGGTTTACTGGATAGAGGACGTTAATAAAAACCAGTAGGCGTTGGATTCACCCTAATCAGACTTATAGATCTTTTTATATGATTTAAATAGTGTTTAATGGGTTTTAAATGATTCATATAGTTTCTGTTGCCTAAAAATCAAAATAAAATTATATCTGAAATATCCAAGGAATTGTGATTCCAGGGACATATTATTTGTAATTTTCTGAGCAGTATTTATTTTCTTATGAATTTATTACTCTAAATAGGCCATTAAACCATTTAAATCTTCACGGAAAACTTTACAGTCAAAGGCTGAACTAATTGCATATTGATGATCTACATGGAACCAGCTTTCCATCGGTATATCATTTATATTTTTGTGACAAGCAATTAATTTACTATGAATTTAATGATTTATAAAGCCATTAAAACTAATTAAATTGCTACGGGTTAAATAATCCGCAAAGGCTAGATTCAACCAGATATTATTAACTTACATTACAGTAGCTTCAATTTGATATATTGTTCATATTTTTGGAGTTACAGATAATTTCCTATGAATTTATTAACCTAAAAAACATTAAAACTAATTAAATTACTGCAGTAACCACGTACAGTAAAAGTTGGATCTATTCTGATAAGATGATTCTACGTGAAATTATCTTCAATTTAATATATTATACGCAATTTTTGGACGTGGTATGAATTTCTAATGAATTTTACAAGTTAGATCTATAATATACAATTTTAAATTCGAACGGAATATTCCTGGGAATATTCCGCTGACTGGACAGGTTGACTTTGCATGCTGACTGGGACTAGATGATGACCTGACGATGACGTGGCGTTGATGAGGAAGCTGACCGGAATGACGACATGGCACGCACCGATTTGATTGGATCTCGACCGTTTGGATAGGATCCGGTGGCTAGAAGAAAAGATCGACCCGATTTTTGGCTCAGAATAGACAAGAAACAGATCTGTGTTAGAGAGACAAATCTGTAGGTCAAATTGAAAAACTTAGAACATGAAAGTTGTGGGGAATCATTAGTCCTACCTTCTCACCAAAGTAATTTGGATGTGAAGAAACGAGCGCGAGTACATCTTGGATTTACACCGTCAAATCTGAAATATTGCGGTGCGAAATTCTCCGGCTGTGGTGGATGAAAAGAGGTGAGGTTTGTCGGGATTGAAAGATTTCGATGAGTTCTACAACTTTCGTTTTTGGACCGAAGGCAAACGACGAAGTCTAGATGGGTTAAAAAGCGAAATAAGATTCGGGCATATGTAGATTCGAGATTTCGAGGAGAGAAACTCATACAGCTGTGGCTCCACGAGTTTAAATGGAGATTTAGGATGGTGTAGAGATAGGTATTGGAGTAGGGAACAAGTAGAAACAAACGGAAGTCGATTCGGAGTTGTAGATAAAAAGTTATGAGAGTTTGAATAGAGATAGGTTTGACAAAACAAATTTTGCACGCTTTTTAAAGCAAACCTGGGCACGATCGGTTGCTGTGTACGTGCGTGGCCTGGCTCGGTCGTCCCGGGTGGGCCGGCCCGCTTAGGGTTTTTTTCTTTTTTTCTATTTACTTGTTTTCCTCATATCTTTTGCATACGAACTCCAAATGATATGATTCTTGTTTCTAATTTTTTTTAAAATCAAATAGATCATTGTAGGATCATATTTATAATATATTTACTAGTTTGCAAGTAGTGGGTTTATAAATTCTTGTATATTCTATTTTATTTATATCTTTTTTGTTTGTATTTATTCCATCACTTTTTCATAATAGCTCCAAATAAGCTCAATTTTGTTTCTAAAAATTTGTAATATTAATTGGATATCTTTAGGCTATAATTATCAATAATTTATGCCTTAGAAACAGTGAGTTTTATAAAGTCAATTTAATTACCTTTAGGAACATTTGGGCGAATCAACTATAGGATTTAGATACCAGGATTTGGATTCAGTTTGTGAGAACTTTGCATGGATGTAATGAAATGCTTATGAATGCTTCATGATTTTCATTTTGAAATATTGTACACCAATTCTACAATCCATAATCAATCATTCCCTTTTGCCTATATGGCTACTTAGGTCATAACAAAAGAATATAAGATTTTGAATTCAAGGTTGAGAGGATTTTATATTCAAAAAGTTTCTTCTCTTTGAGAATTTTCAACATAGTCAAACAATCAATCAAACTTATTTATTTATTGCACATTCCAAAATTAGGAGAATTTTGGGATGTGACAGACTACCACCCTTAAAAGAAATCTCGTCCCGAGATTTGGGAAGGCTAGAAAGAAAGAAAGGTTCGGGATCCATTAGGGTGCTACCACCCTTAAAAGAAAATTGACTAGGTCACTTCTTAAGGGTTCACTTGGCTAAGGTAAATTCTCCTCTAGACATTTATTGACACAATGTCTCTTGCACATTCTAAACTTTATGATTGACAGATTCCAAGAAAACACTACTTGAACTAGCAGAACTCTCATGGTGGGCAATTAGGAAACGTTTGCTTCACGATACCCATTAAACACGGTTGAAATTCATCCTTACTGTTCATTCCTACGCTTAGCAATGAATGCTTCTATAAAGGTGGAACAATATACCATTCTATGGTCTAGGCTCAACGTCGGCTCTTTGCTAAGGCTAAAAAGAGCACTCAAAATTCGCAAAACCAACAGTAGAAGAGCGAATAATAAGAGCAGCAGGAATGGTGATCAATCCATCCTGCACACAAATCATTACCCTGTATGAGGATAGGTGAATCACGTTTTTCTATCACTCGGGCATTCTCACTTGCCTTGAAGAATTTTTCCATGGGCACGAACTAATGCTCTATGTAGACTCTCATGTATTCAATCAACAAAGCTACTACTAAAACTAAGCTATCGATACTTCAACTTTCAGGTTGCGTAATCCACTACATAACATCATTTCAACACTTCATACTCCCACATCCTTTTTTTTCCATTAGATAAAGAATTCCCCTTCCTAAATGCATTGTGTTGTCAAACCTTTCGCTTAACACATCATTATATCTCCAAGGGTTCAAGATAGGAAAGAATAGATTCTATAGGAAAGAAACGACTAAGAAAATAATCCTACCCATAACTATATGAAGCAATCAATGTCACAAACAAGGAAACAATCATAAGAAATCAACACACAAGAAAGCACTTGCATAACAATAATACATAGGTCTAAACTTAGTAGTATATAACCACAAAATAGTTTGAAACCATTGAAAACAATACTAGAGTAAAATAGAGCAACATATAAGCAATAAACAAAATTTGTCAAAATGGTACAGCAGACTTCACGAATTTTTCTGACCGACTTAAACTCGTCAGGAATTTTAGACAATTTTTGCGCATGTACTACAGGTAATTATTCTCCATATCCTATTTTTTTAGATTTTTCTGAGTTACCAATAAAATATGAAAAATCGCGCGGTACAATAGGTCAGGCAGAAAACTGCAGTAGCAATCCCACGAATTTTAATCAATTCACACCATTAAAATAATTTTAAAACCACACGAAAACTCCAGCAACTTTAGAGTTACAAAACAACAGATCCTACACAAAGCATCACACAAAATATCTCAATACAACCAAGCAAACAACTTATATTGTCATACCACATAAGTTGATAAGAACAATATGCTAACACAATAGCGATGATCTCCTAAAGAGATAGAACATGGTGGTCTAGACCTAACCAAACTTGATGAGATGTTCATTTATGTCATTTTATTTGTTCTTTACTAGTAGGCCAACTCTCATATAGTGATTTGCTTTATAGAAAACTACTAATAACATTTTCCAATTCTTATAGTTTTTATGGTAGATCACTTCTTATACTAATCAAATGAATGGAAATCAACAAGTTTGAACAAGGAGAGGTGTTGGAAAATGATAGACAAGGAATATAAGAACTCTAATAAGTATAAAATGCGATAGTTCTCCTAATAGAGGTCTTCTATTGATAATCCATTTCTAAGGTCACGATCCTACAGTCAACACACAACTCTGATACCATCTTGTTGACGAGGTTTAATCTCGTCAATGCCCATTGTTATGGACTTGGGTTTTGGAGAAGATGGGGATGCTGGAGATCGTGGCACGGTTAATAGACAAGCAACCAGGGGACACGAGATTTACCCAGGTTCAGGCCCCCGGTGGGAAAACCCTACTCCTGCTTGTCTGCTCTTTGATTACGGCGGAACCGAAGGTTACAGGGTGCGCAGATTCGATCTGGCATGGGTGCGTGTGCGAAAGTATGAGTCGAGGTTGGTTAAGAGATCTAGGACGTGCCCTCCTGGCCTTTATATAGACTTAGGCAGGTCCCGGGCGTAGTCCTAGTCGGTTACAAGTTCTTAGGGTTTTACCCCTTTGAGTTTCCTATCTCCTCTAGTCTTGTTCTCCAAGGATCCGAAGACGTCATGGGCCTTGGCCACCCGAAAATCTTCATGGGCCAGCGTATGTCTGCCGTGGGCCTTCCTTGGGCTGGACTAGGTATCTTTGAAGTTACGTGCCGTAGGGTATAACCATGTCGAGAGCCCCGGTGATCAGTCGAATCATAGATTCGGCTGAGGACTCTTCAATCCTTCGGGTGCAACTCTGTCTTTCAAGAGAATGTGTAGGGATTGTTGATTCATGTGCCTGACTCACCCGACGGATCAGGGTCAGTTAACTGTCTTAGGACGAAACAACACGATCTTCTTCACGTTCGGGTCCCTTAACCCGGGCCTGGAACATATGCTGACGTAATACTCATGCCGCGGAGGACTTATAGGAGTGGAATTCAAGTGATTTTAATTGGCGTACCCAACGCGTCCATCGGGATTTTTCATCGTACCTGCTGGTACCGATTCATACTAGCAGAGCGCAGTCAGGTGCGTTGCCAGGCCATCAGATGATACATGTAGGTCTTATCTTTGCGTCGCAGACGCAGCATCCGAACATTTATCACCTCGGAGGTGTTTCGGGTGGCCAAGGAGATTGTTGCTCACTTAGCATTTTGTTGGGACAGAGTTGCCAAAACGTTTTTGCATGCTGATCTGAAAGATCGCAGTCGAAGATTTCATAGGGTGCGCGACCAGAGCTCCCTATGGGAGTAGGCCCCAAGTGTCTGTTCGAGTCGTAGACTCGAACGGAGACTTTTAGTTCAAGCATTGTTTCAATCATTAGGTCCGCAGGACTCGAAAATTTTCGGATGCTTAAATCCATCTTCCCTATGGGAGTAGCCCCCAAGTCCGTAGTGGAGTCGTAGACTCGACGTAGGACTCAGAGAAGTAATTTTGTCCTCATTTATGCAGCGCCTGCGGCGGCGCTCATAGGAGTAGCCCCAAGTATTTAGTCGAATCGTAGATTCGGTGAGTACTTTTTGGAGCCGAAGTGGTGCTAGTATAGCTTTTGATGACGTCGGTGCTTACGATCGATGACCTCAAGCGTCTGCTACGCCAGAGATGACTTGACTGGACGAAGCGTGGGTCCCACTTGCTGACTTTGAATTGACCGGTCACGCGGGGCGTGGAGATGATTACGACGCCTCCTAGATTTCCGCGCGTAGTGGACGACGTGGTAACGACGGTTCGTTGTGGTGTTGACACGTGTACGGCCAGATCTACCGTTGGCGTTAGGTCTTCTCGATGGACGGTCAGCGTGCGTCGTCTTCGCTGTTATAATCCTGGGTGAAATCTTGGTTTGTTTTTCACCGCACCAGTTCATCTGTTTGCTGCCTCCTTGTTCTTGAGCGATTCTTGCTGCGCGCTGAGCTTTCCTTCCTCATTTCCTTCGTTCTTTCTGCGTTGTCATCGCCACCACCGCTGCAGCGCCATGGGGAAAACAAAGAAGTCCTCATCTGCGGTTGGGACCAGCGCCGCCGGAGGAAAGAAGAGCACTGCCGCTGCCCGCGTCACCGATGGTGGCTGGCGGCGATCAGGGACGCGGGAGAGCGATCTCCGCAAACTGTGCGAGCGGAACTGATCCCGCAAGACACGACGGCCGTGAGACTCCTCGGCAATGAGGTAATCCCCCATCCCCCATTTGGGTATCGGGTTATGTTTGTTGCCTTCGTCTTGCGTGGGTTTTCGTATCCAGTCCATGATTTCCTTCGTGGACTGCTCTTTTTCTATGGGTTTCAACTCCATCATCTGTCTCCCAACTCCGTTCTCCACATTGCGTGTTTTATCACGCTTTGCGAGTGTTGGCTTGGCATTGAGCCGCACTTTGGCCTCTTCTGGAAGCTTTATTCCGTGAAGAGGCAGTCTGGTTCGGATGGTGTGTATCCCATTGGGGGTTTCATCATCTCCCTCAGACCCAATGTGCAATTCTTTTCCTTTTCCATGTCTGAATCATCCAAGATCTTGGCGGAGAAAATGGTTTTACATCCGTGACTCCGTACTGCATGGGCAAGATTTTGGTCTCGTTTCTTTTGACCCCTCCCAACTGATTGAGAAGAAAAGATCCTGGAAAAACCAAATCTTAGACGGTGAGGTGGCAGAGATAGAGGCCCTGTACCGTCGGGTGGAGGATCTCCAAGTGATTCCTGAGAAGGAGGTGAACGGTGTCGACGTCATCCGGACGTTTCTTGAGCGTCGGGTGCAGCCTCTCCAAGCGAGGGCGCATCCGATGTTTCTTTACTCTGGGCGCCGTGATCCGACGAGGGTTTCGAGTGAGAAAATCTCCGAGGTGGAACTTGACAAGGCTCTTCGGTATTGTTGAAGTTCAAGGCCGACGAAGAAATCCCGGGGAAGTCGCAGACTCCTCCCTTTTCTTCGACGTTGGTCGTACCGAAGGTGTAGATTTGCGCACGTAGTGCTCTCCTTTTGTTTTTGTTGACTGTGTATGTGTTTCCTTTGTTTGCTGACAAAGTTCCTTCTCATCTTGTAGAGCTTCAAAGTGCCGGGCATGGCACCACCGTGCCGGGCATGCCCCGTATAATGAAGTGGTGGACTCCGTGTCCGAGCTACCGTCAGCGCGATCTCCAGCGGAGGATGCCGACGAGTCGATTGAGGACCATTCGCGCAAGCGATCACGGAGCTCCAGCGAGTCTTCGGATGCCTCGACTCCTCCGACTCCCAGAAATCCTCTAGGCCTTGAGCGTCATGATGATGTTCATGGGGGTTCTTCCTCTCCTCTTCCTGCCATTCACATGCTGTTGTTCGCGCACTTGACAAAGCGGAAGAAAGAAGAAAAGAAGGAGGAGAAGAAGGAAGAAAAGAAGGAAGAGAAGAGGGCCCGAAGGGCTTCTCCTATCTTCGACCTGAGCGCGTTGGGCTCATAAGTTTTCTTGTTGCCATTGTCGTCCTTTTTCTTTGATGGTGTTTGCACCTGTATTGATTGGCTTCAGATGCAGCAATCCTCCGGCCTCTAGTGATGGTGGGCGGAGATGATGGGGAGTCGAACATTGCATCGCCTCCTCCTCGACTATGGCGACTTCTGCGCCCGATTCCTCCTGTCAGGAGAGGCTGGTGGTTGCCCAGAATTTCGCAGCGGCTCGGGTTCGCCTTCGGAGCACGTAAGTTTTTCTTCTTGATGTTACGGGGGGATCCCCCGAGTGTCTTCGTATGCTGATGTTGTTTTTGCTTCCTTGTGTTGGGCGTAGCCCCCAAGTCCTGCTCTTACTATTATTGCCTTTTTGCTGCAGCCTTTTGTCCAAGAGGCCAAGCGGCTAGTGGAGGAACGCCTGGCGCTGGAGGCGAAACTGCGGCAGCTTCAAGGTATTCGTCTGCCTTGTAGTACTTCTCTTGCTTATCCTTGTACTGTTCTTTGACACTTGTTTGTTGTAAATGCAGAGGAGCATAATGACTCTCTCCGTGAGGTTGATGCTCTGAAGAAGAGCCTTGGCCAATTGGAGCAGAAGGCCGAAGTTGCCACTGGTGCGAAAGAGCGCCTTGAGCTGGAGTTGACGAAGGCAGCCGAAGCGAAGGAGCGTCTGCAGCAGGATGCTGCAGATCGTGAGGAGCAGCTGGCCACCGTTGCGGCTGCTCGTGAAAAGGGGGTGGCAGATAAGCTCATGGCTGCTGCCAAGGCTGTTTCGGGTGAGTACAAGCTTTTGGACTTGTTTCTTTTTCTACGGATCTTCTTCTATGCTGCCGTTCTTCATGTTTTCTTCTTTGTCTCGGATATGCCGCAGTATCGAGTTCGACCATGATGCTGGAGCACGGAGTGCTTTAGATGATGCCACCGTGGCGGTCGAAGACCGCCGCAGCACCGTCGTCAACTCCTTGCCAAGGCGAAGAAGGTCCTTGGTCGCTTCTACAGAGCTCTTCCCAAGGGCGCACTTGAAGATGTGGATGCCTGGCAGAGGCTCTGTCGGCGAGCGCTGGGCGTACAAGCGCCTTGAAGGGCATCGGCCGTCGGGTGGCGATGGCCATGGCGTCTGGGCGGAGCTGGACCTGCCCAGTTACTTCTCGGATGCCTCACGGTGCGGATGGATCCGAGGTAGCTTTACGCCGCCACTCCGCCGACGATATGGGCCTAAGCTCATTGACTTGTTGTCTGAGTACGCACTACGCAGCAGGGCGAGGCCAAAGCTAGGCAGTCTGGTTCTGAGGTGACTCAGTGTCCTGCACCTGAGGCTTAGTAGACGTAGGGAAGTTTGTAGTCTCCTTCTGTTGTAAATATCTTTTATAGTACCATCCTTGTGCCACGTAGTGGCCTTATTTTAATGAATTCCTCTGAGTTGTGCTTTTATCCTTGGCTGAATGTCTGTGTGCCTTATTTTTTCTGCTGCTATAGGTTCCTTCGGGTGCTAACCTAGTTGATACTTCATCCGAGAGGCCCTTGCGAACATCATTGGATGATTCCTCGCAGCTCGCTTTTCTTCGAGATCGCGTGCGCAGCTTGGAGAGGGATTTGCTCGGGTTACGCGGTCGTGCTAATGTTTGGAAATCCAGAGCAGACCGTGGTGCAGCCAGAGAGGAGTATCTGATGGCGAAGCTGGGTCGGCTGTCCGAGCAGCTGCAATGTAAGTTGATCCTTTTTTCGGGCTGTAGCCCAGTTCTTCGGGTGAGCCTGCTGGCCTTACTCTTGTTTTGTGCGGTTGTCGCAGGTGCTAATCTTGCTCCGAGGGAAGAAAAGGTGTGTATTGCTGTTCGAGTCAATTGTTTGACTCAACAGGACATGGAGGCCGGCGGTTTCTTCTGGATGGACCGTGATCGCGCCATAGTTCTGGCGACAGTGCAGGATCGCGTATACCAGGTTTCGCGGGTGCTTCGCCCGGTGCAGACATCACTTTCCTCGGTGCTGCACGTCATGTTTCCGTTGGATGCCGTGCCAACGACCTTTGCAGGTCTTCTGACGAAGTTTCGGAATGCCGGCAATGTCAAGGAGCTGGTGCGGCAGCAGCTCGTCGTAGGGGTGAAGGCTGCCTTGTCTCTTGTGAGGGTGCGCCGCCCTGACGTAGATTTGGCTGCGGTGGCGAATGGGCCACCTCCTCGACCAGATGGTCGAGTGGAACATGCGTCCGCATTACGCGGCTGTAAGGCAGTATGCCGAAAAAATTGTAGACTTGCTTGAGCAGCGTGCTCAGGTTGTTCTTCAGAGTAGATAGGACCTGAAAATAAACAGATAGATGTAAAATTTATATTGCATTTGGCGTTTATGCGCCTTTGTTGTAAAGGTTTGCTTGTTTGTGAGCACGCATTACTTTGATTAAGTACGTGCCCTTTTCGCTTGCTGGCGTAGTCACTACCGTGTGTACACGTTTGGTCCTCAGTCGATGAAATCGTGAGGTGGGGGGAGCCCCCAAGTGCGTATGTAGCATGTAGTAAAGTTGCAGAAAATGGTCAACCGAAGGTTGGGGCGAGAGACTTAGGTTTATTTATATCGTAATGGAGGAGGTACATGGTTCGTCTGAGTAGCCTTGGCTGAAAGCCTTATTGGAAGTAAAAGGGGGTAGGTTGCTACGGATAGAATCGTCGCAGGTGCGAGATGTTCCATGGGTTGGAGTATGCGACTCCAGATTCCACGTGCTTGAGGCGATAGGCGCCACCTGGGATGACCTCGGTGATGGCGTAGGGTCCTTCCCATGGTGAATCGAGTTTGTTAGGTCGCTTTTGCTTGAGTCGCAAGACGAGGTCTCCTTCGACGAAGGAACTTGGGCGCAGCCGGCGGCTGTGATAGTTGCGGAGACTCTGCTGGTACACCGCTGATCTAGCTGCTGCTATATCCCGTGCTTCGTCGAGTGTGTCGACGGCATCTTCGAGTGCAGCCGTGGACTCGTCTTCATTTATGTGACGACTCGTGGAGCCTGGTGGTACTGCCGGTGGTATACGCCTCAGCTCCGTGCACCATGAAGAACGGTGTGTAGCCGGTGGAGCTGTTTGGCGTAGTCCGTAAGCTCCACAGGACAGACGGTAGCTCTTTAGTCCAGTTTCCAGCTTTGTGCTCGAGTGAGCTCATGAGGCGCTTCTTGATGACGGCGCCGATTAGGCCGTTGGCCTTTTCCACTTGCCCGTTTGTTTGCGGGTGTGCCAATGAGGCGTATGTGATATTGGTCCCGAGGCCTTCGCAGAAGTCCTGGAATTCTTCGGAGATGAAGTTTGATCCGTTGTCGGTGATGATGTTGTGCGGTACGCCAAACCTGTAGACAATGGATTCGAAGAACTTGACAGCGGTTTTGCCCTTCTGATTCGTGACTGGCATGGCCTCGATCCACTTGGTGAATTTGTCGACTGCGACCAGGAGGAAGACGTGTCCTCCCTTCGAGGATTTTGGCAGTTTGCCGATCATGTCAAGGCCCCATTGGGAAAAAGGCCAGGCTATGGGTATGGGTCGAAGTTCGTACCCAGGTGCGTGCGGTTTGTCGGCGAACCGTTGGCACCCGTTGCATCTTCGGACGATGTCCTTCGCATCGCTCATGGCCATTGGCCAGTAGAATCCTGCTCGCAGAGCTTTGGCGACGAGGGAGCGACTGCCTGCATGGTGGCCGCAGATGCCCTCATGGATATCTTGGAGTATGGCCTTGCCGTCGTTGAGGGTGACGCACCGTTGTAGTACACCCGTAATGCTGCGTTTGTACAGTTCGCCGTTGATGATGGTGAAGGCTTTTGACCGACGAGATATGCGCCGGGCATCTGTCGGGCTGTCAGGAAATTCTCCGTTTATCAGGAACTGGAGGTATGGACGTGTCCAAGTTTCTTCGAATGCCATGACCTGCATTAGGTTGACCATGGCAACTTCGGTATCCAACTTTTCGGGTCCTTCATGACCTTCGGTTAGCGTAGCCCTCGAGTGTTCTGCTTCTTCGGGTGATCCCTTGGGGAATTTCCGCTTGATGGATGGCACGCAGATCTGTTCGAGGAACACACCTAGTGGTACCTTTGCACAGGTGGAGCCGATGTTGGCGAGTCTATCGGCCTCCTCGTTGCTCTCTCTTCCAACGTGCCGAAGTTCGCAGCCGTCGAATTCTCCTTCGAGTGCGTTGTATAGCGCGCGGTACGCGATCATGTTTTCGGCGTGTGCGTCGCACTCATTCATCATCTGCTGTACGACAAGGTTGGAGTCGCCGTAGATAACCAGGCACGTTGCGCCGCATATTTTTGCCATCTTCATGCCATGGATGAGGGCTTCGTATTTGGCCTCGCTGTTGGAGGCTCTGAATTTCATCCGGAGGACGTATTTCATCTTTTCACCTTGCGGGGAGGTCAGTATGACTCCTGCCCCTGCTCCGGCTTCGCGTTTGGAGCCGTCAAAATGCATTGTCCAGGACTGCGACATGTATGCGGGTGTCGTGCAATGCAGCTCCATCCAGTGTACCAGGAAGTCCGGAAGGACTTGAGATTTGATTGTGTGTCTCTTCTCGTAGACGATGTCCAAGGGTGATAGTTCGATGCCCCACAGGGCCACGCGTCCTGTGGCTTCTGGATTATTCAGGATGCTATTCAGGGGCGCCTCGTTGACGACCATCACCTGATGCTCCTGGAAGTAGTGGCTCAGTCGTCGAGCTGTCATGAACACGCCGTAGTCCAGCTTCTGGTAGTGCGGGTACCGCTGTTTTGTTGGAGTGAGTACCTCGCTGAGGTAGTAAATTGGGCGTTGTACCCCGTGGGTCTTGCCTTCTTCGGGTCGTTCGACCATGAGTACTATGCTGACCACCTGGTGTGTGGCTGCTATGTACAGCAACAGGGGCTCGCGCTCTTTTGGCGTGACCAAAACGGGCGAGGTGGAGAGGAGCCGCTTGAGGCTTTCGAATGCGTCGTTGGCTTCTGGTGTCCACTCGAACTTGTCTGCCTTGCGCAGCAGCTGGTAAAATGGTAGGGCCTTCTCGCCCATGCGGCTGATGAACCTGCTTAGTGCCGCTACTCGCCCTGCGAGCTGCTAAACGCCCTTGAGGTTTTTCGGCTTCTCCATTGTCATGATAGCTTTGATTTTCTTCGGGTTCGCTTCGATCCCTCATTGAGAGATGAAGTACCCGAGCAGCTGACCCGAGGGGACGCCGAAGGCGCACTTTTCTGGATTGAGCTTGATCCTGTAGCGATCAAGGTTGTCGAACGTCTCACGGAGATCGTCGATAAGTGTTCTTACCTCCTTGGTTTTTATTACTATGTCGTCGACATAGACTTGGACATTGCGACCGATCTGGTCCTTGAGGAAGGCCTGCATGCATCGCTGGTACATGGCGCCCGCGTTCTTTAGCCCGAAAGGCATTGTGTTGTAGCAGTATACTCCGAACGGTGTGATGAACGCCGTTTTCTCTTGATCTTCGACCTTGAGTCGAATCTGGTTATAGCCTGAGTAGGCGTCGAGGAAGGAGAGTTTCTCACAACCTGCAGTCGAATCGATGATCTGGTCAATCCGAGGAAGAGGGAAGTGGTCCTTAGGGCAGTGTTTATTTAGTGACGTGAAGTCCACGCACATCCGCAGGATGTCCATGTCCTTCTTCGGGACCATCACCGTATTTGCCAGCCACTCGCTTTCCTTGATTTCCCGGATGAAGTCTGTTGCGAGTAATCTGTTGATCTCCTTACCGATAGCTTCGGCTCGTGGCTCCGACAATCTTCGGATAGACTGCTTGACTGGCTTGGTGTCTGGGAAGACATTGAGTGCATGCTCGGCGAATTCCCTGGGAACTCCTGGCATGTCCACAGGACACCAGGCGAATATTTCCCAGCGCTCACGGAGGAATTCGACGAGTGCGCCTTCCTATGCGGTGCTGAGGTCGTTGGCGATCAGCACCGTCTTGGAGGCGTCTGTCGGATGGACCTTCACTTTCTTGGTGTTGACGGTGGAGTCGAAGGACATGTTGGGTGCGTTCTGCCTTGTGACTGGGGGTAGCCCATTGTCCGTCTCCTCGCGGAGCCTTACGAGCTTGTCTTGCATGCCGAAAGACTGGGAGATTTTGTTGAAATCCCTGTCGCATTGGTCCGATCGGGTGAAGCTCCCGTGGACTGTGATGATGCCCCTTGGTCCTGGCATCTTGAGTAGTAGGTATGCGTAGTGTGGGACGGCCAGGAACCTTGCGAATGCTACACGTCCCAGGATGGCATGGTATTGCGACGGCCAGTCCACCACTTCGAATTCTAGGCGCTCCTTCCGAAAGTTGTCCGGCTTCCCGAAGATGACGTCGAGCCCTATTTTGCCCAGGGGGAAGATGCCCTTCCCTAGGACAATGTCGTGGAACGTTTTGTCTGATTGTTCCAGGCTGCCTTGCGGGATCCACATAGCTGCTAGAGTGGTTGCGAACATTAGGTTGATGCCGCTGCCGCCGTCCATGAAGACGCGACTCATCTCGAAGCCTCCGATCTGCGCCTCCAGCACCAGGGCAGCATGACCTGGGCGAGGGATCTGGCAAGGGTGATCCGCGCGAGTGAATGTGATGCAGGACTCCGATCCGCTGAGGTACTCAAGGATTGCAGGCGGAGTTGCCACGACTAAGTTGATTTGTCGGGTGATTTTCTTCTGCACCCTATTTGTGGGGCGTCCCTTCTGTATCATATTGAGTGCTCCTTTTGATGGGGGGTATGGGACCCCGGCGTTGTTTTTGATACTGGTGCGATCTTGATTTTGGCCTCCAATAGGCGGCGGTGGAGGAGCTCCGTGTGCTATTTCACCTGGCGCAGGTGTGTTTCCGAACGCATGGATTGGAGCTTGTTGCCTTATCTGCATCATGCCTTCGCTGAGTTTCTGGAACTCGCGACAGTCCTTGAGCATGTGGCTAGCTTTCTTTTTGCCATCTTGTTTGTCGATGTAGAAGTGGATGGTGCATGGACCCGAAAGTTTATCGAATGCTGAGGGTCCGTTGTCGCGGTCGCGGCGTTGCCACGACTGCGTTAGTCGTCCGTTGTCGCGGAAGCTTCTGCTGCGATATCCTCCGCTGTTGCGGCTGTTGTCATTACGGCGGTCGGCGTAGCCGGCTGCGACCATGTCGGGTCCGTCGCGGTCCTCATAGACGCGCGATCTCCTCTTGCTGCGGCATTCGCGTCTTCGGCCGTAGTCGTCCTCTTCATCTCGATTGGCGCCGGATGCAATCTTCGCCCGCCCAACTGCTGGCAATTTCCATGAGGTGGTCGAGTGTCTTGGGATTTACACGCCCAAGTTCCTCCTTGAAGTTCTGGCGCTGACGCCGCCTCAAGGCGCTGGCGGCCTCTCTTCGGAGATGTGTGCTGCGGAGTTCTTGGTCGTAGACCAGCGTAGTATGTATGAGCGAATAGATTCACCCGTTCTTTGAGTGCAGGCTCGCAACTCTTCGATTGAGGCAGGCCTCTTACTGGTGCCTTTGAAATTTCGGATGAAGCTGTAGGCGAGCTCCTCCCAGCTTCGGATGGATCCTGATGATAGGTTGCTGAGCCAGACCCGCGCCGCGCCTGTCAGCTGCAGCTGAAGGCATTGCATGGCGGTTTCTTTGTTGCCTCCGTGAAGCTTGACGGATGACAGATGGTCACTGAGCCAGGATTTTGGATCTTGTGTGCCGTTGAACTTCGGAGTATCCGAAGTAAGCTTGAAGTTGCGTGGCATCTGCGTTCGTCGAACAGATCTGCTGAAGCATCGAGCTCCGCAGAGTTCTCCTTCGTCTTCATCCATCTCAGATTCGGACGAGCATGCGCGTTTAGCGCGTGCTTTGTCGATCTTGCGCTGTGTAAGCTTGTCTCTGGCGTCGTAGTCGCGTTTGTGGCGGTTGGAACTCTTCTTCCTTCGAGGAAGATCGTGCTCCTCTTCCTCTTCGGATGAGGGTGTGGGGCTCCGGTCGCGCCTGGCCGGAGCTTTCTTCTTTGGCTCCGCAGGAGCGTCTTCGTGGAGCGCAGCTCCGATTAGTCCTAGTCCGGTGAGTGCAGACTTATGCATGGCCCTTTTCGGGCCCCCCTCCGGAGGTGGATGAGCCGCGAGATACGCAGTGGCTGCCATGATCGCTTCTTCTGGCGTCTTCAGGGTGATGTTGCCGTCAGCGTCCATATCCATGAACGATGTATGGAGAGTTCGGGTCACGTCACGCCGTTCCTTGGGGTCCATGTTTTCCACCCGAGAGCGGTGCTTGTTTCCCTGATTTCTGTTTGTGCTAGATCCGGGTTCCATGGCGGAGAGCGCAGCTCGTCGCGCACTGGACTCAGCGGCTGGTTGCTTGCGTTTGTCGAGCGTCTTCTGCATCTCAACTTGTTTCTTGTGCTCCTCGATGAGGAGGTAGTGGTATTCCCTCAGCAGATCACGTGGGGAGTCCAGAGGTAGGACTATTTCACCTGCGACGGCGCGGCGTGCTTCTACCCATCCTTCTTTGCTAAGTTGGATGAGGTGGACACTTTTCCCGTTCGCTTCCGCCCTGGGTTGGGGTTGGGCGGGTTAGGCGTTTCTCGTCGGTTTGATGATCGCGCGCACGATAGCGCGAAGATTGGTTGCTGCCGCAGCTTTCGGATCCGGAACCGTAGGTCCCTTCATCCGAAGGTGGATCGCACAGATCGGAGTTGCAGCAGCTGCTGCTGTAGAACTCATCTGTTGATGGTGACGTGCATAGCACGGGGTGTGGAGCCCATGAAGCGGGCCTGATTGACGGCACGGGCACCCGCTCCGGGAGGCGGAGGGTGCCAGTTTGTCCCACCTGGAAGCAGAAGCTCCCGAACAAAATTTCGAGTCCGTCGCCTACGGGCTCGAAATCCTTGATGGTGGCCGGCGAGTGGGCGGTGAAGTTGAAAGCGCCGAAGAGGAGGTGATTCTCCGTCGCCGCGGAGTTGTAGATTGATCGGGTCGGAACCGTCATGACCGCACAATCAGCAGCCCCAATTCCCACAGACGGCGCCAATTGACGAGGTTTAATCTCGTCAATGCCCATTGTTATGGACTTGGGTTTTGGAGAAGACGGGGATGCTGGAGATCGTGGCACGGTTAACAGACAAGCAACCAGGGGACACGAGATTTACCTGTTCAGTTCCCCGGAGGAAAACCCTACTCGCTTGTTCCGCTCTTTGATTACGGGCGGAACCAAGGTTCTGTGGTGCAGATTCGATCTGGCGTGGGTGCGTGTGCGAAAGTATGAGTCGAGGTTGGTTAAGCAATCTAGGACGTGCCCTCCTGGCCTTTATATAGACTTAGGCAGGTCCCGGGCGTAGTCCTAGTCGGTTACAAGTTCTTAGGGTTTTACCCCTTTGAGTTTCCTATTTCCTCTAGTCTTGTTCTCCAAGGATCCGAAGACGTCATGGGCCTTGGCCACCCGAAAATCTTCATGGGCCAGTGTATGTCTGCCGTGGGCCTTCCTTGGGCTGGACTAGGTATGCTGAAGTTACGTACCCGTAGGGTATAACCATGTCACTTGTAACACCCTCGCCTGATAAGGCTGAGTTCATGTGTATAGTGCCAATCCCTGGATCGGTTCACTGGCACACACAGTACAAAATGATACCAAATATAACTGTGCATCATAAATACAACGAATATGATCCAGAATTTACATTATTTATTCAAGTACACAGCGGAAAACGAATACAAGGTAGATCTCCATCCTTCAAATGTGCCACAAAGTAACAAATGTTGAGTGGAGTCTCGACCTATGAACGATCACTCGAGATACGATATAATATAACCTGTAACATGAAACGTTGCAGCCACGAATGGTCAATACATTGAATGTATGGCAAGTAGGCTAAAGTGGTTAACAACAGATCTATCAACTACATGCTTATTTGGCCAAGTGGAGTTCAGGCTCATTTGCATAAAGCAACAGTTTTATCCTAACATTTGTAACAAAGTAGTTTTCCAATACGATAAATAGGACACTCTGGTTCACTCCCAGGTGCTCCTACCCAATTATGTTCACCCAACAAGTTTTAAGTAATGAAGAAATAAGGATGAGTGAGAAATATCATAGCATCAGTATCAGGTTGCTCAAATTGTCCATAACCGGGGACACGGCTAAGCACATAGTTTATACACCCTGCAGGGGTTAGTACACTTTACCCATGTGACTTGGCCAGCCCAGCTCGTACCACCACTCTCATATTGGGTGATGATAGGGAGTAGTACAAGAAGGAACCGTTCGGTAAGTAGCTCCCCAAACCCGACACGCGCCGGTCCAACCTACATTATCTACATCTCTGGATACGTGGGTTCGAGTTACCACAACCTACTGAGTCCAACCAACCGCCCATTCCATTATTGGCACATGGTTGCACATGAAAGCTACCAAACAAAGAAGCCAATCCTTTCTCAGTGTCCTGGGTGCATTTCCGCAATGATACCACCAAAAATTATCAATCCCATCACACCCAGGAGATTCATTTATTAAGTTGTTTTAGTTTCGCAAACCAACACATTTAGAAACAACTTCAGTGAAGTAACCCAGCCCTCGTTCATCATAGCATGGCTAAGCACATCTACCAACGGTGGCTCATAAACAAGGAATGCTAGGGAATAATATGGGACATAGCATAGCATATACACATCAATTCCTACATATGCAATTCTACAAAAACATCTATAATGCATAGGAAAACAGTAGGACATTTATGACCAAGATAGCACCACTTGCCTTTGTTGTAGATGTAGTCGATTAGATAATCCTCACAATCCTCATATATATAATGGTTGCACTTGTCATAACCATAATACTTGCAATCATAGTAGTTGCAATCACAGACGTTGCACTCCTCGCAATCTATCGAGCAAACAATTGCATACAATCATAAACAATAGCACATAGAGATCAAACTAATGCAAAAAATGCATGCATGACAATTTAATAAGTCACAATGGTTGTTACTTTAGTTCTATAAACAATATTGAACTATATGATGCATGCAAGAGGCCAATTAATGCAATGGAGTACTTGTTATTAATAATTACTTGCCAATATAGGGTTTTTAGTAGTTCTGTTGTAACGCATGTTCTAACTGTCGAATTAAATTTGTTTCTTGGGTTTACTAGATAGAGGACGTTAATACAAACCAGTAGACATTGGATTCACCCTAATCGGAGTTATAGATCTTTTTATATGATTTAAATAGTGTTTAATGGGTTTTAAATGATTCATATAGTTTCTGTTGCCTAAAAATCAAACTAAAGTTGTATCTGAAATCTCCAAGGAATTGAGATTCCAGGGACATATTATTTATAATTTTCTGAGCAGTATTTATTTTCTTATTAATTTATTACTCTAAATAGGACATTAAACCATTTAAATATTCACGGCAAAACCTTACAGTCAAAGGCTGAACTAATTGCATATTGATGATCTACATGGAACCAGCTTTCCATCGGTATATCATTTATATTTTTGTGACAATCAATTAATTTACTATGAATTTAATGATTTATAAATCCATTAAAACTAATTAAATTTCTACGGGTTAAATAATCCGCAAAGGCTAGATCCAACCAGATATTATTAATTTGCATTACAGTAGCTTCAATTTGATATATTTTTCATATTTTTCGGAGTTACAGATAATTTCCTATGAATTTATTAACCTAAAAAACCATTAAAACTAATTAAATTACTGCAGTAACCACGTACAGTAAAAGTTGGATCTATTCTGATAAGATGATTCTACGTGAAATTATCTTCAATTTTAATATATTATACGCAATTTTTGGACGTGGTATGAATTTCTAATGAATTTTACAAGTTAGATCTATAATGTGCAATTTTAAATTCGAACGGAATATTCCTAGGAATATTCCGCTGTCTGGACAGGTTGACTTTGCATGCTGACTGGGACTAGATGCTGACCTGACGATGACGTGGCGTTGATGAGGAAGCTCACCGGAATGACGACATGGCACACACCGGTTTGATTGGATCTCGACCGTTTGGATAGGATCCGGTGGCTAGAAGAAAAGATCGACCCGATTTTTGGCTCAGAATAGACAAGAAACAAATATGTGTTAGAGAGACAAATCTGTAGGTCAAATTGAAAAACTTAGAACATGAAAGTTGTGGGGAATCATTAGTCCTACCTTCTCACCAAAGTAATTTGGATTTGAAGAAATGAGCGCGAGTACATCTTGGATTTACACCGTCAGATCTGAAATATTGTGGTGCGAAATTCTCCGGCTGTGGTGGATGAAAAGAGGTGAGGTTTGTCGGGATTGAAAGATTTCGACAAGTTCTACAACTTTTGTTTTTTGGCCGAAGGCAAACGACGAAGTCTAGATGGGTGAAAAAGCGAAATAAGATTCGGACATATGTAGATTCGGGATTTCGAGGAGAGAAACTCATACAGTTGTGGCTCCACGAGTTTATATGAAGATTTAGGATGGTGTAGAGATAGGTATTGGAGTAGGTAACAAGTAGAAACAAACGGAAGTCGATTCGGAGTTGTAGATAAAAAGTTATGAGAGTTTGAATAGAGATAGGTTTGACAAAACAGATTTCGCACGCTTTTTAAAGCAAACCTGGGCACGATCGGTTGCTGTGTACGTGCGCGGCCTGGCTCGGTTGTCCCGGGTGGGCCGGCCCGCTTAGGGTTTTTTATTTTTTTTTCATTTACTTGTTTTCCTCATATCTTTTGCATACGAACTCCAAATGATATGATTCTTGTTTCTTAATTTTTCTAAAATCGAATAGATCATTGTAGGATCATATTTATAATACCTTTACTAGTTTGCAAGTAGTGGGTTTATAAATTCTTGTATATTCTATTTTATTTATACCTTTTTTGTTTGTATTTATTCCATCACTTTTTCGTAATAGCTTCAAATAAGCTCAAATTTGTTTCTAAAATTTTGTAATATTAATTGGATATCTTTAGGCTATAATTATCAATAATTTATGCCTTAGCAACAGTGGGTTTTATAAAGTCAATTTAATTACCTTTAGGATCATTTGGGTGAATCAACTATAGGATTTAGATACCACGATTTGGATTCAGTTTGTGAGAACTTTGCATGGATGTAATGAAATGCTTATGAATGCTTCATGATTTTCATTTTGAAATATTGTACACCAATTCTACAATCCATAATCAATCCATGCCCTTTTGCCTATATGGATACTTAGGTCATAACAAAAGAATATAAGATTTTGAATTCAAGGTTGAGAGGATTTTCTATTCAGAAAGTTTCTTCTCTTTGAGAATTTTCAACATAGTCAAATAATCAATCAAACTTATTTATTTATTTCACATTCCAAAATTAGGAGAATTTTGGGATGTGACAACTAATCTATGTAACACATCTATACTAGGGTTTAATCATGTTCTATCCACCAATGTCACTTATACAAGATATAATCATTCACTCTTAGTGACTTGAGCATGATCATTAGAATCCTTTGATCCTTTATGGCTTGGATTTCCAGTTGGCTAATCAAGGCCTTCATCAATACAACATTACAGTTGTATTATACTTATCTTCTTAGTGTCTCTATCTGACTAAGAGTTATTATTCAATGACTATACCTACTTGATCCAATAGGATTACTCCTGGTAAATATATTAAGAATTAATACTTGTAATCCTCTTTGTTACCACAAAATATATTTATTTCAAATAACTCTTCTATCCCTTCAGGAGTGAGTTAACTCCATCAATAATCCTATTGATTTGATTCTCTTCAAATACTCTCATCCTATAGATGATATCTAATACTAGCATCACCACTTACCTCTTCTTACCTCCTTCTCTAAAGGATTTAAAGTGAATGCTATGATAAGAACAAGAGTTGATAGATCCAGAATTGATAGGATAAGGATTGGTAGATCAATAGTTGATTACTCAACATTGATGAACAACATATATTAAGGTAAGGTTCAATAGAGATGATAAGGATTGATATGGAAGAAAAGATATGTGGTGAACGATCTTGAATTGGTTTCCTTCCAACTCCATATAACTAAAGAGTTAAGGTTAAGTATTACCATGATACTCATGGTAGAAATAGATAAAGATAAAATAGGTCAAGAGTTAATTATTACACTCTTGTTACTTGAATTATATTCATAGCTTGGTATTCATGGGTTATTGTAATTAATACTATTGAATGATCTATTAAGGATCTGATGTTAATCATTAAGCATTGTATTAGGGTTTAATTTTATTACATTTGATCTACCTTTATATCAAATCGCCTTTACCCAAAATAAGGTTTTATCAACGGTCATATTAAAACTTATCGCAGTTAACTTGATGATCTACTTCAATTCTATCAAGTTAAGAGAAGATTCAATCACTTTGACAAGTTTTGTTCAAAAGAGTGAAAACTATTCGGATTTTCTATGCATAAATGCAATGCACATACTTAGGTTCAGCTTATTTCTAAGCTCTAATGCTGGGAAGTTACAATACCATTACTCCCTCTGTTTCAGTTTACTCCGTGTCTAAACTTTTCTCAGTTTTTCCACAATACTCTACGCATTGCCGTTCAGCAGCGATGGTTATCAAATATACCCCTACAATTATGCGTGTATAGCTAGCATGCAAAGTGATGTTGGCATCGTGGGTTCGAGAAACGAAAAATATAAGCCAACCATGCAAGCCCTGAACAGATAGTACTCGCTCCGTTCAGAAATATAAGACATTTTAGTTTGTAAAATAAATATATCTAAACAACTTTTAGTGTATAGATTCACTTTGAACCTTTAGGAACCCATACACTAAAAGACATCTAGATACATTCGATTCACAAAGCTATAACGTTTTATATTTCCGAATGGAGCAAGTAGTATCTAGCATATATTCTAGCAATACAAACATGACTATACAGATCTCATGCACGTCCACTCACAAATACACCTATAGCTTACAACTGTATAACATAATGAATGTTGCAGCGACAAATATGCTGACACATCTTGCTTCTTCTGAAGACTACATAGACTAGTCGAATGGTCGTGCATTGCTACCGATCTCACACGTATTTTCTTGTTAAAAATATATTAGTAATACATATGAAGATTTACGTATATTAAAAATCATAGCCATGCAATATTTTAAAGATAATAAAACTATTTTTACAAAAACATTATTGGAACAAGACTTCATATGCATAAAGGTATATACATTTCTCTACGGTCTACAAGCCCATGTGACTATTGTTACGCTTAAGAGTCGGCATGTTATGCTTTGACTCATCATGTTGTTTGTTCATGTCGTTCTCCGTCCATGAGAGTCGGCAGGTTGTCTCTACACTTATCCTAACATGTCCCCTAAAAGAAATGTTCCACTCGGTCGGCACCTCTGTTTAATACCACGTTCCACAAAAAAGTAGAAATATGTTTTTTGAAAGTCATTTAATTTTATGAGCATAATCCAAATTGGTGGTTTGGTTAACTTTATCTCTAGAAATTGTTCTTTTGGTCCCTATATATTGTTCTTTTGAGGGCATTATCATAGTCTCATGAATCCACACCACCATAACCATCATGTTTTAAAAATTCTGCTCATTGTGGTAGCACGGAAATTTATGATTGCATCAGATATTTTGAATCGCACAACATTGTTCCTGAACATAGGTTGGATTAAAGGGATCCATTGATAATTATCTTTATGTCCGTCAAACATTCCAATGAGAGGGGGGAAATGCTACACACAATATTATTGAAAATGTCACATCGAAATGATCTATTATACTAATCACACGTAAAAGTTCTATCAAATGTCAGAAATTGTTAAAATTAGATGTTTGACATGTAGTGAAGTAGTTTTAGTAGTGTTACTGAAAATAATGCATGAATGGCAGAATTCATTAACCAATTTCTGCATTGATATTATAAAATCACTTAAGGATTGTTGAAACATCATTTTCTCATCAAATGCTTAAGGATGCCTTCTGAGTGCTTTGATGTGAGAGGATTAACCTCCTCATTTGACATCTTAGCCCTGGAACAACATAGTTAAATTTACGTGATGCAAAAGCAATAGTGTCGTGACTATGAGTTTGATGCGTGTTATATAAACCCACTATAGCATCTAAACAAGGAAAAATGACAGAAGAGGTACGTTGATTTAATTCTCACCTTTTTTCTTTATGCTTGTCATCTCATTGAACTCATGGTGACTACAGATGCAACAGTGGGAATACATATACAATCTTTTATGGATATAAATATCACAAAAAATCTTGTTTTAAATCACGGCAAAAGTGCCTAAGGAGTTGGTGTTCTTGTCTAACAAGTATTGTTGCATGGCACCAAAGAGGACCTAACTCACATGTTCATCCATTTCACCAACCTCCAGGTTCTTCTTAACTAAGACTCGAAAAAGAAACTTAGAGCCTCAAAGCGAAACGGAGGTTTCCAATCTTTGTACTACGCCTCCTTGGACAGTCACCACTGTAAATGGAACTTGTGCCTCATCCACGCTACCACATCCACTCAGGATTCCACCATGTCATGCTTCTCCTAAGCTTTCCCACGGCCACGGAAGGCGCCTACAAATCTCTCCCCTCGCCACCACACAGACCTGGGACATTGGGCACACCACGGCCATCCACTAGCAACTCAAAATTTACCCAATCCAAGCTTGTCCTACCCGGATCTAAGAGCCTCACCGCTGCACCTGACCAATCACACATGAGATGATTTGCTTGCATATGTTGAACCTGACTGTAACATCCCTAAAATCATGATTTCAAAGTTTGCATATCATTCATGCATGCATATAGAATTGAGGTCAAATTCAAAACTCATTTCAGAAAAACAAAGAACATAGTGCTATCATTTTATGTGAGCAAACTAAAATCAAATGGCCATCCCCATTTGAGAGTTTGAATGTTTTAAACCTAGATTGCTTGTCTCCTTTGTTGAATGGATTGAGTGTAGAAATTTGAACCAAGTTTTACAAAATGGAAATGGTTCAAAAACCATTTTCCAAACATTTGCAAATCTTGTGCAAAGCTCCTGATATTTTTGTTTCTCCAAGAGTGACCAAGCTTTTGCAAAGCAACCACATGGTTTTATGCCTATATTTGAAACTTTTGCACACTGCAAAAACCCCAGAAAGATTTGAATACAAAAAGAGTTTGAATTCATATCAAAACCATTCCTGAAAATCAAAACAAAAAAAGAAAAGAAGTAAAGAAAAGAAAAGGGCCAGGCGCCAGGATTCTAGCCCAGCAACAGAACTGGCCCAACTAGCCCACCCGGCCTTCCTCTCTCTCTCTCTCGCATGCGCAAGCGCACCCAAGCAGTCGCTGACAACCAGACCCCACCTCCTCTCTGCGTGTTTCGCTGACGAGCGGGCCCTCTCCACGTCAGCGTCGTCTTCCCCAAATCCCGCGTATGAACTCCGCCGCTGCCCGTTGCTTCCTTGATTTCGCGAGGTAAATTGCATTGATGCAGCAAGCGTTTCTTCTCGAGCCTCTGTCTATATAATCCCCACACCCTCGCGACTATTTCTCCCCAAACAATTTCTCTTTCACGCCACCAGGCTGCCCACAACTCGCTTGACGCCGCTGCTATTCCGACGACCGCGCCGACGAATTCCGGTGAGCCCCGTATTCCCCTCTGTCTCTGAATCATGCTATCAAGTTCAGCAAGTCTTTGCGCACCTACTGACACTCCCCATTTTTCCTCGCATGATCCGTATCTCCAGCAACGACTCCGACTGACCGCCACCGTTCTCTGCACGAACTCCGGCGACCCCTCTCCGTAAGTAGCCGCCACCCCTTACCCTCTGACTGATATGCCTAGAATCCCCATCGTCTTGCGCATATAACAGTGCCTCTATTTTGTCTTAGCACGACGAGGAACCTCGCCAACGTCGACGACTGACCGTGCCTGACGCGTTCGCAAACTCCGGCGAGGAATCTCCGACGACCCCGTGCGCCCCTTCCCGAGCCAACGCCACCTTGAGCATCAGCAGCGTCCGACGATTCTGGTAAGCCACTTCCCCCACTCCAGGTTACACAAGGCCCATGGACATGGTTTACCTTGTGTATCTCACTTGTGGTATGCCACCCAGGCACAAAGGGATTTTGGAGGCCAAGTGTTGAGAAGCTTATAGTGCAGCCACTTGGCAATATGGGCTCTGCCTTGATCATATAGGTTCCTAGAACTTAGCCATTAGGACAGTTGGTGGTAGTGGGAATGATAGGTTGGAGCGCGTCCATTTGGTCTAAGGGAAGGCTTCTGAAAGGTCCTGTCTTGGGAAACCAAGTCTGGTGGGGAAAGTGCACAACCTCTGCAGATGGAAAATCTAAGTACATAGCCAAGTCCATGGTAATGGACAACTTGAGCATCAAGACATGGAAGCTATCAAGAATCTCATCACTCCAACTTCTAAGTAAAACTTGTGGGTGAACAAGGGTGAAGGACCTCAATGTCTATTGATGGTTCCTTGGGAAAGTTTTTGACAAAGAAAAACTTAGTGATTTCAACTAATAGGAAAAACCTATTTTGAGCAAAGCAAGGCAAGCTACACTTAGCCAAAATGCATATAGTAATATAGTCCACTTAAAAATTTACTAAGGTATCACTTTCCAATACTATTCCAGAGTATTGACCCACTGTGGCTGTAACTTGTGATGTTGCAGGTTACTCCGATGATGATTAGGTGTCATGAGTCTACACTCAACATGCTTGCCTGTGGCACATGAAGATGAAGACTTATGTTTATTTACTTATTCCAAAACTCTTGTATTAGGCATGTGGCCTTGAGTTGTAAAAGACTATGTTTTATCTCTGGCATGGATATAATAAATGACCTTTGTATCTGTGTACTTCATCTTAAACTGTGGATACTAGCAATGATCCAGGGACTAGCATTGCAATCACAGGGATCCTTTTCCTTTACAAAGGAGGGATCTTATAGATGGTATCAGAGCTTTGTGTTGCCTGTAGGATTATGAACCTAGGATTGGAAACCACTAAGGAAAAAATTTCAACTACTTCTACACTTGTCTATTCTTCTTGTAAACTTTTCTAATCTTCTCTTTCTCATCTCCATTTGTATATGAACTCCATCAACGAAGCCGTAAAGAAAGGACCACTCATGACCATGACCTTGGAATGTGAGACTGAGTTTCCCAAAATTCTCAAGGACCTCATGGTGGCAATGGAAATACATGGTGCAGCTGTGTACAAAGGCTTTCCAGTGATGGATGAAGGAGTTGAGTACTGGTGGGTACAACTTCACTTGTACAAAAACAAGGAAGACAACCACAAAGAAAGAGGATTCTGCATGTACTCCAACACTGTGGTGCACACCACCTTCTTTGAGTCAGCAAGAGAAGCAGCTTGGAGGACTATCAAAGAACTCAGTGCTAGAGTCAAGTGCAGAATGCTCAACCTCCAAAAAGACTTAGAGAAAGAGAAGGAACATACCCAAGAGTTGGAAGCCACCAACCAAACCTTAAGAGGAGAAATTATAGACTTAGTGATGGAATCATGTGAGGAAGATAGGCTGATTGCTTCTAGGAACATTGTGTTAGCCAACAGATCCAGTGAGATAGGATTGTAAACTTACTTCGTTAGTTGGACCACCACCTATCACCTTATTTTCCAAAATGATACCTTAAATAAGTTTGGACCTTGGTTGATGTAATGGATTCATGTATGGATGACTTGTGTGATTTTGTGTTCCAAGGATATGTATGTGATGTTTGTCCTTGTTTTATCTTAAATAGTGTTGTTCTAACTTTTCCATCTTATAAATAGATGCCTATTACCATCAGCACTGTTGAGGAGTTCCAGGTTACCTGCTTTGGTCCTCGTATCGTTGAGCTTACCACTTTGCTCAATCTCCCTTTTCCCACCATCATGGTGCATCCACTCACCAAGTTCGAGAGGAAGGACCTCTAGGGCTTCAAGGTGAACCAGCCCGGACGCTAGACAGAGCCTACTACGGAGGCCATCGTCTTCAAGATTATGCACGATGACAGGGAGAGAGGCATGGAGGTAGTCATGTAGGACCTGATAGGACGTCTGCTAGGCCGTCATTCCCGACAGGTTAGAGGCACCCACTTCCACGTCTTCGGAAGACGTGATGAGGACGGAGAGTCCATCGACTTCGAGGACGACTCGAGGGACGCAGCAGAGCCGATACGTCTCTATCTCCAGGACTTAGAGTCTCTCATTAGGCACGTGGACACGGACAGGACCAATGTCATGCTCAGTAATGACGAGCTCCAGGTGCAGCTTCGCGAGAAGGACAAGCTCTTCACGCAGTAGGATGAGATAGTCAAGGAAATGGAGGTGAAGTTCGAGACGCAGGACCGGAAGTTCAAGAGTCAGGAGAAACGTGTCCAGGATAGGAACAAGAAGATCCGGGAGATGACTGAAGAACTGATGTCCAAGGTCTTAGATCTAGAGCAGCAGCAGATGGTGATTGAGAGGCTTCGTTCCCAGAAGAGGGCTCCCAAGGCCAAGATTGAGTCCTTGACCACTACCATTGAGGAGAACAAGACCGCGATGGAGAACGCAGGTCTTACCTTTGTTGAGGAGGAGATTGATGCTGATGAGTAGACTTGACTACTCGTTTACCTTTTATTATCGTACTTGTTATTTGTGAACTTGTTATTGGACCATCCGACATGTGGATGGCTTGCCACTTGTGTGTTTCACTTTGTGAACTTGTTATCTGGTTGTTGAACTTTTATCTTCTGTTGCATGCTTGTGTTTGCTTATGTGATGTAATGTGCATAAAAACATCTATGGGTATCTCATTCTTATCTCTATTTGAACAAACCACAGATGCCTCCCCATCGCGCAAACCCCAACCCCAACAACAACAACATTACTCCAGAAATGCAGCAAATGATGAATGCTCAAACACAGCTCATGCAGATGATGACAACATTCATTCAGAACCAAAACAACAACAACAACAACAACAATCCCAATAACAACAATAATAACAACAATAACAACAACAACCCTCTGGGCTTTGATATGCTCACCAGATTTCTGCGTTTGAGGCCAGCTAAGTTCTCGGGGACGACTGATCCCATGGTGGCCAATGATTGTCTACGTTCAGTAAACAAGGACTTAGTGACTATGGGCTGCACGGACGCTGAAAAGGTCAGATTTGCAGCACATCTGCTGGAAGGGTCAGCCACCACTTGGTGGGACAACTTCCAAATCACCACTCCTATAAATGAGGTGACTTGGGCAATCTTTGAGGAAGGCTTTCGCACTGCTCATATCTCGTCAGGAATAATGAGCCTGAAAAAGAAAGAGTTCCACAATCTGAAGCAGCGCAACCGCAGCGTGGCTGAATACATTGAAGAGTTCAACAATCTAGCGCGTTATGCACCGGATGAGGTTAACACAGATGCCAAGAGAAAGGAAAAATTTCTGGAAGGTTTGAATGATGAGCTGAATCTGCAGCTGGCTGTGGCATATGTTCCCACTTATCAGTCGCTCTGTGACAAGGCGGCTATATTGGAGAACAAAATGAAGCAAGTCGAGAGTAGAAAGAGAAAGCACTCCGACAAGCACAGCACGGGATCGCCTCACAAACGATCTCACTATGATGACAGTGGAAGCTCAGGATCCCACAAACATGGGAAATTCAACAAGCACCACAACCACAACCGTCATGACAACAAGCATCACCGCAGTCATGACAATGACAAGTACAAGAACCACAAGAGTGGACATAAGAGCCACCACAATGGTAATGGTAGTGGTAGTGGAAGTCAGCCTGCTAAGAGAGACATCAGTCAGGTTGAATGCTTCAAATGCAAGAAGATGGGACACTATGCAAATGAGTGCCCCGAAAAGAAAGTTGAAGGACCTGTCAAGCCCAATCATTTCCAGAAAGGACAGGTGAACCACATTAATGTGGAGGAGGTCTATGAAGAGCCTGATGCTGTTGCCGGTAAGTTCAAACTCAATTCTATTCCAGCATTTGTTCTTTTTGATACCGGAGCACCGCATTCATTCATATCAAAAGCATTTGTTGATAGAAATGGGTTTCCATCTGAAAATATTGGTTGTCCAATAAAAGTTAGCTCTCCAGGTGGAGAAATGATAGTAAGTCTTGGATGCCGGGATCTAGTGATAGAATTTGGAAAACATAAGTTTCCAGTGAGCCTGATAATCCTAGATTCCCAAGGACTGGACGTAATATTGGGAATGGATTGGATGGCTAAGTATGAAGGAGTACTAGACTGCGCTAATCGTACTGTTGCACTCACAACCCCGGAAAGAAACAGAATCAAATTCAAGTCAAACTTTGAATCCAAAGGAAGTAAGCTAAATTCTCTTAAGGGGGTTAGCATGGACAGTGCGCCAATTGTGTGTGAGTATCCGGATGTATTTCTGGAAGAATTACCAGGAATGCCACCAGATAGAGATGTGGAGTTTCTGGTAGATTTGGTACCAGGTTCTGGACCAATAGCAAAAATACCATATAAAATGTCAGTTGATGAACTGAGGGAACTCAAGAAGCAACTAGGAGAACAGTTGCAGAAAGGATTTATCCAACCAAGTTCTTCATCTTGGGGAGCCCCAGTTTTGTTTGTGGAGAAGAAGGATAGGAGCCAAAGGTTATGCGTAGATTACCGTTCTCTCAACGAAGTAACTATCAAAAACAAATATCCTTTGCCTAGAATCAATGACTTATTTGATCAGCTTGAAGGAGCATGTGTGTTCTCAAAGATTGATCTAAGGTCAGGCTATTTTCAACTCAAGATAAGAGAACAAGACATACCTAAAACAGCATTCACCATAAGGTATGGATTGTATGAGTATACCGTAATGCCTTTTGGCTTAACCAATGCTCCAGCATACTTCATGAATATGATGAACAAAGTTTTCATGGAATTCCTCGACAAGTTTGTTGTTGTTTTCATCGATGACATCTTAGTCTACTCCAAGAGCAAAGAAGAGCATGAAGGGCACTTGCGTTTGATACTTGAGAAGTTGAGAGAGCATAAACTTTATGCCAAATTTAGTAAGTGTGAATTCTGGTTAGAGGAAGTTGGTTTTATTGGTCATGTTATGACAAAGGACGGTGTAGCAGTTGATCCTACTAAGGTTTCAGCTGTGAAGGAATGGGAATCTCCCAAGAATGTGAAAGAAGTTCGCAGTTTCCTTGGCTTAGCAGGTTACTTCAGAAGGTTCAGCGAGAATTTCTCTAAAGTAGCTAAGCCCATGACTGAATTGTTAAAGAAAGACAAGAAGTTTGCTTGGTCTGAAGGTTGTGAAGTCAGCTTTCAAGAATTGAAGAAGAGACTTGTGACAGCACCAGTTCTATGTCTGACAGATTTGGAAAAGGATTTCCAAGTATATTGTGATGCATCTCATCAAGGTTTGGGCGCCGTACTTATGCAAGACAGTAAAGTTGTAGCTTATGCCTCGAGAAAACTCAAAACTCATGAGGTAAACTATCCTACTCATGATTTGGAGTTAGCCTCTGTCGTCCATGCACTCAAAACATGGAGACATTACCTTTTGGGAAAGCGTTGTGAAGTGTTCACGGATCACAAAAGTTTGAAGTATATTTTCACCCAAAAGGAAATCAATATGAGACAAAGAAGATGGTTAGAGCTTATCAAAGATTATGACTTAAGTTTGCAATACCACCCCGGTAAAGCAAATGTGGTAGCAGATGCTCTAAGTCGTAAGGTATTTGTAAATGGCCTTACCAAAGGAGAATTGCCAGATGATTTGTGTACCCAATTCAGAGAACTCAGATTGGAGATTGTGCCTGAAGGACATCTCATGTCTTTGGATGTTCAACCCACTTTGTTGGACAAGATCCGAGAAGCTCAGAAGACCGATAAGGAAATTGAAGAGATTAAATAAAAGATTGGCCAAGGGAAAGCTAAAAATTTCCATGAAGACGAACAGGGTACTTTATGGCATGGGAAGCGTGTCATGTTCCACAAGATCCGAGTTCTGACTGATTTTGCAGGAAGCACACAACTCTCCGTATTCTATTCACCCGGGTAACACCAAAATGTACATGGACATGAAGGAAAGATTTTGGTGGAACAATCTCAAGAGAGACATCGCCGAACATATTGCTTTGTGTGATGTGTGTAGTAGAGTAAAGGCGGAGCATCAGAAACCAGCAGGTTTGCTTCAACCACTACCTATTCCTGATTGGAAGTGGGACAAGATTGGTATGGATTTCTTTACCGGACTACCAAGGACCAGGTCAGGATATGATTCCATATGGGTAGTAGTGGATCGCCTAACTAAAGTGGCTCATTTCATACCCGTAAAGACAACTTATACAAGTGCCAAGTTAGCCAAAATCTACATGAGTAGAATTGTATGTCTACATGGTGTGCCCAAGAGTATTGTGTCTTATAGGGGAACTCAATTCACTTCCCATTTTTGGAGACAACTACATGAGTCATTGGGAACGAGGTTGGAATTCAGTACTGCTTTTCATCCTCAAATCGATGGACAAACTGAAAGGACAAATCAAATCCTGGAAGATATGTTGAGGGCATGTGCTCTAGACTATGGAGCAAGTTGGGATGAAAGTCTGCCTTACGCATAATTTTCTTATAGCAACAACTATCAAGCCAGCATTGAGATGGCACCGTTTGAATTTCTCTATGGAAGAAAGTGTACCACCCCATTGTTATGGAATGGTGTGGGAGAAAGAAGTTTATTTGGGCCAGATCTTATCAAAGAAGCCGAAGAGAAGGTCAAATTGGTTAAGGACAGGTTGAAGATAGCACAGTCCCGACAGAAAAGCTACGCAGATCCTAAGCGTAGAGAAGTCACCTACGAAGTTGGTGATAGAGCCTATCTTAGAGTATCACCACTTCGTGGAGTGAAAAGATTCGGAGTCAAAGGAAAGTTGGCACCAAGATATGTTGGGCCATTCAAGATTTTGAGTCGCAAAGGAGAAGTTGCCTATGAAATAGAACTACCAGAATCTCTATCAGCTGTCCATAATGTGTTTCATGAGTCGTAAGAAATGTCACCCAGAAATGGAAGAAACTTCTTTGAAGGATACTATACCTTTGGAAGAAGTTCAACTAGAAAGTGACCTCACATATGAGGAGAAGCCTATCAAGATTCTTGAGACCGCAGAAAGAGTCACAAGGACAAAGACTATCAAGTTTTGCAAAGTGCAATGGAATCATCATACCGAAGAGGAAGCAACATGGGAAAGAGAAGATGATCTTCGGAAAGACCACCCTCACCTATTTGCTAGCCAATCCGAATCTCGAGGGCGAGATTCACCTTAAGGGGGTTAGATTTGTAACATCCCTAAAATCATGATTTCAAAGTTTGCATATCATTCATGCATGCATATAGAATTGAGGTCAAATTCAAAACTCATTTCATAAAAACAAAGCACATAGTGCTATCATTTTATGTGAGCAAACTAAAATCAAATGGCCATCCCCATTTGAGAGTTTGAATGTTTTAAACCTAGATTGCTTGTCTCCTTTGTTGAATGGATTGAGTGTAGAAATTTGAACCAAGTTTTACAAAATGGAAATGGTTCAAAAACCATTTTCCAAACATTTGCAAATCTTGTGCAAAGCTCCTGATATTTTTGTTTCTCCAAGAGTGACCAAGCTTTTGCAAAGCAACCACATGGTTTTATGCCTATATTTGAAAATTTTGCACACTGCAAAAACGCTAGAAAGATTTGAATACAAAAAGAGTTTGAATTCATATCAAAACCATTCCTGAAAATCAAAACAGAAAAAGAAAAGAAGTAAAGAAAAGAAAAGGGCCAGGCGCCCGGATTCTAGCCGAGCAACAGAACTGGCCCAACTAGCCCACCCGGCCTTCCTCTCTCTCTCTCTCTCTCGCACGCGCAAGCGCACCCAAGCAGTCGCTGACAACCAGGCCCCACCTCCTCTCTGCGTGTTTCGCTGACGAGCGGGCCCTCTCCACGTCAGCGTCGTCTTCCCCAAATCCCGCGCACGAACTCCGCCACTGCCCGTTGCTGCCTTGATTTCGCGAGGTAAATTGCATTGATGCAGCAAGCATTTCTTCTCGAGCCTCTGGCTATATAATCCCCACACCCTCGCGACCATTTCTCCCCAAACAATTTCTCTTTCACGCCACCAGGCTTCCCACAACTCGCTCGACGCCGCCGCTGTTCCGACGACCGCACCGACGAATTCCGGTGAGCCCCGTGTACCCCTCTGTCTCTGAATCATGCTATCAAGTTCATCAAGTCTTTGTGCACCTACTGACACTCCCCATTTGTCCTCGCATGATCCGTAGCTCCAGCAACGACTCCGACTGACCGCCACCGTTCTCTGCACGAACTCCGCGCGACCCCTCTCCGTAAGTAGCCGCCACCCCTTACCCTCTGACTGATACGCCTAGAATCCCCATCGTCTTGCGCATCTAATAGTGCCTCTATTTTGTCTTAGAGCGACGAGGAACCTCGCCAACGTCGATGACTGACCGTGCCTGACGCGTTCGCAAACTCCGGCGAGGAATCTCCGACGACCCCGTGCGCCCCTTCCCGAGCCAACGCCACCTTGAGCATCAGCAGCCTCCGGCGATTCTGGTAAGCCACTTCCCCCACTCCCACGCGACCTAGAACGCCAGCTCCGCCGCTAACAGACGCGCCGCCGCCAGTCGCCGACGCTAGCGCTGCTCGAGTTTGGTCGTTTGATCCAGAGCCGTCAGATATGGATCCAACGCATAGATTTAGATCACTTAGCGAATCGTTTTTGGTAGATCTAGGCCGTGTGTTTTAAATAGATCCAATGGCGCAGGAGGGTGATCCTGAGCGAAACAGTATCAACCAGTAGGAACATGACGCGTTGCTAGGGTTAGATTCAAAAACAGATTTGAAATCAGAATTTGATCCAAAATTGAAATAGCTATAACTTTTGATTCCCACGTTAGATTTTTGCAAATTTTATACCGTTGGAATCAGGGAGACAAGCCCTTTCTGAATCTGCAATGTGTTTAGTGAAATGTTTCTGTTAAAATGACTTTTTATGCATAAACTTGTTTAGCGCTATTTTGAGTATAGGATTTGTTTAGGATTTTGTTTTAGGGCAAAATAAACTTGGTTTGGCAAGTTTTTGACTTGGTTATGTTTCTGATTCATGCACTTGGTTGGTGGAGTTTTAAAAATCATCACTTTGCATTCTTGCATGCTGTGGCATCCCGCAAAACCACTACTAGAAAATCGCGTTGAATTTGCGCATTGCATCGTCATCATCATGCATTGTTTGCATAAAACTATGTTCGCAAAGCCCGTTTTGTTTTTCTAAAACGCCCCGTCTTAATTCAAACGCAAAGCCCGGATCTCCGGGTTAATTATTTTGGCCGCTATCGGTTTGCAAACGGTGTTAATAAAACAAATAAAATTTATATTATTTTTGGTGGGGCAGTCGAACGGGCCGAATGACCCAAACGACCGCCCCAGGAATTAAATCGGACCACCTAAACAGCCCCCCTAATTCCTAAGTTCACCAAACTACCTACCCACACACCCCCTCCACCTCACCCCCTCCTATCACGAGACGCCACCTCATCCTCTCCCCTCCCCCTGGCCAATCAACCTCTGCCACCTCAGCAGCCCCCCTCTCTCTCTTCCCATCCCCACCAGTCCCACACCTCTGCCTTGGCCCCAGACCCAGCACCCCACCCCACCAACCGCGCCATCCCTGCATGTCCCACTGGGTCCCACGCCCGCGTGACCCGCTGGCGCCACTCCCTGTTCATCTTCAATCTCTCGCTTCTCGCCCTTGTCGCTCCCTCGCCCGCCCGCATCCGCGTCCATGAAACCACCCGACACCTTGGCCACCTGACCCGCCCGAGGACCTCCCCAGCGCCCCGCCAAGCTCCGGCGACCACCCTCCTCTTCCCTCCTCTCCCCAGCGCGCCCTTCCGCCTCCGCCGTTCGCGCGCGTCCCTCCGCCCTGGCCGCGCCGCCGACCTCGCCCGACCACGGCAGAGCACGCCCCTCCTTCCCCAGCTCCTCTCCGCGCCCCGCCCGTTCCAGCTCCGCCCAGCGGCCCGCGCCGCGTGCTCCTCCTCCTTCCACCGGCCGCCCCTTCCTCCAGCCGCCCGGACCCGCCTCCACCGCCCGGCGCGTCGCCGCTTCGCCCTCTGCTGGCGCCCTCTCCGCCGCCAAGCTTCGCCTTCCTCGCCCCTCCGGCTCGCCAGCGACCCAGCTTCTGTCATGCCGCCCGGCTCCGTCCGCCCCTGCGCGTCGGCGGCGTCCTCCGCATCGCAGCGACCAGCGCCGTTAAAACCGCCTCGCTAGCTGCTCCCCGCCTCGCCGGCGTCGGGCCTCCCCCTCTCTGCAGCGAGCCGGCAGCGAGCTCCGCCTCCCGGGCTCTCCACCTCGCTGTCTCCGGCAGCGCTGCCGTCGGCCACGCTCCGCCGTCCAACCTCCACCGCCAGCCCGTCCTTGTCCCTGTCGGCATGCCTGCTTCCACCCTCTTCAACAGCAGCAGCTTTGTGGTGTCGTGGTGTCGTGGGGGCTCGAGATCTTCTCTGAAGAAAGGATACGAGGCGCCTGGTGCAGAACAAGCTCGCCACCGACGTCGCCTTCACGGACGACAAGTAGTCCCTCTCGGACCACAAGACCGGCACGATTCGAGACCCGAAGGTCTATCCAAGGCCACCGGCGCCGGATCCTCAAGACCTTCTTCCCGTATGCGACGTCGAAGACCCGAACCCCACTGCAGAACAACAAGGCCTTCGAGGTGGAACCGACAAGATCTTCTCCTCGGGACACCGGGAGCTCCCCTGACGCCGTTTCCGAGTTCGCCATCGGTGCATAAGGAGAAAACCTCAAGGATTTCGACACGGAGCGTCAAGATCGCCTCACGGAATCCGAAGCGCGGACCCGGTAAGAACCTCGCAACGACAAGATCGGCCCCATGGGACTCGGCAAGATCTGCCCAACGACAAGAACGACAGCGACCGGGAGGATCCGATGCGCCCCCGGACACCGAGACCCTGGACGACAAGTTATCCGTCTTGTTTCCGCTCCCGCCGTTTCCGTCGAACCACGGACCACGACCGACCTCGAACCCCGGAACCCCAAGTTCGTCGAGACCCTAAATGTGTGAACCCCTCTCCGAGAACCCTATTTTATAAATGGTCAACTATATGAATTGTTGCATACTTAATTGACATCTCGCATGCATATCATGTGGTTTGGGGGCCTTATGCCGATTCACCTCTAATTAAATATGGGGCCCATATGCGGGCAAATCTAGCCTTATATTGGCCTCATTTAAATTTGTGTAGCGAACCGGTGCTATCTTTTGCCATGCTAAAACAACATTTAATTTGCGGGGTAGATAAATAACTTGAACCGTTTAATTAATTGTCGGGACCCCGGTTCCACTTAATATGACCTAATTGCATCGCACCTTGCCATGTCATTCATCATACATGCATCATGCCGATCTTCTGCCGTTGTATTAAATAGTGCATCCGGTGTCTCCTCTAGTGTTTTGGTTCTTCGCGGATAAGGCCGTTGAGTTGATGCGAGTGTCGACCCGATCTTCGGTTGAACCTTCGACAATGTTTTCAGGCGAGCATCTCCCCCTTTCTACCTATCTTGCTTTTATAGTATTTATTCCCTCCTATTGATCTATTGCTATCTGTGTTGCGATGCTTTAGTTTCCGTACCTGTGATATACCGTGCAGCCCTATATTGCCTTGGACACATCCTATTACCTGTTGTTTGGTAGATAGTTGGACTTGTGCGTCGTAGTCGCTTGCTCAAGTGCTGTTGCGTGTCGTCCAGTGCCACAGTTGTTGATGTATTGCCGCATGTTGATGTTGGAGATGATTCTAGTTTTACTTATCGTTCACTTTAATTCCTGTTTAACAACTAAAATTGAAGTAAGCAGAGGCATCGGTGGGTGATAGAAAATATTTGGTTTCGAGCCCACTTGTGTCCGTGGGACCCCGAGTACTTGATACCTGTTCCTTGATTTATCGCACTATCCACATCCGGGAGGTATATGGGACCCCCCTGAGCCAGAGCTTGATTCAGTCTTATTTCTTGGGGCCACAAACTAGTTTGAGGTTTTATTTACGATCCTGTACTTATGCCATGCTACTTATGTATTTAAATTGTGCGACAGATAGCACACTGTACTGTTTAGGATCGTAGCACGATTCCACGGTGTCGACAAGCCCAGCCACACTTTGGGTTACGATCGTTCTGGTAGTCCCCACAACCTTAAGTCCGTCTCGGAGCCGGCCGGCTTCGTTGCGGATTCTACTTAAGGGTGGCCCCTGAAATATTTCTGAATCACAGATTGTTCAGTCGTGAAAGCCTCGTTGGGTTTTGATTTGGTTTTTCTGAGGTTGATCGAGCGTGTGTTGCTATTGGTGCACCCCGGCCGGGTAAAACTTTCTGAAAGCCGTGTCCGCGGATATGGACGACTTGGAGCACAGTATCTCAACCATAGACAATCATAACTAAAGTTTACTGCTATAAATTTGACTTTATAATGACTAGTAATCAGCTTCACTATAATGGAATGGCTAAATAATACTGCCTACAATTGCTTGTTTGAAGTGTCGCTTGCGACCATTGTACCTGACTAGTAAGTATGGCAACTACAACGGAATTGGCTGATTTAAAAATACCAACAACTGCTGGGTTTTGGGTTTATATCATGCTATCTGTATCTGATTAGTAATTGCTGCAACTATAACAGAATGGTCAACTAAAAGTGCCCACTGCTTCTTTTATCAGGACAATTATCTATACTTGACTAGTAATTGCTGCAACGATAACCGAATAAGTAAAACTGCCAACCGTGTGAGTTCCTCGGTTGACTTCCTCGTTTGGTCTCGAGGGGGAAATACCAGGATCGGTTTGTTTGGTGTTAGCTTCAGGTTGGATCCGAATAGGTCTTTCTCACCCCTCTCTGATAGCCGCCAGTTGTATCGAGTCTCTATAGGTTGTTTAGTGCATGCTTTTGCCGCTCGATCCACCATACCTATGTGGCGAGGACCGAATTCTAGCCTCGCCGTGTACTGGCCTCAGTACTGACGCTCCTTCTTTTCCTTTGCCCTTTGTCGGCACCCCTTTTGTTTAAGCAGGTTTTGAGATCGGCGTCGTTAGCAGGGTTACCCTTCCGGCTTGGCCTGGGCAGGGGTTATGGGCGCCATTGGTTATTCTTGTGGCTCTTAGCCCCATTTGCATCTTGTCCGTAGTCGGACTCTATCATTTTCAAGGTGATTTTGATCTTTGTATAATATATCTATTCTTGACTCTTGAGTATTTTATTATATATATCTACGTGGGTCCCATCGAGGACTGTTGTGTAATGTTATTACTTCGTATTCCACCCGCACGAAAGTGCCTGGTGGGCACCTTTGAATCGTTTCTATGCGGGTTTGGCAGGTTTTGCCCAAACTTGCATAGGTCCGATTCGGAGGGTGTTACAGAGTGGTATCAGAGCTCAGCAGTTGCGATACTCCACAAGTCCAGCCTGTAGGATAACCTAGCTAACGGCCGAAGTAGAGTGTCAAAACTATTTTGCAAAATCGGTTGGATAGTTCTGATTAGGTCTGATTTTACTCCTTACCCCTCTGCTATTCTCCTCTCACCTCTGCGTGTTTTGAATCCGCTCTCTTCTTTTTCTTCGAGTCCAGGAATTCTCGTGGTTGGGTTTCCGTCGTACCTTTAGGGTTTCGCTTCCTCTTTTGGTAACGGTGTGGCTACATCTGGTCTTCATGCTATCCGAGGAATCCGTCTGCTGTGGTACCATTCGTTGTTCCTTGTTTGTGCTTTCCGGTGTTTTCCAACGCGACGACATCCCCTACGCCAAATCCGATGCAGAGTCTGCATCACTCCGTTGTTCCGAACCTCGCTTGTCGAGATCTTCAGTCTAAATCCGAGAGTTGGTTGCATAATCCGCCTATTCGTGTGCAGAGTAATGGTTTGAGTGCGGGATGGAGTAGCTACCATACCACTACTCTTATCATTCGCTCTTGTACATCGAATCAGTGGATCCAGCAGTTTTACTCCGTCCACGGATGTTAGGGGTGGCTTATTTGTGGATACCTCTACCTTCGCCCTTTTGTTTCCGGAGTGTTCCCTCGACGATCACGGACAACGACCTCTTGTTAGTGGTGTCGCGAGGATCTACACGAAGCGAGAAGACGTAGACCGCCGACCTTCCTTCCGGTACCATGAGGCGGATCTCGAGGGCGAGATCCCTTGTTAGTGGTGTCGAATTGTGGCATCCCGCAAAACCACTACTAGAAAATCGCGTTGAATTTGCGCATTGCATCGTCATCATCATGCATTGTTTGCATAAAACTATGTTCGCAAAGCCCGTTTTGTTTTTCTAAAACGCCCCGTCTTAATTCAAACGCAAAGCCCGGATCTCCGGATTAATTATTTTGGCCGCTATCGGTTTGAAAACGGTGTTAATAAAACAAATAAAATTTATATTATTTTTGGTGGGGCAGTCGAACGGGCCGAATGACCCGAACGACCGCCCCAGGAATTAAATCGGACCACCTAAACAGCCCCCCTAATTCCTAAGTTCACCAAACTACCTACCCACATGTAGCATCCCAGTTGTCTAACCCTTGTAATGCTACATGTTATAATAATAAAAAGGGCCACTTCCAACATATAATTGCTGCATCAGTATCATATCATGCTCATGTCATCATGCCACCTTGCATTTGAGCATCATACAAAACCCTTTTCTTGTTGGTTCTTAACTCATGTGCATTATTAATTGTAGTTGCCTCTTGATATTGTATTTGGTTCTTGATATAATGTTAAATGCCCAAGTTGAGTTGAGGGCATCTCTCTTATTGACTCCACCACCTTTCCTTTCACCACCTTATAATTCCACCATCCAACTATTCTGAGCTTGGCATTTTGTTGATTTATCTCTGGCTCATGATAAGTTGGTTGGAACCCACCCATAATCTTTTGCTTGGCTTTTGCCCACCTTTTTGGGAATGCAGATGAATAAGGCCATATTAATAATATTGTTTTCACAAGGATAAATGTGGCCTTAATTACCTTGCATGGGCCATGCAAGTACCACCTTTCTTTTGGCTTTGGGAATGTTTCAGCTTTGTTTGCATGTCACCTTCCCTTGGTTTAATCTTGTTTTGGGTTTGTAGTGTTCTTCATCAAATCTTCTCCCTCTCTTCTCCCCTTTAGCTTAACCTCTCTCCCCATGCCCCATGCACACACATGTGCTCATGAGGCATGCACCAACCAAACCACCCCTCTTTTTGGATCTTGCTTGGTCTTTATTTGAATCATGCATGGGCCAAATAGAACCACCCCATCACCTTGATCACCTCTCCCTATCTTTCCCCCTTTCTCTTTTTCTTGATCATGTGTGTTTGAATGGAAGCATGCATGATCAACCTTAAGTACCATCATCTCTTCTCTCCCCTCTCTCTTAACCCACCCTAAAATCTACCTTGCCATCCCCCATTCTACCTAAACAAAACCTAAGCTACATCCTCTCTAAACAAACCCTAAGCCACCCTTTCCCCTCTAATCTACCCCTTTTTCCCTAAGCAAAACCCTAGCTAAACCTCCCCTTCCCCTACTACCTAGCTTGATCACCCCTAACCTAACCCGAGGCTCAAACCATGCCCCTTCCCTCTCTCTCGGCCCATCTCCCTACCTGCCATGCAGGCCCCACCCCAGCACCCACCTAGCTACCCCCACACGACCAGGGACCCCCTAACCCTAGCCCTAGCCCGAGCCGGCCCCTCTCATCTCCCCTCTTTCCTTCTCTCTCTGCCTCACCTGCCCTCGCCCCCAGGTCCACCTGCCTGCCCCTGGCCTCGCCTACCCCACCTGCCAGCCCCCCCTGGTGCCCACGCCCGTGCACACTGGCCGTCTTAGGCTGCGTGAGGAGGCAAAAGGTGGCACCGAGGCCACCTTCCCCTCCCCCACGCAACCAACCTGCCCTCTCCCTTCTTATCCTCCCCTGGCCTCTCAGCGCATCCTCTAGCCTCGCCAGATCTGGCCGCGCCCTCTACCCCTCCTTCTGCCTCTCCGACCACCTAGCTACGCCGGCCGCCGCCAGCACCCTGCCACCCCGTTGCTCAGGACGCCAAGATCGTCGAGGGAGTGGTCGAGAAGGGCGAGCTGGTCCTCTGCTGCGGATCCGTACGGGCCAGCAAGGAGGAGAAGGACCGGAGCGCCAGGATCTGCCGCGCCACGCCGGAAAACCCTAGCCCCGATCCATGAGCGCCGTCTATCGCCTTTGCTCCGCGCCACGCCGTCCACACGATCACGCCGCGGTGAGCCCCTAGACTCCTAGACATGCTCGTCCTTTTCGCTTCATGCCGACGACGTTCGTTTTGCGGCGCTTCGCTGCACCGCCGTTCGTTTCGCTGCAACCACCCGTGCCTAGCACCTTTCTAGCTGTCCTCCTCCTCCCTCGCAACAACCAGCAGGCGCCAGATGGTAGCCGGCGTCATGCGGCGTGCTGAGGGCACGGTTCGAGCCCATTGCGCTCTGTTCTCGACGCCAAGGCGTCGCCTTCTGCAGAGGCGCCAGGAAGATCCACAGTGGCCCGTGGATCTTTTCCCTAAAACCCCCTGCCCTTTTTGGTTCCCAACCCGCAGTCCCCTTGGCCCCGCTGTCAGCGTCTGCTGTGGTTTTGTAAAAAGACTCCCTGGTTTTTTCCAAATCAACCCGCGGTCCCTGCGATCCTCAGCCGCTGCCGTGTGGGCCCGCAAGCCTCTGGGTCCCACCTGTAAGCGTCTGTGGGCATGTGTAGTCTGTGTATAAAGGTTTGTTGTGTCTGTTTAAATTCAAACTTAGTTTAAATATTTTCAAATTCAAACTTTTCCAATCAGATTTGAAATAACTTTTTCAATATAAACCCAAATTTGACATATGATATATGTTTGGATATCAGAAAAATGCCAGGAATTCAAATATGCCATCCAATTTGCCTTTTGCATAAGTAAAATTCCAAGTTTAATTAAATTACAACTAATGCCACTAGAATTTAAATAATTAATAACTTGTGTTTTATAATTCCAAATTAAGCAAATGATATGTCTAAAATGATCAGCTCGACGAGACCTTTCTGTTTATGATATCCATGACTTGAATTGAAGCATGCATCATGTAAATATATAATGTACAGCAATGTTATGACAACAAAATGTGAACCAAAACTCCCCAAAAATGTTGCTACTTGTCCTCCACACCTCACCATGCCATGCTACCTTACTTTCCATGTAACTTGTGCATCATTCATCATGGCATGATTGTTTGCTTGACGCATCTTATTCATATGCTTGTGCTCTATATTCATGTTGGCCTTGTTTGTTTGGTTTTTCTCGGATGAACCTTTGGCGGGGGTTATATCAAGAGAACCAGGAGCACTACCCAGATCCGTCCCTCGCTTCAACTGAGATAACAGGCAAGCACTTCCACATGCTTGCATACATACAGTACCTATTGCCTCTATCTTGTTCTTGCATCATTGAGTCGCGATTGCATTAAACTGAATCCCAAGTATGCATAGCCTTTACTTTTAAACCCCACCAAGCTTGTCCCTCCATCCCATGAGCCACTACTATAGGAGTTGCTTGAGCCATGCGAGTCGTAGAACAGCATGTGTAGGGTATGTGAGTGTCTGTTGGATAATGAGGTACCTAAACAACTTAACCTGAGTAGTTCTGGGATAACTAAAGAAAGTGGCACCGGTGAGCAACATCTGCTATTTGGTTTTTCCTGCTCACTTGTGTCCCGTAAGACCCCGAGTACTTGATTCCTGTTCCTTGATTTATCGCGCTATCCACATCCAGGAGGTATATGGGACCCCCCTGGGCCAGAGCTTGATTCCGTCTTATTTCTTGGGGCCACAAACTAGTTTGAAGTTTTATTTACTATCCTGTACTTATGCCATGCTACTTTTCTGTATTTAAATTGTGCGACAAATAGCACCTTTGTCTTTATTTAGGATCATGGCACGATTCATGATGTCGACGTAAGCCCAGCCACACTTCGGGTTCCCGATCGTTCACGGTAGTCCCCATAACCTTGAGAGTCTGGGTCGGTCACCGCTTCGTTGCGGGATCTACTTAAGGGGTGGCCCCCTGAAATAATTCTGAATCTTGTGATTGTTCAGTCGTGAAAGCCTCGTTGGGTTTTGATTTGGCTTTTCCGAGGTTGATCGAGAGTGTGTTGCTATTGGTGCACCGGCGGGTAAAACTTTACGAAGCCGTGTCCGCGGATATGGACGACTTGGAGCACAGTTTCTCGATCATAGACAAGCATAACTAAAGTACCGCCTTAATCTGACTAAGTAACTTGACTAGTAAATAGTGCAACACTCATGGAATGGTTAATAAAACTGCCAACGGATGGGGGGTTGTTCGTCGCTTCCTTGTTGGTAGCGAGGAGGAGGATGGATCGGATGAGATTACCATTATAAGCTGTACTTAATACGGACATCCATCTATCATTGGTTAGGCGGATGGTTAGCGTTATCTGTAGAATTGCTAGGGTTTATCTTCCGCCATTCGTCACCCAGGTTGTGTCCCCTTTAGAGGCATTAAGACTTCTTGAGTACCCTTAGGGTCTCACGATAAATTCTTGATTCAGATGAGCAGGTACCTTCACGGGACGGATCTTTGGGTGGAAGAAGCGAAGATGTGGGCAAGCGATCGTTTGGTGTAGAGATTAGGGAGCGGGATCGGTGAGACCTGTAGTTGGGATGTGCTTAGTTCTATGGCATCTTATGCCGATTTGCTTCTTATCCGTACTCGGATCTTGTTTGCCTTCCGCATGATACTCGATGTGTGTTGTGAGGAAGTATCCTAAAATATAGATCTATCTAGGTCATTTGAATCTTGCCGTATGGCGTTGCTATATTTCCTTTCTTTCTAGATGGTATGGCTTTGATGTACTCTTGTATGGTGGCTTGCGTACATACCCACTTGTGTCGTAGTTGATCCCTTCTGCCGACTCGCCGCCCGTCTGAGTCCCGTTGAGAGGGTAGTGGTTGGGACGTCTGAAAGGACTACTAGTGAGTGGCTTTTGGGGCCCCAGTACTATTTCAACCACTACCACTCATCCAGCTTGTATCTAGGAGCGTAGTTCACGAGGTAGTTACAATTGGTATCGAGCCATCCCGACCTTGAGGTTTCAAAAGCAGTCGTTGTCGGTCTAGCAAATATTTTGGTAGTTATGTATATTAGGGAAAAACAAAAGCGAGAGTAGGGGCTTCCATTTTCTTCTTACCCTCCCACCCACCCTTTTCTGGTAAGGAAGTGCAACGTTTTCAATTCTCTTCTCAAAGTTCAAACTAGGATTCACGTGTTCTGGGTTTCCGTAGTACCATAGGTTGTGTGTGTGTGTATGTGTAATCCCTTGTCTATCTGTTGCATCTAAGTTGTTATCTTATCTGCCTTTGGTTATCAACTGTTGGTACATTCCATACCGACAGGCTTTTGTAAACCGACGCAATCTATCTTCCTCTTTGTATCCGACGCTATCTTGTTTGGGGTGTTCGTTCCCGTAGTTACCAATCTTAGGTTTCGTCGTGAGAAGAAGGGGTTAGGATATGTGTTCCACTTGTTCATGTGCGGAGTAATGATTTGAGTGCGGGATGGAGTCGCGACCATACCACTACTTGTATCATTCGCTTTTGTATACTGAATCGGTAGAGTCACTAATCTTGATTCGTTAAGTAATTTTGCGCATCTATTGGTATTTTAATGCCGAAATGTGTGGAAAAATTTTTCTTTGATATATTTGTGTACCACACTCCTTTTCAGTCGTGTGCGATATGCTTAATATCTTTTAGGTGCTATGAACTTTGTTGATATTTTAATATCATCTCAGTAAATTGTATCCTTTAATCTTGGTTAATTCCATCTTGGTACTATGTTGGATTATTATCATTCTCCATTATAGTACTGACTTGAGTTTTATATCAATGACGGGATGGCTCCCCACCGGATGAAGAGGACATCCCTCGGGAATCGGGCTTGTTTGTCAAGCATAGCTAATGCTTTGGCGGCAATGCAAGAGAACCAAGGCGCTTTGAGGAGGCGTCGGAAGGAGCAGTTTGCTCCACTTCCTCCACCTCCCAAGCGTGGTGACATCAAGAGCTTCCTCAAGTTCAACCCTCGGCGGTTTGATGTTTCGACCGACCTGCGGATGCGGATGATTGGCTGCGTGAGATCTCAAGGTTGCTCGAGGCTGGCGATGTTCGAGCGAGTGGGTCAAGTGTGCTACTCACCTTCTCAAGGGAGATGCAGCTCTTTGGTGGGAGAACTACTTGAAGGCAAGCTGCCTTGGGTTCCGACCTACTTGGGAGAGGTTCACTGCAGCTTTCAAGGAGCGGTTTCTCTCGAGATTGTGATGGAAAGGATGAAGGAGGCCTTCCTCAACTGAAGCGGGAAATGATAACGTCAACACCTATATCGGGAACTTCATGAATCTGTCCCGTTATGGTGGTGATGAGGTATGTCGATGACAAGAAGAAGCGAAAAGGTTGTGCAAGGGCTCAATGCGTCGATCAAGTATGCAATCACGCATGCAAGACCGGCAACCTTCCTGGAACTACAGCACACAGCACTACAAGAGGAGGCAAGCAGGCAAGTGTTCGAGGAGTCCAAGAAACACAACAGGGATGCATCAAGCTCGGCAGTTATGGCAGCTCCTTCTAAGCGGCGTGTCTGGGTTCCTAACACCCCACCGTCGCTCCCGGCTCCACCAAGACCTGCAAGTTTCGCGTCAAGGCCACCAAACTTCACCACTGCGGCTCCCAGGGGCTACAACAACCCTTACCCTGGAGCGCCTGGCGGAGTCCCTGGCTACTCTGCTCCACGTCCAGCTGGTGCCTGCTTCACGTGTGGAGATCCTGGACATTCCCACTGGAACTGTCCAATGAAGAACAAAGCTCTCCCTCCACCCCCGCCAAGATCTGCAACAAGCTCTCCTTCGGTTCGTGCACCACCGCCTCGGGCTCTCAACATCAACACCAAGCCCGGGTCTGCGGTTGTTCGGGCCAACTGCGTAAACGCCTCTCAAGCTGAGCTCGCACCTGGAGTTGTCATGGGTATGATTTCAGTTAACTCAGTTCCTGCACGAGTTCTCTTTGATTCTGGTGCATCGCATTCCTTTGTGTCTCACAAGTTTGCATATGAGAATGTGTTGAATCTGGATCCTCTTCTTAAGAAGCTGATGGTCTTATCTCCTGGTTCCAACCTGAGGGCTGAGTATATCAGTCATGGCAATAAAGTTGAGATTGGTGGCTCTTCATTCTTGGCTTCTTTGATTGTTCTGGGCAACTCTGACATTGATGTCATTTTGGGCATGGATTGGTTGGACAAATGCAAATTTGTCATTGATTGTCTTGAACGCTCGGTGTCTCGAAGATTCACGAAGGCCACGTAGTCTTTTCTCCAAGTCGACTCCTGCTGTCGGCTCTATTCCTTGGCGACTCGAATAATGATGCTATGGAAGCTATTCAGGTGTACCGATTGGTGTGAGTTTCGGATGTCTTTCCTGAAGAGTTGCCAGGTATGCCTCCGGATCGCGAGGTTGAATTCGTGATTGAGCTTGAACCTGGAACAGCGCCTATCTCCAAGAGGCCATATAAAATGGGTCCTTCTGAGTTGGCTGAACTCAAACGACAACTTGATGAACAAGAGAAATTGGGTTTCATTCAACACAGCACTTCTTCTTGGGGTAGCCCAACAATCTTTGTGAAGAAGCGTGACAGAACCGATAGGCTATGTGTTCACTACCGGGCTCTAAATGCTAAAACCATCAAGAACAAATATCCTCTCCCTCGGATAAATGATCTTTTTGATCAGCTAGCAGGAGTTGTGGTGTTCTCTAAGCTGGACTTGAGAAGTGGTTACCACCAAATCAAGATTCGCAAAGAAGATGTGCCCAAGACAGCTTTCACCACTCGCTATGGCCTGTATGAGTACACGGTCATGTCTTTCGGTCTCACCAACGCACCTGCTACCTTCTCGAGGCTGATGAACTCCGTTTTCATGGAGTACCTGGACAAGTTTGTTGTGGTATATCTGGATGACATTCTGGTCTATTCCAAGTCTAAGGAAGAGCATGAAGAGCACCTGCGGTGTGTCTTAAACAAGCTTCGTGAGAACCGCTTGTATGCAAAGTTCTCTAAGTGTGAGTTTTGGCTGCACGAGTAACATACCAGGTCATGTTATCTCGCCAAGGGCATTGCCAACCCGAAACCGTGAAGACAATAGTTGAATGGCTTCCTCCGCTAATGTCAAGGAAGTGCGGAGTTTTCTCGGCTTGGCTAGCTATTGCCGCTGCTCGTTGAACTTCTCGAAGATAGCAAAGCCTCTTACCGATCTCCTCAAGAAAGGCAAGAAGTACCTGTGGACTCGCTTGTCAAGAAAGTTTTGAGACACTCAAAGAGAAGCTCACTTCCACACCAGTCTTGGTTCCTCCGGATACATCTAAGCCTTTCCGGATATTCTGCGATGCCTCTTTGCAAGGATTGGTGCGGTCCTGATGCAAGAGAAACAGTGGTTGCTTATGCCTCGTCGATTGAAGACGCATGAGATCAACTATCCCACACATGACCTCGAGCTAGCAGCAGTTGTCTTTGCGTTGAAGCTATGGAGGCACTACTTGCTTGGTAACCGTTGTGAGATCTTCTCGGACCACAAGAGTTTGAAGTACATCTTCACTCAGCCTGATCTCAATCTTCGGCAAAGGAGATGGATTGAAGCAATCAATGACTTTGATGTGACCATCAACTACACTCCAGGCAAAGCAAACGTCATGGCAGATGCGCTTAGCCGTAAAGCTTATGTCAACAACCTCATGGTAGAAGAGCAGCAGCCTCTCTTGTGCGAGGAATTCCGTCAGCTCAACCTGGAAATTGTGGAACAAGGGCATCTCCTGAACCTTCTGGCTACTCCTCTCTTGGAAGAACAGATTCGTTCTCGTCAGCTTGGTGATCCGCACACCAGAAAGCTCATCTCTAAGCTTGGCCTTCCGAAGTATGAATCCTTCCATGTTGATGATCAAGGCTCGCTCTTCTTTGAACACCGGATGTTTGTTCCAAACTACCCGGGTCTGAGAGACCAAGTTCTCAAGGAGGCACATGATTCGGTTCTTTCTATCCATCCTGGCAGCACAAAGATGTACATGGACTTGAAAACACAATACTGGTGGCCGGGGTTGAAACGGTATTGCGCCAAGTATGTCTCAGAATGCGATGTCTGCCGCAGAGTCAAGGCTGTCCATCAGAAACCATTTGGTCTTCTACAGCCATTGAAACCTCCGGAATGGAAATGGGAGAAAGTAGAGATGGACTTCATCACTGGTTTTCCAAGGTCGCAGAAGGGCAACAATGCAATCTTTGTTGTCATCGACAGGCTTTCTAAAGTGGCTCATTTCTTCCCAGTCAAAGAAACAATTTCTGGAATTCAGTTGGCTGAGCTCTATATCAACAGGATTGTCTCTTTGTATGGGGTTCCACTTGAAATCAGTTCAGACCGTGGGAGCATCTTCACCTCAAAGTTCTGGGAGAGTTTCCAAAAAGCTTTGGGAACAAAGTTGAACTTGACCTTGCTTACCACCCTCAGTCGCAAGGACAAGTGGAGAGAATCAATCAGATTCTGGAGGATATGCTTAGAGCTTGCGTCATCTCTTTTGGCATGAAGTGGGAGGAATGCCTTCCATATGCTGAATTCTCCTACAACAACAGCTTCCAGAAGAGTCTGAAGATGGCACCATTCGAGGCTCTCTATGGTCGCAAGTGAAGAACTCCGATTGGTTGGTCGGTGCGGAGAAAGAATCTGGTTTGGCCCCGACATTGTAACTCAAGCGAGGAGAAAGTGCATATCATTCGGAGAACACAAGATTGCTCAAAGTCGTCGGAAGAGCAACTATGACAGAAGCACACAGATATGGTATATGCCCTGGTGATCTCGTCTACCTTCGTGTCACTCCCATGAGAGGAACACACCGCTTGTATCAAAGGAAAGTTGGCTCCTAGATACATCGGTCCTTTCAAGATACGTGGTAGAAGAGGAGAAGTTGCTTATGCACGAGCTTAGGAAAACTCAAAGTCCATGATGTTTTCCACATCTCTCAGCTCAAGAAGTGCTTCAAAGATCCCGGCAAGACCGTGGATCATGAGCTAATCGACCTTCAAGAAGATCTGTCCTATCAGGAACACCCCACCAAAATCCTTGAGACCGCAGAACGAAGGACGCGCAACAAGTCCATCAAGTTTTGCAAGGTGCAGTGGTCACACCATTCTGTTGATGAAGCAACATGGGAGCGTGAAGATGAACTCCGTGCCAACCACCCTTCTCTCTTTGTATCTTCTTCTTCTTCCTAGAATCTCGGGGCGAGATTCCTGTTTAGTGGGGGAGAGTTGTAGCATCCCAGTTGTCTAACCCTTGTAATGCTACATGTTATAATAATAAAAAGGGCCACTTCCAACATATAATTGCTGCATCAGTATCATATCATGCTCATGTCATCATGCCACCTTGCATTTGAGCATCATACAAAACCCTTTTCTTGTTGGTTCTTAACTCATGTGCATTATTAATTGTAGTTGCCTCTTGATATTGTATTTGGTTCTTGATATAATGTTAAATACCCAAGTTGAGTTGAGGGCATCTCTCTTATTGACTCCACCACCTTTTCTTTCACCACCTTATAATTCCACCATCCAACTATTCTGAGCTTGGCATTTTGGTGATTTATCTCTGGCTCATGATAAGTTGGTTGGAACCCACCCATAATCTTTTGCTTGGCTTTTGCCCACCTTTTTGGGAATGCAGATGAATAAGGCCATATTAATAATATTGTTTTCACAAGGATAAATGTGGCCTTAATTACCTTGCATGGGCCATGCAAGTACCACCTTTCTTTTGTCTTTGGGAATGTTTCAGCTTTGTTTGCATGTCACCTTCCCTTGGTTTAATCTTGTTTTGGGTTTGTAGTGTTCTTCATCAAATCTTCTCCTCTCTCCCTTTAGCTTAACCTCTCTCCCCATGCCCCATGCACACATGTGCTCATGAGGCATGCACCAATAAACCACCCTCTCTTTTGGATCTTGCTTGGTCTTTATTTGAATCATGCATGGGCCAAATAGAACCACCCCATCACCTTGATCACCTCTCCCTATCTTTCCCCCTGGCTCTTTTTCTTGATCATGTGTGTTTGAATGGAAGCATGCATGATCAACCTTAAGTACCATCATCTCTTCTCTCCCCTCTCTCTTAACCCACCCTAAAATCTCCCTTGCCATCCCCCATTCTACCTAAACAAAACCTAAGCTACATCCTCTCTAAACAAACCCTAAGCCACCCTTTCCCCTCTAATCTACCCCTTTTTCCCTAAGCAAAACCCTAGCTAAACCTCCCTTCCCTACTACCTAGCTTGATCACCCCTAACCTAACCCGAGGCTCAAACCATGCCCCTTCCCTCTCTCTCGGCCCCTCTCCCTACCTGCCCTGCAGGCCCCACCCCAGCACCCACCTAGCTACCCCACACCCACGGGACCCCCTAACCCTAGCCCTAGCCCGAGCCGGCCCCTCTCATCTCCCCTCTTTCCTTCTCTCTCTGCCTCACCCGCCCGCCCCAGGTCCACCGCCGCCTCAGCCTCGCCTACCCCACCCGCCACTGGTGCCCACGCCCGCCCAGTGCTGGCCGTCTGGGAGCTGCGTGAGGAGGCAAAAGGTGGCACCGAGGCCACCTTCCCCTCCCCCACGCAACCAACCTGCCCCTCTCCCTTCTTATCCTCCCCTGGCCTCTCTGCGCATCCTCTAGCCTCGCCAGATCTGGCCGCGCCTCTACCCTCCTTCTGCCGCTCCTACCACCTAGCTACGCCGGCCGCCGCCAGCACCCTGCCACCCCGTTGCTCAGGACGCCAAGATCGTCGAGGGAGTGGTCGAGAAGGACGAGCTGGTCCTCTGCAGCAGCCCCGTACGAGCCAGCAAGGAGGAGAAGGACCGGAGCGCCAGGATCTGCCGCGCCACGCCGGAAAACCCTAGCCCCCAGTCCGCGAGCCGCGCCGTCTATCGCCTGCTCCCCGCGCCACGCCGTCCACACGATCACGCCCGCGGTGAGCCCCCTAGACTCCTAGACATGCTCTCGTCCTTTTTCGTTTCCTGTCGACGACGTTCGTTTCGTCGAGCGCTCGCCGTGCACCGCCGTTCGTTTCTGCCTGCAACCACCCGTGCCGCCTAGCACCTTTCTAGCTGTCCTCCCTCCTCCCTGTCAACAACCCGCGGGCGCCGCAGTGGTAGCCGCCGTCGCGAGCGTGCCAGAGGGCACGGGTTCGAGCCCCGCTGCGCTCTGTTCGCGACCGCACGCGTGCGCCTAACGGCAGAGGCGCCAGGAAGATCCACAGTGGCCCGTGGATCTTTTCCCTAAAACCCCCTGACCTTTTTGGTTCCCAACCCGCAGTCCCCTTGGCCCATTGTCGGCGTGGTTTTGTAAAAAGACTCCCTGGTTTTTTCCAAATCAACCCGCGGTCCCTGCGATCCTCAGCCGCTGCCGTGTGGGCCCGCAAGCCTCTGGGTCCCACCTGTAAGCGTCTGTGGGCATGTGTAGTCTGTGTATAAAGGTTTGCTGTGTCTGTTTAAATTCAAACTTAGTTTAAATATTTTCAAATTCAAACTTTTCCAATCAGATTTGAAATAACTTTTTCAATATAAACCCAAATTTGACATATGATATATGTTTGGATATCAGAAAAATGCCAGGAATTCAAATATGCCATCCAATTTGCCTTTTGCATAAGTAAAATTCCAAGTTTAATTAAATTACAACTAATGCCACTAGAATTTAAATAATTAATAACTTGTGTTTTATAATTCCAAATTAAGCAAATGATATGTCTAAAATGATCAGCTCGACGAGACCTTTCTGTTTATGATATCCATGACTTGAATTGAAGCATGCATCATGTAAATATATAATGTACAGCAATGTTATGATAACAAAATGTGAACCAAAACTCCCCAAAAATGTTGCTACTTGTCCTCCACACCTCACCATGCCATGCTACCTTACTTGCCATGTAACTTGTGCATCATTCATCATGGCATGATTGTTTGCTTGACGCATCTTATTCATATGCTTGTGCTCTATATTCATGTTGGCCTTGTTTGTTTGGTTTTTCTCGGATAGACACTGAGCAGGGGTTATATCAAGAGAACCAGGAGAACTACCCAGATCCGTCCCTCGCTTCAAATGAGATAACAGGCAAGCACTTCCACATGCTTGCATACATACAGTACCTATTGCCTCTATCTTGTTCTTGCATCATTGAGTCGCGATTGCATTAAACTGAATCCCAAGTATGCATAGCCTTTACTTTTAAACCCCACCAAGCTTGTCCCTCCATCCCATGAGCCACTACTATAGGAGTTGCTTGAGCCATGCGAGTCGTAGAACATCATGTGTAGGGTATGTGAGTGTCTGTTGGATAATGAGGTACCTAAACAACTTAACCTGAGTAGTTCTGGGATAACTAAAGAAAGTGGCACCGGTGAGCAACATCTGCTATTTGGTTTTTCCTGCTCACTTGTGTCCCGTAAGACCCCGAGTACTTGATTCCTGTTCCTTGATTTATCGCTATCCACATCCGGAGGTATATGGGACCCCACAGGCGAGCTTGATTCCGTCTTATTTCTTGGGGCCACAAACTAGTTTGAAGTTTTATTTACTATCCTGTACTTATGCCATGCTACTTTTCTGTATTTAAATTGTGCGACAAATAGCACACTGTACTGTTTAGGATCATGGCACGATTCCGCGGTGTCGACAAGCCCAGCCACACTTTCGGGTTCCCAGTCGTTCACAGCCGTCCCCATAACCTTGAGCCCGTCTCGGGGTCAGCTGGCTTCGTTGCGGGATCTACTTAAGGGGTGGCCCCCTGAAATAATTCTGAATCTTGTGATTGTTCAGTCGTGAAAGCCTCGTTGGGTTTTGATTTGGTTTTTCCGAGGTTGATCGAGCGTGTGTTGCTATTGGTGCACCCCGGCCGGGTAAAACTTTCTGAAAGCCGTGTCCGCGGATATGGACGACTTGGAGCACAGTTTCTCGATCATAGACAAGCATAACTAAAGTACCGCCTTAATCTGACTAAGTAACTTGACTAGTAAATAGTGCAACACTCATGGAATGGTTAATAAAACTGCCAACGGATGGGGGGTTGTTCGTCCGCTTCCTTGTTGGTAAGCAGGGAGGAGGATGGATCGGATGAGATTACCATTATAACTGTTGTACTTAATACACGGACATCTGTCTATCATTGGTTAGGCGGATGGTTAGCGTTTATCTGTAGAATTGCTAGGGTTTATCTTTCGCTACCATTGCGTCACCCCAGGTTGTGTCCCCTTTAGAGGCATTAAGACTTGCTGAGTACCCTTAGGGTCTCACACGATAAATTCTTGATTCAGATGAACAGGTACCTTCACAGGACGGATACTGGGTGGAAGAAGCCGAAGATGTGGGCAACGATCGTTCGGTGTAGAGATTCCGGGAACGGGGATCCGTGAGACCTGTAGTTGGGATGTGCTTAGTTCTATGGCATCTTATGCCGATTTGCTTCTTATCCGTACTCGGATCTTGTTTGCCGCTAGCATGATACTCGATGTGTGTTGTATGAGGAAGTATCCTAAAATATAGATCTATCTAGGTCATTTGAATCTTGCCGTATGGCGTTGCTATATTTCCTTTCTTTCTAGATGGTATGGCTTTGATGTACTCTTGTATGGTGGCTTGCGTACATACCCACTTATGTACGTAGTTGATCCCTTCGCCTGCCGACTCACGCCCGTCTGAGTCCCGTTGAGAGGGTAGTGGTTGGGACGTCTGAAAGGACTACCAGTGAGTGGCTTTTGGGGCCCCACCGTACTATTTCAACCACTACCACTCATCCAGGCTTGTATCTAGGAGCGTAGTTCACCGAGGTAGTTACACCACACACCCCCTCCACCTCACCCCCTCCTATCACGAGACGCCACCTCATCCTCTCCCCTCCCCCTGGCCAATCAACCTCTGCCACCTCAGCAGCCCCCCTCTCTCTCTTCCCATCCCCACCAGTCCCACACCTCTCTGCCCGCTGGCCCCCACCCCAGACCCCAGCACCCCACCCCACCAACCGACGCACGCACACACCCAGCATCACCCACCCCGCGCCATCCCCACCTGTCCCCTGGGTCCCACGCCCGCGCGACCCACGCCTGGCGCCCGCTCCCCCTGTTCATCTTCAATCTCTCGCCCCGCTCGCCCGCACCGTCGCTCCCTCGCCCGCCCCACCGCATCCAGCGTCATGAGCCACCCGACCACGCCGCGCCACGACCCGCCGAGGACCTCCCAGCGCCCGCCAAGCTCGGCGACCACCCTCCTCTTCCCTCCTCTCCCAGTAGCCCTTCCGCCTCCGCCGCTGCGTCCCTCCGCCTGCCGCGCGCCGCCGCCTCGCCACGGCAGAGCACGCCCCTCCTTCCCCAGCTCCTCTCCGCACCCCGCCCGTTCCAGCTCCGCCCCGCGGCCGTCCCGCGCCGCCGTGCTCCTCCTTCCACCGGCCGGCCCCTTCCTCTGGCCGCCGGACCCGCCTCCACCCGCCTGCTCTCTCTCCTCCCAGCAGCGCGTGCCATGTGCTCGCCGGCGCCTCCCCGCCGCGTCGCCCCATCGCCTCTCTGCTGGCGCCCTCCGCCGCCAAGCTCGCCTTCCTCTTCCGGCTGCGGCGACCCATTGCCGTCTGCGTGCCGCCCCGGCTGCGTCCGCCCCCTGCGCATCCCCGGCGGCGTCCTCCCGCATCGCAGCGACCCGGCGCCGTTCCGAGCCCGCCTCGCCCCTAGCTGCTCCCCGCCTGGCCGGCGTCGGGCCTCCCCCTCTCTGCAGCGAGCGGCGAAGCTCCGCCTCCGGGCTCTCCACTCATTGTCTCCTCGGCCGCTGCCGTCGGCCACGCTCCGCCGTCCAACCTCCACCGCCAGCCCGTCCTTGTCCCTGTCGGCATGCCTGCTTCCACCCTCTTCAACAGCAGCAGCTTTGTGGTGTCGTGGTGTCGTGGGGGCTCGAGATCTTCTCTGAAGAAAGGATACGAGGCGCCTGGTGCAGAACAAGCTCGCCACCGACCACCGACGTCGCCTTCACGGACGACAAGTAGTCCCTCTCGGACCACAAGACCGGCACGATTCGAGACCCGAAGGTCTATCCAAGGCCACCGGCGCCGGATCCTCAAGACCTTCTTCCCGTATGCGACGTCGAAGACCCGAACCCCACTGCAGAACAACAAGGCCTTCGAGGTGGAACCGACAAGATCTTCTCGGGACACCGGAGCTCCCGACGCGCTTCCGAGTTTGCCATCGGTGCATAAGGAGAAAACCTCAAGGATTTCGACACGGGCGTCAAGATCGCCTCCACGGAATCGAGCGGACCGGCAAGAACCTGAACGGCAAGATCGGCCCCGTGGGACTCGGCAAGATCTGCCCGACGACAAGAACGACAGCGACCGGGAGGATCCGATGCGCCCCCGGACACCGAGACCCTGGACGACAAGTTCTCCGTCTTGTTTCCGCTCCCGCCGTTTCCGTCGAACCCTGGACCCTGAGACCGACCTCGAACCCCGGAACCCCAAGTTCGTCGAGACCCTAAATGTGTGAACCCCTCTCCGAGAACCCTATTTTATAAATGGTCAACTATATGAATTGTTGCATACTTAATTGACATCTCGCATGCATATCATGTGGTTTGGGGGCCTTATGCCGATTCACCTCTAATTAAATATGGGGCCCATATGCGGGCAAATCTAGCCTTATATTGGCCTCATTTAAATTTGTGTAGCGAACCGGTGCTATCTTTTGCCATGCTAAAACAACATTTAATTTGCGGGGTAGATAAATAACTTGAACCGTTTAATTAATTGTCGGGACCCCGGTTCCACTTAATATGACCTAATTGCATCGCACCTTGCCATGTCATTCATCATACATGCATCATGCCGATCTTTTGCCGTTGTATTAAATAGTGCATCCGGTGCCTCCTCTAGTGTTTTGGTTCTTCGCGGATAAGGCCGTTGAGTAGATGCGAGTGTCGACCCGATCTTCGGTTGAACCTTCGACAATGTTTTCAGGCGAGCATCTCCCCCTTTCTACCTATCTTGCTTTTATAGTATTTATTCCCTCCTGTTGATCTATTGCTATCTGTGTTGCGATGCTTTAGTTTCATTCGTGATATCCCTTGCAGCCCTATATTGCCTTGGACCCATCCTATTACCTGATGTTTGGTAGATAGTTGGACTTGCGCGTCGTAGTCGCTTGCTCAAGTGCTGTTGCGTGTCGTCCAGTGCCACAGTTGTTGATGTATTGCCGCATGTTGATGTTGGAGATGATTCTAGTTTTACTTATCGTTCACTTTAATTCCTGTTTAACAACTAAAATTGAAGTAAGCAGAGGCATCGGTGGGTGATAGAAAATATTTGGTTTCCGAACGCCCACTTGTGTCCCGTAGGACCCCGAGTACTTGATACATGTTCCTTGATTTATCGCGCTATCCACATCCGGGAGGTATATGGGACCCCCTGAGCCAGAGCTTGATTCAGTCTTATTTCTTGGGGCCACAAACTAGTTTGAGGTTTTATTTACGATCCTGTACTTATGCCATGCTACTTATGTATTTAAATTGTGTGACAGATAGCACACTGTACTGTTTAGGATCGTGGCACGATTCCGCGGTGTCGACAAGCCCAGCCACACTTTCGGGTTCACGATCGTTCACGGCCGTCCCCACAACCTTAAGTCCGTCTCGGAGCCGGCCCGTTCGCGGATTCTACTTAAGGGTGGCCCCTGAAATATTTCGAATCCTGTGATTGTTCGATCGTGAAAGCCTCATTGGGTTTTGATTTGGTTTTTCCGAGGTTGATCGGCGTGTGTTGCTATTGGTGCACCGCCGGGTAAAACTTTCTCAAAGCCGTGTCGCGGATATGGACGACTTGGAGCACGATCTCAACCATAGACAAGCATAACTAAAGTTCTTGCTATAAATTTGACTTTATAATGACTAGTAATCAGCTTCACTATAATGGAATGGCTAAATAATACTGCCTACAATTGCTTGTTTGAAGTGTAAACGCCATGCCATTGTACCTGACTAGTAAGTATGGCAACTACAACGGAATTGGCTGATTTAAAAATACCAACAACTGCTGGGTTTTGGGTTTATATCATGCTATCTGTATCTGATTAGTAATTGCTGCAACTATAACAGAATGGTCAACTAAAAGTTCCCACTGCTTCTTTTATCAGGACAATTATCTATACTTGACTAGTAATTGCTGCAACGATAACCGAATAAGTAAAACTGCCAACCGTGTGAGTTCCTCGGTTGACTTCCTCGTTTGGTCTCGAGGGGGAAATACCAGGATGGGTTTGTTTGGTGTTAGCTTCAGGTTGGATCCGAATAGGTATTTCTCACCCCTCTCTGATAGCCGCCAGTTGTATCGAGTCTCTATAGGTTGTTTAGTGCATCTTTGCCGCCGCCGATCCACCATACCTATGTAGGCGAGGACCGAATTCTAGCCTCGCCGTGTCTTGGCCTCGATCGGCGCTCCTTCTTTTTCCTTTGCCCTTTGTCGGCACCCCTTTTGTTTAAGCAGGTTTTGAGATCGACGTCGTTAGCAGGGTTACCCTTCCGGCTTGGCCTGGGCAGGGTTATGGACGCCATTGGTTATTCTTCAGGGCTCTTAGCCCCATTTGCATCTTGTCCGTAGTCGGACGCTCTATCATTTTTAAGGTGATTTTGATCTTTGTATAATATATCTGTATTCTTGACTCTTCGAGTCGCTGTTATGTATATCTGTTCTGTGGGTCCCATCGAGGACTGTTGTTTAATGTTATTACTTCGTATTCCACCCGCACGAAAGTGCCTGGTGGGCACCTTTGAATCGTTTCTATGCGGGTTTGGCAGGTTTTGCCCAAACTTGCATAGGTCTGATTCGGAGGGTGTTACACATGCATGCATATGTATTTTTGTTTGTATATGAATTGTGTGTAATTTTGTGCTACAAATTTTTGTGTAGATTTTGCTGGTGACTGTGATTGTGAAGAGTTCTACTCTCGCCATTACCAAGGCAAGTGGTACTTCATGAATATTTCAATCCCTATATTTTGTATAAGCATTAGAAATATTTTGCTAAGTCTTGCATGTTACTTTTTCCAAATGCTATGTTGGGAAATCCTAAGTAGTTGTAGAATTGTAGAATTGCTAGGAAATTTCCTAAGTTAAGTTACTATGCCATGCTTAGCCTAGCTAGTAGCAAACAAGGGTTGTTAAAGTATCTACATGCTATGATGAAATTATTTCTAAGTCTTTGTACTTATGTTTTCTTAATAAAACAACTAAGTCAATGAACCTCCTGGGTGGAATGGGACTTGAATGGTGGTTTTTGGTTGAGTGGTTACACAAGGCCCATGGACATGGTTTACCTTGTGTATCTCACTTGTGGTATGCCACCCAGGCACAAAGGGATTTTGGAGGCCAAGTGTTGAGAAGCTTATAGTGCAGCCACTTGGCAATATGGGCTCTGCCTTGATCATATAGGTTCCTAGAACTTAGCCATTTGTACAGTTGGTGGTAGTGGGAATGATAGGTTGGAGCGCGTCCATTTGGTCTAAGGGAAGGCTTCTGAAAGGTCCTGTCTTGGGAAACCAAGTCTAGTGGGGAAAGTGCACAACCTCTGCAGATGGAAAATCTAAGTACATAGCCAAGTCCATGGTAATGGACAACTTGAGCATCAAGACATGGAATCTATCAAGAATCTCATCACTCCAACTTCTAAGTAAAACTTGTGGGTGAACAAGGGTGAAGGACCTCAATGTCTATTGATGGTTCCTTGGGAAAGTTTTTGACAAAGAAAAACTTAGTGATTTCAACTAATAGGAAAAACCTATTTTGAGCAAAGCAAGCCAAGCTACACTTAGCCAAAATGCATATAGTAATATAGTCCACTTAAAAATTTACTAAGGTATCACTTGCCAATACTATTCCAGAGTATTGACCCACTGTGGCTGTAACTTGTGATGTTGCAGGTTACTCTGATGATGATTAGGTGTCATGAGTCTACACTCAACATGCTTGCCTGTGGCACATGAAGATGAAGACTTATGTTTATTTACTTATTCCAAAACTCTTGTATTAGTCCTGTGGCCTTGAGTTGTAAAAGACTATGTTTTATCTCTGGAATGGATGTAGTAAATGACCTTTGTATCTGTGTACTTCATCTTAAACTATGGATGCTAGCAATGATCCAGGGACTAGCATTGCAATCACAGGGATCCTTTTCCTTTACAAAGGAGGGATCTTACACTGACCAATCAGACATGAGATGCTTTGCTGATAGTCTTAGTACTTCTTCATATGCAAACAACAAATATCTCTTGTAGCATAGAAAATCAAGTCACATTTACACTGCACCTTTGCACAATAAAATAATAATCCTACAGATACAAAAACAACCAATCTATTATCAGTAGATGATGATATGGAGTTATGGAAATTCTACATAGGCCCTGCTAAAACTGCTCCATAAATGTACATTCCGTCTCAAGGAATAAATATCCACCTCTTATATACGAGTCACTTCACACTTGAACTTTAATGTCATCGACATAATTCACCTTTACAGATCACGAACGCTGAAACTACACATGAATTAACATCATATATGTAAATGGCTAACATCTGCTATTAATTCACTGTAAAGAAAATTTAAGTGGGTTTCATGACAACATCAAGAAACTACAGATTTCACTACAGATTCATGCATGATTAATGCAATCCTTGGGATTTAAACGGATAGGTAAATTATTATATATATATTTGAAACATAAACTATTCATCAACCTTCTCATTTCGCAAAAATATTCTCAAACTTCTTTAATGGAAGAATTTTTTTATGGTACACTTAGTTATGATGAGAACTTCTATAATTAACTCTTCAAACATGAGTAATCAAAGAGTCTCACATAGGATATGATGATCCAAAAATAAATAGATGAAACAGGCAAACACATTGTATTCCCCCAAATCTGGGGTTAGCAAACAGCTTTTATTAGAAACAAAGCTGCGATCTTGGTTTCCAATCAGCTTGGTGCAACAAATAACTTTAAAAACAATCCAAACAAAGGCAAGTAAAACCAAATTAAATCAATGCAGAGCAGAGTTGGTGAATATCTGAGAAGACAATAGGCAATATATTGGAGAATACTGTAGGTAAGATCTATAGCCTCGACTGTTATTATCTTGAGAAAATTTTGGGGAAGAAGGGAAAGTATATCAGCCAGCTATCTGCAGTCATATTTCAAATTCGAAATTCATTGATGACGCAGAGGCTAGTTGATAAGGATGCATCAGATGATCCTATGAGTTTTTTCCGATCTTTCATAGCGGGTCAACCAGGTAGGTAATATCCCAATTACATGAGGAACGCAACCTCAAGAAGAGGAACGAATCCAGCAAGCAACATGGAGAAAATCACCACGCCTCAAACCAAACCACGATAATCCTTGATGCACACAAGAACCTTTGCAACAATATCAATACGATAGATAAAACAACATCTCCGTTCCCGGAGGGATGCTTCACCAAGAAACATGATACGTCATAAACGTATCTATCATTTTTGATGATCCATGCTTGTTTAGTATCCACTTTGCTATGCTTTGTCTACACTTTGAGGTATTTTTATATATTTTCTGGGACTAACCTATTAACAAGATGCCACAGCGCCAGTTGCCTGTTTTCTGCTGTTTTTGGTTATAGAAAAACTAGTAAGGAAATATTCTCTGAATTGAACGAGACAAATCCAAATTCAATATTTCAGTGAGACGAACACAGATACCGAAGGGGACCGGAGGGGAGCCATAGGGTGGCCACCCCCCTCCCACGCATGGGCCCACCCTGGGCCGCGCCTGGGCAGGGTGTGGGCCCCCTGGCCACACTCCTGCCTTGCCTCTTCGCCTATATAATCCCCCTGATGCCAAAAACCTAAGGACCCGAGCAGATATCCATGAAACAGTCTGTAACTGCCGCCACCATCGTCCCTAGATCCGGGGGATCTCAAGCTCTTCTCGGCACCCTGCTGGATGGGAGAGATCATCCCAGAGGCCTTCTTCATCACCATGCCAACCTCCGGTATGATGCATGAGTAGTTCCACCTTGGACTATGGGTCCATACAGTAGCTAGATGGTTGTTTCTCCTCCTTTGTGCTATCATGTTTAGATCTTGTGAGCTTCTTTCATGATCAAGATCATCTATTTGTAATCATGCATGTTGTGTTTGCGGGGATCCGATGGATATTGAGATTACTATGTCAGATTGATTATTGATTCTATCATGTCTTCTTGATTATTGATTCTATCTTGTATGTGTTGTTTGAGATCTTGCATGCTCTCCGTTTCTAGTAGCTATCTTGGACAAGTAGATGCTAGTGACTCCAAGAGGGAGTATTTATGCTCTGTAGTGGGTTCATGCCTCTATTGAATCTGGGGAAGTGACAGAAATCTCTAAGGTTGTAGATGTGTTGTTGCTACTAGGGAGAAAACAACAATATCTTGTTCATGGAACAATTGTATTGTTTAATTTACACACATTGCTTAAAATAGTTATCCGTTGCTTGCAACTTAATACTGGAGGGGGTTCGGATGATAACCTGAAGGTGGATTACTAGTCATAGATGCAGTTGGATGGCGGTCTGTGTATATTGTTGTAATGCCCAATCAAATCTCATAGGATCATGAATGTCTAGTATTGCATTGTTATGCCTTGCTCAGTCATGCCAATTGCCCCGCTGTAATTTGTTTACCCAACATGTTTTGTTATTTATCTTAAGGAGAACACCTGCAGTGAACTGTGGACTCCGGTCCAATCTTTACCATTGATACTTCATCCACTATTACTGTTTACTTTCTGCAAGCAATCATTACCTTCCACACCATACGTTTAATACTTTGTTTTCACCAAACCGGTGAGATTGACAACCTCACTATACGTTGGGGCAAAGTATTGAGCTTGTGTTGTGTAGGTTCCAAGTTGTTAGCAACACCTTGGAGTCGTTTCCTTCCTCATATTGGTTCAATAACCTTGGTTTCATAACTGAGGGAAGACTTACTGCTGTGCTCATCATACATTCCTCTTGGGGTTTCCCAGTGAAGCTCTATAGTGATCTGAGCCGTATCAAGACGTTTTCTGGTGCCGTTGCTGGAGAGTTAAGGACGACTTCACAAGGGGAGTCCTTCACAACCTTTCTCTTTACTTTGTTTTTGTTTTGCTTTGTTTGGCTTTCTTCTTTTTATAAAAAATTACAAAAAAAAATTAGTTCGTATGGTTTTCTTTTTCTTATCAAAAACACAAAAAATTAGTTCCTACTCCAGTTGTTGTTGCTGTTGGCTTGCTTCACCTTTGCAAAAATTAATTCTGCTAAGAATACCAAGTTGTGTGACTTCACTAGCATAAACAATAATGATTTCTTGAGTACACCTATTGCTCCACCTGCTCCCAATGCTACCTTTTATGAAATTAAGCCTGCTTTGTTGAATCTTGTGATGAAAGAGCAATTTTCTGGTGCTAGTTCTGATGATGCTGCTTCCCACCTCAATAACTTTGTTGAACTTTGTGAGATGCAAAAATATAAGGATGTATATGGAGATATTATTAAGCTCAAATTGTTTCCTTTCTCCTTGAGAGGAAAAGCTAAAGAATGGTTACTATCCTTGCCTAGAAATAGTATTGATTCTTGGATTAAGTGGAAAGACATTTTTATTGGAAAATACTATCCTCCTGATAAGATTATATCTATGAGAAGTGAAATAATGAAATTTAAACAACTTGATAATGAACATGTTTCTCAAGCTTGGGAAAGAATGAAATCTTTGGTAAAGAATTGTCCCACTCATGGACTGACTGCTTGGATGATTATCTAGACTTTTTATGCAGGGTTAAATTTCTCTTCAAGAAATCTGTTGGATTCTGCTGTTGGAGGTACCTTTATGACCATTACTTTGGGTGCTGCAACAAAGCTCCTTGATAGTATGATGGTTAAATATTCTGAATGGCACACTGAGAGAGCTCCACATGGGAAGAAGGTAAATTCTATTGAAGAAACCTCCTCCTTGAGTGATAAAATTGATGTTATCATGACTATGCTTGTTAATGGAAAGCTCATATTGATCCAAATAATGTTCCTTTAGCTTCTTTGGTTGCTCAAGATCAGCAAGTTTATGTGAACTTCATTAGAAATAACAATTTCAACAACAATGCCTATAGGAATAATTTTGGTAACAATAATTATAGGCCATATCCTCCTAATAATGGTAATACTTATGGAAATTCCTACAGCAACAATATAAGTGCTCCCTCTGAACTTGAAGTCGTGCTCAAAGACTTTATTAGTAAACAAACTACTTTCAACAAGACTATGGAGGAAAAGCTTTTGAATGTTGAGAAAAATATTTCATGTTTGTCTGAAGCACAATCCTCTTTGATTAATAAGATGGCTACTAAACCTGAAACTTTGGAAAGTACCTTTGCTGATACTCATACAAGTTACTATTGATGAAAATGTTAGACTGTTAGCTAAATTACATGCTAAGTGGGAAAGCGAAGCTGAAATTGCTAGAAACAATAGTGTTTGTACTATTACCACCACCAATATGGATGCTAGCAAACCACAAGAAGTCCCTATTCCTCCCACAACCATGCCTAAAATCAATAAGTCTACTACCTATGATGCTAAGTTTGATTTTGATCTTGATGGTTGCAATATCTCTGAAGTTATTATGTTCTTACAAAAGCTTGCTAGAAGTCCTAATGCTAGTGATATGAATATGGCTTTCACCAAACAGATAACATATGCTCTCATTAAAATTAAGAAAAAATTGAAACACAAAGCTTCCTAGGAAAGTAGAAGATAGTTGGGAACCCATCATTAATATGCAAGTGAATAAATTTGATATCAAAGCTTAATGTGACCTTGGTTCTAGTGTCTCTATTATGCATAGAAAGATTTATGAAATGCTTGATTTGCCACCTTTGGAAGATTGCTATATGGATGTCCCACTAGATGATAATGCTAAAAATAAACTCATGGGGAGTGTTATGATGTTCTTATTATGGTTAACAATGCCTATGTCTCTGTTGATTTCTATGTTTTGGATAATGCAATGCTTCTTGTCCTATCACTTTGGGAAGACCTTTTCTTAGAACTGTTGGTGTTATCATTGATATGAAAGAAGGCACCATTAAATATCAATTCCCATTCAAGAAAGGTGTTGAACACTTCCCTATGGCGAGATAGAAGTTACCTTTTGCTCCTCCTTTTAAAGCAAAATTTGATGTCAATGCTTGTTCATTTGAAAACACTTGATTCTTGCTTCTTGTGCCTAACTTAAAGACGTTAAAGAAAAGAACTTATTGAGTCTTGGAAGTTATTAATTATGTAATAACTTCTCCTTATCCTTTTTTTGATTTTTGTGCCAAGGTTAACCTCTAATGAGAGGGAAGTAAGATTTGGGGAAGTGCTGTAACGAAACAGATTTTTGTGCTTCACTGTAAAAATTCGTGAAAATATCTATAAGTCGGATTGAGTTATAATTTGCTGAATAAATCCCCCAGGTTGTTAGCTAACTTTAGTTAGTTCAACACTTTTTGATTTGAGCAACAGAAGGTCTTCCAAAAAATCGGTTTTTACCTGCTGGTTTGTTTTCACAAATTTCTGCCATTATTTGCATTTGCCTCTTTATCAATTTATTTTTGGGTTCTCTTTGGTAAATTGAACTTTTTGAAGGAATTGCTACAGTATCTTGTGTATTTAATGAAAGTTTTGTTGTTTTGAAACTAAATCCCAAAGGTTTATTATCTTTTGAATGCACTAATGTTGCTAATGAAGATTGTGTGAAGTTCTGTATGAAGGAAAATTTTCAGGTGTAAGGGAAGAATGATGTAATGAGATGAAGAATGGTCAAAAGCTTAAGATTGGGGACGCCACCCCATGTCACCCCAAGAAATATTCAAGAGGTACAAGCGTCAAAGCTTGGGGGATACCCAAGGCATCTCCTTCTTCATCAATAAAAATCTCAAGTCTTTCTAGACACTTTGTTTTTATTGTTTCATGCACTGTTGTGTTATTCTTGGAGTGTCTTAGTTTTCATTTGCTTAGTTTGCTTGAATAAAGTAGTTGGACCCCCTCTCTTGTTGTGTTGTTTCAAATAAGTTGATTGGTGTTGGAAAGGAATAGAAAGTTTCTTGCTTATAGTGGTACAAAAGGGAGCTTGTTTTGACTGTGGACTAGACTTTATCATGTCATGTTAGATGTTGTTTTGACCTTATGCTTAGTGATTATTGTTGTAGCATGACTTGTTCCAAACAATTAGGATTGCTTAATGTGCCTTGAAAGAATCATGCGTTGTTTTAGTATACAAAAGCATAGTATTGTGGTATTCTCCTTTGGTGCTTTGTTTTGGTTGACTTGGCACATGCTCACACCATGTTATGACTATGAACCAGTCACCTTAGCCTGTATGATCATTTAGTTTTTGACTTGTGGTACCACTTTATGCTTTGATTAGTAATGTTTTGTCGCTCTGCATGATTATGGCCATTATTGCTCTCTTAGTTGGTCACTCCCAGTCTTTTGCTAGCCTCCACTTGTATTGAGTAAGCTCTACTCATGCATCCAACTCCCAAGAAACCAAGTTATTCCAAAGTGTCCACTATAAATTCCTATGCATGGCGTGTTACACCATTCCAAGTATATCCTTGTTTTGTCTATCTTCCAAAATAAACTTGTTATGTGAAAGTTAGTGATAAAAGCTCTCACAAACTCTATGGCACACATTATTTTTCTTGCCCCTAATAAACTTGAACCATTGTGTCATCTATGTTGTATATGCTTGCACTTATACGTTGGGAATTAGCAGAACCGTGCTGTCATGGGGAACGCTTTCAACACCTATAAATATCTACCCAGTTGATAGCATGCTCTTTTGTTTATGGATGTCGGCGGTGTGAAATAAAAGGGGAGCTTGTAAGTCCATGGAGTTATGCATATGTGTTAGACAAACACATGGGCTGCTAGCCTAAGCCATGCCTACTCATGGTGGAAACTTGCAGTATCTCCATAGGGAGCAATCTACGAAGCATTCTTCTTATAAAAAAATAGAGAGATCGAAAAAAGAGATTGAGAAAAAGACAAAAAAAAGAGGAAAGAAGAGGAAAAAGCACAATTTTCCCATGGTAAATAAGAAGATTGCTGAGATTCTCATTGTATGTTGCCTTGTCATTTTGATATGGTATAGATCCTGTGTCATGGGGCAAGGGGTACCACGTTGGCGGTTCTCTATGACACACATGTACTTACTATGAAAAGAACTTACCGGTAACTAAAGTTGAGTAGCATGAGGAATGGCCCTCGTACTCAAGGGACATGAGATTGCCAACTTATACTTTGTCAAACATATACTCCAAACTTTGTTCACTTTAACCTTAATCACTTCAAGATGCTTATGATAGGGTCAATGAGAGCAGAAATATAACAAGTACCATAATTTTTGGAAGTTCTTTATGAAACTTGAAATCCCTGCTTCCCTTTCAAGGGTCTTTCTTACACTTTTATATTGAGTCTCCACCTTCTATCCTTAGGTACCAATTAAGATAGCATAGTTGCCATTCTTAGTTTTATGTGCATTGTCCCAAAACTTATTGATTGATTCATAATGTTGATATATCTTGTTCTTGAACTATTTGTATCGAGTCACCCTTATGAACTTTGAAGGTGTCCTATGCATTTATGTTTGCTACTCCATGAGGGACAAGCTTAATGCCACTATGCTATGTTTTATATATGTGGAACAAACAAACACCTTTCAATGCATTGTTATTCATGATCTTTGTTTGTATCCTTTCATGCTGCAACATAGTTTCTATGTTCTACTATTAGAACTTCATCTTTCATGCTCATGTTTAGAGTACTTTGATCCCAGCTTTCAATGCTTGCAAATGGTTTGATCATGATTGTGATGGTGCATGTCACCTCAAAAATTATTCTTTTTATCACTTGCCTACTCATGGACGAGTAGGAGTTAAGCTTGGGGATGCTTGATACATCATAAACGTATCTATAATTTTTTATGTTCCATGCTTGTTTAGTATCCACTTTGCTATGCTTTGTTTACACTTTGAGGTATTTTTATACATTTTCTGGGACTAACCTATTAACAAGATGCCACAGTGCCAGTTGCCTGTTTTCTACTGGTTTTGGTTTCAGAAAAGATAGTAAGGAAATATTCTCGGAATTGGACGGGACAAAAGCCAAAGTCAATATTTCACTGAGACGAACACAGAGACCGAAGGGAAACCGGTGGGAGCCACATGGTGGCCACCCCCCACACGCGGGCCCACCCTGGGTAACGCCTGGGCGGGGTGTGGGCCCCTGGACGCCCTCCTGCATCGCCTCTTCACCTATATAATCCCCTCGATGCCAAAACTCTAAGGACCCAAGCAGATCTCCACGAAACAGTCTGTAGCCGCTGCCACCATCGTCCCTAGATCGGGGAGATCTAAAGATCTTCCCGGCACCCTGCCGGAGGGGAGAGATCATCCCGGAGGCCTTCTTCATCACCATACCAGCCTCCGGTATGATATGTGAGTAGTTCCACCTTGAATTATCGGTCCATACAGTGGCTAGATGGTTGTTTCTTCTCCTTTATGCTATCATGTTTAGATCTTGTGAGCTCAGTTAATGATCAAGATCATCGATTTTTAATCATGCATGTTGTGTTTGCAGGGATCCGATGGATATTGAGATTACTATGTTAGATTGATTATTGATTCTATCATGTCTTCTTGATTATTGATTCTATCTTGTCTGTGTTGTTTGAGATCTTGCATGCTCTCCGTTTCTAGTAGCTATCTTGGCCAAGTAGATGCTAGTGACTCCAAGAGGGAGTATTTATGCTCGATAGTGGGTTCATGCCTCTATTGAATCTGGCAAAGTGACAGAAATCTCTAAGGTTGTAGATGTGATGTTGCTACTAGGGAGAAAAAACAATCTCTTTTTCTTGGAACAATTGTATTATTTACTTTACACACATTGCTTAAAGCAGTTATCTATTGCTTGCAACTTAATACTGGAGGGGGTTCGAATGATAACCTGAAGGTGGATTACTAGTCATAGATGTAGTTTGTAGCACCCCGGGTAAAATCCACTCCTAGAAAATCGCGTGTTAAATAATACTTTGTGCATCATCATGTCATCATGCATGGTTTATCTAAAACTAATTTCCAAACGCCTGTTTTTGTTTTCTAAAATTACCCTTCTCTTTATTCAAATCGAAAACGTAGGTCCGTTCGGATCTTTTATTTGTCTAAAACCTTTTTGCAAATGTTTTGTTTTAAGAGAAATAAAAATAATAAATATAAAATATTTTGTTAGTGGGGGAGGCGGCCCAGTCGGCCAGGCCCAAGGCCCAGCCAACATGCCACCTACCACCCCACTAGACCAAACCCTAGCCTAGCCCTAACCATAACCTACCCCATCCCCTAACCCCCCCAGCCGCCACACCAACTCCCTCACCCCGCCGCCAACACTCTGGATCACTCCACACCACACACGCCTGCCTACACACGCGCCCACCACCACGCATGCTCCTGCTCGCTAGGACCCACCCCGACCCCAGCCTCACCCCACAATTCCCGTTCCTCTCCTCGTTCCCTATCGAACCCGCGACCGCCCCTTCTCTCTCTGCACCTCCCCTCTGCAACCACCCCCGCCGCCGGGCGCTTCCTTCCCGCCCCGCCAGCGTCCGATGTTGCCAGGACCTCCTCACCAACCACCGCCTGCCCTCCTTCCTCCTCGCCATCAGCCTCGTCCGCGTTCGCCCCTGCACGCACTCGCCGTCATGGCGCCCTCCCGCCAATCTCTGGTCGTAGCGCTCGGCCTCGCGGGAGACCTCCTCGACGTCGGCCCTGCACGAGCCCCTCCCTCTGTCCGCTTCCCCGACCTCGCCCTCGAACGCTTTCCCCCTCCCCCAGCTACCTCAACCACCTCTCTCTAGCGCCGCTCGGAGGCCACGACCCTCCTCCCCGCCTCCGGCAGCAGGTCCTGCGGCCACACGCCGTGGACCCCATCCGCTGCCCTGTCCCCGCCTCCGGCCAACGGGCCAACGGCCTCCACTTTGCCAGCCTTCCCCTGTGTCGTTCCCCCCGGCATGGCTCCCTGCAGGCGACCACGCTAGTGCTCCACGTTCGCCCCCGCTTTCCCTCCGTCCAGCCGCCGCTGCACCTCTCGAGCCCCGCCGGCCGCAGCTTCTGCCGATGCCTCGGCTGCCCTCTGCGACCCCGCAGCGCTGCCGCTTGCATGCTTGCTGCGAGCCTTTCCCCTGCGTCGCCTCTGTCCAGCACCGCGCCAGTTCAGCCCCATTATTGGAACCAAAGTGCCTGAATTGCTGTTGGGTAATTGTTGTTGCTATCGCAAGGTTGGCTATCTGTCTAGCTTTTGGAGCCTGACGATGTATCTGATCGGTTCTTATCCAGTGTACTGCTGCTCAGGTCCCCCACGAAGAAGTTTGGTTTCAGTTAAATCCCAGTCCAGATAAACCAAGGCGGCACTAGATGATTGTATGGTACTGATAAGATCTACCACTTGAACGAGACACGAACACGGAGAAGCCCCGGACGCCAAGATCGCCCACACGGAGACCGATCCATCGGAATGGCACGTGCTCCTTCCTGGAGTCCGAAGTTCCGAAGTCCGATCTCGTCGACCCCCGAAGACCGATCCCGGCGTCCGAGACCCTGAGACCGAACCCACGAACCCCAAAATCACCAAGTTCCTCAAGTGTGACCCCTTTCCGAGACCCTTATATTTTTATAATATATAAATATACTTGTTGCATATAATTAATCATGCTTGCATACATATCTGTGGGTGTTTGGGGGTGTTTCGACGATTCACCTAAATTAAATATGGAGGCCATATGCGGGCGAATCTAGTCTAATATTGCCTCCATTTAAATTTGTGCATCGAACCGGTGATATATTTTGCCATGTTAAGACAACATTTAAATTGTGGGGTATCTAAACAACTTGAACCACTTAAATATTTGCCGGGACCCCGGTTCCGTTAACATTGCCTAATTGCATTGCACCTTGGCCATGTCATACATCATACATGCATCATGCCCGATCTTTTGCCGTAGTATTAAATAGTCCATCCGGTGTTTCTTCTAGTGCTTTGCTTCTTCACGGATTAGGCCGATGAGTTGATGCGAGTGTCGACCCGAACTTCGGATGAATCTTCGGCAATGTTTTTCAGGCGAGCATCTCCCCCTTTCTACCTATCTTACTTTTATAGTATTTATTCCCTCCTGTTGATCTATTGCTATCCGTGTTGCGATGCTCTAGTTTTCGTACCCGTGATCTCCCTTGCAGCCTTATATTGCCTTGGACACATCCTATTACCTGTTGTTTGGTAGATAGTTGGACTTGCGTGTCGTAGTCGCTTGCTCAAGTGCTGTTGCGTGTTGTCAAGTACCACAGTTGTTGGAGTATTGCCGCATGTTTAATGTTGGAGATGATCATGGCTTTTAATTTATTTAATAAAAAAAAAAGAAAATAAGTATATAAGCGCACCGGAGGGTTAGACAATAATTGGATTTTATTTTAATTTTAGGTGTCGGGTGACCGTGGGACCAGTTCTTGACACTTGTTCGATCGATCGAGCTAACTAAGGTGGGGGTGGGGTGCCCCCCCATTTATTACCTGATTCCAATTCCAAGTAATCAAATCGTTGGCCCTAGGGGGTTTGGGGCTTTTTATCTGTTATGCTATGCTTGCTTATTTTTTCTTATTTTGCGCGAGTCACGATTGTTTTGGACGACCGTGACACGTTTTTACTTCGTCGACCAGTTTGTTCACAAGCGGGTTCCATCACGTTGGGTTCGTCTACAAACCCCACAGTCCTCACGGAGACGCTTGCGTGTCGTGATCGCTTTTGCTCAAGTTCTTTTGTGTGTTGTTTGTACCACGGTTGTTGTTGGATTACGCATGTTGTTTAATGTTGGAGATGATCATCTTAATAATTGTTGTTTAACTAAAAAAATTGGAGTAGTAGTGGTTACGGCACGGGTGGTTAATAAATAACTTTTTTTTTTAATCAGCTCCCAGTGTGGACCCGTGGTGACGTTCTTCTTTTCGTTAGCATCGGATCGGCGCTGACCACCCCGTTGTGGTGTTCCCCCACCCATTCGATTTAATTCTTGATTCCAATCTGGGGGGGCCAAGTAGTTTGGGCTCTTTATTACTATTTTATGCTTATATGCTTTATTTTCTTTTACTTTGTCTAGAGGTCACGCTTTGTTAGGACCGTTTAGATTTGACACACCGATTTCCACTTCCGAAGCCACTTCCCATGGGTTTACCGTTTATCACATACGTCTACCCGTCAGTGGGGTGGCCCCGTGCTTGCTTTAGGTCTGGGAAGCGTGTCCGAAACCCCGTCGACATACCGTTGGGTGTATGTTTTGTGATCTTGTACCTACCTGATCTGACAACAAGGGTGTAGGTGCGTGTGGGAACTTTGGTGCACCCCTGCAGGGTTAAATCTTTTCGAGAAGCCGTGTCCGCGGTTATGGACGACTTGGAGCACAGTTCTTGATCATAGACAACCATAACTAAAGTTTACTGTTATAATTTGACTTGTATCCGATATGACTAGTAATCAGCTTCACTGCAACGGAATGGCTAAATAAAAGTACCAACAACTGCTGGGTTTGGGGATAGCTCATGCTAATTGTATCTGACTAGTAAGTGTCGCAACTACAACGGAATGGTTAACTAAAAGTGCCCACTGCTTATTCTATCAGGATGACTATCTATACCTGTCTAGTAATTGCTGCAACGATAACTGAATAAATAAAACTGCCAACGGTGTGAGTTCCTCGGTTGACTTCCTCGTTTGGTCTCGAGGGGGAAACACCAGGATGGGTATGTTTGGTGGTAGCATCAGGTTGGTTCCGAATAGGTCTTTCTTATATCTCTCTGATAGCCGACAGTTATATCGAGTCTCTATAGGTTGTTCTAGTGCATGCTGCGCTGCCGCTTCAGTCCACCATACCTATGTAGGCGAGGACCGCCGAATTCTAGCCTCGCCGTGTACTGGCCTCAGTACTGACGCTCCTCTTTTTCCTTTACCCTTTGTCGGCACCCCTTTTGTTTTAGCAGGTTTCGACGTCGTTAACAGGTTTAACCTTCCGGCTTGGCCTGGGCAGGGTTATGGACGCCATTGGTTATTCTTCAGGGCTCTTAGCTCAATTTGCATCTTGTCCGTACTCGGATGATATATCGTTTTAAAGTTGATTGGGATCTTTGTATTGTATATCTGTATTCTTGACTCTTTGAGTCGCTATTGTATATATATGTTTTGTGGGTTCCATCGAGGACTATTGTGTAATGATATTACTTCGTTTTCCACCCGCACGCAAGTGCCTGGTGGGCACCCTTGAATCGTTTCTATGCGGGTTTTTGCGGGAAGCGCTGAAATTTGCATAGGGCCGATTTTGAGGGTGTTACATAGTTAGATGGTGGTCTATGTATATTGTTGTAATGCCCAATCAAATCTCATAGGATCGTGAATGTCTAGTATTGCATTGTTATGCCTTGCTCAGTCCTGTCAATTGCCCCGCTGTAATTTGTTTACCCAGCATGTTTTGTTATTTATCTTAAGGAGAACACCTGTAGTGAACTGTGGAATCCGGTCCAATCTTTACCATTGATACTTCATCCACTATTACTGTTTACTTTCTGCAAGCAATCATTACCTTCCACACCATACGTTTAATCCTTTGTTTTCACCAAACCGGTGATATTGACAACCTCACTATATGTTGGGGCAAAGTATTGAGCTTGTGTTGTGCAGGTTCCAAGTTGTTAGCAACACCTTGGAGTTGTTTCCTTCCTCCTACTGGTTCGATAACCTTGGTTTCATAACTGAGGGAAGACTTACTGTTGTGCTCACCATACCTTCCTCTTGGGGTTTCCCAACGAAGCTCTATAGTGATCTGAGCCGCATGAAAACACAACACGATAATCTTTGGACTAAAATTCTGAAGTCCCTAAACCCTAGGACGACCAGATCCTTATATGGAGGGATGGAAGGATCCATAGGGGGGCGGATTATCCGTTCCACCTTGAGCCGGATTATCCGGTATCCGGTCTGAGGAGTTGGTGTTCTTGTCTAACAAGTATTGTTGCATGGCACCGAAGAGGATCTAACTCACATGTTCATCCGTTTCACCAACCTTCAGGTTCTTCTTAACAAAGACTCGAAAAATAAACTTAGAGCCTCAAAGTGAAACTAAGGTTCCCAATCTTTGTACTATGCCTCGTTGGACCGTCGCCATCGTAAATGTAACTTGTGCCTCATCCACGCTACCACATCCACTCAGGATTCCACCATGTCATGCTCCTCCTAAGCTTTCCCCCAGCCACGCAACATGCCTACGAATCGCTCCCCTCGCAACCACACAGAGCTGGGACATTGGGAACACCACGGCCATCCACCAACAACTCAAAACTGACCCAATCCAACCTTGTCCTACCCGTATCTAAGAGCCTCACCGCTGCATCTGACCAATCACACATGAGATGATTTGCTTGCATATGTTGAACCTGACCAAGCAGACATGAGATGATTTTTTGATAGTCTTAGTACTTCTTCATATGCAAACAACAAATATCTCTTGCAACATAGAAAATCAAGTCACATTTGTAATTACACTGTATCTTTGCACAATAAAATAATATCCTGAAGATGCAAAAACAACCACTCTATTATCAGTAGATGATGATATGGAGTTATGGAAATTCTACATAGGCCCTGCTAAAACTGCTCCATAAATGTACATTCCGTCTCAAGGAATAAATACACACCTCTTATATACGAGTCACTTCACACTTGAACTTTAATGCGCTCGACATAATTCACCTTTACAGATCACGAACGCCGAAACTACACATGAATTAACATCATATATGTAAATGGCTAGCATTTGCTAGTAATTCACTGTAAAGAAAATTTAAGTGGGTTTCATGACAACATCAAGAAACTGCAGATTTCACTACATATTCATGCATGTTTAATGCAATCTGATACACCCAATTTGCATCACCTTTCTATATCATCATTTACCTCTATTCATTGATATTTGTCTTATTATGAGGTATTACTTATGGCTTTTCATCTGTTTATGCATGTTGGATGATTCTTGGAGGATGAACATCCAGAGTCTGGATTCTTATGGAAAAGAAGGCGTTTCGGTGCAATTTCGCATAGATAAGAAAAATACCAGAAAAATATGGAAACATATTATTTTTCAGAAGAATGAGGAAGCCAGAAGGAGGAGCGAAGATGGGCCGCAGGGATCCCACACCCCCTAGGTGCGGGCCCCCTGGGCCGCTCCTAGGGTAGGTGTGGCCCACCTGCCCAACTCCCGACTTCGCCCCTTCACCTATATCTTCCCTACGGAACCCTAAGCCTAAGGGAGAGACCACAGATAGATTTCTGCCGCCTCTGGGGGGCGAAAAACATCGAGAGAGAAAGATCTCTCCGGTAGATAGATTTCTGCCAGGGGATTTCCTTCCCGGAGAGGGGAGACCGTCACCATCAACAACATTGCCAAGCTAGGCTTCATCGGGATCATCATCATCATCCACACCATCATCTCCACAAGCACCATCATCACCACTCTTTCCCGCTGTAACAATTGTGTTGGATATTGCTTTAGTTCTTAGGGGAAACTTTCCCGGTGTTAATTACTATTGTAGTTGATGCTTGTGAGTGGAACCATTGTATTATTGTTTATGTTTAGATTGTTATCCATTACCATATCATCTTTGATATTGATCCATATGATGTCTTGTGACTAGTTTGTTGTGTTCTTGAGGACATGGGAGAAGTCATGTAGTTAGTAGTGAATTTGTGTTGAGTTCTTATTCAATGGTTTAGTATTTAAGTTGTGGTGCTATTCTTCTAGTGGTGTCATGTGAACGTCGACTACATGATACTTCACCATTTATGGGCCTAGGGGAATGCATTGTGTATTTGACTACTAATTGTGGGGTTGCCGGAGTGATAGAAACGGATGTTTGCAGGGGGTTTAATCCCAAGTATGTATTAGTCCAAGTAAGGTCGGTATGTTAGCACAGGTTCACCCACACAACACTTACAACACCAAATAAGAGTACTCAGCTATTTGAAGCGAAAGCACTTGACAGAATTCCCATGTGTCCTCGAGAACGTTTGGTCCTTATAAGTATTTCCACCGGTTTGTCATTTGCTAATAAAGGATTGGGTCACTTGCTCCGTTTGTTCGTTACCTTTGTTACTTCCTCCTTGTTTTGTTGCCTTGTCAGAAAACCACTAAAATCCGTTTCCTAAGTATTCACAGGGATTTCCTGCTCCATACCATTGTTCAGCACCTTCTGCTCCTCGTTGGGATCGACACTCCTATTTATCGAAAGTACTGCGATACACCCCCTATACTTGTGGGTCATCAAGACTATTTTCTGGCGCCGTTACTGGGGAGTGAGGCGCTATTGAAGAGTGGAACTGGTAAGGGAAAATTTTACTATGAGTATTGCTCTTGTTACTGCTTGTTACTTTGTTTCCAATATGGATAACCCACTTGGTTTTCTGTTTGGGAAAGCTACTACCACTGCTAGGGTAGTTTATGAACCACCACCTGTTGAGATAGATCCTTTTAATATACCTACAAGTATTGTTAATCAAGTTATGGATAATTATTATTAAAGGATGGGATTGTCCACCCTGGTGATCACTTGCTTTTTATCCACAAATTATGCGGGTTGTTTAAGTGTGCAGGTATCACAACTGAATAGGTGAAGAAGAAGTCTCCCATCTCCTTGAAAGGGAGAGCTGAAGAATGGTATAAGCTGCTGAAGAATGGACAATCCATGGAATGTGAGGAGATGGCAATCTCTCTTTTACTCTAAATGGGGGAGATTGAAAGAACATGTGGGCCCCCATGTGTGGTTTTGGTAATTAATGACAATCTCTATGGACTAATGCTTGTATCAAGTTGTACCTGTAGGAATTGTCCATAGGCAATGCTTGAATCATATGTTGGCTTCAAGGTTTGGAGAAGAAGAAGGTGAAGAGGATCAAGTGGTGACCAAGGTGTTCAAAGAGTGATCCATAGATTGGTCATGTGAGAGTTAAACCTATGGCAAGTATGTCTTGAAGAATAAGATGGAGTAATATCTCTGGTGCACCTTCAAGGCATCAACATAATGAAGAAAAGAAGAAATGATGTGCAAGCTAAAGATGTGCAATATCTAGAAGATCTCATGGTTGAAGCTTGCCATCCTCAGTGATCATGGATCGATGAAGACAAGGTCAAAGTAAAGGTTTCCCCATGTTGTATGGGGGAGTAACTTGCAAGTCTTCATCAAGCAAGTGCGTACAAGGGCAATAAGAAAGGTGTTCCATCTTGAGAAGGACAAGACCGTCTACATCATAATCGAGTGGAATATGTGCAAGGCAAAGGTATGATATTTATAGGGTTTGCTTCTTAGCGGTCTTGTGGTGTTAGTTGGGGAGACCGATTTATAGGATAGACAACCGTACTATCAAGAGGGGCTCTCAAGTGGGTAACTCGATCATATCTTTCCGAGAGAGCTCAAACCTTTGCATACTTAGCATCATACTTTATTGGTTGTTATTTGGATCTTATCCATGTGAGGTTCTAGAGCTTGTGGTAATATCCATAACAAGCTCTAGTTCATCAAAACGGATTTCCCTTTTATATCATATTGCGTTTTTGATCCTTGAGGTTTTTCCGGTTTCTCACCAAGAGAGGTATCTCACTTTATAATACATGAAATGTTCTCTCTTCGTGGTATCCAATATTTTCACTTTTTGTTGGGTACCTCTTGTTGTCCTCTTTTTAACAAAATCGGTTTTGGGTCAATCGGAGTTTCCAAACTCTAGATATCGCCATTTGAAGTTTGCCTCTTATTTGGTCCAGGCCGGAGTCTCCGGTCTGCGTGGACCGGAGTCTCCAGTGTGGTCCAGAGTTTCCAGAACTATCTCTGGTGGTGACTTTAGAATCAGGGCTAGGACATATTGTATGGGGGTCCGGAGCCAGGTCCGGAGGCTACCCCGGAGTCTCCGGTGTTGGCTCAGTTCGGAGTCTCCGGTGTTGGATGACCGGAGTCTCTGGTCTTGTTGGGTCATGGATGGCCCTGGTCATTCAGATGGGCGGTCCGGAGGCTCCGGTATAGACCAGAGTCGTTGGTCTGACTTTTCTCCAACGGGCAGAAAACAGTCAGAAATCCGTGGGCCTATAAAAAGGGGCCCTTCTTCCCCAATGACTTAGCTCGAGTTTTACAGGCTTTCTCCTCCATTCTTGACCCTCTTGATATTTCTCCCCTTCAATCCCTCCCTTGATTCTTGCATATACTTTAGGTATTTGAAAGAGGAGATCTAGATCTACAATCCCACCAATCCATCTCTCCTCTAAGTGAGGGGAACATCTTGGGATCTAGATCTTGGAGTCTTTTGTGGATTTCCTCCATTGTTCTTCCTCTCTTATTCCCCCACAAGCTTTTGTAGCTTTGGTGGAATTTGGGAGAGAAGGATTTGAGCACTACTTGTGTTCTTGCCATTTGCATTTGGTTCATCGTTTTGAGTTCTCCCCGGAGGATTTGGTGAGTAAAAGTTGAGAAGCTTTTTACTCTTGGGTTCTTAGAACCCTAGACGGTTTGTTGGTGTTGCAGGTTGTGGCCTTGGTGGCATTGTGGCCTTGGTGGCGTTTGTTGGGAGCCTCCAATTAAGTTGTGGAGAAGTGCCCCAACCTTGTGAGAGGTTCCGGTTGCCACCAACAAGTGCACCGATAGTGGAAGCGTGGATCGATCCCATTGGGGTGAGATTCACCAGAGAATAAGGGAGGCCTTTTGTGGCATTGGTGGTTTGATACCACCCCCTCTCCAAACGAGACATACTCCATGTTGGGAGGAACTCGGTAAAATATTGTTGTCCCCACGTGCCTCGGTTATCTCTATACCCGAGCTCTTTACTTATGCACTTTACATTGTGATAGCCTTCGTGCTTGAAGTAATGCATATATTGCTATCACTTTGTTGCTTGTATTGCTTAGCATAAGTTGTTGGTGCACATAGGTGAACCTTAGTTGTTCTAGGTTGTGCTTATCAAAGTAAACACTAGTTTTATTCCCCCTTTGTTGAGCCACTCTAGGAAAAGTTTTAATCGCCTATTCCCCCCCCCCCCCGCCTCTAGGAGACATCTGTATCCTTTCAATCCTCCTGGTGAAATTCACAAGGATAGAAATGATGGTGCTCGATGTGGCACTTTGTTGGTAACCCCAAGAGAAATGTATGATGAGCACAACAACAAGTTTCCCTCAGTAGAGACCGAGGTTATCGAACCAGAAGGAGGAAGGAAACATCTCAAAGGTGTTGCAAGCAACGTGGAAACCTGCACAACACAAACTAAAGACTTTGCCCCAACGAGTTAGTGAGGTTGTCAAGCTCACCGGTTTGTTGTAACAAAGTATTAAACGTATGGTGTGGAAGGTAATGGTTTGCAGCAAGTAAACAAGTAAAAGTGGAAGATGTATCAATGGTAAATATTGGAACGGGGTCCATAGTTCACTAGAGGTGCTCTCCTTAGATAAACAACATGGCATGAAGGGTAAACAAATTACAGCAGGGGCAATTGACAGGAACTGAGCAAGGCATAACAATGAAATTACTAGTCAGAAAGATCCTATGAGATTCGATTGGGAAATACAACAAGATACATAGACCGCCATCCAACTGCATTTATGACTAGAAGTCCACCTTCAGGTTATCATCCAAACCCCCTCCAGTATTAAGTTGCAAGCAACAGACAACTGCTTTAAGCAAAGTGTGTAAGGTAAACAGTCCACATGTTCCATGAACAAGAGACCGTTGTTTTGTCCCTAGTGGCAACAACACATCTACAACCGAAGATATTTCTGTCACTTACCTTGGATACTAGAGGCATGAACCCACTATCGAGCATAAATACCCCCTCTTGGAGTCACTAGCAACTACTTGGACAAGATAGCTACTAACAACGGAGAGCATGCAAGATCACAAATAACACAAACATGATATAATAAAAAAGTAATCAAACCAACATAATAATCTCAATATCCATCGGATCCCCGCAAACACAACATGCATGATTACAAATAGATTAGATCTTGATCATGAAAGGATCTCACAAGATCTATACATGAAAGAACAAAGGAGGAGATACAACCATCTAGATACTACATGGACCCATAGTCCAAGGTGGAACTACTTACGCAACATACCAGAGAGAAGGCCTCCGGGATGATCTCCCCTCCGGTAGGGTGCAGGGAAGAACTTCAGATCCCCCCCGATCTAGGGACGATGGTGGCGGTGACTACATATGGTTTCGTGGAGATTTGGTCGGTGACTAGGGTTTCTACATCGGGGGCTTCTTATAGGAGAAGGGGGTGGCGGAGGTGGTGGCCAGGGGCCCCGCACCCTGCCTAGGCGCGGGGCAGGGCCCACCCGCGCCTAGGGGGGTCTGGGCTCCCTAGACCGCCTCTCGGACTCCCCTTTGGACTTCTTGTTTCCACGGAAAGTAATTGACTTTGACGTTTGTCCCGTCCAATTCCGAGAATATTTATTTACTAGCTTTTCTGAAACCAAAAACAGCAGAAAACAGGCATCTAGCACTGTGGCAACTTGTTAATAGGTTAGTACTAGAAAACATGTAAAAAGCACCTCAAAGTGTAGACAAAGCAAAGCAAAGTAGATACTAACAAGCATGGAACATCAAAAATTATAGATACATTTCCGACGTATCAAGCATCCCCAAGCTTAACTCCTGCTCGTCCTCGAGTAGGTAAGTGATAAAAAGAATAATTTTTGAGGTGACATGCACCCTCACAATAAAGATCCAACCATTTTCAAGCATTGAAATATGGGATCAAAGAACTCTAAACATGTGCATGAAAGATGGAGTTCTAACAATAGGACATAGTAACTATGCATACAACATGAAAGGCTACGAACAAAGATCATGAATAACATGCAATGAAAAACTTTTGTTTGTTTCACATGTAGAAAACATAGCATAGTGGCAATCATCTTGTCCCCCATAGAGTAGCAATATAGATGCATAGGACACCTTAAAAGTTCACAAGGGTTACTAGAAACAAATAGCACAAGAACAAGTAATATCACAATATGCTTTGGAACACTGCACACGGACTGACAACTATGCTCTCTTAATGGTGCATAAAGGTAGAAGGTGGAGACTCAATAATGGTGGAAGAAAGGCCTTTTTGTAAAGGAAGCAGAGATTTCAAGTTTCAAAAAGAGCTTCCAAAAATTATGGTACTTGTTAGCTTTCAGCCCTAATTGCCCCTACCATAAGCATCTTGAAGTGATTAAGGTTAAAGTGAACAAACTAGGGAGTATATGCTTGACGAAGTATAAGCTGGCAATCTCAAGTCCCTTGAATATGAGGGCCACACCTCATGCTACTCAACTTTAGGCCCAGGTAAGTTCTTGTCATTGTAAGTATTTGCATATCATTGAGAACCGCCAATGGGGTACCCCTTGCACATGGTATAGGAGCTTTCCCATAACCAAAATGACAAGGCAAGCAGACAATGAGCATCTCAGCATGTTCCTTTTGTAAGTGGTGTTTGGCCTTGGTTGCTTGCTAAAGAAGGTTCACGAGAGTCTTGTAAGGTTGGAAATCGACTATTTTGCGTATTGGGCGGTTTAAACCATTGAGGAACCATGCTATTGTTTGCTCCTCGAGCTCCTTCACATCGGCTCTCATCATAGTCATCTCCATCTCCTTGTATAACTCTTCAATTGTCTTTGTGCCTTGCTTCAATTTTTGTAGCTTGTCGAAGAGGTCTTGGCGATAGTGCTCGGGGACAAATCTTGCATACATCACATTCTTCATCTCGGTCCAAGTGGTAACCGGTGGTTCTTCTTGCTTCTCACGGTTGCTTTGGTAGTCTTACCACCAAACATTGGCGTAGTCCTCAAACTCAAGAGATGCCATTGCGACCTTATTATATTCGGAAAAGCTGTGGACACGGAAGATCTTGTCAACTTTGAGCTCACATTCAAGATATGCATCGGCATTTTCTTCTCCTTTGAACTTGGGCATAACGAACTTGAGCTTTCCAAACTTGACATCATCACGCTCATGGTGGTTTTTGCGACGTTCTTGGTGCATACTTGCGTCACTTGGAGGGCGTGGAGGCGGAGGAGGAGGCTCTTGATTGCCTTGAGGTTGTTGTGGTGGATGAGCTTGATGATGCTTGAAGTCTCTTCTTCGCCTTTGGTCGGCATCATTGACATTCATCGCTTGTCGGTGTCGGTGGTGGTGTTGCGCATGCCGGTTATTGCGTCGAGCTTGGCGTGCATCCTCATCATCATCACTTGTATCCCATGCCGGTGCTTGATTTTTTTGAAGTTGCACATGATGGTTATGAGGAGGATGGCGACGCCTATCATTGTGGTTCGCTTCATCATGGCGATCCCGAGGTTGGTGCACGTCGATGATTGCTTGGTGTGGTGGTGGACCATGATCTTGGCGTTGTTGTTGAGGTTGAGGAGCATTTGGGTCCACCGCTTGAGGATGACGATGACGAGCTTGTTGGTCCCCATTATGGTGGTGTTGTTATCCGCGGCGGGAGTGTGACCTTGAATACTCGCCATGTCGAGTTGAGGAGTGCGTGTGGGAGGAACTTGATGAGATTGAATGATGACTGTGTCAGTTGCGAAGGTTGGAAATAGCTTGGTGAAGAGCTTGTAATTGAGCATGGTGCTCCTATTGACGTTGCCGCTCACGGTACTCAAATTCTCGAAAAGTATCATCGAGACGGTGCTCAAGTTTCTCAAATTGAGTATTGAATTATTGGCATTGCGCCCATAAGTTGTGGCGCATGGCAAAGCCATCATGTTTGTTGAAATTTCTATCTCCACTAGCTCCACTTTCCCTATACATGGTGCACAAACACACTTGATAGATAGGGTGATATTGGTGGAATGGTAATTGCTACCTTGTCTCACCGGAGTCAAGGATTGGAAAGATTGTTCTTGCTGAGAGCAAAGAATAGCGAGTACACAAGACAAACACACACAAGGGCCTATGGTGGTAGGTTAGAAAGGTGGTTAGCAAATGGAACAACCAAACAAAAAGGTTATCGTGAAAAGTGGTAACGGACCAAAGATCAAAAGCAAAAAGGATACGATTTACAAAAACACGGGGAAAACACACACGTGGAGAAAAATGGGGTTAGCACGACTATGAAAATGAGCACAAAATGTCCTAACAACGACTAAGCTCGGTGCCATGCCAACACAAGGAGAGACCGTAGCTCGTTTGCAACAAGATTGAGAAGCAACGGATTTGCACGCTTGCCTTTCTCTAATTCGCACTCTTGCTTAGAAGCTTTGGACTCTCTTATGTATTAGTATCTTTTTTTTTATACCTCTTTTCTTTCTATGCTATGGAGTCACCATTTGCTATTGCCTATGCACTATCACTTCGCAAGAGCAAGCGCACAATGCTTCGGCAAACACAAAATGAGCTACTCTCAATAGGTTAGGTATCACACAAAGGAAGAAAGGCTATACAAGGGTGGTGCAAGTTATACCTTTGGTATTGTTGACGACTTGCGACCGGTGTTGGGGAAGGTGTTCGGGTGTCGCGGTGTCGAAGAGTGCGGTATGTAAATATTTTGCGGAAGCTTGAAGTTAGTTGTTGTAACACGCACGCGAAACACGAACAAAACACAAAAAGGAAAACGATCAAAATTTGGGAGATCGACACCCAAAGCAAAAGATCTCTGGACCAAAACCACGAAAAACTCACCAAATCGAGAGATCGATGCAAAAGCAAGTTGGGCAATATTTTTGGTATTTTTGAATATATGGTGGGTATGGGGAAACTGTGGCGCCCCGCAAAACCACTACTAGAAAATCGCTATGTTTTGGTGCACTGCATCATCATGACCGCATGCTCATGTCATCATGCCACACCGCATTTGAGCATCGTCATCATCATGCATTTGTTTGTCTGGAACTATTTTCGAAACGCCTAGTTTTGTTTTCTAAATACCCCGTCTTTAATTCAAATCAAAACCCGGGTCTCCGGATTATTTCGTTTCGTCTACCAACGGATTTCAAACGCCCCGTTTTAAATAATAAAATATTTATTATATTTTTAGGGGGCAGCCGTACCGGGCCGATCCGACCCAGTCGACCACCCCCAGTACAAAAACCAGCCGTCTAATTCCTAATCTTACCCCAACCTAATCTACCCAGCCCCCTCCACCTCACCCCCTCCAATCCTTTGTCGACACCTCACCCTGGCCCTATCCTCCCTCCAACCCTTGTGCGCCACCTCAGCGCGCAGCACACCCACACCACACACGTCCACCCCACCTGCCATCCATCCCCCACCTCCTTCTCTCCCTGCCCCGTGGGTCCCGCTTCCCTCTCCCCCACTCCCTGGAACCCAGACCACCACCACCTGGGCGCGTTCCCTACCCAACTCCCCCACGTGCCCTCCCAAACCGCGTCGCGGGTCCCACCCCGACCGACAGCCACCGGCCTCGATCTCTCCCCACCTCACTCTGCCCGCGACCCCGTCTCCTCCCTTCCCTGGCTCGCTAGCCACTCCGCCGCCGCCAGCGAGCAGCGCCTGCGGCCGCCGCCTCCCGGCCCGCGTCGTCACCAACCCTCCACCGCGGCGCCCCCCTCGAGCTTCACCGCCCTGGCCGCCTCCGATCCTTCCTCCTTGCCGTTCCTCGCCCGCATCCTTCTCTCCTACGGTCGCCTGCGTCGCGCCCGAGCCGCCACCAGGTTCCCCTCATCGCCGCCCTATCGGCCTCCTCGCCTGGGGCACCGCCAGCGACCAGCTCGCCACCTTCCCCGCCTTCCCATCTCGCTCACCTAGTGGCCCGCCCTCTGCGCCCGCCACCACCACCATCCTGCTGCCGCGCCCCGCAGAGCTCCGCCTCTGGCCGCCCATGCAGAGCTCCATCAACCTGGCTCTGATACCACTCTGTAACACCCTCAGAATCGGCCCTATGCAAGTTTCAGCGCTTCCCGCCAAACCCGCATAGAAACAATTCGAAGGTGCCCACCAGGCACTTGCGTGCGGGTGGAAAACGAAGTAATATCATTACACAATAGTCCTCGATGGAACCCACAAATCAGATATATACAACAGCGACTCAAAGAGTCGAGAATACAGAGGTACAATACAAAGATCCAAATCACATTTAAAACGATATAGCGTCCGAGTACGGACAAGATGCAAATTGAGCTAAGAGCCCTGAAGAATAACTACTGGCGTCAATAACCCTGCCCAGGCCAAGCCGGAAGGGTAACCCTGATAACGATGTCGATCTCAAAACCTGCTTAAACAAAAGGGGTGCCGACAAAGGGCAAAGGAAAAAGAGAGAGCGGTCAGTACTGAGGCCAGTACACGGCGAGGCTAGAATTCGGCGGTCCTCGCCTACATAGGTATGGTGGACTGAGCGGCAGCGCAGCATGCACAAAACAACCTATAGAGACTCGATACAACTAGCGGCTATCAGAGAGGGGTAAGAAAGACCTATTCGGAACCAACCTGATACTACCACCAAACACACCCATCCTGGTGTTTCCCCCTCGAGACCAAACGAGGAAGTCAACCGAGGAACTCACACAGTTGGCAGTTTTATTCTCTGTAACACCCTCAGAATCGGCCCTATGCAAGTTTCAGCGCTTCCCGCCAAACCCGCATAGAAACGATTCGAAGGTGCTACAGAGTGGTATCAGAGCTCAGCAGTTGCGATACCCCACAAGTCCAGCCTGTAGGATAACCTAGCTAACGGCCGAAGTAGAGTGTCAAAACTATTTTTGAAAAATCGGTTGGATAGTTCTGATTAGGTCTGATTTTACTCCTTACCCCTCTGCTGCTCTCCTCTTACCTCTGCGTGTTTTGAATCCGCTCTCTTCTCTCTCGAGTCCAGATTTCGTGGTTGGGTTCCATCGTACCTTCAGGGTTTCGCTTCCTCCTTTGGTAACGGTGTTGCTACATCTGGTCTTCATGCTATCCGAGGAATCCTTCGTCTGGTGGACTTCTCTTTGTTCCTTCTCGTGCCTTCCGGTGTTTTCTGACGCGACGAAGTCATCTACATCAGATCTGATGAGAATGTACATCCCTCCTTTGTTTCCGAACCATGTTTGTCGAGATCTTCAGTCTGAATTCCGATAGTTGGTTGCATAATTTTACCATTCATGTGCAGAGTAATGCTTTGGGTGCGCGATGGACTGATCACCATTCGACTACTCTTATCATTCGCTCTTGTGCATTGAGTCGGTGGATCAAGCAATTTTACTCCATCCATGGAAGTTAGATGTGGCCTTACCCTTTTGAGACCTTTACCTTCATCTTTGTTTCTCCGGAGTGTTCTCTCGACGAATGGGGAACAATCATTGTTGGTGGTGTCGCCATTTTCAAGCTGAGAAAGAACCCTTGTTAGTGGTGTCGCGAGGATCTACACGAAGCGCGAAGGATCAAATCGTCGGCCTTCTTCCCTGTACCATGAGGCGGATCTCGAGGGCGAGATCCATTTGTTAGTGGTGTCGAATTGTGGCGCCCCGCAAAACCACTACTAGAAAATCGCTATGTTTTTGTGCACTGCATCATCATGACCGCATGCTCATGTCATCATGCCACACTGCATTTGAGCATCGTCATCATCATGCATTTGTTTGTCTGGAACTATTTTCGAAACGCCTAGTTTTGTTTTCTAAATACCCTGTCTTTAATTCAAATCAAAACCCGGGTCTCCGGATTATTTCTTTTCGTCTACCAATGGATTTCAAACGCCCCGTGTTAAATAATAAAATATTTATTATATTTTTAGGGGGCAGCCGTAACGGGCCGATCCGACCCAGTCAACCACCCCTAGTACAAAAACCAGCCGTCTAATTCCTAATCTTACCCCAAGCTAATCTACCCGGCCCCCTCCACCTCACCCCCTCCAATCCTTTATCGACACCTCACCCTGGCCCTATCCTCCCTCCAACCCTTGTGCGCCACCTCAGCACGCAGCACACCCACACCACACACGTCCACCCCACCTGCCATCCATCCCCCACCTCCTTCTCTCCCTGCCCCGTGGGTCCCGCTTCCCTCTCCCCCACTCCCTGGAACCCAGACCACCACCACCTGGGCGTGTTCCCTACCCAACTCCCCCACGTGCCCTCCCAAACCGCGTCGCGGGTCCCACCCCGACCGACAGCCACCGGCCTCGATCTCTCCCCACCTCACTCTGCCCGCGACCCCGTCTCCTCCCTTCCCTGGCTCGCTAGCCACTCCGCCGCCGCCAGCGAGCAGCGCCTGCGGCCGCCGCCTCCCGGCCCGCGTCGTCACCAACCCTCCACCGCGGCGCCCCCCTCGAGCTTCACCGCCCCGGCCGCCTCCGAGCCTTCCTCCTTGTCGTTCCTCGCCCGCATCCTTCTCTCCTTCGGTCGCCTGCGTCGCGCCCGAGCCACCACCAGGTTCCCCTCATCGCCGCCCTATCGGCCTCCTCGCCTGGGGCACCGCAGGTGACCAGCTCGCCGCCTTCCCCGCCTCCCCATCTCGCTCACCTCGTGGCCTGCCCTCTGCGCCCGCCGCCACCACCATCCTGCTGCCGCGCCCCGCAGAGCTCTGCCTCTGGCTGCCCATGCAGAGCTCCATCACCCTGGCTCCGCCGCGCCGCCCGGAATCCCTGGCGCCGTCGCCCGAACACTCGTGTCCCGCTTCCCCGTCGCTCGCCTCCGACCCCGTGCGCCTCTGCCATGTGCTTCCGAGCGGCGGCCGCGTCAGTCCTCCGCCTCGCGGGGCCAGCTCTCCCGTCCGTCTGCGCTGAGGCACCACTGGCATGGTGGCCCTGCTCGGGCAGCCGCCGTGGCGTCATCGGTGTTGGATGCGGCGGTAGGGGTGCTCTGGGGACGTTACTTCCGGTCGTGGGTTCCAGCAAACGCCAGACCATGGAGCTGAGCCGCCCCCTCATGGTTTCGTCCACTTCGTTTCTGTCCTGATTCGATTTGGTACCCCTTCTCCCTTCTCCCTCTCTGTCGCTCGCTCGCTGTACGTGCGTGTGTCTAAGTGTGCTCGTGTATGTGTGCCAGATCCAGGGTTTGCTGGTCTCGGGTTCCAGATTCCACCTCCTAGGGGGCCGTCTCCGACGAGCAAGTTGGGCGCTGGGAACCCTAGGGAGTAGGGATGGAGCGAGTGATGTATCAGTGGGAATTCTGGATACTTGGTGATGATGGCGTGGAGATGTTGGTGTTGTTGATCAAGACCTCGGTGTGAACAAGTACCAAGTGTGGGCAATGATAACGATGCTGCTCGTGCCCCATGCCAAGATCTTCCGAAGAACATGCCATCCGACAAGTTCGCCATCGACGACAAGATCGACACCGACCAGGGCGAATCTGATGCGCCCCTGACGCCGAACCAAGTCCTTCTTCCGGGATGCGACAAGATCTACTTCCGTTGTCCGAGACCGATCCCATCGAACCTCGACCCCGTCGAACCCTGTCAAACCCCGAACCCCTCGGAGCCCAAGTTCGCCGAACCCGAATGTGATTCCCTATCCGAGACCCCATTATTTTATAATATGACATTATCAACTGATGCATATTAAATTGCCATGCTTGCATACATATTGTCATGTGGTTTGGGGGCCTTATGCCGATTCACGTTATAATTAAATATGGAGGCCATATGCGGGCAAATCTAGTCTAATATTCGTCCCATTTAAATTTGTGTAGCGAACCGGTGCTATCTTTTGCCATGTTAAGACAACATTTAAATTGTGGGGTATCTAAATAACTTGAACCACTTAAATATTTGTTGGGACCCCCGGTTCCGCCTAATCTTGCCTAATTGCATCGCGCCTTTGCCATGTCATACATCATACATGCATCATGCCCGATTTTCTACCGTAGTATTAAATAGTGCATCCGGTGTTTCTTCTAGTGCTTTGCTTCTACACGGATTAGGCCGATGAGTTGATGCGAGTGACGCCCGTTCTTCGGATGAACCTTCGGCAATGTTTTTTCAGGCGAGCAACTCCCCCTTTCTACCTACTTTACTTTATAGTATTTATTCCCTCCTGTTGATCTATTGCTATCTGTGTTGCGATGCTCTAGTTTTCGTACCCGTGATATCCCTTGCAGCCTTATATTGCCTTGGACACATCCTATTACCTGTTGATTGGTAGATAGTTGGACTTGCGCGTCGTAGTCGCTTGCTCAAGTGCTGTTGCGTGTCGTCAAGTACCACAGTTGTTGGAGTATTGCCGTATGTTTAAGGTTGGAGATGATCATGGCTTTAATTATCGTTTACTTTAATTACTGTTTAATAACTAAAATTGAAGTAGGTAAATGCAGAGGCACAGGTGGGCAATAGATGTTATTTGGTTGTTAACCGTCCACTTGTGTCCCGTAGGACCCCGAGTTCTTGACACCTGTTCCGAGATCGAGCGCGCTAACCACAGGTGGGGTGTATGGGCACCCCCATCGATTTAGTACCTGATTCCAAGTACTGTACTGGGGGCCACAATTAGTTTGGGGCTTTATTACTATCCTGTACTTATGCCATGCTTTACTGCTTTATTTACGATTGTGCGAGGAGCACCTGTCTTGTTAGGTCCGTGACACGTTTTGTGTCGATAAGCCCGAGAGTTTCGGTTCCCGATGTTACAGCCGTCTCCACAAACCCTGAGTCCGTCTCGGAGACCGTCCGACTTCGTTGCGGGTAGCTTAGTGGGGTGGCCCCCCGTGCTTGCTTTGGGTCTGGGAAACGTCGTGTCCGAAACCCCGTCGACATACCGTTGGGCGTATGTTTTGTGATCTTGTACCTACTTGATCCGACAACAAGGGTGTAGGTGCCTGTGGAAACTTTGGTGCACCCCTGCAGGGTTAAATCTTTTCGAGAAGCCGTGTCCACGGTTATGGACGACTTGGAGCACAGGTCTCGATCATAGACAACTATAACTAAAGTTTACTGTTATAATTTGACTTGTATCCGATATGACTAGTAATCAGCTCCACTACCACGGAATGGCTAAATAAAAGTACCAACAACTGCTGGGTTTGGGATATCTCATGCTAATTGTATTTGACTAGTAAATGTCGCAACTACAACGGAATGGTTAACTAAAATTGCCCACTGCTTATTATATCAGGATGATTATCTATACCTGACTAGTAATTGATGCAACTATAACTGAATGAATAAAACTGCCAACGGTGTGAGTTCCTCGGTTGACTTCCTCGTTTGGTCTCGAGGGGGAAACACCAAGATGGGTGTGTTTGGTGGTAGTATCAGGTTGGTTCCGAATAGGTCTTTCTTACCCCTCTCTGATAGCCGCTAGTTGTATCGAGTCTCTATAGGTTGTTTTGTGCATCTTTGCCGCCGCCATCCACCATACCTATGTAGGCGAGGACCGCCAATTCTAGCCTCGCCGTACTGGCCTCGATCTTGACCGCCTTCTTTTCCTTTGCCCTTTGTCGGCACCCCTTTGTTTAAGCAGGTTTTGAGATCGACGTCGTTAGCGGGGTTACCCTTCCGGCTTGGCTCAGGGGTTATGGACGCCAGTGGTTATTCTTCAGGGCTCTTAGCTCAATTTGCATCTTGTCCGTACTCGGACGCTATATCGTTTTAAAGGTGATTTGGATCTTTGTATTGTACCTCTGTATTCTTGACTCTTTGAGTCGCTGTTGTATATATCTGATTTGTGGGTTCCATCGAGGACTATTGTGTAATGATATTACTTTGTTTTCCACCCGCACGCAAGTGCCTGGTGTGCACCTTCGAATCGTTTCTATGCGGGTTTGGCGGGAAGCGCTGAAACTTGCATAGGGCCGATTCTGAGGGTGTTACAGAAACTAAGTCAAATCCGTGGCAACCAAAAGTTGCTGATACCAGTTGATATGGGATCCCTTGTGGGATTGACCCTAGGGTGGCCCGATCTTCACGGATTTGAGGCGAGGAGTGAGGGGAAACCCGATGAACACGATGAACGCAACACAAATGCACGCAAACACAACCCGATTCGATTTGCTCCCGTTGGTTCGAACAACCAATCCAATAGAATCCTCGACGAGAGACCGTTAGGTAGAATCACCAAAGGAGAGATCGGCAAGCGGATGATAGAATCCAAATCAAAGGAGAGAGTAGCAACCAAGTATAATCCCAAAGGGGAGAGACCTAGGACTACTATAATCCTTGATGAGGAGAGACCAAACACTTGAGGAGGGTCTTGACGACTTGGAGACGAACACCGAACTCCAAGGCCTTGTACAACTCATAGATTAACTATAGAGAGGGATTCCCATCTAGGGTTAGGCACAAGCCTTCATTCATCATCAACTCCAACTATATCTAAGCCACAAGGGGGCTATTTATAGTACTAGGGGCAAAGGGGTAGGTGGGAGGGAATATTCTAGGCATCAAACCCTTTACAGCATGCAGACTGGTATTTCCAGCGACAGGTTCGGTGGCGCTGGGGCTGGTGCCGATATTACCGACAGTGACCGGTATTTCCGGTCGTCAACCGAAAGGGCTCTCTGTAAGCGATTTCGACGGTAGGGCCGGTTCGCCGGTTTGTGTGCCGGAAGTTCGGCGATGGTTCGATTCATTGGTAGCGGAAGTTCGGCGGGCTTCCGGTGGCGGAACTGGCGTCGTCAAGTCTTCTTCTGCCTTCTCTTCCACACCTCTTGCTTGGGGGTCTTGGTACCTAGGGTCTTCTTGTCATCCTCTCTTGGTGTCATGGTCAAGGGCTTGGGAATAGCATTGGTAGTTGTTTCAAGTAGGATCCCATCCACGTGATAACCAAAGGAAGGTGAGATATGGAATGAATTCACCTTTGTGGGCATGGTTGATGTAGCATGACAATGGTGAATGCCATGTATTTGGATGCATCATTTATTGTTTTTGCTTACACTAATGTTGTCATTGAGTTTGTGCAAGGGATCAGAATGAAGGAAATTTTCAGGAGAAGGAGAAAAGGAATCTGAAGAGTTCGTCTTTGAATAGGTAAAAGTAGTGAAAACAGAAGGTTCGTGAAACGCCAATCTTTTTATATTTTTATGTTTTTAATACATAAGGAAGACTACGAGACGGATATGAAGAGGAAACAGAGTCCGGGGTGGACAAACCCACCCCAGGCGTGGCCCCAGCCTGGCCATGCCTGGAGGGGGTGTGCCACCCTTGAATTCCGTCTCCGCCTAGTTTCCGTGTCAATACCTTCCTTATGCCTTGAAACTTCGTAATATATAACCCCCCGGATTCCCCGAGGTTCGTGTATCGTGTTCTTGTCGTATTTTCGTTTCAATCTATTTTTGTTAGGAAATCTTCTCAAGTTTAGAGCACCATGGCCTCCGCCAACGACAAAGGCAAGAAGATCGTTGAGGAGATAAAGTTGGAAGAACAAACCGTCGCAGGTACAAGGGCAAGGAAACCTACTTTTGTAGGAGAAATTAACACCGGGGATGCTTTTTCTCGTAACATGCAGGGAATCATAGCCTTCGGTCCAGACTTCAGATAGTGCCCTGAGGCAGCGGAAGCCCTTCGAACCACTAACGAGTTTTTTGGTAAGTACCGTGCTTTGAGGATGAAGGTGGATATGATTCAAGAGGATAATAACAGGCTTCATAAGATGCTGGAAGATTTTCTGACCCGTCACAAGAGAACACCACCACCAAAGGAGTAATTCATCATCAGGTTTGGCATACCCTTGGCTTGTTCCAAGCTTGGGGGAGTGCCGCGGTATCACCACCATTATCTTTTACCTTTTTAGTGGATTCATATCTGTGGTAGAGAGGTTATCTTATAGTTTGGTTTGCATGTGTAAGTATCTCTTCATTAGTTGATTATCTTTGTATCCCTTTGTGTGAGTGCCTTTATTGGAATATTAATGAGAAGTCTCATCTTTTACTTTTTTCACTTCTTATTTTAGTTTGCAATCTCTATTATATGATGGATCTTGTTGATCAGTATTGGCACCACTTTGGGAGCATCAAGTAAATCTAAATTGGTTTTGGCAAACCAAGTTCTGGTCAGTAGCAATACCTTTTGAAGTTTGAAAGAATAAGAGAAAAAGCTAACAGGTATTTTGTATCATGTGTTTTGTTTCTTGTTGGCTCATAAGCTTAATATTCTTTATTTAAGATCTTTTATGTCTTCAAGTAAGATTGCATGTTTGGCTTTATTACTTGTATGTTTGTTTGTTTCTTTCAACTCTCTTGCTTGCTACCCATCCTTGCTAGCCAAAAACCTATTTTGAGAAGGCATACTTCTCATGTTTCCAAATCCTTTGAACCAAACATATGCCATTTGTGTACACCATATCTACCTAGTAGCATTTTTTCTATTCCAAGCAAATTCTCAAGCTTCATCTACCTTTCGAATTAAAAAATATTTTGTTATGTGAAAACTAGTTAGTAAAGCTCTCACGAACTTGATGGCACACCTTATTTTCTTGACCCTAATATACTTAAACCATTTTGCCATCGAAGTTGTATATGCTTGCATCTATACGTTGGAATTAGCATAACCGTGCTGTCACGGGGACGTTCTAAACATTGCACTTGTACTCTGTACACAGTTGATATTGTGCTCTTTTGTCTATGGATGTCAACAGTGTGAAATAAAGAGGGAACTTGTAAGTCCATGGAGTTTGTATTTTGTGTTAGAGAAACGCCTGGGCCGCTAGCCTAAGCCATGCCTAATTATGGTGAAAACTTGCAGCATCACCATAGTGAGCTATCTATAAAGCATCATCAATAAAAAGCTATGCACATAGTAAATAAAAAGATCATTGAGATGCTCATTGTCTGCTTGCATTGTCATTTTGGTTATGGGAAAGCTCCTGTACCATGTGCAAGGGGTACCCCGTTGTCGGTTCTCTATGATACGCATGTACTTACAATGACAAGAACTTACCTGTGACCAAAGTTGAGTAGCATGAGGAGTGGCCCTCATATTCAAGGGACATGAGATTGCCAACTTATATTTCGTCAAGCATATACTCCATCTTTGTGCACTTTAACCTTAGTCATCTAAAGATGCCTACGATAGGGGAAATGAGTGCTCAAAGCTAGTATGCCAACACCCGGATTTTTCAATCCTAGATGCCTGTTATGCCATACATCGCAATCCCAGGATTACCATTTTTGCGAGACATAACAGAATTGGATATCATAGTACATCATCCATTACAAACGATACATAAGTTCTTACACAAATAGGGATCTCATGATCCAGTTCTTAATACAACATCAAGTAGCGGAATACGTAATAATAACGGTAGCGTAGGCGAAGCTCCATCTTTGGGGTCACAGGCAATGCTGACGATGGGAAATGATCCTAGTTGTCGTAACCTTCCTGGGGTCCATCCTCCAGGTACTCCTCTTCATAGTCTGGCCATGGGAATAGCTAGGGACAAAGCCATGAGTACTCTTTAAGTACTCGCAAACTAATACTAATAGGTAAAAGGGGTTTTTGGATAATAGGACACTAGGATCTAGGGTTGTTTTGCAAAATCCAGGTTTATCACTACTAAGTTCTAAAGCTGGTCACAATTTTATAACTCCTAAGTGGGATCTTGTAACTCATGTCACAACTCTATTGTGGTCAAGTCAAAGTCTCAATTCATTTCGCAAGTCATTATGGAAAGTGTGACGGGGGAACAGTATGGCCACTCCAACTGTCCATAACCGTGGACGCGGCTATTCGAATAGTTTGACACTCTGCAGAGATTGTACACTTTCACCACAACATTCGATACATCCGTCAGGAACAAATCCTGAATTCACCATACTCAGTATGCGGATAATCAATCCTAACCTTTCAATTACACGCCCTAGTATAAGTACCTATGAGTCTGGCCTCCCAACCATGACCAACTGTCATCTTAGGTACTGCACAGGTGGACAATCTTCACAAGGTAGCCTCAGCTCAGACCTTGGCCGTGAGGGAACTAATACTAATGTATATAAGTTTCCATTCAAGCCCTACCCAATATTCGGGTATTGTGGTTGTACGATAAAATTGGAATGGTATCACATCCAGACAACCATCAGTTTTATAAAGGGCTAAAGCTCATGCCTCAACATTTTCATCACTAAAATCATCAGGTGTTCGGAAACACCTGTCCAAAACATTTCAATAGAATGATCCATCATTCCAAGGTTTTCATAACCATTTTTCCACCAAGTATTCCCATCTAAAGTTGATCAAGTTTAATGCTTAGCACTAGCATCTACAAGTGGGGGTAAGCACTGATGAGGGGTGGGAACTAGTAGGTGCTAACTAAGTTCAATCTTATGCCTTGGGAGGATATCAAGGTTATTTAGCTTAGGCCAAATTTTATGCTCTTTATGCAACCTTCAAATATCTTTCTAGTGTCTAAATCACTTAAGTAACTCTAAGTAAGTAGCTTTGATAAAGAAATAAAGTAGAAAGCTTGCAACTAAAACTGGGATTGGTTTATCAAGTGGGTATGATCACATATGCTTAAGTCATATAGTAGGCATGGTAACAAGTAAGGGTTTGTTGCCTCAGTTGGGTATTCTGCAAGAGTTAACTTGCATCAATATCAGTATAAGCTTGCATAGGTATAGCATCAGCTTTCCTTGTGCAGAGCAGTGGTTGACGTTCTCCTCGGCTTCTTCTTCTTAGTATCCTCCTTCCTCCTCGTATCCTTGGTCGGTACTAGCGTTTATGAATAAATACGAGGTACACAATCACCAAACAATACTTAACTACTTGCAATCATCACACACAAGGGTCCTATAGATGGTCTATCATCATCTCTAACATTACAAGTTTAAGGCTTGGTTTAATTCCTTTTATTTTTAGAAAAGTAGCTTCTACTCATTGAAAAACTACTTAAGATTTAATATTCTCCAAACCAAGCATGGGATCATGTTGACACATGTCATCACCACATATTTTAGTCCATGGGAATGTGATTTAAAGTGGTGTCACAATTTAATAAGGTTTTACCCTTTTATTTTATTTAAATATAATGACTAGAAATGCCTATGTAGTATTCTTTTATTACTTGAACATTATTTCTATAAGTAAACCTATATATTTTTATATATTCTGAAAGGTATGGTTAAATGTGATTTTTGAGAGTTGGAATCAACTCAAAAGCTATTATGGTTTAAATTTGAAAAATGTTTGAATGCAGAAAAGCTTCTGTCTTGTTATTTTTACCATGGATGATCTATAGATCTAAATGACTTGAATCCAACGGGCTTGGATTCAGCATTCACAGACCTTTCCAACAAAATTGGTTTCATTCAAATTTGTTCACTGAATTGATCTGGGTTGATTTTTGAAGTTGGGTATAGAAGTGTGTTTGAATTGAAATGGAAAAAGTTTAATTTGAATAACTGGGCTACACGGGAAAAGTTAACGGGCCGGCCTGCTAAGCGCAGTGCTCCCGCGGGCTGCTTAAGTGGGTGTCCCCACTTGCCAGTGAGACAGGGAGGGGCGAAGCGGTACGGGGCAACGTGGGTCGTTCGATCTGATTCTAATCCAACGGCTGGGAGTCATCGTTGACGCGAGACAACACCGGCAAGAAAGAAACCTAGCGCGGCCAGTGAGGGTTGCTGGGGGCTCACCGGTGTCTTGGCGGGTCAATGGCGGGAAACGATGAAGTCGGCGACGGCGAACTCGGGGTGGTCGCGGTAGCTCTTGGGTGGGCCGAAATCGATGGCTCCTTCTTCTCCGAGCGGCGGCTCGATGAAATTCCGGCGAGGTGGTGCTCGCCTTGCTCCGGGAATGGTGTGGCACGATCAGTGACGAGAGGGGAGTAAGATGGTGTGAATAAATCGAGCGGGGGTGGCCTCTATTTATAGTCGAGCGTGGGGACCGACGGGGCGCAAGGTGAGCTCGTCGGGGGCGATGTTACAGGCGGCTATTGGCATGGGCGGTGAGGGATGCGGTGTTCCTGGCGATGCTCAATGACATGGTTTCAAGGCGTGGGGCGGTGCGGTTTGGTCTGGAACATGCGACGCTCTGCGCGGCAGAGGCGGCGTCTTCGACGGCGAGTGGTGGCTGTACGTCACGGGGCGGCGGACGGGGATGTCTGGCGGTCTCCTGGGTCGGTGGGGATTGTGTATGCACGCGGGGAGGGCGGCGAGCGGTCTGTGGGATTCGGTCGAGGGTGGTGCTCTGGCGCACGCTCGGCATGGTCGCTGGCGAGGTTGGCATGGTTCGTGCGTGTGGTCCAGGGCTTGGCAACGCTCGCGGCTGGGACAGGGAGTGGCGGTGGACGGTGGGCTGCCTCCTAGACATGCTATAGTGTTTGATGTTTGTTTTCGAGGGATAGGGAGTGGCGGTGGATGGTTCCTAGATGATCTACTGAGCTGGTTGTGAGCTAACTAGGGAACAAGTTAGTCCAATTTTACTGCACACTATAGTGTTTGATGTTTGTTTGATTTGTATCTGCAACCTGTTTGATGAAATGGCCGCATGAATTCCAGTTTTGAATTTTGAAAAGATTTTTGGTGGGTTTTCTAGGTTGGTGTTTGTGAGTATTCAGATGCTTGGGTTTTGAAAGTTGAGCTTGTTTGAGTGGTTTTTGAAAAAGTGGGATCTTCCCATATGATAAAGATTCAATTTTGAATTGTCATTTAAACTATGCATTTGAAAGTTTTTGGATGATCACAAAGTGGGCCTTAATACTTTGTTATGAGTACATTCAAGGGGTGCAAAGATCCAAAAAAGTTTTTGTTAGGTTCTGAAAGTTTGAGACAGCCAAAGTAGGCATGAGAGTTAAATTGGTCAAAGTGACCATTCATTTAATATATGTGTTTTGATTTACTTTGTCTTTAGGAAATGTGTGGGAAATGTTTTAGATGATGTTTATTTCACCTAAGAAATATTTTACCATCAAAGAAACAACCAAACAAGGTGGTTTTAAAATAATTCAAAATTAATGCATACACATATGCATACATTCATAATTTTATTTAGAAAAGTTTTTTGTTAACCCTAATTTTGATGATTAGAGTTTGATGATCCAAGCTTAGTATTTTTGGGATGTTACAAACCTTCCCCCCTTAAACAAAATCTCGTCCCGAGATTTGAAAAAGGACGAAAAGTTTACCTAGGATTTGAAGAGATCGGGAAACTCTGTCCTGATGTGATCTTCGTGTTCCCATGTAGCTTCCTCTTCTGTGTGGTTGCTCCACTGACTCTTGAGAAACTTGATGCTTCGGGTTCGGGTAGTTCGAAAAGCTTCTTCCAAAATACGGATGGGTACTTCGGGATAGGTAAGGTCATCGTTGATCTCTATGGTCCGATGGTCGATATTCTTGAACACTTCGGTCTTCTCGGGGACTTCGAGACACTTGCGAAGTAACAAGATATGGAACACGTTGTGCACTGCTGACATCTCTTCGGGTAGCTCCAATTGATACGATACTTCTCCTCGACGATTCAGAACTTTGAAAGGTCCAATATATCTGCGGGCTAACTTTCCTTTGAGTTGGAAACGCTGCATTCCCTTCAATGGCGACACTTTCAGATAAACAAAATCTCCAATGTTGAATGCGAGGTCTCTACGTCTCTTGTCGGCATAACTCTTCTGTCTGGATTGGGCGGTCTTGAGGTGCTCACGAATCTTGTGAACCTTCTCTTCTGCTTCTCGTAGGATGTCGGGTCCGAAAATCTGACTCTCTCCTACTTCCGACCAGTTCAAAGGGGTGCGACACTTCCTTCCATACATAAATTCAAATGGGGCCATTTGCAAGCTGGATTGATAACTATTGTTGTAAGAAAATTCTACGAACGGTAGACAGTCTTCCCACTTGGATCCATATTCTAACACGCATTCTCTCAACATATCTTCGAGTATTTGATTTACTCGCTCCATTTATCCATCGGTCTGAGGGTGATACGCGGTGCTGAAATCTAGGCGGGTTCCTAAACCTTCTTGGACTTTCTTCCAGAATCTCGAGGTAAACTGAGTTCCTCGATCCGATACTATGTTCTTGGGGACTCCGTGCAAACTAGCGATTCTAGCGATGTATAACTCCGCTAGTTTCGAACTCTGATATGTGGTTTTGACGGGCAAGAAATGGGAGACTTTGGACAATCTGTCCACTATGACCCATATAGAGTCATTTCCCCTACTAGAAGTAGGTAGTCCAGTGATACAGTCCATTTCTACAGAATCCCATTTCCATTCCAGAATCTGCAAGGGTTGCAACAATCCAGCGGGTCTTTGATGTCCTTCCTTGACTCGCTGACATATATCACACTTGGCGATATAGCTTCCTATTTCTCTCTTCATATTATGCCACCAAAATTGCTCTTTCAAAACTTGATACATCTTAGTTCCTCCGAGATGGATAGAATAAAGAGTATCATGGGCCTCCTTCAAAATAACTTCTTTCAACTCAGAATCTGATGGTACACAAAGGCGTCCTTTGTACCACAGAACTCCTTCGTCCTCGGTGAATCCAGGTACTTTGCCTCTACCAATACGACACTTGATTCCATCGATACTGGCATTTCCCTTCTGCGCCTCTTTAATCTGACTGATCAAGGTGGGCTGAAGTTCTATGCTAGCCAAAAATCCTTCACTTACTAATTCCATTCGAAAATCTTCTAGCTCCTTGTGCAGACTTGGTTGCTCCTTCAAAATCATGGAGTTCAAGCGGCACGGCAATCTGCTAAGGGCATCTGCTACCACGTTGGCTTTACCAGGCTGATAGTGAATGTCCAGATCGTAATCCTTGATTAGCTCAATCCATCTTCTATGCCTCATATTCAGATCCTTCTGAGTGAATATATACTTTAGGCTCTTGTGATCCGAATAAATCTCACAACGATTTCCCATCAGGTAATGTCTCCATGTTTTCAGGGCTAGAACTACGGCTGCGAGTTCGAGGTCATGGGTTGGGTAATTTTGCTCATGTTGCTTCAATTGTCGGGATAGATAAGATATAACATTGCCTTCTTGCATTAGCACACATCCGAGACCAATCTTGGATGCGTCACAATACACATCGAAGGGCTTCGTGATATCAGGCATGATCAAGATTGGGGCTGATATCAATCTCCTCTTGAGTTCTTGAAAACTCGCTTCACACTTGTCTGTCCATTAAAACTTCTTGTCCATATTTAGCAATTGGGTCATGGGTTGGGCGATACTCGAGAATCCTTCTACGAATTTGCGGTAGTATCTCGCCAATTCGAGAAATGCACGAACTTGGGTTTGAGTGGTTGGGGCTTGCCAATCTTCTACATCTTTCACTTTGGCAGGGTCAACGGCAATTCGTCCGGCTGATACAATGTGACCGAGGAATCCTACTTCCTATAACCAGAATTCACATTAGCTAAATTTGGCATACAACTGATGCTCTCTAAGGGTTCTAAGAATGGTCCTTAGGTGTAGCTCATGTTCTTCTTCTGATTTGGAATAAATCAGAATGTCATCGATGAAAACAACGACAAACTTATCCAGGAAGTCCATAAAAATCTTATTCATGAGGTTCATGAAATAAGCGGGGGCGTTGGTTAATCCGAAAGACATGACTGTATACTCGTACAATCCATATCTGGTGGTAAAGGCAGTCTTTGGAATATCCTCTGCATGAATTTTGAGTTGATGATAGCCATTTCTAAGATCAATCTTAGAAAACACTTTGGCACCAGTCAACTTATCAAACAAATCTTCGATCTTGGGCAAGGGGTACTTGTTCTTGATGGTGACATCATTCAACTTCTGATAATCCGTACACAAACGGTTACCTCCATCCTTCTTGTCCACAAACAAGACAGGTGATCTCCATGGTGACGCACTTGGTTGAATCAATCCAATTTCTAGCATGGAATCCAGTTGCTTCTTTAGTTCTGCGAGCTCTGACGGGTTCATACTATAGGTTCTCTAGGCTATGGGTCCGGTTCCGGGGATTAGTTCAATGATAAACTTGATATCCCGATCTGGGGGCATACCGGGCAAAACATCTGGAAATACATCGGGGTATTCACAGACTATCCGGACTTGGTCAATGGTAGGTTGGGCTATACTCTTGTTGCATTTGAATTCACGAGGTAAGGTTTCAGATATATGCTCGACTGATATTCCAGCGGTACTGGTCATAGTGATGGCTTTCTTGGCAGAGTCAATCAATCCTCTATGTTTGGACATCCAATCCATTCCTAGTACTACTTCCAAACCTTTAGTTCCAAGTACTATCAGATTTGCATAAAAATCTATGCCATGGATTCGGATAGGGACGGCTTTGAAAATTTGCCTAGCCTTGGTGGTTGATCCGGGAATTTGCACAATCATCACATGCTTTAATTTGGTTGGTTGAATTTTACTAGTGCATGCAAATTCTTCGGTGACAAATGAATGCGATGCACCAGAGTCAAACAACACTCGTGCAAGTACTGAATTAACAGAAAACATACCCAGCACAACGTCTGGCGCTTCCTGAGCTTCTTCAGCATGCATGAGAAAAAGACGGCCATTGCGGTTGAGTGAATTCCCTGGGGCAAATCTTCTTCCGGGCTGAACACGACTTCTTTGCCGCTGGGGCATTGGCATTGGGGGCTGTAGCATTCTTCTTGTTGGGGAACTCGTTGGAATAGTGGCCTTTATTTCCACAGTCATAACAAGTCACTTGTGACTTGTCCTTGGCTGCGACAGGCACAACATTACTTCCAGTCCTAGGGGCATTGTTGGTGATGGCGGTAGCATTGTTGTTGTTGAACTTGGGTGGGGCACGATTGAAATTGCTAGAGTTGCCGGGGTTGTTGTGATTTCCTCCGGGTCTAGGGTTTCCACGGTTGGAATAGGTTGGACGGTTCATCGGGGGTCTGTTGGTTCTTGGGGAAAATCCTAGAGATGGGTTGGGGCGATACTTCGGGGTCTGATGGGTTCTTGGCTGATGCATCATGCGACGCTTGCGGTTCTCATTGGCTTGGTTGATCTTTCCTTCCATCTGGATAGCAGAGTCGACAAGGGCTTCAATATCTGCAAAGGGGATATTGACTAACACCGTCTGCATCTCGTCATGCAGACCATTCAGGAATCTTTCTTTCTTCTTGGTTTCGGTGTCTATCTCGTCCGGGGCATACCTAGTAATGACAAAAATTTGTCACGGTATTCCACTACAGTCATCCTTCCTTGCTTCAGCTCTCTGAACTCGTCTCTCATTCTCATGATCAAACCTGGTGGTACATGGGTTCTGCTAAAATTGACCTTGAATTCCTCCCAGGTCATCACCTGGCCTCCGGTCATTGCACGAACACTGTTCCACCATGCTCGGGCATCTCCGGCTAGATAGTGGGTGGAGAACAGGACTTTCTCGTTGGCTTCCACTCCAGTGACTTCTATGTTATTTTCCATGGTTTGCAGCCAATCATCGGCGTCTAGGGGCTCTTCTGACTTAGTGAAAATAGGTGGGTTGGTGTTCTGGAAATTCTTGAGCTTAGATCCATGGTTGTCCTGATTTCCGTGGCCTTGGTTGTTGTGGGCTAGCTGGGCTATCTGCTGAAGGGTGGCTAGGTTGGGTTGATGTTCCGCTCTTTCAGCTTCGCGGTCAGAGGTCAGCATTTGCAGAATCTGCAACATCAGGTCCGGGGCTGAACCACTTCCTCCACGTGGCATCTGAATATTTAGATAGATCATGAGAAAAGAGGGAAATTTCTAAGGTTTTGGGTCTTTGAAAAGTTTTTAAAGTTTTCCTCAGATTTTTCTAGCAACTTGCTTTTTCGTTCATTCATTCATAGCACACAGTACAACACACACCACAACAAATAAAAGCAGATGGTTTTAAGAACCATTCTGAGAACTACGATACAGTGGAACCGAATACTACTCACTACGCTAGTGCTCAAGTGCTACTACTCCTTGGAATCTGTGGCTTCATCATCCTCATCATCATCGATGAAGGCGAAATCATCCTCGTCGGTGAAGAAGTCCATGGCCTGATCCTCCAGAAAATCATCGTCATCGCTGAGATAGGAGTAAGGGTCTCCACGAAGATCTTCTTCGGCATTCTCCCTTTCCTCCAACTGCATGTCTCTCTCGTGGATGGTCTCTTCCAAAGATGAGATGCGGTGGCAAAGACGGGCAATGATGCCCTCCTTCTTGTCGAGCTGACGGCGGCGAGACTTGCGGTCCTTTGCTAGCATGGCGATGGTCTGATCCTTCGTCTTGATGATGGCAGACTTGTGGTTGCAGTAGTCATGGCAGTTGTCCAATTCCTGCTGACGATCGTACATCATGAAGCTAAGGTGGTCCAATTGGGTATTCAGCTCGGGGTGGTATGGGGCTTCCAGTGGTTGTCCATTAGCATCACGCCTTGGGCAAAACTCAAAGCGAGTACCCTTGATCTGATTGATGCTTTGCCCACACAGACGGGAAAGAGCTTCCTGCATTGCTCTGGAAAGTCCATCGAGCCAGTTGTTTTCCCTCAAGGTAAACTGAATTCCCTCCGAGGTGGGAGGTTCAATCTTTCCTCGGAGACATGCAACAATTAGCCACTGCATGTCTTCTCCTCCCTGATCATTGAGCTGAGCTCCGAAGAACTCGGGGTGCGGACGCTCCAGAAGTTCCGAAAGCTGGCCCAAATCCCTCTCAAAGATAAGGTCTCCTCCATTCCCAAGTTGGTAAAACTTGATGTACTTCACGTCCATCTATAAAAATAGAGGATGAGTAGGTTAGCAGCGTGATCAAGTGTGTCAAAATTTTATGTATTTTGCAAGAGTTTTTGAGGAACATGAATTTTTATGAAAGAATCAAAGAGATAATAATGAGAATAATTTTTTTGTAAATATTTGTTTTCTTTAGTTTTGAAACTAAGTTTTTGGGTTAAAACGTCCAGTCTAACTAGGATCTCCTATGGTCAGGATGGCTCTGATACCAACTTGACAACACCCGGATTTTTCAATCCTAGATGCCTGTTATGCCATACATCGCAATCCCAGGATTACCATTTTTGCGAGACATAACAGAATTGGATACCATAGTACATCATCCATTACAAACGATACATAAGTTCTTACAGAAATAGGGATCTCATGATCCAGTTCTTAATACAACATCAAGCAGCGGAATACGTAATAATAACGGTAGCATAGGCGAAGCTCCATCTTCGGGGTCACTGGAAATGCTGACGATGGGAGATGATCCTAGTTGTCGTAACCTTCTTGGGGTCCATCCTCCAGGTAATCCTCTTCATAGTCTGGCCATGGGAATAGCCAGGGACAAAGCCATGAGTACTCTTTAAGTACTCGCAAACTAATACTAACAGGTAAAAGGGGTTTTTGGATAATAGGACACTAGGCTCTAGGGTTGTTTTGGAAAATCCAGGTTTATCTCTACTAAGTTCTAAAGCTAGTCAAAATTTTATAACTCCTAAGTGGGATCTTGTAACTCATGTCACAACTCTATTGTGGTCAAGTCAAAGTCTCAATTCATTTCGCAAGTCATTTTGGAAAGTCTGACGGGGGAACAGTATGGCCACTCCAACTGTCCATAACCGCGGACGCGGCTATTCGAATAGTTTGACACTCTGCAGAAATTGTACACTTTCACCACAACATTCGATACATCCGTCAGGAACAAATCCTGAATTCACCATACTCAGTATGCGGATAATCAATCCTAACCTTTCAATTACACGCCCTAGTAAAAGTACCTCTCTTGTGAGTCTGGCCTCCCAACCATGACCAACTGTCATCTTGGGTACTGCACAGGTGGACAATCTTCACAAGGTAGCCTCAGCTCAGACCTTGGTCGTGAGGGAACTAATACTAAGGTATATAAGTTTCCATTCAAGCCCTACCCAATATTCGGGTATTGTGGTTGTACGATAAAATTGGAATGGTATCGCATCCAGACAACCATCAGTTTTATAAAGGGATAAGGCTCATGCCTCAACATTTTCATCACTAAAATCATCAGGTGTTCGGAAACACATGTCCAAAACATTTCAATAGAATGATCCATCATTCCAAGGTTTTCATAACCATTTTTCCACCAAGTATTCCCATCTAAAGTTGATCAAGTTTTATGCTTAGCACTAGCATCTACAAGTGGGGGTAAGCACTGATGAGGGGTGGAAACTAGTAGGTGCTAACTAAGTTCAATCTTATGCCTTGGGATGATATCAAGGTTATTTAGCTTAGCCCAAATTTTATGCTCTTTATGCAACCTTCAAATATCTTTCTAGTGTCTAAATCACTTAAGTAAATCTAAGTAAGTAGCTTTGATAAAGAAATAAAGTAGAAAGCTTGCAACTAAAACTGGGATTGGTTTATCAAGTGGGTATGATCACATATTCTTAAGGCATATAGTAGGCATGGTAACAAGTAAGGGTTTGTTGCCTCAGTTGGGTATTCTGCAAGAGTTAACTTGCATCAATATCAGTATAAGCTTGCATAGGTATAGCATCAGCTTGCCTTGTGCAGAGCAGTGGTTGAAGTTCTCCTCGGCTTCTTCTTCGTAGTATCCTCCTTCCTACTCGTATCCTTGGTCGGTACTAGCGTCTATGAATAAATACGAGGTACACAATCACCAAACAATACTTAAATACTTGCAATCATCACACACAAGGGTCCTATAGATGGTCTATCATCATCTCTAACATTACAAGTTTAAGGCTTGGTTTAATTCCTTTTATTTTTAGAAAAGTAATTTCTACTCATTGAAAAACTACTTAAGATTTAATATTCTCCAAACCAAGCATGGGATCATGTTGACACATGTCATCACCACATATTTTAGTCCATGGGAATGTGATTTAAAGTGGTGTCACAATTTAATAAGGTTTTAACCTTTTATTTTATTTAAATATAATGACTAGAAATGCCTATGTAGTATTCTTTTATTACTTGAACATTATTTCTGTAAGTAAACCTATATATTTTTATATATTCTGAAGGTTAATTGTGATTTTTGAGAGTTGGAATCAACTCAAAAGCTATTATGGTTTAAATTTGAAAAATGTTTGAATGCAGAAAAGCTTCTGGCTTGTTATTTTTACCATGGATGATCTATAGATCCAAATGACTTGAATCCAACGGGCTTGGATTCAGCATTCACAGACCTTTCCAACAAAATTGGTTTCATTCAAATTGGTGCACTGAATTGATCTGGGTTGATTTTTGAAGTTGGGTACATAAGTGTGTTTGAATTGAAATGGAAAAAGTTTAATTTGAATAACTGGGCTGCGCGGGAAAAGTTAACGGGCCGGCCTGCTAAGCGCAGTGCTCCCGCGGGCTGCTTAAGTGGGTGTCCCCACTTGCCAGTGAGACAGGGAGGGGCGAAGCGGTACGGGGCAACGTGGGTCGTTCGATCTGATTCTAATCCAACGGCTGGGAGTCATCGTTGACACGAGACAACGCCGGCGAGAAAGAAACCTAGCGCGGCTAGTGAGGGTTGCTGGGGGCACATCGGGGTGCTGGCAAGGGTCGGCGAGATGGGAAAACGACGAAGTCGACGACGGCGAACTCAGGGGTGGTCGCGGCAGCTCTTGGGGTGGACGAAATCGATGGCTCCCTTCTTCTCCAGACAGGGCGGGCTCCGATGAAATTACGGCGAGGTGGTGCTCGCCTTGCTCCGGGAACGGTGTGGCACGATCAGTGACGAGAGGGGAGTGAGATGGTGTGAAGAAATCGAGCGGGGGTGGCCTCTATTTATAGTCGAGCGAGGGGACCGACGGGGTGCAAGGTGAGCTCGTGTCAGGCGATGTTACAGTGGCTATTGGCATGGGCGATGGTAGGGGCGGTGCGGTGTTCCCTAGCGATGCTCAACGACATGGTTTCGTGGGGCGGTGCGGTTTGATGCGAACATGCGACGCCTGCTGGCAGAGGCGGCGTCTTCGGCGGCGGCGGTGGTACGTCACGCGGCGAACGGGATGTCCGGTCTCTCTCGGTGGGGATTGTGTGGCGCACGCAGGGCGCAATCTGGGCGGGCCGAGGGTGGTGCCCTGGCGCACGCTCGGCATGGTCGTCGGCGAGGTTGGCATGGTTCGTGCGTGTGTTCCAGGGCTTGGCAACGCTCGCGGCTGGGACAGGGAGTGGCGGTGGACGGTGGGCTGCCATCCAGACATGCTGGCTAGGCTTGTGTCTCCTCCTAGCTTGCTGTCGACATGGGGGTGACATGGGTGTGCTCGGTTGTTCACCATTGATGGCAATAGCAAGCTCACAGTGGTTCTAGTGCTTGGTTAATCTTCCTAGATGATCTACTGAGCTGGTTGTGAGCTAACTAGGGAACAATTTAGGCCAATTTTACTGCACACTATAGTGTTTGATGTTTGTTTGATTTGTATCTGCAACCTGTTTGATGAAATGGCCGCATGAATTCAAGTTTTGAATTTTGAAAAGATTTTTGGTGGGTTTGCAAGGTTGGTGTTTGTGAGTCTGCAGATGCTTGGGTTTTGAAAGTTGAGCTTGTTTGAGTGGTTTTTGCAAAAGTGGGATCTTCCCATATGATAAAGATTCAATTTTGAATTGTCATTTAAACTATGCATTTGAAAGTTTCTGGATGATCACAAAGTGGGCCCTGATACTTTGTTATGAGTACATTCAAGGGGTGCAAAGATCCAGAAAAGTTTCTGTTAGGTTCTGAAAGTTTGAGACAGCCAAAGTAGGCATGAGAGTTAAATTGGTCAAAGTGACCATTCATTTAATATATGTGTTTTGAATTACTTGTCTTTAGGAAATGTGTGGGAAATGTTTTAGATGATGTTTATTTCACCTAAGAAACATTTTACGAGCAAAGAAACAACCAAACAAGGTGGTTTTAAAAGAATTCAAAATCAATGCATACACATATGCATGCATTCATAATTTTATTGAGAAAAGTTTTTTGTTAACCCTAATTTTGATGATTAGAGTTTGATGATCCAAGCTTAGTATTTTTGGGATGTTACATAGTAAGTATCATAATCTTTTGGAAGATCTTTATGACTTGTAATCCCTGCTTCCCTCTAAGAAGGGACCTTTCTCCCACTTCCAAGTTGAGTCAGTAAACCTACTTCCTCTCTTTCTCCAGCAAGCATTTTGTGGCATCCCGCAAAACCACTACTAGAAAATCGCGTTGAATTTGTGCATTGCATCGTCGTCATCATGCATTGTTTGCCAAAACTATGTTTGCAAAGCCTGTGTTGTTTTCTAAAACGCCCCCTCTTGATTCAACATCGAAACCGGTCGGAATATTTTGTTTTGTTAAAATTGTTTTGCAAACGGTCCGTTTAATTAAATAAAACTTTTAATTAATTTTAGCGGCAATGAACGGGCCGATTTAGCCCGAACGACCACCCTTAAAACCAGATCGCCCAACCTGCCAGCCCCATCTAATTCTAAACCCACCTAAAAGCTACCCAACCTACCCTCCACCTCAACTGGCCTATCCCCATCCGCCACCTTACCTCCTCTCCTCCCTCCAGCCACTAGGCTACTGCCACATCACCCCTTCCCCTCTTCCCTCTCTCTCCTCTCAAACCCCCCTGCCACACACCCACACAACACGACGCACACACCGCCCGACCCCGCGCCAACCCCTGGCCCCACGTGACCCCACCAGCTCCACCAACCCTGCCTCCCTCCAGCCATGAGCACCCACACCACCTCCCGCCACAAGCGCGCTGGCGCTCCGCTGCCTCCCGCCTCGCTCCCACCCACACCACCTCCCGCCTCAGCACCCGGCGCTGAAAGCAGCCGCCCGCCGCCAGCGACCTCGCCTGCCCGCATCCACCGCCACACCTCGCCTGGTCCGCTGCCCTCCACTCGCCCCTCTGCGCCGCCCGCTTGGCCGCAGCTCCCCTCCGCTGCCCGCCCACCTCTGCCCCTCAGCAGCTCACCGCCATGCCGCCTCTAGCCTCCAAGCCGCCGCCTTCCAGACCCCACATCTCGCCAGCCAGCAGCCTCGCCGCCCGGCCGCTGCTAGGCCGGCCTCCGCCCTGCAGCTCGCCTCCCGTGCTCCGCCACCGACCCGGACAAAATTATGAACAAGTGGTGTAACTTGCCTTGATCCGAGCAGCACTCTACACAATAGCACTCCTTAGCGCACTCCGAGCAATCTAACGAATCACAACAAGATTTAATCACAACTTGCTCAAGGCATACACAAAAGAAAACATGCATGCATGCACATGGTAGTTTATGCAAGGGTTGGATGAATTAATCGAAGTGGCAAGTTTGTGGTTTGTGATAATGTATGGGTGTTTCAAGGGTTTAGATTTAATTTGAATCACAAACAATTCCGATGAGATCAAACCCTCTAAAAAGTTAGATCTAGTAACCCTGAGTTGTTTGATGATTTGTACCAGTAGACATTTGTGGAAACAAAAATTATTGCAGCAAGATTCAAACAAAAAGGATTTTCAACTATTTTCATATAGATTAAAAACCCTCTAATACAATGATTAAAATTACTCCCAAAACATTACTGCAAACCTGCAATATTAATACAGATTTGGGTCCTACATAAAATTAGGAATCCAACGGTATATTATAAGCTAGATTTGGCCAAATATTCGATTTTTGGTGAATTTCGCAAGTTTAAAACCCAATCTGCAACCAGATTTGAATTCCCACTTAAAGGAATAGCCAGGTGGCTTCGTCTGATTGGTCCATCTGGACCGACGCGGCGCTGACGCGGCTGCGGGCGCGGCCCTGCCACGCGGCAACGCGGTATTGGCCAGTACCGCTTCGCCCTCCCATCTAATCTAAACCGTCCAACTTGGATCCGACGGACCGGAGTGGTGGCGAGAGCTTACCGGCGGCGCGACGGCGAGACGGCGGCGGCGCGGCCAGACGTGGTCGTCGGCGACGTTGCGGTGGTTCCCTGAAGCAGCGGAGAACACGATGGCGCTCTTCTCCTCCTCGCGGTCCTGCCTGCGTGATCGGATTCAGCTCCCCTGTCCTCGTCTAGGCGCACACCTCCAGTGGTTCCCGCGGCTCCGGCCGCGTCGAGGGAATTCCCGCCAGCGCCCGCCTGGGCTGTGGCTGCGCCGGCGCCCGCTTAGGTGGGTTATCTCCTTTTTTTTTCTGTAAACCATTTCTCTTTTTCTGTTTTCTTTAAACCTCAATAACCTTTGCAAACTAGGTCCAAATTTTATAAAACTTGCTTCTAAATTTTCATAAAATTGAGGTGGTCAACAGGACCATGTCTATGTTGTTTTTACAAGGTCTTCTTAAGAGGGGCCAAACTAATACAACAAGAGTGCTTAAGAGGGAAATTAAAATAGGGTTGGGTTTATGTGTTAGGATGCAATTGATGCAAGGGTGAAACATGACACTAATAATGCCCAAGCACAGAAACTGGAATGTTACACCTGGCGTGCGTGCACAGTGGCGGGTTGACCTCGCCTCAGTACATGAGTTGGCCTCAGGTGATGATGCGCGGGCAGTTGGTCACCAGGTACCCGAGTCAGATGACGCTGTCCGAAGAACGGGGATCCCACAAGACTGCTCCACCGGTACGCCAAGCTCGTCAAGTGAAGGAAACCTCAAGATCTCCAAGGCGATGCCACTCGGGGTGCTCCGACATGGAAACCGGAGGCGATGATGTCGGATGCGACCAGTCCTTCTTCTCGGAACCGAAGACCGTGGACGCCAAGTCCCCGGGTTCAAAGGCGACAAGAACCCCGATCCGGAACGCCAAGATCTTCCCCACGGAGCATCGGAATTCCCCCCGGACGACAAGACCGCCTCGATGGCGCAGGCCCGACAAGACCCTCGCAACGGCAAGACCGACCCCGTGGGACCCGGCAAGACCTTCGCGATAACGAGAACGGCACCGACCCAAGCTCTGCCCCCCGGACATCGAGACCCCGATGCGACAAGATCTGCCCCGTGACCGAGAACGCTTCCGTCGAACCCTGGATCCCGAGACCGGACCCGAAACCCTGAGACCGACCCCGAACCCCGGAACCCAAGATCGTCGAGCCCCCTCTGATGTGCGAACCCTTTTCCCAAAACCCTATTTTATAACATAATAACAACTTGATTGCATATTGAATTGTCATACTCGCATGCATATCTGTGGTTTGGGGGCCTTATGCCGATTCACCTAATAATTGTATATGGGGCCCATATGCGGGCAAATCTAGTCTCATATCGGCCTCATTTAAACTTGTGTAGCGAACCGGTATCTTATCTTGCCTTGTTGAAACAACATTTAAATTGCGGGGTAGCTAAACAACTTGAACCATCTATTAATTGTCGGGACCCCGGTTCCGCCCAATTTGACCTAATTGCATCGCACCCTTTGCCATGTCACACATCATACATGCATCATGCCGATCTTCTGCCGTGTATTGAATATTGCATCCGGTGTTTCTTCTAGTGTTTTGCTTCTTCGCGGATAAGGCCGTTGAGTTGATGTGAGCTTCGCCCCGATCTTCGGTTGAACCTTCGGCAATGTTTCCAGGCGAGCATCTCCCCCTTTCTACCTATCTTATTTTGCTAGTATTTACTTCCCTCCTGTTGATCTTTGCTATCTGTGTTGCGATGCTCTAGTTTCGTACCCGTGATATCCCTTGCAGCCATATATATAGCCTTGGACACATCCTATTACCTGTTGTTTGGTAGATAGTTGGACCCGCGTGTCGTAGTCGATTGCTCAAGTGTTTTGCTTGTCGTCAAGTACCACCTTTGTTGGAGAATTTCCGCATGTTGACGATTGGATATGTTCATGGTTTACTTACTGTTTCACTTTAATTCCTGTTTAACAACTAAAATTGAATTAAGCAGAGGCATCGGTGGGTGATAGGTAATGTTGGTTTTCCGAACGCCCACTTGTGTCCCGTAGGACCCGAGTTCTTGACACCTGTTCCGAGATCGAGCGCGCTAACCACAGGTGGGGAGATATGGGCCCCCCATTGATAATTACCTGATTTCAAAGTATTGTACTGGGGGCCACAACTAGTTTGAGGTTTTATTTACGATCCTGTACTTATGCCATGCTACTTTCTGTATTTAAATTGTGCGACAGATAGCACATCGCATCGCTTAGGAAGCGGAGTGATTACGGTGCATCGGCATCCCGATTGGGGATCTGCTTCGCTTCATACCATTGGCGCAACCCTAAGTCTGCCTCGAGACCGCCGACTGCTATGGTGTACTTAGTGGGTGGCCCCGTGCTTGCTTTTGGGTCCGGGAACGCGTCGTGACTTAGGCCCCGCCGACATACCGATGGGTGTATGTTAACCGATCCGCAAAAGGGTCAAGTGCTGTGGATACTTTGGTGCACCGCAGGTTTAATCTTTTCGAGAAGCCGTGTCCGCGGTTATGGACGACTTGGAGCACAGTGTCTGATCATAGACAACTATAACTAAAGTTTACTGTTTTAAATTGACTTGTTTCCGATATGATTAGTAATCAGCTCCACTACAACGGAATGGCTAAGTAAAAGTACCAACGACTGCTGGGTTTTGGGTTATCTCATGCTTATTGAATCTGACTAGTAAGTGATGCCACTATAACGGAATGACTAACTAAAAGTGCCCACTGCTTACTTTATCAGGACGATTATCTAAACCTGACTAGTAATTGCTGCAACGATAATCAATAAGTAAATCGCCAACCGTAGCGTGCGTTCCTGTTGACTTCCTCGTTTGGTCTCGAGGGGAAACGCCAGATGGGTTTGTTTGATGATAGTCTCAGTTGGATCCGAATAGGTCTTTCTCACCCTCTCGATAGCCGCCCGGTGGTATCGAGTCTCTATAGGTTGTTTAGTGCATCGCTGCCGCTTGATCCACCATACCTATGTAGGCGAGGACCGCAATTCTAGGCTCGCTGCACTCGCCTCGATCTTGACGCCTCTTTTTCCTTGGCCCTTTGTCGGCACCCCTTTGTTTAAGCAGGTTTTGAGATCGACGCCGTTAAGGTGGTTACCCTTCCGGCTTGGCCTGCAGGGTTATGGACGCCAATGGTTATTCTTCGTGGCTCTTAGCCCCATTTGCATCTTGTCCGTAGTGGACGCCTCCTCTTTCAAGGTGATTTGGATCTTGTATATTATATTTGAATTCTTGACTCTTTGAGTCGCTGTTGTATACATATCTGTTCTGTGGGTCCCATCGAGGACTGTTGTGTAATGTTATTACTTTGTTTTCCACCCGCACGAAAGTGCCTGGTGGGCACCTTCAATCGCTTTCTATGCGGTTTGGCGAGTTTCGCTAAAACTTGCATAGGGCCGATTCGAGGGTGTTACAGAGTGGTATCGAGCTCAGCTTGCGATACCACAAGTCCAAATTAGGATAACCTAGCTAACGGCAAGTAGAGTGTCAAAACTATTTTCGCAAAATCGGTTGGATAGTTCGATTAGGTCTGATTTTACTCCTTACCCTCTCTGTTCCCTCTTACCCCTCGTGTTTTGAATCCGATCTCGTCTCTTTCTTCGAGTCCAGAATTCTCGTGGTTGGGTTTCGCCGTACCTTCGGGTTTCGCTTCCTCCGATAACGGTGTTCGCCATCCGGTTCCACCACTGTTGAATCCGTCTTCCGTGGAACCATTCTTTGTTCCTTGTTTGTGCCTTCCGGTGTTTTCCGACGCGACGACATCATCTACGCCAGATCCGATGCAGAGTCTGCATCACTCCTTTGATCCGAACCTCGGTTGTCGAGATCTTCAGTCTGAATCCTGAGAGTTGGTTGCATAATCTGTCTATTCGTGTACATAGTAATGCTTTGAGTGCGGGATGGAGTCGCGACCATACCACTACTCTTATCATTCGCTTATGTATATTCAATGGTGGGTCGATGCAATTTTACTCCTTCCATGGAAGTTAGAGGTGACCTTACCTTTAACTTCGCCCGTTGTTTATCCGGAGTGCTCTCGACGATCAGGGACAACGACCCCTTGTTAGTGGTGTCGCGAAGATCTACACGAAGCGAGAAGACGCAGATCGCCGACCTTTCCTTCCGGTACCATGAGGCGGATCTCGAGGGCGAGATCCCTTGTTAGTGGTGTCGAATTGTGGCATCCCGCAAAACCACTACTAGAAAATCGCGTTGAATTTGTGCATTGCATCGTCGTCATCATGCATTGTTTGCCAAAACTATGTTTGCAAAGCCCGTGTTGTTTTCTAAAACGCCCCCTCTTGATTCAACATCGAAAACCGGTCAGGAATATTTTGTTTTGTTAAAATTGTTTTGCAAACGGTCCGCTTAATTAAATAAAACTTTTAATTAATTTTTAGCGGGCGAATCAGCCGATTTAGCCCGAACGACCACCCCAGAAAAACCAGATCGGCCCAACCTGCCAGCCCCATCTAATTCTAAACCCACCTAAAAAGCTACCCAACCTACCCCTCCACCTCACCCTGGCCTATCCCCATCCGCCACCTCACCTCCTCTCCTCCCTCCAGCCACTAGGCTGCTGCCACATCACCCCTCCCCCTCTTCCCTCTCTCTCCTCTCAACCCCCCCTGCCACACACCCACACAACACGACGCACACACCGCCCGACCCCGCGCCAACCCCCGGCCCCACGTGACCCCACCAGCTCCACCAACCCCCGTCTCCTACCTCCAGCCCCGCGAGCACCCACACCACCTCCGCCCGCCAGCGCCGCCTGGCCGCCTCCCGCCTCGCCTCCCACCCACACCACCTCCGCTCACACCAGCGCGCCAAGCGGCCTGAGCCGACGTGCTCACGCCCCGCCCGCCCAACACCTCGCACCCCCGCATCCACCGCCACACCCCGCTGGCCCACTCCGCCCTCTGCGCCCGCAACGCCGCTGCCGCCAGCTCCCCTCCGCTGCCCGCTCCACCTGCCTGCCCCGCAGCTCGCCGCATGCCCGCGGCCAGCCCGCTTAGCCTCCAAGCCCGCTGTCCGCCCAGACCCCACATCTCGCCAGCCTCAAGAGCGCCGAGCGCTCGCCGGCGCCGCTTAGGCCGGCCTCCGCCGTCCCCGCAGCTCGCCTCCCCGTCTGCTCGCCGCCCGCCGACCCCGAGCCGCCTCCGCGTCTGCGTTCACCGGCGGCCCCGCTCCGGCCCTGTTGCTCCTGGTGTAGTGACCTTCGGATCGGTAAGGATCCTAAGTCCCTGTGATTAACATGCTAGTCCCTGGATCAATAGCTAGCACTCACAGTCGATGAAATATCATGTAAAACACAAAGTCTTTATTACACGGAGAATCCAGAGTATGAATTTATTACAAGGATTGCTTAGCATTATGCTAGCTCAAATAACAGCGGAAACATAAAATCAGCATGAGTCCATCAACGCCCCAGGATTGTCGAGTGTAGACCCGCGATCCCTACGCACCTTTCAATCTTCGGATTCTGCACATAAGACGTGCAGCCAACAAATTGGGTCAATACTTTGAATGTATTGGCAAATTACACCAAGGAGAGAGAAAAAGACTATCTCTACATGCAAGGCTGGTATGGCTGTAGAGTTCATTTGCTCAAAGCTGGTTTTCATAAGTAGAGAGAAGAAGAGAGGATTGTCCTACTTTGTAAACATTTGTTTGGATAAAATAAGGTCGAGTGGCACACAAGGATATTACGCACCAAGTGTCCAAACAACCAAACACTTGGATATTACGCACCAAGCGTCACTTGGATATTACACACCAAGTTCCCAAATTCCCACCCATTAGCGATATTACGCACGCCATGGGGTTTCAAAACTTTGTTTTAGAAAAGAGAGGAAGATCCTTGAGGCTCCATCCTTCGACGCTCATTGTTGTTCTCATACTGAACACTACGATCGATCGATTGCAATACTCGAGAGTTTGTGCACTTTACCCACAATCCACGATCAAGCCCTTTACGACAAGACCATGGCGAGGCTTTCCCTTAGTAGCACCTCTACCTTCCGGATCCAACCGTGCCAAGAATCCTCCAAATGTTGGTACCCAGGTGAGGTTTCCCACTAAGTACTAGGCCAAGACAGAGCCCATAATGTATTGTGGTTGCCGAAGCTTCAATTCAAACATGGCGACTTCTTTGATTCTGCCGTCCTCCACCAAAATCACACTCGTTGACCCGACAACCATTCCGCCCAGAAGAAAACTTAGTTTTATTTTGAAGTGGATTTGAGAGGAAAAGTTTGCTCTAGAGAGCCTTTATACTTAGAAAATTCTTTGTCTTTCGAACCCCCCAACGGTACTTTGTATATATATAGCATAGAAAGCAATACTTAGCAAAAACAGGGTAACCTATTAGGATGGAAAACCCTAAGTATAGAGCTACTCATGGCACTCTACAAAATCATCGCACTTGCAAAATAATACTAAGGAAAAATTCTACTAGATCATCCTACACATGCATACTACAGAATTTTGAAGATCACATGCATAGAATCAAAACTGGGACAAAATTATGAACAAGTGGTGTAACTTGCCTTGATCCGAGCAGCACTCTACACAATAGCACTCCTTAGCGCACTCCGAGCAATCTAACGAATCACAACAAGATTTAATCACAACTTGCTCAAGGCATACACAAAAGAAAACATGCATGCATGCACATGGTAGTTTATGCAAGGGTTGGATGAATTAATCGAAGTGGCAAGTTTGTGGTTTGTGATAATGTATGGGTGTTTCAAGGGTTTAGATTTAATTTGAATCACAAACAATTCCGATGAGATCAAACCCTCTAAAAAGTTAGATCTAGTAACCCTGAGTTGTTTGATGATTTGTACCAGTAGACATTTGTGGAAACAAAAATTATTGCAGCAAGATTCAAACAAAAAGGATTTTCAACTATTTTCATATAGATTAAAAACCCTCTAATACAATGATTAAAATTACTCCCAAAACATTACTGCAAACCTGCAATATTAATACAGATTTGGGTCCTACATAAAATTAGGAATCCAACGGTATATTATAAGCTAGATTTGGCCAAATATTCGATTTTTGGTGAATTTCGCAAGTTTAAAACCCAATCTGCAACCAGATTTGAATTCCCACTTAAAGGAATAGCCAGGTGGCTTCGTCTGATTGGTCCATCTGGACCGACGCCAGCCGACGCTGCGCGCTCGCCACGCCGGCAACGCGGTATTGGCAGCGCCGCCTCCCATCTAATCTAAACCGTCCAACTTGGATCCGACGGACCGGAGTGGTGGCGAGCTTACCGGCCATGACGGGCGAGGCATTTGCGGCGCCAGACGTGGTCGCCGGGCGACGCTATGTGGTTCCTCAAGCAGCGGAGAACACGATGGCGCTCTCTCCTCGCGGTCCTGCGTGATCGGATTCAGCCCCCTGCCCTCGTCAGGCGCACACCTCCGGTGGTTCCAGCGGCTCCAAGACGTCGGCGAGGAATTCCGACGCCAGCCGCATGGGGAAGGAAAGAAGGGTCGGGGTGAGGCGGTGCTGCACGAGAAAGGCGATTAACAGAGAAGGGGAGCTCGGTGACGCGAGTCCGGATCGGAACCTTCCCGAGCGGCCCGGCGAGAGGGAGCGGCGGAGGTTCGGCGAAGCCTGCTAGGGTTTTCGGGGGGGAAAAACATCGAGAGGGGGCGGCTTATAAAGGCCAGAAACTTGGGGAAGGGGGCGGTCGAGTCCGGCGCGGCCTGGACTCCGACGCGGCGGAGGGTTCGTGCCCGCCGCGGACTCCAGGAGGGGGACGACGGGGGGGCCTCTGCCACGGCCGAGGGTGGAGCGGCTGGCTGGCCAAGGCGGTCAAGGTGGCTGCGCCATGCCCGCTTAGGTGGGTTATCTCCTTTTTTTTTTCTGTAAACCATTTCTCTTTTTCTGTTTTCTTTAAACCTCAATAACCTTTGCAAACTAGGTCCAAATTTTATAAAACTTGCTTCTAAATTTTCATAAAATTGAGGTGGTCAGGACCATGTCTATGTTGTTTTACAAGGTCTTCTTAAGAGGGCCAAACTAATACAACAAGAGTGCTTAAGAGGAAATTAAAATAGGGTTGGGTTATGTGTTAGGATGCAATTGATGCAAGGGTGAAACATGACACTAATAATGCCCAAGCACGAACCGAATGTTACACCCGGGCGCGTGCAGTGGCGGGTTGACCTCGCCAAGACATGAGTTGGCCTCGGTGATGATGCGCGGCTTGGTCACCAGTACCAGTCGATGACGTCTGTCAAGAACGGGATCCCACAAGATCGCTTCCACCGGTGACGCCAAGCTCGTCAAGTGAAGGAAACCTCAAGATCTCCAAGGCGATGCCACTCGGGTGCTCCGACATGGAAACCGGAGGCGCGATGATGTCGGATGCGACCAGTCCTTCTTCTCGGAACCGAAGACCGTGGACGCCAAGTCCCCGGGTTCAAAGGCGACAAGAACCCCGATCCGGCACGCCAAGATCTTCCCCACGGAGCATCGGAATTCCCCCCGGACGACAAGACCGCCTCGATGGCGCAGTTCGACAAGACCTCGCAGAACGGCAAGACCGACCGTGGGACCCGCAAGACCTTCGCGATAACGAACGGCACCGACCCAAGCTCGCCCGGACATCGAGACCGATGCGACAAGATCTGCCCGTGAGAACGCCTGGCCGAACCTCGATCCCGACCGGACCGAAACTCGAGACCGAATTTCAACCCCGGAACCCAAGATCGTCGAGCCCCCTCTGATGTGCGAACCCTTTTCCCAAAACCCTATTTTATAACATAATAACAACTTGATTGCATATTGAATTGTCATACTCGCATGCATATCTGGTTTGGGGCCTTTGGGGGCCTATGCCGATTCACCTAATAATTGTATATGGGGCCCATATGCGGGCAAATCTAGTCTCATATCGGCCTCATTTAAACTTGTGTAGCGAACCGGTATCTTATCTTGCCTTGTTGAAACAACATTTAAATTGCGGGGTAGCTAAACAACTTGAACCATCTATTAATTGTCGGGACCCCGTTGCCCTAATTTGACCTAATTGCATCGCACCTTTGCCATGTCACACATCATACATGCATCATGCCGATCTTCCGCCGTATTGAATATTGCATCCGTGTTTCTTCTAGTGTTTTGCTTCTTCGGATAAGGCCGTTGAGTTGATGTGAGCTTCACCGATCTTGTTGAACCTTCGCAATGTTTCCAAAGCAGCATCTCCCCTTTCTACCTATCTTATTTTGCTAGTATTTACTTCCTCCGTTGATCTTTGCTATCTGTTATGCGATGCTCTAGTTTCGCATCGTGATATCCCTTGCAGCCATATATATAGCCTTGGACACATCCTATTACCTGTTGTTTGGTAGATAGTTGGACCCGCGTGTCGTAGTCGATTGCTCAAGTGTTTTGCTTGTCGTCAAGTACCACCTTTGTTGGAGAATTTCCGCATGTTGACGATTGGATATGTTCATGGTTTACTTATCGTTCACTTTAATTCCTGTTTAACAACTAAAATTGAATTAAGCAGAGGCATCGTGGGTGATAGGTAATGTTGGTTTTCCGAACGCCCACTTGTGTCCCGTGGGACCCGAGTTCTTGACACTGCTCGAGATCGAGCGCTAACCACGGTGGGGAGATATGGGCCCCCATTGATAATTACCTGATTTCAAAGTATTGTACTGGGGCCACAACTAGTTTGAGGTTTTATTTACGATCCTGTACTTATGCCATGCTACTCGTATTTAAATTGTGCGAGCAGCACTGCATCGCTTAGGAAGCGGAGTGATTACGCTATCGGCAGCCCCCGATTGGGGATCTGCCGTCGCCATACCATTGGCAACCCTAAGTCCGTCTGAGACCGGCCGACTTTGTTGCGGGTGTACTTAGTGGGTGGCCCCGTGCTTGCTTTGGTCCAGGAACGCCGTGACTTAGGCCCCGCGACATACCGATGGGTGTATGTTAACCGATCCGCAAAAGGGTCAAGTGCTGTGGATACTTTGGTGCACCCCTGCAGGGTTTAATCTTTTCGAGAAGCCGTGTCCGCGGTTATGGACGACTTGGAGCACAGTGTCTGATCATAGACAACTATAACTAAAGTTTACTGTTTTAAATTGACTTGTTTCCGATATGATTAGTAATCAGCTCCACTACAACGGAATGGCTAAGTAAAAGTACCAACGACTGCTGGGTTTTGGGTTATCTCATGCTTATTGAATCTGACTAGTAAGTGATGCCACTATAACGGAATGAATAACTAAAAGTGCCCACTGCTTACTTTATCAGGACGATTATCTAAACCTGACTAGTAATTGCTGCAACGATAACTGAATAAGTAAAACTGCCAACTGTGTGCGTTCCTCGGTTGACTTCCTCGTTTGGTCTCGAGGGGGAAACGCCAGGATGGGTTTGTTTGATGATAGTCTCAGGTTGGATCCGAATAGGTCTTTCTCACCCTCTCTGATAGCCGCCAGTGGTATCGAGTCTCTATAGGTTGTTTAGTGCATGCTGCCGCTGCCGCTTCAGTCCACCATACCTATGTAGGCGAGGACCGCCGAATTCTAGCCTCGCCGTGTACTGGCCTAAGTACTGACGCTCCTCTTTTTCCTTGGCCCTTTGTCGGCACCCCTTTTGTTTAAGCAAGTTTTGAGATCGACGCCGTTAGCAGGGTTACCCTTCCGGCTTGGCCTGGGCAGGGTTATGGACGCCAATGGTTATTCTTCAGGGCTCTTAGCCCCATTTGCATCTTGTCCGTAGTCGGACGCTCCCTCTTTTCAAGGTGATTTGGATCTTGTATATTATATTTGAATTCTTGACTCTTTGAGTCGCTGTTGTATACATATCTGTTCTGTGGGTCCCATCGAGGACTGTTGTGTAATGTTATTACTTTGTTTTCCACCCGCACGAAAGTGCCTGGTGGGCACCTTCGAATCGTTTCTATGCGGGTTTGGCGAGTTTCGCTAAAACTTGCATAGGGCCGATTCTGAGGGTGTTACACATTTGAGTTGTTGTGTTTCAAGCATTCATTTGGTGATTTATTCAATCGTGTTCTTTATCTTCCTTGTTTGCACAAAAGTCTTATCTATTGAGTATTACTTTGAAAGCCTTCATTGAAAAACCTTTTGAGCAAAGAGTGCTCCTGTTTTGAAACTTCTACAAAAAGATTTTTGTGAAACTGTTTGCCAACTGTTCTCTGACCAAGAACAACAGTTTGCCAATTCCAATTATGATTTATCTTTATGCATCTCTATTGTGACTGCTGTACTTGGTTGCAAGCTAAGTTATATAATGGTGAGTTGCTTTCTTCTATGAGTTGTACAATGGTAAGTGTGATGCTTCTTGTTCGTATTCTTTTCTCGACACTTCACTCCATAAACCTGTGGACATGTTTACTGAGCTCAGTTTTCGTTTGAGGACAAGCGAATTCTAAGCTTGGGGGAGTTGATACGCCCAATTTGCATCACCTTTCGATATCATAATTTACCTCTATTCATTGATATTTGTCTTATTATGAGGTATTACTTATGGCTTTTCATCTGTTTATGCATGTTGGATGATTCTTGGAGGATGAACTGCCGGAGTCTGGATTCTGATGGAAAAGAAGGCGTTTCGGTGCAATTTCGTGAATATCAGAAAAATATGGAAACATATTATTTTTTCAGAAGAATGAGGAAGACAGAAGGAGGAGCGAAGAAGGGCCACAGGGGGACACACCCCCTAGGCGTGGCCCCCTGGGTCGCGCCTAGGGAAGGTGTGGCCCACCTGCCCGGCTCCCGACTCCGCCCCTTCGCCTATATCTTTCCTACGGAACCCTAAGCCTAAGGGAGCGACCACATATAGATTTTCGCCGCCTCTAGGGGCGGAAAACACCGAGAGAGAAAGATCTCTCCGGCAGACAGATTTCTACCGGGGGAATTCCTTCTCGGAGAGGGGAGACCGCGCCATCAACACCATCGTCAAGCTAGGCTTCATCGGGATCATCATCATCATCATCCACACCATCATCTCCACCAGCACCATCATCACTACTCCATCCCGATGTAACAATTGTGTTGGATATTGCTTTAGTTCTTAGGGGAAACTTTCCTGGTGTTAATTACTATTGTAGTTGATGCTTGTGAGTGGAACCATTGGATTATATTTTATGTTCAGATTGTTATCCATTACCATATCATCTTTGATCTTGATCCATATGATGTCTTGTGAGTAGTTTGTTGTGTTCTTGAGGATATGGGATAAGTCATGTTGTTAGTAGTAAATTTGTGTTGAGTTATTATTCAATGGTTTAGTATTTAAGTTGTGGTGCTATTCTTCTAGTGGTGTCATGTGAACGTTGACTACATGATACTTCACCATTTATGGGCCTAGGGGGATGTTTGTGGGGTTCCCCGAGTCACAGAAACCTGAACCCCCGTTAGGACACCTTTGCACAAGGGAGCGTAGGATCTCAGAGTTTAAGGTTGTGGTTAGATTTATATCTTAATTACTTTCCTGTAATTATGGATGTTTGCAGGGGGTTTAATCACAAGTATGTATTATTCCAAGTAAGGTCGGTATGTTAGCACAGGTTCACCCACACAACACTTACAACACCAAAGAAGAGTACTCAGCTATTTGAAGCGAAAGCACTTGACATAATTCCCATGTGTCCTCGAGAACGTTTGGTCCTTATAAGTATTTCCACCAGCTTGTCCTTTGCTAATAAAGGATTGGGCCACTTGCTCTGTTTATTTGTTACCTTTGTTACTTGCTCCTTGTTTTGTTGCCTTGTCAGAAAACCACTAAAAATCCGTTTGCTAAGTATTCACAGGGATTTCCTGCTCCATACCACTGTTCAGCACCTTCTGCTCCTCGTTGGGATCGACACTCCTATTTGTCGAAAGTACTGTGATACACCCCCTATACTTGTGGGTCATCACAATCCTTGGGATTTAAACGGATAGGTAAATTATTATATATATATATTTGAAACATAAACTATTCATCAACCTTCTCATTTTGACAAAAATATTCTCAAACTTCTTTAATGGAAGAATTTTTTATGGAACACATAGTTATGATGAGAACTTCTATAATTGACTCTTCAAACATGAGTAATCAAAGAGTCTCACATAGGATATGATGATCTAAATAGATGAAACAGGCAAACACATTGTATCCTCTCAAATATGCGGTCAGCAAACAACTTTTTTAGAAACAAAGCTGCGATATTGGTTGCCAAGCAGCTTGGTGAAACGAATAACTTTAAAAAAATCCAAATAAAGGCAAGTAAAACCAAATTACATCAATGCAGAGCAGAGTTGGTGAATATGTGAGAAGACAATGGGCAATATATTGGAGAAGACTGTAGGTAAGACCTATGGGATATCTATTTTTGTGCCCCTGGTTCGTTAGATGTACTCACTTTCTCCAGCCACTTAGTTTTTCCTCACTTTTGTCCAGCTTCTATTACGGAACTCTCACATCGGTCTGAAAATCGCTCTCCATCGGGTCCCGTTAGTGTACCCTCGCTGTTACGTGCTGATAAGTGGGGCGGCATTCAGGTGGGTCCCGTAGTGGACCCTCGCCATTACGTGCTGGCAAGTAGGACCCACCCCCGTTACGTGATGACAGGTGGGGCCACGTTCAGTCGGGTCCCGTAGTAGGACCCCCCATGGTGTGGGGTCGGCTTGTGGGAACGCGTTTTGGGTGATGTGGTGTGGGACCATGTGGGGCACGTATGGTAGTTACGTGCACCCAGTCGCCTAAATTGAAAGATTTGTTTTTTGTTATTTTTATGATTGGCCTTTTTAAGAGCGTTGTTTCCCCTTTATGTCGCTAACAGTTGTTATTTTTTCCCAAAAAGGAGAAAATCTAGAGCAGCCTCTCTTTTCATTCATGGTTCCTTTTGGCCCTCGTATTTTCCCAATCTGGCAGAAAATCTAACTAGCACCATAAATATATATATGAATAGAGCATATGTAGATAAAGCAGCTAATAAAGGATTATATAGTACGATACTTAAACCAGGTTCGACAATTAGGCTGCTCAGCAACAGCTTACAAGTTCAACACAGACAACAAAACAAAAGAAGCTGCATTACAGTAGTAGAAACAGCAGCATCAGCATAGGATTAGTGGCCCCTCATGGCCTCCACTAGAAGGGCCTTCGCCTCCTCCCTTTGGCGCTTCCTCCACTTCATGTTGCCCAGTCCCTTGGCCTTGGGCGCCTTGGGCTTGATCGGGGGCATGCGATGCTCCTTGATGGCCACCTTCTGGAGGTTGCGGAGGTGAAAACCGAGCGCCTTGTGCTGGGATCTGAAGGCGTTGGCGTTCTTTGAAGAGCCGCAGGTCTTCACGTCCTCGGCATACATCACGAGGGACTTGAAGTCGGTGGCGAGGCTCCTGGTGCATAAGGGGCACATGTAGACGTCGCCGGCGAAGAAGCCGTTGAACTAGCCGGACTTCATCTTCCTCAGCACCTGGCGATTCTTGGTGTCCATGGACTCGTTGTCACTGCAGACGTCATTGCTATCCACCTATTACAAAAAATAGTAGCGTGCAATAAGGACATGATTGAGATACCATGATTGTCGAGAATTTATTACTTGCATAAATTAACCGATTGAGATCCCCTGATTATTCCTCAATCCCCAAATCTCAAACCAAATCAAATACTGATCCCATCTACAGATCAGTACTAGTACTGATCCCAAATACAGATCGATCCTAGTACTGATCCCAACTACAGATCGGTGCTAGTACTGATCCCAACTAGGGGCATTCATCGAAATACGAGATCTAACAAAAGAGGATTAGCTACTGTAAAAATACCTAGCATCCATCGATTAGCCGAGCCCTAATAACACACGATCTAGCATCCAACGATGAGAATGGAGGAAGAACAAAGCAAGGGGAGAAAACCCTAGTTACCTTCGACCATGGGTCGGATAACCTGGTATCGAAGGGTTATCCGGCCTGATGTAATCGTTGTCCCCGTAGGGGTCCAAGCCGTGCGGGATCTGCAGGAGAACGGCGGGGGATTGTATAGGGACGGGGGCCTCCTCACCGGCGGATACGGCGTAAGCGGGGACGGGGGTATGGACGGGGATGGTGGCTGCCTTCAATGCCTCGACTGGGGCCAGTACGGGGCGCCTCCTCGTTGGCCGCCTTGGAGGCGACGATGGCCACCGCGCCGTTCTTCTCCATCGCCGGCGTGGTTGGGGTTTTCTTGGGGGTTTGCAGAAGGTGATGGGACAGTGGATATGGTTGCGTGAGTGAGTGAGTGAGTGAGTGAGTGATGAGTGAGAGTGAGGAGGCCTCTATAAAGTTGAAGGGAGGAGATGTTTCATTGCACCACCGTGCACCGCGTAACCGCGTGCGCTACTGCATCCTGCACGGCCACATGCTTCCGCTACCTCCCCGTGCACCGCGACACGCGTACCGTGCGTCACGTTTTCCCCCTCGTTCCTAACCTTGGCCACTTAGTTGTTCTCAGTTTTACCCTCGAGTGTAGCACTGGCAGCTTGGTTGTACTCAGTTTTGCCCTCTAGTACTAACACTACCGTGTGCAATATACTCACTTTACCCTCCGGTGGCTGGTCAACAGAGAGTCAAAGAATGGTTTTTAGCTGGCTAATTGAGTCATTTTATGCATAAGAAAATCAAAAAGATCAAAACATAGTGGCATCTACCCAGGGAGTCTTATTATGTGACCTGCCACCATAACAAATGTATATAAATCAAGTTTTAACCTAAATCACCACTTCTCAAATCACCTACTATCTATGAAGGTTCATGGCTTTCTACTCAAGCCTCTCCCCAAAACATCCCTCCCAAAACATAATTTGTCTGAATGAGGCAATAATTGTCAAGCTGATGTATATTTGAATTGCAAATAGTTTGATGTATGCCGATATGTATTTTATTGTATAAAAGAAGCATTTTCCATTTTTTAAATCTCTTTTTATTTTATATTTGAACCCCCTTGTTAGTTTTGCCCTTGCTTTAACTCCATAAACAAATGATTTTGAATATAATTTGAAGGGAAAGTGTTCAAAGGTGTATAATTTTTGCATTATATTTCACTCTATGTCCTAAGTGCGATTTCAAAGAGTTCAAAGGTGTATAATTTTTGCCATATGCAAGTTTATGCATTACATCCCTACATTCTATGAAAATGATAATCTCTCAAGATTTTCTTAGCACGTCATTATCACGTATTAAGTACGATTTCACAGTGTTCAAAGGTTTATAATTTTCGTATACGCAAGTTTAGGGATCACTTTTCACACTATAAAAATGGTAAGCACCTATTTCCTTTACATTAAGATTTGTATAAAATTTTCAACTTGAAAGTGTTCAAGAGTAGTGTCAATTATAAACACTCTTTTACATTAAGATTTGTATATTTTTTCAATTTGAAAGTGTTCAAGAGTAGTGTCAATTATAAACACTCTTTTACATTAAGAGTTGTATATTTTTTTAATTTGAAAGTGTTCAAGAGTAGTGTCAATTATAAACACTCTTTTACACTAAGAGTTGTATAATTTTTTTAATTTGAAGGTGTTCAAGAGTAGTGTCAAATATAAACACTCTTTTACATTAAGAGTTGTATATTTTTTTAAATTTGAAAGTGTTCAAGAGTAGTGCCAATTATAAACACTCTTTTACATTAAGATTGTATGATTTTTTCAATTTGGAAGTGTTCAAGAGTTGTGTCAATTATAAACACTCTTTTACATTAAAAGTTGTATGATTTTTTTTAATTTCAAACTGTTCAAGAGTTGTGTCAATTATAAACACTCTTTTACATTAAGAGTTGTATAATTTTTTTAAAATTTGAAAGTGTTCAAGAGTTGTGTCAATTATAAACACTCTTTTACATTAAGAGTTGTATATTTTTTCAATTTGAAAGTGTTCAAGAGTAGTGTCAATTATAAACATTCTTTTACATTAAGAGTTATATATTTTTTTTAATTTGAAAGTGTTCAAGAGTAGTGTCAATTATAAACACTCTTTTACACTAAGAGTTGTATAATTTTTTTAATTTGAAGGTGTTCAAGAGTAGTGTCAAATATAAACACTCTTTTACATTAAGAGTTGTATATTTTTTTTAATTTGAAAGTGTTCAAGAGTAGTGCCAATTATAAACACTCTTTTACATTAAGATTGTATGAATTTTTCAATTTGGAAGTGTTCAAGAGTTGTGTCAATTATAAACACTCTTTTACATTAAAAGTTGTATGATTTTTTTTAATTTCAAAGTGTTCAAGAGTTGTGTCAATTATAAACACTCTTTTACATTAAGAGTTGTATAATTTTTTTAAAATTTGAAAGTGTTCAAGAGTTGTGTCAATTATAAACACTCTTTTACATTAAGAGTTGTATTTTTTAAAAATTTGAAAGTGTTCAAGAGTTGTGTCAATTATAAACACTCTTGTACATTAAGAGTTGTATAATTTTTTTAATTTGAAAGTGAATCACTAGCCGTGCGAGAATTGTGTCAATTATAGTTTCAGACCGTGCGAGAGTTTCATAATTATAAACACTCTTGCAAAACAACTGAATCGCCACTGCTCCAGGGGAATTTACAATAGATTTTAGGGAGCTTTTATATATCTCTGAGACTTATGGAGGTTGAAACCACCGCTGGGAAGTAAAATCCAGAGAGATAATGTTCACAACCACGAATTACGCCAGCACTAGATAAATCCTATTCGAAAAGCAAGGCAATTAGTTGAGCACCAGCGATTCATGTTCAAATACTGCCAATAATCAACCAACAAAAGGGAAATGATGCTTACCCAGATGGAATCCATGCGTTAGATCCCTGCGATTCCACCCAATCTTCTCCGTGCTCGACGGGGATGGACGGTGCACCAGCCGGCGTTGCATACTGTTCCGTGAAAGGAGTAGATCTAGCAAGGGCGGGAGCAGAGCCGGAGTTGGAGTGGGCTCCACGGCTAGGGGGAGGGGCGGCTCTAGGGCCGAGGATAACATAATGTAGGAGGGCATGACGGCAGGGCAGCGGAGCGACGGTGTGGCATGTAACGTGTAGAGGTCCCAACCTTTAATAAGGTAGAGATCCATGTATGCAGGACCCGTCCCAACGCGGCCCCACCGGTCAGGAATGTAACGTGTAGAGGTCCCAACCTTTAATAAGGTAGAGATCCATGTGTTTACAATGCTAGTCCCTGGATCAATAGCTAGCATCCACAGTTAAGATGTAATATCAAGAAACAAAGGTCATATTACAACTTTATAACCAGGAATAAAATAATTTATTACAGCTTACATAGCTCATTTGGCTATCTCATTACAATGCAGCAGAATATAGCAATAGCATGGGGTCCTTCATCTTCAAAGTGCCACAGGCAGTCATGTTGGTTGTAGACTTGCAATCCTAATCAATAAACTTCACTAACATCAAACAAACCTGCAACATAATAAGTTACAGCCACAAGGGTCAATACATTTGAATTGTATTGGCAAGTGATACTATGGTAGTATAGTGGAGTCTATCATCTATATGCATTTGGCTAAGTGGAGCTTAGGCTTGCTTTGCTCAAAATAGATTTTTCCTTATCATTTGAAAACACTAAGTTTTTTCTTGACAAAATCACCCAAGGCATCTCCCAATAGAAATTGGTGATCCTTCAACCCTTGTTCAACCACAAAATTTTAACTTAGAAATTGGGATGAGGAGATTCTTGATTGCTTCCATGTCTTGATGCTCAAATTGTCCAATACCAGTGACATGGCTAAGTACTTAGATTTTTCACTCTACAGAGGTGGTGCACTTTCCCCACAAGACTTGGTTTCACCAAGACAAGATCTTTCAGAAGCCTTCCCTTAGACCAAAATGGGCGCGCTCCAACCTATCAATCCCCTACCACCAACTGTCCATTTGGCTAAGTTATAGCAACCTATATGATCCAGGCAGAACCCATAATGCCAAGTGGCTGCACTTGAAGCTTCTCAACATTTGACATCTCAAATCTCTTTGTTCCTAGGTGGCCATCCACAAGTGAGATATACAAGGTAAACCATAGAAATGGGCCTTGTATAACCACTCAACACAAACCATTCCTTCCATTCCACCCAGGTGATTCATTCACTTAGTTGTTTTATTAAACAAAACACAAGTCCTTGACTTAGAAATATTCCATAGCATGAATATATTCCACCCTTGTTTTCTACTAGCTAAGATAAGCATGATAGTAGTAGGAATCTTAACTTAGGAAATTTCTACTAAGGTTTCATCTACTAGGATTTCCCATGGCTTAGTTTACACTTAGCAAAAATTACATGCAAGTCCTACTTAGAAATATCACTAATGCATAGTGAAAATAATGGGACAAAAGTATGAATCATCACTTGCCTTTTTGGTAGAGAATATAAGTTCACTCCTTGATCTTGCAATATTCAAACTCTTAAAATCACTACAATTCAATCAAGCAAGCAAGAATTTAATCTACCATTCAAGCAATTCATCACATAAAATAATAGAAACAAAGCAATGCATGCAAGCATTTCAAAGATTGTTTTATTTGTAAAAGTGGTTTCTAATAGGTTATAAACATTCTAAAACACCTATTGGTCATTTTATATAAGTGGCAAAATCATTTGCAAAAGATTTTACTTATAAATCATTTTTAAACCAAATCCATATTTTATTTGGTTGAAAATGCCTTTAGCTAAGCAATAATATTTATATGGTTCACCAAATACATTTTTAATTCTAAAACTTGGTGTTTGGGGTCAGAGAGTTTAATCCAAATCATTTCCCAAAGATTTTCTCCAAAAGTATTTTTAACATATAAACAACATTTTTAATTGACTAGAAATGTTCTAAATCAAAGATTTATTCTTTTGCTTCACAAAAAATGTTTTTGAAATCACAAGTTGGTTTATATGGTCAATAGGTTCAAACAATCCATTTGCCCAAAGGTTTTATCACAAAAATAATTTTAGAAAGAATTTTAAATTCAAACTATGCCTACACAAGTTTCTACAAAAACAAAAAATTTAACATAAGCAAATCATTAAACAAAGTGCATGGTTAGAAATTAATTGTCTTGATGATTTCATTGATATAAAATTTGCAAAATTTGGACGTGTGGATCAAAAGTTATAGATTTTACAAAATCTCATATCTAACAGAAATGTTTGTGTTTTTAAAACGAAGTCTGAGCCACGTGGCGTTTCGTGTGGATCACAAAATCATTAAACGAAGTCTGAGCCCATACCGTTTCGTGTGGATCAACAGATGTGAGGCATTGGATTAAATTGAGATCATGCGGCACAGATGAGTTCATACCCCTTCGATTATGTTCTATCGTATACGCTGGATGATGATCTAACGGTCCAAAGCAGCTAACCCTAAACGGGCGGCGCTAGCGGCGGCGATAGGCGGCGGCGCGCTCTGTTGGTGATGCTCCCGACGAACTAGGACGTGCGGGGAGGTGTGAGGATGCTCACCGTAATTGCCTTGATGCACTGATTCTCGTCGTTGCTTTGGTTGGCCAAGGGGAGAACGGAGACGTTGACGATTGCTCGCCGGAGTTCGTGGAATCATCGGGTATGCTCAGACGATGTTGAAGACGAAGCTTCAGGGCATGCCAGAGAAAAAGGAAAGCATGGTTAGATGCGCGGGAGAGTGGTGAGTGTAGGAGGGTCATCCAAAGACGAATGTGGAGACGTGGCTTACAGGGAGGCGTCGCCGGAGTTGAAGCAGACGGCGGCGCTTGCTCAGTGATGATGTTGTCGACGAAGCAGAGCACGCACAGATGAACGGGCGACACTGGGAGGTGCGCCAGAGGCCAGGGAGTCTGCTGGTATGCGCCAGGGATCAAGGGGAGGCGTGGGCTGGCCGGATTCGCCGCGGATGCTCGTTGGAGACACAATTGTTGTCGCAAGCAATACGGGAAGCCTAGGGGATCCGGTGGTGTGAGGACTGGGGGAAAGTTAGAGGGGAAACGGGCGCTTAAGTGAGCATGGTTAGGGGCAAGAATCACGCGGCATTGATGTGAATTTATCACGCGAATCAATCGGCAGAAATGGGAGAGAGAGGGAGGAAGAAGAGGTCTGTGCGGTTGAAGACGGTGACGTGGTTGTGGGGTAGCGTCGTCAGCGAGAGAGGAAGAGGGGAGGTGGGGCCTGCTAGTCAGTGAGGGGGCGGGTCAAATCCTTGGTGCGAATCATTTTTCTCACAGGGAAGGGTAAATGGGCTAACTCGGCTAAACTGGGTCTGCTGGGCTGGTTTGGCTTTGCTAAAAAAATTCTATTCTGTTCCTTTTTCCTTTTCCAATTCTAATATTCTGTTTTGATTTTGTTTAATTATTTCAAACACCTATTTGAATTCAAACTTCAATCAAACTTTGTGTATATTCTTATACTGATTAATATTACATTCTGAAGTCAAATTTAGAATAATATATTTATTCTTTTTAGGGTCTTTTAATTATTTAAAATAGGCTCTTGTATTAATTCAAATAAGATTTAATAATGTTTTCAAACTCCATTTGAAATCTAAATCTTTCCAAATCTTTTCAGTAGGTTTTATTTATTTAATAGGGTGCTAAATAATTCACTTTGAATTATTTATAGTATTTTAATATGATTATTAATCATTTTAATTTGAGAAATTGTTTTTATTCAATGACATTCAAATATGGTTTTACTTCCATATAACTTTATTTAGAGGATTCTTTTATTTCATTTAAGTCAATGAAATAACTTTTATTCCACTTGGGTAAATTCCAATTATTTTCCCCTGATTTAATTAATCATTTCTAATAGGGATTTTGTCTTTATTCAAATGGAAATAGAATTTTGTTAATGCCATTTTATTTTATTTGGAAATTTCCTTATCATTTTATTTTATTTGGATTTGGATTATATTTATTCCATTTTCTTATGGATTAGGCCAAGATTTAATTTGGTCTTTAAATATTCCTCATTTAATGTTTCTTTCTTTATCTTATAAAATTCATATCTTTTTATTTATAGATCCAAACTTGGTGATTCCAATTTGTAAAATCTTAATTGATATTTATTTATCCTTTTAAATATCTTGAAAATTATTTTCTCACCATTTGGTGTGGATTTTAGATAGGTGCTTTATTGGCTTTAGAAATTCAATTTCCTGATCTTATTAATTTCATAAGATTTTATCTTTGGTTCCAAATTGAATGAAATCAATTTGTATGGTTTTATAATATTTCTATCTGTCATTCTTGAGCATTTATAAATGTTTGTTGACAAGACTTTATATGGATAAAAACCATGGTCTTAGAGATATCTTGGAAATGATTTTATTACATTAGGGTTTTAGGGTTTGGGTTTACTTTCCAAGTGTTTAAATTTCCACATGCATTTATGAAGAATGCAATTCACTTGATTTGAATTTAGTTGGATTCAAACATTACTCAAGTTTGTTCAAGATGGGATTTTAAGTTTCCATTAGAAACAAAAAGTTTCTTTTCACCCTAAATTTCAACAATTATTTATTTTATTTATTTATTTTTCACATTACAAAATTTGGAAAATTTTGGGATGTGACAGGCTACCACCCTTAAAATAAATCTCGTCCCGAGATTTGGGAAAGATAGGGGTTACAAGTTGTCTCAAAGTAACTAGGGTACTACCACCCTTAAAAATGTTCCAACTAGATTACATCTTAGTTTGCTTGGGGTTTTGATGAAGCTTCTCTGGGCAAACATCTGCATAGTGTCCTTTGTTTCCACACTTGAAACATGTGACAACGCTGAGATACTTCATAGGCTTGTTTATCTTATGCTTCATCTTTTCTGGACAATTGCTTGCATAATGTCCTTGGTTACCACAATTGTAACATGTGACAAGATTGAGCTCTTCACGTATCTTCTGTGGACAAGTTGATACATAATGGCCTAGCTCTTTGTAGTTGTTGCACCACACTTGGTTAATCTCCTTATACTTTTTCTTCTTCTCTGGACATTCATTGGCAACACTGCACTTGAATTTTGTCCTTCTTCTTCTTGGGTTTCTCCAAAGCTAGGAGTGCTTCTAGTTCATGCTCTTCATATCTTATCTCAAAGGTGGGAAAGTTTCCTGGTCTCCTAAATCTTTTCCTTGGGTAATACATATGTCTCCTCTTTGGTCCATCAAGTTGAGTCATGTTGCATGGAGGTGCAAGTTGATATTTTCCTTTGTCTTAACCCTTCTTGGTAGTAGTTGTTCCCTCATGGAAGTCTACAATCTATTGTTGCACTCCACCTTGTTTCCTTTATTGAACTATGGAATAGATGGGGCATTCGATAGGGACATGATTATTTCCTTCACATAGGAAACAAGTAGCTTCAGTTGTGGGGCATGGATTAGTTGGATGTTTCTCTTCACAATTAGGGCATTGATCCTCATGCTCTTTGGAAAAGTGATCCTTGTCTCCACAAACATTCCAAGCTTGGGTTCCTTCTAGAATATCATCCTTGACATCATTGTTATCACAAACTCCTTGGGAAGGGTTGTTTCCCATGTTGATCATTTGGTTTGTCACCTTTTGCATCAATTGAGTTTGGGTTTCCAAAAACCTTTGCATGGTTGGGTCTAACTCATTGTAGTTGGCTAAAATCTGGGTTGTCACTTGGTTCAATTGGGTTTGGGTTACTATGAGTTCTCTCATGTTGATCTCTTGGTTGTTGTTGTTGCCATCCTTGATGTTGTAGTTTCTTGGGGTAGTCATCTGTTTGGGTTGGATTGGGATTAGAATAGGAAAAAGATTGCTAAGGAATTAATTCTAATCACACACATCATAATTCACACAAGCAATGTGCAAGCAACCACAAACAAACATTCCCACTCAAAAAACAAGTTTCAAGCACATTTTTAGGCAATAAAATATTTTTTGCTACACCACATAAGTTGGTGTGTTTGCTTTAATCTAAATATGGTGGTCCAACTATGTGGTTCACTTGGGATCATTCCTTCCTTCTTAGTTGATTCTTCATGAACAAGATCTTTGTATCCTTAGAGAATTTCTTGCATCTTGGTCACAAAACTTCAAGGTGATGATGGTTCCTTCTAAGTTGTATTTCCTTAGTCTTCAAGTCTTGAGTAATATTTCTTGTCTCACTTGTAGTCCTTAGTGATATCCAACTTGAAGTCCTTGTTGAGACTAAGGTTGAAATCTCTTGAGTTGGTGAAGTCCTTTGCTCATGTTGAAGTCTTTGCTCAAGGTGGGGGCTTTTATCCATCAAGTTGAAAATAGAAGAGGTGTAGAATAAAAACCAAAATGGTTGAGGAAAGAGTATACAAGATTTTTTGTAAATAAGTTTTGGAACAAATACAACTCCTATTTTTCTAAGGGTTTTTGTCCAATCCTAGGGTTACAATCCTATAGCAACACAATGCTTTGATACCATATTTAGAGGTCACAACCTTTAATAAGGTAGAGATCCCTGTGTTTACAATGCTAGTCCCTGGATCAATAGCTAGCATCCACAGTTAAGATGTAATATCAAGAAACAAAGGTCATATTACAACTTTATAACCAGGAATAAAATAATTTATTACATCTTACATAGCTCATTTGTCTATATCATTACAATGCAGCAGAGTATAGCAATAGCATGGGGTCCTTCATCTTCAAAGTGCCACATGTAGTCATGTTGGTTGTAGACTTGCAATCCTAATCAATAAACTTCACTAACATCAAACAAACCTGCAACATAATAAGTTACAGCCACAAGGGTCAATACATTTGAATTGTATTGGCAAGTGATACTATGGTAGTATAGTGGAGTCTATCATCTATATGCATTTGGCTAAGTGGATCTTAGGCTTGCTTTGCTCAAAATAGATTTTTCCTTATCATTTGAAAACACTAAGTTTTTTCTTGACAAAATCACCCAAGGCATCTCCCAATAGAAATTGGTGATCCTTCAACCCTTGTTCAACCACAAAATTTTAACTTAGAAATTGGGATGAGGAGATTCTTGATTGCTTCCATGTCTTGATGATCAAATTGTCCAATACCAGGGACATGGCTAAGTACTTAGATTTTTCACTCTGCAGAGGTGGTGCACTTTCCCCACAAGACTTGGTTTCACCAAGACAAGATCTTTCAGAAGCCTTCCCTTAGACCAAAATGGGCACGCTCCAACCTATCAATCCCCTACCACCAACTGTCCATTTGGCTAAGTTATTGCAACCTATATGATCCAGGCAGAGCCCATAATGCCAAGTGGCTGCACTTGAAGCTTCTCAACATTTGACATCTCAAATCTCTTTGTTCCTGGGTGGCCATCCACAAGTGAGATATACAAGGTAAACCATATAAATGGGCCTTGTATAACCACTCAACACAAACCATTCCTTCCATTCCACCCAGGTGATTCATTCACTTAGTTGTTGTATCAAACAAAACACAAGTCCTTGACTTAGAAATATTCCATAGCATGAATATATTCCACCCTTGTTTTCTACTAGCTAAGCTAAGCATGATAGTAGTAGGAATCTTAACTTAGGAAATTTCTACTAAGGTTTCATCTACTAGGATTTCCCATGGCTTAGTTTACACTTAGTAAAAATTCCATGCAAGTCCTACTTAGAAATATCACTAATGCATAGTGAAAATAATGGGACAAAAGTATGAAGCGTCACTTGACTTTTTGGTTGAGAATATAAGTTCACTCCTTGATCTTGCAATATTCACACTCTTTAAATCACTACAATTCAATCAAGCAAGCAAGAATTCAATCTACCATTCAAGCAATTCATCACATAAAATAATAGAAACAAAGCAATGCATGCAAGCATGCCAAAGATTGTTTTATTTGGAAAAGTGGTTTCTAATAGGTTATAAACATTCTAAAACACCTATTGGTCATTTTATATAAGTGGCAAAATCATTTGCAAAAGATTTTACTTATAAATCATTTTAAACCAAATCCATATTTTATGTGGTTGAAAATGCCTTTAGCTAAGCAATAATATTTATAGGGTTCACCAAATACATTTTTAATTCTAAAACTTGGTGTTTGGGGTCAGAGAGTTTAATCCAAATCATTTCCCAAAGATTTTCTCCAAAATATATTTTTAACATATAAACAACATTTTTAATTAACTAGAAATGTTATAAATCAAAGATTTATTCTTTTGCTTCACAAAATATGTTTTGGAAATCACAAGTTGGTTTAGATGGTCAGTAGGTTCAAACAATCCATTTGCCCAAAGGTTTTATCACAAAAATAATTTTAGAAAGAATTTTATATTCAAACTATGCCTACACAAGTTTCTGCAAAAACAAACAATTTAACAGAAGCAATTCATTAAACAAAGTGCATGGTTAGAAAGTACTTTCTTGCTGATTCCATTGATATAAAATTTGCAAAATTTGGACGTGTGGATCAAAAGTTATAGATTTTACAAAATCTCATATCTAATAGAAATGTTTCTGTTTTTGAAACGAAGACTGAGCCACGTGGTGTGTTTCTATTTGCCCATACCGTTTCGTGTGGATCAACAGATGCGAGGCGTTGGATTAAATTGAGATCGTGCGGCACAGATGAGTTCATACCCCTTCGATTATGTTCTATCGTATCCGCTGGATGATGATCTGACGGTCCAAAGCAGCTAACCTTAAACGGGCGGCAACAGGCGGCGGCGCGCTCTATTGGTGACGCTACCGACGAACTAGGACGTGCGGGGAGGTGTGAGGATGCTCACCAGAATCGCCTTGATGCACTGATTCTCGTTGTTGCTTTGGTTGGCCAAGGGGAGAACGGAGACGTTGACGATTGCTCGCCGGAGTTCGTGGAACCGTCGGGTGTGCTTAGACGATGTTGAAGACGAAGCTTCAGGGCATACCAGAGAAAAAGGAAAGCATGGTTAGATGCGCGGGAGAGTGGTGAGTGTAGGAGGGTCATCCAGAGACGGAGGTGGAGACGTGGCTTACAGGGAGGCGTCGCCGGAGTTGAAGCAGACGGCGCCGCTTGCTCAGTGATGATGTTGTCGACGAAGCAGAGCACGCGCGGATGAAAGGGCGACACTGGGAGGTGCGCCAGAGGACAGGGAGTCTGCTGGTATGTGCCAGGGAGCAAAGGGAGGCATGGGCTGGCCGGATTCGCCGCGGATGCTCGTCAGAGACAGAGTTGTTGTCGCAAGCAATACAGGCAGCCTAGGGGCTCCGGTGGTGTGAGTACTGGGGGGAAAGTTAGAGGGGAAACGAGCGCTTAAGTGAGCGTGGTCAGGGGGCAAGAATCACGCGGCATTGATGTGAATTTATCAGGCGAATCAATCGGCAGAAACGGGAGAGAGAGAGGGAGGAAGAAGGGGTCTGCGGGGTTGAATACGGTGACGTGGCTGTGGGGTAGCGTCGTCAGCGAGAGAGGAAGAGGGAGGTGGGGCCTGCTAGTCTGTGAGGGGGCGGGTCAAATCCTTGGTGCGAATCGTTTTTCTCGCGGGGAAGGGTAAATGGGCTAACTGGGCCCGACTGGGTCTACTGGGCCGGTTTGGCTTTGCTCAATTTTTTTCTGTTCTGTTCCTTTTTCCTTTTCCAATTCTAATATTCTATTTTGATTTTGTTTAATTATTTCAAACACCTATTTGAATTCAAACTTCAATCAAATTTAGAATAATATATTTATTCTTTTTAGGGTCTTTTAATTATTTAAAATAGGCTCTTGTATTAATTCAAATAATATTTAATAATGTTTTCAAACTCCATTTGAAATCTAAATCTTTCCAAATATTTTCAGTAGGTTTTATTAATTTAATAGGGTGCTAAATAATTCACTTTGAATTATTTATAGTATTTTAATATGATTATTAATCATTTTAATTTGAGCAATTGTTTTTATTCAATGAAATTCAAATATGGTTTTACTTCCATATAACTTTATTTAGAGGATTCTTTTATTTCATTTAAGTCAATTAAATAACTTTTATTCCACTTGGGTAAATTCCAATTGTTTTCCCCTGATTTAATTAATCATTTCTAATAGGGATTTTATCTTTATTCAAACGGAAATAGAATTTGGTTAATGCCATTTTATTTTATTTGGAAATTTCCTTATCCTTTTATTTTATTTGGATTTGGATTATATTTATTACATTTGCTTATGGATTAGGCTAAGATTTAATTGGGTCTTTAAATATTCCTCATTTAATATTTCTTTCTTTATCTTATGAAATTCATATCTTTCTATTTATAGATCCAAACTTGGTGATTCCAATTTGTAAAATCTTAATTGATATTTATTTAACCTTTTAAATATATTTAAAATTATTTGCTCCCCATTTGGTATGGATTTTAGATAGGTGCTTTATTGGCTTTGGAAATTCAATTCTGATCTTATTAATTTCATAAGATTTTATCTTTGGTTCCAAATTGAATGAAATCAGTTTCTATGGTTTTATAATATTTCTATTTGTCATTCTTGAGCATTTATAAATGTTTTTTGACAAGACCTTATATGGATCAAAACCATGGTCTTAGAGATATCTTGGAAATGATTTTATTCCATTAGGGTTTTAGGGTTTGGGTTTACTTTCCAAGTGTTTAAATTTCCAGATGCATTTATGAAGAATGCAATTCACTTGATTTGAATTTAGTTGGATTCAAACATTACTCAAGTTTGTTCAAGATGGGATTTTAAGTTTCCATTTAGAAATAAAAAGTTTCGTTTCACCCTAAATTTCAACAATTATTTATTTTGTATATTTATTGACATAACGGTCGAGGCCTCGTAACGCAACGCTCAACGCGCGACCCGCCCCAACGCGGTCCCACCAGTCAGCATGTAACGTTCAAGCCTTTGACTTGACGGCATCCCTCCATCCGAGCGCCTGCGAGCGCCCGCGAGGGTTTCTTAACATGGCGAGGAGAAAAGTGAGGAAAATTTAAGCGGCTAGGGAAAAGTGAGTACAACTAACGAACCAAGGGCACGGAAATAGAAATCCCAAGATCTATAGCCTTGGTTGTTATTATCTTGAGAAAATTTTGGGGAAGAAGGCAAAGTATATCAGCCAGCTATCTGCAGTCATATTTCAATTCAGAATTTATTTATGACGCAGAGGCTAGATGATAAGGATCCATCGGATGATCCTATGAGTACAAAAACAACCACTCTATTATTTTATTGTCAAAAAACAACCACTCTATTATCAGTAGATGATGATATGGAGTTATGGAAATTCTACATAGGCCCTGCTAAAACTGCTCCATAAATGTACATTCCGTCTCAAGGAATAACTATACAACTCTTATATACGAGTCACTTCACACTTGAACTTTAATGTCCTCGACATAATTCACCTTTACAGATCACGAACGCTGAAACTACATATGAATTAACATCATATATGTAAATGGAGAACATATGCTATTAATTCACTGTAAATAAAATTTAAATGGGTTTCATGACAACATAAAGAAACTACAGATTTCATTCATGCATGTTTAATGCAATCCTTAGGATTTAAATGGATAGGTAAATTATATATATATAATTGAAACAAAAACTATTCATCAACCTTCGCATTTTGACAAAAATATTCTCAAACTTCTTTAATGGAAGAATTTTTGTGGTACACTTACTTATGATGAGAACTTCTATAATTGACTCTTCAAACATGAGTAATCAAAGAGTCTCACATAGGATATGATGATCCAAAAATAAATAGACGAAACATGCAAACACATTGTATCCCCCCTCCCCCAAATTTGGGGTCAGCAAACAACTTTCTTTAGAAACAAAGATGCGATCTTGGTTGCCAAGCATCTTGGTGCAACGAATAACTTTAAAAAAATCCAAACAAAGGCAAGTAAAACCAAAATACATCAATGCAGAGCAGAGTTGGTGAATATCTGAGAAGGCAATGGGCAATATATTGGAGAAGACTGTAGGTAAGATCTATAGCTTCGGCTGTTATTATCTTGAGAAAAATTTGGGGAAGAAGGAAAATTATATCATCCAGCTATCTGCAGTCATATTTCAAATTCAAAATTTATTGATGACGTAGAGGCTAGTTGATAAGGATCCATCGGATGCTCCTATGATTTTTTCCCGATCTTTCATAGCGAGTCAACCAGGTAGGTAATCTCCCAGTTATATGATGAACACAAAATCAAGAAGAGGAACGAATCCAGCAAGCAACATGGAGAAGATCACCACGCCTCAAACCAAAGCACGATAATCCTTGATGCACACAAAAACCTCCGCAACAATCTCAATACAATAGATAAAAACGACATCGCCATTCTCCGAGGAATGCTTCACCAAGAAACATAACACGATAATCTTTAGACTAAAATTCTGAACTCCCTAAACCCTAGGCCGACCAGATCATTATATGGAGGGATGGATGGATCCATCAGGGGGGCGTATTATCCGTTCCACCTTGAGCCGGATTATCCAGTCCGACGACTTGACCCTGGTTCGGTTGGACGGGGCCAAACCAAAGACACACAATAATAATAAAAACCTATTTGGCCAATAACATGACCTGAAATATAAAACACTCAAATGACACACTATTGACATGTCTAGCTTGGTGGAGTCCTAATGTTGGGCTTCACCTCCTCTGTCATGCCCGTATCATCCTCCCCCCTTCAAAAAGTGTTGTCCCCGATGCGTGAGGATATGCTCGAAAGGGTGTTGTGATATCAACAAAAGCATCACGCTTGCTCGCCATCTTCAATTCTTGCCTGCCTAACACACCACATCCTCCCTCTTGGCTAGAATGACTTGATGCTGCACTTGGCTCCTCCTTTGTTCTCAAAATGAGTTTGGACTACGACGCCACCACCTTCTTTTTCTCAACTCTTGATGGAGCTCTATGTTGCCGAACATGAACCTTCTTTGTACGACCCTCCGAAAGATGAGTAATGACCGGCCACACAACTGACGAACACGTCCATCCCTGCCTTTGTGCATACGCACTACTGCTCCAACAAAATGCCTCACAAGTGTTCTCACAAAATAGCGGCCATCGACCCGCGACACCATATGCACCGAATCACGATCATCACAACTATCATATGTCTGAACACCTATGTCAACAAAAATAGCAGGTGTAACACATGCTGCACCATCCTTACCTTCATCGATAAGAGGCTTGACTTGAACCGGCTTGTCACTAACAAGAACAACTGACTTGTCATCTACATGCATAGCTGAAACAATGTCACTACTGACGCTCCTCACATCATGATCCTCATGCTGTAGTTTAGCTAACCTTGGTTGTGGTTTAGCCTTGTGCAACTTCTCCTTACGTACAACCAGCACCACATTGGACTTGATTTGATCATCTCCCATAGGCTTCAAAATATGTTGTTTGCCATCATGCACAAAAGAATATGTATTTTCACTCCTAGCATGCATTGCATTGTGATCATACTTCCATGGATGCCTAAGTAATAGCCCACACACCTCCGATGACAACACATCGCACTCCACCTCATCAACATACTCACCAACTATAAATAGCACACGCACCTTATGAGTAACCTTGAGCATACCGTAGCTATTCAACCACTCGATATGCTTAGGTTCACGAATACGCCATATGGACAATCCCAAGGATTCCACCATCGCCTTGCTAATGCCATTAGTAAAGCTACCACCATCAATCATCAACTTTCATGCTTTGCCTTTGACCATACACTGCGCCTGAAATAAATTACAAAGATGGCTTCTATCAACTGACATACAAGCAGCATCATATACTCTCTTGAGTTGCACATTCAGCCCCCTCAATGGTACAACGTCAACCAGAACATGTTGGAGATATGCCCAAGAGGCCATAATAAAGTGTTTATTATTATATCTTTGTATTTATGATAAATGTTTACATCCCATGCTATAATTGCATTAACATGAAACATTAATACTTGTGTGTTTTGTAAACATAAAAGAGTCCCTAGTAAGCCTCTTATTAAACTAGCTTGTTGTTAATAGATGATCATGGTTTCCTGATCATGAACATTGGATGTTATTAATAACAATATCATATCATTAGGAGAATGATGTGATGGACACACACCCATAGTAAGCATAGCATAAGATTAAGTCATTAAGTTCATTTTGCTACAAGCTTTAAAATACAAAGTAACCTAATCCTTTGACCATGATATCAATGTTAAACACCATCACTGGATGAGTGCTTTGATAAAATCAAACACCACTTCGTAACTGGGTGGTTACAAAGGTGGCATTGGGTATTCTGAAAGTATGTGTTGAAGCACATGGATCAAGAGTGGGATTTGTCCATCCAAATGACGGATAGATATACTCTAGGTCCTCTTGGTGGAATTTCATCCAATTGGCTTGCAAGCATGTGACTAGGTCACAAGGGATGTCATGTCACGGTATGATTAAAGAGTACTTACCGGTAACGAGGTTGAACTAGGTATGGAGATACCGATGATCAAACCTTGGATAAGTAAAGTATCATGCGACGAAGGGAATTAGTATCATAGGTTAATGGTTCATTCGATCACGAAGTCATCAGTGAATATGTGGCAGCCATTATGGATCTCCAGGTCCCGCTATTGGTTATTGATCGGAGAGGTGTCTCGATCTTGTCTGCATAGTTCGTGAACCGTAGGGTGACACACTTAAGGTTTGATGTTGTTTAAAGTAGATATGGAATATGAGTTGGAGACCGAATGTTTTTCCGATTCTCGGATGGGATCCATGACATCACGAGGAGGTCCAGAATAGTTCGAAGAATATGATTCATATAATGGAAGTCATATTCCGGGGTTCAGAAAAGTTTCAAGTATTTTGACCGAAGGTTCTAGAGGGCCACTAGTAGTCCAACCACCCCGAGAGGGGCCATATGGGCTAACGGAATGCTGTCAGGCCCCATGGGACAGCCGCACCAAGACTAAGAGGCCCAACCGGCCAGCCCCTAGGGTTTTGGTTGAATCCCTAGAAAATAGGGGGGATGACTTCGGGGGAAATTTTCCTCCCCCTCCCTCTTGCGCCGGCCATAGGAGGTGGAGGCCAAGGGGGGCAACCCTAGACGCACCCCCTTTATATAAAAGAGGAGGGGTGGCCTCCCCCTTTGCCCCTTCCACCCAACCCTAGCCGCCACCTCTCCCTCCTCCATCTTCTTGCTCCGGATTAGGCGAAGCCCTGCAGGAATTTCTCCTCCACCACCACCACACCGTCGTGCTGCTGGGATTTCGAGGGGATATACTATCTCCGCTACCTGCTGGAATGGGGAGGGGAAGGTCTTCATCTGTTGTTGAAAATCAGGGTGAAAATAATTTTTTGTTTTTAAATGGAAACTTAAAATACCATCTTGAACAAATTTTGATTAATATTTGAATCGAACTAAAACCCAAATCAAGTGGATTGCATTTCTCTTTAATTGCATCTGAAAATTTAAACACTTGGAAAATAAATCCAAAACCCTAAACCCTAATGGAATAAACTCATTTCCAAGTTATCTCCAAGTCTATGGATTTGATCCATATAAAAAGTTGTCAACAAACATTCACAAATGATCAAGAATGACAAATAGAAATATTATTAAAACCATAGAAATTGGTTTCACTTAATTTGGAGCCATAGATAAAATCTTATGAATATAATAAGATAAGGAAATTAAATTTCCAAAGCTAATAAAGAACCTATCTAAAATCCATACCAAATGGTGAGCAAATAATCCTAAAGATATTTAAAAGGAATAAATAAATATCAAATAATATTTTACAAATTGGAATCACCAAGTTTTGATCTTTAAATAAAAAGATATGGATTTTATAAGATGAAGAAAGAAATATTAAATAAGGAATATTTAAAGACCAAATTAAAACTTGGCCTAATCCATTAAGCAAATGGAATGAATCTAATACAAATCCAAATCCAAATAAAATAAAAGGATAAATAATTTTCCAAAATAAAATAAAATGGCATGAACCAAATTCTATTTGAATAAAGACAAATCCCTAATAAGAATAATTATATAACTCATGAGAAAATAATATTTTGGGAATTTACCCAAGTGAAATAAAAGTTGTTTAATTCAACTTAAATAAGATTAAAGAAATCTTCCAAATAAACTTTAGGGAATTAAAACTATATTTAATTCCATTGGAAATAAAACAAATACCATATTCAAATGATTTATGAATCATATTAAATATTTTCCAATTAAATTCAAGGTGAATATTTTGACACCGTATTAAGTAAATAAGACTTACTGAAAGGTTTTGGAAGGATTTAGAATTCAAATGGAAATTAAAAACATTATTAAATCTTGAATGAATTAATACAAGGACCTACTTTAAATAATTAAAAAGGCACTAAAGGAATAAAAGTTTTATTCTAAATTTGACATCAGAATATGGTAAAAAAAAGTGTTTAATTATTCACAAAATGTGGCAAAGGTTTGAATTCAAATGAGTGATTGAATTGAGTAAATAAAATCAAAACAGAATATTAAAAAAGGGGAAAAAGAAAAACAATCTGAACAAAAAAAATGTGAAAAGGAGCAGCCCAGCCAGCTAGCCCACTAAGCACAACTCGCAGCCCACCTCACCCCTCTCTCCCCGAAACGTTTTCTCACTCAGACACACACCCGCGAGGACACTGACCGATGGACCCCGCATTCCTTTTCTCTCTCTCGCTGCCAAGCGTCCCCACGCCAGGCCATCGTCTTCCTCACCCCGCTAACCCTGCCCCTCACCTCGCCGGACGTTGCATACATTTAAGGATCGAATAAATTCGCGTTAATGCCGCAGTAAAACCTCTCCGCGACCATGCTCCCTTAAACGCCTCCCTCTTCTCCCTCTTTCCCCCAGACGCCACCCCACCGCAGCCCCTAGGCTGTCCCCAAATCCTTCTGCATCGCCCACTGCTCCGGCGAGCTTCGCGAGCGATTCCGGCCAGCCTCCTTCGCCCATTGCCTCCTCGAGCACACGAACGTGACCCACAGGCCCTAGCGCACCTCTCTGTGGCCTCAGCTCACTCGCGTGTGCCCCCCAGCGTCGGCAACGACGACGACCTGCAGCGCCGCCGTCTGCCTTTTTCTCCGACGAAGCCTCCAGGTAGTAACTGGCCACCCCTTGTCCTTCCGATGATACGCCTGTGAGCCCTTTCCCTTCCTCCCTTGCTTCCTGTATTCACCGTGACGCTGTAGGCAGAGCCAGCGCCGCCACCTACCGCCGCCAGCGTCGTCCATCTCTGGCAAGCGTTCTGTGCGTCGTGCGATTACGATCAAATGGCTAGGATAGATACTAAGCGAAAGGGTAAGTAGAAATCTGTGCCGTGCAATGCAACTTAAATCTAACGGCTCGCATCTGCCGATCCGAGCGAAACGGTACAGACGAATAGGAAAGCGCCACGTGGCCCTGACTGTTTGATTAAAACCAGAAATGATCTATTTGTTGTTCCAATTTGAAAAATTCATAACTTTCAAACCACACGTCCAAATTTTGCAAATTTTATATCAATGGAATCAGCAAGACAAGTACTTTCTGACCATGCACTTTGTTTAGTAAAATGCTTCTGTTAAATTGATTTTTTTTGCAGAAAATTATCTATGCATGTTTAGGATATAAAATTTGTTCTAAAATGATTTTTGGGTTAAAACCTTTGTAAAATGTTTTGTTTTGAACCTACTGACCATAGGAAACAAATTGTGGTTTGAAAAATATATTTGGTGAAACAAAAGAATGAATCTTTGATTTAAACCATTTCTAGTCAAATAAAAATATTGTTTATTTGTTAAAAATACTTTTTGAAGAAAACCTTTGGGAAATGTTTTGGAATAAACTCTCTGACCCCAAGCACCAAGTTTGATGATTTGAAAATGTATTTGGTAAACCATATAAAAATTGTTACTTTGCTAAAGGCATTTTCAACCACATGAAATAATGGTTTAAAAATGGTTTATGAAGTGAAATCTTTTGCAAATGATTTTACCACATTATAAAATGACCATTAGGTGTTTTCAAATGTTTATAACCTACTAGAAACCACTTTTACAAATAAAACAATCTTTAGCATGCTTGCATGCATTGTTTTGTTTCAATCATTTTATGTGATGTTTTGCTTAAATGGTAGATTGAAATATTGCTTGCTTGATTGAATTGTAGTGATTTGAAGAGTGTGGATATTGCAAGATCAAGGAGTGAACTCATATTCTCTACCAAAGAGGCAAGTGATGCTTCATACTTTGTCCCATTATTTTCACTATGCATTAGTGATATTTCTAAGTAGGACTTGCATGGAATTTTTGCTAAATATAAACTATGCTATGGGAAATCCTAGTAGATGAAACCTTAGTAGAATTTCCTAAGTTAAGACTCCTACTACTATCATGCTTAGCTTAGCTAGTAGAAAACAAGGGTGGAATATATATTCATGCTATGGAAAATTTCTAAGTCTGAGGACTTGTGTTTTGTTTAATAAAACAACTAAGTGAATGAATCACCTGGGTGGAATGGAAGGAATGGTTTGTGTTGAGTGGTTCACAAGGCCCATTTCTATGGTTTACCTTGTGTATCTCACTTGTGGATGGCCACCCAGGAACAAAGATATTTGAGATGTCAAATGTTGAGAAGCTTCAAGTGCAGCCACTTGGCATTATGGGCTCTGCCTGGATCATATAGGTTGCAATAACTTAGCCAAATGGACAGTTGGTGGTAGGGGTTTGATAGGTTGGAGCGCGTCCATTCTGGTCTAAGGGAAGGCTTCTGAAAGTTCTTGTCTTGGTGAAACCAAGTCTTGTGGGGAAAGTGCACCACCTCTACAAAGTGTAAAATCTAAGTACTTAGCCATGTCCCTGGCAAAGGACAATTTGAGCATGAAGACATGGAAGCTATCAAGAATCTCCTCATCCCAATTTCTAAGTTAAAATCTTGTGGTTGAACAAGGGTTGAAGGATCACCAATTTCTATTGGGAGATGCCTTGGGAAAGATTTTGTCAAGCAAAAACTTAGTGTTTTCAAATGATAAGGAAAATCTATTTTGAGCAATGCAATCCTAAGCTCCACTTAGACAAATGCATATAGATGATAGACTCCACTATATTACCATAGTATCACTTGCCAATACAATTCAAATGTATTGACCCTTGTGGCTGTAACTTGTTATGTTGCAGGTTTGTTTAATATTAGTGAAGTTTAATGGTTAGGATTACAAGTCTACAACCAACATGTCTGCCTGTGGCACTTTTAAGATGAAGAACCCCATGCTATTGTTATATTCTGCTGCATTATAATGAGATAGCCAAATGAGCTATGTAAGATGTAACAAATTATTTTATTCCTGGTTATAAAGTTTTATTATGACCTTTGTTTCTTGATATTACATATTAACTGTGGATGCTAGCTATTGATCCAGGGACTAGCATTGCAATCACAGGGATCCTTTTCCTTTATAAAGGAGGGACCTTACATAATCGACTCCATACGTGTGACCGAGTGCGGAAGTGCTACCGGAACGCAATGCAGGAAGGATCGTCATTGCAATATTGAGATCGGCAAGTGATCGACTACATCAACCACGAGATTAGATCTTGTGAACACTTTGGATCTTCGAGGGATAGTTCTCATCTATATCGTTGCACCTATCTTGTAGATTATATCTTGGCTTTTCTACAGATTGGATCTTGGTTTTTTTCGTTGTTGCGATAGAAATTTTTGTTTTCTATGCTATGAACCCTACAGTGGTATCAGAGCCGAATCTATGCATAGATATGTTGCACGAGTAGAACACAATGGTTTTATGGGCGTTGATGCTCTTTTTATCGCTTGCTTTTTGTGTACTTTGCATCTTGCGGGATGGTGGGATGAAGCGGCCCGGGCTAACCTTACATGCCAGCGCACATGAGACTTGCTCCACGTTCGAAGTGCAACTTGTATTGCACAAATGGCTTTGCGGGTGTCTGTCTCTCCCAACATAGTTAAGAAATGACTTGTATCAGCGTTGTGGTTCTTGTTCATAGGTAAGAACGGTTCTTATTCTAAAGCCCCAAGCCACGTAAAACATCCAAATAAAATTAGAGGCATCTAACTTATTTTTGCAGGGGCATGTGATGTGATATGGCCATGATGAGATTGTGGTTATATTTGATGTATGAGATGATCTTTATTGTAATATGGAAACCGGCAGGAGCCTAATGGTTGTCTTTAAATTTGTTAAAGACATGTGTGTCTATTCATCATGTAATAGATTTATTCCAAGTAGTTGTAATAGTTTCTGTTAGTGATGGACAACCATGAAGCGGCACCATTGACCTTGATGCCAAGTTGGTGATGATGGAGATCATGTCCGTTAAGGGTTTCGCAGCATAGTAAATCAAAATTTTCTACGGATGCGAACGGGAAAAGCCAAGATCTAATCTAGGAGATGCAAACAACAAGAGGGATAGATGAGATCTTCATACCCTTGAAGAAATCGCACAGCGGAACGTTCAACGAAACGTGGTTGATGTAGTCGTACTATCCTTCTCCTCCTCGCGATCCGATCCGATCCAACGCTGCAAGTGGCGACGCCTCCGAGAGATGCACACGTACGGCACCTCGACGTCTCCTCCTTCCTCGGTCCAGCAAGTGGGGTGGAGAGATAGGTTGGATCTACAACACGACGGCGTGGTGCAAAGGTGGAGAGTTTCTGCGGCAGGGCTTCGCCTACGCGCAGTTGGGAGGGAGAGAGAGAGAGAGAGGGGGGAAGGGAGGGAGGGCAGCAGTATGGCGGCTAGGGTTGAAGGAGTGGGGGAGGAGGGCTGCGCCCCTGCCCTCTATAAATAGGGGGCTGGCCGGCCCCCTTGGACCCTCCTCCAAGCCCTAGGGCGGCGGCCCCAAGGGTTGGAGTGGGGGGCAAGTTTTCCCCCTCCTTCTAGAAGGTTTCCCTAGGGTTTCCCCTAGGGTTTGGCCGGCTGGGCCTATGGGGCCTTGTGCCCCTGGCCCAATGCGGCCAGGGCACTCCCTCGTAGGCCCACTCACCCCTCTGACAAGTGGGGCCACGTTTGTCCCACTCCGGAAGCTTCTAGAA